>CM066032.1:272599874-273849874 GCA_033557465.1 Ichthyophis bannanicus
AAGTGCCCATGCACATATGTTAAGTCCGGTAAAATACAGACTTGCATATATATATATAGTACTGTAATTGGAACATATTTTTCTGTGATACCTTTATCAAATCACCCCATTATGTCCTTATACATAACGGCATCTTGAGCATATCACCAGAGAGAATTGATCCCCGAATAGAATCACACAAAAGGAACGCCAACACCATATTATTCACCCACCCCATCCCCCTACCTACCTCCCCCCTCTCCAAGCAACTATTTAACATCCAAATATATCCCACCTACCAACCATGGGAAACAAGCCTACACCTTCAGGCCCACTCCAGAACTACCATAACTAAGCAGTTCCACGGATTTCCCCCCTCCCCCACTCTCTGCAGACAATGCACAAGGGCATAAAAATAGTCCAGCCGAAGTCACATCATCTTTGATCCCACAGCAACAGAACCCATTATGCTTTCAAAGCCATAAACTTAATTGCTTATCTGAAGGAACTGAAATGCTGCGCCAACCTGCAGCGTCATCCCCAAAAACAGGCCATCAGCTAAATTCTCACCTCAGAACTTCATGTGTTGAAATACAAACTATTTAAGCACAGTAGGGTCCTCAAAGTGCTGTGTACAATTGTCCAGACTGACCCTCATTTCTTGCAGGGTACAGAATACCGTATCATGCTCCTAGTTGTTTAAGCTGGGGACGCAGTCTTAGCAAAACCCAGCATCATCATCAGTTTGGCCCCTTGTCGCCCCCATGGTGACTTTTTATGTGCTTAAGGAAGGATCTCTAGCACTTTAGGATAATGCAGAACTTTAAGAATGAAGGGTCTTGGCCCCTTCAAAGGGACTGGCTGGGAAAACAGTGAGCATGCCCCACTAAGGGATGTGTGAAATATAAGTCCAGAAATCTTGACAAGAGCTCTTCTCTGTACAAACCAAAGGATAGATTTACTAATCTACATGAATTCATGTTACATACTACTCCTGGGGGAATTCTGCTCAACTGTGCAGTGCAGAATTTGTGCAGAATTCCCCACCTGCGCAGAACCTTGCACTAGCTATACAGAACACTGTGCAGGTTGCAGCATCAGCGAGCAGTAAGGCAGGCTCAGCTCGCCCAGCCTTTAAGTGTCTGAGCCTGCCTCACTGCCCATTGCAGCACAGCTGTGGGAGCCTTTTCCTTCACTTCCATGGCTGTGCTACACTTCCAATACTGGCATCAGTAAGTTTTAAAAAGGTTAAAGAAGCACTTCCTGTCCCTAACAAGAAACAGGAAGCGCTTCTCTTATTCTTTTAAAAATGGGTGGTGCTGGCATTGGACGTGTCGTACAACCATAGGAGGGAAGGGAAATGTTCCCACAACAGTGTTTACTATGCTGCTGCCACTACCGCGATCGGGCAGAGGAGGTGAGTGGCGGGGGGCAAGAGATGGGCTTATGGTAGGCTGGGGGCTTGGGATGGGCTGAAGGTAAGCTGGTGGAGGGCTGGGGGGTGGGAGATGAGTTGATGGTGGGCTGGGGGAAGGCTTGGGGCCGGAAATGAGCTGATGGTGGGTTGGGGGTGTCGATGGGCTGATGGTGACCTGGGAAAGGGCTGGGGCCAGAAATGGACTGATGGTGAGCTGGAGGAGGGGTGGGGGCCAGAGATAGGCTGTTGATGAGTTGGGGGAAGGCTGGTGGCAGGAAACATAGAAATATGATGGCAGAAAAAGACCATATGGCCTATCCAGTCTGCCCTTCCATACCAACTACTTTAGTCCCTTTTTATCCTTCAAAGATCTTTGTTGGTCCCGTGCTTTCTTGAATTCAGATACTGTCTTGGTCTCTACTTCCTCCACTGGGAGACTATTCCACGCATCTACCACTGTTCCCATAAAGAAATATTTCTGCATATTACTCCTAAGGCTATCCCCTTTCACCTTCATCCTATGCCCCTTCATTGCAGGGTTTTCTTTAAATGAAAGAGTCTCTCCTCCTGTTTACCAGAGAGGTATTTCAACATTTCTATCATATCTCCTCTCTCCTGCCTTTTCTCCATAGTATACATTTTGAGATTTTTAAATCTGTTCCCATATGCCTTATGATGAAGCCAACGGACCATTTTAGTAGGCACCCTTTGCATCAACTCCATCCTTGTGAGTTGGGGGAGGGCTGGGGGCCAAAGATGGGCTGATGGTGAATCGGGTGTGTGTGGGGGGGGGGGGGAGAATGACTGAGAACTAGAGAGGACTGAGAGTGAGTTGAGGGATGGCTGGGAGCTGGAGATGATTGTTTGTCTGGGGGAGATGGATTGATGTTGAGTCTAGGAGGAGGTAGCTGAAAGTTGGAGATGGTTGTATGCCTGGGGGATTGGGGAAAGAAAGGTGGAGGTATGTGCCTGGGAAGAAATAAGGAGAGGTAAGGGAGAGCTAAGGGTAAGTTAATAGGAAGGGTAGAAAGGAGGTAAGATGAGGGTATGTACATTAGGAGCAGACCTTAGGGAGAGACAGCAGTAGGGATCTTTCTAGAAGATAGAGAGAGTGAGAGAGAGAAAAGGAAGGGCAGGAAAGGCTTGGGTGCTGGGGAGACAGCTGTGAGCTGAGGAGGGAAAAGGCAGTGGGAATTTCTGATCTAGTGGAGTTAGGCTTTATGATGGTGGACTTCTGTGCAAAAATATACTAATAAAACATGCAGAATTTTGCAGAATTTCAAAATACTGTGTGCAGAATTTTCTAAATTTTTGTGCAGAATTTAATTTTGTTTTTTGCGCAGAATTCCCCCAGGTGTAATATAAGCAGGTCCAACTATGTGTAGTAACTCACATTAATGGTGATAAGACTTGTTAGCTCAGGTTAGCAAATCTGGCTTCTTGGGTCTGGGAAATGCCTGTTGTCCTGGACTATGACTCACTATAGCTTTAAGGTTACCAGATGTCCTCGATTTTTAGGAGTTACCCCTGATTTTAGAGCTGTATCCTTGACTCCCATGCGTTTGGCAGCCTCCTGTCCCCAATTCCAGAAATGGGGACAGAGAGGATAGAAAAACAATTTGTTTTCAATTTAGTGATTTGAATATGCCAGTTTTTAGAATTTACATCCATTATACTTTGCACAGTATGGGGGAAGTGTATCCATGATTCTATTTCTCTGTTGATTTGACTGCTTGGAACTGATATTGTTGCTGTCATGAGAATGAAGGGGGGGGGGGGCAGGTAAATGACTCCACTTCCCTCCTCCACACCTTGTTTAAAAAACCTGGAATTAAGGTCGTCCCCCCCCCCCCCCCCCAACACACACTTCAGATAAGTGTCTCCAATTTGCCTGCAAAAAAATCAGGTAACTTTATCGTACTTTGGTTTGGCAAGGTGAGTAATTAAAAATCCAAACACCAAATCCAACCTCCCCCCCCCCCCCACCACCATGCCGGGACCTGCAGAAACAGCGCATCATCACAAGAGAGAGTTTATGCATATTATGCATCGACTGAGTGATTCGTCTAGCCAGTCATCCTTTCCCAGAGTAATCTTTAAAAGAGGAGCAGGAGAAAGCAGAATAGGCTTGTAGCTTTAGTAATGCAATCATTATGCAATTAAGCACAGGATACAATTATGTGCTGCATAACAGTTCCAAAGGTTCTGAATCACAGTAAGCCTCTGTGACATGCTGCCAATTTCTGAGCAAGGGGCTCTCACCAGCTCTGCTCCGCTCAGCGCGACATTTTGTTTTCATAAAATAATTTATGAATGAGCTTTCAGGAGCCCCTGGGAACCTCTTCCAGCACATCACTGCTAACCCTGCTGTGGCGTTGGTGATTATTGCTATAAGCCTCCTGCAAGCGCCTTTTAATTAAAACCTATCATTCCATCAAAAAGTCCCCCCGTTGAAGGGGCTCAAGAGGAACATCAAAAGGAGTTAATTTTATTTTTTAATCAAAGCTTGCTTCTTTTTTTTTTTTTGCTCTGTTTGCTGCCTTTGCTCTTGCTAGCTGATTTCTTTACACTTGTTTTGCAAACTCGTGAGGCAAAGGCAGAACAAACCTTAGTGCATTAGGGAAAAAAATGTCAATGAAAAGAAATTCCACCAAATATTATCCCCCTGGTCAAACAGAACCAAATCAGCTCCCAGGAGCAGAGACAATTAGAGGGAGGTTACAAAAGCCTGAATTATTCCATATTAATCCCTACATTGAAATTTAACAAGTTGGGACATGGACACGTAGAGTGTGACAGTATGGTGCATGTCCTCTTCCTGCAATGAAAGACTTCGAGGGGTGCATGAGTTTGTATGTGCAGTGCATGCAGAAGTGTGACAGGATTTGGAAGGCATTATTTCAGGGAACTGTGCGTGTGCAGAGGCAGAAAACGTGTGTGGGGGTCAGGTTTCTGGGATGTAGGGATTAATATGGGGAGCACATGCTTTTCCCCTTGCACGTGCAATGTTTTTCACCTTTTTCTTCTCTCTTCGTTGTCAATTTCCTGTTTTCTCACCCCCATCTAACCAACTTCATTAAAAGCCTCTGACCACTTTCCTGTTACCTTCTCCCTAACAGTTTCCAGCAGCTCTTCTTCAACTGGCAGGATTTGGGATCCCGCCACCTGTGACCCCACTGTGCAACCCACCAAGTTCCTTCTCTTTTTTTTGCTGCACATTACCCACATCTTCCAATGGGGCCTGGGGGCCCCTGCTGGTATCCTGCTCTTTTCACCCCCACTCATCAAGCACTCCTTGCACTGGGGACTGGGTATCCCTGTGGGTATCTTCCTCTTTCCACCCCCGCATATCAGCTCCTTCTCCTGGCACACACTGGGGAGCCTCATCAGACACCTGCTCTTTCTACTACTGGGCATCAGTCTCTTCTCCTAGCTTTTCCTCTCTGCGTGGGTGCACATGGACAGACAGATGGAAAATGCCTCATCAACAAGCTCCCCACTATAGCGAAATGTACCTAAGAATGGGGCTGAATGCCCCGCCTTATCCTCCATTTGTCTTTAAAAGCAGCGCCTTGCTGCAACTCATTCAACATAGGCAAAGGTGGGTATACAGAGCTATTGTATTACTTTCGACACCCTGTTTCAATAGACCATTTTCTGAATATTCCAGCAGTCGTGCACGTCATGATATTTAGGAGCAAACACTCAGCTAGAGCTTCTAATGTGCACTACTACTATCAGCATGCACCGGGGCAGATGCAAAAAGCCAGGGTTAGAGCCATCCGCCAAAAGCCGCGTGCATGGGATTCTAGCATGAGAGCACCGTGAAAGTTCTGCTCTGGCATGCCGCATGCAATGAGAGATGTGCAAAACATGCACAGAAAGCTTATTCACTAGCGATGGTGGCAAACACATGCACTAGTGGTGACATATCTGTAGAGGAATTTAAAATAACAATTTATTATATTTATAATAACGATTTTCAGCGTGGAGCAATAATTGTTTATGTGCATGGTGATGAGGAAAGTTGGCATGGCAGTGGGAACAGTTGTAACATAGTAACATAGTAAATGACGGCAGATAAAGACCAGTATGGTCCATCTAGTCTGCCCAGTAAGATGGCAAGAGTAGGTGCACCTGCTGCTCTGTGCAGGCCACCCCTCCCCATGTCTCTGTTTAAGGGGTGAACCCACCACTCTGTGTAGGTCACCCCTATTTGTTGAGATATAAGATATAGTTATACTTATTTTGATTTTATCCTGTTGCTATAAAGGGATCCACTATGTCTGTCCCATGCCATTTTGAATTCTGTCCCTGTATTTGCCCTCACCACTTACATCGGGAGGGCATTCCAAGCATCCACCACCCTTTCAGTGAAAAAGTATTTCCTGACATTGCCTTTCAATTTACCTCCTTGCACCATGTTATGTCCTCTAGTTTTACAGCTTGCCCGTCTTTGGAAGAGGTTTGTTTGTTCATTATTTCTCTTTAAGTATTTAAAGGTCTGAATCATATCTCCCCTCTCCCTCCTCTCCTCCAGAGTGTACATATTTAGGTCTTCAAGTCTCTTCTCATAAGTTGTGTGTTTAACTTTAGTATCTGAAACAGGGGTTTGCGGAGGGCACCTAAATGTTTTGTAGGCACAGTAAGGAAAGGACGCCATTGCAAAGCCACCACAGATACTGTACATCACACCAGAAAACATTTCTGTTCTACATGCCAATCTGTTTTTCCTATATGTGCCAAAGTTTGACATGCCAAAGTTTTCGTCTCCTACACGTACCACAGTTTTACTTCACCTCCGATCAGGCATTTGAAGAATGGCAGTATTGAACGCTGCACTTGGCCTTTTGGTCTTCTGTGCACTTCTTTGCATCCAGGTGGAAGAACTAATGACCTTATTATCATGTCATTTGAATACACATAGCTCATTATAATAGGTGCTGCGCTGCTATCTGCAGCCTTTTATGCGCAGGCAATGCTACACCAATCCCCTCTCTACTGTGTGGCGTGGCGGTAAGTATATAAAGATGTGCTAACGATGCACAAATCGTGCGCTAACGTTTCTGCATTAGCCCCATTATTACTAAATACCTCCCATTGCATAACATGCGACCTGCAGTATTAACGGCATTAAAGCACACTAATGTGGTACTGCACATTACTAACTCCAACTGACTATCACTTAAAAGGGTAATTAACAATGATACATTAAAATAAATTCTCATCTGCAGGCTGATTCACTAAGAAGCGTAAAATTTTGCAAATATTGCTTTATATGATAAAGTGACAGCACTAAATCCTATAAAAAAAACTGCTCATTTAAAAAATGTAAATGTATGTCAGACTTAGTCATTCAAAGCCACTATAAATCAGCTGCTTCCAGCATGCAAGTCCTTTTTTTCCTTTTTTAAGTGATCGAGTGGAGGCCAGTTCTGTAAGGGATACGTCTGGGCCATCTGGATGGTCAAAAGAAGAAAGGGGCCAATTTGTACCCAATTCTGCAACTGCTGGAGCTCTATGTTCCCTCAGGAGCTCTATGTTCCCGCGGTTGCAGACTAAGGGCACTTGGATGGCCCGGCGTGCCCCTGATTCCGATGCCATTGGTGCTCAGAGCCTTGGCCCCCCAGCATTTCCAACGCTCCTGCTGGTGTGTTGGTGCAGCGGCATCCTGTGGCCATGGCACTGGCACATTCAGCAGGAGCATCCAAATGCCCAACCCCACAAAAATACCTTTACCCCACTGCTAGACCCTCAGCAGGGTAGCTAGGGCCGGGATCGGGCGGCAGGACACTTACCGTGGCAGCCCAATGTCATCCGGGGGCTGAAGGCTCCGATCACCCCCACGCCTGGCACTTATTCCACCTTCGAGGCATCTAAGCTGGGGCCACCGGACATACAGAGGCCTGACCTGAATGGCCTCTGTAACAAACAAGATAGAGCACACAGTACATGCAGCAACCAAACTAAAGACAAAAAGAGCTGGTACCAAGACTGGCTGATGTATACATTTAAAACTATTCCTTTATTGACCCCAACGCGTTTCGGCCTGGGCCTTCTTCAGCGGGTATAGGGAACACACCTCGAAAGAAACAACGTAAACATGAAAACTCACAATAAATATATGAACATATCATATCATATGAATTATCGTATAAAATTCATTGATTAAAACATAAACAGATAATAATATATAAATAATAAAACTATAAATCATACTCTTAAAAAGTATATATACTCTTAAAAATAAATAAACATATACAATTTTTACATTAAAAAGAGTGTAGTAAAAGTGCAAGGGTGACATATGACGCACATTGGTGGCCATATAAAACAAATGCGTATAATGATAATAAACTAAAGAGACGTTGTTTCTTTCGAGGTGTGTTCCCTATACCCCCTGAAGAAGGCCTAGGCCAAAACGCGTTGGGGTCAACAAAGGAAAAGTTTTAAATTTATACATCAGCCTCGTTAGTCTGAATGGCCTTAGTCTGAATGGCCTCTGTACATCCGGGTGCTTCAGCCTATCCCTGCTCCACCTCTGTGCCGCTCACTCCCGCCCCCATCCAGCTCTCCCCATACAAATACCTTGTAAGCGCGGGGAGAGAACAGGACAAAATCAGGAGTGGCTATTCAGGGCTCTGAATCTACCCCAAAGTGAAAAAAAGTCCAGAGTGACTCTACAAGTAATATCAAATGCCATAGGAATAACATCAGTTGGCAACTACGACAGTCATGTTTCAAATCAGTATGACTAAATTCTGCATCAAGACTGTAGGAATTCCTTATAACATAATGGGGTATGTTTACTAAAACCCTGTTAGGGTGTGTGCCGCGCTAGTGTGCGGATGCCATATAAGGAGTGGGCGTTACAGTCAGAAAAAAGCAAAACCGGGATTAATCATGCGCTAATGTGCGCTGCGCTCATGTGCGCCCCGCACATTAGCGCATGAGAAAGTTGCGCGGGAAGCATAAGTGGTGCGCTGATGTGCAAGCACAGGAACAGAGCCACAGTACAATGGTTAAGACACTAACCAATGGTGCAGGGATCAGGGGTTCAATCCCCCACTGTGCCCAATGAAGAAGGCTGGCTGAGGCATTACCTATTATGGGGAAGATTGCTTTAGGAGGCATTTTATTTTTATTTTAATTATCTCTACTAGAAAACGCACTCTCAAAGCGTGTTAACATAAGGCGCCCCATAAGGCACATTTTAAAGTGCACTGTCCGCCAAGGCACCCTACAATGTTGCTTATAGGGCGCTTTATAGGGTGCCGTAAGAGGTACCGCAAGGTCACAGCACTATTTTTGATGGCAGCACTGTGCATTTAAACGCATGGAAATCTGAAGTAAGTGCGCTGACATGCAAGGAGGAGCAGCAGTGTAGCACAATGGTTAAGACACTGACCAATGATGCAGGAGTCATGGATTCAATCCCCCACTGTGCCTAATGAAGAAGGCTGGCTGAGGCATTACCTGTTATAGGTAATATTGCTGTAGGGGGCATTTTATTTTTATTTTAAATAGTGCTGCCAGCAAACACACCCTCAAAGTATTGTTACCTAAGGTGCTGCATAAGGCGCCTCATAGGGTACCCCAGAGGGCACATTTTAAAGTGCACTGTCCGCCATGGCACCCTACAATGTTGCTGAAAGGGTGGCCTATAGGGCTCCATATAGGGTGCCCTATGAGGCACAGCAAGATCATAGCACTGTGTTTGATGGCAGCACTGTGCATTTAAACGCATGGAAATCTGAAGTAGGTGCGCTGACATGCAAGGAGGAACAGCAGTGTAACACAATGGTTAAGGCACTGATTGCTGATACAGGGGTCATGAGTTTTCTCCCCAGTGTGCCTAATACATAAGGCTATACAAAAGAAAAAAACCCCAATATGTGAACAAAATTAAAGGAACTATCACAAAGAGTTCACCATTAAATACCCCTAAAAAACCTTTTTATTTCATTTTTGTCGAAGCTGACTGTAGGAGAGGTGGTATGGGTTTAACCACTCACGCCAAGCAGTAAGCTGCCTTTTATTCAAAATTGGTTCTTCACCACTGAAGCTAATATAATGTGTTTATAATTTTTCACTTATCTGATTTAAAACACTCCACCGGAGAGAAAAGTTGCTCAAGAAGAATTCCCTTTACACGACGCGCGCGTTTCGAGTATCCAACTCTGTATCAAGTGCTTAGTTGTATAAGCAAAATGGCAACATTGTTGAAAAACGCCATCTTCTGCGGCCACGGTAGTGGCGGTGGCCGCAGAAGACGGCGTTTTTCAACAATGTTGCCATTTTGCTTATACAACTAAGCACTTGATACAGAGTTGGATACTCGAAATGCGCGCGTCGTGTAAAGGGAATTCTTCTTGAGAAACTTTTCTCTCCGGTGGAGTGTTTAAATCAGATAAGTGAAAAATTATAAACACAATATATTAGCTTCAGTGGTGAAGAACCAATTTTGAATAAAAGGCAGCTTACTGCTTGGCGTGAGTGGTTAAACCCATACCACCTCTCCTACAGTCAGCTTCGACAAAAATGAAATAAAAAAGTTTTTTAGGGGTATTTAATGGTGAACTCTTTGTAATACATAAGGCTGGCTGAGGCATCAGCTTTGCAATGTACGTATTGTTTCCTGCAGCACTTTATTTGTATTTTATTAATTGCTGCCAGCAAACACGCCCTCACGTGACGTAATTGAAGGTGACGCATAAGGCACCCTATAAAGCACTCCATAGGGCACATTATAAAGTGCACTGTCCACCACGGCACCCTAAAATGTCCCCTATAGGGCACCCTATAAGTTGCTCCACAGGATAACATATAGTGCACCTCATATGGACGGTAACCATAAGGTGCCCTATAAAGCGCCCTCAGAGGCACCTTATGGGTACAGTACGCTGAGAGTGTTTTTGCTGGCAGCAATAATGTACATGAAAAAGAGATAATGCTTTGGCCAGTCCTATCAAATAACCCCACTGTGGGTTTGAACCAATGATCTCTGGCTCCACAGGCAGTGAAGTAACCATTGGGCTACAGCTCTATAACTGCTAGTAAGCCCCTGGCTGGCTGCAGAGGGAGTGCACGTCACCACACAGACAGTCTGCTGTGGTCACCAGGATAGGGTTAGCACACCCGTACCCATGATGCACTGCACATGCAAATCAGCTGTCCACAGATAAACACAAGATGGGGTATGCACCCCCACAGCACCTCGGCCTGGTAGGGGGAACTGACCATGTGCACCCCCACAGCACCTCGGCCTGGTAGGGGGTACTGACCGTGTGTGTTACTGGCACAGAGTAGCTACACACCGTCACATTGCGCAGGTACTGTGCTCACCCTGAGTGTGCGGTGGGGCGCCCAGCACCAGGTCCACAGCACCTTCCATAGCAGAAACAGACCATGCTGCAGGTCCCCAGCAGTGCTAATGTGTGAGGTAGTTAGTTTCTGCAGATACACCTTGGATATATCTGTCTGTCTCAGTCAGGTGTAGCCCCTATGGACCCTCTAGGAGGGTTATGTACCACCACCCTCCTCCTCCAGGGCTGAGGGTGGTAAACAGGTTCTCCCATCAACAGATACACATTCTATCTCCCTGCAATGGTGGCAGTAGAGGGGACCATCAACTCCAGTCCTGCTGGGGAACAGACACCCTACAGGGCAGTCAATGCAGCTCTGTACACATCCATAATGCAATAGCAGACAGACATTAGGCCTGGATATGCTAAGCTGCACCCCACCACTATCTGATACTCTCCTGCAGCAAGCCTTCAGCCGCTGCACCCTGCAAGGCACTCCATCAAGACACATACCAGCTGCAAACAGTCTGCTAGCTAGTCCATAGTGCATGTTCCTGGTGGAAATGCATGCACCCAGAACTGGGATGTCAGCATACACAACAAGCAGATAAGTCAGTGGCTGGGCCCAAAAGGAAACCCATATCACATGAAAAAAATACTATATAGCACTATGGGGGTGCCTAGCCATGCTGTGGTCACTGCACAGTCAGGGTGAGAGTGATCTCCCAGCAGGACATGCTGAGGCCACCCTGTCTGTGTAGGTGGTGGCCGGGCACTATAATGTCCCAGCCAGTGCCCTATGCCTTGTGCAGATGCATCCTGGCCAGGCCACCCTGTTCGGGCTATACCCATGGTACCTTGCTCCTCATTATGCACACTGGCAGGCCAATACTGGCAACAGTGCTGGCAGTGTGGGCTGTGGAGGGTGTTTGCAGCCACCACACACTGGATAGACAGACACACACACCCACACCTATGCCAGCATTGTGCTACTATAGAGGAGTTTAGCAGCCCTGGCCACCACATCAGTCCTGGGCACAGTATAGGCATGGATATGGTACGCAATACTGTTGGAGGTAACTCCCCAGGGTGGTAAACACTGTCAGAGACCAGGCCTGAAGCACACACCACAGACATCAGAAAGGTTGTTATGATGGAGCTCAATGAGCAAACTGTGCTTAACGTAGGAATTGCTATCTGCCAGTAATCATAGCAAACATTTGATAGCTGTGTACCGTATACCCAGGTGTAGGGTGGCATTGCTAAGGTATGCAAGTGCTAGTATTGGGAGATGCACGCAGGGCCCAATGTCCTGCCTCTCCAGGAGGTATTGGACAATGGGGCCTGTGGGTGTGGGTGTGGGTGTGTCTGCCCCTGTTGGCTGCTGCTTTACGGCAGAGATTCCCAACTCCAGTCCTGGTGTGCCAAACACTGTTCGGGTTTTCATGCTGTCCCTCATGAATATGCATGAGATACATCTGCATACCAAGGGGGTGGTGCATAGATATGCAGCACAGGCATCTTTATTAGAGGCAGCATGGAACTTGAATGGTGTTTGGCCCTCCAGGACTGCATTTGGGAGACTCTGCTCTAGGTAATGCGGCTGTTTATGGTGTCTGTGCTCGGTGGGGTAAAATATAGGCATATTAACCATGCGTATGTTCTCTGCAAAGGTTTGTCCTTACTATCACGGTTTAGTTGTGGGAAAAAATATGTGGACTGGATTGGCAGTAGCCCCAGCTGGGCTTTGAACCTGTGATCTTCTGTTCTTGCACACACTGTCTGTGTGCACTGTACCACCATGTTGCCACAGATATGCTGCATTCCCTGGGGAGTCCATGACTGTACATCCGACAGGGCCTGTTTGTTGCAGTGCACGGCACCCACCTGGACAGGGCTAGGCCATGGTCTGCTGTTGCCACCAGCTGCTGCCACCTCCACCACCAGTACCGCTCCATTCTTAGATTGGAGACAGCATAAACCCTGAAGGATTTGTGGCCCTCCAGGACTGCATTTGGGGGAATCTGCTCTAGGTAATGTGCACGTTTCTGGTGTCTGTGCTCTGTAGGGTAAAATAGAGGTGTTTGAGCCATGCTTATGTTCTCTGCAATAAAGGTTCGCCTTTACTATCACGATATAGTTGTGGGTAAAATATGGGGACTGGATTGGCAGGAGCCCCAGCTGGGGCTTGAACCTGTGACCTTCTGTCTCCAAACACACTGGTTGTGTGCACTGCACCACCATGTTGCCACAGAGACAGTGCATTCCCTGATGATACCATGACTGTTTGTCCGGCAGGGCCTGTCTGTTGCAGTGCATTGCACCCACCTGGACAGGGCTAGGCCATGGTCTGCTCTGGGCAGCTGCCACTGCCCCCCTCCACCTCCAGTACCCCTGTTCCACCATGCTGACATGCCCTTCTGCTGGTGGTGCTGGTGGTACGCAGTCTCAGGCCATCCTGTGTGCGGGTAGGCGGCTGCCTATGGTGCGGGTTCTGCGGTAGGGGTGCCTGCATATCTGTCTGCACGTCCCCCAATCACCGCCTGCCACTGTTCTGTGCCCTTGGAGGTACCTGCTGGGTACTATCCCCTGTGACACTGTGATAGACACGCTCATGCCCATGTTGGGCCCTCATCAGTTGCTGTCTGGCTGCTGTACAGTTTCAGCATTCCTAGGTGCCACCTAGGCATCTGCCTAGTCCGCACTGTGCCCCAGCTGCACCACATCATGTGCCGCCTGCAGCCCTCTGTATCCCCTTTCCCAGCATCTGTCCAGTTGCCCATTCCGACATGCCTGCCCTGCTGCTGTGGAACATGGGCATGCCATAGGAAACCTGTCCAATGGAGGACGTAACCCTGATCAGTGCTATTTCACTGTGGGATCATTCACCTTGTATGGGGACGGAGCGTAGACCCTTCTAAAATTCATATTTATTTTTTGGGGCTTTCTTGGGAGTGTTTTTTGATGTTTCCCATTACTATCACTATTGCCCAGCTTGCTTATAATTTTTTTATATTTTTTTGGGGTCATTTTTAATGTTTATTTGCTCTTTTGTTCCATGCACATGTATCACACTGCTCACTTTTTGTAGGTTTCCCTGGTTTTCCTGTACATTGCTGACAGAAATGGTTTCTCTTCCCTTTAAATCGGCTCTACCGCGAGGTTTTCACTCGCGGTATTTTTTTGCTTGAATTTCAGCCCCGCTCGTGTGCGGGGAGCCTCTCCCCTCCCACTCTCCACCCATTGACCCCGTCTCTCCGCCCCTGGGGAGCCTTCCTCCGCCCTCCGAGAGCCTTTCCACGCCTCTATCGCACATCAGCGTGCCGCGCACATGAGCGGGCACTTTAGTGCAGCGCGCACGTGTGCAGGGCACAAAAACGTATCATTAGCGTGCGCTAAGGTACCTTAGCGCACGCTATTGTGCGCCGCGCACTTGAGCGCAGTTTAGTAAACATACCCCAATGTCTCTTATCTGGCCGATGTGATACATTGCAGTAATAATTCAAAATCACCCATCGATTTCTTTTTCTTCAGACAGGGAATCCACATCATAATGATGAGTGTGCAGGCTTTAAAAAAATGGCCGATCTTTTTTTTTAAAGGCAGTCAAGACTCCACCTACTAAAAGTCCTATTGGTCAGAGGGATAGCAAACTCATTGATAAAACTCCTCAACAAATCAAATCAGCATACGATTCCAATCTATTTGTTGGTTTAAAACCTTAGGAAGTACTGTCTAGTGCAAAAATCCAAAATTGTTCTCTTTTTTTAAGCCTGCACGCTCGTCATTATGATGTGGATTCCCTGTCTGAAGAAAGAGAAATGGATGGGTGATTTTGAATTATTATTGAAATGTATCACATCGACCAGATAAGAGACATGATATTATAAGGAATTGCTATAGTCCTGATAACAGAATTTAGTCATACTGATTCAAAACACAACTACTGTAGTTGGCAATTGATGTTATTCCTATGGCATTTGATATTACTTGTAGAGTCATGCTGGACTTTTAAATCATTATTTGATCACTTAAGAAAGAAAAAAAAGGACTTATATGCTAGTAGCAGCTGATTTATAGTGTCTTTGAACAAATAAGTCCAACATATGTCTACATTTTTTGAATGAGCAGTTTTTTTATACATGATTTAGTACCTTCACTGTTTGTGGGAAATAGTCCTGTATGGATCCAATTTAAATTTATACGATAAAGCAGCAACTAGTTCATGTTATCTGTGGTCGTGCATACTGCCTTCCATGTTAGCACTCAAAGCACCATTTGCAAACTTCTCTTTTGTGAAGAACAGAAATTTGTGTGGCAATATGGATGCTAAATGTAACTTAAATTAACAGTTAATGAGTTGTTGTGAAGCAAAATCAAACAGCACAGCTCATTAAGTTGTATACAGCAAAACTACATCTAGAACATTCTTCACAAGCTGAATTTTGCAATGAAAAACAAAGCTATATCTTTAATGGAATTTATCTAAAACTATAGATATCTAAGTGCTTTGTTAAATAAATTATATGGCTACAAGATGCAGAGAGGAAATGAAATATAAGACACAGATCTAGTCGAACACACTTGCAAAACCCTTAAATCTGCCAGAGTGCCCAGTTTGAATGTACAGAGGTAATTAAGACACTAGCTGCAGCCTGATGTTGAGTACTAGGAGGTTAAGTGATCTCCCAGAGTTGTACGGTGAAAGTAGGATTTGTCATCGCTTAACAACCAGAGAAAAGATGATCAAAAGGGATGGGCAATGACGAAGAAATGAGGGCTGGAAGCGGAGCAAGAGAGAATAATATAATTATGTTGAAAAAGGGTAAAGAAACATGAAAGCTTGGAGGAAGAGGAACTCATGGAAAGGGATGAAGAGGATTGACAATGAGGGCAAATATGAGATATAAAAGAGTGAGGTAACAAAAGAAAACAAAGAATAAAATAAGGAGAACAACATGAGATACACAGAAATAGAATGGAATGAAGAAACAGGAAATTCTTCTGAAGAGACAGACAAGGATAAGACAGATAAATGTCAATGGAGAATAGCAAGGAAGAAGAAATAAAAAAAAATAATGATACCCAGGGCCGTACCGAGTGTGAATCGTGCCCTGTGCGACTTGCACATCGGGGGTGCCCCCCCCCCCCCGGACCTCCATCCAGCCACTTTCTGGACGGCGGTGGGAGAGAAGAGGTGCGCCCGATGTGCAGTCGCCAGCACTCTAAGCAGATCTGTCCCTCCCTGCTCTGACGTCACGTCAGAGGAGGGAGGGACCAGACCTGCTTAGAGTGCCGCGAGAAGGCTTAAGGGGTGCATTTCAGCTGTCTGTCGTTGCCTGCTGCCATCACTTTTTCTTCTCTCAGTGACAGCAGCTGAAATGCACCCCCTAAGTCTTTGCGCCCTGTGCAGCTGCACCGCTCACACAGGGCTAGGTACGATCCTGATGATACCAATGATAATATTAATAATAATATTTATACAGCACTGACAGATGTTTGAAGCTTACAGTCCAATTAGAAAGAAAAACAGGCAACACACCCAAGAGGCCTTGAAGTTGAAAATAGTGGGGCCATCTGCAAGGAATGAAACCTAATGATAGTCAGTCTGAGCAAACAGTCTGTGGATGAGGTAGAAAAGTAATGGACAGGGATGAATAGTTTCAAGATTTAAAAATGTAAAACTCAGAAGTGTAAACTAATGTGCTTTATGATGGTCTAATTCCATGTTCCCTACATCTCCAAGAGATGTAGTTCTCGGATGGACATGAATCTGCAAGACAGGAAGCATGGTGAATGTGTTCAGGAAGACTCTTCCACACACTTGGTGAAGTAATATGAAAGGGAAGGAATGGAGGTTTAGTTGTGGAGGAGAATGAATGAAACCAGCTTGTAGTATGCTGGTTGGTATCCAAGGAAGCAAGATCAGCCATGATTTGGTAAGGAACTCCTAGCTGAGGGGGACAGAGGAGGGGGTTCAAGAAGGCTATGACGATTATGGAAAGGTAATCAGATCCATGGCAAGGTGATTAGTCTAAGATGTTTTTCTGGAGAGTATGGCTAGAAGATATTTATTGATTTATCTAGGAAGCCTCACATCCTTGCACCGGCCCTGTGTCTAGGCATACATGGGACTCCCTTTCTGTAGAGTCCACAATCCAGCCAAGACCTAATAAACAGCTAGGAATGTGGGAAAAGCAGAAGAGATGTGGCTTTCACAGATAGAATAGTAGCTAGAGTTAAATAAATATAATCTCTTCGGCCCCCACCACCACCAGCAACTCTCCCCTTCCCGGGGATCGAGCCACCAGCGGCAGGAGGGGCCAACCGCTGCACACAGCCCAGTCGGGGCTGTGCAACAGTTTAAATCTTCGCGCCATCGGGCGCTGCTCCTCTTCGGCCCCCACCACCACCAGCAACTCTCCCCTTCCCGGGGATCGAGCCACCAGCGGCAGGAGGGGCCAACCGCTGCACACAGCCCAGTCGGGGCTGTGCAACAGTTTAAATCTTCGCGCCATCGGGCGCTGCTCCTCTTTGGCCCCCACCACCACCAGCAACTCTCCCCTTCCCGGGGATCGAGCCACCAGCGGCAGGAGGGGCCAACCGCTGCACACAGCCCAGTCGGGGCTGTGCAACAGTTTAAATCTTCGCGCCATCGGGCGCTGCTCCTCTTCGGCCCCCACCACCACCAGCAACTCTCCCCTTCCCGGGGATCGAGCCACCAGCGGCAGGAGGGGCCAACCGCTGCACACAGCCCAGTCGGGGCTGTGCAACAGTTTAAATCTTCGCGCCATCGGGTGCGCCCGCGCCTGAGGGCCTCGCCAGAGGGCCCTTTGGCGTGGCCCTTAGGCGGAGGCCAGTGACGGAGGCCATTCTCCAACCACCAGACCCGAAGACCAGCAAGGAACGAACCCAGAACACCAGACAGCGAAAACGCAAGTAAAATCAATGCACTCTAAGCATAGTACCTACCCTACACTGTAGCTGTCTTAGAAACAGCGGACTGGACAACCCAAACAGAAGTACCATTTACTGTAAACCCCAAGAATATATTGCTCATACATATATCCTGATACTGCCAGATTAACATATCATCTATACTTGTCCTATGATGTATGTAGCATATCTATATAACCTACTAGACCTAGTTAGCTCAGATAATTGATACTTGTGTAACCTGCTACTAGTCTTATTCTTACAGATTTTACCAGTTTTAACCTCCTATTTACAATTACCTCTAAGGTAGGTTGTTTAATCTATGTAACCAGCCAGTCCCAGTTAACTTTGGCTCAATATACCTGTGTAATTTGCAGTTATCTAAGTTTACCAGCCTTTATCTGCCATCAGCAACCACGGTAACCATCACTAACAGACTGTGTACAAGCAACTTAAAATCCTATGATTTAAAATGTAATATGTAAGCTCCAGTATTTCCCGATAGATCGAGAGCCCACCACAAACTGCAGCCCTCCTACGACTGAACCAAAGATAGAGCAACCTATCACAACCAGACAACATACCTACCCACCACCACCAACCAACCTCCCAGCCCAGATCTACACCGCAACAAAGCACACAAAATGGCCCTACCCTGCATCATCTCGATTGCCCTCTACCTCCTTGCTACAGGCTTAAGCAATGTCACTTGCCTATACACTAACAACAACCACATACCAACTATCCACAGTTATAGAAAGAGATGGCCAGATACCCCATTCTATCAATCACAGGAAACCTCCCAAATTCACCACCACCACCTCCTGCAGGTATCATTACAGCACAACAAGAAGAAGAAACAAGAAGAGAACCCCCTCCCTCGAATCATGAAATGTGCCCTTGTAAATGCAAGATCTGTACGTAAAAAATGGCCGGTAATCTCAGATATGATATCACTACATAACCTTGACCTACTACTGATCACCGAGACATGGCTTTCCTGTGATGACAACGTGATACTCAATCAGCTCCTGCCTGCTAACTTCTCTATCCATACATGTCATAGAGCAGCCAAAAGAGGAGGCGGCGTCCTCGCCATCACCAGATCTGATCTTCAATTCAACATAAAAGATGCAGCCAGCTCACCGCTCCTAGACACAATCTCGATAGAGAACAAGTGTTCCTCCATCTATCTACTCTACAGAGCACCATCATCTGATGCAGATGCACTAACAACAATAATAGATGCAGCCGCAAACTCCCAGAGCCCACATACAACAAGCTGGGTACTAGGAGACTTCAACCTCCCCTCCCTGCAAGACTCTCACTCAAAGGCGTTCCTCGAAGCCATGAAAGATCTAGGATATAGCCAATTAATCAAGGAACCTACCCATATAAAAGGAGGCATGCTAGATCTAATATTCACAACAGACCCAACCTCCAGAGAAACAACCATCCCTGATATATCAATCACCGCTGTCCCATGGTCAGATCACTCATTAATCCTATTCCAAATTCCTCAGCCAAGCCATGTCCAAAAAGATGAAAGCACAGCAATCGGTCAGTCCAACAATCCGCCGAGAAGATTCCAACCATTCAACAAAGACCTAATCCTGAAATCAGCATTCCCACTAATGAACTCACCAGCACACAACCCTGATGAACTAGTCTCCAACTGGAACGAAATATTCAGTTCAATAGCTGTTCGCCCAGCAAAAAACAAACCTCAAGCGAAACGACACACAGCAGCATGGTACTCTACTGAGTTGAAAGCCTCACTTGCGACACTAAGAAAACTTGAGAGACGCTGGCGCCGCTCACGCTCAGAAGCAGACCAAAAGGCATACAATTTACAACTCACAGCGCACCGTACCGCAGTGACTGAAACCATGAGACGTTACCACGCCGACACTTTAAAAAGATCCCTCAACAAACCTCGTGACCTGTTTGCCCTCGTTAAGCAACTTACAACAGAACCTGCATCAGAACAAACAAATGGAATCCATCCTCAAACATATGCGGATTATCTACAAACGAAACTTTGTCAGATAAACAACAACCCAGCGTCCAGCATCATCCTTCAGCCCTACAATCAAACACCACTCACTACCTTCTCAACTCCATCCAAACGATGCATCGAAGACACCATAGCAGCCATCAATACGTCCACAGCGCAATCTGATCCATGCCCAGCTTTCTGGGTCAAGGAACTCCGGACTGACCTCAGTCCAATCATATCCAGACTTATTCAACAATCGTTCACAACAGGTGATTTCCCACGCACCCTCAAACAAACTTCAATAAGACCTCTACTAAAAAACAACAAACTCGACCAACAGAAACCAGAATCCTACAGACCCATAGCAAGCATACCATTGCTTGCAAAAATAATGGAAAAGATAGTTCAGAGACAAATACAAGATCACATTGATTCCAATGCACCACTGGATCCATGCCAGCATGGATTTAGAGAATCTCACGGGGTCGAGACCCTTCTCACCACACTCTTCAGCAACATAATATCAGGCATCGACAATACCCGCCAAGGCTTTGTCCTTGTCTTCCTTGACATCGCGGCAGCATTTGATTCCGTTAGCCATGAGTGCCTCCTAGAACGCCTCAAAGAAAAAGGAATCTCCGGTAAAGCACTCGAGTGGTGCAGGTCCTACCTCTCGGACAGATGGCAGCAGGTGAGATCCAGAAACACATCATCAGAACCATTCCACCAAAGCCAAGGTGTCCCACAAGGATCCTCCCTCTCCGCCTTACTATTCAATATATACATGCAACCTCTCTGCAACCTGATCCGGTCTTTCAACATTAACTGCATGATATACGCAGATGATGTGCTATTATACACGCCTTTTGCAACAGATAACCCAGACCTCGAACCAATAACATGCTGCATAAACGAAATATCCAATTGGCTACAATCCCAAAACCTCCGGATTCAACACAAGAAGACGGAGGTGATGTTCATTACAAGAAACCGTAACTTCAATGCCCCAACAGTACTGAAAGTGAAGGAAGCAGACCTCCAGACCAAATCCGCGATCAGATACCTCGGCATCACACTAGACCAGAACCTAAATATGCAAGCTCATATAAGTAACACTGTAAGGGCAGTATATCATAAAATTAGATCCCTTAGATACCTAAGATCTCTGCTGGAGCCAGATGATTTCAGGACTATCTATCAAGCACTAATTATCCCGCATTTCGATTATGCAAATGCAATACTTCAAGGTCTCCCCCAAACCACCCTAAACCCACTGCAAATGGCAATGAACACCGCAGCAAGAGTACTGCACGGAGCATCCAGGAAAGACCATGTCACACCTATAATGAAACAACTCCACTGGCTCCCGATTCAAGGTAGAATTACATTCAAGACCTTGCTGCTCACCTTTAAAGCCACCAAAGGTCTCTCGTCAACTTCACTAACTGAGCTAATCCAGATGACACCCCACAACAGAGACAGAAGGTCAGTAGCTCAAAACACCTTGATAGTCCCAAGATCTATAACTAAATGCTCCAAGTCAACATCCAGCAGGACTTTCAATCTTTATGCACCAGTGATCTGGAATAACCTCCCTCACAACATTAGATCAATCCCAGACATATTCCAATTCAGGAAGGCCGTGAAACACTACCTCTTCCTCATACATTACCCTGAACCTAATAGAAACTCAGCACCATTTGCCGAATCCACCCAAATCACTACTGTCTAAAACCACACAAACACATGATCAGCCTACAAATTGTATATATTGTATATTTTATGGTTGTACATAGTTACCCTGTTAGCCAAGTTGATTATCCTGTTCATATGTAAACACAAAGTACTATTGGAAATGTGTATGTTCACTGTTTATTGTAAACCGCGCTGATGCTGAATAGCGCGGTATAAAAGAGACTTTAAATAAAAATAAATAAATAAATAAATAAATTATGTATGCTATCTTGTAATCCACCTAGGTATTAGTGCAGAATATAATTTTTTTTAAATAAATTAAATAATAATAAATAAATAAATACAATTTCCTAATTCAGTGAATATAGGAAAAATGTGTCTTACAGTCTGCACAGGAGCAATGCTAAGGATGGGTGGGAGAAGGGAAGGCAGGAAGGGAACAGGGCAGGCCAGCTTTTGATCAACAAAAGTCTCAAATGTCTTGCAATTCAAGTTCCTGAAAAGAAGTGATTAAGCATCACAATTATACCTCCAATACTTCACTCCCCTCTAAAAAAAACCCAAAAACCACAGGGAAAATCTCATCTTTAAGATTAAAATATATTTCAGAATCTTTTCCTCTGATCTCTACAACAGCTTGTACTAGCAGGCAGCCTCTCCGCAGCCCAAAGTGGGTTCTGTAGAGCTGCAGGCCCCTAAATCATTTAAAATAGTTTAAAAATCAATCAATAAAGAGAAAGAAGAAAATTTGGAAATCTGGACTACATATTTAATTTTGAACAGATGAAAAAAACAAGTGATATAGTACCTTAATTAGTCATGTTATGTACAATGTCTTCATACAATCCTGCTTCTCTGATGATTTGTTCTGCATATAAATTAAACAGGTAGGGGGAAAGTATGCAGCCTTGTCGTATACCTTTGCTGATTTTAAACTATTCTGTTTCTTCTTGTTCCATTCGAACTGTTGCTTCTTGATCAATGTACAGATTGTGCAAGAGAACGATCAGGTGTTCTGGTATACCCATGCTTCTTAATGTAGCCCAGAATTTCTCATGGTTTACACAGTCAAAAGCCTTGCTGTAGTCAATAAAGCACAAATAGATATCCTTTTGGTATTCTTTAGTCTTTTTGAGGATCCATCTCACATCCGTGATGATGTCTCTTGTTCCTCGCCTTTTCCTGAACCCTGCTTGCACTTCATGTAGTTCTTGTTCCAGGTATGGTTGTAGTCTTTGTTGAATAATCTTCAGTAGAATCTTGCTGGCATGAGGAATCATACTTTCATACTTTGGACACAAGTGTTGTTGTTGAGTGCTGTCAAGTCAGTGTTGACTCATGGCGACCCTCTGGATAGTTGTCCTAAACTGTATTCAGTCTTCAGTCAGGCGGCTCATTGTTGACAGAGTGGCACCCATAGCTGCTATTATTGTATCGATCCATTTCATTGCTGGCCTTTCTTTTTTGCAATGACCTTCTACCTTGCTAAGCATGATGTCTTTCTCTAATGATCTCTCTCTTCGCATAATGTGTCCAAAGTATGAAAATCGAAGTCTTGTCATCTGAGCTTCTAAAGAATGCTTAGGTTTGATCTACTCTAGTACTGACCGGTTTGTTATTCAGGCAGTCCATGGTATAGGCAGCATTTGCCGCCAGCACCATAATTCAAAGGCATCAATTTTCTTCCTGTCTATCTTTTTCACTGTCCAATTTTCTCATCCATATGATGTTACTGAAAATACCATGGCTTGAACAAGTCAAATTTTTGTATGGAGAGAGAGACATCTCTGCTCTTGAGAATCTTGTCAAATTCTTCATAGCCATTCTACCAAGATCAATGTGGGTCGGATTTCTTGACTACTAGTCCCTTCTTTATTGATTGTTGATCCAAGTAGGCATTTGCATGCTTTTGGCAAGTCTAGGTGCAGGCTCCAATGCCAGCTGTAGAGCAGGTAAAATTGCTGTGACTAGGTTACAGCACATCAGTAAACCCCTATTTTATAAAGTACACATGTAATTCATTTTATAAAATAGACTCCAAATATGCATGTGGCAATGTGCATATTGACTATGGTCAAAAAAGAAAAAACACAAAAGTTAGATCAGAACAAAAATCAATAAAGTAAAAAAATCCGATCTCTAAATTATGAATAAAATACAACAATAATTTCATTTGATGGAAAGTTCACTACGTAGGGGGAAAGGGAAAAACCCCTCCGAACAGTGAACCACTCCTTTTTAATCTTTTTATAAGTGTGCAAAATGAAAACCTCTGCAATAGCAACCCAAAGCCAACATGCCAAGAACTAAAGCTTAATAAACCAACAAAGTTGTTTTTGAAAACATGTACTTAGCTGGTGGAGTGGAGGAGTAGCCTAGTGGTTAGAACACTGGTTTGGTAACCAAGCAACTAGGGTTCAAATCCCACTAGCACTCCTTGTGGCCTTGGGCAACTCACTTAACCCTCCATTGCCTCAGAAGAAAGGCCTAGCAATCTACTTGCAGTGACACTACCAAGAAAACCCAGGAGCTTCTGGGTCATCAGGACTGACTCAAAGGCACAAATTTCATTTTTACTTAGCTGGCAATCGGAGCTGAAATCCATGTAAGTCGTAGCCAGTCAAAACTTCAGCAGGAAGAGCCAGCAGAAGATTGTACACCATCAAATAACTTGTTCAGTGTCAAGCACGACACAGCACCGTGTTTCGGGTCAAAAGACCCTGTTTCAAACGTTATTTTGATAGATAGAACAAGTAGAATTCGCCATCAACTGCTCCCCAAGTGAAACAGAACAGGATGTTGCTCGAAGGTTCAGCAATTCTCTCAATGAAGATGGTTCGCTGTTCGGAGGGTTTTTTCCATTCCCCCCTACATAGTGAACTTTCCAACACATGAAATTATTGTTGTGGTTTTTTCCTACTTTAGAGATTGGATTTTTTTACTTTATTGACTGTGGTGACATTTTACTTACCAGATAGGATAATGTCATTTCCTTTAGTCATTTCCTGGGTGGCTGGTGGACGTGAGGATCGCCTGGTAACATGCCTGCCTGGTGCGAAGGTAGCAGACCTCACGCGCCACCTAGATAAGGTCTTAGTGCTGGGGAGGAGTCTGCTGTCTTGGTACATGTTGGTACCAATGACATAGGAAAATGTGGTAGGGAGGTTCTGGAGGCTAAATTTAGGCTTTTAGGTAGGAAGTTGAAATCCAGAACTTCCAGGGTAGCGTTCTCCGAAATGCTTCCCATTCCACGTGCAGGACCCAAAAGGCAGGCAGAGCTCCGGAGTCTCAATGCGTGGATGGGACAATGGTGCAGAGATGAGGGTTTTGGATTTGTTAAGAACTGGGGAACATTCTGGGGAAAGGAGGGGCTCTTCTGAAGAGATGGGCTTCACCTTAACAGGGATGGAACCAGGCTGCTGGCATTAACCTTTAAAAAGGAGATAGAGCAGCTTTTAAACTAGATAATAGGGGAAAGCCGACAGGCGCCCAAGAGCGGATGGTTCGGAAGAATGTATCCTTGAAGGATACTACCAAAAGAAGAGAGGTTCCAAAAAAGAGTAAAGTAGCCCAAATACCCTCAAGTACGGAGCAGACAGAGCTTAAAGATCCCAAATTACCCATGACTACCAATAGCCAAATTAATATGAATAAAATACAGTATCTAAAATGCTTGTATGCAAATGCTAGAAGTCTAAAAAATAAGATGGGAGAGTTAGAATATATAGCACTAAATGAGAGGTTAGATATGATTGGAATATCAGAGACATGGTGGAAGGAGGACAACCAGTGGGACACTGTGATACCTGGGTACAAACTATATCGTAATGATAGAGCTGATCAAATTGGTGGAGGCGTTGCGCTCTATGTTAGAGAGGGCATTGAGTCAGAAAGGATTAAAGTTTTGCAGGAAACAAAATTTGCTGTAGAATCTCTATGGATTGAAATTCCATGTAAAAAGGGGAAGGCGATGGCAGTGGGGGTGTACTATCGACCACCAGGCCAGAATGAACAAATGGATGATGAAATGCTCAAAGAAATCAAAGAAGCTAACAAAAGTTACACGCAGTAATAATAATGGGTGATTTCAATTACCCCGGTATCGACTGGATCAGTGTCACGGCAGGACATGCTAGGGAGATAAAGTTCTTATATGAAATAAATGACTGCTTCTTGGAGCAGCTTGTTCATGAACCGACCAGAGGGGAAGCCATATTAGACCTAGTCCTTAGTGGAACACCAGATCTAGTGCAAGAGGTAAGGGTGTTGGGGCCACTTGGCAATAGTGATCATAGCATGATCACCTTTGATTTAATTAGTGGAGGAGGGATAGTACGGAAATCCACGGTACTACCTTTTAACTTTCGAAAGGGAGACTATGATAAAATGAGGAAAATAGTTAAGAAAAAACTAAAAGGAGCAGTTGCAAAGGTTAAAGACTTACATCAAGCTTGGGTGTTGTTGAAAAATACTATCTTGGCAGCCCAGACCAGCTGTATTCCACGCTTTAAGAAAAGTGGAAGGAAGTCCAAAAAACTGCCAGCATGGTTTAAAGGTGAGGTCAGAGAAGCTGTTGTTGCCAAAAAAGCATCTTTCAGGAAATGGAAAAAAGAGCCAAACAACGAAACCTGGAAACAGCACAAGCACTGGCAAGTCAAATGCAACGCATTGATAAAGCAGGCAAAGGGAGAATTTGAGAAGAAGCTTGCTGTGGAAGCAAAAACGCGAAATAAAGATTTTTTCAAGTACATTCGTAGCAAAAGACCTGTGAGAGAGTCAGTTGGTCCATTAGATGATAGAGGAGTTAAAGGGGCACTAAGAGGCGACAAGGCAATAGCGGAGAGACTGAATGAATTTTTTGCTTCGGTCTTTACTGAGGAAGATGTAGGGATGTTACCCATGACTGAAGTGGTATTCAAAGGTGCGGAAGAACTGAAGGAAATATCGATATATCGAGAAGATGTATTACAACTATTAGATAAACTGAAGAGTAGCAAATCACCTGGGCCGGATGGTATACATCCAAGGGTGTTGAAAGAACTGAAATATGAGATTGCAGACCTGCTATTAGTAATCTGTGAACTATCATTAAAATCATCTCTAATACCTGAAGATTGGAGGATCGCCAATGTAGCACCAATTTTTAAAAAGGGTTCCAGGGGTGATTCGGGAAACTACAGACTGGTGAGCCTCACATCAGTACCAGGAAAAATGGTAGAAACCATTGTAAAGGATAAAATTACTCAGCATGTAGATAGTCATGGCCTAATGGGAGACAGCCAACATGGCTTGTGGTACCGCAGAGCCTATTCATGGAGAAAAAAGGGTTTTAAATCCTGAAAAAAGATTTTATCATCAGCTGCAATATTATGAGGAGCCCAATAGAGGGAGCAGGAGTGACCTTCCAAGGCCCAGAGAACTGCACCTCAGAGCTGATGAGGTAATGCAACCTAACAGCCAATGGAGAAAAGGGGGGAGTTCCCCTGAAGAAAGGCTGGGAACTTGAAAAGGAGGAACTAGGACAAGTTAGAGAGAGACCAGGGAGAGAGAGACCAAGGAGAGGCATACCAAGGAAGGCCTACCAAAAGGAGGCATATCAAGAAGAGGCTTATCAAGGAAAAGCAGACCACGGAGAGTCACACCACAGAGAGCTTCTGGAAAGGAACCAAGGAGGAGAGCACCATAAGGAGTGTCCAGAGCACCAGAGAGGAAGGAGTTCCTGGCAGGAGGGCATAGTGAATCCGAGGCCACAGAGTTCCAGGAGTCCTTGGTTGAGAGGTACTGGAAAGAAAGGCACAAGGGGGGAAATAAACCCCAGAGTTTGGTGTGAAGAACCGGCAGCAGTAAATGCAAGACACAGTAAGCATTATCTGAGCCAGGATGAAGTCTTTGCTGCAAATGGTAATATTCCTTATTCAAATGGTAAAAGGTGTGAATGTGAGAGAGTGGTGACTCTGCATGAAGGCCAGCTGGAGTGTGAAAAGCCTACTGCTCAAGACACGCTGAACTACAGCAGGAGCAGGCCATGGGACTCAACTAAACAAGGTAAAATACCTTTTTTTATTCTGATAAGCAATATAAGTTAAGAAGACAGGAAACACAAGATACTGGAGTATATCCTCCCTATCAAACTGTTTGTGAAACAGGGCACAAGCCCTTGGTAAAAAGACTGTATAACATAAGGCAGCCTGCAAGGGGAAGTAACTGCCATAACAAACACTCATATGGGCGCGGCCCTGACTTGAATGCTGAACATTGGAAGCTAGTAAATGTGTCATATGAGAAACCTCAGTACACTCCTCAAGAGTTTACTGACACTGATTCACAGCTGTCTGATACTCAGCCCATGCAGGTGGAATTCAACGAAGACCCACCTGAAACCCCGATGGACTGTAGCTACTGTCAGGCAGGTAGCCTAAGGTCTGTGCATGAAACATAAAACAGTGAATAGTAGCGAATGCCTGTAAAGTTTGTTTATGCCAAGTACTGTGAAGCAACAGTTAAACAAAGCAAGTGTGAATATATTTTCTTTTTGTTGCCTGAAGCAAGGTTTCTTTCAGTTTGTTGAAGTAGTCTCCCATAACTTGAACCATTGTGCTTAAAGGGAAATAAAGCCTTATTTTCCCTACATTCTGGCTAATGTGTTCTCTTGAACTTTGGCCCCGGTAGGTCCTGGGAACATTACCAAGACCTCTTACAGAAGGACCAAATTCAAAATATATAAAAAACTCTCATGTTCATCTGACCTGCCCATACCAACCTTGGCCTCTGGGGCGGCAGCATGACATAAAAATGGCGTAGTTGGCAGGATGTTTTCGTGGAGCCTACGTCCAGCTTACAGAGAAGAAGCTTGAGCTACAGGTCTCCAGAAGGAAAAAAACCCACTTGGATTACAAAAAAAAAACAAAAACAAAAAACCCGGAGTGGAGCAGTCAAATCCGGAGCGGATTGGAAGAAAATCCTGGAAAAGAGAAATCCGGTATCCAACTGTCGGCGGAGAATCGCGGAACGACAGCGACGTATACTGTTCCAGAGCTGATTCTACACTGTCATCAGGTAAAACGTAGATATACCTGAAAAGTGTAGGATATCAAGGAAAGTATAGAAAAAAAAAAAAAAAAGGATTAGGAAAGGAAATTTCTTTGTGAAAGAGCCACACTTGGTTGTGTTTTGTTGTTTTGTTTCCTTACTACAGATTACCATGGATCCCAAAGAAGTATGTGCGTGGATGGCTAATCAATTTGACAAGCAGGCGGAACTAGCGCTGCAGAACCAAGCACAAGCGCTGAAAGCCATGCAAGAACAGCAGTCACCTCTTCTGCACACATTGGACAAATGGTTAACCCAGCAGAAGAAAGAAATAGCAAAGAAGGAAGCGGAACTATTGCGAGCCTCTGAACTCCATAACACAGAGTTGGGACAATGGTCATGTAGTGACCTGACAATGGGAAAGTTAAGCCCCAGTGATAATCTGGATGATTTTCTGGATTCATTTAGCAGAATAGCAAAGTCAGCTCGGTGGCCGACTGAACAGTGGGCAGTCAGACTAGCTGCATCCCTGACAGGAGAGGCTCTAGCCGCCTACCGGTCGATGCCTCCAGCTTTAGCAGACAATTATGAGGAGGTAGTAATGGCAATTAAAGATCGCCTAGGTCTCACCCCATTTGCTTATAGGAAATTGTTTAGAGCCACTATGCTTAACCCAAATGAAACTCCGAAAGCCTTGGAACATAGAGTAAAGAGCTTGGCGTACAAATGGTTACAGCCTGAGAGAAAGAATATTGAAACTCTCATGGACGCCATAATCTTAGAACAGTTTCTAAATGCAGTACCGAGTAGAGTGCAAAATTTTATAATTCTTCAGAATTGCTGCACTACTACCGAGGCCGTAAGCCTAACAGAGAGATATCTTGAGGCAGAAAAAGTGTCCCAGCCAAAGCTAGCGGTTCCTAAAATACACTTAGGGATGGAAGCTAGGAGGGTAGATGGTTCCTCCAGACCAATGTCTAGCCCTAGGAGTAATTATGACCCTAAGGATGTGGAAACTGTAAGACGATGTTTTTCATGTGGTAAGAAGGGCCATATAAAAAAGGAATGTTATTCACGTGTTGCATTAGTGGGAGAAGTCCCAAAGACAACAAAAGAAGGTTTTGTGTTGAGAGTAAAAATACACGGAGTTCATGCTAAGGCACTGCTGGATTCAGGTGCGGACCAATCCATGATGTCCAAACAGCTGTGGTCTGTGATCCAGGACCAAGGATGGTCCGTCCCTGAATGTCCAGAAGCGCAGGTCAAAATTAAATGTGTTCATGGATCAGCTACAAGCTATCCCGTGTACAAGCTGTGGGTTAAGGCATGGGGAATGAGAAAACAAATGTTGGTAGCCGTGGTCCCAAGATTACCACAAGAGCTGGTATTGGGTCGCGACTGGCCGCAATTTAAAAAGACTCTGAGAGAGGGTTTATCTCCTCAGACAGTCATGAATTCCACCTGCAGTAGGCATGAGCACACGGGTAGTCCTGAGCCTACTGATCACCTTATCACCCAGCGAAGCAGCCTAGCGGCAACCACTAACTCCATGGTCCCTAGTCCGCTCTGGGAAAGCCAAAGAGAGGCCTGATAAAGGAAACACCGGAGGCGCCTAAGAAATTCGTGTTGAAGTTCTGTAAAACTTCGGAAAAGGCCCGTAGTCCCCAAAGAGCATCAACACAAGCAGCAGGCTACGACCTCCATAGTGTGGAAGACCAGGTCATCCCGAAGCAGGGACGAAAGCTAATCAGCACCGGAATACAAGTGGAAATCCCTCCAGGATGTTATGGAAGGATAGCACCCCGGTCAGGATTGGCTGCCAAACAGTTTGGATGTAGCCGCAGGGGTCATCGACCCTGATTATAGGGGAATAGTAAAAGTTCTCCTGTGCAATTTTTCTAAAGAAGATTTCGTGGTTCAGGTTGGGGACAGAATAGCGCAATTGATTTGCGAGCGAGTCGGGTTCCCCAGCTTGGAAGAGGTCACCATGCTCACTCCCACTAGCCGAGGTGCAGATGGTTTTGGCTCTACGGGGAAGGCAGAGCTAGAAGGACTCATGGCCATAGGGAGTGATTTTCCAGAAGAAGACCTGGGCCCCCATGTGGAAGACCACAAGGAGGACTCCGTGCCGAAAAGCGGGGAGGAACTCCCATTGAGCCAACAGCACGGCCAGCCCCGAGGAGTTGGAAGAGGAAGAAAACTCGGGCGACAGTGGAAGTGGCGGTGGCGATTAGAACGAACCTTGCGGGTGGCGAGTGAAAACTTGAAGAAAAGTCAACAGAAACAAAAACATTATTATGACCGGAGGGTACAGCACAGGCAGCTACAAGCAGGAGAAAAAGTAATGGTCTTGGTATCGGGAGCTACCCCCAAATTCGAGGCCCGGTGGAGAGGACCTCATGTGGTAGTTCAACCTAAGGGACCCACCTCTTACGAGGTACAAGATACCAAAGGACGCACGCAAATCTATCATATCAACGCTCTTCGATCGTGGCACGACCGATCAGGGTTGCTAGCCGCAGTAGCCAACACTTATCACCCAGGAGAAAAACTAGTCAATAACAGGCGGAAGATATACGGTGACAGCAAGCTACAGTACAATACTGCTGCTCAGCTACGAATTCCGTGCTGTGTGAAGGGGGCTTCACCAGCCCGTCATATTTTAAGAGGGGGGATATGTGGTACCGCAGAGCCTATTCATGGAGAAAAAAGGGTTTTAAATCCTGAAAAAAGATTTTATCATCAGCTGCAATATTATGAGGAGCCCAATAGAGGGAGCAGGAGTGACCTTCCAAGGCCCAGAGAACTGCACCTCAGAGCTGATGAGGTAATGCAACCTAACAGCCAATGGAGAAAAGGGGGAGTTCCCCTGAAGAAAGGCTGGGAACTTGAAAAGGAGGAACTAGGACAAGTTAGAGAGAGACCAGGGAGAGAGAGACCAAGGAGAGGCATACCAAGGAAGGCCTACCAAAAGGAGGCATATCAAGAAGAGGCTTATCAAGGAAAAGCAGACCACGGAGAGTCACACCACAGAGAGCTTCTGGAAAGGAACCAAGGAGGAGAGCACCATAAGGAGTGTCCAGAGCACCAGAGAGGAAGGAGTTCCTGGCAGGAGGGCATAGTGAATCCGAGGCCACAGAGTTCCAGGAGTCCTTGGTTGAGAGGTACTGGAAAGAAAGGCACAAGGGGGGAAATAAACCCCAGAGTTTGGTGTGAAGAACCGGCAGCAGTAAATGCAAGACACAGTAAGCATTATCTGAGCCAGGATGAAGTCTTTGCTGCAAATGGTAATATTCCTTATTCAAATGGTAAAAGGTGTGAATGTGAGAGAGTGGTGACTCTGCATGAAGGCCAGCTGGAGTGTGAAAAGCCTACTGCTCAAGACACGCTGAACTACAGCAGGAGCAGGCCATGGGACTCAACTAAACAAGGTAAAATACCTTTTTTTATTCTGATAAGCAATATAAGTTAAGAAGACAGGAAACACAAGATACTGGAGTATATCCTCCCTATCAAACTGTTTGTGAAACAGGGCACAAGCCCTTGGTAAAAAGACTGTATAACATAAGGCAGCCTGCAAGGGGAAGTAACTGCCATAACAAACACTCACATGGGCGCGGCCCTGACTTGAATGCTGAACATTGGAAGCTAGTAAATGTGTTATATGAGAAACCTCAGTACACTCCTCAAGAGTTTACTGACACTGATTCACAGCTGTCTGATACTCAGCCCATGCAGGTGGAATTCAACGAAGACCCACCTGAAACCCCGATGGACTGTAGCTACTGTCAGGCAGGTAGCCTAAGGTCTGTGCATGAAACATAAAACAGTGAATAGTAGCGAATGCCTGTAAAGTTTGTTTATGCCAAGTACTGTGAAGCAACAGTTAAACAAAGCAAGTGTGAATATATTTTCTTTTTGTTGCCTGAAGCAAGGTTTCTTTCAGTTTGTTGAAGTAGTCTCCCATAACTTGAACCATTGTGCTTAAAGGGAAATACAGCCTTATTTTCCCTACATTCTGGCTAGTGTGTTCTCTTGAACTTTGGCCTCGGTAGGTCCTGGGAACATTACCAAGACCTCTTACAGAAGGACCAAATTCAAAATATATAAAAAACTCTCATGTCCATCTGACCTGCCCATACCAACCTTGGCCTCTGGGGCGGCAGCATGACAGGCTTTAGACAAGGAAGATCTTGTCTTACTAATCTGTTGTGTTTTTTTGAAAGTGTAAATAAACAGGTGGACAAAGGTGAGTCGGTTGATATATTATATCTGGACTTTCAGAAAGCCTTTGACAAGGTCAATCAGTAGAGACTTTTGGCAAAACTAAAGAGTCATGGGATAGGAGGCAGTGTACTACTGTGGATCAAGAACTGGTTAAAAGATAGAAAGCAGAGGGTTGGGCTAAATGGCCAATTTTCCCAATGGAGAAAGGTGAATAGTGGTGTACCCCAGGGATCTGTGCTGGGTCCGCTGCTTTTTGACATATTCATAAATGACCTGGAAAGTGGAATAACGAGTGAGGATATCAAATTTGCAGATGACACAAAACTATTTAAAGTTGTTAAAACCCAAGAGGATTGTGGAAAATTGCAAGAGGATCTTTATAAATTAGAAGACTGGGCAACAAAATAGCAGATGAAATTTAATGTGGAGAAGTGCAAAGTTATGCACCTAGGGAAGAACAACCCAAACTATGGTTACACAATGCAAGGTTCCACATTAGGAACCACCACCCAGGAAAAAGATTTAGGCATCTTTGTGGATAACATGTTAAAACCCTTGGCCCAGTGTGCAGCGGCGGCTAAGAGAGCAAATAGAATGCTAGGTATCATAAGGAAAGGAATGGAAAATAAAACAAAAGATATTATAATGCCTCTATATCATTCCATGGTGAGACCGCACCTTGAATATTGTGTGCAATTCTGGTCGCCGTATCTTAAAAAAGATATAGAGTTATTAGAAAAGGTTCAGAGAAGAGCCACCAAAATGGTAAAAGGGATGAAAGGATACTCCTATGAAGAAAGGCTAAAAAGGTTAGGGCTCTTTAACCTGGAAAAGAGACGGCTGAGGGGAGATATGATAGAAGTCTATAAATTAATGAATGGAGTGGAACAGGTAAACGTAGATCGATTGTTTACGTTATCAGAATATAGAAAGACTAGGGGACATGCAATGAAGCTACAGGGTAAACTATTTAAGACTAATAAAAGAAAATATTTTTTCACTCAATGTGTAATCAAACTCTGGAATTTGTTACCGGAGGATGTAGTGAAGGCTGTTAGTGTAGCTGGGTTTAAAAAAGGTTTGGACAAGTTCCTGGAGGAAAGGTCCATAAACCATTATTAAGAGGGGACCCAGGATATCAATGCTTGACCCAGTACAAGCATTGCGGAACCTGTGTCTTTTGGGGAAACTGCTAGGTATGTATGACCTAGATTGGCCACTGTTGGAAACATGATACTGGGCTTGATGGACCTTGGTCTGACACAGTATGGCATATCTTATGTTCTTATGTTCTTATGTTTAGTCCTGCTAAGCCAGTCCAGACAAATGGATTGTGTTCCCCTACCAGCACAGATGGAGACAGAGAAAAACTCAGAGTCTTCTGATGACCTCATCCTGTACTATATTGGGAGCAGCTAGAGGGCATACAACTTCAGTATTCATACCCTAGTCATGGATAAGAACCCTTGGCCACACAAGTAACAATGATGGTAACAAGGTCTAACAGTCCAAACACAAAACTATATACAGCCCACCCTTCATGCAGAAAGTCAACCAAGAGGAATATAGCCCACAGGGCTAAACCACAGGAAATAGCCAATCATCATAGACTGCAGTAGATCATATCAGCTCAGACCAGATCATAGCAGGTCATACCAGCACATCGCAGATTGTAGCAGATCAGATCAAGGCAGATCATAACAGCTTAGATCAGAGCATTGTAGGTCATACCAAAACATATAAGACCATACCAAATCACAGCAGATCAGATCAAATCAGATCACAGCAGATCATAACAGATCCAAGGGCACCTTCTATATTGCCTGCTAGGCCAGTTCAGAAAAGTGGGATGTACCAAAGCTATGCCTCCACTGGACAGGAAAAAGACATGGTAGCCCTCAAACATCTTCACTGAAGGCTGTGCCTGCCAGAATGTGCACATCTAAGTGGAAATACTTGACAAACGTTGAAAGTGCAGCCACCTAACAAATGTCTAAGGCAGCTACCAAGCTGTGTTCCACCCAGCTGGAAGCTTGAGCCTGTGTAGAATATACATGCAACCCTACGGGACCAGCTGGTCCCGCAACAAATAGACCGAGACTATCGACTCCTTTATCCAGCAGCCCAAGGAAATCTTTGTGGCTAGTTTACCCTTACATGGGCCTTCAAATAGAACAAAAATATGTCCAACTTCTGGAAGGTGTTAGCAACCTTCAGGTGTTTAAGAAATACTCTTCTAAAGTCCACCAGGAGAAATCCCTTACTCCTCCCCTGGCATTGTTCCTTCAGGAACAAAGACAAGCAGACCACCTGGTCGACATGGGCAACTGATAGCACTTTAGATAAAAAGGAAGGAATGGGACATAAATACATAGGGCCCGATTGAGTCCTGGACATCCCGGTTCTCTATGTACCCGGTCGGAACCGGAAGCACAGAGTTAGCCGGGATTCTGATCTCACGGGGCATGTCTAGCCCCGCGGGATCAGAATCACGTCCAGGCCTGTACATGCAGGCCGGGACCCCGATTCAGGTCAGCTTGCATGTACAGGCCATACCCAGATAACTCAATCAGGGCTTTTGAATGGCACTGTGGCTCCATTCAAAAGCAGCAATCCCTGGTCGCCGGACCATACAGTGCATTCCCCACAGCCTGACCCCCAATCTGGCCTCCCAAGGCCAGGGTCGGGCTGCAGGGAATCCCCTGTACCCCCTTTTACCTTCCCCGATGGTCGGGCCAGCCGTCCCCCGTCGACTAGGGGAACTTATTTCACCTCAGAAGTAGAATAAGTTCCCCATACAGGCAACTAGCCCCGGACATACAGGGCCAACATTGGAATTGGCCCTGTACATCCAGAGTCACCAATCGCCCACTGATCACCCTAACGCCACCCCCGCTCCACCCCTTTTCCGCCCCCATCTAACTTCCCTGTACAACGTGCGGGGAAGTTAGTCAGGGTCAGAAGGGGGCTCGAATAGTGGAGATGGATGTCCCAATGGGACGTCCATCCCTGCTATTCATGCCTTGGAATGACCCTGATAGCCTCTTCCATAAAGGACAGATAGGAACCTCAGCACAACCAGGTCCATCCTGGGGGAAGAAAGGTGAGGCTATTAAGTCCACCATATTAGGGCTGATGTGATGCTCACCATGCCATTGCTCAAAAAGACACCAGACACATATTGGCAAGACACGCATTCAGAAGCATGGAAACCACAGCAGCAGAATATCCTTACGCACAAAGTGTTGCTTCTGAAGAGCCAAGCAGGAAGCGAGCTGAACCATCCAGCAGAACTGGCCCTCCCTCAAGAGCCTCCAAGCTGATGGAAGGTGCAGGTGGAACCCTGACACAGATGATCTGCATACTATGGCCTCCTCAGCCAGGCCGATGCCACCAGCACCACTGGACCCAGATGGCGCTCCACACAATGAAGTACTCGCCCAAAAGAGGCCAAGGAAGAAACACATACAGCACAACAAGGTGCTTTGGCCAAGGTTGAATTAGGACAACAATGCTCTCTTTGAGATGGCTGAAGAACCTGTGCAACTTGACATTACCCAGGTTGCCATCAAATCCATCTTGGGACAACCTCTTCAGTCCTGGATCCTATGGAACACCACTCAGCTAAATTCTCTCTCTCCCTGGGACTGGGGTTGTGACAAGTAAGATAGTTAGCTATGTCTGCAATATCCTTTGCTGAGAAGGCCCAGATATTCAATTCCACCCAAAGGAGGATCATTTGGCAGGGAGAACCCATAACACTTCATGCCCCCTTTCCAGTTGACATAGGTCAAGAATGTGATGCTGCCCAAAAAGATCCACACTGCCTGCCTCAGACTATGTTCCACAGATGCAGGAGAACCAAGCAAAGAGCCCTTGCCACCAGACAACTGATGGGCCAAGTTGCCCCCTACTTGCTCCAGTGATGCTGGGCAGTCTACCCTGGACAATAAGCTCCCCAGCTGAACAGGCTGGCATCTGTCATCAGCAGAAGCTACTGAGTAACATCCATGGGAAGAACTTTCAATAAATAAGCAGGATGCTCACACCATTTCAGAGTGGCCGCCACCAAGAGGGAAGAGGGAGCCTGAATGCTGAAGTCCTGAGAAAAAGGAGAATAGCAGGACAGAAGGAGAGAGACTGAATGAATTCTTTGCTTCGGTCTTTACTGAGGAAGATGTAGGGATGTTACCCAAGACTGAAGTGGTATTTAAAGGTAATACTGCAGAGGAATTGAGAGAAATATCGCTACACCGGGAAGATATATTACAACTATTTGATAAACTGAATAGTAGCAAATCACCTGGACCGGATGGTATACATCCCAGAGTGTTGAAAGAACTGAAATATGAGATTGCAGACCTGCTATTGGTAATCTGTGAACTTTCATTAAAATCATCTGTAATACCTGAAGATTGGAGGGTCGCCAACGTAACACCAATTTTTAAAAAGGGTTCCAGGGGTGACCCAGGAAATTACAGACCGGTGAGCCTGACGTCAGTACCAGGGAAAATGGTAGAAACCATCATAAAGAACAAAATTACGCAGCATGTAGATAGTCATGGCCTAATGGGAGACAGCCAACATGGCTTTAGACAAGGAAGATCTTGTCTTACTAATCTGATATGTTTTTTTGAAGGTGTGCATAAACAGGTAGACAAAGGTGAGTCGGTTGATATAGTGTATCTGGACTTTCAGAATGCTTTTGACAAAGTCCCCCATCAGAGACTTTTGGCGAAGCTAAAAAGTCATGGGATAGGAGGCAGTGTACTTTTGTGGATCGGGAACTGGTTAAAAGATAGAAAGCAGAGGGTAGGGCTAAATGGCCAATATTCCCAATGGAAAAAGGTGAATAGTGGAGTACCCCAGGGATCTGTACTGGGTCCGCTGCTTTTTGACATATTCATAAATGACCTGGAAAAGGGAATAACTAGTGAGGTTATCAAATTTGCAGATGACACAAAACTGTTTAAAGTTGTTAAAACCCAAGAGGATTGTGGAAAACGGCAGGAGGATCTGGATAAATTGGAAGACTGGGCATCCAAATGGCAGATGAAATTTAATGTGGACAAGTGCAAAGTTATGCACCTAGGAAAGAACAACCCACACTATAGTTACACAATGCAAGACTCCACATTAGAAACCACCACCCAGGAAAAAGATTTAGGAGTCATTGTGGATAACATGTTAAAACCCTCCGCCCAGTGTGCAGCGGCGGCCAAGAAAGCAAATAGAATGCTAGGTATCATAAGGAAAGGGATGGAGAACAAAACAAAGGATATTATAATGCCTCTGTATCGCTCCATGGTACGACCGCACCTTGAATATTGTGTGCAATTCTGGTCACCGTATCTTAAAAAGGACATAGCGTTATTAGAAAAAGTACAGAGAAGAGCCACCAAATTGGTGAAGGGGATGGAAGGCTACTCCTATGAAGAGAGGCTAAGAAGGTTAGGGCTCTTTAGCCTGGAGAAGAGACGGCTGAGGGGAGATATGATAGAGGTCTATAAATTAATGAATGGAGTGGAACGGATAAACGTGAATCAATTGTTTACGCTATCAGAGTATAGAAAGACTAGGGGACATGTAATGAAGCTACAGGGTAAACTATTTAAGACAAATAAGAGAAAATATTTTTTCACACAACGTGTAATCAAACTCTGGAATCTGTTACCAGAGGATGTAGTAAGGGCTGTTAGTATAGCTGGGTTTAAAAAAGGTTTGGACAAGTTCCTGGAGGAAAGGTCCATAAACCACTATTAAAAAGGGACCCAGGATATCAATGCTTGACCCAGTACAAGCATTGTGGAACCTGTCTTTTGGGGATATTGCTAGGTACGTATAACCTAGATTGGCCACTGTTGGAAACAGGATACTGGGCTTGATGGACCTCGGTCTGACCCAGTATGGCATGTCTTATGTTCTTAAGGAATCTCTGTAGTAGCCGCAAGTGCACTTATGCATAAGGGACCATCTTGATTATCACTGCCATCGACCCTAGGAGTTGGAAATAGGCCTTGGAAAGCTTCTATTTCTGAAACACCCACGGCTGAGAACTCAGTTGCTCTGTCCTCTTTTTGTACGGGAAACTTATTCTGAGCTAGTGACAAACTGTGCTGCAACGACTGGGTAGGCTCCAGGAAGCTCTCATCATAGTCTATCACCCAGCCCAGACTCTCTAGAAACTGCACCACCCAGGATGACATGCAAAGTAGAATGGCAACTAGAAATGCGAGCCAAGAACAAAGCGCAAGAGGCACTGCTGATCCTTATGAATGGGAATGTGAAAGTATGCCTTGGCCAAGTCCAGCGATGTAGGAAACATTCCTTTTTGGACTGCTCTCAGTGTCTCCATGTGGAAGTGAAAGGTCTTTAGGTGAACACTGACACCCTTGAGGTCCAGGATCAGGCAGAAGGACCCCAACCTCTTTGGCACCACAAAGCAAATGGCATCCTGGCCCTTTCCCCTTTCAGCTGGCGGCATGGGAACTACAGCATGGAGGAAGAGGAGTCTCTCCAGAGAAGTCTGAGTGGAGTTCCTCTTGGCCGCAGACCTGCATAGAGATATCAGGAAGACATTTGGGACAAAGTCCTTGCATTCCAGCACACAGCTGAACTGAATGATATTGAGGTTCCATTGGTCTGAGGTTCTAAAGGCCCAACCTGTCCTTGTGTCTGACTGGAAGTGGAGACAGCCTCATGAGTCCAAGTCCCACAAAAGGACAGGGCCCAGAAATGGGAGCCAGAGGAAGGTGATCCTTCTGGGAGCCCCTGAATCCTCAAGAATCCTGTTGGTGGGAGCAAGGAGAAAGTGATGCAGAGAAGGAGAGGCCATGCTTCAAAGGCCCTTTAGGTTAATGCTCCAGACAACAATGTGATTTGAATGCTCCCAGCACGTTGACCAACTTCTCCAAATCCTCCCCAAACACAAGCTTCCCATTAAAAGAAAGTCCAGATAAAAGGGACTTGGATGATGTGACATCTACCCAAAGACAGAGCCAAAGCCACCATGAAAAAGGCAATATCCTTGGCTGCCGAGCAGACCAAAATGTACATTGCATCCGCCAGGAAAACTGCTGCTGTTTCTAGGAGCATCCAAGCATCATCCCTCAGGAGCAACTGGATCCAATGCAATAGGACACAAGTCATAAGCCCTCCAGAAACTACTGGACGGAGAATAAGGGAAGTGGCCAAAAATGGGCTCTTCAGGAAGCCTCGAACTTGCGATCCACTTGGTCCTTGAGGGCTTCACCAATCTCCACCAGAATGGTGGTGCATTTAGCAATGGCTACTACCTGTGCCTCCACTTGGGGCAATCACTTGGGCAACCACTTGGGGCAACCACATCCAGGCAACAAGGTTTTCTTGAGGAGGGCGCAGAGCCAACACATGACCTATCTCCCTTTCACCAGGGGGGGGCAGGCAAGTCCTATTCTATGTTTATCATGCTCTTCAGGACCTCTGGGAAAAGAAATACCCTGGAGGGCTTTCTGATCCCTCTGCCAGAGAGGGGGTATACTCGTGGCTCTTACTTTGCTGTGCAGCATCTGACAACCACAGGGCAAAGAAACTTGATCAATGAGCACCGCCAGCTCCCCTTTCCAAAATAGATGAACAGAGAATCATCCTTGTCATTTGGCACTACCAGTTTATCTTCTTTACTCATGAAGCCACAGGCTGATCCCCCAGATGGAAGTCAGATCATTGGCTCAGGAGAACTGAGCAGAACACCTGGAATCCATTCTCTGAGAGTGTTTCTGTAGGGAGGTCCCTACACAAGTCTACCAAACCTGCAATGAGAGACTTTCCTCTGAGCAAAAGGAGAAGGAACAAGAGGGCCCCGAAGCTGATGGGTCTGAATGGCCCCACCAGAAGGGCCATTCTTGCGGAAGAAGGAGAAGAATTCTGGAGAAGATAAGTCAGAGGCTGGCAGCTGTCTGGCTGACTTGGCCATACCCATAGTGGGAGGCCGGCCAGTAACTGGGGAATCCTACTGTGAAGGTGCTGGGAGGTGAATCTCCAAAGAATGGGTGAAGAAATCCCGAGCTGGGGTACTGTCTCTTTCCAGCTGATTCCATTCTCCCTGCAGAGCTGAAGAGGCAGAAGAAAGGCCATGTCCATCAGCCATAAAGATGATACCTTCAAAAGGCAAGCAGAAACCTCCATGCCAAGTTGCAGAGGACAGAAAGGCAGCGTCTCCTCCCAGAAGATAAACACCTATGTCATGCAGAGCAGCTTCCTGAAGCAAATCTTTCCATCCAAACAAAGCACACTGAGGCAAGATGAGCTTAAAGTGTGTATACTGGAAGTATGGAGCTACCATGTTTTGCGGAGATAGCAGTTCAAAGTGTGTGCTCCTGATGCACAATGAAGGCATACACTCACAGCACGTGACAAAAGTGCACATTCGCAGCAGGCAGCACAGGCACCATGCATACCAATGTGCACAATGAGGACACTGATTAGAGCACAGCCAAGTACCAGTAATGTACACCAGTAAGAAGTGGGAACTAGTGGGAAAAGACCACGAGTACCAACAGTTAAAATTCCTGACCTGACATCCACCACACTACCACCCCACTGACAATATTGAAGTAGTACAGAAGAGAAATTAGGCACAAAAAAAACCAGGAACTTAAATCTGGTACTCACTGCCAGAGAGCCCAAGCAGCAATGGTGTCGGGCTCCATGCTACTCCTCTGCTGCCAAGGCCTGCAGCCACATACCTCTGAAACTTCATGCCTTCTTTGTGGGAGAGTCAGAGGAAGAGGAGGGAAAAGGGGCACTGAGGTTGTGCAACTGACGATTCCTCTGGGGTCCTGATCCAAGAATTCTGGGTATTCAACTGATACATATGATAAAGACAGGGAACTGAACCAACACCCTTCCTCCTTGGCAAACCCAGGAGGGCACAGATTTTAAGGATGACCCAATGAGTGACTCTCATGTCAAACTCAAATGAAGAAGTCACACTTAAGAGTAGTTACTCATGAGCTAAATCAGTCTTTCTCAAAGTTTTCGAGAGATGCTCCAATGTGTCCACACTGCTGGAGACAGGAATATGGAGGTTGTATGCCCTCTAGCTGCTCCTGATATAGTACAGGATGAGGTCATCAGAAGACTGGATTTTCCCTGTCTCCACTTCTGCTGGTAGGGAACACATCTCACTTGTCTGGACTGGCCTAGCAGGACGATATGGAAGTGGAAATTTATGAAATGACCCTTTATGGAGATTATTTTCGAAGGCACACATTGCATTGCATTGCATTCATGTTTTACATGTCGGTGTGGTGACAGAAAAATTACAAGCCGCATCCACATGTACAATGTGATTTTAGAAGGACCGTGATTTGGCCGGTGGGAATCCAAGATGGCAGTCGCATGTTAGTCTGCTCCGGCGGCTCATTTGTAATTGGGCTCAGTTGCTGTCTTGAATTATTCTCCTGAGTTCTTTTTGCCTTTTTCAACTTGTATGTTTGTGAAATAATGTCTCCCATAGCATGTGGATATCCATTCCTGTGCATTCCTGTGATTCTGTCTTTAATTTAAAACACACATCCATGATGAGGGGCGGAGATATGTCAATTTTACATCAGACTTAAATGTGCCCATTCTCTTTTTAAGAAGGGCATAGATTTCCAGATGTTTTCACCTGGCTGTCCCTGCAACCACATACATGGCCTTTCTAAAGGGGGTCTTCACATCAATTTAGCATGAACCAATTTTTTTAAGGCACATTAATGGACCAAACAAGGATTGTCCAGAGAACAAGCGTAAGTGCCAGTTCACATGCGCAAGTCCTTCAAAACAGGAACTTGCGCACATAACACATACATTTCCACATGCCCCTTATAAAATGTGTCCCTTAATATGCACATTAAATTAATTTAGCACACATGCCCCTTATTAAATGTGTCCATTAAATTGCACATTAAATTAATTTAGCACACATTGAAAATTTCCCATTGAAACAAATGTGTGAAACTAACCTAAATAACCACCACAAATCAGGAAAATGTCATGAAAAAACTAAAACCAAATTTTTCTTGCCTGTGCACATCCTTAATATATTTAAAGTGGCATTTTAGAAAGGACATGCAGGTGCAATCTGGGACATCCAGGGCAAAACGTCTGAGAAAGCCCCAGGGATGTTTACATTTCATCCCAATTTTGGAAACATGGGCGTCTCCAAATGTATAGCCACAGAAACAGCTTCTTGGACGTCCCAGCTGACGTTTTTCAGAAGGGCGACATCCATGTTCAGTGACACTGCAGATTCTCAGATGTGCAGTAGAGAGTTTGCTAGCTGTTGGGCTTTGTATTTCCATGTAGATTTTTCTGCCCAGGAAATATTAACAGCGACGATGACAGCACATTGTGCCGTTCCCCCTCGTAGCATTGCTTCCATGAAGCGAACACTTCTTTTCACCTTATTCATGGTCAGGAGCAGGTACAGGCATGGACGCCTCACCAACCAGGGCCAGACATGCCATTCTCAAATCACACTGCAAGGTGCATCTCCCTTGCTCCGTCCAGACCACACCTCCATCACGCCTCCATTCTACTTGGACATCCTTGCGCTAGGGGTGTTCATATACCCGGTTTCCAAAATGGCTCCAGGGATGCCCTTGTGAATTGGATGTCTGCTTACCCATTTTCAGTGTTCCAAAATACGAAAAGGGCTTCTAAAAAAAACCTCGTAATATTTTAGCACTCTCTTTTTAAGATATACATTATGGGTAAGGTGAGGAATCTGGCTAATTTACAATGTGAATTTTATTTACTGGATTTGTCATATTAACCAGCTCTTTACAAAATAATGCACTCTGCTAGCACAGTGTCAGTTATCTTCATTGAAATCATTATCCACTAGCATTTCCTTGTACTTTGAAAAGCTTGGGCTAGCTTTCTCTGAATGCATTGCTTTTCCACAGAATCGTTGGATGGATGAAGCGCACCGTTAGCAAGCTAATAGCTTTAATAGCTCCAAGGAGAGATGGTTATGGAAAATGCAATTTCACCTTTTGCTCCACTGCTAAATGCCATCACTGTGCAAAACTGTTATCCCAATTTACTGGCAACATTATTTTAAAGACTAGAAAAGACAACATTGAAGGTTATTTGCCCATTGTTATCTGGGACAGATTATAAATCAACCAACCAATGTGATACTTTTACGGATGAAAGCTCAAGATTTAACATCATCTTACAGAGACAGTCTTCCAAGAATTGGAAGTTAAGGTCAAAACACTTCCCCCACATTTCCAGCTCACCTATTATATCAAGATCAAATGTATAAATGTTGTTTCAGACAGACAGACAGAGAGACACACACACACACACACACACACACACACACTATTTATCTCATTTATTCTCTCCAGATCAATACATGAATGACTTGTTACAAACACACACGCACACTCAAAATATTAATTTGTGTAACCTCGACCAGAGAGATGTATTTGCTGGCCTTCTTTAGGAGACCTAAGAAAATGACATATTTCAGGGAAAACATTTACCATAAGATATTTCCTCAGCATTTCAGAAGCATAAGCACTCAGAAGCAAGAAACCTCAAAGAAGCACTGCCAAGAGAATTTAGAACCTCCTTTTTGTCACGTACGTTAATTCTGACCAGACTACAAGCTCTGTGGAGAAGGAGCTAATTCTTCTATACGTCTGTGCAGCTCTACAGTATCCCAACAAAGAGGAGAGATGGATACTCCGCAGTCCATGCCAAACAGACAGAACGGAGGAACAAAACCACAGCCACACCAGATAAATCTGCACACAGGTGATTTTATTGGGTAAAACCACTTGTGTGAAGATTTATCTGGTGTGGCTGTGGTTTCGTTCCTCTGCTCTGTGTCTTTTCAGCACTACAGCATGTACAACTGGTATCACTTTAGAAATACAATAAATACTAATTAGCAATGCTATTTTATTATTTGTAATGTAAGTTCACTGATTTGTATCTCATACTAGCTGACACTTGGATAGCTAGGCTGCATTAAATGACAGAGAAATATTCTTCGAACAGTTTAAAAGTAATATACCACAAACAACCACCAATTCTTAAAACAGCCTCTCTGTAGTGCTGGAAGCCATGTTCAGAATATTGCCCCAAAGCATTTCTCATGAAAGGGAACTAGACTGGTTCAAGCAATGTCAATAGGGTCAATTTATGATCCGCTGAGCTCTGTGAGTGCGAGATGATCTGTAATTCTTTTAGCTTGCTCCCATTACGTAATTGCAGAGCAGCTTAAAACATTAAAACAAACGGCAGTAAAAAATGTGAAATTATCTATGGTTACTGTTATTACATGATGGATTAATTTTATAAAGCCTTTTTTTTACAAAAAGATTGCACACGTTTACATGTACACTGCATGTAAGCATTCAGGGGGGCCTACTTTGGGCAGAGCATAAACAGAGTTGCAATGCGCATGCGTATTTTATAAAATAGAGTGGTACAGTATATGAACAGAGTATGTGCACACTTTTACACCTTCTTCAGAAAGGGTATAGATTTATGCATGAGAATTTGCATGCTATTGGGGGTACTTCTGTGTGCTATTGGGGATACTTCTGGGGCTTATCTTTTCGGAACTATGACATTTGTCCTTTCATAAAATTTACCCCCACCCACATGTCCACCTACAGATTTCTTTCCTAATGCTAAGGATATACATTTTTATTGTCAGGCTAGACAATAAGAATAGGAAGGAGGAAATATGAACCTGCAAACTCAGTGGGTTCTTCATTTCATAAGACTTTTATGATTAAGTTACACTAGCAGTCTGAAATTGGCCTGCAAAAATTTACTGAAAAGCAGAACAAAACAAATGTTCCAAATATGGACAAGCTGGAAAACATCTTTTCCATATCAAATTATGTAAACTATGTCTGTGGGCGTGCACATCTTTCTTTCTATATATACAGTATCTCTCTCTCATTCACAGTCTCCATCTCTCTCTCATTTTCTCTCTCTGTATATATATAATCTTGAAGTACAGGGCTAGACAGGGATATATATATATATCCCTGTTTAGCCCTGTACTTCAAGATTATCACTAAGGGGCTTGTTTACAAAGCTGCGGTAGCGGTTCGCGATCGTTATCGGAGCCGCGGCCCCATTGATTTCAATGGGGCCGCGGCTCCGATAACGACCGCGAACTGCTACCGCGGCTTTGTAAACAAGTCCCTAAGTGTCATGGGTGCCATTTTGGAACCAGCAGTCGTAGGAGCAGAAGCAACTAGGGATCACTCCTGCTTCTACTAGATACTAGGAATTCTCAGTAAGAATGGAAATTGGAATCAGGTGGTGGAGAGGGCAGCCTCAGGGGAAAGGGTGGTATTGTTGCTGGGGATGGGGGAGAAGAGACGTTTAGAGTGTGTGGTGTTGGTGGTGGTTGCAGTGGAAGGGGTCAACCATTGGAGAGGAGGTTGGGATAGGGATCTGATTTCCTGTGGGGTGATCCAGGGGAATCAAGGTTGGGGGGCTGATCACCATTGACAGCAAGCACTTATTTATGCCTAGAGGCAGCTGTAAATGCCGACATCTATACCTTTTCCTAGAGAACATAAGAACATAAACATAAGAACAAAAGAAATGCCACACTGGGTCCATCAAACCCAATATTCTGTTTCCAACCATGGCCAATCCAGGTCATAAGTACCTGGCAGGTGACCAGAAGGCACACAGGTTCCACAATGCTTGTTCAGGGGCAAACAGTGGATTTCCTGGGTCCTCTTTAATAATGGTTTGTGGACCTTTCCTCCAGGAACTTGTCCAAACCTTTTTTAAACCCAGCTACACTAACAGCTTTTACTACATCCTCTGGTAATGACTGATTATGCATTGAGTGAAAAAATATTTTCTCTTATTAGTCTTACCGACAGACACAAGGTGTACCACAAGGATCCCCCATATCCCCACTGCTCTTCAACATCTAACATTTACCTTCAACCACTCTGCCAAATCATCAGAGCCCACAACATCAACTTCCACATCTACGCAGACGACATCAAGCTTTACAGACCATTCAACCAGAGTCATCCCACCAACCCAAATCTCACACATTGCCTCAAAGATGTCTTGCAATGACTAGAAAACAACAACCTTACCATCAACTTCAAAAAAATCAAAGCATTTTTCATCACAAAAGACACCAACTTTACTCCTCCAGACTCCATCACCTTAAACAACATCAAAATAAAGGTACAACCCGAAATCAAGTATCTAGGGATCACACTAGATCAACACCTCTCCCTCAAATCACAACTACAAAACACCGCAAAAGCAGTCTACTACAAAATCAGAACCCTCCAGCGACTGTGCCCCCTCCTCAAACCACCAGGCTTCTGTTCTGCATGCCAAGCCCTAATCCTTCTGCATATAGATTACTGCAACTCCATTTACCAAGGCCTTCTGCACTCCACACTACTCCCTCTCCAAATAGCCTGCACACTGCAGCACACACACTTATGGGAACTTCAAGATATGACCACATTACACCCACTCTGAAACTGCTACACTGGCTTCCACTCACCAGCCAAATCAGATATAAGATGCTCTTACTAACTCACAAAGCCTTCAACAGGAACTCTGCATCACACCTACAGACACTGCTCCACACCCCACAACATAACCGTGCAAGAAGACAATCCACCAAGAGCACATTAATCATCCGCCATGCAAGAACAAAATCATCCCAACAAGCATGTGCATGATCCTTCAAAATGTATGCACCATCAGCATGGAATACAATGCCAGACTCATTACAAACCATCATGGAGCCACTAGCATTCTGAAAACACCTGAAAACCTACCTGTTTCTAGAACACTTTGGCCCCCCTGCCTAACCCTCCCCCCCCCTTCAAGTACCAACAACATCCATGGACAGCAATAAAACGAACAGCAAATGTTTTTACCCAATGCTGTACATAAGGTCACCTTCATGTAAATAGTGAGCAAAGCTAAGAAGCATTTACTTAACTGTATATAAGTTTTAATTTGTTACCTGTACATAAGTTTAATGTAATCTCTCATCAGTTGTTCAATGTAAACCACCTTGACCATGGTGAAAGGTGGTATCTAAACCTTGCTAAATAAATAGTATTAAATGGGTTACCTTGTAGTTTCATTGCGTGTCCTAGTCTTTCTACTTTTTGATGGCATAAACAACCAATCTACATGTATCCGTTCCATTCCATTCATTAATTTATAGAACTCTAGTATATCTTCCCTCAGCCATCTCTTTTCCAAGTTGAAGAGCCCTAACGTTTTTAGCCTTTTCTCATAGGGGTATCCTTCCATCCCCTTTACCATTTTGGTGGCTCTTCACTGTACCTTTACTAATTCCACTATATCCTTTTTAAGATATGGTGACCAGAATTGCACACAATATTCAAAGTGCGGTTGCACCATGGAATGATGCAGAGGCATTATAATATCCTTTATTTATTCTCCATTCCTCCCCTTATGATTCCTAGCATTCTATTTGCTTTCTTGGCTGCTGCTTCACACTGGGCAGAGAGTTTCAACATATTATCTATGTTGCTGTTGTTGTTAAGTGCCGTCGAGTCGGAATTGACTCATGGCGATCCTCTGGATAGCTATCCTAAATTGTGTTCAGTCTTCAGTCAGGCAGCTTATTTCTGACAGACTGGTACCCGTAGCTGCTGTTATTGTATCGATCCATCTCATTGCTGGCCTTCCTCTTTTGTGTTGACCTTCTATCTTGCCAAGCATGATGTCTTTCTCCAATGATCTCTCTCTTCACACGATGTGTCCAAAGTATCAAAGTTGAAGTCTTGTCATCTGAGCTTCTAAAGAAAGCTTGGGTTTGATCTCCTCTAGTACTGACTGGTTTGTTCTTCAGGCAGTCCAAGGTATACACAATATTTGCCGCCAGCACCATAATTCAAAGGCATCAATTTTCTTCCTGTCTCTTTTTCACTGTCCAGCTTTCACATCCATATGATGTTATTGAAAATACCATGGCTTGAACAAGTCAAATCTTTGTATGGAGAGAGACATCTCTGATCTTGAGAATCTTATCTAGGTCTTTCATAGCCATTCTGCCAAGAGCAATGTGTCGTCTGATTTCTTGACTGCTTGTTGCTTCTTTATTGATAGTTGATCCAAGTAGGTTAACGTTGTTCACAATTTCAATTTCTTCCCCTTCAACGATGAACCTGTTGATTATGCCAGTTGTCTTGATCTTTATCTTCTTTACATATTATCCATAATGATACCCAAATCTTTTTCCTGGGTGGTGGTTCCTAATGTGGAAACTGGCATCGTGTAACCATAGTTTGGGTTGTTCTTTCCTAGGTGCATAACTTTGCACTTGTCCAAATTAAATATCATCTGCCATTTGAACGTCCAGTCTTCCAATTTATCAAGGTCCTCTTGCAATTTTTCACAGTCCCCTTGTGTCTTAACAACTTTGAATAATTTTGTGTCATCTGCAAATTTGATCACCTCACTCATTCACATTTTAAGATCATTTATGAAGATGTTAAAAAGCAGCGGGCCCAGCACAGATCCCTGGGGTACTCCATTATTCCCCTTTATTTATTGAGAAAATTGGCCATTTAGCCCTACTCTATGCTTTCTATCTTTTAACCAGTTCCTGATCCACAATACTACACTGCCTCCAATCCCATGAATTTTTAATTTGGCCAAGAGTCTCTTATGAGGGACCTTGTCAAAGACTTTCTGAAAACCCAGGTACACTATATCAATCAGCTCACCTAGGTCTACCTGTTTATTCACACTATCAAAAAAATAACAGATTAGCTAAATAGATGTTGCTTTCTCCCATTAAACTATGACTATGTACATGTTCAGTAATTTTATTCTTTATAATGGTTTCTACCATTTTGCCAATGTCAGGCTCCCCTTGTAAAATAGAGAATCCACGTCTACTGTACATTACAGGCCCACCAAAACCAGTCCCTCTCCCCACCCTATGGATGCCCTCTGAATCTACATGTAGTCAGCATCCTCACATGGGGATGCCTCTAAAATAATCCAAATGTACTGTATTTGCAATATGGATATTCAGCATCTTAACAATTGTTTTAAGACAGTGTCACTACTAGCCTGTGCCTTGGGTGATATAATAAGAATGGGTGTGTTTTGTACTTGCTATACCCACTGGAAGTTGCCAAAGTGTTTTGGAGTGCTTTTTTTGCCTCCTAGAAGCAGGTTGAGATCTCACGAGCCTGGAATCACAGACTTCGAGGTGGGTTAGGCCCTAAAGTACCAAACTGACCTTGTGGTAAAGGAACAAGAGCTGTGCATCAAAGAGAGCAGAGGTCTTTTTTGTTGTTTACCTTCCTTCTGCAAAACTGCCAACAGGGAGTATGGTACTCCTAAGGAAGATGGGTTCTGGGTAAAGGCCTAGTCCCTGTTCACAGGGAAATGAATTAATGGATTTTTTGTATATCTTTTACTTTATGAAAACATCGAAGGGTAGGACTGTGAAGGCATAAGACCAGTGATGGTATACTGGGGAAGATGACTGACAGTCTGTGGTTAAGCACTGATGGCCTATGACCAGAGTGGGTTGCAGTGGGGAAGAGGATCTGCAGCCTGAGAAAGTTCTACGGACTGTCTATGTTGTAGGAAAGAACATGTAGCAAACTGGTGGTATATGCTAGAGATGTTTTGGCATCTGATGAGAGATTCCCACATAGGAGCCCCTCCTGGGTTCAGGGAGCCCATAGAGGAAAATGGAATGGACTATAAGGGAGAAAGTTGCATATAATGTATTGCAGAATTCTGAAGAAGCATCCTGCTTGTGAGTGAAGGAAAAAGAGAAGTTCTTTTATTTTTACATTTTATCTTTAATGAATTTTACAATATCTCAAGTAGACATATTTGACAAAAAAGTCCAACATGGCACAAAATCAACAACATAAACAATTAAAAAGGAAATCTTGTACGCCAGGAAGGATACAAGCCCAAGACAATAGAGGTGATCCAAACCAAGAAAGACAAGGAAAAGATTCTGCAAACTATAAAAGAAAGGAGAATGAAGATTGAAGGCAGCAAACAAACTTATTAATACAGGTCTTAAGATTACAACATGAAGCTGAGCTAGACATGGCACGCTGAGCTGAAACAAAAGAGGTTAACCGAACAGGGTCAGACCTATATTTTATAACACACTTGCAAGGGAATTTCAAAAAGAGCAGAGCTCCTAACTGGAGAACACCAGGTCTCACCAGAAGAAACTCCCTCCTCTGTCTCTGGGTTTCCCTTCAAACATCAGGATACATCCTAATTATATTAGTCAAGAATAAGTCATCTTTATGCCGAAAGAAAAGCCGCATGAGCCAGTCCCGATACGAAGGAAAACCAAAAGTCACTATCAGGGTCGCAGGTCTTGCTGTCTCAGAGTCAGAAGTCTCTAAGATATCAAAAACGTCTATAGTTACAGCAGGGTCCCTTGACTGCTCCTGAAGTACTTTACCCATAGGTAAATAATACGAGTATATCCTGGATATAGGTGGAATAACTGCAGGGGAAACCTTCAAGACTTCAACCAAATACTTTTTAAACGTATCCCGAGGAGGAGTCAGAGGTGCCCTAGGGAAGTTAATTATCCTGACATCTGCCTGCCTAACAGCAGTTTCCAGAGTTTCCGCCTTAATTCACAAAAGGATATTATCTTTCACTAAGAGCTCCCCTGAACTTGAAAGCTTAACAAGCCATACTTCACAATTAGGAACATACAATTTCAGTCCCTAAACTTCTTCCTCCACATTCATAACACACTGTTCCAAGGATGAAACATTAGTGGAAAAAGTCTCAAAGTTTGGTACCAGGGCCTTGCCAAGGTCAGCTATCGCTTGTCATATGGACTGCAAAGAAAATACTTCAGGGCATTTCAAGGAAAAAATAGACAGGGATGAAGTAACCATCTACTGACCTGGCGGATGCCTGGAGCCCAACTGCTCAGCAATCTGAGAAGAAGAAATGACCTCCGTTGCACCTCCCATACATACGAGAGGGTACCCAAAAAAAACAGGAATTATTTTTTAAAAGCTATTTATTTCAACTTCTTTACAAAACAACCTTATCCCCTTCAAAATACTCTCCATTACAACTGATACATTTGTCCCACCGGTGCTTCCACTGTTCAAAACATTTTTTGTAGTCATCTTTAGAAACGGCTGACAGCTCCTCCCTCCTTTTTTTCTTGACTTCTTCAATGTTGTCAAATCGGTGTCCTTTCATGCCCCTTTTCATGCGTGGAAATAAGAAAAAGTCGCACGGAGCCAGGTCAGGCGAGTAAGGTGCGTGGGGCAGTGGAACCATGCCATTTTTAGCCAAAAACTGTCTAACAGAGATGGCTGTGTGTGCAGGTGCACTGTCGTGGTGGAAGAACCAGTCTCCTGTCTGCCACAAATCGGGTCTTTTTTGACGGACACTGTTGCGCAATCTTCTTAAAACTTCCAAATAAAAGGTTTGATTGACGGTCTGACCTGGGGGAACAAACTCTGAATGAACTACCCCCTTGGCATCAAAAAAGCAAATCAGCATTGTTTTGATGTTTGATTTGACTTGACGACATTTTTTTGGACGGGGTGACGATGACGTCTTCCATTGGCTTGACTGTTGCTTTGTTTCGGGGTCGTAACCATAGCACCATGACTCATCACCTGTAATGACCTTTGACAGAAAATCTGGATCAGTTTCAAGCTGTTGTTTCAAAACACGACGTTTCAACTCAATGTGCCTTTTGATTGTCAGTCAGAACCCAAGGAACAAACTTGGCAGCAACCCTTTTCATTCCCAAATCTTCCATTAAAATTCGCTGAACCGAGCTCCAAGATAACCCACTAATCTCTGACAGTTGATCAATTGTCTGTCGATGGTCTGTGAGCACAAGCTCTCTAATTTTTTCAATATTTTCGTCGATTCGGGCAGTTGATGGACGCCCAGAACGAGGTTTGTCATCAATCGACATGTCGCCATTTTTAAACCGAGCAAACCACTGGTACACTTGACTTTTTCCCATAGCGTCATCTTGATAAGCTGTTTTCAACATTAAAAGAGTTTCAGCAGCATTTTTACCGAGTAGAAAACAAAATTTCACAGCTGCACGTTGTTCACTTAAACTTGTCATCATAAAAAAAGAAACAAGAACAAAACAGCGCTAGCAAAAACAATCACTGCAGATGAACAGAACAAACCAGGTCGACAACACAGGCGGCACTGAACTGACAATGATTTGCATTATACACGCCTAGCGGCAGAAGTGCGTACTACACAAGCTCCGCCCATGGCAATGTTATTCCTGGTTTTTTTGGGTACCCCCTCGTACTCTGCTTCTGTAGCCCCTCCATCAATCCAACAGCCGTGCACTGATCCAGAGATACAGCTCCCTTGTTGGCACAAATGCCCCCCCCCCTTTAGGATATTGAGTCATTCGCAGCTTCAGTGATTGACTCACCAAATTGGTCAGAGTGCAGGGTAAGCCTTCAGTTGTGCGGGGGGGACCTCTTGCTCTGGGCTGAAAGATATCTTGGAGCCAGAAGACAGACCGACCAGAGCTCCCAGCAATGGTCAAACTCTCCAATGACTGCTCTCTGGAGACTACACCTTGCATGTTTTAGCGAACCAGGTAGGGAATAATTGAAGCAGCAGTGAGGGAAGGTCAGCGTTGTGAAGGAGCCTTCATCTTGGATTTCCCCTTCTGTTTTCCCATGCAAGTGATGCTCAGCAGTCAGCATCCGCCATCTTGGACTGCCAGAAGAGAAGTTCTGAAAGATCGGGATTCTTTGGATGCACAGGAGAAGAAGAAGGAGTCTCCTAGTATATAAGTATATATGTTGGTGTTCCACAGGGATCTGTCTTAGGCCCCCTCCTTTTCTCCCTTTATATCCAATCCCTTGGCGCACTTATCTCTTCCCATGGTTTTCAGTACCATCTCTACGATGACGACTCCCAAATCTACCTCTCTACACCTAATATCTCTCCAGCAATCCAGACAAAGATCTCAGCCTGCCTTTCTGACATCGCTGCCTGGATGTCCCATCGCCGCTTGAAACTGAACATGGCCAAGACTGAACTCCTCATCTTTCCCCCCAACTCTGCCCCTCCTCTTTCCCCTTTCTCAATCTCAGTGGATGGATCTATGATCCTTCCTGTTCCCTCACCCCGCAATCTGGGGGTTATCTTTGACACCTCTCTCTCCTTCTCCACACACATCCAGCTCATAGCTAAGACCTGCTGCTTCTTCCTCTTCAACATTGGCAAGATCCGCCCCTTTCTTTCCAAACACACTACCAAAACGCTTATCCACTCCTTAATTTCCTCTCACCTAGATTACTGCAACCTGCTCCTTGCCAGTCTTCCCGCGAATCATCTCTTTCCCCTTCAATCTATACAAAATTATGCTCCTCGACTAACATTCTGCCGTCTTACCATGCCCACATTACTCCTCTTCTAAAGTCACTTCATTGGCTCCCCATACAATTCCGCATACAATTCAAACTTCTCATACTGACCTATAAATGCATCCACTCTGCGGCACCTCAATACCTCTCATCCCTTATCTCCCCCTATATCCTCTCTCGAGAACTTTGCCCCACTAACAAACTGCTTCTATTTAGGCCTTTCACTCGCACAGCTAACTCATGCCTTTGCTCCTTTCACCTCACTGCACCCTACGCCTGGAACAACCTACCTATGTCTATACGCCAGGTGCCCTCACTGGCCCTCTTCAAATCCAGGTTAAAAACCCACCTCTTCACTGTTGCCTTCAGATCCTGACTTCCACCCTTATCCTAACCCGATTCCCTTCAATCTCCCATGACTAAATTACACAGACCATATTATGCTTCACACCGAACTGACTATCGCTTTGTACTGTGTATTAGATTGTACACTCGGACACTGTTCCCTCTAAGCTGTGCGCGTGTGCGCGCGCACACACCTCGCCGAGCGAGCGCACAAAAATTACTGATTTCATACCTTGGGTTTTTTAAGGCCGCGGCTGCACCACCGATCTACTGCCATTCTGCGAATCTCTCCTCTGCACTGAGTCCCCTGCCCTCACTCCTCTCACATGTGACCGGACGATTGACGAATCATGGCAGGCTAGAGGGAAATAAAAGGGAGGGGCAGCCAGCAAGCCAGCCTCTTTCTGCTCTTGTGCCTGCTTGCCTGCCAGCCACGCACCTCCTTGGATCCCTCCCTCCCTCAGCCAGCCTTCAGTGCCACGTGCTGCCTTGGATGCGAGAAACAACACACCGGTGCATCGGGAGTCAGGACATGGATGTTTTAGGTAGTGCTTCCTTCTTTGATTAATTATAGCTTATTTTATTTAATTTAATTTTTTACATTTGCCTTTTGGGCGGGAAGGGGACCGCGCATGCCGACGTCACCCATATGTAAGTAAAGATAACAGCAAGCAGTGCACTCTTACGCTGTTCCCCTCTCTAGGTCCTTTTAGATGTAAATCCTTAAGAGCTGGATGCCAAGGACAAACTTACTAACAGCAGTGTTACCCTACTTTCCAATTATTTAATGGAAAAAGGCTAATTTTCAGAGGCGTAGCGTGGGGGGTGCAGGGGGGGGGGCCGGGTGCAACATGGGGGGGGGGGCGCGCTCGCACTCGCAGCTCTCTGCGAATCGCCGCTCCCCTCAGCAACAGCAGAGCGAAAAATAAAATAAAATGCCACCCTCGCTGGCAGAGAGACGAGCAAAAAAATCAGAGATGCAAGCACGGAGCGATCTGCCTTCCTCCTCCTTCCCGGTCTGGCCCCCGGTGATCTCGGACCTCCAGACCTACATTGTAAGATCTTCAGAACTGGTACCTTGAAATCAGTTAACGATAGTGTTTATAGTACTTTGCACTATGAAGACAATGCGTTACTCCCTGCAATGTGTGCCCCTATGAGGCAACTCCTGTGATGCCTTTACTGCTGACACAGAGCATGTCCCCAGTCACTGCAGTCTCATTTTTTCGATGTTTTCATTTGTTGTCATAGCTCCTCTTTCTTGGGGTAAGAATCAGGAGGGGCTGGCCTCTCTATTCTCTTCCCCTCTCTCTAGTTGCCCTCTCCATTTTTTCTTTGATGTTAATGGGAATTCTCGGATATCTTTTCCATCCTTTCTCTGATGAACAGGGGTTTTCCCATCTCTAATGTAGGCATCTTCTACTGTCTGTCTGGACTGGAAGACTATAAGTACATAAGATAAGCCATGTTGAGCCAGACTAAGATCCATCAAGCCCAGCAGTCTGTCTCCAGCAGTGGCCAATCGGGGACACAAGTACTCGACAAATCCCAAAAAGTAGATTACATTTCTCATAGCTCATTTCCAGGAATTAGCAATGGTGTTCCCAAGTCTACCTGGCTAATATTTTTTAATGGAATTTTTTTTCCAGGATCTTGTCCAATTTTTTGAACCCTGATGTTAGTTGACCATGTTCTCCAGCAACAGATTCCACATTTTAATCATACACTGTGTGAAAATTTACTTTCTACGATTTCTATGATGCAGATTGCTATTTTCATGGTACATCCTCTTGTTTTTGAATTGTTTGAAAGGTTAAGTGGCCATTCATGATACAACCTTTCCACCCTACTCATGATGATATAAACGTCTCAGTCATTTCTTTTCTAAGTTGAAGAGCCCTAACGTCTTTAGCCTTTCTTCATTCAGACAGCGTGATCGGAAGCAATAGCTGCTGTGAGCAGGGGGAGACGGAGATAAATCTCACTGCTCCTCCTAACGTCCGAATCCGGGCACTGCAGCCCACCTTCGCATAGCCCAATTCAGCCTCTGCGCACCCCCCCCCCCTCCGAATATTATGGCAGGCTTCCTTCCCAGAAATGTCAGTCTGGGGGCAATCGGCCTATAGCAAGGACAGAGAGAACGCCGTACCTTTCAAAAAGGTGGCATCCTTTTGGGGGCGTGTGGCAAAGTTGGGGTAGAGGGCATATATCATTTATTTGTTAAATAAAATGCTCATCCCTAAGATTAGTACCAGGAACATTTACTGGAAGTGTGTGTGTGTGTGTGTATAGGGTATGGGGGAAGGGACACCTTAAATCCAGGTTTAAACAACAATATCACTTCCAAGCAGACAAATCAACAGAAGAATATAATTCATTTGGTACCAAATAAAACGAAAACAGCAGAGAGATCTTTCGGACTGTAGCAGCAGAGCGCAGACAAACCAATGATACCAGGAGTCAGTTCAGAAGGTCCAAATCATTTATTTGTGCACAAGTCTCAAGCAGAATTCACATTCAAAATGGCTGAGCAATGGCTGTTAGTAAAACAACAACTTTTATAGCTCCCTCCCCCCCCCTCTTTCTTGTTTCCCGCGGCTCTACATATTAATTTAAGGGTGCTTTAAACAAAGCCGCTACGACCAGACCGTGCTGTTTTTATAGTTTAAACACTTGGGTTTTTTTATTGCCATACCTTTTCAGTGGTTCATTTTTATTTCTTTTGTTATATTTATAAACACGATTTGTTTTCACATTGATTGCTGCTGGCACCTTGGTGCATGCTGTGAAAGCCGCTTCATCAGCTTGTCTATGGTATATACTTTTTTCATTCTTTCATTTCAACATTTTGTTTCAAAATGGCCTCCTTTTAATGGAAATTTATGGCTTGTCTGGTCAACAAGCGATTCCAATTTTTTTACTTACTTATTTGTATCGACCCGTTTTATCTTTTTACAGTAAGTCATTTATTTAATACTCCACAATAGATTGGGTGGTTCGTACTGTGGCCTCTTCTGGTCCAAGGTAAATTGCCTTTTCATCAATTCTCCATGAATTCTTTCACTCCTGCTTCTCTGTATGTAATTAGTCCTCCATTAATTTGTTTGCTTATTTATTGTCTTATCAGTGGTATTTGATTGTGTATTTATGATTACTGAAGGAGCATGTTAAAAACACTATGGGACTGCTGCTCCTACTGAGGATGCTCTTCTCACAACTGTCACTGGCTACTTTCTTCAGAAAGTTTGTTTAAAGCCATTTATTCCCTGACACCATTCTTACCTGTTGTGTAAGGCCCCCTAGAATTTCAGTGTGTGTTTTGCTCTTCTCTAAATGGTACTATTCATCTGTGTTTTAATGAGAAGGTGAAGAATGTCGCAGGAAAGCACTTAAGAAATGAGGAGTGGGATTTCTAAGTTCTTGCCCCCTTTTTATTTCAGGTGGTTTCCCCATAGAGCTGGCGAGTACAGGCATAGGAACCCTGTGAAAGAGGGAAAATGTCCTTGACTTGCCCCTACTTTTCTCTTCTTTCAACCAGAGATGATCTTTCTTTTTGCCAAATGTGCTTATCATACATTTGTACTTATCTTCAGAGAGATCTTTTAATGCCAAAAGTAGTTATTATTTTTACTACATATGCATCCATCACCTTTTTTATTAGTGGTACTTTTTTAGTCCCATTTGTTTTCCTCCCTTTTCTTTTAAACAGATAGGGCTCTTACAATACAATGTCAGTTTCTTTTTCTTCCCCTTCCCCCCTTCCCTTCTCCCTTCCTCCCCCCCCCCCCCCATGTTACTGATGCTTGTTATCCCTCGGTCGTCGATTTTTAGTGTTCAGCTATTTTAATGTCATTTTAATGTTTTGACCTTTTTGGTAAGTCACTATGCCATATGTTGTTTTTTTTTTAGTTGCTTTACATAAAATCTTGGTGTATGTTGTTTTTATACATGTACATACCTTATAGCAATGTTCCCTCTAATTTTCTGTAGGCTGTGGGCATTTCTTTTGAATAATAGAGCACCTGCTGTGACCACCACACCACTTTTAAAATGTCGAAACCAATAGCAATGAGAGGTGCAAAACGTAAGAGAACGGCCAGAGCTTTTAAGCCTGAATGGCTTGAAGAAATGATTGAAACGGAGACACCGAAATCTCGGGATAAAACGTGCGTTCAACTGCGTGAAATATTCACTTACGAAGAGGATGACGGAGTAATCTGTTTATACTGCCGAGATGCAAAAACCATCGGAGAGTTTTCGAATGGCAAAATTTGGGATGATGTGTGGAAACTGGACTTTTTGAAACGACATCTGTCTAGTAAGACTCATGCTGAAAGTGTTAAGAAACTTAGAGCTAAAAATCCAAATTTAAGAGGAGGATTATTTAACTTGTTGCTTGAGAGCACCGCTGAAAAAGAGAAAAGGCAAATTAGTAATGAACGGAAGCGTTCTACACCAGAAGAAATTAAAATTCTAATTGATAGTGTTTTGCTGGCGGTTCGGATGAATATTTCCATGCTCTCTGTTCAAGATATTAATGAACACATGTCCAAGTACATAACCATACCTGAAAGCTGGAGAAGCAAAAACTATTCGTTTGAATTTCTTGAAATTATAAACATGAATGTCCAAGATAAGCTCATGGCAGATGTTGCATCAGCAGCATATCATACATTAACTATTGATGAAAGCACAGACATTTCTGTCAACAAATACTTAATATTGTACTTCAAATATCGGCCAGTAAATTCATGTCTGTATAAAACTTCATTTGGTGGGATGCTACAGTTGGAAGCATGCGATGCTGCATCAATAGTCAGTGCACTCCGGGAATTCTATGGGAAATACAAGCTTGACCTTAACAAAATGGTCATGTTTACTTCGGATGGTGCCTCTGTCATGTCAGGCAGAATAAATGGTGTTGCTGCGCAGCTCAAACAAAATATTTTGCATTTAGTGCAGCAGCATTGTGTTGCCCATCGTGAAGATTTGGGGATCTCTGAATCATGGAAGGAAGTAAAGTTGATGAAAGAAGTTGAAACTTTCATGAGAACTGTTTACACAACCTTTTGTCGATCTTCTACTAAAAGGTCACAATTTAAAGAATTAGCAGATGCTTCTGAATGCGAGTCAATTGCTTTTAGACCTCTGAACGAAGTGCGGTGGTTATCTAGACATTTTGCTCTTCAAGCAATTATTCAAAATTATGATCCATTATTAAAATACTTTGAAGAAGATAAGGATAATGATCCCATTGCAAAGTACTGTTATAAAAAGCTAAACAGCCATCAATTCCATATAACATTGCAAATTTTGAATGATGTTTTATCTGAACTAGCTTCATTAACAATGGCATTTCAGAAACGTGGGCTAACACCACTGGAAGCATATCATCTTGCACAGGGTAAGCTGAACAAAATCCGAATGCAATACTTGGGTGACACAGTAAAATGGACTGATAATGTTAAAAATCTTCTCGACAAGATACCTGGAGACGCTTCAGTGGATACTGGTTCCACACTTACTTTCATTAATATGCTGTGTCTCCATTTAGGAGAAAGATTTCCTGAAAATGAAATTGAGGAATGGTCTGCTTTTGATTTGACAGCAATAGCACAGTGTGATTATGAATTTGGAATTGAAAACGTCCGATCACTCTGTTTAAAGTACAAACAATTTCTTATGGAGGAACATATTATTGTTCAGCAGTACAATGACTTCAAGTTTTTAGTCGCAGAAAAAATCAAAAGCAAACTGATAAACAGTTTTCCGGATATGGTGACTTTGGCGTTTCAGAATGCTCAGTTTGCAGATTTAGCGAAACTGATTGATATTGGTGGAATATTTTTGGCTTCTAGTGCAGATTGTGAGCGTGGTTTCAGCTTGATGAACAGTTTAAAAACCAAAATAAGGAATCGCTTACATTTAGAACATTTGGAAATGCTGATGCGTGTTAAGAGTCATCTTCAAGATGGCGGATCAGTAGACCTTGATAAAATTTATTCAGACTGGGTACATTTGAAAGATCGAAGAGAGAAATTTTGAGAACATAGTAAGTGACAGCAGATAAAGACCAGCATGGTCCATCTAGTCTGCCCAGCAAGAGTAGGTGCACCTGTTGCTCTGTGCAGGCCACCTCTCCCCATGTCTTTGTTTAGGGTGAACCCACCACTCCATGTAGGACACCGAACTCTTCTTCCATACATAAATTATTTACATGGAATAACAATGGCTTTCAATAAAAATTAACTGAAATAATACCACACTTGTGATTGTAATTACTAGAAATTTTCCGCTTCATTTAGTAATCGTCTATTTTCATTTAATTTGATTAACATCAATGTGGTGTACATACTGTATTCTAATGTGTAGTCAAATTTTAAAGTATATAACTCCAAGTGTCGTTATGTAGCGCACAAAAAATTTAACCTTCCTTCAAAAGCCGCACAGCTGAAATTTTATGCGCACACAGCCTACAGAAAATTAGAGGGAACATTGCACTCGGATGAGTATTAGATTGTAAGCTCGGATGAGCATGACTCTGATGGGCAGGGATTGTCTATTATATGTATATCTTCTATATGCATGTCAAACCTGTACAGCGCTGCATGCTCGGCACTATATAAGTGCTAATTAGTAGTAGTAGTAGTAGTAGTTGTAGTAGTAAGAGAATTAAGAAATAGAGTTCGGAGAAACAATCCAGGATCAATTTTTTGTGTTTTGTATATGTTTTTATTTTTTGTCTATGGAGTTTAAAAGATGAACAATACCCATCATTTTATTTACTTACTCAGTAAATTATATTTTTACCTGTAGTCCACTGCATGGGACAGCGACCTTCTTAAGAGTGAGTAACTACAGTGAAAACTGGATGAAAAACACTGAAAGAGCTGAGTGGCCATCCAATGGACTGGCCTTAGAGAGAAGTCTCTCCCTACCCAATCCTTCAGGGCTCACAACTGGAGATGAGAGATCTCCCCTCCAGCTTCTTTCTACAGTCCTTGGAAACTCAGTCCACTGGGGACCAGTTATATTATAAGTAAGAAACCAGAAAATCTTGCTTGACTATGCCTTCACACCCTCTCTCATAGCAAAACCAAATTAGCTATATTTTGAAAAACTGCCATAAAAAGATCTATAATAAGTTAGAGACCATCTGCATCCAATCACAATAGTTGAGCTTTATATCTTTATCTTTATCTTTATTAAAACATTTGATAAACCGCTGGGGCCAAAGCATAGAGCGGTGTACAATAAAAAGTCCACATTGCAAATTATAGAAAAAGAACGCCATAAATAATAGGAAAGCAAAGCACACAGCACACAGGAGTAAAACCAAGTAACCAAAATAAGAATAAATATAAAATAAATAAAAACTAAAAACAAAACAGGGAAAGACAGGACACTAACAGACAGACAGCACAAGACAAAAATCCAACTACAGATTCAAGGGGGGGGGGGGTACTGGCGGGAAGGTCAAAAGCCTGCTCAAACAGATGGGTTTTGAGTAATGTCTTAAATTGGGGATAAGAAGGTTATAATCGGAGGGAAGGTGGTAATGAATTCCAAAGAGATGGACCAAGAAAGAAAAAGGCGGAATGTCGGGTTTGCTCCAGACGAGCCTGTGATGGGGAAGGCAAGGATAAACGATTGGCATGAATAGACCGGAGTTGGCGATAGGGTGTGTGAAGGGAAATCAGACCCAGCTGATCTGAACACTCTGGATTTAGAATCAAGCTGTTACAATTGTATGAAATGAATATAAAGCAAAGGTCTAAACATACTATTTATTTATTTTAAAGCTTATATATACTGCCCCTTCCAACAATCAAGGGCAGTTTACAATGAACAATACAGGTACATTAAACTTTAAACATAACACATGGGTGTAACATGAGAACTGTTCATAACATATTTAAAGTGAACATTTTTACAAAGAACATATTTCACATTATTTACAGATATTGCCTATCTCAGTCTAAATATTTGTCAGGGTGTCCTGAGTTATCTAATGGGATTGAGATATAATAAGATATCAAATGTGATATTGTCACGCCCCGTCGTCCGCCTAGGCAGTTGCCTGACGTCGGATAAGGTGTGATAATTACTTTCAAGAGACTACCCAGTGCAAAGGCTCCTGGGAGTCGTAGTTCAAAGCACCTGTAGTTGTGAGCTAAATAAAGCTGGAGCCGAGTTGAAAGCAAACAGGAATGTTTTTTTATTTTTAAGCCTCCCTTGGCATAGAGAACTTCAATATGAAGCTTGGCATTACATGAAAACTTGAAGTAACAAAAATACAAGATAAGAAAATCAAAACAGCTTTCTTCAGCATTAGAAAAAATCCTTCTTCTGGCAAATAAGGCTTTTTCTCTCAAAATGCTCAAACACAAATGTTCCTTTTTCTTATTCAAGGTAAATGCAAAAACTCTTCTCACAGAATAAACTTTTTCTTTGTACAAACTTTCAGAGCTTGTTCCTGGTTCTTAATTAGAGCACATGAGACTTTAAAACGTTAGGCATTCTTACGTCTCACTCAGCACAGCAAACACTCTAATTAAAACTCTTCTGGCTCTAAAAAGGTTAGGTAAACCAAACAAACTGTACCTTTCTGTAGCAGATGCAAAAGACAGTTCTTTACTTGACTACCTGTGACAAATCATATTCCATACAAATCTCTGGATCAGTTAATGGAACCTCTTCTTCAATCTCCATTGATTCACACATAGAACCGGAGAGGTCTGAGTCCTCATCAGCAGACACCTGTGCTTCTGCTCGGGGAACAGAATACCTCTGCTTCTCAATTACTTCCTGGTTCTGTAATAAACTTTGTAGTAGCTCTAACACCTTAGCTCTCTCATGGCTAAAGACTTTTCCATATGCTGGCTTCTGGCTCAATGCATAAAGCTTGCTGGCTATTATGTCTTCCTGAGACTTGGCTTTGTTAAGATAATCAGTTTTACCTCTGAGACGTCCTTTCATGAATGGCTCTCTGCTCTTGCTGAAGCCATATGGTTTCAGGATATCTGCAGCCTGATTATCTCCCCTCCAGGAATACGGCTCCTGACCTGAATAAGGTTTCTCTTCAGCCTGTTCCTCTGAGAATGGGGTCAGTCTCCCTTCCTCTCCTGGGAAGTGTGTAATGCTGGCAGCTCCTTTCCTTCCAGCTGCACTCCTTGAGCTATCCTCTGAGTTCAACGCTGAGCTCCGTCCTGAGCTCCTCAGTGCACTCCTCAGTGAACCCTTCCGTGAACTATCATCTGAACTCTGCCGTGAACTAACTTTCTCTGCCCACATGGGTTTATAAGCATGTGACTTGCTGCTCTCCTTCCACCCCGCCCCCAGCTGAGTTGTATCAGCACCCTTAGCTATTATGGACCTGGGGCGTGGCTTCTGCCCAGCAAGTTCTGACTGACTGTTTTTTTCAATGCTGACTTTGGTTTTAAAGTGAGCCTTTTTTTCTTTTTCCCTTTGCCTAGGGGAAATTTCCTGTATTCCCTCTATTTCCATGGGAATCTGACCACCTTCGCCATCACAATATACAGAGAGGGATTTACTGTGGAGGTTCATAGGAATTTCCTAAATATGGAACTGCTGAAAGAACTCCAAGATGAAGTTAGTCAAAGTTGTAGCTTGGAGGAAGGCTATAAGAAAATGTCAGTGTGTCTGAATATCCAATGAAAAGCAGTGTCTATAAATGCCCGTAGCATGGGACATAAGATCCCAGATGTTGAGGCTTTAATGGAAGAGGCTGAATTGGATTTAGTGGCAGTTACAGAGACATAGTGCACGGACAATCATGACTGGGATATAACTATACTAGGCTATATGCTATTCAGAAAGGACAAGGTAGGAAGAAGGGGAGGAGGAGTGGCACTATATGTAAAAAACATTAAAGCTATGGAAATACAGGGCTTAAACGGGAGAGAGGAAGCAGTGTGGGATAAACCAGAAAGAGGGAAAAAGAAATCCATTTGCATTGATGTCATATACAGACCTCCCTCACATGGAGAAGACGTGGACAGAGATTTAATAGGAAAGGGGAAGTGCTACCGATAGGGGATTTAAATATGACGGATGTTGATTGGCGCATCCCTGTTGCGGTGTTATCTAAAAGCAAAGAGATCCTGGATTGTTTACAGGAAGAAGTATTCAGGCAACTAGTAAAAGAATCCACATATGAAGGGGCCATACTGGACTTGATGTTTACCAATGGGGAAAGTGTTTCTGATGTTATAGTGGGAGATCATCTCGCATCCAGTAATCACCAGATGGTGTGGTTCAGTATTAGGACTAGGGCTGATAAAATCCATTCAAAAGCGAGGGTCTTAAACTTTAGGAAAACTAACTTTGCCAAGATGAGCCAATACCTCAAGTAATTATTAGCTGGATAGGAACAGCTGGAGAATGTAGAAAAACAGTGGGCAAAACTGAAAGGGGATATTTTAAGGGCAACCAACCTTTTTGTTGGAATGGTAAATAAAAGGAAAAGGAAAATGAGGCCGCTATGGTTCTCAAAAGAGGTAGCTGAAAAGGTGAAGAAAAAAAGGGAGGCCTTCATGAAATACAAGAGATAACAAAGAGAGGAAGACAGACAGCTATATTTGGCAAAACTTACGGGTATGTTTATAAAGCAGCAATAGCGGCCTCCAGGTGATATCAGAGGAGCCACGGCTCCGATATCACACGGAGGCCGCTACCGCTGCTTTGTAAACATACTCCTTAGAGAGGCTGGCAAAGTAGTCAGGAAAGTAAAGGCACAAAAAGAAGAAGAAATAGCCAATGTAATAAAATGAGGGGATAAGACATTTTTCAGATATGTTAGTGAGAGGAGGAAGAGCAAAAGTGATATTGTCAGACTCAAAGGTGAAGGGGAGGAATATGTAGAAGCTAATGAGGATAAAGTGAAAGTGCTTAACAAATATTTCTGTTCTGTGTTCACAGATGAAGGGCCGGGAGCAGGACTTCAGACAACACCCACAAGCAGGAACCAAAGCAGGAACCAAAGATTTTCAGAGGACTGTGTTCGTGAGGAACTAGCTGAACTAAAAGTGGACAAAGCGATGGGACCAGATGGGATACATCGAAGAACACTGAAGGAACTTGGGGACGTTCTAGCAGCTCCACTGACTGATATTTCAATGCATCTTTGGAGTAGGGGGTGGTGCCAGAGGACTGGAAAGAGGCACATGTGGTCCCTTTACACAAAAGCAGAAGTAAGGATGTGGTTGAAAATTACAGGCCAGTTAGTTTAGCCTCGGTGGTGAGTAAATTATTGAAAACGCTGCTGAAAGAGAAAATAGTGAGGTTTCGGGAGTCCAACAGATTGCAGGATTCGAGGCAGCATGGATTCACAAGGGGCAGGTCTTGTCAGACAAATCTGAGTTCTTTGACTGGGTGACCAGTGAGTTGGACTGAGGGAGAGCCCTAGATGTGGTGTATTTAGATTTCAGTAAAGCATTTGATACCGTTCTGCACAGGCAACTTATAAACAAACTAAGCACCCTTGGGATGAACCCTAAAGTTACTGACTGGGTTACAAATTGGTTGAGTGGAGGCGACAAAGGATACAGGTAAATGGAGTTCACTTTGAGGAGGAGGTGGTTATCAGTGGAGTACCGCAGGGATCTGTCCTTGGTCCGATTCTTTTTAACATCTTTGTTAGTGATATTGCAGAAAGGCTGTTGGGTAAGGTTTGCTTCTTTTTGGATGATACCAAAATCTGCAACAGAGTAGACACCCATCAAGGTGTACAGTACTGTAGATAACATGAGGAGGGATCTAGCTAAGTTTGAAGAATGGTCTAGAATTTGGTAGCTGAGATTTAATGCTAAAAAAAATGTAGGGTCATGCATTTGGGCTGCAACAATCCAAGGGAGTGGAACAGTATAGGGGATGACGTACTTCTGTCCATGACAATCTCAAAACAGCTAAACAGGTAGAAAAGGGGATGGTGAAAGCTAGAAGGATGCTTGGGTGCATAGAGAGAGGAATGGCCAGTAGAAGAAAGGAGGTGATAGTGCCTCTGTATAAGTCTATGGTGCGACCTCGTTTGGAGTAATGTATGAAATTCTGGAGACCGCACCTTCAAAAGGATATAAACAGGTTGGAGTCAGTGCAGAGAGTGCTACTAAAATGGATATTGGTCTTTGTTATAAAGCTTTTGAGGACAGATTTAAAGACCTTAATATGTATACTTTAGAGGAAAGGCGGGACTGACGTGATATGATTGAGATGTTTAAATATCTCCATGGCATAGATGCAGAGGAGGAGACTCTCTTTTGATTGAAAGCAAGTTCTGCTAGAAGGGGACATGGGATGAGGGTGAAAGGGATAGACTCAGGAGTAATATGCAGAAATATTTCTTTATGGAAATAGTGGTAGATTCGTGGTATAGTCTCCTAGTTGAGGTGGTAGAGATGAGGACAGTATCCAAATTCAAAAAAGCATGGGACAAACACAGAGGCTCTCTAAAGGAAAACAGGGCTCTTGCAGTGGGTGGTATGGAAGGACAGACTACATAGGCCATGTGATCCTTTTCTACCATCATGTTTCTATGTTTCAAGTACTGAATTAAGGGGTGTGAAGACATATGATGATTATCATCCTGATCACAATTAAAATACTACATAACCTCTTTGCAATCTCCCTTGCAGAAATCATGTAATGGACACCAAGCAATAGTATAAGAAGAACAAACATGACCAACACACTTACCACCCCGTCAGCAATTAGAAAGAATTCCCAAGTTGCTAAGAACTGAGCCTTCTCATTATACACACCAACTCTGTGGAACACCCTCCCTACCCCAATCCATTCCATCTCTGACCTTTCAACCTTCAGGAAAGCAATAAAGACTCGTCTTTTCCAGCTGTAGTATGGCCACATACCGTAGCTATGCTATAGACCTTGCCTGCCAGCATTACCTTCAACCACCCTGCTACTTACGGGACACATATCAGCTTGTAATTAGTTCTCCCTATTTCTATCCAAGTTGACGACCCTATTTAATGGTTATTATTTATTTTCAACACCTGATGTTTATTGTACTGTTCTTTGATGCCTGTTCTATGTAAAATGTTTATTCTTGTTCTGTGTAAACCGTGTTGATATTGAAATAGTGCGGTATATAAAATAAAATAAATAAATATGCCATCAAGAAGTTTTGGTTTCTTAGTCTTAATTACTTTCACAGTATCTCTGTAATTATTTTTTTGGACTGAAAGCGCAGAGCTGTAAAGATCAGTGAAATAAATTCCTACTTGAATGCATTTTGATTTGTAGTTTTAGACAGCAGAATGCGAAAAACGTATGGCATTGTAGAGCAAGGAATCATTATTCTATTCCTCTCTATTGGTCGCTTAAAAGAATAGTCAAGACAGGAAACATCAGGGCCAATATTCAGCAGGCGGCTAGGTATTTTTAAAGTGCTTGGCTGCGACCGCTTTATCTAAACCAGATAGACAGTGCTGGAACTTATCTGGCGTCCAACACTATCCTGTCAGCAGCAATATTCAACTGCGAAAACTGGTTAAAGTTTCGATAGCCAATGACCTGTCCTAACTTTAAAAGTTTAGCTATCCAGTTAGCGGCTTAATATTGCCGCTGACTGTATAGTGACCAGGACTGTCTCCGATCTGTCCACATACCACAGGCATCTTTTGTGTGGCCTTTGGCGATATTCAGTAGCACTATCCGGGAAGTGCTGGTGAATATTGGCATTGCCACGTTTTAGCCAGTTAACGGGTTTGCTAAAATGCTTTGCATATGTCCCCCATCATCTACACCTGCATTAATATCCTTAAGATTCACCAGAAATGAGTTTCCTTTTCCAAAATGGCTTACTGATTTTGCTATGCACCAAACCTGGTGGTAGCGGAGTGTCTTGTGCTTGAGAACACAGGGTGCTGGTGGGCTTGTATGTTAGAGGGAGATAACCCTTTTCTGTATGGACAGTAAGTGCAGATTTTGGTTTCCAAATAAATCTATGAAAATCATAACTTTTGCCATGGGTGCTGGTGAGGCAGTACGTTTGCAATTGCTGAATTACGTACTGCACCCAATTCAGAAGATAAGATTCCACATAGACAGGTAAAGATGTACGACATTATCACTATTACAAATGCTGCCTTTAGCAAAAGAACCAAAGACAACAGATCTGCTGTGGAAGTGTCTGTGGTTTTCAGGGATGCAGACATACAAGGTAGCTCTCGTAAGATAAGCACAAACATCTCACCACCGAGAGGAAACTTCCTAAGTGTCTAGGGCTACCCATACCATAGCTGTGACTTAGAGGATAATGATGAGGTCGCCAGGCCGGTCCCGCGGCCGATTGTAACTCGGGCCCGGGCCCGGCCTCGGCCCTCGTCACATGACAAGGGTGCGAGGGGAAGGTGGGGGCCGGAGAGCTGGGTGCTGGTTGCCATGGGATCGCTTTCCGCGGTCGCGAGAAGCGATCCTATTGGCTCCTTTAAGCGAGGGGGGGGTAGAGAGTGCGAGGAGCCGCGTGGCTCGGCCTTTCCTGCGGCTCCTCGCTGACGTTCGGGTGTGTTTGCTCCGGGCTCCGGGTGTGTAGCGCAGCGGCGGTGAGCTCAGGGAAGCGGGGGGGAGGTGTGGTTCCTGCGTCCTTCCCCAACGCGGGGTTCGGCGGCGAAATACCAAAAAAAAAAAAAAAAAAGCGTACATTTAAAATGCCTGCAGTACCAGACGAAAAAGCGCGCGCCTGTCCCTGCAAAAGGGGGTGCTTTCGTTTGGGGGGGGGGGCATTATCGGGGCTGTGGGCTTTGGTCCAGGGGTGGCATGGGGGGGTCCAGGACTGGTAGGCCGGGACAAGCTGGCGTTCGAACCCGGTCCCGGGGTGTGCGTGGGGGGGCACGGGGGCCTCCGGCTGCCAGGGGGGGGGGGGGGGAAGGCAGGGTGGGCTTGCTCACCCGGGGGAGGTGGGGGATAGCCAAAGGGGGCGGGGGCGTCGTCGGTCCTCTGCAGCGGTGGGGGCTGCGGAGGCCTCTGGGGAGGCTGCAGGAGGGGTGGTGCAGGGGGCTCAGGGCGCGGGGTCGGCCCTGCTTGAAGGCCAGGGGTCGTCACAGGCAGCTGGTGGGGTGGGGGCCTGTGGGGACCAGGCGGCGGGCTTCGGAGTTCCGCTCCCGCCGAGGGGTCTCCCGGGGTCCAGTGGGTCTGGCCCGTGGTTTCCGGGGGGGCCGGCGCAGCCTTACCCGTATGGGGGAGGCATGCCGGTGCCAGGGGGGGGGGCCTTTCTGCTGCTGGGCAATTGGGGGGCGGGTTTTGGTGATTGGGCCGGGGCGGGCGTAGCCGGGGCGGGCTGTCCGCCTGGGTGGGATGTGCACTGGGCGGCAGGGGGGGTGGGTGCCTCTGGGTGGCGGCATGGGGGGGCAGCTGCGTGGGAGGCTGGGCAGCATGGGCTGGGTACGGCTATTGTGGGCCCTGTTTTTCCTTTGCAGGTTCCGGTTGGCAGAGCGTCGGCGCCAGTGTTGGCGGGCGGCGGCATGGAGGTGTCTGGGCAGAGTGTCGAGGCGGCCGGTCCGGCTGTGGTGGTGCCTGCGTCGAGCGATCCGGGCGTGGAAGGTGAGTTGGGGGGCGGCCTGGGGGTTGGGGCAGGCGGGGGTTCGGTCGGCGAGGCTTCTGCAGCTGTCGGGCGTAAGTCCAAGGCTAAGCGGAAGCACGGGCGTCGCTGTCGCCGAGCTTCATCTTCGTCCTCTTCGTCCAGTGGGAGTTCGTCTGAGGACGGGGTTGCTGAGCGGGGGCGGGGGGAGGGGGCGGGACCCGCCGTGGTGCGTTGCGCGAAGCTTTGGGAGAGCGTGCCACGCAAGTTGCGGAGGCGCATCCGGAAGCGGCGGTATATTGACATTTTTCGGCTCTTGGAGGGGCAGAAGCGTTCGGGTGAGAGCCGCAAGAAACGTAAGGCGGACGAGAAGGCGGGCAGGGTGCGCAAGGTTTCCCGGAATACCTTGAATTGGACGCGGGCGTTTTTGCGTTTGGCGAGTGTCTGCGGGCACGCTGAGCCGGCCCTGTATGGTGTGTTGTTGGCGTATGCGGATGCCATCCTGGCGGCGTCGCAGGCGCATGATGGTTGGGCGTGGCTCAACTATGATGAGGAATTCCGGGATCGGATGGAGGAGAATGCGCAGCTGTCCTGGGGGACGCGCGATATTAATTTATGGCTCACACAGATGTCGGCCAAAAAGGGGGTAGGGGATGGTGGCAGTGGGCCTGTTAAGGCCGGCGGGCAGTCGGCGGTGGCCGGTGTGCGGCCCTTTCGTGGGGCGGGCGCGGTCCCCGGAGCGCCCAGTGGCGGTCCCAGCGGGGATGTGTGTTGGAGATTTAATAAGTCTTCCTGCCCGTTCTCGGACTGTAAGTTCCGACACGCCTGCTCTATCTGTGGGGGCGGACACTCGGCTGCGAAGTGTAGTAAAAAAAGGGGTGTCCAGATCTGCAGGGGCGAGTAAGTGAGGGGCAGCGGTGGGGGTTGGCGCCGACTCCCATTGACGCCGGGGTGTTGTGGCCGTGGGTGGAGCGGTATCGGCTGGGGCAGCATGGGCGGGCGGCACGGGAGTTGTGGTTGGGGTTTACGGAGGGCTTTCGTATTCCGTATCAGGGCGAAATTTCGGGTCAGGTGGCCTGTAATTCTGCCTCGGTGTGTCACTTGGCCGCGGTGGCACGGGATAAGATTGCGGCTGAGTGTGCGCTCGGCCGGATGGCGGGGCCGTTTGTCCACCCACCATTTTCCCCATTTGTTGTCTCGCCGCTGGGGGTGATACCCAAGAAGGAGCCGGGTAAGTATTGTTTGATACACAACCTCTCCTTTCCTCCGGGGGACTCGGTGAATGACCATATACCGCCGGAGTGCTGCTCCGTGCGGTATGCCCCCTTTGATGCGGCGGTGGATTTGTTGCGACAATGTGGAAAAGGTGCTCTGATGGCAAAGGTGGACATCGAATCCGCGTTTCGTTTGTTGCCGGTTCATCCTTCGGCTTTTCCCTTGCTCGGCTTTCAGATGGATGGTCGTTATTATTTTGACCGGTGCATGCCGATGGGCTGTGCGATCTCCTGTGCCTATTTCGAGACCTTTAGTTCCTTCCTGCATTGGGTTTTGGCTCAGAGAGCGGGGCGTCGCTCTATTGTGCATTACCTGGATGACTTTTTGTTCGTGGGTCCTGCGCAGTCCGCGACTTGCGCGACCTTGTTGCGGCAGTTCGAGGAGATGGCGGGGGCGTTCGGGATTCCCTTGGCTGTGGAAAAGACCGTGGGCCCGGTAACGCGTCTGTGCTTTTTGGGGATCGAGATTGATTCCGTTGCCTTCGAGATCCGTTTGCCGGCGGATAAGGTGGAGCGACTGAAAGCGCTGGTGGCGGCAGTGGGGTCGGCAGCGAAGGTCACGTTGCAGGAGTTGCAGTCGCTGTTGGGGCACTTGAACTTTGCCTGTAGGGTGATTCCGATGGGGCGGCCGTTTGCGCGGCGTCTGTCCTTGGCTACGGTTGGGGTGCGGAGACCGCACCATCGTATTCGGATCACGGCCGGGCTGCGGGAGGATCTGCGGGTGTGGGGGGCGTTCCTCGCTGATTTCAATGGTTGCACTATGGTGCAATTGGAGGAGCTGTCCAATGGGGATTTGCAGCTCTTCTCGGATGCGGCGGGCAGTTCGGGGTTCGGATTGTATTGCCAGGGTTCGTGGTGTGCTGAGGCCTGGCCGGCGGCCTGGGCGGAGGCGGGCTTGACGCGTAACATTACCTTCTTGGAGCTCTTTCCGATTGTGGTGGCGTTTTGGGTATGGCCCGAGCGGTTGCGAAATCGGAAAGTGGTGTTCTGGTGTGATAATGCGGCGGTGGTGCAGGTCATTAATCGGCGGTCCCCTAGGTGTCCGCGGGTGACGGCGTTAATGAGAGTTTTGGTCTTGGCTTGTTTGCGCCTCAATGTCACAGCGCGGGCGCGCCATGTTCCGGGAGTGCGTAATTCTATTGCTGATGCTTTGTCTCATTTCCAGTGGGCGCAGTTTCGGTTGCTGGCCCCAGGGGCGGATGTGGCGGCGACGCCTGTGCCGGGGAACCTTTGGCAGATTGGGACCCTGGTCTGATGGGGTTGTTGAGGTCCTCTGTGGCTCCAGGTACGTGGGCCGCCTATCGGCGAGGGTATAGCAGGGTGCGGGCATTCTTGCACGGGAGGGGTTGGCGCGGTGGCCCGCTTGGCGAGCAGTTGGGGGGGTCCTTCATTGTGTGGGCGCGCGAGCAGGGTTGGTCTCGGTCATCGGTCCGGGCCGCTTTGGCGGGTTTCTCCTTTTTCAGTAAAGCGGCGGGTTGGGGGAACCCGAGCGGGTCGTTCTTGGTGACGCGGTTGCTGGCGGGCTGGGGGCGGGAGCGGCCCCCGGTGCGAGATTGGCGGCGCCCTGTCACCCATGAGCTGCTCGTACGGATCTGGGGGGTTCTGGAGGAGGTGGCGACGACGGAGCATGAGGCGGTGTTGTTTCATGCTCTGTTTGTTACGGCCTTTTTCGGAGCCTTTCGGGTGAGTGAGCTAGTGCCGCGTTCGCGGCGGGGGGATGATGGTGGAGGTTTGGCGGTTCATTGCGTGGCAGTGGGGCACTCTGCGGTGCGAATTTCCCTGTCGCGGTCCAAGACTGACCAGACTGGTAGGGGTCGGTGGGTGGTGCTGATGGCGGCCCCGGGGCTGTTGTCCTGCCCGGTGCGCAATGTGTAGGTGTACGTCCGGTTGCGCCCGGCGCTGGGTGGGCAATTTTTTCGTCATGGGGACGGGTGTCCGGTCACTCAATATCAGTTCACGGCGGTGCTGCGCTTGGCGCTCCGGCGGTTGGGATGCCCGGAGCGGCAGTTCGCCTCGCACTCCTTCCGTATCGGTGCTGCGACGAGCGCCGCAGCGGCGGGTTTGGATGGGGGGGTGATTCAACGCATTGGGCGGTGGCGTTCGGGGGCGTATGCGGGCTATGTGCGGCCCGACAGGGTTTGAGGGGTGGCGCCAGTGGGGGGGGGTGGTGTCGGGGGGAGGAAGGGGGGGGTCTTTCATGCTTTGTTTTCTGTTGCAGGTGGACGGCTGAGGCTGCTCGCCCGGAATGCTGCTGTGGGTGTGTCCTCAGCCGGTGAATGGTGGATCGTCGGGCACTCCTTCGTCTATTGGGCCGAGAGGAGAGCTGTGCGACGCCCGCTTGGAGTGCACCTGGGCCTGGCGGTCCGTCATGTGCGCTTGCGGTGACTGGGAGAGCGCGGCATGCGGTGGTGGCACTTCCTTCCTGTGGTGCGGCGGGCAGCGGATCAACGGCGGCGTCCGTTGGGAATCTTGGTCCATCTTGGTGGCAACGACTTGTCCGGCTGGACGTGTCGGCAACTCATCAGAGTGGTTCAGCGCGACCTTCGCGTGCTGCAGCAGGAGTGGCCGGAGGTGGCGATCATCTGGTCGGATATCATCCAGGGTCCGGCTTGCCAGTCTCAGCGGCGGTGGTCTCGTGGTCTGGCAAAAGTGAATCGTCAGATCGGGCGCTGGGTTCGGCAGGCAGGTGGCTTGCAAGTTCACCATTCTTGGGTGGATGTTCAGTGTGCCGGACTCTACCGCACGGACGGTGTTCACTTGTCCCCGGTGGGACAGGATCTCCTCTTAAATGATTGGCAGGAGATTTTGGAGCTTGTGGTTGGTCGCAGCTTTATTGGGGTGGGTCGGCGCGAGGATATGTAGTACCTTGCACCGGTGGCGGGGTAGCGAGACAGCGCTCGCCGAGGCGGCGGGAGTGCTAACTGCTTTTGGAGATGCGAGGAGCCGCGTGGCTCGGCCTTTCCTGCGGCTCCTCGCTGACGTTCGGTTGTGTTTCCCGCCCTCCCTCCCTTGGCATTAGGGTGGGGGGGGGGTTTGTTGCAGCTGGGGGGGGGGCGGGGTAGCGAGACAGCGCTCGCCGAGGCGGCGGGAGTGCTAACTGCTTTTGGAGATGTGGGGAGTGAAGGGCTCCCCGGGGGTGGGGGCGAGACATCCCGGTTGGGGGTCTCGGCCCGGTAGGGGGGTGTGAGAGCCGGCCTTTGCTACTAGGATGGCGAGGCTGGCGGTGGGGGGGGGGGCGGTGGTGAGGAGGATGTTCCGCCTTGCTAATAGTATGGCGGGTGGGGCATCGTCCGGTATGGGGGTGGGGTTTGTGATACAGGTTGGTTGCCCATGTTGGGCGGTTATTACATGTATGCATTGGTAAATAAAGCTGCGACCAAGGTTGTACCATGTTAAAGTGTTTGTGTACTTATTATGTATGACAAAAGGTGTTGGGGGGGTTAGATGATGCTGAAGAGGGTGAGGTGGGCCTCCGGGTTACCTGAGTTACAAGATGCTAAAAGAACATACAACTGAACCTGATAAAAAGTACGTTGGGGTCCTTTCCATCCTGAGAGGATCCCCCTCCCCCAGTGGGCCATGCAACAATGGCACCCCTTCAGACCTAATCAGGTGTGCCAAGGACAATGATCACCATTGTCTGATTTCAGGTCCAGACCAGCACATTGGCTCTTGTAACAAGAGACTCCAGTGGTGGCTTTTAAGGCGGTGATTTTATTAAACATTTCCACATGTAAGACACGATTTACATGCAGCAAGTGGTCCTTAAACTGTGCAGCTGTAAAGGTGCAAATCAGTGGATGCACCCATAAGATAATATGTGCTCATACGTGTGGCATGCCAGCATACCTGGGGTATGGTTTGGTTGGAGCAGCAATCTACGTGAGTATTCCACGCCTAGAATATATGCATAAATTTATGCCAGTTTCATAGCAGTTGGATTAAAAAGAAGAGATACTTTTCCTTCTACCCAAGGCCAATCCTTTTCTTTTGACATCAGCAAAAAAGCTGATGAAGTAGGACACTTTTGTTTTATTTATTTCTTATTAGCATTTGTGTACTGGTTTTACGGGAAAGGTACCATGTTACATGAGTACTGCCACATCTCATCTCCTGACATTTCAATCTTCTGCAGCATTGTGGAACTCAAACTGTAACACCACTTTGTCTACATTTGACAAGTGTTACTCAAATGTTATACACCACAGGATTTTGCTGCCGCCATGAAGCATTGCACGGTTATATATGCTCTGAGCTCCCTTCTGAATTTCTAAACATTGGTTTTGAATGACTTAATGCCCCTTCTAAGCTGAGCTGGTTAGACGAGCTAGAGGCATTTAAGGCAGCAAATGTACTGTTTGCTATGAAACAGGGTCGTAATTTCTGGAGAGCAGGACTCCTGCTTTTAAAGGTTTTCAAGTCATGTCTGAGAATGAGCTCAGTGCCCAACATCTATTAGATAGCAAGTGCTTTGTATGGCAGGATTGAAAGGAATGCTTTGAAAGCATGGCTACAACTTTAGAATTTTTTTGTCTCTTCAACTGCAAAACATTCTTCCCAACTGATAAATAAAAACTGAGGGTTCCATATCCCAAAGGACATACAGTAGCTTGTGAAAGTATTCATCCCCTCGTTTTTTGTCCTATTTTGTCGCATTACAACCTGGAATGAAAATGGAGGTTCATTTGGATGTTAGGTAATGGTCCTAATAATATAGTCCAAACTGGTGAAGTAGAAAGACAATAAAATACCTTGTATATATAAAAAACCAAGTAAAAACTGAAAGGTTGTGAGTGTATATGTATTTGTCCCTTTTGCTATGAAACCCCTAAATAAGATCTGGTCCAACCAATTAACTTCAGAAGTCACATAATTAGTTGATTAGGATCCACCTGTGTGCAATCAGTGTCACATGATCTCTCACATGAGGCCTGCATAAATACACCTGTTCTGAAAGGCCTCTGACTCTGCAACACCACTAAGCAAGCAACATGAAGACCAAAGAACTCTCCAAACAGGTCAGAAACAAAGTTGTGGAGAAGTATAAATCAGGATTGGGTTATAAAAAAAATCCCAAATTCTGAATATTCATGGAGCACCATTAAATCCATTATAACAGAATGGAAAGAATATGGTACCACTACAACCTGACAAGAGAAGGCTGCCCACCAAACTCACAGACCGGGCAAGGAGGACATTAATCAAAGATGCCACAAAGACACCAAGGATAACAATGAAGGAGCTGCACAGATCCACAGCGGAGATGGGAGTATCTGTCCATATGACCACTTTAAGCCATACACTCCACAGGGTGGGGCTTTATGGAAGAGTGGCCAGAAAAAAAGACATTGCTTAAAGAAAGAAATAAGAAAATATGTTTGGAGTTTGCACAACAGCATGTGGCAGACCCACAAACACATGGAAGAAGGTTCTCTGGTCAGGTGAGACGAAAATTGAACTTTTTGGCCATCATGGGAAATGCCCAACACTTCCCAGCACCCCGAGAACACCATTCCCACAGTGAAACATGGTGGTGGCAGCATCATGCTGTGGGGATGTTTTTATCAGCAGGGTCAGGAAAACTGGTCAGGATTGAAGGAACGATGGATGGCACTAAATCTAGGAGAATTCTTGAGGAAAACCTATTTCAGTCTGCCAGAGATTTGAGACTGGGATGAAGGTTCACCTTCCAGCAGGACAAAGACCCTAAACATACTGCTAAATTACACTGGAGTGGTTTAAAGAGAAACATTTAAATGTCTTGGAATGGCCTAGTCAAAGCCCAGACCTCAATCTAATTGAGAATCTGTGGCATGACTTGAAGATTGCTGTACAACCAACGCAACCCATCTAACTTGAAGGAGTTGGAGCAGTTTTGCCTTTAGGAATGGGTGAAAATCGCAGTGGCTAGATGTGCTAAGCTAATAGACACATACCTCAAGAGACTTGCAGCTGTAATTGCAGCAAAAGGTGGCTCTACAAAGTATTGACTTTGGGGGGAGGGAATACCTATGCACACGCCTGATTTCTGGGGAGGGGGTTGTCTTAATTATTGTTTGTGTCACAATAAAGGATATTTTGCACCTTTAAAGTGGTAGGCATGTTGTGTATATCACATGGTGCTAACTCCCAAAACTCCATTTTAATTCCAGGTTGTAATATGACAAAACAGGACAAACACCGAGGGGATGAGTACTTTCGCAAGGCACTGTATTCTTATTGGTAAACATGTTATTCCTTATGTGTGGATTTTCAACGGCACTATCTGGATAGTGCTTTTGGAAATCCCTCTATCTGCCATAGAACTATTCAGATAGTGCCAGAGTGATCGTGTTGGGGTAGAGGGGAGTTGGAATGACCAATTGCACAGACAGCAGCAATACGAGCCATATTAGCTTAAGTGGTTTAATTTAGGTCTGCAAAAAATAGTCAAAAATTAAACCATCTAACTCTAGGTATATTGACTGAATATCACCACCATACAGACAGCCGGTGATCGTGACTGCCTCATATATAGATTCAGCTCTGCCATCAATTTGCATAATGGCAATGGATTTATGTATTCATGAAATGCTACAGACATTTGGATAAACTAGGCTCCCCGCCTCTGCTGGAAATTAACCTATGAGTTACAGACTCTATAGATTTGGCTGTAAAAGTTTACTATCATTAAATATATCATATTAATCTTAACAGCAAAATAAATTCTGCAACTCTTAATTTAAAAAAACAGTATCAAAGCAGTTGTCAGCACATGAGGCTCTCCTAACATGCTCAGTCTGTCCTGCTGCCTTTTCCCGAGAGACCCTATTCGGCCTCTAGTTCTCTCTCCCCTGCTCTTACCACCACTCTCCTCTGTCTGTTCAAAACATGCTTCAGTTCTTTCACTACTCCACTTTTACTCTATTAGCTAGAAAATGGCCTTATAGAAGGGGGTTTATAAAAGCCTGGAAGTAATCACAATAAACATTACAGACCATTTATTCCACAAAATGATAAAGGATATCCAAAATACAATATACTGGGACAAAAAATTAAGATGATTTAGGAGTTAAACTGAGAAAGGCAAGTTAATGCTGCTGTTTCAAATTGTTTCCATGAAAGGAATGAGGATATGGCATGCAATAGTAGCCGTAGAGCCGCCCCATTCAATATCCAGCCAATTATACAGCAGCAGATTGAACATTTATTCTTCTTCTATTACAAAGTTCTACTGATTCAGTAACACCACAACATCTGCTCAGTCTAAGAAGGTGAGACAATTGACAATCTTTTGCATGCAAATCCAAAAGCTTCCACTAGCACATAAGTTTTAATCCAGCCATGGCATATTTTAAAAGAGAAATATAAAAGAGAGTGTTAAGTACAGAGTGTGCTAACTTTAGGAAGAAGATAAAAGTCTCAAAAGCTAGCCACAAAATTATTTGAGGTGGCCCAATAAAAAGCTTTTGCTGGCCGTTAGATCCATAGAAGCAAGTGGACTCTACAGCTGTCAGTTTCCTTTTTCATTCAGTATAAGCTGAATGATTTCAAAGAAAATTTTTAAGAAACTGGCACATTAACACCAATTGAAATCCTCTAAACTAATTCATCCATTTTTCTGCCTGTTAAGGACCAATTTTACTAAAGCCTGCTATGCAGTTAATGCGAGTTTTAGCGGGTGTTAACAGCCTGCAGTGACAGCTACCACCCAAGCCTGACAGCTACCTGTCATTAAAACATGTGTTAATTGCCCATCACTTAAAGGGGCGGGGAATGGGCAGCGTGTGTGCATGAAGAGCACATCACAGTTTGCATGGGGGTACATAGTGATAAATCTATGGGTGGCATTAAATTCACCCGTGGGAACTGCATCACACATTAGAGTACACGACTAAATGTATGTTAAGTGCAAAACCCTAACAGGCTTTAGCAAAACAGCACCTAGGTAAGCATCCAAGATTTTCTTTTCCTAAAGAAACCCAAACATTTGCTCAGTACCAATTTCAACGTCATAGTAAATGCAGAGAATCTTCTCAGCCAAGCTTCTACCGAACATAGCAACTGAGCAGTTCAGTACATAGAGAGCCTGTGAGCAAAGGTACTCAAGCATCAAAACTGACATTATCGATGGGAGTCAAGTCTACAAGATCTTGAAATATTGCATCTTATTCATATTCTGTAAGTATTCCCATGTATATTCAGTTAAACATTTTGATGATGACAGCGTAAAAACTTACCATACTTCAAATTTCTTCAAAAAAAAGAGTACTTACCTGGAAAAAGAAAGAAAGAAACATTAAACAGTGCTCTTAGAAAATTGGAACAGTAGGTAAGCTGACAGACAGAAAGTGTTACACATGATATTTAATATCTGCATTCTGGAAACGGGTGTTCAGGTTTGACCCAGGTAGTGCAGTGATTCACATTTTCAAGGAAAGCCCCTCGACATAGGAATGCAGGGTGGGATCATGCAAGTATTGCATCTCTCAAACAGCAGCCTCGACATTTTGAGTGCATTTGGCAGAAAACACAAGAGCCAAAGGATAAGGAAAAATGCAGCAGGAGACACAATAAGTACTAGCAGCAACAGGTTAAAGATGTTAAGAAACAATTTATGAATGAGCAGATAGCAACAGCTTAACATCAGTCTAAGGGGAATGCTTACTATGTGGCGATAGCGGCTACCGTGCCAAATGTGTGCCACGGCCTGCGCACATTTCACACGGTAGCCAATATGGCTGCTTGGTAACCTCGGCACAAGTGGCTATTTCAGCTGCTGACACATTTGAGTGGAAGAAACAACTAGATGGGTCAGCCAAGGGAAAGCATTTGGACAACTTTTTGAAGAAAAAAACATTCTAGAAGATTCTTTTCCTGTGCAGATCCCGCCACTCAGGGAAGCAGAAGATCTTAAATCTGATATTGTCTCAGATTCGATTATGGTAGACCAAGCTAGAGAGGAATATGATAGAATGATAAGTGCCTTTTAACCTGTCTCTAGTTTCTGAGTGGCAAAAAATTCTATTGGATTTTAAAAGATCCTCTAGTAGGCTTGACCCCTTTCCAGTTAAGCAGATTCAGACTGTGGTAATCTCTCTGTTAAACTGGAAGAGGCCTCATCCTGTCTACACCCCTGTGAGTGCTAATGCATAGATGGAATACAAGTAGATACATTCTGTGCATGTATTTTTTGCATATGTATCTGGTCAAACTTTTTATAAAAACTATTTGGTTCCTGTAAAACAGGCTTTACGTGGAAGCATCTTTATAAAATTTTCCCTCATATGTCCACTGTTCGCATTAAGGTTTCCATTTGAACATTTTATTAAGTATTTAGTATCATTACAAACATCACTTAACATGTATCCAATGCATTAAGGTTTAATAAATTCTAAAACAACAAAGTCCTGAAAACATATATGTGGGGCTATTCAAAGGGACTAACGGGGCTAACAGATCGTCTAACTGCGTTAATTGCACCAGGTGCGATATTCAGTGCACACAGCCATGTTGTGCTCCTGAATCTCCTTCTCTAATGCCACTAAACGCCCTAAATGCTAACCACTTAACATCGGAGTGTTACAGGAGCAGTGCCGAAGATAACTGGGTAGTGGCGATATTCAGCCGCTGCCCAGTTATCTTAGAGTGGCTAAAATTAGGCAGAATAAAGGCTGCCCTAACTTTGGCCGCTTGAGTTAACAGGGCAGGGACTGAATATTGCTTCTGTCTGCTCAGCTGCAGTGCTACCTGGCCAACCCAGATATGACCCCAACACTGAATATCTGGGTCTCAATTAAAGTGGTTGCCACCACTGAATATCAGCCCCAATATGAATGGGTCGTGGCAGCTCTTAACACGAGCTAACTTTCATTAATGTGTGTTAGCCTTTTATAAACCTGCCCCATAGGGGCTGCACTCAGCTTGTCGGCTTCTTTATGGGTTTACTGCCCCCCTTGTGTCTTAACGCTTGCAGAAGATGTTGCTGTTAGATGTTTATATATTTTATTTATTTATTTATTTAACATTTCTTATATACCGCCTTTCATGATACCAAGGCGGTTTACATTGAACAAACTGTTCCATCCTTTCGGCGGATTCATTTTCAAGTGCTACCTCCACACATTTGGATTGCTTTGCCTGCAGAACTGTGTTGTATTTTGCATATTTTGGCTTTTTGAGAAAATCAAGGCACATTTATTTTGGCAAGTATTCCGGCCGCTTGCATGAATTAGTTTTTATGTGATTGTGTCAGGCTTTTTGAATGTTGCTAAGCTAGCAGGTTCCAATGTCAGCTATGTTTTCTTAGCATTTTTGATGTAACTATTATGTTATCCACCCTAGGTTTTAGTGTGGAATATCAATTTCTTAAAAAATAAATATGTTGCCTTTATAAAACAGCTATAAAATAATCGTTTTGATGCCTTCCATAACTAGGTGCCTGGATATAACGTTACTGGAGATGTGTACGGTCAGAAAAAAAGCTTGGCTAGATTTAGATTTTCTGAATTTTTCCCGATTTTCACACTAAAGCCTCATTTGAATCTGATGTTCCTTCACTCACATATGTGTATGAACTAATCTTAGCATATACCCACCAGTGCCTTCTGGGTTAGGTTTAACATAGGCAGCAGGGCCTTACTACAAGCACACTATTCCAAGTGCAGGCTAAATGGTCTTAGTGTTCCAGCTAAGCTTTAATACCTCGGTGCTATAATATATTATGACACTGATCAACCGAAGAAAAAAAATTCAGTAACATCTATTGGTAGCACTTTATCTCCAGAAAGGAGGTAATCGAGTTCTTGTGCAGAGGGGGCCATAATTGTGTAGTTAACATGGAACATGCACACCACACTTTGTAACCAAAGGTAAAAGGTATGGTGAAGAAACAAATGAAACGCTGGATGCTGATGTCTCTCGAGCAGATCTTTGTATTAAAGGCTGGCTTTGTATAAAGGCTGGCTTTTCTCTCATGCTCAAGGCTATAATTTTGCAAAAGGCTTTGTCTCGAAAGCAAGGATGTCACATTCTGGCATTATAAATAATAAAGGCTAAGCTTCACTCCATATGTTGGTTTGTTGAACTGCTCCTAAAATTCAGCGATGCCAAGGGTGAACCATCCCAAAGAGTAATATTTATCACCCCAGAGAGTGAGATTAACAATGAAAGAGAGAGATTCTTATTCAGATGGTGTATTCAGGGTATACATCTAGAAAGATTTAAATGTAGTGCTGCTTTGCCAAAGAAAAAAGCAACATAAAATGATATTTTCTTTTCTATGGAGCTTCTAAAAGGATACAGACAGAGTGGAGACAATATAGAGATCATTCTGAGTCCAATAAACTCATGCTGCCTCAGACCCTGTAATCCATTAGACTCCAGAAACTCTACTATTCTTTGTTTTAGCAGCATCTCCATTAATTTACTCACCACAGAGTTCAGACTAATTGGCCTATAGTTTCCAACCTCATCCTTACTTCCGCTTTTGTGTAAAGGGACTTCATGATCCCTTCTCCAGTCCTCTAGGACTACTATCAATTCTAAAGAAGCACTGAAAGGGTCAGACAGTGGTGCCGCTAGTTCCTTCCTAAGTTCCTCCATCTGACTCCATTGCTTTGTTTACTTTTAGTTTGGCTAGGTCCTCACAAACACAGTCTTCTGAAAATTGTTCAAGATTCCCCTCACTTCAGTTTCTATTTGTGGGTGTTTTCTGAGGTCCTAACTCTGACCCTTCATCTGTGAATACCGAACAAATGTATTTATTAAGCAATTCTGCTTTATTCTCATCAACTTCTACTTATTCCTCCCTGTCTCCCTCAAGCCTGAAAATACCATTTCTGCACTTCCTTCTTTCACCAACATCTGAAAAATGTCTTGTCCCTCCCCCCCCCCCCCCCTTTTACTGCATTGGAAATTTTTTCTTCCATTTGTATCTTTGCTTTCCTGACGACTTTCTTAGCTTTTCCAAATATTGATGCTTGTCTTCCTCTTGTATTTTATGAATGTCCAAAAAAATTCTGGATACTTTATTTGTTCAAATTAAATTATGTGCGCTGACTTTGCATAATAATTAATTCCGTTCATTCATTCATTTCTTATTTGACAATACAACTAATAGATGACCTCAATGGAGTTCACCAAAACAGGTATAAAATCATATGCAAGAACAGACACAAATAATTAACAGGCATTTAAGATAAAACAAATCAGAATACATGCCTGTCTCATTTCTACTAAAAGTGTGCACAACCTTACGTTCCATTATAAACTGCAGGGGCCATTTTAGAGACAAGGTGCAATAGGTAGCAATTCTCACAGAATTGCCCCATCAACAGAAAATGCAGACTCCTGTGTAGTAGCCACTCTATCTGCTCTTAACAATAGGACAGCCAGAAGAGAAGAATTTCAAAGCTTAAAGCACAAAGGGACACATACCAAATGACTATTCAACCATGCATAATTTTGACTGTGGGATTCACCCATTACAAGGCCTAGCCTCTCCCCACCAGGTTTGAGTACCTTTGATTTTCTCCCTCCTCTCAATTTACCCCTCCCTAGCTTGTTCACTTCTTCTCCCCTCAAGGGTTGATGCCTTCTCCATCTCTCTCCCTAGGCATGACCTCCCCATTACTTTGTGCCCTCATCTGAAGGGACTAAAAATATGAGCCAGAACTAGCAACATTATGAATTATGATCACAGCTCTGAGTAGAGACAGCATACCTGATTAAGAGCAGATGGCCATCCTTGAAGAGAAAATATGTTATCTTAGTAAGAATGTGGGTGCCATTCACTGTAGATAAGCTCAGGATAAGTGCTTGAATGTCTAGGAGGTGTCTTGCCATGGAATTTATGTAGATGAATTACCGGTTTGTGAAAGATCAGGGCTGACACAGAACAAAGGATGCTATGATTTGTGAGGGGAGGCTGTTTCCCCTTTGAAGATTTCACTTGCCTGTGTTAACCTATGCAAGAATTCATAATAAAAAGGCCCAGCTGAGGTATCGAAGTTGAAGCAGACAGGGAAAACTGAGCAGTTAGCAAGCCCATCTGACTTCCTCTTTGGCCCAAGATGATGTAAGACTGAATTTAAGCATCCGTGTCTTTCCTTGTGATTAACAACCATTCCTTCTGTCCAGCCATATGAACAGTTGAGAAGATACAAGAAGGTGTGGAAGTTTTCCGAGGTCGCACCTGGGAACCCTAGGTCTTTACCATCTAGGTTCAAAACGCTATCCCAGCTTTCTCTCTCTGCCTGTCTCCATTCTGAAGCAGACGGCAGCCCAGAGGTTAGAGCGGCAAACTGAGAACCAGGGTACTAGGACTCAAATCCTGTTTCTCCTACTGATGCTCCTTGAAACCCCAGATAAGTCACTTCATGTTTCATTGCCTCTGGTATGAGTTAAATTTTAAGTTCACTTGGATAAATAAATAATTTGTGTACCTGGTCCTAGTGCACCACGATCCAGCCTGGTTTTCAGGATGCCCCTAATGAATATTCCTGAGGTATATTTGCTTCCACTACCTCCCACTGTATGCAAATACATATCATGAATATTCATTAGGGACATCCTGAAAACCATGCTGGATCGAGGTGCACCATGGCTGGAGTTGGCCACCCATGGTCTAAAGGCTACAGCCATGGTTAGCATGTGTTCAACTACCCAGGCTAACTGTGATGTGCCATGTTCCACCCCTAACATACTCAGTCCCTACCCAAATATGCACTAATGGGTTAGTATGGGATTTTTAGCACAGGGCACCACACCATTAGCGTGGCGCACCTACCATGCTAGTAAACATGCCCTGTAGTACTGTATATACTAGCCAAACCCATATAAACAAAACAGGTTTTATCTGCCTTGTACTGAGGAGTTTAGATTCTTGTTTTTTGCTTCTTGTATGCTAGTTTAAGTAAAAGAGAAACAGCCATGGCTTTCCTTTTGAATTTATAGGCTCATCTGTGTACTGAGGAAGCAGAAACACATCAGGGGTCCAGCTAGATTTTACTGATGCATGCGAATATATCTGCCAAAGGCTATATCATAAGAGACTGAAATTAAATTTCGGACAAATGTGAAGTAATTATACAAAACATATCTACTTTACATGACACTAATAAAGAAGTTCATTTCATTTAACCAAGGTATAGACAGAGCCTAATATTATTAAATTATTTTAATACCCTTACAATAAAGTATCTTGTTCCTTTTCTCTCCTTAATCCATGCAGGTCTTAATTTTCCTGAGCTCCCATTGAGAGTGCAGTTGCAAATCTCTACCTGTTTGTCTGAAATTGCTGCCAGGATGTTCCAACCTTGCCTAAAACTCAACACAACCAAATCAGAGCATCTCATTTTCCCAATTCCCTCTTTCATAATCACTGTGAAGAACATGACACTCATCTCCACAACTCAGGGGTCTTTTTCAATGGCTCCTTTTCTCCTCAATGCATAGCTACAACATGGCCCAAAATGGCAATCCTTTCTCTACAGCCTTTCCAAAATCCACCCCCTCCTGTATGATCTGAAGCCTTTTATGTTTACTCATCACCATCTGCCTAGCCTACTGCAACCTGCTTGTATGGCCCTGGCACCGAATGGGTTCTCTCCATTGCAGCCTCTTCAGAACTCAGCAACATGGTTTATCTTCCTCTGATGCCTATAACCATGTATTCCCTCTTCTTGAATTACTACAATGAGCCCCCATCTAATGATGTATAAAATCCAAACTGCTGCTGGAAAGGATGAAGGGAAGGGAGGGAGGAGTTTCAAGAAGGCTGCAGCTAGACTTGTCCGAAGCTCATGTTTGTTCTTATTGGTCTCCCAGATGCCTCAATACCAATTTCTGAGGAGATTTGTGGACCTCTGGACTCTTTGTTGATTTGCGTGCCTCAGGATCTGATGGGAGCAAGGGAGGTACGCTAAGTTGCAGTGCCGCCGGAGTTGGAGGGCTTGGCGACTGCTTTAGTGATATCTCTCTCCCCTGAAGTGAGGCAGGCATCTAAGGCTCCACAATTTCAACTCTCCCCTGAAAAATCCCTGAGCAAACAACTTAATCACCTGAAGTAGCTAGAGGCACTTGAGATGGTTGGACTACTTCTATGGTGGCTTGCAAAACTCCCTCTCTCAGCTCTGCAGGTATATCTGCCACTTTGCTTCCAGATATCTGCATTTCACACACCTCCTTGTGCCGTTGTCCCAGGGCCACCTGCCCCTCTGCTCACTCTAACCCTGGAGCTGTGAAGGCCAGGACCAGGGTTAGAGTGAGCAGAGGGGCAGATGGCCCTGGGACAACGGCACAAAGAGGTGTGTGAAACAATGATATCCGGAAGCAAAGTGGCAGGTATACCTGCACAGCTGAGAGAGGGAGTTTTGCCAGCCAACATGGGTGTACCCCAGGGATCTGTGCTGGGTCTGCTGCTTTTTGACATATTCATAAATGACCTGGAAAGTGGAATAACGAATGAGGTTATCAAATTTGCAGATGACACAAAACTATTTAAAGTTGTTAAAACCCAAGAGGATTGTGGAAAATTGCAAGAGGATCTTGATAAATTGCATGACTGGGCATCAAAATGGCAGATGAAATTTAATGTGGACAAGTGCAAAGTTATGCACCTAGGGAAGAACAACACAAACTATGGTTACACAATGCAAGGTTCCACATTAGGAACCACCACCCAGGAAAAAGATTTAGGTGTCATTGTGGATAACATGTTAAAACCCTTGGCCCAGGGTGCAGCGGCAGCCAAGAGAAATAGAATGCTAGGTATCATAAGGAAAGGAATGGAAAATAAAACAAAAGATATTATAATGCCTCTATATCGTTCCATGGTGAGACCGCAACTTGAATATTGTGTGCAATTCTGGTCGCCGTATCTTAAAAAGGATATAGCGTTATTAGAAAAGGTTCAGAGACGAGCCACCAAAATGGTAAAGGGGATGGAAAGATACTTCTATGAAGAAAGGCTAAAAAGGTTAGGGCTCTTTAACCTGGAAAAGAGACGGCTGAGGGGAGATATGATAGAAGTCTATAAATTAATGAACGGAGAGGAACGGGTTAACGTAGATCGATTGTTTACGTTATCAGAATATAGAAAGACTAGGGGACATGCAATGAAGCTACAGGGTAAACTATTTAAGACTAATAAAAGAAAATATTTTTTCACTCAACGTGTAATCAAACTCTGGAATTTGTTACCGGAGGATGTAAAGGCTGTTAGTGTAGCTGGGTTTAAAAAAGGTTTGGACAAGTTCCTGGAGGAAAAGTCCATAAACCATTATTAAGAAGTGACCCAGGATATCAATGCTTGACCCAGTACAAGCATTGTGGAACCTGTGTCTTTTGGGGAAACTGCTAGGTACGTATGACCTAGATTGGCCACTGTTGGAAACAGAATACTGGGCTTGATGGACCTTGGTCTGACCCAGTATGGCATATCTTATGTTCTTATGTTCTTATGCTTTGGTTCGTCCTACTAACTTTAATTTGGAAGCAATATGACAGGTTATAGTTTCGTTGGGGGAAGCTTTGCTCCCTCAGGTTTCAACGTTGGCCTCTAAAATTGCAACTACTTCATTGGCAATGGGGCAGTTGGAGAATAAAGTGGAAACAGTTCAAGCACAACCTCGGAGATACAAACTAGAGTTGGTGTGTTCGGTTTTGCCACCAAATTGGAGCAGCTGGAGAACTATTCTCAGGCTATCTAAAATGAATTAATTTTCTTCATGTTTCAACTGTCTCATCCAGGGTCATGCTAAAAGCTTATTTGGTTGATACTCTAGCTGTTTCTCTAAAATGATTCCTCCTCTTGTGAAAGTGCATTATCTTCTTTCTGCTAAGAAAGTCACTCAGAAGGTTGAAGACCAAGATCAACTTGATCAACTGCTGGACGTACTTAATTTGACAGATTTGTTGGAACTCTCCACTGAAGAAGTGCCTGTTCCATCTACTTTGATAATTACTTTAGCTCTTTTATCTGATAAAGAATGGCTTTTGAAATTGTTCTTCTGTAAAGGCACTTAAGGTTTCATGTTTTTTTTAGTACGAATGTACCCAGATTTAGCTCCAGATACTTAGAGAAGCTGCAGGGAGTTCTTATTGCTGTGCCCTGGGGTTTTTCAATGGGGGGAGGGGTTCTTAAGCACCCATGTAAATGCTTAGTAAAGTATCGATCAGTTTCTTATATAAATTTTATGAGCCCTCCCAATTGATTGCTTTTGTGAATGCCAGATGATTAGAATCCGAGTTTCCCTCATGAGGTTTATGTGTACTCTGGATATTATAGTAAGTCTGTTGCATTTCTTTCATAATTGGAAATTTAATGTTTAGGTAAACTCCTCCTTATCTTATTGTGGACTGGAGTGAACAGACTCTTTGTGCTATGTATAATTTTACTTGAATAACAGTTTTAGGATTTTCTTAGTTTTTTTCTTGTGTTTTCTGGGTGTTTTTTTTCCGTTTCTCCACAAGATTGTTTATGTTAACTTTCTTGACAATTTATGTAGAACTTGCATAAATATAAAATAAAAATAAAACACAAACTGCTTGCCCTTGCCTACAAATGCATCCACTCTGCAATGCCTCATTGTCTTCTCAAATTCTCGTACCCTTCTTCCCAAACTTCACCTAGCATACAGGCAGCTCCTATTCAATGGCTTTCTCCTCTACTGCTGAATTTCAGCCTTGTGCCTTCTGGCTTGCTGGGCCAAATGCCTAAAACAGCCTCCATGAATGTATATGCTGTGTCTCCTCTCTTGCCAGATTCAAATCTAGCCTGATGATATACTTTTTGCAGGCAATTTTAAAAATGTAAAACTATTCATTGCACAGATGGAATCCTTTCCTAGTTCCACTACAAGAATTCTTACTAGGCCTCACTGTTTTATCTTAAAGGCCCTATGTCTTGTATGTGTTTCTTGTCCATCTGTCTTATTAGACTGTAAGCTTCAAGAAGCAGAACCAGTCTATTATGCAAGCCTCTAAATTATTGTGCACACCTGGTAGCAATATATAAATATTATTATTATTTTTCATTACCTATAAAATTATTAGTAAATAACAACTACAAATCATATCAAAAGGAAGACAGGCAATAATATCTTGAAAATCTAAGAGAAGCTGTGAAAGTAGTTAGGAAAGTAAAGATGCAAATGGAATTTAAAAAAAAATACTATTTTAAGACAGCTGAACAAACAGTTTTGGATGGGTTAGTGACAGGAGGAAGTTCAAAAGCAGTATTACAAAAGTCAAAGTTGAAGGAGAGGCTGATGGGGAAAAACTGGAATTTCTTAAGAAATATTTGTGTTTTGTGCTTACTGAGGAAAGGCTAAGAGTAGAACTGCAGAAAATGGACACCCCGGAACACTTTTTAAAATGTAAGAGGGCAATTTGACAAGCCAAAGAGTAGCAAATCACCTGAACTGGGTGGTATTCATCCCAGGGTGCTGAAAAAACTCAAAAATGAAATTGCAGCCTATTAGTAATTTGTAGACTATCATTAAAATTGTTTATAGTACCTGAAGATTGGAGAGAGGCAAACTACAGACTAGTGAGTCTGATGACGGTGCTGTGGAAAATGGTAGAAACTCTTATAAAGAATAAAACTGATGAACAGATAGATATCATGTTTTAAAGGGACAAAGCCAAAATGCATTTAGCCAAGGGAAGTATTCTCTTACCAATCCGCTACAGTTTTTTGAAGCTGTAAATAAACAGGTAAATTAAGATGAGCCAGTGGTTTTAGCATATCTGGATTTTCAGGAAGTATTTGACAAGGTCCCCTCACTAGTGACTCTTGAGGAAATTAAAAAGTTATGAGATTAGAGGCAGTGTACTATTGTTGTGACTGGACCAAAGATATATAATGCCCTGGAGGAACCGTCATTCATATAATGCCCTGTGGGAACCATCATTCATACATCCTACCCCTGCCCCCTGCCCCACCCTAGCATCTCCTCATCCCAACCCACCCTCCCAATGTCTCCAGCTCCTCCTCTTTTCTACTCCCTTCCCTTCTCTTCCCCATCCCTCACAATAACCAGCATGTCTTCTCTCTTTCCTTACTCCCCCCAACTAAGATGTCCAGTATCTCCCCTTCTTCTCTTCTCCCTACTACCGTTGGTGCTGCCCCCACCACCCTACCTCCATGGGAGGCCTTTCGGGGACTCAGCACAACACCGCCAGGAAAGCCCTTTAAAACCAGTTCTCAGCAGCAAGCTTTTGAGCATTTTTGTGTTATGTCATTTATGTTTTTAGCTATTTATTCTGCAAGGTGGTTGTCTATGATTGATTTTATAATGTTGATTTAATGTCTATCTTGTTTTTATTGTTCTGTGCTTTCATGGCTGTTGTTTTCATACCATTTTGCTGTAACTCACTATGGGACAGCTCCAGAATAGCAATGAATTAAATAAACGAGAATCTTTACTAATTATACTGAATAAACCATTTGTTAATGCCTAAAATCCAACCAGTTTAGAACATTAGGCAATTTGGCTTTTGGAACATCTCGCTCATAGAAAGAAGCAAGTTCAACCTCCACCTAAATCTACTGTCTTCACTGATCTGAGAATGGTCATTAAAAGAAAGTGTTCTCACAAGAGAGGGGAGGGAGCAGAGGAAATTATATCTTTCCTTTATAGTTACTGAAGCATAGAGGATCCAAAGCCACACTGCTAAACATACAAGGTCAAAATCATATTGACTGCTATCCCAGGGATAATGTGTGTATTATAAGAGGACATATGGTCAGTGTAAAAATAGCTTTCAATATTTTCTGTCATTTGTTTATGTCACTGGGGAAACAAAAGACGGTGATAAAAATCAGTGTGACAGCTTGCAGACTGCATTTTATTTAGCTGGTTTAGAGGATCAGTATGTGATGCATCACTGTGGTACAAAACAAACCTTTATTAACACTGAAACAACTGCTACCAATTTAAGGCAACATTCATTATGTATTTTTGCCAAAAGCACAAGATGAAGAAAGCTTTAAGGCAGCGAGTCAAGCCCATGTATATGCCTGAATTTTCTATCTACTTTTCTCAGATGAACTGAGAAACACATTGAACTAAATTACAAGCTTTCAGCTCTGGTTCCAAAGAGACACAAACGGCTCTGGTTTTCAGGATACCACAAAGAAGAGTAATCAGATATATTTGCATAAACTTGGTTCAAGAACTGGGTTAGCTTGCATTATTTGTTACTCTGAAAACCAACCTCGTTTGTCACCCTCAAGGACCGTAGCCGTGAACCCTGGGATTAGAGTGGAATACATTGCATGGAATTTAACTCCAGAAGCTCTTCTTAGTCAGCCCATGAGAGGGTGTGTAAATATAGTCCCCCTGTAGCTCACCTCTGTTTCCCCCCTCCTTTTTATTCTTGCTTTCCCTAGCAGGTCCAAGAAAACTGTCTACAACAGCATCACCGAAAGCCTCTATTCGCCTCAGCAATCAGAGGTCCTGTCAGTATTCATCCCAAAGCATAGGGAGAAACATGGCAAACCTCACACAGCCTCAATTGTTGGCAACAAGGAGTAATCAACATTCGAGAACTTTATTTATTTTATTTATTTGCTTTTCTTACATACCGCGCTATTAAGATCAGTGCGGTTTACATTACAACTGAAACAATGCAACAATGTTTTTTACATAACACAATGTGCTTACATAGAACAGGGGTACAGTCATAACGGGAGAATAACGGGGGAAACTATTTATAAGATATATACATATAAAATTTACATAGAGTTATATACAACTGATGATTGGTTATAGCTAGATCAGATGGGGGGCAGGATACAGCCATAGGAAGAGGGCGGCTAACCGTTTTCATGTTGGGTTAGTGCGTTGGGATGATTAGAATAGGGGGTGGATGCCTGCAACTTGTGTTTTTCAGGACTGGTTTCGGGATAGTAGATTTGAAATAGATGGTGTTTTATTTCTTTTCTGAATGTGGTGAGGCTTGGTATGGATCGGATCCAGGTGGGAAGTTCATTCCAGGTTGTCGGAGCATAAATCGAGAAAGCTCTATTAGTAGTTGTCTTTGTGCACCTTGTGTTAAATTTGGGTACTATTAACATGTTGAGTAGTGCAGGCCGTCTTATTCTGTTTTCAGGAATATTGTTAATCATGTTGCTGATAGGTGTAGGAGACTGGTTGTTCAGTGCCTTGAAAGTCATGACTAGTACCTTGTATTGAATTCGGGCTTGTAGTGGTAGCCAGTGTAACTCTTTCATCACTGGTGTTATATGTTCCATTTTTGATACACCTGTTAAAACCCTAGCAGCTGAGTTCATGGCCAGCCGAAGCGGGTTGAGGGTTGTCTGTGGGAGGCCATGAAGGATGATGTTTGCGAAATCGAGATGTGGGATTACTAGGGCCTGAAATATCGTTCGATAGTCCGAGAAATCTAGTAGAGGGCGGAGGTGGCGGAGGGTTCGTATCTTGTGGTAAACTGATCTTGTAACAGCCTTTACATGGGTTGTCATGTCCAGACGCCGATCTAGAGTAATTCCTAGATATCTGATTGTGTCTCTTGTTTTGAGTTCAGCATTTTTAACTTGCAGGTAGGGAGGTGTGACGAACTTCTGGTTCCTAGTTACAAAGAGGACATCAGTCTTGTTATGATTGATCCTCAGGTTTTGAGTGAGGAGCCATTCAGCAACTGCATCGAAGCATCTGATGATAGGGGAGAAATCGGGCTGCTCAATGGTAAAAGGAATGTATAGTAGTATGTCGTCAGCATACACCAGGCATTCTACATTTAGGGAGCGGATCAGAGAGCAGATAGGCTGCATATAAATGTTAAATAGTAAGGCAGACAGGGATGATCCCTGGGGTACTCCCTGCTTCTGTAGAAAAGGCTCGGAAGAGGTGGTGCCTGTTTTTACTTGCTGCCATCTATTGGTTAAGTATGATTCACACCATTGTAGCGCAGTATCCTGTAGCCCTTTTTCCTGGAGACGCTGTAATAGTATCTTATGGTTCACAGAGTCGAAGGCGGCAGCAATGTCGAGGAAGATAAGGATGAAGCCTTGGTGTATATTGTTAATTCCTGTGATTAATTTGTCGAAAAGGGTAGTTAAGATGGTGTCTACCCCATGCGATTCTCTGAAGCCATGTTGAGCTGGGTCGAGAGGTGACTCAATGTCGACGTGTTGCTGGATCTGTCGCTGGACTATTTTCTCGATGATCTTGGCCAGCAGGGGGATACTCGATATAGGTCTATAGGATTCGACTTTGGCTGTATCAAGGCGACTATTTTTTAGTAGGGGCCTGATTGATGTGTGTTTTAAACTTTGTGGGAAGATGCCTCTTAGTAGGGATTGGTTGGTTATATTGCATAATGAGTGGCTTAGTTCATGTCGAAGTTCCTTTATCCAGCTTGCTGGGCAAGGGTCATTTGGGGCAGTGGTGAGATTGATGGAGGTGATGGTGTCTTCAATTTCTTTAGTAGATACTGCAGAGAAATTGAGTAGTAGGGTGGGCTTTGATGTACCTATTGCAATGGTTGGGTTACAGGTGGATGGAATCGTGTTGGATTGGATCATTTTTGATTGTAGGTAGTTCGAGTAATCTTGTGGTTGAGGCATGAGTGGGCTTACTGGAGCTGGGTCCCCTGTTAATGACTTTACTATATTAAATAGGTCATGTGTCTTATTCAAAGACCGTTTTAGAATGGTTGAGTGATGTTGTTTCCTTTTTTCACTTGTTTTCTCTCTGTGTAGAGCTAGGTGAGAGTTGTAGTTGTGGTAGGCTACTGTAGTCTGGTTCCTGCGCCATTGTCTTTCGAGTTTACGTAGTTGTAAGAGGGAAGCTCGAAGGTCAGTAGAGTACCAGGGAGCATGCGCACGTTTCCTGGGTACCTTGTTGGTGGATGGGATACAGGCTATAGCTCTGATACTGTTGTTCCAGTTCACTACAAGTTCGTCGGGGTCAAGGATAGGAACGTCAAGGCGTGGCAGGAGTTTGATAAGTACATCTTCCTTGTCGAGTGGACGAAATCGTGTTGTCAGTATTCCGGGGTCAGGTGTGCTGGCCCTGTCACTGGTCTTATGGTGGTATGTGATTGGTATGTGGAAATTGAGGAGGTTATGGTCAGACCAAGGTACTGGGGATATAGCAGTCAGCAGCTGAGGTGTGGTGTCAGCTATATACTGAGGGGCAAAAATAAGGTCAAGGATACCACCCTTTGCATGCGTAGGGGAGTGTACTATTTGCTTGTAGTCCAGGTCATATAAAGCTTCGAGGAAGGTTCTTGCTTGTGTTTCAGGTAAGGAGGGGAGGTTGAAGTCTCCTATTAACCAGTTTGATGAACGTGGATTATCTGAGTTGCATGCAAGCTTGATGATTGCTGGGAGGTCATCCCTTTTCCGGGAGAGCATAGATCTCCTTCGCACCTTTAACCCTTTAGGCAGGGAGTCGGAAGAGTTCCACTCTGACTGGATCATATCCTTGATCACATCTGGGAATGAGAAGACAGTAGTGGATTTCTGCATCCCTTGAAGGAGCAGGTGCACCTTCGGCTCTTGCTCTATGCCAGAAGTATTTGTCAAGTTTAAGGTGGATGAAACCCTGGCAATCAATCCCAATAGCTCTTCTTTCCAGAATAGGCAGATCACCCCGGCTTCTTCACAAACCTCTGAAGGCAAGAATACTTCTTTATCCACATCAGAGTCCAGTGCCAAGACATCTGAATCCTAGTCAAAATCTTGGACAGCTCCTAGCTCTTCCTCATCTCCAGGGGGCACCCACTTGCTGGAGGTGCTTAGCCAAATTAAATCGAAGAGGGCTTCCAATCTCATCCTGCCTTGCATGAGACTGTACCCAGGGACACCCAGAGGCCGCAGGGTCAGAATTTACACGTCAGAAGGCCCAGGCCTGTTATAAAAAAGAAAGGAATTCCAGTGAGATCAATCTAGAACTCTCCTCTTGGAAATGACCAGAGGGCACAGCCTCCACAGACCCCCTAGAGGACGAGAAGTGTCTCTCAGCATGGACGCCGGAGCCTCCAGCTGGCTGGATATCCTTACCCATAGCACCATCTGTCACCTCCTGCCTTGAGGCAGGCAAAACCGGACTAACTGCATCTCCAAACTAAGAGAGGGAGAGTAGGGCCTCCAGGGATGACTCAGGAGCTGCCTTGCAAGAAGAGCAGAGTCTAGAATCCAAAGAGGAGGCACCTCACTTGTCACAGGCAAACAACGTTTCCTGGAAGAAGAAATAGTGAGTTAAGGCAAGTATCACAACAATGTTTGCTAAGACCACGGCAGCCCGAAAGGTGTGCATTAACTGCACTTTTATTGCAATGTGCATTACAGGTGCTAGGGAAGGAATGTGCTTTTGGAGCTGTTTGGGCCAAACATGCACCAGGACCGCACCAGGTGTACAACACTTAAAATGCTACTAATGCATGCAGAAAATGACAGGAAACCCCACACTGTACCAACAGTCACCAGTGGCCACCCCGAATTGTGTCCCATGAAGTCAGAATTAGGAGCCTCCAACAAGGACACTGACAAAGTCAAGCCTTGGTACTCACCCCCTCAGAGCCCCAGCTCGAGAATACATGCTTTACCTCCTTGAAACAGTTTTACTGGCTTTGCAGCACTGCATTTAAGGCGGGTGGCAAGAAGATCCTTCTGAGAGCCTTCTGCAATCTTCAAGAGAGAGCAGGAGGAATAGAGGAGAAGGGAGGGGGCGCTGAGGTTGTGTGAGGCTGCTGCAGTCTTCCAGATCCTTCCAAATCCTTCCAATTTCTGGCTGCTCAACAGGCTCTTATGATAAAAGTATGGAACTGAACCAATTTTCCCTCCTGCTCCTATGACTACTGAAAAGACTGGAGACTCCCATGTCACGCTCAAATGCCAGAGTCACCCTCAAGGTGATCGTTCACACGCGTTTAATCATTTTCCTCTCAGTCCTCAGATTTTCTTTAGGCAGCAGAAAATCCATCCAACATCTGCAGGAGACAAAGAAATATTGAAGAGACCTCTGGTGGCTGAGGCAGTTAGAGGCATGGGAGTGATGTCCTTGAAACCTGGCCATTTCATTGGATCTCCATCAATCTGCTGGTAGGGAAACACAACCCACTTGTCTGGACTGGTCTAGCAGGACAATATGAAATGGAGGTAATTTTAGAAGTCAATTCATCATTTGGATTTTCTGAAAATTGTCCATTCAGAAGTCCCAATCACATCCATGTCCCAAAAGACATTTTAGAACACCTTAAATTTACACATGTACAAAGCGATCGTATCTGTTTTGCACCAGCAATGGTGAAGGTGTGTCTGGGGCATTCTGAAAAAAAACTTGTGTGCATCTGATTTGAGAACGGTGAAATACATCTAGACATACTGTTGGACATGTCCATGTCTATACTTGCTCCTAGGAATAAACAGTCATCTGAAAACTATTTGATTCAGAAATCTAATAACTGTACAGAGAACAGGAGAATGCCCTCTCACTCCTCCAATAATTTTCACTCCTTCAAAAAAGTATGCCAGTAAATAGGGGAAACTTTTCCCTAGCTGCCACACCATTGCATGTTTCCATTTGCAAAATGGCAGACCAGGACGTGTAAGTGGTGAAAGATAGATACCTGTTCCGTAATACCATGTCTAGGTTGCCAGGCCCATGGCCGTCCTTGTCAGACACGTTTATATTTCTAAAATCCCTTCGAAACTTGCGCATGTCGGGGGTCTAATTCTGCACGTCGTCTCATCTTTTCTATTTGATAGGGATGCATATCTTTTAGGATGGAGATAGAATGATTTCAGGAAACACATGGGCCCACTTTACTGCTGCCCCTCTCATTGCATTGCAGACGTTTTGACATGGATATCCCAGATTTTACCTAAACGGCCTTTCTAAAATGTGCCTTAATATGTATAGGCAATTTATCAAGGTGCTTGGAAATTATGCAGATATTTATGCTGTGCACCATGAAGAGTTCTGGTAATAACACAGTAAATAATACAATGAATAAATTAAGCATGTTTTGCATTTTAAATGCAACAACTTCAAATTAGGGATCTGTCGTGAAAAACAAATTATATCCCATTAGCTTTCATCATCATGCGCGTTGTTTTTGTTTTTCATTTTTAAGAGTAAATTCTACTGGCCTCTTAGACTGAAAGGATTTTAATTAGCAAGATCAGGCTAGTCGGAAAGCAGATTGCCATGTTTTTCGATCTATGTAGCCTGGCTTGGAAGCTCTGTTGAATCATCCTCTTCTGCAACCCATTAGTATCTTTGGTGGTTGATCAGACATAAGAGGTCAGACCTCACATTCCAAATGAGAGAAGCAGACTGGGAGGTTTTGGATTTTGAGCATATTTTAAATGTTACTGATAGATGGAGGAAGATGTAATCAGCCATGCATGCTAATATGAGCAGGACAAACGCAAATGTCAGCTTTGCACAAGTTCTGAAGAATTATGGCATGTGTCTGATGCAATGGTTATGGAGAGGACTACTTTAAATGCAGAACAGGTCCACTGTTCATCAATTTTTTTTCCCATTCTGTACTTATGGAAAAAGATTTGGAAGGTAGAGCTGTGTGATACAACGGCACAAATGTTTGGGAAAATTCATTGGATATTTTTATGGCAGTGTTTTTTGCCTAACCATAAATGTCTTATTTTAATAACTTTCACTTTCATCCATGCCACAGAACACACGGTGATCTTACCCTGAGCAGAAAAGTGGCAATTTTCAAAACCATACAGGTAGCAAACGCCACGGGTATTTTTATGTGTGTACTTTGCATCTGTTCTCAAACGGAAAACAAACTTGGAGATTCGCAGCTGCCTTTTTGGCAGATACTTTTTTCTCCTGACAAACACCACACACCTTCTGAAAATGAAAATCTGCATGCATGGCTGCCTTCCCTCTCAGCTTGCTGTTTTTAGCTTAGGTTAAAGTCAAAAGTGTGGGCAATTTTCAGACTGAAAAGTTACCTGGATAAAACTGACCTTAAACTACATAGGGATATTAATCTGTCAGCGCTACTTCAGAAATGCCGCCTACATTGGTTTGCTGCATGATAAAAGCACCATGTTGTTAATGTGGGGAAAAAACATTAAGGGGTATGTTTACTAAACCCTCTTAACGTGTGCGCCGCATTAGTCTGCAGGATGCCATAAAAGGAGTGGGCGGTCTGGTCAAAAGTAGCAAAACAGGATTAGTGCACGCGCTCTTGTGCGCTGTGCGCTCTTGTGCACTGCGCACATTAGCGCACGAGAAACGCGCGCGGGAAGCATAAGCAGGCGCACTGATGTGCAAACAGAGGAACAGGGCTGCAGTACAATGGTGAAGACACTGACAGATGGTGTAGGAGTCATGGGTTCAATCTCCCACTGTGCCCAATGAATAAGGCTGGCTGAGGCACTACCATTTATGTGTAATATTGCATTATGAGGCATTTTAATTTTATTTTAATTACTGCTGCTAGCAAACACACTCGCAAAGCGCTGTAACATAAGGTGCTGCATAAGGCAACCCATAAGGTAGCCCAGAAGGCACATTTTAAAGTGCACTGACCGCCAAGGCACCAAACAATGTTGCTTAAAGGGTGGCCTATAGGGCGCCATATAGGGTGCCCTATGAGGCACGGCAAGGTCATAGCACTGTTTTTGATGGCAGCACTGTGCATTTAAACGCATGGAAATCTTAAGTAGGTGCGCTGATATGCAAGGAGGAACAGCAGTGTAGCACAATGGTTAAGGCACTGACTGATGATACAGGGGTCATGAGTTCAATCCCCAGTGTGCCTAATATGTAAGGCTGGCTGAGGCATCAGCTTTGACATGTAAGTATTGTTTCCGCCGGCACTTTATTTGTATTTTATTAATTGCTGCCAGCAAACACACCCTCATGTGCCGTAACCTAAGGTGCCGCATAAGGCACCCTATAAGGCACTCCATAGGGCACATTATAAAGTGCACTATCCGCCACGGCACCCTATAATGTCCCCTATAGGGCACCCTATCAGTCGCTCCATAGGATACTGTATAGTGCACCTTATATGGACGGTAACCATAAGGTGACCTATAGGGCGCCCTATAAAGCGCCCTCTGAGGCACCTTATGGGTACAATACGCTGAGGGTGTTTGCTGGCAGCACTAATGTACATTAAAAACAGACAATGCTTTGGACTGCCCTATCAAATAACCCTACTGTGGGTTTGAACCCATGACCTCTGGCTCCACTGGCAGTGAAGTAACCAGCAGGCTACAGCTGCTAGCAAACCCTTGGCTGGCTACAGAAGGACTGCAAGTCACCACACAAACAGTCTGCTGTGGTCAACAGGATAGGGTTAACCCACCCATACCCATGATGCACTGCACATGCAAATCAGCAGTCTACAGATGATCACAAGATGGGGTATGCACCCCCACAGCACCTCGGCCTGGTAGGGGGAACTGACCGTGTGTGGTAATGGCACAGAGTAGCTACACACCGTCACATTGTGCAGGTACTGCACTCACCCTGAGGGTGAGGTGGGGCGCCCAGCACCACGTCCACAGCAGAGATAGGCCATGCTGAAAGTCCCCAGCAGTGCTAATGTGTGAGATAGGTAGTTTCTGCAGACACACGTTGGATATATCTGTATGTCACAGTCAGGTGTAGCCCCTATGGACCCCTAGGAGTATTATGTACCACCACCCTCCTCCTCCTCCTCCAGGGCTGAGGGTGGTAAACAGGGTCTCTCATCAACAAATCCACATTCTACCTCCCTGCAATGGTGGCAGTGGAGGGGACCATCAACCCCAGTCCTGCGGAGGAACAGACACCCTACAGGGCAGTCAATGCAACTCTGTACACATCCATAACGCAATGGCAGACAGACATTAGGCCTGGATATGCTAATCTGCACCCCACCACTATCTGATATTCTCCTGCAACAAGCCTTCAGCTGCTGCACCCTGCAAGGCGCTCCATCAAGACACATACCAGCTGCAGACAGTCTGCTAGCTAGTCCATAGTGCATGTTCCTGGTGGAAATGCGTGCACCCAGAACTGGGATGTCAGCATACACAACAAGCAGATAAGTCAGTGACTGGGCCCAAAAAGGAAACCCATAAATATCACATGAGAGAAATGCTATATAGCACTATGGGGGTGCCTAGCCATGCTGTGGTCACTGCACAGTCAGGGTGAGAGTGATCTCCCAGCAGGACATGCTGCAGCCACCCTGTCTGTGTAGGTGGTGGCCGGGCACTACAATGTCCCAGCCAGTGCCCTATGCCCTGTGCAGATGCATCCTGGCCAGGCCACCCTGTCCGGGCTATACCCATGGTACCTTGCTCCTCATTATGCACATTGGCAGGCCAATACTGGCAAAAGTGCTGGCAGTGTGGGCTGTGGAGGGTGTTTGCAGCCACCACACACTGGATAGACAGACACACACTCCCACACCAATGCCAGCATTGTGCTACTATAGAGGTGTTTAGCAGCCCTGGCCATCACAACAGTCCAGGGCACAGTGCAGGCATGGATATGGTACGCAATACTGTTGGGGGTCACTCCCCAGGGTGGTAAACACTGTCAGAGACCAGACCTGAAGCACACTCCACAGACATCAGAAAGGTTGCTATGATGGAGCTCAATGAGCAAACTGTGCTTAACGTAGGAATTGCTATCTGCCAGTAATCATAGCAACCTTTTGATAGCTGTGTATGGTATTCCCAGGTGTAGGGTGGCATTGCTAAGGTATGCAAGTGCTAGTATTGGGAGATGCATGCAGGGCCCAATGTCCTGCCTCTCCAGGGGGCATTGGCTAATGGAGCCTGTGGGTGTGTCTGCCCCTGTTGCATGCTGCTTTACGGCAGAGGTTCCCAACTCCAGTCCTGGTGTGCCAAACACTGTTCGGGTTTTCATGCTGTCCCTCATGAATATGCATGAGATACATCTAAATACCATGGGGGTGGTGCATAGATATGCAGCACAGGCATCTTTATTAGAGGCAGCATGGAACCTGAAGGGTGTTTGGCCCTCCAGGACTGCATTTGGGAGACTCTGCTGTAGGTAATGCGCCTGTTTATGGAGTCTGTGCTCTGTAGGGTAAAATGTAGGTGTTTTGGGCATGTTTACGTCATGTGCAATAAAGGTTCTGTCTGTATTAGCACGTTGTAGTAGTGGGTAAAATATGGGGACTGGGTTGGCAGGCACCATAGCTGAGACTTGAACCTGTGACCTTCTGCCTCCAAACACACTGGTTGTGTGCACTGCACCACCGTGTTGCCACAGCGTTGTCTGTGAATAGACAACGCTGCGTGATACGTGGCAATAGTTCTTTTAAAACCGACAGGACTTTAGAAGGTTTGTCTCCTCAAAATCACCCTGAAGAAGGCCTGTTGGCTGAAATGCGTAGGGGTCAATAAAAGGGGTTCTTTAAACCTGAAATTTGAAATCTGCCAGCCTTTTGTACCCGCTTCTTTTGGTCCACAGTGGCAGTCTGCAGGTACTTTGTTGCTCTGTTTGGTTTACCTTTTATTTTACTTCAAATAAAGCATAGTTACTCACCTGTAACAGGTGATCTCCAGGAACAGCAGGAATTTAGTCTTCACATATGGGTATCGTCGGTACCGACGGAGCCTGCGCGGGAACGCTCCCCAGAGTCCAATTAGAAAGCTTTTGGGAGCATCCCACAGTGCCTGCATGCTGCCTTCCTGCCTTTCCCAACTGCCTCTCTCCAGTTGAGTTTTAAAGCTGAGACAAAGAGAGAGAGAGAGGGAAAGGGAAAGAGATAGAGAGATACAACTCCTAGGGGAGGTGGGTGGGTTGTGAAGACTAAATCCCTGCTGTTCCCGGAGATCACCTGTTACAGGTGAGTAACTATGCTATCTCCAGGAACAAACAGGAATGTAGTCTTCACATATGGGAACTCCCTAGCTTTAGATGCCAGGGAGAGACCCCAGAAGTTGTGTGACCCTGAAAAAAGGGCTCCACTTCCCCCATGGATCTCTGGCATCTTACCAGGGATGGAGGGTAGGAGTTGATTAGGTATGGAACAGGTGTTGGAGAACAGCCTGACCAAACAAGGCATCCCGGCGGGAGTCCTTGTCCAAGCAGTAATGGGCTGTGAAGGTATGAACCGAGGCTCAGGTGGCTGCTCGACAGATGTCATTGATAGACACAGAGTGTAGATAAGCCATTGAAGTTGCCATGGCTCTCACATTGTGAGCTGTGACATGGCCCTCCAGAGGAAGATTCTTACTCTGATAGGCAAGGAAATACACTGAGCAATCCAGTTAGATAGTGTTCTCTTGGAGACTGGAAGTCCCAAATGAGAAGGATCAAAAGCAACAAAGAGTTGAGAGGACTTTCTATGTTGCTGTGTTCTTTGTAAGTAAAGCACAGTTACTTACCTGTAACAGGTGATCTCTGGGAACAGCAGGAATTAGTCATCACATATGGGTACGTCGGCACCGACGGAGCCCGCGCGGGAAAGCTCCCCAGCTTTTCAGATTAAAAGCTTTTGGGGCCTCCCACTGCACATGCGCGCTGCCTTCCCGCCTTCCTGACCAGCTCTCGTCAGTTCGAGTTTAAAGCTGAGACAATAGAGAGAGAGGACAGGAAGATAGATAGATAGAGATACAACTCCTAGGGGAGGTGGGTGGGTTGTGATGACTAATTCCTGCTGTTCCCAGAGATCACCAGTTACAGGTAAGTAACTGTGCTATCTCCAGGAACAAGCAGGAATACGTCATCACATATGGGGACTCCCTAGCTAAGATGCCTGGGAGATCCCCCTCCAAGGGTAAACCATCTTCGCATGGATCTCAGGCATCCATCCAGGGAAGGTGGGCAGGAGTTGTTTAAGTATGGAACAGGTGTTTGAGGACAGCCTGACCAAACAAGGCATCCCGGCGGGAGTCCTTGTCCAAGCAGTAATGGGCTGTGAAGGTATGAACCGAGGCCCAAGTGGCTGCTCGACAGATCTGATCTATGGACACAGAGTGAAGATGAGCCATAGAAGTGGCCATGGCCCTCACATTGTGAGCTGTGACATGGCCCTCCATAGAAATGTTCTTACTCTGGTAAGCAAAAGAAATACACTGAGCGATCCAATTGGAAAGTGTACGCTTGGTGACTGGAAGTCCCAAATGAGAAGGATCAAAAGCCACGAAAAGTTGGGAAGACTTTCGATGTGGTTGAGTCCTGTTGAGGTAAAAGGCAAGAGCTCTTTTACAATCCAGAGTATGAAGGTTCCTCTCTGCACTGGATGCATGAGGAGCAGGGAAAAAGACAGGTAGATATACCTCTTGATTAAGATGAAAAGGCGAGACCACTTTGGGCATAAAGTGGGGATTCGTCCTAAGGACCACCTTATCATGATGAAACCTAGTATAAGGTGGATGAGCCACTAAAGCCTGCAGTTCACTGATGCGGCGAGCTGAAGTGACTGCAATAAGGAAAACAACCTTCCAGGAAAGAAATTTGAAGGAGGTAGAGTCCAAAGGCTCAAAAGGTGGCTTCATAAGCTGACCTAGAACGAGGTTCAAATCCCATGCTACCGGAGGAGGTCGGATGGGAGGTTTAGTTAGAGTCAGGCCTCTCATGAAACGTGCAACAAGAGGATGAGAGGAGACAGGTTGTCCATTTATAGGTTTTAAGGATGCTGCAATAGCACTCAAATGGACCCTTACTGAATTCGTCTTAAGGCCTGCATTTGAAAGATGCAGGAGATAGTCCAAGAGGGAATTCAAAGGAAGTGCTAGAGGGTCAAGACCCTGCTGAGCACACCAAATGGAAAAACGTTTCCATTTGAAAGCATAAGAACGCCTCGTGGAAGGTTTCCTAGAGGCATGAAGGATATCTGTCACAGGTTGAGAAAGATTAAAGTCTTGAAGACTTAGGCCTTCAGTAACCAAGCTCTGAGATGTAGGGATTTGGGGTTTGGGTGCCACAAAGTCCCCTCCTCCTGAGACAGAAGGTCTGGCGCAGCTCCCAGGTCCAGGGAGGATCCCTGGGAGAGATGCAGAAGTAGAGGGAACCACACCTGGCGTGGCCAGCGGGGAGCTATGAGGATCATAGTCCCGTGATCCCTCTGGAGCTTGAACAGAGTCTTGGATATTAGAGGAATGGGTGGAAAGGCATAGAGGAATTCCTGACCCCAATGCAGGAGGAAGGCATCGTGGGCCTGAGCTCCCTGACACTGAGTTCTGGAACAGAACCGGGGAAGTTTGGCATTCCACGGACTTGCAAAGAGGTCTATGTCCGGGGTCCCCCATTCCTGAAAGATTCTGCGTATCTGGTCCATATGTAGGGACCATTCGTGTGGAAGCAGAACTCGACTGAGTCTGTCTGCACGAGAGTTTTGAACTCCTGGAAGATACACTGCAAGAAGGTGAATTTGATGCTCTCTGGCGAAGGCCCATATTCTGAGAGCTTCGTTGCAAAGCGACAGAGAGCCTGTCCCTCCTTGTTTGTTTATATAGAACATGGCTACCTGATTGTCTGTCTGAACTAGGACAGTCAGATTGACAAGGAGGGTATAGAAGACCTTGAGGGCAAGGTAAATCGCTCGCAGTTCCAGGAGGTTGATATGAAGGGTGGCCTCCTGTGGAGACCAAGTGCCCTGAGTGGAGAGGTTCTGAAGATGAGCTCCCCACCCTGTTTGGGAGGCATCTGTTGTGAGGGTTGCTTGGGGCAACAAAGGTTGGAAGGGGGCCCCCAACAACAGATTCTTGGTGGATGTCCACCATTGGAGGGACCAAAATAGACGGCTTGAGGTGAGTATTTGGTCGGAGAGCGCTCCAGATGCTTGAGTCCACTGGGTGGCCAAGGTCCATTGAGCTGCTCTCATATGCAGACGAGCGTAGGGCACCACATGTACCGTGGAGGCCATGTGGCCCAGAAGTCGCAGCATTTCCCGGGCTGTCAAATGACTGCTGGACTGAGCTTGGGAGGCCAAACTCAGCAGGCGTTGGGCCCTGACCTGAGGCAGGTAGGCCCTTGCAGTGATAGTGTCTAACTGGGCCCCTATGAACTCGAGAGACTGAGTAGGGATTAGTTGAGACTTGGGAAGGTTTACTACCAGTCCCAGATACTGCAGAAGACGCCTTGTGCGGTCCAGGGAAATTTGGGCCTGGGACTGAGAGGGAGCTCGGATGAGCCAGTCGTCCAGGTATGGGAATATGAAAATTCCCAGGCCTCTTAGAAAGGCAGCTACGACTGCCATGCATTTGGTGAACACTCTTGGAGCAGAGGCTAGACCGAAGGGGAGTACTCTGTACTGGAAATGTTTTCCCTGAAACAGAAATCGAAGGTATTTTCTGTGGGATGGGTGGATGAGTATGTGTGTATACGCATCCTTTAGGTCTAGAGAACAAAGCCAATCCTGACTCTGAAGGTATGGAAGGAGAATGCCCAGAGAAAGCATTTTGAATTTCTCCTTGAAAAGAAATTTGTTCAATTCTCTCAGATCCAGAATTGGTCTGAAGCCCTCTGTCTTCTTTGGTATTAGAAAATAAGGGGAGTAGAATCCCGTCCCCTGTTGAAGAAGAGGGACCTCCTCTATTGCCCCCTGGGCAAGGAGGGAGGAGACTTCCTGACCCAAGAGGGCCAGGAGAGATGGGGGAGAATTGAACTGCCTCACCATAGTATAAGGAGGAAGGTCGGAAAAATGGAGTTTGTAACCCTCTCTGATGATAGAGAGGGTCCATTGCTCTGATGTAATTTGCTCCCATCTGGGAGCAAAGTGAGCTAACCTTCCGGGTATGGTGAGGGGCTCTGGTTGTTCTAGAGCCAGAAAAGTTAAGTTCTCTAGTGGCAAGTCAAAACCCCTGAGGGGGTGGAGCCTGCTGAGGCGTAGCAGACGCCGCAGGCTTTGACCTTGCCTGTTTAGGTTGCTGACGTTTAGCAGCAAAACGAGGCTGAGAGGATTGTTGGCCAGTATTTGTAGAAAATCTGGACTTCTTGTAATAAGGCCTCTTAAAAGACTTCTTCTTGGCAGGAGTGGAGGTAGACTTAGAAAGTCTATCTAAGGTGGCATTTTCTGCATCCATTTGAGTGGCCTTAATTTGCCACTCCTCACCAAATAAGTTCTCACCTGTACAGGGCAGATTTCGTAAGCCATCTAGGACCCAAGGTTCTAGATCAGAAGCCTGGAGCCAAGCAAGACGTCGGGCTGCTATAGCAATGCCCGAAGCCCTACCAGCACCCTCAAAGGAATCAAAAGCTGCCCTGTTGGAGAACTTTGAAATATCCAAAAGGTGTTTCACTAAGGAAATGAACTGCTCCCTCTTATCCTCAGGGATAAAGGGGGCAAAATGCCGAACTTTTAGAGCGATTTCACTGAGAAACATGCCCATGTAAAGACTATAGGAATTAATCCTGGCTATAAGCATAGTAGCCTGGAAAATTTTCCTGCCAAAAGAGTCTAGAGTCTTACATTCTCGCCCTGGAGGAGTAGAAGAGTGCCTTTTGGTACTCTTTATCTTCTTCATTGCAGACTTCACCACAATAGAATGGTGAGGCAACTGGGTTTTTTGGAAACCAGGAGAAGGGGGGACACGGTACATGGTGTCCAACCTGCGAGAAGAAGGAGACAATGTTAGAGGAGCCTCCCATAAGTCCATCAAGTGTTCTTGAAGGATTTCATGGATAGGCAGGGTGACTGCCTCTTTAGGAGACTTAGAGTATCCTAAAATATCCAGTTTCTTTGATCTGGGTTCCTTTTCAGAGGATGAAGCAATAGAAAGACCTTTAGCCATTTCTATGATGAAGTCCTGAAAGGACAAATCCTCTGGTGGAGACATTCTCCTGTTAGGAGAAGAAGGCTCCTCAGGAAGATCAAGGGAGAACTCATCAGAATCATCAGAGGAGTTAAAATCCTCTGAAGAAGCAGAGTATCCTCTATGTGCTTCCAACGCACGATACGCATACCGTTCGGTATCGACATCGGGCGTACCAGGTATGGGATCGGTACCGGGCAAAAGCCCGGATCCGGCATGCGGAACCGATCTGCGTTTGGAAGACGATGGCCTCGGTTCCGGTATGGAAGCCATTACCGGAACCGGACCCGGTACCGCTGGCTGCGGTACCGAGGGCGTAGCAGCATTAATAAAAGCCAGAATGGCCTGCTGCATGACTTGGACAGTATTGCCCATAGACGCCACTGCTGCCTGGATGTCGGTACCGGTATGGGCCGGTACCCCAGAGCAGTACAACAGGTGATCTGTCGAGGCCGCGCCATCGATGTCAACCTGTGACCCCATGATTGCTTTGGAGGCCGGAGCCTCCCGCCGGGGTTTTTTGGCCTGGGCAGAATCCTCGAACTCAGAATTGAGAGCCTCTCAATCTTTAGAAAGAGATTTGCTTTTAGAGGATTTGCCCACTGGAGTTTTGGTTACCTGAGATCCATCCGGAGAGGAAGACCTGGATGATTGTGATGCTTCTGAAGGAAACAGCACATGGAACTTGTTGGCCCGGTTCTGCAATCCACGTTTCGACATCTGGGAGCAGAATGGGCAGTCCGGTATGGAATGGTCAGGTCCTAAACATTTAAGACACCATTCATGGGTGTCTGTAAGAGGAATGACAGCACTGCACTTGGTACACTTTTTAAAACCAGGAACTGGCTTCTCCATGAGGAGAATTTGTGTAGGCCTGAAGGCCTAACAAAGTACCAAGCTGTGCTGAAGAAAAGAAAAAAAAATATATTTTTTTTTTAAAAGAAAGAAAGAGAGACCGGCAGTACCGGTTTCAGAATGGGGAAGGCAGGTACGCGGTCTAAAGAAAACAATAAAATCAACAATTTCTTCAGCGGTGACAGGAACACGACCTGCTGGCTCCGCGGAAAAAAAGAAACTGACGAGAGCTGGTCAGGAAGGTGGGAAGGCAGCGCGCATGTGCAGTGAGAGGCCCCAAAAGCTTTTAATCTGAAAAGCTGGGGAGCTTTCCCGCGCGGGCTCCGTCGGTGCCGACGTACCCATATGTGATGACGTATTCCTGCTTGTTCCTGGAGATAAGGCTAAAGCTCTTTTACAGTCCAAAGTATGAAGATTCCTTTCTGCATTTGATGCATGAGGCCTTGGAAAGAACACAGGTAGGTAGACCGCTTGGTTTAGATGAAAAGGCGAGACCACCTGGCATAAAGCGTGGATGAGTCCTAAAAACTACCTTGTCATGATGGAACCTTGTATAAGGTGGATCAGCCACTAGTGCCTGCAACTCACTGATGCGACGTGCTGATGTGATTGCAATGAGAAAGATAACCTTCCAAGAAAGGAATTTCAAGGAGGTAGTAGCTAAGGGTTCGAAAGGTGGCTTCATGAGCTGACCAAGAACCAATTTTAAGTCTCATGCCACAGGTGGTGGCTTAATGGGAGGCTTAGTTAGCAGAAGGCCTCTCATAAATCTTGCTATAAGAGGATGGAAGGAAATAGGTTGTCCATTTAGAGGCTTGAAGGAAGCTGCAATAGAACTCAAATGGACCCTCACTGAGTTAGTCTTAAGTCCTGCATTGGATAAATGAAGGAGATACTCCAGTAATGATTCCAGAGGTACTGCAAGGGGGTTAAGACCCTTCTGCGAACACCATAAGGTAAACCTTTTCCACTTGAAAGCATAAGAGCATCTTGTGGAAGGTTTCCCGGAAGCATGACGCGGTTCCGAGGGTGTCGATGCCGCAAGGAGAGCCGCCAGACTGCGTTCAATAGCCAGGACTCTCTGGTCTATCGACACTGCCGATGCCTGGATGTCGGTACCGGAGAAAATCGCCGGTACCCCAGAGCATGGCACCAGTAGTTCTGCCGAGGTCGAGGCCTCGAGAACATCCTGGAGCACCGATAATGCTTTAGAAGCCGAAGCCTCCCGCCAGGGCAATTTTGCTGGTGCAGAATCTTCAAGGGCAACGCCAGAGGCATCTCGATGCTTAGAAGGAGATCTACCCTTTGAGGACCGGCTAGACTTATGTTTAGTTACCTGAGATCCACGGGAGGAAGACGAAGCCCTGGAAGACGTCGATGCCACCGAAGCTGCATCAGAGGGAAACAGGGTACTGAGCTTGGGAGCTCGGTTCTGTCGACCTCTCTTGGACATCATGGCACAGGCCATACATTCCGTGATGGAGTGGTCAGGACCTAAACATTTAAGACACCACTCATGGGTGTCGGTGACGGAGATGGTACCGCCACATTTGGTGCACTTTTTAAAACCCGAAGAGGGTTTTTCCATTGTGGAAAAAATCTTGGGCCTAAGGCCCAAAAAGGCGCGTGCACCTGGAAAAAAAATGGGAAAAAAGTACTACGGTTTTTTTTTTTTAAAGAAAGGAAAGAAAGAAAAACCGGCGGTAGCGGTAAAGCGTCGAGGAAGGCAGATGCGACCACAAAAAAGAAGGAAAATTTTCTGCGGTGATAGGAACACGACCTGCTGGCTCCGCGGAAAATGAAGAAATGGAGAGAGGCAGTTGGGAAAGGCGGGAAGGAAGCACGCAGGTGCTGTGGGATGCTCCCAAAAACTTTCTAATTGGACGCTGGGGAGCGTTCCCGCGCAGGCTCCATCGGTACCGACGATACCCATATGTGAAGACTACATTCCTGCTTGTTCCTGGAGATAACCTTCCAGCTAACTTGATCAAATGCCTTCTCAGTACAGATCACATCTAATCACTGGGGTGGAAGTATTATGCACATTACAAAACTCTATGGCTAACAATATGTTCTAAATATTTTGAAATGCATGCCTTAACCAAACCCGCCTGAACTTTCTTTATTAACCTCGGGATTAATGCAGCCAATCAGCCAATATTTTTGCCAACAATTTTAAGTCCAAATTCAAAAGGGAGATGGGCCTTTAGTATTCCAGAGGTTGTACATCCTTCTCTGACTTTGATAGACCTGTAATCAATATTCCCTATTAACCCTTCCTAGAAACACCCCCTTGGTGTACCACTTGTGAAATGTACCCCTCCAGAGGCTATACAGTTGCAGACTTTAACAGCTTAAAGAAATACCCTGTAAGACCTTCTGGCGCTGAAGCCTTATACAATCCCCCACTGAAAATGAGGCATTCATCATGACAGCAACCTGCGTAAAACAGTGTCTAAGAACTCCAGAATCCTGTCTTTGCTAATATTTTGGGCAGAGCAGAAAGTTAATAAATAGTAGAATGTGTGCCCTTCGGGGTCAAGGGAAATATACAACGTACCTGAATGTACACCGATTTGATCCAGTGAAAAATGGTATATAAGCAGGGCTAAATAAAAAAATGAAATCATCTACACTCTTTTCGTTCTATCATCATTGGCATTAATCACTTGTCCTTCTGTGTAATATAAAGCCTCTGCATTCTTGGGACCCAACCAAGGCTTTGTCATATGTGCCAACATCCTCCCTGGTTTGTTATAAAATCTAAATAATCCGTAATTGTTTCAACTCTTTCTTCATACACTCACAGAAAAGTGCATTCAGAACTTAATTCTCCCTAGTGGGGCATCTATCAAATGCTCTTTTATCTGCTCTCATTTGACTCTCTAATCACAAACATTATGCCCAAATTCTCCCTTCCTCTATGCTATATACAAAATCACTTCTCTTCGTAAAACCGCCTTTGCAGTTTCCCAAATGAGAACCGGGTCATTCTTATGAATTTCATTATTGAGTAAATGGGAAGATTATTGCTGTAACAAAAAAGGTCAAAACTGTGCATCATTTCATGCCTAGGAAATGTCCATCTTCTACTATGAAAACCACTACTGCTCTTAAAATCCACGTATATTAAAGTGTGATCCAATGCTGCTAAAAGACTGATCTTTGCTGTCAACACCTTAGAAAGCCAGCAGCAGGCCTTGAGCATGCGCGAATGTGTGCAAATATGCTAAAAAGCTCAACGCTGAAAGTGGCTTTAAAGAGCTTTCCCGGTGCTGTGTTAGAGTTGTGCTGCCGCCTCTCAAAGCCCTGTTTTTGGTCTTCCCGTGGAGGTAGGGAGGTAGAGGTGGCAGTGGTAGGGGTGAAGGATGAGAGGGGAGATGCTGCAGACTTTGGGTGGGGGATAAAGAAAAAGGAGACATGCTGGATACCTTGGGGAGGAGGGAAAGGAAATAAATAAATAAATAAGGGAGACCAGGGGGGAGGAAGAGAAGGGGAGAAATGCTGGTGACCTGCTGGGAGGGATTAGGAAAGGGAAGATTGCGGAGACCTGGGATGGGGAGATGGTGGACTATAAGTGAGATGGGGCAGAGCAGAGTGTGGCACATGATTGATGGTTCACCTAGGTCATCAGATCCCTTTGGCTGGTCCTGCCCTAATATTCTCCCTTGCAACTTCTACATAGTAAGGACATCCACTTGTAAATTGAGCCTTTTCTAAAATCCAATTCCATGTGTAAATGCTGGATTTTACACATTGAAATCCTAAACAAGTCTTCTAAAATAAGCACCAAAATGTATTTTCTTAACCACCAACATGTTGCACATCTATGAATAGATGCTTTTTGACATATTCATAAATGACCTGGAAAGTGGAATAACGAGTGAGGTTATCAAATTTGCTGATGACACAAAACTATTTAAAGTTGTTAAAACCCAGGAGGATTGTGGAAAATTGCAAGAGGATCTTGATAAATTGGAAGACTGGGCATCAAAATGGCAGATGAAATTTAATGTGGAGAAGTGCAAGGTTATGCACCTAGGGAAGAACAACCCAAACTATGGTTACACAATGCAAGGTTCCACATTAGGAACCACCACCCAAGAAAAAGATTTAGGCGTCATTGTGGATACCATGTTAAAACCCTCGGCCCAGTGTGCAGCGGCGGCCAAGAGAGCAAATAGAATGCTAGGTATGATAAGGAAAGGAATGGAAAATAAAACAAAAGATATTATAATGCCTCTATATCGTTCCATGGTGAGACCGCACCTTGAATATTGTGTGCAATTCTGGTCGCCATATCTTAAAAAGGATATAGCAATTTTAGAAAAGGTTCAGAGAAGAGCCACCAAAATGGTAAAGGGGATGGAAGGCTACTCCTATGAAGAAAGGCTAAAAAGGTTGGGGCTCTTTAACCTGGAAAAGAGACGGCTGAGGGGAGATATGATAGAAGTCTATAAATTAATGAACGGAGTGGAACGGGTAAACGTAGATCGATTGTTTACCTTATCAGAATATAGAAAGACTAGGGGACATGCAATGAAGCTACAGGGTAAACTATTTAAGACTAATAAAAGAAAATATTTTTTCACTCAACGTGTAATCAAACTCTGGAATTTGTTACCGGAGGATGTAGTAAAGGCTGTTAGTGTAGCTGGGTTTAAAAAGGTTTGGACAAGTTCCTGGAGGAAAGGTCCATAAACCATTATTAAGAAGGGACCCAGGATATCAATGCTTGAACCAATACAAGCATTGTGGAACCTGTGTCCCTTGGGGAAACTGCTAGGTACGTATGACCTAGATTGGCCACTGTTGGAAACAGAATACTGGGCTTGATGGACCTTGGTCTGACCCAGTATGGCATATCTTATGTTCTTATGTTCTAATATGCCTTCCTCATGGAAGACACACATGCAGAATACTCTTGGAAAATTAGTACTCATTCTGCAGATAGCGCAGGTCACCTGCTTTCCTGTATGCCTGTACGAGAGCCACTTTATGAGCAAGACCAAGAATTTTCACAATCACTACACACATCCTACTCCCAGCCCTTCTTTTAGGCCCCAGGCACTGGGTGCACGCTACATGCACTTTACCTACTACTACTATTAATTGTTTATATAGTGCTACAAGGCGTACACAGTGCTATACAGATACATAAAAGATGGTCTCTGCTCGTCAGAGCTTACAATCTAATCAAGACAAACAGTACAATAGAAGAGAACAAGGGTACACATGGGGGAAGGTAAGACAACACAAGGAAAACAAGGGATTCGGATCTAAAGGCAGCTTCAAAGAGGTGAGTCTTTAGCATGGATTTGAAAAGGGGGAGAGATGAAACTTGATGTATAGATTCAGGAAGTTTGTTCCAGGCATAAGGAGTAGTGAGGTGAAAGGATCGAAGTCTGGAATTGGCAGTGGAAGAAAAGGTGATAGAGAGAAGCCAGAGGAAGAACGGAGTTCACGAGGAGGGGTGAGAGGAGAGAGGAAAGTTAGTGAGAAGCAATAGAATGCATGCATTTATAGGTCAGAAGGAAAAGTTAAATTGAATATGGAAACGGAAGGGGAGTCAATGAAGTGATTTGAGAAGAGGAGTTATATAAGTATAGTGGGGCTGGTGAACGATTGGCCGCGCAGCAGAGTTCTGAACAGATTGAAGGGGACAAAGATGACTCAGAGGGAGATCACCAAGGAGGAGGTTGCAATAGTCGAGACAGGAGGTGACTAAAAGGTGGATGAGTGTTTTAGTAGTGTGTTCAGTAAGGCAGGTCAGCAGTCCAAAATGGCAATCGTTACTTCATCCTTCAGACATTCAGGTAAGAACATAAAAATTGCTCCATCACAATCTATTTTCAAGATCATTTATTGGGCCCTTATACATCTTGACTTTTTCCTTCAATGTCTTAAGCAGGGCCTGCATTTTTTACATACTATCCTCCACCTCTGAAGCTCATTGCTCTATTTTAGTCACCTGAGTCACATATTCACCCAGTGTCTATGATACTGATGAAATTTACCTTGAAAGTCTCTCAAATTTATCATCCAACACTTCCACAACCACAGAGGCGAGTTGCAAGATCATAGTATCACTTAACGAGAGTACATCTCCCGAAGTGTCTGCTATCTTACCATCCTCCCTGCTTGCCATACTACCTTTTTTTGTGGGTTTAGACGTCATCTCCAGATGCCCTTTCAATATCTGTCCAACTCTTTCAACCACACAGTTGTATTTGGAATTCAGTATAATGTGTGTATGCGTGGAATGGGATCATATTTTCAAGGCAGCATTAAGAACATTGGGCAAACACAACATCTCAAGCCAGTATATCATGTGACCACCCTTTTATTTTTTTAAATGTTTTATTTATAAGATATCATCACATTCCATCTATAAAATGAAAAGATAAGGAAAGAATTTTCAGCCCACAAGTTAAAGGAGCAAGATACAGGAAAAGAATAGACCCCCCCCCAAACATAAAATACATAAGTATTCAGCTAGCATAACAAGACAAGCTATACATCACAGCCATCTACATCAGATAGATTTGACTTCTCCCTATTTAACAAAACTTCTAATAGCTGTTTAGGTTAAAAAAAAGAAAATTCTTTGCCTCACTAGAAATGACACATTGATAAGGAAATTTTAACATAAATGCAGCTCCTAAGCAAGGACCCTCGACTTTAAAGTCAGGAATTCCTTGGCCCGTAGCTGAGTCTCATGAGAAAAGTCAGGAAAAATTTGAACTTTTGATCCCAAAAACAGCACATTCATGTTCTTGAAATACCAGTGTAGAACCATGTTCTTATCTAGTTCAAGAACAAAAGTCACAAGCAAGGTATATCTTTCTGTTTCTGAACATTCGAGAAAACCAGACAGATCCAAAGAATCCTGCATACCAGCAGATTCCAAGGACTGTCCAGAAATTGACTTTAAGGACAAGTACTGAGCCCGTGCCACAGGGGGAATATACTCTAAAGTAGTGGTTCTCAACTCAGTCTTCTGGGACTCCCAGGCAAGTTAGGTTTGCAGGATATCCACAATGAGATAGATCTGCATGCACTGCTTCCACTGTATGCAGATCTATCTCTTGCATATTCATTGTGGATACCCTGAAAAGCCAACTGGACTAGGGGTCCCAGAGGACTGGGTTGAGAACCATTGCTCTAAAGGAATCTGCTTATATCAAAAAAGTCTACCAGAAACATAAAACCAACACTGTGTTTTTCAAATTATTTTTGTTGAAGTGAGCCGGAGGAGGGTCAAGATGGATGCTTGACCCACACCAGACGGCTAGCTGCTTTTTAATCAATTAAGGTTCTCCACCCAAAATCAAAAAATACTCCACTTATCTGTCCATCGAAAATTCTCATTATAAAGTCTTCTTCAGTTGCGTTGCTCACAAGAAGATAAACCGGCACGACGTGCACGTTTCGGGCACCAGTCCTGTATCAAGTGCTTCTCTCTAATCTCAATAATGTGGCAACAATGTTAAAAACGCCACGCACCAAAGACTTATACAGAGGCATTATCACCTATTCCTCTCCATATGCACCCAAGCATCCTTCTAGCTTTTGCCGTCGCCTTTTCTACCTGTTTAGCTACTTTAAGATCATCAGACACAAACACGCCTAGGTCCCGCTCTTCTTTAGTGGACAAAAGTACTTCACCTCCTATACTGTATTGCTCCCTTGGATTGCTGCAGCCCAAATGCATGACCTTACATTTTTTAACATTAAATCCCAGCTGCGAAATTCTAGACCATTCTTCAAGCTTAGCTAGATCCCTCCTCATGTTATCTACACCTTCCTGGGTGTCTACTCTATTGCAGATTTTGGTATCATCTGCAAAGAGGCAAACCTTACCCGACAGCCCTTCCGCTATATCACTAACAAAGATGTTAAAAAGAATCGGGCCAAGGACAGATCCCTGGGGCACACCACTGGTAACATCCTTCTCCTCAGAGTGAGCTCCATTTACTTGTACTCTTTGTCGCCTCCCACCCAACCAATTTCTAACCCAAGCAGTAACTTTAGGGTCCATCCCTAGGGTGCTCAGTTTGTTTATAAGTCGCCTGTGAGTTAGAATATATAGCACTAAATGAAAGGTTAGATATGATTGGAATATCAGAGACATGGTGGAAGGAGGACAACCAGTGGGATACTGTGATACCTGGGTACAAACTATATCGAAATGATAGAGCTGATCAAATTGGTGGAGGGGTTGCTCTCTATGTTAGAGAGGGCATTGAGTCAGAAAGGATTAAAGTTTTGCAGGAAACAAAATCTGCTGTAGAATCTATATGGATTGAAATTCCATGTAAAAGAGGGAAGGCAATGGCAGTGGGGGTGTACTATCGAGCGCCTGGCCAGAATGAACAAATGGATGATGAAATGCTCAAAGAAATCAAGGAAGCTAACAAAAGTTACAGTGCAGTAATAATAATGGGTGATTTCAACTACCCCGGTATCGACTGGGTCAGTGTCACGTCAGGACATGCTAGGGAGATAAAGTTCCTAGATGAAATAAATGACTGCTTCTTGGAGCAGCTGGTTCATGAACCGACCAGAGGGGAAGCCATATTAGACCTAGTCCTTAGTGGAACACCAGATCTAGGGCAAGAGATAAGGGTGTTGGGGCCACTTGGCAATAGTGATCATAACATGATCGCCTCTGATTTAATTAGTGGAGGAGGGATAGTAAGGAAATCCACAATACTACCTTTTAACTTTCGAAAGGGAGACTATGATACAATGAAGAAAACAGTTAAGAAAAAACTAAAAGGAGCAGTTGCAAAGGTTAAAGACGTACATCAGGCTTGGCTGTTGTTGAAAAATACTATCTTGGAAGCCCAGACCAGCCGTATTCCACGCCTTAAGAAAAGTGGAAGGAAGTCCAAAAAACTGCCAGCATGGTTTAAAGGTGAGGTCAGAGAGGCTGTTGTTGCCAAAAAAGCATCTTTCAGGAAATGGAAAAAAGAGCCAAACGACGAAACCTGGAAACAGCACAAGCACTGGCAATTCAAATGCAAGGCATTGATAAGGCAGGCAAAGGGAGAATTTGAGAAGAAGCTTACTGCGGAAGCAAAAACGCAAAGTAAAGACCTTTTCAAGTACATTCGTAGCAAAAAAACCTGTGAGAGAGTCAGTTGGTCCATTAGATGATAAAGGGGTTAAAGGAACACTAAGAGGTGACAAGTGGATAGCGGAGAGACTGAATGAATTCTTTGCTTCAGTCTTTACTGAGGAAGATGTACGGACGTTACCCATGACTGAAGTGGTATTTAAAGGTGCGAAAGAATTGAAGGAAATATCGATACATCGGGAAGATGTATTACAAATATTAGATAAACTGAAGAGTAGCAAATCACCTGGGCCAGATGGTATACATCCAAGGGTGTTGAAAGAACTGAAATATGAGATTACAGACCTGCTATTAGTAATCTGTGAACTATCATTAAAATCATCTCTAATACCTGAAGATTGGAGGATCACCAATGTAACACCAATTTTTAAAAAGGGTTCCAGGGGCGATCCTGGAAACTACAGACCGGTGAGCCTGACATCAGTACCGGGAAAAATGGTAGAAACTATCATAAAGAATAAAATTACTCAGCATGTAGATAGTCATGACCTAATGGGATTTATAACTGTAAGGAATTAGGTCATTGATGTGATGATAAGCACGATTAATGGGTTATAACCCTTGCTTATGTGCTCTAAGATTCTGCTGAGACTTAAATTCCTTACGGGGACGTGGAAAAAGAGTTCTAAGTTATCGTGTTTAGTTATTAAACGGATTTTTCTATAGTAGTTATAAATATTATACCGTTTACAAAGAATTTGGCTACTCCCCTGGGTGTTTGATGACCTAATGGGAGACAGCCAACATGGCTTTAGACAAGGAAGATCTTGTCTTACTAATCTGTTATGTTTTTTTGAAGGAGTGAATAATCAGGTGGACAAAGGTGAGTCGGTTGATATTGTGTATCTGGACTTTCAGAAAGCCTTTGACAAGGTCCCTCATCAGAGACTTTTGGCAAAACTAAAGAGTCATGGGATAGGAGGCAGTGTACTATTGTGGATCAGGAACTGGTTAAAAGATAGAAAGCAGAGGGTAGGGCTAAATGGCCAATTTTCCCAATGGAGAAAGGTGAATAGTGGTGTACCCCAGGGATCTGTGCTGGGTCCGCTGTTTTTTGACATATTCATAAATGACCTGGAAAGTGGAATAACGAGTGAGGTTATCAAATTTGCAGATGACACAAAACTATTTAAAGTTGTTAAAACCCAAGAGGATTGTGGAAAATTGCAAGAGGATCTTGATAAATTGGAAGACTGGGCATCAAAATGGCAGATGAAATTTAATGTGGACAAGTGCAAGGTTATGCACCTTGGGAAGAACAACCTAAACTATGGTTACACGATGCAAGGTTCCACATTAGGAACCACAACCCAGGAAAAAGATTTAGGCGTCATTGTGGATACCATGTTAAAACCCTCTGCCCAGTGTGCAGCAGCGGCCAAGAGAGCAAATAGAATGCTAGGTATGATAAGGAAAGGAATGGAAAATAAAACAAAAGATATTATAATGCCTCTATATCGTTCCATGGTGAGACCGCACCTTGAATATTGTGTGCAATTTTGGTCGCCGTATCTTAAAAAGGATATAGCGATTTTAGAAAAGGTTCAGAGAAGAGCCACCAAAATGGTAAAGGGGATGGAAGGATACTCCTATGAAGAAAGGCTAAAAAGGTTAGGGCTCTTTAACCTGGAAAAGAGACGGCTGAGGGGAGATATGATAGAAGTCTATAAATTAATGAATGGAGTGGAACGGGTAAACGTAGATCGATTGTTTACCTTATCAGAATATAGAAAGACTAGGGGACATGCAATGAAGCTACAGGGTAAACTATTTAAGACTAATAAAAGAAAATATTTTTTCACTCAACGTGTAATCAAACTCTGGAATTTGTTACCGGAGGATGTTGTAAAGGCTGTTAGTGTAGCTGGGTTTAAAAAAGGTTTGGACAAGTTCCTGGAGGAAAGGTCCATAAACCATTATTAAGAAGGGACCCAGGATATCAATGCTTGAACCAGTACAAGCATTGTGGAACCTGTGTCCCTTGGGGAAACTGCTAGGTACATATGACCTAGATTGGCCACTGTTGGAAACAGAATACTGGGCTTGATGGACCTTGGTCTGACCCAGTATGGCATATTTTATGTTCTTATGCAAAACCTCTAACATACACTCAGCATGCAACAGGATAGGAGACTTTGGAAAGTTCAAGAAGCACAAATTATTGTGCCTACTTTGGTCCTCCAACCTCTCCAATTTATATGCAAACAACAGCTTATCCTTAGCCACAGTAGCATTAAAGTCTACTTGGTCAGCACACTGGACTTCTAAGAGTCCAAGCCTTTCCCTTTGATGGTTCTGCGCACACACTAGACCCTCCATGATACCAGAAACAGTAGACAAGTCCTCCTTTACTTTGCAAGCATAAGTTAAGGGAGACAAATTGAAACCAACAATGCCATCCCATAATGCTTCCATAGTTACCACGTCAGGTCTCTCGAACAAGCCAGGAACTGATGCACCAACAACCGTGTTTCCTGCGGGCGCCTCCTTCACCTCCAAAGGTCCATGATGCTCCCCTGAAGCACTCAAGCTCGATCCACCTGCTGGAGCTGAGACCGCAACTGAGGCCGCCTCAGCACAAGACATTGGGATCTCTCTCATCGGGATCACTTGGAACGGCTCGTTGCCCCCAGTGGAAGTGCATCTGGGTCTCAGCAGCACAGTATGTTGATGGGGCTCAAAGAAACCTCTTCAGTGCTCTGGTCCAATGAAACCAACTTGTCCGGACCGGCTGAAGTGGTGTTCTTGTCCAAGACCTGTGCTGCAAACTCCACAAGGGTTCTCTGACCCAGCAGCAGGGACACCTGAGAAGCCGAGATAGGCTTCTTCGGCTTCTGATTCTTTGATGGCATCCCCCCCAAAGAAAGCAGTGCTGCATTCCGGATAGCTACCACCCGAAGGTAAGAGCAGCAGCGGCAGTGTCCTAACACAAAGCCATCTTGCTCCCATGTCCTCTTTGTGACTCCTTAATTGTTTAATATACCAAAAATAAAAATGGTAAAGAAGGCCAAATAGCTCTCTGTATTAGGAATATGTTAGTAGACTCTGAAATATAGAAAAATGAAGTTCAATTACCTTGGAAAAAACCTAGACAAATAATTTAATTTATGCAGGATTATTATACAGACCTCCATCACAGGGAAAAAGAGTGGATATTGAAAATGATGTGCAAGAAGGAGCTCTTGCTTGTAGGTGAATTCAGTCCACTAGATGTGCACAGAATTACTATCTAGAAATTTAACAGAAGAACCCACTGAAATTTAACAGAAGAACCCACTCAAGAGGCGGCTACACTTTTGTAATGTTTCTGGGGTGTAGCTGGATCTTTTTACAAAATGATGTATGCCATTGTATTGTCTTAATCTGTGTATGTTTAAATTGAAATGAAATGGATCTGCTATTAATAAATGGCGACAGTGATGGGTCTAGTGATCATTACTCTGTATATTTTAACATTTACTCTGACTCCATTTGAACTGTACTAAGATTAGGGTTCGGGACTTCAGGAGGACAGATGCAAGAGGATGAAGGATAGGACTGAAGGACACAGAATTGTTGCTCAGTAATAAAAGGCTGTGTGACAAAGGGAAGAGTCTAATATGTTACTCAAAAACTATACCAAAAAACACAAGCAGAGGAGGAGAAGCAGCACTATCAGGAGAAGCGACAGGAAACAGAAGAGAGATTAAAGGAGCAAAGGCCCAAAAGAAAAGCAATACTCAAACAAAGGAAGATAAAACATTCCATAGATAAATAAGGGGGAGGGATATAATCAATGAGGAAACAAGTAAGAAAAGAGAAGAAAGAGGGCTTTGAGGAGAACGACTAGTGAAAGGCATAAATTTTAAATAAGTCAGGGGTCGACAAATCCTGGGGGCCAAGTCACCATGGCAATTGGAATTGTTCATTTGGCACCTAAGATTTCAGTACCCCTGTTTTTTTGGCCACAGTCGCCACTGGAGCACTTCTCCTTTCTGCACCACAATTGGTGCCGCCAGAACACAAACTTCGCTTCCCTGTATGGTGCAGCTCTGTGTGTGTTTGAACCAAACAGAACAGAAACTATCGCACTGGTCTTGCGAGACTTGAGAAGTGGAGGTCACTACGGAAGTTCCTTTTCTGCACAGCTCAAACACACACAGAGCTGCACCGTACAGGGAAGAGGAGTCTGTACTCTGGTGTTAACCACAGCCAGTAAAGTGATCAAAAATGGCAGAGGTAGGGGGCTTCTTTCCTAAATATGTATTGCTTCTCAAACCAAAGTCAACTGGATGACCCTCTCCTCACTCATGGACAATTCGAGCTGAATAGCTTGGCAGGGTTATTGCAAAGAAATAACTAATGAAGTACTTTAGAGAAGTTAATAAGCAATAACTACAGCATTTACACTCCCTCCCTCCATGCTCCCCCCACCCCTGCAACAGAAGACACACATACCTATTTACACTTGATAGAATACTCAAAAACAGGTGCAAGAAGCAATAGCAAAGGTAAAGTCTCAACTAACCTTTCTTAGCCTGTCAATCAACCCTACTGGATATACAAAAAACTTGAATATTAGCAAGATAGAGAATGAACCACCCATAAAAGAAGTCCTTATTTGAGGGGAAAGAGAAAATTTTAAAATGTTTATTCCTTTTTTTCAGACAAAAAATATACACAGAGTAGATTACAAAATAACATTAGCTTCCAAAAAAAGATTGATCAGTGGCTCTCAGGTGTGAGGGCTAGTTGAGGGGAGCAGGAGGGAGACTGACTGGCTTCCAAGGCGGAGGGGCTGGGCTGTCAGATTGTTGGGGCAAGGTGAAGGACTGGGGGGCTGACTGACTTGCTGGATGGTGAGGGCTAGCTTGGGGAAAGTAGGGGCTGGGGTGGCTGATTTGAGGGAGGAAAGAGTGGGCTAGGTGAGGGAAACTGATGGGGAGTTGAACGTGTTCTAAGAACATTCTGAGAGAAGAAAAAGTGGTGACAATTACAGACCCCATGGCTTAACTTCAATAGTAGACAAAACCTGATCCGGCACCTTGAAACAGGCAGATACAGGCAGTACTAAACAGCATGGATTCACACAGGAAAGATCCTGTTAAACAAACATGATTGAGTTATTTAATGACCAAGTGGTCCATCAGGGCAACGCAATAGATACAAAAGTCCATTTTACATAGGTTGTTGAATTAGGAATCGAGAAATCAGGTCAGGCCACGCTCAGTTCTGCCGGTACACAGGGAAGGACTGTGAACAAAAATTGGCCTTGGCATGATGATCCTGTCTCCTGCCCCTCCTCCCCCCTCAGTTTCTCTCTCCCTCCTCACCCTACCTACCTATGAGGATGCAGCCTCCCCTACTCCAGTCTCCTGCTGCTACTGCTGCATGCCCCTGTCTTAATTGATTTAAACAAACTATAGCAGCAGCCTACTGTTTCTTTACATCAGTGGCCCACCAAGGGATGCTCAATGCCCTAAGAGGGCAATTCACCCCTGGCCAAACATGGAGCCTTTTGTAAAATGTCTGGAAGGATGTCAACAAGTCCATTTGGGAGAAGCAATTCTGTAAACATACATGTCAAAAAGAAAGAGGAACATCAGCCTGACTGCTTTCACACATATGTACTGGCAATTATATGTAGAGGTGGCAATTTTAGTTTTTATATATAAGTGCTGGAACTTAATAAAAAATATATATAGATGGCATCATTTAACAAGGAAAGCCAAAAAATATTATTTTAAATCTGTTTTAAAGAGTAAAACAACCCCATTATTCTCTCATATAAAGTCCTGGCCTAAAAGAGCACTTTTGGAAAAGTTATGCTCACTTCAAAGATGCAAAACCCAGGGCAGGTGTTAGGGGATAAACCAGGGCTACTGTCATGGGCCCCCACAGGGGACTCCAAGGCTGCTTGAAGCTGAAAAAATCAAAGCCTGTCAGTGGGTTGTGGGCCCAAGCAGGACCAGTGCTATGCAACAGATGAACTAGGCGGTCGCCTAGAGCAAAAATGTTCCCAGGACAGCCAGCTGCTCCCCCCCCCCCGCCCTCTTTCCAGGAACTGCCACTTAAATTGCAATGCAGCGCTTACCCAATGTTTCTAACACTGCATTGCTGTTCCTGCTTCACTGGACCTGACGCTTCTGCCCCCTCCGATGCAGCAGAGGGGGGTGGAAGTGGCAGGTCAAGTGCGGCAGGAAGAGCAACACAGTGCCAGAGAGTTCAGGTAAGCGCTGCATTGAGATTTAAATGGCGCTGCTGCCGCTACAGATCCCCGAGAGGGGAGAGGGTGGAAGTTGGGGGAGGGCGGAATAGGATTGAGGGCTCGCCTAGGGAGCCTCATATCCCTGACCAGCCCTGGCTCCAACCCAGATTTCTGCTCTGGGCCTAGCATATCTAACTCTGGCTCTGGCAAAACCCGATGGAAAAATGTATTGAAAAATAAGTGTATTTGCACTGTAAAATGGGTAATAATCATATATGTTAGGCCTGCCCAAAACACATCCATACCATGTCCCCTTAGAATCTCTCTGCCCCAGGGATTCAAATGTGTCAGTGGCGGCTCTCTGAAATTGTCATTTACACATGTAGCCAGTCTATATGTACAGTATTGTTTCTTCTTGATGCTCCTATAATGAGCTCCATTGACTCTCTTTGACCAACAAAACAGCTTTATTGATGTTCATTAGAGATTCGTTTTTGTTTTTGTTTTTATTTTTTTACATATTTACTACTACTACTACTATTCAGCACTTATAAAGCGCCATGCACGTAGCGCTGCACAGCTAACCTACAAGAGGTAGCCAACATACAAGAGACATTCCCTGCCCATCAGAGTCATGCTCATTGGGGCTTACAATCTAATCAGAACAGTACAGAGCATTAGTCAGTTCTATGCAGGGTACGGTATGGTCTATACAGTTTGGTCATAAACGTTGACGGGGGTTAGGATAAGATGAGGATGGAAGTCAGGATCTGAAAGCAACGGTGAAGAGGTGGGTCCTCAAACTGGACTTGAAGAGGGCCAGGGAGGATGTTTGGCGTACAGATGCAGGTAGGTTGTTCCAGGCTTATGGTGCAGCAAGGTGAAAGGAGCACAGTCAGGAGTTTGCGACGCGGGTGAAAGGCATTGATAGCAGTAATTTGTTTGCGAAGCACAGATTTCGAGAGGGGACATAGGGAGAGATAAGAGATAAGAGGTATTGAGTGGCCATGGAGTGAATGCATTTATAGGTCTGTAGGAGAAATTTGAATTGGATGCGAAATTGGACAGGGAGCCAGTGAAGCGAGGAGAAGGGAAGTAGTGTGGGCATGGCAAGGCTGGCAGAAGATTAGTTGAGCAGCGTGATTTTGTATAGATTGAAGGGGAAGGAGGTGGCTCACGGGGAGGCCAGCGAGGAGTAGGTTGCAATAATCGAGGCGAGAGGAGATTAAGGAGTGGATGAGCGTTTTGGTAGTGTGTTCAGAGAGGAAGGGACGGATTTTGCTGATGTTGTAGAGAAAGAAGTGGCAGGTCTTAGCTACAAGCTGGATATGAGTGGAAAAGGAGAGAGAGGTGTCACAGATAACACCTAGATTGCAGGCCGAGGGAACAGGAAGGATAGTAGATCCATCCACATAGACTGAGAAAGGGGGAAGAGGAGGGGAGGAGTTGGGGGGAAAGATAAGGAGTTCAGTCTTAGCCATGTTCAGTTTCAATCGGCGATGAGACATCCAAGCAGCAATGTCTGAAAGACAGGCAGAGATCTTGGACTGGGTTGCTGGAGAAATATTAGGTGTAAAGAGGTAGATTTGGGAGTCATCGGCATAGAGATGGTACTTAAAGCCATGGGAGGAGATAAGCGCGCCAAGGCCTTGGGTATAGAGAGAGAAAAGGGGGGGGGGGGCCCAAGACAGATCCCTGGGGTACACCTACATGGAGCAGGGTAGGGGAGGAAACATAGAAACATAGAAACATGATGACAGAAAAAGACCACAAGGCCCATCTAGTCTGTCCTTCCATAACAACTACAACAGTCCACTTTTTACCTTTAGAGATCCTCTGTGTTGGTCCCATGCTTTTTTGAATTCAGTTACTGTCCTCATCTCTACCACCTCCACTGGGAGACTATTCCACGGATCCACTACTCTTTCCGTAAAGAAATATTTCCGCATATCACTCCTGAATCTATCTCCCTTCACCCTCATCCCATGTCCCCTCATAGCAATAGAAACATAGAAACAAGGAGAAGGAGCCACCAGAGCATACACTGAATGAGCGATGGGAGAGGTAGGAGGAGAACCATGATAGTACGGAGTCCTTGAAGCCAAGCGAGGAGAGGGTGGTGAGGAGAAGGTTGTGGTCAACTGTGCCAAAGGCAGCGGAAAGGTCAAGAAGGATGAGGATAAAATAGAGTCCCTTAGACATAGCCAGGAACAGGTCATTGGTGACTCTTGTGAGAGCCGTTTGAGTGGAGTGTAGGGGACGGAAGCCAGATTGTAGTGGGTCCAGGAGGGCCTGGGAGGTGAGGAAGTCGAGGCAGTGATGGTGGACTGCTCTTTCTAGTAGTTTGGATATGAACAGAAGGAGATGGGTCGATAGTTAGAAGGGCATGTGGGATCAAGAGAGGGTTTCTTGAGGAGGGGTGTGACAACAGCATGTTTGAAGTCAACCGGGACAGTTGCAGTGGAGAGTGAAAGGTTGAGGATATGAGAGATAGAGGGGACAATGGTAAGGGAGATGGAATGTAGGAGATGGGTGGGGATAGGGTCTGATGAGCAGGTGGTGGGTTTGGAGGAGGTAAGAAGGAGTGTGGTTTCTTCTTCAGAGATCGGAGGGAAGGAGGAGAGGGTAGCAGAGGGAGTATGGATTTGGGGGGGCAATTGGGGAGGAGGGGAGGTAGATGAGGGTGTGGGGAATTGGAGGGTAATCTTGTGGATTTGGTCATGGAAGTAGTCGGCTAGGGTTTGGGCAGAAAGGGAGGGAAAGATCGGGGGCGGGGGGATCTTGAGGAGAGAATTGAGGGTATTAAAGAGACTGCGAGGATCAAAGGCAAGGGAGTTGGTCAGATGGATGTAGTAGTCTTGTTTGGCAAGTGCTAAGGCTGACTGGAAGGAGCCAAGCATGAATTTGAAGTGTAGGAGGTCTTCCGGAGAGCGGGATTTGGACCAAGCTTGTTCGGCAGAATGGGCGCAGATGTGTAGGTGATGGATTGATGGTGAAAGCCAGGGTTGGAGGGTAGATCGTTTGACAGGATGTGGGCTGGGAGGGGCAAGAGTGTCAAGGGCTAAGGATAGTGTAGCATTGTATGAAGATAATGCCTCGTCGATGGACTTGGAGGATATAATGGAGGAAAGAGATGGAGAAATGGCAGAGGAGAGAGTCATGGGATCAGTATAGCACAGTTACTTACCTGTAACAGGTGATCTCTGGGAACAGCAGGAATAAGTCTTCACATATGGGTACGTCGGTACCAACGGAGCCTGCGTGGGAACGCTCCCCAACGTCCAATCAGAAAGCCTTTGGGAGCATCCCTCAGCGCCTGCGTGCTGCCTTCCCGCCTTTCCAACTGTCTCTCCTCAGTTGAGTTTTATAGCTGAGACAAAGAGAGAGAGAGAGGAAAGGAAGATAGACAGAGAGATATAACTCCTAGGTGAGGTGGGTGGGTTGTGAAGACTTATTCCTGCTGTTCCCAGAGATCACCTGTTACAGGTAAGTAACTGTGCTATCGCCAGGAACAAGCAGGAATGAGTCTTCACATATGGGGACTCCCAAGCTAAGATGCCTGGAGCCTCCACAGTTGGAGATTGAAAATGCTACACCTCATATGGCCAGGCATCCAGAGGATGGAGGGCAGGAGCTAATAAGAGAGGAGCTGTAGGAAAAACAGCTGACCTAAGATAGGACTACAGGCAAGGAGTCCTTGTATGTGTGATACTCATCATGAATATATTGAAATGAACAATCACAATATGGACCTTACCTACTGGATTGCAGGAAGTAGAGAGGTTGATGGAATCTACTGGGGATCCAGTAGAGGAATCTTCAAGGTGACCTCACTGACGTAAAAGTGAAGGTCAAACTGTAGAAGTGACAGGAGACCCCAGGAATCAACTGGGGTAGTACAAAAACGGTAGGTCTTTAGTGGAAAGCTTTATGGAAAAAGCTGAAAACTCTTTTGGCTACAGAGTTATTGATAGTCAAGAGCAAAAGAGGAAGACTGACCGATTTTGACAAAAACTGGCCTAGTCCTTGAAGGAAGAAGGGGTATGGAGAAAAACCCCGTATTCCCAAGGAAGGACAGATGTTCGAGGAGTTGAAAACCTGAGATCCACTGAAGATCCCCCATGTCTCTCCTAACTGATGAGAGGTAGGAAGATAAAGGAATAGGGAGCTTCAGGGATACCTGAACCTAGGGTTATGGTAAGAGCTGTCAGTACCACAGCAGTGGTCGTGTGCATAATAGCCTAAACATACTGAGGAATAGTATGAACATGTGTAAGCCCACTGTCTGGAACAGATAGGAAGGAAAACACCTTTATGAGCACAGACAGTTAGAGAGATAAGTATGTGAATACATGTCCATCTAAAGGAAGTATCTCGACAGATACACACAGATATATATATATATATAGGGGTATAGATATATATACCTATGTGTATGGCAGGATCCAGGGGGCATAACATATGCACACATGGCTGACAGACATATGTATCTAAAGAATGCATATAGACATATGTACATATATGAATATATAGGTCTAAAGATAAATGTCTGCAATTAAGCAGACAGAGATATGTCTACAGGAAGCTTCACATGGGAGATGTGAAGAGGAATGATTCATCTCATAACAAGAAGGTGGAACCTACTTGAGAAGATATAGAGAATCTATTCCCTCTGGTAAAGATGGAGCAGGAATGCTATCCAGGGAAATAACCAGGATGGTTGCGAGAAACAGAGGATAATATTAGTCTGTAAACAGCAAGTCCTGAGTCCGGTAGAACTCTAACATGGTGAATGGACAGAACACGCATAGGAAGAGACACCAGGTAGACCCACTTGAGGGACAAGGGGTGGGGTATCATGCGTTATTTAGTTAAATATGTGCTGTCCATAAAGGATTAGGATACCATGAGGACAAGCTGCAGGGAAAAGAGCATATTTCCTGTAGGAATTTGGGAACTCCTTAGACTGTCACGTAGAGAAGGCTTATGTCCTTTATTAAAAGAAAACAGAAAGGTGTAAAGAACCCTCACCGTCATGGGGGATGACTGAGGAAGCCTTTTTCAACATATAAGATAGTCTTTAGAGAAAAAACCCTTATGCTCTCTAGCAAGGGCCCATAGTGGAAATCTTCTCTGTAGGATTGCAGAGAGCATTATGCAGGAGAGTTGGGAAATAAAACTGGCTGTTGGAGACAACCAGCTGTCATCTCAACTATACTGCCAACTCCAAGGATTTGGAGATGGCAGAAAAGAAGTTATAAGGATTATCCAAGATAGATGAGTACTATCTTGGAAGCACTACTAAGGCTAGACAAAAAGTAGTGGAAGACTAGACTGGAATATGTGGAAAAGTACCAGTAGTCCAATTATTGAAACTCCTGCATGGGCAGCTGCTGAATGGCACAGCAGAGAGAATCTTTCTGTTTTTAACAGAGAGAACAGACAGAACAAGAGGAGAATATCCTGTCCCTGTCTGACGAGCTGCCCAGATGAGAAAAAGGGGGTTTACTCAAGAGACAAAACTCTACAGTGGAATGGAAGGGAAGACTGGAAAGGCTAAGAAAGCCTTCCATTGGTATGGTACCACTCTTACAGGGGAAACCCTGGAAAAGAGGGCAGAGAAAAAAGGAGCTGAAGGGTGACTTGCCATAAGGTAAGTCTGTAGAAGGAAAATTCATGGAGGTACAGAAAAACTATCATGAGATAGTTGGCGAACCTCTCTTCATTGTAGGAAGAGGAGGAAACCTGTGACCCATTGACATGAATATCCTGACAGCTCAGCATACCTAAGAGTAAGTGGATGTCCTGGAAACAGGAATCCAAGTGTAGAGGTTTAAATGAAAAAACAGTGAAAAAACTTCTACTGAGAAGAAGTGAACTGTAGGCTATAAGGGATTAATTAGAACCCTATTTAGGGTTAATTTCCCTGACTTGAGTTTGGATTCTTCAGACCAGGGTGAGGTTTCCCTTGTTTGGGAACATCTGTATGATGGGCAGGAGAAGAATAAAACCTTCTTCTTTTTGGGAAAGAAGGTTTGGTAGGGCATTTCCTACCTGCTGGAGAAGGAGAAGGCTTAGGATGGCCCTCAGAAACAGGGACGTCAGTGGAGCAATGAGCAACCTGACGTAAAGACTCCCTATTGAAGAAATTTTCTCCAGTACAAGGAGTATTACCCAGTCTCTGCTGTGCCCATCTGTTCAAGGCTGAAGCTTGGAGCCAGGCTCTACGCCGTGCTCCTATGGCTATAGCAGAGGTTCTGCTAACAGACTCAAAAGAGTCTAAGGAAGCACGAGAAAGAAACCAAGAGATATCCTGGCTATGACTAAGAAGTAAAGAATAGTCTGCAGCCTTGTGCTCTGATAGAAAAGGAGTCAAAAGAGATAATTTCTTTGTGACCTCCTGAAGGGATAGACTCATATAAAAAATATATGAGAGAATCCTAGATGCCAGCATAGATGTTTGGAAGGTTTGACGTCCAAAAGCATCCAGTGTTCTAGAAGCACGACCTGGCGGATAAGAAGAATGCTTCTTCTTGCTTTTTACCTTCCTCATTGCTGATTCCACTACAATGGAATGATGAGGAAGTTGAGTCTTTTGAAACTCTGGAGAGGGGGGCACCTGATACAGAAGATCAGTTGCTGTAGAAGGTGAGGAAACCCTTAAAGGTGTTTCCCATATTCTCAGAAGAAGATCCTGCAGAGAATGATGTAAAGGAAGCATTATATTTTCCTTTTCCCCAGAAGAGCCTTGTGTAGGATCATAGCCAGGGATAGGAATAGCAAGGAATGTTGCCATGTCAAGGAGAAATTTCTGAAAAGAAGGATCTCCAATGGGAACGATCCCTGGACAGGCTAACCCTGAAGAACTAGCCTGGGCACCGGAGGATGTACTGGGCCGGTGCAGAAAGGGAGCCCTAATGGATGAATACTGGTACTGGCGGGTATGACTTGAGACAGTCAGTACTGCATCGTCCATGCCAGGTATCGACTCCAATCTGGGTATCGATAGGAGCGATCCCGGTGAAAAAGGCATGGAAGGAGCTGGTCCCGATGATACTGCAGGTACCGGCATCGATACCGATACCGGTAGCTGTGCCGGAATCGAAGGCAATACCGACATCGAAGCAGTCATCGGAGGCTGCTCAAACGGTACCGAGGTAATCAAAAACCCCTGGTAATTATCCTCGGTACCGCGCATCCGGAATCGGTAAGCATCGGTTCCAAGACGCGTCGGTACCCAGTCTTCCAGATTAGATATCGACTCTAGACTCGGCATCGAAGGAAGCGAGTCTATCGATGCATGTAAAGAGGGTACCGACGTCGGTGGTTGTATCGGCGGTGTGGCCGATACTGGAAAGTCAATCTGGGACGTATCGATCGGTCCTGAAGGTACCGAGAACGCCAGATGATGATCCCTGGTGAGGAGTGGATCGCTCAACACCAGTGCTGATGCCGGGGTATCGGTACCGCTCGAAGCGGATACAACCACCAAGCATGGCTCGGGTATGTTCTGTGAGGGGTGAGCCCCAGGAACAACCTGAAACCCCTGAAAGGCTTTGGAGACCGAAGACTCCCGCCGGGGTTTTGAAGCCAATTGGGTCTTGAGGGCAAGGCCGGAGCCGTCATCATGCTTTGCATGAGACCTACCACTCAAGGATTGGCTAGTCTTAATAGACTGTTTGTGGGTTACCTGATCCTGTAGAGAAGAAATGGTCGGTGGCCTGACACTGGAGGGGAAAATGGTATCGAGGGAAACTCGAAATGGAGAATCTCTTCTCATAAATTTGTAGCCTAATGGCTCCGGAGGAAAAGGGTCAGGACCCAAACAGGTTAGACACCAGTTATTGGAGTCTAAAAAGAAAACTGTGTTTCCACAGTTAAGGCACTTCTTAGGAGAAGGCTCCATGATGAAGAGGCCTTACAGGCCCAAACATTTAAGACAGAAACTGAGGGAAAACTCTCCCTGAGTTTGAGAAAAGGAAAAGAAAAAACCCACCGGTGGTACCGGTGGAGGCGGGGAAACAGCCGCAACCACAAGAAAACAAGAATTAAAGAATTAAAGAAAAACTTTTCTGCGGTGACAGGAAGACGTCCTGCCGGCTCCGCGGAAAAACGAAAACTGAGGAGAGACAGTTGGAAAGGTGGGAAGGCAGCACGCAGGCGCTGAGGGATGCTCCCAAAGGCTTTCTGATTGGACGCTGGGGAGCGTTCCCGCACAGGCTCTGTCGGTACCGATGTACCCATTTGTGAAGACTCATTCCTGCTTGTTCCTGGAGATTATGAAGGTTTCTAAATAGGTCGGAGGAGACAGGACGAGGTTGGGACAGCGGAATCTGAAGAGTAAATGTTAAAAGATGATGGTCAGATGAGGGAAGGATTGAGTTGCGGAAGTTTGAGGGAGAGGAATTGGAGAAGAGTATTAGGTCAAGGCAGTGGCCGTGTAGATGGGTGGGGGCGGTGGAGCAAAGTTGGAGGTCGAACGAGGAGGTAAGAGCAAGGAACTTTGAGGCATGGGGGTGTGCACACTGTATATGCACAAGGTCTTTATTTGCATATTTGTATTAACAGTACATGTTAGTTCCTTTAGTTCCTAGGTATAACTGCACACAAGCAATTGGCAGACACAAAAACATTTTTTAGGTGCCAAAATGAATGGAATACACATCGATGAATGCACAGTCTTGACAGTGTTCTGCATAAAAGACCAGAAAACAAGCTGGCTGGTATGGGAGTAAAAAGAAAGCTGTACAACAAATGAGGACCTGGTTGAGTGACGGCACACAGAATATTTGCTGGTCAGAAGGCCAGTCTGAAAAAGGTAAAGCATTCAGTGGGGTAACTCGGAGCTTGATGCTAGGTCCGATTCATTTCAACAAATTTGCAAGTGTCACGACACAGGGACAACGCAAACATCTTAACGGTTAATGAGCTGCTCTGATAAAATTTTGAATCACAGCAGCTTAATTAAACTGGTAATTCAAATACAATTTTTATCACAAGATTTTATTCATTGCTGACATGCAAAAATTTGCTCCGCATCTTAACATGCCAACTAGTGCATGCTATCGCCAACAACTTGCACCAGTCGCTGCTTTAACACGCAAGGTGCTATTTGTGAATTTTAGCACTTGTTAGGGCATTGCCATTCAGGAAATCCCACAAGCATCTTCCAGCTGCATGAGGTTTTCTTTCCACTGAACTTTATCCTCCTTTACTATGAAAGCTTTCTTAACCAACAGCCAATCAATTAGGAAGGCTTGAAAGGTTTCTTCACAATGTGAAATATACCGTCTCATCAGCATGTATTCAAGCTGAACACGCACTGCTTGAAAAGAACTGAATCTTAATGTTTCCAGATATACATTTTATTCAAAATTAGACACAAAGGACAAGAACAAAGACATAGCTTCACTCACTCTAATTTCCACGCTACAGAAAAAAGGAAAAAGCAATCTATCTTCTGGAACAATTTTAAAACATGTGCTCTGTACAGCTCTCAAACCACTGTTCTGCGTTAAGCAAAATGAATGACAAATGATTTGCTAATCTTTATTCCATGTGGTTTTGAAGAATGGAAAGTAATTACTACAAAATTAATCATTCAGTGTGTTTAAACAAAATGTGCTTTGTCATCTATTAGATTTGTAACAAAAAAAGCACATCTATAAAATACCTAAACCCACCAAATGCAGTTAAAATACAGGTAAATATTTAGTTGGAAAGTTAAACTTTGAGAGCAATTTCCTCATAGCCTTCCTTGTCACCAATAAACTTTTATAGATGCCAGTAATTCTATTCACTTGTTGGTCCTTTAAATTCAAACATGGGAAAGCAAACAGCCTGAGGAATTCATGGAGTGGGCTTAATGAAAGAACTTATAGAAACACAAACACGTCCTATCCTGAGAAACTGTTCACTGCATGTGCAACACAGCATTGGCGTCATACAGCATAAATCTGGCTTTAACAATGGGCTTTTACGTACAAGTTTTATTAAGCCACAGATCCAACACAACAGATGCTGTAGCGGAGCCAGGGCTGATTTTTGGTTGAGCCTGAGGGTAACATGGGTGGGCAGTACGGAGAGCTCTCCCCTTACTCACTCCGACTCCAAGCGACCTCCTCTCGCTTCCCTGACCTTGGAATTCTTCACTCTCTTTTTTCCCTTTTCCTTCCCCGATCCGCAGTACTTCCCATCACCAAATCCTTCCTTTTCTACCCCCCCCCCTCCCCCACCCCAAACCTATGAGGCTGTGGGCCATTTCAGCTGCAGTTTCATTCTGCTCTCCTCCAGCTCATGTAGGCAGTCAAGATTTTGGAAAATTTACCCCAGAGGGTGCAGACTTCCTCAGCCGCATTTCTATTCAAAAAGGTGTTAGAGGACCTTTGAGAACACAAAGCAGCTATATGCACCATAGTAATTGTAAGGAGCATTTGGTAAAAGACCCCACACATGAAGGGACCATACTGGACTTGGTGTTTACCAATGGTGAAAGTGTTTCTGATGTTGTAGTGGGAGATCATTTTGCATCCAGTGATCACCAGATGGTGTGGCTCAGTATTAGGACTAGGGCTGTTAGAATCCATTCAAAAGCAAGGATCTTAGAATTTAGGAAAACTAACTTTGCCAAGATGGGCCAATACTTCAGGGAGTCATTAGCAGGATGGGAACAGCTGGGGGATGTAGAAAAACAGTAGGCAAAACTGAAATGGGATATTTAAGGGCAGCCAACCTTTTTGTTAAAATGGCAAATAAAGGTAAAAGGAAAAGGAGACCGCTATGGTTTTTGAAAGAAATAGCTGAAAAGGTGAAAAAAAAGAGGGAGGCCTTCATGAAATACGTACAAGAGATCACAGAGAGAGGAAGACAGGCAACTATATTTGGAAAAATTAAGAGAAGCTAGCAAAGTAGTCAGGAAAGGAAAGATTCAAAAAGAGGAGGAAATAGCCAATGCAATAAAATGGGGGGGGATAAGACATTTTCCAGATATGTTAGTGAAAAGAGGAAGGGCAAAAGTGGTATCGTCAGACTCAAGGGTGAAGGGGAGGAATATGTAGAAGCTGGTGAGGATAAAGTGGAATTGCTTAACAAATATTTCTTTTCTGAAGAAGCAGGAGCAGGACCTCAGAAAACACCCACAAATAGGAACAGAAGCGAGGAAAATCTTGAAGAATTTTCAGAAGACTGTGTTCATGAGAAACTAGCTAACCTTAAAGTAGACAAAGTGATTGGACCGGATGGGATACACCCTAGAATACTGAGGGAACTTAGGGAGGTTCTCGCAGCTCCACTGACTGACCTTTTCAATGCCTCGTTGGAGTCGGGAGTGGTGCCAAAGGACTGGAGAGAGGCTCATATGATGCCTTTACACAAAAGCGGAAGTAAGGATGTGGTTGAAAAATACAGGCCGGTTAATTTAACTTCAGTGGTGAGTAAATTATTGGAAACGCTGCTGAAAGAGAAAATAGTGAGGTTTCTGGAGTTCAGCGGATTACAGCATCCGAGGCAGTATGGATTCACCAGAGGCAGGTCTTGTCAGACAAATCTCATTGATTTCTCTGACTGGGAGACCAGGGAGTTGGATCGAGAGAGAGCCCTAGATGTGGTGTATTTAGATTTCAGTAAAGCCTTTGACACTGTTCCTCACAGGCAACTTATAAACAAACTGAGAATCCTAGGGATGGACCCTAAAGTTACTGCTTGGGTTAGAAATTGGTTGGGTGGGAGGCGACAAAGGGTACAGATAAATGGAGCTCACTCTGAGAAGGATGTTACCAGTCGTGTGCCCCAGGGATCTGTCCTTGGTCCGATTCTTTTCTTTGTTAGTGATATAGCGGAAGGGCTGTCGGGTAAGATTTTCCTCTTTGCGGATGATCTACAATAGAGTAGACACCCAGGAAGGTGTAGATAACATGAGGAGGGATCTGGCTAAGCTTGAAGAATGGTCTAGAATTTGGCAGCTGGGATTTAATGTTAAAAAATGTAAGGTCATGTATTTGGGCTGCAGCAATCCAAGGGAGCAATATAGTATAGGGGTTTAAGTACTTTTGTCCACTAAAGAAGAGCGGGACCTTGGTGTGGTTGTGTCTGATGATCTTAAAGTAGCTAAACTAGTAGAAAAGGTGACGGCAAAAGCTATAAGGATGCTTGGGTGCATAGGGAGAGGAATGGATAGCAGAAAAAAGGAGGTGATAGTGCCTCTGTATAAGTCTTTGGTGCGACCTCATTTGGAGTATAGTGTGCAATTCTGGAGACAGCACCTTCAAAAGGATCTGAATAGGATGGAATCAGTGCAGAGGGTGGCTACTAAAATGGTTAGTGGTCTTCATTATAAAGCATATGAGGACAGACTTAAAGATCTTAATTTGCACATCTTAGAGGAAAGGCGAGATAGAGGTGATATGATTCAGATGTTTAAATGCCTCTGTAGGTATAAATGCACAGGGGGAGAGCCTCTTTTGATTGAAAGCAAGTTCTGCTATGGGATGAGGGTGAAGGGGGATAGATTCAGGAGTGATATGCAGAAATATTTCTTTACGGAAAGAGTGGTGGATCCGTGGAATAGCCTCCCAGTGGAGGTGGTAGAGATGAGGACAGTATCTGAATTAAAAAAAGCATGGGACAAACACAGAGGATCTCTAAAAGAAAAAAAGGGGACTGTTGCAGTTGTTGATATAGAAGGACAGACTAGATAGGCCATGTGGTCTTTTTCTGTCGTCATTTTTCTATGTTTCTATATTTAAGAGCCATAAGCACTCTGACCAACATCTCCCCGCTTGGCACTTAAAATCAGATGCTTCTTGTGACCAGGGAAACAGAAACAATAGAATTTTTGTGACAGATGCGGAATCTGCATTTTATTGCACTCATGTTCTGGATATATACAATATGCAAAGCACAACGCACATGTATACTTTTAGTACAACTATGGTTTGCTTATATAGTGTCAAGTCATCTTCACAGGCAGAATCTGCATCAAAGAGCTTCAGCTGATAAACCAAATCTGAAAATTAAATATGTGCTTCCAACTAGGGGCTTGTTTACAAAGCCGCGGTAGTGGTTCGCGATCGCGATCGCAGCCGCGGCCCCATTGAAATCAATGGGGCCGCGGCTCCGATTACGATCGCAAACCGCTACCGCGGCTTTGTAAACAAGCCCCTAAATTTAACTAATAAAATGATGCCAGTAGGTACATCACTCAAGCATTCCTTATCAGATATAAAATTGTGATCCTATATGAATCCACACAGCAAAGCCATCAAACTGACGTCCTGGAGGCAAATCAGCATGTGAATACCCATGAAATATATTTGCATATGATGGAGATGGTGCAGGCAAACATAACTCAAGCATTTTCACAGGGGATATCCTGAAGACTTGACTAGTGTGCAGCCTTCCAGAATTAGTTTCTCCCTGTCATAGATGGCATGGGCAGATAGTATGTGGGTGTGTGGGGTGGGTGGGAGACGAGACTGGGGAATGGCAGGCATTCTCCCTTCCATAATGAGAGGGGCTGCTTTTCAGGTGCCTAGCGTTATTTACAGCCCTTCACACTATGGCTTGCAGTCTGACCTTAGTGAAAAAAAATCAACAGTTTATATTTAAGAAGTTCATTCAATTATTTGTTGGTCTTGTACTCCAGCCCTTTTTTCTGCACAACACTCTTTGCCACTCACCTCTCCTGAAACAGGGCAACTGTAATGGATAGAAAGTCCATGTGTGAGGGTGAGGAGTATACTAGTGAGGGTATATATTTTCAGCCTGGCAGGATGAAGAGAGAGACAGTGAAATGGTAACACAAATTAGGAAGGCTAACCAATTTAGTAACACAGTAATAACGAGAGATTTCAATTATCCTCATGATTTGGTAAATATGTTATTAGGAATTGTCAGGGAGGTAAAGCTTCTTGATGCCGTAAATAACTGTTTCATGGAGCAATTTGTCCAGGAACTGACCAGAGAGGAAACTAATTTAAATTTTGTCCTTACCGGCATGTATGACCCGGTGCAGTGGGTAATGGTGGTGGGGCCAGTAGTCAATAATGATCACAATACAATCATATTGGTCATCACTGGAAGGAAGATAGCAATAAAAACTACAGATGTAGCATTTCATTTTAAAAAATCAACTATAGTAAAATGAGGAAATTAGTTAGAACAAAACTAAAAGGACTGGTTGACAGGGTCAAAAAATTGCATGAGATGTGGACATTATTTAAAAGGCAAAAAGAAGAGTGGTAGTTATAAAAGTCCCAGCAGAAAAAAGGACATTTAATAAAACAAATTATAAATGTATAAATAAACATTAACATAAATAATTCATACAAATCCATAAAAAACATACATAAAATCATTAAAACAGCCCATACATAGAATCATACAAAGTCCAAAATGTTTCAGCTGCAGCATGCATCAGGGGCACAAAACATCAAGTATGGTTAAAAAAACTCTCCAATCAATGAAGTACATTTTGTGAGGAAGACATATGCAAAACAAAAACTTAGACACAAAACAATTTGAAAATCAAAAGAACTTTACAAATGAACCAAATAAAAAAAAGAAAAGAAAAACACACCTCTCCAGGAGACGTCCCACCATTTGATTTGAAGTAGCTCTTAAAAAAAGAGATATTCACTCTCATCTACAACAAAACATTACAGACATCTTAAACTCAAAAGCCTGACATAAAAATGTCCCCAAAACATCTTGCATTAGAAACTTACATATAGGTATCCACCTGCCACCAATCAAATTATTCATTCTACAGGTTTTCCAAATAAATTGACAATACTCATATGCCTCATCCAGAATGACTGGAAACAGCAGGGAGAAACAAAAAAAAAATAAAGAGAGAATGGCACATACTGCATACAGACTAAAAAGGAAAAAACGTAAGTACATGCTAATTTAATAACTATCAACAAAGTAGAAAAGTCATTGACAATCAACTAGTGGGTATAGCGATTGAAAAAATCCAATGACTATGTACCAATACCTATACCTCCGTTATTGTCGGGATCCCCCTGCCTGAGAGGAGAGATAGGAACACGCCCCCCTCTATGCAAGATGTGCCCTTTTTAATCCAGTGAATGAAAATCACCCAAAATATAAAAATAGAGTAAACACACTTATCTCAATGCTGAGACGATGTTCCCGGTCAGAATTTACTGGAGTCCAGACATATACCCACTTGGTCGCCACTTGGTGGGTGTATGTCTGGACTCCAGTAAATTCTGACCGGAAACATCGTCTCAGCATTGAGATAAGTGTGTTTACTCTATTTTTATATTTTGGGTGATTTTCATTCACTGGATTAAAAAGGGCACTTCTTGCATAGAGGGGGGAGTGTTCCTATCTCTCCTCTCAGGCAGGGGGATCCCGACAATAACGGAGGTATAGGTATTGGTACATAGTCATTGGATTTTTTTCAATCGCTATACCCACTAGTTGATTGTCAATGACTTTTCTACTTTGTTGATACTATTAGCAGTCATTGCTTGACGGAGGCTGTGTTTTTTTGATTGGGCAATTTAATAACTATGGCTCCATAAAGGAGACTGAACTTCTCCATCTCAATCACAAAACCTTCAATATGCAACAAAAGACATGACATTAACCACAAAAATAAGAATAAAAGTGAAAAGCTCACAACCCTTTCAAATGCCCTTACTAAAGGCACACAACCCTACACAAACCCAGAAACCCCTTTCAGGAACATGCACAAGCTGTCAGAACACAAAGCCATAAACATTCCAAGCAAACTTACCCTACCGCATTCTCCTCTGTGCTCACAAGCTCATCAAAGGAGCGATCAAACTGCGGGCTACCTTTGAAACCAGCATTCCCGCCAAGCTAGCCTGAGTGACAGCACTGCCAAAATGAGGCAATCAAAATTCAAAAAGCATTAGAAAAGACCAAAACAGCCCTAAAAGACTTTTTTTTTTTTAAAAAGGGCCCTTTTAATTTTTAAAAAGGGGGATACCATACTCTCCATAGCCCATGTTCCCTGTAAATAGTTATCTCCAAGTTATAATGCCCTGTTCAATGTAATTTCAGTTTGTTCAATGTAAACCGCATTGATGCAGAATAGCGCGGTATATAAGAGAATGTAAATAAATAAATAAAATAAATAAATTTAACAAAAAAAATAAACAGAAAATAAAAAATAAAGAAACATTCATAAGCTGCTATATTGTACAAAAGCTATCTAAAAACTTAAAATATGTTTATTTCAAAAAGAGGTGGTACCCCCGCCCCCAAAAAAGATATAAAATCGCTACAGAGAAATTGTTCAAAAATCGTTAACAAAGGGCCCATACTGGAAAATCATTCTTTGTTCTTCCTTCAGCAGCCTATGTCATCCTCACAAATAGTTCTTCGTTGATTGGAATAATTTTTTTAACCACACTTGATGTTTTATGCCCCTGATGCAGGCTGCAGTCAAAACATGTTGGACTTTGTATGGGTTGTTTTAATGATTTTATGTATGGTTTTTATGGATTTGTATGGGTTATTTATGTTAATATATATGTATATATTTGTAATAAATTTGTTTTATTAATTGTCTTTTTTTCTGTTGGGACGTTTCGTAACTACCACTCTTCTTTTTACATTGTGTTCTGTGGTGATCTTCATCTCTTTTGTTGCTGGACTTGTTATTTAAAAGGTCCATTTTGGAATCCCAGATAAAATATATTCCAAGAAGCCCAAACAATGACCAAAGTGGTTTGATGTTGAGACAGAAGAGGTGGTGAAAAATAAACAGCATCTTTCACAATCTGGAAAGCAGATTTCTAACAAAGAAAACATAGGTGAGCAAGAGCACTGGCATGGTAGCTGTGAAACGTTATAAGACAGGTCAAGAGAGACTCTATAAAGAGCTTGCTACAGAAGCAAGAGCTAATACAAAATCTTATTCCAGTATATCAAAAGCAAAAAACCCTGTGAGGGAGTTGGCTGGAGTCAGGGCCAATTTAACTATTTATGAGGCCCAGGGCAAATTTTTGAGGATAGGCCCCCTTTCATTTTCCCCAAATTATCCCCAGTCCCACCTGAGGTATCTAGAGGCTGAACATTCAGTTCACCAACAACCCGAGGTATCATTGGTAAAAAAAAAATACATCCTTAGTACTGGTGGGTCCCATTAGAACAAGGTAGAAGGGTCTTCTTTAAGGGGAAAAGGGAACCCAGGAAATGGGGCGATACATTTTCAAAACAGCCTTGAGCCTTCCATTGAAGAATGTAACCTTCCACCAACATTAAGGGCACATTTTCTACTGGTGAAGCCCCAGGTTGTTGGTGAACTGAATGTTTAGCCTCTAGATAATTCAGCTGTTTTACTCAATCCATAATAGAGTACTTCCGCTGATACAGCTATACTGCCTCAGAGCACCAGTCTGTACACACCATGTCACTGATACTGGCAGAAGAAAAAAAGCAACATAAACACCCCTTGCTCTGCATGGCCCACATCATTTCCTGCAACCTGGTCCAGTGGTATGACTCCTGAGTCTCGCTGACTTCACCGTCTGTCCGCAGTAGGCAGACCACCACCACCAGCACCACCAGCAGCACTGTCTCTCTGTGCACACAGTCTGCTTCCATTGCTGCTGAATGTTGTGTGCAGTATAGAAGCAGCCCAAATGCTGGCTGTGCAGACGCAATGACAACTGTGCCATTGCCACTAGCCCTGGCAGCTGACAACAGTTCATAATTAGATAGATTTTGGGGTCTATCAAAAGGTGCCTCTCCAGCAGGCCTTCCATAAACTTAATGCCTGCCCCCCATTAGTTTTCTGAAAAAATGCTGCCCCAACAATGCAGAACTAAAAACCTCCAGAGATTGTCCTTCCTGGCAACTCTGTGCCATTTGAACACGCTCCTGTTCTCCAACCTGCATGGGAGACATACGTCCCATGTCAAATATGGCCACCATTCCCACTACAGGAATAGGTCCAAAGGAGAGTCCTCATGTACTGTTTCAAAATGACCACAATGGCTCAGGGGGTCCTGCCTGCTCACTGCAGCACACAGAGCAGAACGACCCAGCGGAAGACGTCATGTGATGACCATTGCAATTGCTGCAGCTGCTTCCTGGCATGATTCCGCTCAGACAGTCATTTGACCTCCCCCGACCCCACGCATACCGCAGCCTTTAGCAACAATGTTGGCAGTGCTACCTCAGGGAATGATGGTTCTCGACTCCAAACCGAAATCCTGACAAGCTGACTGCTAGCCGTACTGCAGACAGTCGCTCTCACTGTCTGAAATGAGAGCTCGGGGCTGCTTCCTTGCACTTTGTTTTTTTCTATAAGTTTACACAGAGCAGAGAATAGAGAGGAAAGCCAGAGCAAAGAGGATGGGGGAGGGGGAGGGGGAGAAAGTGGGAGGGACTGAAGGCAAGTCGCAGAACATAAAAGATAGCCAAGGCCCCTCCTGACAGGGACTCACTGGTCACATCCCCTGAGCCTGACAGGACTCGTAGGTCAGTCCTGACACAGGCCCTGTCCTCAGAAATGACTGCCGGCTTGTTTTTTTTTTTGCTGAGCGCAGATCCGGCACCGGTGCAGACAGCGGTGTGGCAGTAAAAGAGCAGTCTCCGTGGTCTTCCCGGCACAGTCTTGCTACAGAAGAGGACCAGTAAATTTCAGTACAGCAGCATCGGGGCTAAATTTATCTATGGGCAGCTGGGCCCCCATTATGCAGGGACCCGGGGCAGCTGTCCTGTTTGCCCATGGGTAAAAGTGGCCTGGGCTGGACTGCTGAATGACCAAGGAGTAAAATGAGTGATCAGGGAAACAAGGTATTAGAAGAAAAACTATGGTCCCCTTTTACTAACACTTAGCTTGAGCCATCTGCTATACAGCCCATAAGAATAAAATAGGCCATGCGGCAGATAGCTCAAGCTACGTGTTAATAAAAAGGATCCTAGGTGATTTTTATGTCTCGGTCTTTACTGAATCCTTCTCACAGTGGAAACCTTCTTTGACGGTGATGATTCGAGGCAACTAGAGTGCATCACTATAAGTCTCTAGAAGATGTAATAGATCTTGTAGTCTTCTGGGCGGGGTGGGCTGTGAGGGGCATCCAAGGGTTTGCCTGAAGGAGGAAAGGGGGGAATCAGGTGGTGGGGATGATTTGTGTGAAGCATTAGTCGTTCTTTATAGTTGCCTGGGATCCTTGGGCGGCGTATCAGCAGCCCAGTGCTACTAGAGAGGAGAAATCTGGTATTCTTTTTCCATTAATAACGCAGCTTGTGAAGTTCAACACATACTACATTTGTCAATTTGCGTAACAATGAGGTGCTTTGCATCTTATTATTTTGTAGGGTGCATTGCCTTAAACTAAAGTGCATTATGGTAAAATAACCCATGATTTTGCCATTTAACACATGCTACGAAGCAAATATTGAGGCATGTTTACTGAAGGGCACTACCAGGTCGTGCCAGATACAGCACATGCCAAGTGTGACATGGTAAAAAGTACCATGTGCTAAAAATGCGGCCATGTTAAAAATCCCACACTGTTGGGGTGGAGACTGGGCAGTTCTGGGATGAAACGTTCACATCATAGGTAGGAGAGTGGGGGTGGGGGGGTGCATGAACCCCATGCTAGCAACATAAGGACATGCCAAGCACACCTCCATTTTATAGTGTGGGTCAAGTGCCACCCCCACGCCCATTTTTGGAGCCGATCGAGTGCTACCAGCCCAAATCTTAGTAAACATACCCCATTGCGAGTCATTCCCTTAACACACATTAGTAACTGCCCCTTAAATGTAAAAGCCTTGCCCCAGTCACCCCGCGATCTGGACCCTTTTTGTCTGTCTAAACCTGTGCCAGAGTGATTCTGTGTGTATAAAGTTTAGAACAGAGACGGGGGAGGGGTGAAATGTGGAATTTTAATCTATTAAAATTCTGTTAAAACCAGACAACATTTTTCCAAACATTGTGTCTATGGTTAAAGACTATGATAAAATAGATCCTATAGGGACTGATATCTATTTTAGAAAGTCACTCTTTGTAAGTAAATATGTCAGTTATTACAAGGACAAGAAGTAACACAAGGAGAGCAGAACCCTCACAGTAAACCAGGAAAACACACCAAGCAAGTGGTATGTGGAGGTCACAGGTTGCCAGTGCTCCAGTTGATATACATTTCAGCTTCATTCAATGAGATTCTACGTTATTATATAGATTTGATTTACTTCTTCGAATTTAATACATATAGTGTATTACTTTTCATGCCCCCTGAAGAAGGCTACGGCCAAAACGTGTTGGGGTCTTAGTTGAAGTAATAAAGCACCTGTGACCTCCACGTACCACTCAGTTATTACAAGGACTCCTTGAAAACAAAAAAAAAGGTATATTTCTCCAAGGCGTTTCTTTTTCTTTTCCAAGTGCAACTATAGTATTGCAAGAAACGGAATTCACCAGACTACTTTGGAAGTTCTTTCAGGGGCCCTTTTACAAAGGTACACTATGCATTTAGTGCAGGTTTGGGCACTTGCTGTGACCCAGGGTAACTGTTAGCTCGTGGCCATGACACTGCACGCCAATTCCTGTGCTAACTATACCTCACGAGTTAGAGTGAACAATGAGCTGGCTGGGGGCGGAGAGTGGGCATAGTGAGCACTGTGTCGTCAGCATGAGGGTAAACACCACATGCTAACGGCACCTCTTGCAATTGTGCAGGTGCAATTACTTCCACCTCCACAGGTGAAGTTTACTGCACCCCTGGTATTACCATCCCACGTTACCATGTGGTGCCACACGTTATACAGCGGGGAAATGCTGTCCACGCCCCCAACAGATAATGCGGTGGCTTTGCACTTAACACACCTTAATTTTGTGTCTTATGGGTGCTTTGGGTGCTATTTGTATTGTTTTAATTATGTATGCTTATTGTAATCCGCTGAGGACGCGGGATTGGCAGGATAGATAAATATTTTAAATAAATAAAATAGACCACAGCACACTTTAGTAACAGGGCCCCTTAGAAGCCTTATGCATCTTTTCCACATGCACTTGATATTCCAGGCAGGTTTTGGGCAGCTTATGAGGGATAATGCAGAGTATTTGTAGATGGCTGGGTGGTGAATGGTGGGGCTGGGACAAGGTTTTTGAAAAAAAGTTTTGTTTATGTTGTGATGTTATTTCAATTTTTTTGTAGATATTGTTGTTGTTGATTTATCGTTAATTGCTTGGAGTTTATTGGTCAAGGCGTCTGCCATATTTAATGAATGAAATGAAATGAAATACCGTGTGTAGGTCGCATGCGCTTGTAAATGGTGATTTCAGAAATTCCTATTATCCATGGAGATTCACGCCATGCAGAGATTTCAATGGGCCGTGGTCTGGGCATTTCACAAGGAGAATCCATCTACGAGTATGGCAAAATGTTTCCCCACTGGGTCTTACACCAGCTCAGAGGCATGTATAGTTTTTTGACAAAGTGTTCCTTTTGGGCACATGAAGGTTTATAATTTTTCTATTTGACTTTCGAAAAGCAGTTAAAGGCTTATTTGTTTCAGTGGGCTTTTCATGGTTCCTTTATGTAGCTTAAGTTCTTATTTTGTGTTTATGCAGATAACTTGTTATTAATGCAGAGCTTTGGTTAATGCAGTCTGGCATCTTACTATCTTGTTTTTATCTATTTTTTTCTAGCTTGTTGTGATTTATTTTAGTTTTATAACATTAGATGATATTAGGGCATGTTTACTAAACTGTGCGAATTTACTGCACCCTAAGCACACTGCACTAACAGCTCAGAGTTGCACAATCAAGGTCCTGTGCTAAGGGGGTTATTTTAGACATCCTATTTATGGTTTTGGGCATCTGAACATAGCCGCATGTCTCACTGTCTGCACTTTCACTGACCATGGACATTTCCCTTTTGAACATCGACAGCTGGAACGTTCAAGAGGCTGTTTTTGTGGCCGTCCAATTTGGGGACCTCCACCTTTCTAAAATGATCCACAGAGTGAAACGTATGTGGCCTCACAGGCCCGACTCCATTCTCAGCTGAGGGGATGCCCATCTTTTGGAGCTGGAAGAGAGCAATTTTAGACGGCACTTAAGCATCGCTCCCTTCACTGCAGTCACTAACCTGGGTTTTTAGATGTTCTGCTCTGGACATCCCAGATGCTCTCCAGACATCCCTTCTTAAAACATTAGCACAGTGACTGGGCAGGTTAGGGGAAGAGTGTGGGCCTTGATGGTTAGGGGAAGAGTGTGGGCCTTGATGGTTAGGGGAAGAGTGTGGGCCTTGATGGTTAGGGGAAGAGTGTGGGCCTTGATGCAGTTAGTGTGGCCATCATTGGCCTGAGTTAAACACAAATGCTGCTGTTTTAGCACGGATATACTTATCGCCTCCTCAATGGCTGGCAGTAAGTGTGCCCATGTTAGATATGCTGGCCACAATGAGATACGATACATCTCACCCACGGTAACTGCAGGGGGTCAAGCTGAGCACAACCCCAACAAATTTTGGGGGCTTACTGCATGCCCCATTGTGTATGTTTTATTGTGAGCCACCTAGATCATAGGGCTATGTGGAATATACATTCTAGATTAAATAAATAAAAGGAGCAATTCTCCTTAATTCTCCATTGTTCATTTCATCCTCCAAAATGTAAAAAAAAAAAAATAATAAATTGTGAGTTCTCCACTCTGTTGGCAGCACTTACACATTTAGTTTTCCAAAATGGCCCTGCTGTACATGGAAGTGCAGCAGTTACACATGGAAATTACAAAATCACCAATTCTACATAGAAGCTGCCGGGTTAGGGCTGTATAGTGTTTCACGTTTACATTGCACTCCTTCACACCCTTAAACACATCTTGCAAAAGGCTCTTTGTTTGGAAGAACCTTTTCTAAAATACTGTCGAAACTGAGCATGTTCCAACCTGGAAGTCTCAATTGCAATCTCCATGTGCTATGTAAAATGGGCCTTTTCATAATAGTGCTGTACCAAACTAATGGCACTGTATAATGTTACTAATTCACATTTTCTTACATGCCCTTTCACTAAACTGATTGTTGGCAGTTACCGTGCCTTCACTGGCAAAATTAAAATGTACGTACGAAGCATGAACCAAGGGAAGTTGGAGGTGCTCAAGAATGAAATGGAACGTGTACAACTTGATCTGTTGGGTGTCAGCGAAGTGAAATGGACTGGCATTGGACACTTTGCATCAGATGATCACATGGTCTACTATGCTGGAAATGAAAGACAAAGAAGAAATGGTGTTGCATTTATAATAAAGATGAAACTTGCAAGAACTGTAATGAAATACAATGCAGTCAGCGAACGCTTAATCTCTATTCGTCTACGAGGAATGCCTATCAACACAACTATAATTCAAGTATATGTCCCAACAACAGCTGCAGAAGAGAATGAAATCGAACAGTTCTATGAACAAGTACAAGCTGAAATTGACAGAACATGCAAACAGGATATCCTGATAGTCATGGGTGATTGGAACGCAAAAGTTGGCAACAAAGAAGAAGGCAAAGTAGTTGGAAAATATGGACTTGTCAACAGAAATAAAGCTGGAGAAAGACTGATAGAATTCTGCAAGACCAACAATCTATTCATCTCAAACACCTTCTTCCATCAACACAAGCGGCGACTGTACACATGGACTTCACCCAATGGATTATATAAAAATCAAATTGACTACATCTGTGGAAGTCAACGATGGAAAAGTTCTATAACATCAACAAAGACAAAACTTGGAGCTGACTGTGGTACAGATCATCAACTACTAGTATGCAAACTCAAGCTAAAGTTGAAAAAGAGCAAACCACTCATGAATGCAGCAAAATATGACCTTGAGAATATACCACTGGAATTTAAAGACTGCCTGCAAAATCGATTTGCTGCTTTAGATACAAATGACAGAGCTCCGGAAGAGTTATGGAATGACATCAAGAAGGTTGTGTTGGAAGAAAGCGAGAAGTCTCTACAAAAGGTGAAAAAGCAAAAACGGTCAAAATGGATGACGGAAGAAACTCTGAAAATTGCCCAGAAACGCAGAGAAGCCAGAGGAGAAAGAAAGACAATCGCAGAACTCAACAGAGATTTCCAACGTGCAGCAAGACAGGACAAGGAAAAGTACTACAAAGACGCTTGCATGGAAATAGAAGCAGAAACTATTAGAGGAAGAACAAGATCGGCTTTCCTAAAGCTACGAGAGTTAAAGAAAACGTTCCAGCCTTGAATTGGAATGTTACAAGATGCTCAAGGTTCTGTGTTGAATGATGCTGAGATCATCAAGAAAAGGTGGAAGGAATATACAGAATTTTTATATGATAAAGATTAAGTGGACCAACAGCTGTTTCAACCTGTACCTTATGATCGGGAACCATTGGTGATGAAAGAAGAAGTTGAAGCAGCATTGAAAGCCTTATTAAAGAACAAAGCACCAGGCATTGATAGCATTCCCATAGAAGTAATACAGCAAACTGATGCAGCTGTTACCATACTTGCAAGGCTCTGCCAAGAAATATGGAAGACAACATCATGGCCAACTGACTGGAAAAGATCTGTGTTTATACCAATACTAAAGAAAGGTGATTCAACTGACTGGAAATTATCGCACAATCGCTCTGATCCCACATGCCAGCAAGATTCTACTGAAGATTATTCAAAAGAGACTACAACCATATCTGGAACAAGAACTACCTGACGTGCAAGCAGGGTTCAGGAAAGGGCGAGGAACGAGAGATATCATTGCGGATGTGAGATGGATCCTTGAAAAGACTAAAGAATACCAAAAAGATATCTATTTGTGCTTTATCGACTATAGCAAGGCTTTTGACTGTGTAAACCATGAGAAACTCTGGGCCACATTAAGAAGCATAGGTATACCAGAACACCTGATCGTTCTCTTGCACAGTCTGTACATTTATCAAGAAGCAACAGTTCAAACGGAACAAGGAGAAACAGAATGGTTTAAAATAAGCAAAGGTGTAAGACAAGGATGCATACTTTCCCCCTGCCTGTTTAACTTATATGCAGAACAAATCATCAGAGAAGCAGGATTGTATGAAGACAACAGAGGTGTGAAGATTGGTGGAAGACTCATCAACAACCTTCGCTATGCTGATGATACCACATTACTGGCTGAAAGTTAAGATGATCTGAAACATTTGTTTCTCACAATCAAAACACATAGTCTCAAAATGGGCCTGCACCTTAATGTAAAGAAGACAAAGATCATGACAACTGGTCACTCGACATGTAATCAAACTCTGGAATTTGTTACCGGAGGATGTAGTAAAGGCTGTTAGTGTAGCTGGGTTCAAAAAAGTTAAAGGACAAGTTTCTGGAGGAAAGGTCCATAAACCATTATTAAGAAGGGACCCAGGATATCAATGCTTGACCCAGTACAAGCATTGCGGAATCTGTGTCTTTTGGGGAAACTGCTAGGTACCTATGACCTAGATTGGCCACTGTTGGAAACAGGATACTGGGCTTGATGGACCTTGGTCTGACCCAGTATGGCATATCTTATGTTCTTATGTTCTTATGGCATAATCAACAGTTTCATCGTTGAAGGAGAAGAAATTGAAATTGTGAACTTTAACCTACTTGGATCAACTATCAATAAAGAAGCAACAAGCAGTCAAGAAATCCGACGACGCATTGCTCTTGGAAGAATGGCTATGAAAGACCTAGACAAGATTCTCAAGAGCAGAGATGTCTCTCTCCATACAAAGATTCGACTTGTTCAAGCCATGGTATTTTTAATAACATAATATGGATGTGAAAGCTCGACAGTGAAAGACAGAAAGAAAATTGATGCCTTTGAATTATGGTGCTGGCGGCGAATACTGTATATACCATGGACTGCCCGAAGAACAAACCAGTCGGTACTAGAGGAGATCAAACCTAAGCTTTCTTTAGAAGCTCAGATGACAAGACTACGACTTTCATACTTTTGACACATCATGCAAAGAGAGAGATCATTAGAGAAAGACATCATGCTTGGCAAGATAGAAGGTCAACGCAAAAGAGGAAGGCCAGCAATGAGATGGATTGATACAATAACAGCAGCTATGGGTACCAGTCTGTCAACAATGAGCCGCCTGATTGAAGACCGAACACAATTTAGGACAGCTATCCAGAGGGTCGCCATGAGTCGACTCCGACTCGATGACACTTAACAACAGTTGACATGCCAGCGCAGTAACAATTATTGCGGGCATGTGCTAACAATTAGCACATGCTAAACCCTGCAGTAACTGTTACTGCAGCTCAGTAAAAGGGCCCCTTAATTACTGATGAATTATTACCATGTTTTATGATGTTTTATTGCTTTTTATTTTTGTGGTATTTTCCTTTTCATCTATTTTTTAAATCGACTTGTAATCTGCTTTGTACTGGTTTATTAGCTAAGCAGACTATAAATAACAAATTAAATTAAATTGCTAGTTGGGTCTTTCTAAACAAAGGAAAAGAAATAAAGATCAATAAGAACTATAAGGTGATATCTTTCCATTGTACAAATTTAATAAATCTTTTGAATATTAATAGGGAGCAAACAATAAAAAGGAAAGCAGACCTTTATTTCTTTACAGTCAAGTCAGGTGAACAAACATGCCAACCAAATTAACATGAAAATATAAAAATACCTTCACTGGGAAGCAGATGTACCTTAGTATAGCAGATTTGTTAGATCACTATGGATTACCTAATAAAATTATCATGTACAATAATCACCCATTATCATTATATACACTAAGATGATGATACGCACAAGACAGTTGCTGTCATTTTGATAGAGAAACACACTTAAGACAGCTCTGATAGCTATAGAACTCTACTTTTGCAGTTAATTGACTCAACAGTAACTATATAACCTGTCAAATAGCAGTCCCTCTGGACCAATATAAAATCTTAGCCATCTAAACTTGTTGATTGTGACAATAGAGGATTGTAGAAAGATACTGGAGGGTATTGAGGGTGTGTCAATGGAAGAGAAGGGGAAAAAGACTGAACACAAGAAAAGATGGAGTGGGGGGAAAATGTGGGAGATGGTCCAAAGGGAAATATGGGTCTTTCAGAAATAGATTATATGGAGAATCTGCTAGAGATCTCCAAACAGAGTCGGCGCTACTACTAGGTTCTACGAGGGTGCTTATTGCCATCGCCCCTGCCTGGGACTGGCAGCAGCAGCATAGCTCTCAAAATGGGCACTGCATCAAGGTTTCCACCAGTTCAGAATGTGTCATTTCTGTTGCCCTCCAAAACCGGAAATGGCGGCAGGGGTAACAGAAATGGAACATTCTGAACTGGAAAAAAACGCGACACAGCACCCAAGTGTTAGTAAGCACTGCATCAAGGGTTGGGGTCTATTGCTGCCGTTGAAGGCCCCAGAGAGGGGCAGCAGCAGCAGTGGCAATGGGTGCAGGAGGGCCCTCGGGGGGGGGGGGGGCAGCAGGATGGAGGGCTCACCTAGGGTGCCTCCAATCCTTGCACCAGTCCTGCCTCCAAACATACTTAACAGCATCAGCAGACCCACATTCTCAAAACTGCTGATGCATGACATCATCAACCGCTCCGTATATCCCCCTAGACAGCAAGACAACCCCTGATGCCATTCTCTCAACAGCAAGAAATCCCAATCAACTTCCTGATGACAAGACCCCCCACCCCTTCAAACCCACCCATGGCTTTCACCAAGGGTCCCTGATATCTAATGGGGGCAGGATCAATTCCCAGTAGCTCCTGCTCCATGGTAGTTACTGGTTTAAAATGGTGCCTGTGATTGCTAGCTGTAGTCTTGCGGTACTATGACCATGGGTCAAGTTGCAATAAGGGCAAAATGCCATTATTTGGCACTTTGACTCCTAGTGGAAGTTCCATGAGGTTACCACTAGGTCATGAGCACAATTTGAACCCAGGATTCTGATGGAGCAGGAGTGACTGGAAACCATTCCTGCTCCCCAGTACACAGCAGGAACTCCCAGTAAGAGCTGGGAATGACATCATGGGGTATAGGATGATGACTGAAGGCTTCTTTTTGTTGGGAGGTGCAATTTATTGTCATTGGAGGATCAGAAGAGGTTGCTGATGTTAGGTGGGGAATGGGAGGTCCTAGCCTTGGCTATCGCACCTGCCTCTTCAAGCACGGGACAAATGCAAATGCTGACATATGCAATTTTTTATATCCATACGTGTTTCACTTACAAAACAGGGAATACACATCATATTTTAGGAATGCAAAAACCACTCCCTCCTCTTCACGTCCTAGACATGTCTCTTTCCACTCTCTACATGGGGAGATGACTATGTGTAAACAGCGGCTTTATAAAATTACTAGTTGCATATGTAGGCGATGAACATATTGAAAAAACATTATTTACATGTAGGGATGCTTCTAAAATAACGGCCTTGATATGGTCTAATGCCAGTCCAAGAAGGGTTTGAAGAAATGCCCAGAATAGTAAAGCCTTCAATAGAATATGCAGGCAGGTAAACAGGGGGAGGGGGGTTCAATTTGTAGCAATTCTCGGGGATTTGATTGTCTCTTATGAATTGATTACAACTGATATAGTTTAGGAAGTTTTTATTTTATTATTTATTTAGCAACTTTTTATACCGCATACTCTACAAGACACACCGGTTTACAATAAACTTGAAAGCCGGCAAGGAAGGTTACAATTAAACATTTTTGAATATTATGCAAGTTTTAACTGTTCACCACCCTGAATTAGTAAAGGAAAGGTGATTTATAAATAAAAAATACTGGATTTGATTTCTACTGGATGCCGGATTTTAGCCCTTCTTCACTTTCTACTCTGTCCCGGTTTCTGGACTCTGCGAACTGGCATCAGGCTTGTTCAGTTTCTCACATTGCTTTATCCCATTTGTACTGTATTATAACATGTAAGAGGGTTCCTGAGAAAACACTGTACCGTGCTGCTTTCAGTCTGAGGAAATGCTTTATTAGCACACCATATTTTGCCTACATTTCAGCCCTGCACAGAAGTAATGGGTTCCCTTTTAAATACTTTTAAAGGTATCTGCAAATGGCACCATTATTAAGCACCTGTCTGGCAATGTACCATTTACGAGAAATGCCAAAGCCATCTATAAAGCCTTGGAGGGCTATTTTGGAACAGCATCACATTAAAAACCCTGAGCTGAAAGCGTAAACTGCAGAGGTAAATGAAATATTTTCCTTTATTGAGTAATATTTTCTTTTTACAGTATTTCCTCTTGCAAAATGTTTGACATTAAACAATATTTTCCTTGGCATACCACTTGACCAATAAAATGTTCATGCAGGATAAGGAAATGACATGGCTAATATATAATTACTCCTGTAATAATATTAAAGAATGCCCCCACAAAATAATTAAAATAATTACTCAATAAGCTTAATCTTGCTTAGGACTCTTGCAGACATCAGCAGTGCATGTCTCAAGAACCTAGAAGGAAATTTAATTACATATTAAACCCAATAGAAACATATAGCGCGTATGGATCGTTTGCAGAATATAATTTTACATTCCATTTAGACTTTGCCTTTATGAAAGTCCAATACACACAAAGTGAGGTACCTGTACTTTATATACACTAAGGGGGAAGGGGGGTTTTCCAAAAAGATCACATAGAAGCCGATTTTCAGTAGGGCATCCAGGGCATATATTGAAAAGCCTTAACAAGACGCTTCAGTTAATCTGATGTGCAGCAGTGCTAAAACTTTGCTTAGCAACACTGAATATAGGTGACTGGGTGTGCCCAAAACTGTGCGTCTAGTTTAAATATTTGGGCACCAAAAATAGATGCCTATACATTCATAGGGGTCTCTTTCTAAAAGGCACTGGGGCGCTGTATCTAATGCACCGATAACGTGCAAATCCATGGCGCGTTAGGGCAACAACACAGCATTAACTGCCGAGAGCACGGAAAGCATGTTGCCGGCAGTTACCACAGTGTGCGCCGTCCTGCCACAGCACAACAATAGCGCAGTTGCACCTATGGAGGCGGCAGTGAGTGCACCTGTGCTACCCTGCACTCTATGCAGGTAGCCCAAATGTGCTAAATGCGCAGCATTCACCCTGCCCAGACTCTGCCGCCTAACCCTCTCACTTGCACCCTAATGTTCCATGGACAGTGCCAAAATCCAGCAGTGCTGTCATTGACCCATACTGGCTGTCAACGTGTGTCCAATGTGCGCCTTTAGTGCACGCCAGACCCGTGCTGCCTGCTTCAGTAGCGCTCTTTAGTAAAAGGACCCCTCTGTGCTTGGCTAGGTGTTCCAGGTTTCAATAAGCCATCCAAATAGGTGCACACTGTTCACCCATCACCACCTTGAAAAACAGAACTGGAGGGGCAAGAGGGACTGAAGATCACTCTTGCCCTTGAAGACTCTGTTCATAGGGTAAAGTACTGGCGAAAATCCAGAGAGCCAGGGGTGATTTTCCAGGATGGGTTGGGAAGGGCCATGATTTTTTTTTTTACTTTGAGGGAAAGAGGAGCACAGCTGGGTCCCAGACCCAACATTCTTTTCCCTTTTGATCTTTTTCTAGTATTTTGTTAATTCATTTAAAATAAAAGCTAATTAACAAAACAGCAGAAAAAAATAACATTTTTATTGCATGCTCATACTTTAAACACAAACTATGCAGGTGCTTCGTGTTTGTAGATCATGGAATTTTGTGCAGGCTGAAAAGTGTGCACCCGTTTGGATGACATTGAAAATGTATCCCTTAGTGATTCAAACAGACCTTCACTTCCCATCTCCTCTCACATAAGAGAAAAAATGTAAAAGCGCTTTAGGAGGGAGCAGGAGTGCAGTCAGGGAGACTGAAGGGCCACGCCTAGCTGGGCAGAAACACATGACAAACATTTCACAAGCCTCAAAGAGAGGAGTCCTTTATAAGGTAACACTGCCTCAACAGACACAGACACGGAAAGAGACACAGAAAGAGCGAGGACTGGGGCAGAAGGAGAAAGAGAAAGCGGTTTGCTGGCAGAGGAGAAAGACTTATACGGATTGCAAGCAAGAAGCAAGGAGGAATCAGCCAGTAAGGAAAAGCCAGGCTGAGCAAGGAAGCCAGGATTTGGGCTGTTGCAAGAGCAGGCATTTTCCAGAAGAGTTGTTCCCACGGGTGAGAGAGGAACCAAACTCTCAGAGAAAAGCTTGGTACGAAGCTTCTGAAGGGAGGAAGCAAGTCCAAGGAGAAAACCTTTCCTCATCGTGCTGCTGCAATAAGAGGTATGAGAATTATATCCCTACAAAGAAACCTTTGCCCTGTAAAAGTTCTTGTGAAGGAAGTGTGGAATCTCTAAGAAGAGAAAGCCCAGTTAATACTAAGGGGACATGTGGCCAGCGCTCCAGACTAGGCCCGAGGCACTGGAAAGTATTAAGGGAAATATACAAAGCTCCAGAATACAATATTCCAGAGACTGTTAACACAGAATTAGACATACCAATTCCTGAGCCGATGCAGGTGGAACTGGTGGAACAGTTGCCAGACCCAGAGGAGATGGATTGCTCTCTCTGCATTTCCCATAGCACAGAGTCTTTGGAGGACGTATGAATGGCTTGGGGTATCTGCAGAATGTCTATTATGTGCTGAGCAGAAGAATTGTACAAAGTTGCTTTAAACTGGAAGCTATGTTTGTGCCCTGCTACTACTGTGAAGTTAACAGTTTCCTTAAACCTTGTGTTTTCTTTTGTGCCTGAAGTTAAGGACATTATTTTCAGTTGTGACCAATTTTATGACCCCATGCGTAAAGGGAATAAAAGCCTTTTTTTCATCCCTACCACTCTGCTTTAATTGTTTGCTTTAAAGGATTGGAGTTTAAAACCACTAGACCAAGTTTCCTTGGTTCTTAAAATGGACTCTCCTATCTAATAATAATAATTTTTATGCCACTGTGTGACAGTAACCATAGTTTAGGTTGTTCTTTCCTAGGTGCATAACTTTGCACTTGTCCACATTAAATTTCATCTGCCATTCGGATGCCCAGTCTTCCAATTTATCAAGATCCTCTTGCAATTTTCCACAATCCTCTTGGGTTTTTAACAACTTTAAATAGTTTTGTGTCATCTGCAAATTTGATAATCTCACTCATTATTCCCATTTTCAGGTCATTTATGAATATCTTAAAAAGCAGCAGACCCAGCACAGATCCCTGGGGTACTCCACCATTCACCTTTCTCCATTGGGAAAATTGGCCATTTAGTCCTACCCTCTGCTTTCTATCTTTTAATAAGTTCCTGATCCACACTAGTACCTAGCCTCCTATCCCATGACTTTTTAGTTTTGCCAAAAATCTCTGATGAGGGACCTTGTCAAAGGCTTTCTGAAAGTCCAGATACACTATACCAACTGACTCACCTTTATCTACCTGTTTATTCACACCTTCAAAAAACATAACAGATTAGTAAAACAAGATCTTCCTTGTCTAAAGCCATGTTGGCTGTCTCCCATTAAGCCATGACTATCTACATGTTCAGTAATTTTGTTCTTTATGATTGTTTCTACCATTTTTTCTGGTACTGACGTCAGGCTCACCAATCTGTAGTTTTTCTGGATCACCCTTGGAACCCTTTTTAAAAATTGGTGTTACATTGGCCATCCTCCAATCTTCAGGTATTACAAATGATTTTAATGATAGTTCACAGATTACTAATAGCAGGTCTGCAATCTCATATTTCAGTTCTTTCAACACACTTGGATGTGTACCATCCGATCCAAGTGATTTGCTACTCTTCAGTTTATCAAATAGTTTTACTACATCTTCCCGGTGTATCGATATTTCTTTCAATTCTTCCGCAGTATCACCTTTAAATACCACTTCAGTCATGGGTAACATCCCTACATCTTCCTCAGTAAAGACCGAAGCAAAGACTTCATTCAGTCTCTCTTCTATGGCCTTGTCCCCTCTTTTTCTCATATTCTCTCTTTGCCTGCCTTATCAATGCCTTGCATCTAACTTGCCAGTACTTGTGCTGTTTCCGGTTTTTGTCATTTGGCTCTTTTTTCCATTTCCTGAAAGATGCTGTTTTGGCAACAAAGCTTCTCTAACCTCGCCTTTAAACCATGCTGGCAGTTTTTTGGACTTCCTTCCACTTTTCTTAAAGCATGGAATACAGCTGGTCTCGGCTTCCAGGAAAAAGGGGACTGTTGTAGTTGTTGATATGGAAGGACAGACTAGATAGGCCATGTGGTCTTTTTCTGTCATCATATTTCTATGTTTCTATATGGCACATGGAGACTTAAATATCTCCGTATGTATACTTTGGAAAAAAAAGGCGGGAGAGAGCAGATATGATAGAGATGTTTAAATATATAAATGCACAGCAGGAGAGCCTCTTATTTAAAAGAAAGCTCAGTAACAAGGGGGCACAGGATGAAGGTGAAAAGGAATAGGCTCAGAAGTAATCTGAGGATTTTTTTTATGGAAAAAGTGGTAGATGCATGGAACAGTCTTCCAGTGGAGGTGGTAGAGATGAGGACTGTATCTGAAATCAGGAAAACATGAGACAAACACAGAGGATCTCTATGGGGGAAAAAGGACTGCAAAGCTTAGCAGCCTGGCATCTAGGGCAGACTGGATAGGCTGTATAATCTTTATCTGCCATCATTTTTCTATGTTTCTAAGAACAAAATCTATATTTGATGATGTTGATCAAAAATGCGTAGAATATTCACTAAAGAAAATGTATCATATTCTTCAATTCCATTTGAATTTTTCAGGGTCATTTTTCAAAGATATGTTCGCCAACAGGCCAGGTTTTCAGGGTATCACTAATGAATATGTATTTATACTACCCACATTGCATGAACATTATCTCGTGCATATACTTTATGAATATGCTGAAACTCTTATCTGTTTGCAGACCTTGAGGATCGAGCTTGTGCACCCCTCTCCTGCAAGGGGTCCTGGTAAGGCATGTCAGAGAAGTAACTCTACTTTCTTGGGCACCTGTTTCTGCACTTTCAGGACATCTTCTTGGTTCTGTGCCTTTGGCTTCCTTGACCCCTTACCGCTGGAATAATTGTCCTCTCCATGTTCAAGACTCTCTCTCTCTCTCTGTCTACATTTTGTTCCCATATAAAAACACGGGGAGCGGGGAGATACTCATTGGCAGCAGCTTGCCCTGTTAAAGCGGTCGGGTGCTGCTGCTTTAAATTAAAAACAGATATTAAATGCTGGGGTCATATCTGGCCACCGGAATTGAATATATGGGCTGGTCGGATAGAAATTTAGCTAACTGGTTAGTGTCGATATTCAGCTGCTGGCCGGTGAGCGAAACCAGTTAAAGTTAGGCCACACTTTAAAGTACCTAATTTTAGCTGGTTTAAATAGATAGCACTTGGAATACTGTGTTCAGTTTTGGAGACCATATATTGCAAAGGGTGTAAAAAGACTGGAAACTGTTCAGAGGAAGGCGACAAAATGATTTGGAGCCTGCGTCAGAAGCCTTATGAGAAGAGACTTGAAGACCTAAATATGTACACTTTGGAGAAGAGGAGGGACAGGGGAGATATGATTCAGACCTTTAAATACTTAAAGAGAAATAATGAACAAACAAACCTCTTCCAAAGACGGGGAAGCTGTAAAACTAGAGGGCATAACATGAAGCTGCAAGGGGGTAAATTGAAAGGCAACGTCAGGAAATACTTTTTCACTGAAAGGGTGGTGGATGCTTGGAATGCCCTCCCGATGGAGGTGGTGGGGGCAAAGACAGTGACAGAATTCAAAATGACATGGGACAGACACAGTGGATCCCTTAACAGCAACAGGATAAAATCAAAATAAACTTAACTATCTAATGGGCAGACTAGATGGACCATACTGGTCTTTATCTGCCGTCATTTACTATGTTACTATGAATATCGCCGCCAACCAGTTATTCCCGGGTGCTGCCCCGCGCCACCCCTGGAATGTTTAGTGGCTCAAACTGGGCATATTCGCTAATCGCATTAGTGCCGCTGAATATCCCCTCCACCCCCACTTTTTTCAAACAGGCTTTTCTGCAGTTACCCCATCCGGTTTTTCCCTCTCCAGTCCATTTTGCTAATGCCACTGTAACATTAACAACCTTGTTTGCTCACCTTGCTTTATTGGGTGGTTTTATAAGGTGCTGAAGGTAAGGTGCCAAATATATAAATACAAAGATTAATAAATAACCTGTGAACTCCAGGAACAAACCAATGAAGTCCCTGCAAGCCAAACTCTGTCATTCATCCGGCTATAAATGAATAGTGATTTTGAGCTGTGCAAACATAGCAGTGCCTATAACAACAATTTTATGTTAAACTTAAATTTCGACTGTTTTTCTGAGAACCTGCTTTTCCTGAAATTTGTCAAGCTGCCAGCCTTTATCTCTCATTGGAACTAATTTCCAGAACAATGAGTTGTGTTTCAGATAAAGGATTGCCAAAACTTTCAACTTGAACTATTTTTAATGCTTTTCTTCTTTTTAAGTCAGGTTTTCTGTTTTTTTAGCTCCTTAAAAAACAGATTTAGAAATATTCCCATACAAGATTGTTATTACCCTGTCATTTTTATATGACATGACCGCAATTCCGCTCTGAAGTTCAGAGAAATGATGAAGTAGAAGAGAACATCAAGGAGGTCATTTCCTAAAGGAGCTTTTGTATGTGTATACCAGAATGCGTGCGTAAAAGGCCTCTTGTAAAATTATTTCACGCATAAAAATACAATTAGATGCCTGCATGCAACTTTAGAGTAGGCACTTTCAGGGAGAAGTTTGGGTGGGGTGTGAACGGAGGTGCTAACTATCTGTGACTTCAAAATGTCACTAATTCTGCAAGATTTGCCCTATTGTTTTATAAAGACATATAGGTATCTATGTGTCTTTATAAAATAAGCTAAAAGTATGCGCCAACATGGCCTTCACACTTCTAAAAGACTCCAGCATCAAATTTTGGTATGACTTAGCAAGCTTTTTCCCTCCTAGGCACTGAGCAAGAGAAAAACCTTAGGAAATCAGACCCACCATATATTGTTCCTGAGTTACTAAATGTTCAATAACTCAAGCAGAGCAAAATCAAATATTCTATACACTACAACAAACAAGGGGTTATTTTAGAAGCTTCACTCCCTCTAAATGGAGGCATTTATGAAATACATTTGTAAATGCAGTTTTAGAAAGTCACTATTTATACGTTGATGCTTACCGCATCTAGATATCAAGAGGGTGTGGTTAGGGCGTGGTCAAGGGGCACTTTTGATAGGCCTACAACATCAACATGAGGGGGCAGCAAGATGGAAAGGAATGCAGGAAAAGTGCTAGACCCATTAATGGGTCATGAAGAGATTGCAGGGGAACTGCTGCTAGCTGTAGCTTCTGAAGGAGGCCCAGTTGCTAACCAGGAGTGATATGAGGTGACTGCGACTGCAGGGGCTTTTAGGGGCACCCGCTGTCAACCCCCAAAATTCGCCACCTCAAGTGACTGCCTTGCTTTGCCTAAAAACACTCTTAAATACTTTTTGCATATTTGTATAATCGTTTTTTTCCATGTTCAAGGTGTAGATTATGTTGTATAGAAGAGTGAAACAAACAACTATGTTAATGCATTTTGTACTGTAGATAGCAGAATGTGAAAAATCTACAAGGGTGTGTAGACATTTATAAGGCACACCCTTTAACCATTATAATCAGCTGGAACCAGAAATGGGATCTGGTGCCATGAGATGGACCTTCATTCACAACTATCTTGTGAAATTTTCCTTATTTTCTCGGATGCAATTTTTAAATTGGGCCGGAAGGACTGGGGTTTCTAGTCCCACAGGTGCTCCTTGTGGTCTTGGGCAAGCCACTTAACCCTCCATAGCCCATGTTCCCTGTAAAATAGTTCTCTGTGTGCTGTGCTTTCCTGTCTAATCAATGTGTTTATACCTCAAAAATTTCCTGTCATGATTTGACAATTTCCAATCTGTAATCAAAACCGCTGCTGATCGCTGGAAGTAGCGGTATACAAATGTATACTAAATAAATAAACCCTGCAAAGAGTTTTAAAGTGCACATGTACTTTGTACCTTCTAAACCTGCAAGCTAGTTTTCAAAATAAAATTTCTCAGAGAGTTTCCCTGTGAATATTCAGAGTTGGCAGGGATCATGGAAACTTTTGTAGCTGCCTGTTTTGCACTTGCTTTATAACAGATGTAAAAAGTGTGCATGGTAAAATGTACACAGGGATTTTAAAAGAAACTGATGACCAAGAAGTTAGTAAGTAGTACATTTAAATCAAATAGAAAATATTTTTTTTACTCAACATATAATTAAGCTCTGGAATTTGTTGCCAGAGGATCTGGCAAAAGTGGTTAATGTAGTTGGGTTTACAAAAGGTTTGGCCAAGTTCCTGGAGGAAAAGTCCATACCCAAATAGCATTATTAGTGTAGATTTAGCGGAAAGCCATCGCTTGTAGGTAAGCAGCATGGAATATTGCTACTTTTTGGGATCCTGCCAAGTACTTGTGACCTGGATTGGCCACTGTTGGAAACAGGATACTGGGCTTAATACATCTTTGGTCTGACCTACTGTAGTATGGCAATTCCTATATTTTTTAGCCCCTATTTTACAAGGGGACTCCAAGTTGATAAAAAAAAATTTGATATTATCCCCCCCCCCCTCCCCGACAATCCTGAGGCATCTACCCATGAACCAATGATCTCCTGGGCAGCAAGATCCTCCACCCCATCCCCCAGGGCAGCATGGACCCCCCCCCCCCCCAATGGTCCCTCTAGCTCTTATTGAGTTCCCTGGTGTCCTCTAGACACTCTGGATGTTTTACCGGCAAAATGAGTACTTTTCAGATACCTTTCTGTGACCCAGTCACTCCTACTTGTGCTAGGTTCCATTATGGTGCCCATGACCCCTAGCAATAATTTCACGGTATCACCACTAGGGGTTAGGCTGCCAAATAAATGCCCTTATATGGCAGTCTGATCCCTAGAAATACCACTGCAAGATTACCACTAGGGTCTAGGGCACAGTAAGAGCAGGAGGAAGTGGCCATCACTGCTGCTCCCGCAAGACACCAGGGACTCCTGGTAAGGCCTGGCATCGGGGTGTGAGGGTGCCACTGGGGGGGTCATCTGATTGGTTGGTGTTGCTGGAGAGGGCGCCACTTGGGGGCAGAATTGGATGCTTTGTGGGTTGGGGGGTCAGAGAAAGAATGAGGTGTGCTGGTAATCAGGAGGGAGATTAAGTTCTGGAGGCACCAGTAAGGAAATCAAGGTCAGGATAATCAGAGCAGGGGGAAGCAGTGATGTTGGAATTGGTACAGATCTACAGCATCAGCAGCTCCCATATAAACGTGAGGGGGATTTTCACATTTTTTCCCCACGTGCAGCTTCTTAAATTCGCAGCTTCTGCTGGATGTGAAGAGACATACCCATGTTGTCTTGCACCTATTTAACAAAAGATCTACTTTTGGCAGAGCCTTTTATAAAATACTATGAGAATTCTCCACATCCTGACCTGGATGTGTGAATTCTCCTCTCCATGTCCTATCTAAAATCTACCTTCACGTCAATTAGAGAGCATTAAAAATTCTAACCCACATTAAAAAAACTTTTATTAAAACAAATGAAACAAAAACATGCAGAAATCAGCGGAAAAGGCCAAACAAGCAAGCAAAATGTTTGCCCTTTGCACATCCCTGCTGATTGATCATTCGTAAAGTAATGCAAAAGCTTCTTCCAAAGGACAGCGCAAAGAATGGAATCTTCAATTTTCATTTTTTTTCAAGTGCCATTATTTTAAATTAGAGTATCACCGCACAACCATACAACTAATTAAGAAAATCCAAGTTAATTACATAACAGAAGCAGAACACTGTTTATATAACAAGAGCTGATCTGGGAGAAGTCATCATAAAGCGGGTTATATAAATCTGGACCATTCATGACGCAATTGACTCTCCATATTTGCCCAACTGACCCAGTTCAGATGTGCATATTCACAAATTCAATTTCATATCGGTAGCTGACTTTCTCGAAACCAACAGGTTATATGATCCAAGGCAACATTGTTTTACCAAAGGACGATCTTGCCAAACAAATCTGATTGAGTTCTTTAACTGGGTGACCAGAGAACTTGATCAAGGGCATACAATTAATGTGATCTACCCAGCAAAGCCTTTGATACTGTTCCTCATAGGATGCTTATCAATAAACTCAATAGCTTGAGGATTGGTCCCAAGGTGGTGAACTGGATCAGAAAATGGTTGACAGAAGATAGAAGGTGATGGTAAACGGAAGGATGAAAGGAAGGTGATTAGCGGTGTGCCCCAGGGTTTGGTTCTGAGACCGGTACTGTTCAATGTATTTGTGAGTAATATTGCTGAAGGAATGAATGGAAAAGTCTGTCTTTTTGCAGATGACATGAAAATTTGCAACAGAGAGGTCTAATGTTTGGCTGTTAAGATTTAATGTGAAGAAGTGCAGTGTCATGCACTTGGGAAGCAGAAATCCAAAGGAATTGTTTGTGATAGGGGGCGAGAGGTTGGTGTACACGGACTAGGGTTGCCAACTTTTTCACCGAGAAAAACCCGACACCTGTGGCTCGCCATGCTCCACCCATTCTCCGCCCCTAGTCCCACCCCTGCCCCGCCCCCACCCCACCCACAAAAATTACCGAGGATACGTGTAGGCTAACTTCCTTAGTCAGATAATAATTAAACTGGGAACCCCAAAATCCAAACATGAAATGTACAACACTGGAGAAATAAAACTATAAAGTAATTTCCTCTTGCACTAAACAAAAACGCAAAGATGTTAGCAATACACACTTCCCAGACCAGACATATTCCAGTTAATAAATTCAAAATAAAAAGTATTTTTCTACCTTCTGTTTGGGCGTTTTATTTTTCAGTTGCAATTGCTCCAGTCACTTTCTTCTGGTTTCTTTGTGTCTTCTGGAGATCTATCCATTTGTCCTTTCTTCTCTTTTAGATGTTTTTCCATTCTCTCTCTATTTCTGCTTTAACATACTGATTGTTTCCCTTTTGCTCTTTCCCCCAATTCTTTCCTTATTCCTTTATCATCCATTTAAATTTCACCCTTCCATTCTCAAGCCCCTCTTACTCTCCCAATACCCGGCCCATCATAGACTTTTCTTCCACACAAAATATTTTTCCCCTCTCCATTCTCATTCCCCATCCATTCTAGTCCTCCCCCAAAATCAGTTCCCTTATAGTTCTAGACCCACCCAGCATCCACTCCCTTCTAGTCCCATTCTCCCATGCCCCACATCAGCCCATTTCCAGTCCTATTCCAGCTCTTCATCAGCCCATTTCCAGTGCTAGCCCTCACAACACAGGTCATTTCCAGTCCTAGCCCCCCCCCCCAACCACAGCCCATTTCCAGTCCAAGTCCCCCATCACAGCCTATTTCCAGTGCTAGGCCCCCCCACCATCAAAGCCCATTTGCAGTCCGAGTCCTCCCGCACCATCAAAGCCCATTTGCAGTCCTAGCCCCCCTAATCACAGCTTATTTCCAGTCCACGTTCCCCCCCCCCCATAGCCCTTTTCCAGTCCAGGTCCCCTCCACCCCCATCACAGCCTATTTCCAGTCCACGTTCCCCCCCCCATAGCCCTTTTCCAGTCCAGGTCCCCTCCACCCCCATCACAACCCATTTCCAGTCCATGTCCCCCCCCAGTCCTTTTCCGGTCCAGGCCCGCCCCCATCACAACCCATTTCCAGTCCAAGTCCCCCCCCCCATAGCCCTTTTCCAGTCCAGGTCCCCCCCCCATCACAGCCTATTTCCAGTCCTAGGCCCCCCCACCATGACAGCACATTTGCAGTCCGAGTCCCCCCCCCACCATCACAGGCCATTTGCAGTCCTAGCCCCCCTAATCACAGCCTATTTCCAGTCCAAGGTCCCCCTCCCTCCACCATAGCCCATTTCCAGTCCAAGTTCACCCCCCGTAGCCCTTTTCCAGTCCATGTTCACCCCCCCCCCCATAGCCCTTTTCCAGTCCAGGTCCCCTCCACCCCCATCATAACCCATTTCCAGCCCATGTCCCCCCCCCCATAACCCTTTTACAGTCCAGGTCCCCCCCCCCATCACAGCCTATTTCCAGTCCACGTCCCCCCCCCATAGCCCTTTTCCAGTCCAGGTCCCCCCCCATCACAGCCCATTTGTAGTCCTAGCCCCCTCCATCACCGCCCATGCAGTCCTTTGCCTCCCCCCCCCCCCCCCCCGACCAGCACCGCGGCTGTCTGAGGGGCTTCAGAGGGAGCCGGGGAAGCCTGCACGAGGCCCCGGCTCCCTCTGTACAGCCGCCAGCGTGAAGATCCTTTTCCTTCACGCTGGCGGTTGTTTCTGTGAAGCCGCGAATGCTGGGAAAGGTTAAAGGGCATTGCCTTTAACCTTTCCCATCAATCGCGGCTTCACAGAAACAGCCGCCAGCGTGAAGGAAAAGGATCTTCACGCTGGCGGCTGTACAGAGGGAGCCGGGGCCTCGCGCAGGCTTCCCCGGCTCCCTCTGAAGCCCTCCGGTGTGTGGGCCGGCCCTGGGTGGTTTTTTTTTTACTTCGGCTCAGAAGAAAAGCCGGTCTTTTGCTCTGGCCGCTCCCGATCTTGCGGCCAGAGCAAAAAACCGGCTTTTCAAGGGCCGGTTTTGCATCTGCGCCGGCAGCCGGCCTGGCCATGGAAAAACCGGCCAGGTCGGCTGAAAACCGGCCAGTTGGCAACCCTAACACGGACCAGGAGAAGGACCTTGGAATGACTCTTTCTGAGGATCTCAAGATGGCGAAACAGTGTGACAAGGCAGTGGCTAAAGCCAGAAGGATGCATACAGAGATGAATAGCTAGCATAAAGAAAGAGATACTTTTGCCACTGTACAAGTCGCTGGTGAGGCCTCACTTGGAATATTGTGTACAGTTTTGGAGACCATATCTCACAAAGGATATAAAAAAACTAGAAAAAGTTCAGAGGAAGGCAACCAAAATGATTTGGAGCCTGCGTCAGAAGATGCATGAGAAGAGACTTGAAGACCTAAATATGTACACTCTGGAGGAGAGGAGGGACAGGGGATTCAGACCTTTAAATTCTCATAGGAATGCTGAGAACTGTAGTGCTTAGGAATTCTGAACTAACAGGATGTGACCTCATATAGGTAGGCAGCCTGGGAGATGTAGTAATAACGTAGCAAGGGTTTAGCACACAGTTAAAAAGTTATTGAATACCTGGAACCAATTAGTAGTTTGCTAGTGAAGGGAAGAAAAGCTCATTGTTTGCAGAAAGGAAAGACAAAGGAGAAAGAAAGAGGTGAAGCTGTCAGATGGGTTTGGAGAAAACCAGAGGTGAAATGTGATGGGACGAAGGGAGTTTACTGGCAAGAATGCAGTTGTGTTAAGAAATTATCTGAGTTTTGGGAAGCTGTGCATGTCCCGGAGTAGAAGCCAAAATGATGTACTCACTGGGCATGTGAAGGCACATTTTAGAAATGATGTCCAGGTGAAAATATTTCAAATGTTTCAAAAAAGGCCAGGTACATTCAAGTTCAGGCACGATTTCAGAAAGATGGATATACCCGAAAGGATGCCATTGGGAACAGCTACACAGACATCCCCACAACGGTATTCCAGACAGGGGATGTGTCCGAGTCTGCCATTCTGCTAGCAGAGATGTTCAGCAGCACAACAGCCATGAAACGTGTTTCCCCTATCTTTAGGGTTGTGGACAATACCAGGGATATTTGATTACCATTTCCTCTATACCCTGGCAAACGAGCACTTTTCACATGCTTATTCATACGCTGGAACAAATCGAAGGTCTTTGGAATGTCCCTGCCATGTCCCCATCCTATATGGATGGTCCCACATCATGGATGTCTCTATAACCATTTTGTAAAATGGTTTGTCTTGAGGCAGTTTCTACAGATGGGTTAGTTTTGCACATACATGACAGTCATGAACCTCACTTCTAAGCCGGGGTATGGGGAGTATGATCTCAGTCTCTCAAATTTACTGCTAATGCTTGGTGTAGTACCTGCATCATGCCAAAGACAGCCTCCTGCTGGAGTTAGTAAGATGTAACATGTATAGGTAGTTTGTCAAGATGTGTTTGGAAATTCTTCTTTATTAAGCCTGTGGCACCCAACACGATGGGAAATATTTCTGTATCTTTCTGCCACATTTTCTTGGTCTCTGACTGCATTTCTTGGTATTTCAGGATCTTCTGCCACTCCACACAATTCACAGAATAATCACTTGGAATTGACACCTCTATTATCAATGTCATTCTGGTGTTTTTCTCCTTATCTGGCTTCCTCACATCCAACTTTCTATCGGTCAGAATGGGAGTATCTCAGGTGATCATAACCTCCTCATTCTCTGTAATCCTCTAAGGATCATGATCCCAGTACTTTTCAGGCACGGTGATGCTGTAGTGCTTACAGGGTTTCCAATGGATGAGGCGTGCTACTTTATTATGTCTTTCTGTATAGAAATTTTCTGCCATCATAACTTCACAGCCAGCTATGAAATTAGTCACCGTTTCCAGGTCTTTCTTACAGAATCAACATACAGTATGTCTGTGTTGCCAGCTTTTTTTTCAGTGCTCGCTGTAAACCATCTTGTCTGTAATCAGCTGTCCTGGGCTGCAACTATCAATCTCTCATCCTTCAGTATCAATTCACCTCTCCTCAACCATTCATGTATCTGGTCTTGATCAACAAAGGGTTCTTGAAGTAACAGTTACCCACTATATTTGTGCATTTGCCACTTGTTTTTCCTTGTCTGTTGATAATTCTTTGAAGAGTTTTTTCTCTTGTTTTGCAAATTTTGTTACTTCTTTCTCTGTGTATTTTATTTATTTAGCTAGACTTATATACCGTTTTTAGGACTAGAAACCCCAGTCCTTCCAGCCCAAGTTTTCTGTCCTCTAGCAGGATTCGAACAACTGGCCTCCGGTCTGAGGTAACTTGCCCCAATCACTAGGGGCAAGTGTATGCCTATGGATTCTCACTCACTCCTTCTAGTCGTTAGAATGCTTGTCCAAGTTTGATGCTGGAGACAGATTCTGGACATTTACTTTCATATTTCAGCACTTTTTGTGCCTTTGGGATCTGATGATGCAGTTAGGTAGGCCTCAAGGCCTATGACAGTAGCTCTGTATGTGTAATTAATCTCTACGAGGCCTAGCACTCCTTCAGTTCTAGAGATGTACAGTCTTGGCATACACTGATTCTTGTAAATTAATTCATGGGCATGGAAGAATTTTCTTGTTCGCACATCCAGTTTTTCAAGGTCTTTGAGAGGCCAGTCCACAATCCCAAAACTATATGAGAGTACAAGAATTGCCTGCTGATTAATGGCCTGTATCTTATTCTGTGATGTGATCTTTTTTCTCAGTAATTTCTGCTTGAGTGCCGTTCCTTCTTCTACTCCAAGATACTTATACGCTCCTTTCTGTACAAGATCCTTGATGCCACAACCCTCAGCCAGGGAGATGTTTTCCATTTTGCTCAATTTTCCTCTAAAAAAAAAAGTTGCCTTAGCACATTTGTTAAGGCCAAAGGTCATTCTGATATCATCAGAAAAGCTTTTCACCACATGGAGTTGCTCTGTTAATTGTTGCTCACTGGAACTGCAGAGCTTCAGATCGCCTACAAATAATAAATGAGATGTTCTTTCTGAGTTCTTACCTTCTTTAGGATTCAGACTAAATCCATATCCCAAAGAGTTGATGAGAGTAGTCCTTGGATTAAGCGCCACACAAAACAGAAGGGGCAACAGGGAATCTACCTGAAAATTCCTCGCTGGATCTTAATGTTAAGAAGGATGTACTGACCATCTTCATATCTCAAGAAGAGTGTGGTTTGCCACAATGTCATGGTAAACTTAATGTACTCTATCAAACCAAGATTTATTTTACACATTTCAAAGCAATTTATCATCCAAGAGTGTGGGACGCTGTCAAAAGCTTTTTTATAATTAATCCATGCTATACTGAGATTTCTGCTTTTCTTAGCACTGGCCATGATGGCCTTATTCAACATTAACTGGCCTTGGTTCCATATGCTCCCCCTCTTATTGTCCTTTTACTCTGTTGCCATGATGTTACTGGACGCGATATGATCATATATTCTGTCTGCATCTATTGCAGTGAACAGCTTATAGATTGTAGGTAGACAAGTTATTGGTCTATAATTATTGGGAAAATTACTCAGGCTCCCCTTCAGTAGGAGAAATGTTCTTCCTGTAATAAGCCATTGTGTCGTTAAGTCTGGATACTTGAACAATTGATTTTTGTAGTTCGCCAGGTCTTGGTAGAGTCATGTGAACTGTTTGAGCCAAAAATTGGTTACTCCATCTGGGTTGGTTACTCCATCTATTGTATTCAATTTATTTCAGTGATGTCAATAAATGGTCTCTTTTTAGGGACTATGGCCTTATTCATCTTAATTATCATACTCCTAACCTTAGATGTTAAATTTAGCTTGGGTAATCTTTCCCTTGCCTGGAACCCAGCATATTCTTTTTCCATGTAGACTAGGAGTTTGATCTTGAATTCCTCCATCTTGGGGAGCATACTTCCTGGCAGTGGAGACCCTGTTGCAGGCATTGCAGAAGTTGGTGCTAACTCTGGAGAGAGGCTTCTTGGATGGGATGGCCCTGTGATGACATCATTCTTGGGTGCCCTGGGATGCTTGAAAAGACCGTGCAGCCTTTGATGGCCATGGTCGCGGCCCATGGTTGTGTGCTCGAAGGGGTGCATGCCCAAAGGGGTATGCCCCTTTGGTGCCCCTTCATAGCCAGTTCGGGGCCTGAGAGCCCCTGAGCTTTTGCCATAGGAATGCCCCATGGAGGGGATAAGAGGAAAGCTAAGCCATTGAAGAAGAAACTTGGTGGTAGGTTATTTCTGGGCCTTTGGATTCACATGTAATTGTGCTTTCAGGATCACGGCTGTAGCTGTAGTGCCTCTAGTTGAATCCACCTCGATGTCATCTGGGGCCTCTCTAAGTCCTATAGCTCAGACACCTCCCCAAAATCCTGATGGATCCCTTAATGGATCCTAGTGTGACCAAGGATCAGGCCTCTTTGGGTCCACCACAGGCTTTGCTTGGGGGTTCTCCAGAGGATTTAAAAGTGGTTAGTCATCCGGTGCTCCCCTCTCTGTTCCAGATGGTGGAGTGGTGGATGTTAAGTTGATGGACATTTGGAAGGAAGTATCAAAAACTAGTTTCCTATTACAAGGTTTTGTTATTCAATACGTTTATTGCATTTCCTATTACAAGGTTTTATGGAACAAACTATTACATTTTTCTGAGCAAGTTGTTGCTAAGTCTGAGTTTGTGGACCAGCAATTGATCCTTACAGCCCAGAGGCTAGATAGGTTGGAGGGGCAGGTTGCCTTGCTTCAACCTGCTGGCTCACTGGGTATTAAAGATTCTTATGCAATGTATCAGCATTTAGAATTATTAGAGAATACTATGAGAGCAAAAAATATTAGGGTGTTAAATTTTCCTCAGTGTCGGTTGTTATCTCCACTTATTTTATTATATAAATATTGTAAAGAAATTCTTTTGTTTTCTGAGCCAGAAAAATTTGTGGTGGATCAGTTGTAGTATATGTCTCCCCAGTCCGGGGCAGGGGCAGGGGCTAGGGGGTGGCCCGGGAAGGGGATGCATCTGATACTGATTTTACTAATTTCCTTGAAGTTTCAGATGATGTTATCCCCTCTCATGCCACTCTGGTCATGACCCTTGCCTCGGAGAGGGATAAAATTTCTTTTTTACAGCTTATTTCTGCAAGAAGGATGTCTCTTTTGTGGACCGAAGATTGCTGCTTTTCCAGATGTATCAGTTGAGGAGGAAGTCTTTCCTGCAGTTAAGGCCTAGGATTTTGGCGCCGGTGGGGACTTTTTTCCTCCGTTTTCCATGCAAGTGTCTGGTATTGTTTAGGGAGGGGCAAAATATGTTTTTATTGACCCGTTGCTTTTGGAGAACCTCTTATCTAGTAAGTAATGTCTGGCCTGTACTGGCCCATTTCCTGTTTGATTTTGTTTCCTTTATTTGATATTAGTTTTAGGTGGATGATGTATCTGATTATAATATTGTAGATGTCTCTGCACCCATGATGGTTTGCTCCCTCGAGATGTGGTCAATAGCTCAGGCTGTATTTCTTTGCATTTAAGCTATATGATTACTTTTTTATTTTACTTTCCGTGCGTGTATTTTTCCTGTGGTTTGCTTGTAACAAACATTTTATAAAGCAATAAAAAAAAAAGAATTCCTCCACCTCAGGGTCCTCCTCCTCCTCCCTTTCTTCCCCCTCTTCAGTTGATTCGATGGCCTGTCCTGTCTCTGTGCTCCATCTCCCCCTCAGCTGCTCTGTCATTTTCTGTGTATTCCTTTCTGCTGGTACTCTCATCTAGGTCTCCTCCTCCTCCCAGTAGTTCTTTTTCCACAGAAGCCCTCAGTTGCTTCAAGATGCTTATGTTATTTAAGTTTTTTTATACCACTTTATCATTTCAGTCAAAGCGGTTTACATTGTAACTTAAACTTGGTAATGTATATTGAAAAGGGACATTGACAGCTTGGAATTTTCTGAGGCAATGGAGGGTTAAGTGACATGCTCAAGGCCACAAGGAGTGCTACTTGGAATTTGAACCCCAGTTGCTTGTTTCCCTGCTTGCTACTGCTCTAACCATTAGCTACTCCTCCACTCCATATGTTGTCACTCACATACTTCTTTACTTTGATCTGCAAAATTAACAATCTTAAATTAGCATCTGTTGCTTTTTGCAGTTTTTCTTATGGCAATTTTCCTCTTTCTTCCAGTTTTTGGCAGACTCTCTTGATTTACATTTAGGGTTTGTAGCAAACAAATAGCAATACATTATCTCCTCTTTATCTGCAGAAGTCCACTTAACCATAGCTAATCTTCTTAACTTTTTCATTAATTTTTGGTGGTTTATCTCCTGCCTCAGTGGGTCCATGAACAGGCTCACCATTGCTTTTATCTGTGACAGGGATGCTATCTATATCTGCAGGGCTTGCGCTATTGCAACCACCATCATTAGCCCTAGCGCGTAAGCTACGAGTGGGCACCTTTTTATCCTCGGTGACGTGTGACCCGTATGTATTTTTCTTTTCTTTTTTGTTCCTACCACACTTCAACTGTAGTATCGCTTTGCTGAGATTTCGTAAAGCTGTTATACAACGGGTTCACCACGTGACGGTACTCAGCAAGACTTGAGAAGGGAACTTTATTCTCTCCCCTAAAGAAATATATATCAAGTATATTCATGAACGTTTATGGTGCACACCCCTTTTTCTTTCTTATTTTTTTTGCATGGGGGAGGGAGGTGTTTTGTGATTATTTATTAAACCCTAAAATCAATCTGAGTGAACCTGATGATTTAAAAAACTAAACATCAGATTGAAACTATCATAACTGACAGACGATTCAAGCAAATTCAAAGAAACCACCTGCATTTCTTAATCTGGTTTTCAACAGTCTGACATTTTCCTATCATATTAAATACATGATTCTCTATGAAAAAGTAAAACAATGAATTATCTGAAGAAGCATAAGCATGCTACCAGAAACATAGGGTACAGCAAGACACAAGTTTGTACATAAAGAATTTGATGACCAATTAACTTGGTACAAAATGGATGGTGTGGTATTTGATATGATTGTGGGATGATGTCCTATTTGTGATGGCACTTGTGATGGAATAATAGTGAAAAAAGAGTGCACAGTTGTGATCTTTTTAGAGCATTCTATGATTCTGAATATCTTAATTTTAAGGACCCGATACTACAAGGCTGTAAACCGTGTCAATGCCTCAAAACAGGATATTCAGCAGCACTACACGATTAGTGCCGCTGAATATCGCCAAGTAATGCCACTATATGCCCTGGTGCTAACCGATTAGCATTGGGGTGATCTGGGAGCATTACAGGAATAACCGGCAGCCGCGATATTTATCCGCTGCCCGGTTATCCCTCAACAGTGAAAGTTAGGCACAGTAAAAGCTGTTCTAACTTTTGCTACCAAAGCTCAATATCGCCGCTGCCCAGTTAGCTTCAACGTTGTGCACAGCTGTGAGGCAATCCCGGATATTCAATGCCGGTGGCTGGATATGGTCACGGCATTTAACATCCGGGTTAACTCTTCAGTGGTGACGGCTACGCACTGTACTCATGCTAGCTGCCGCCGCTGGATATCGGACCGTTCATGTTTTAGAGAACATCCAAACTCTTCCTTGTCCATTTGGCATTGCTGCATTTATCTATTGTTCACATAAATCCCTTTTCCCAAATTAAGTGAACGCCATTTTACGTACGTTCCAAAATGTATGAAAAGTGCTGTAAATATCTATGTGGTCATCTAGCTGCCTGCCCTCCCCAGGAGCTCTCCAGAACCCAGTGCTGAAAAGAACTAAAGCACACTTTTTTCTTTGTCTGCAACGTTCTCAAAACCTGATGTCACTTTATACAAGAGATTCCGCAGACAAAGACCTGCATTACTATCACTGTCACTATGTAGGAAATCATTTGTTTGGCAAAGTTGCTTTGAAAATCAAAATGATGTATTGTATTACTCCAATAACAAGCTAAATAAAAGAGAAACAGAAAAGGAATATAGGATGATACCTTTATACTGGACTAAACTAAATACATTATTTGACTAGTTTTCGAAGGTTAAAATGGTCTTTTTCAGGTCAGGACAGTATAAGCAACAGATGACAGTACTTTAATAAATAAATGAATTACAAAATTATTCCAATGACAGTCTCAGAGGAGAGAGTGGACGTGGGTGGGCAGAGGGAGATCAAAAGGTGACCGGGTTGTAAATATTTATAGTTTATAATTGATAGAAAGCCCGTATCTTTATTAAGTCCTGTCTGGTCCAACTGAAAATGTCTTATCTTCAATTCAAAAGTTTTACATTCTGCGATTGCTTTGGAACCATCCAAGAGCGTAAAACATTGAAATGAAGATAAGCCACTTTCAACCGGATGGGCTTTCTATCACACTATAGGTTTACTGGTCATACTTGCTAAAGTTAGGAAATACAGGCCACAGGTTTACGAACAATAAACTTATATCAACATTAGAAAAGCGTATTAACATATATAGAGAGCTTCTTTTCTTAGCTGTTTATAGATTGGAGGGGGGAAGGGAGGGAGTTTGGATTTAGCCTTTGCAGGAATAGATCACAGCATTCAGGTATGGTAGACATTTTTCCTATTCGCAGAGGGCGTACAGTCTAAGGGGCCTTTTACTATAGTGTGCTAAGCAGTTAGCCACGTGTAAATACAAGAATTGTTCCAAAATATACTAAAGCTCTTGTTATACTGATAACAATCACAACTAGCAAGCAAGAGCACACAGTTTTCACAATCACCATACCAAATTGCAACTGAAATTTTTTTTTTATAAACAAAATACATTTTTGAAAAATAATGAGCTTTATGGGGTGCAGCCTGACACCATGGCTTATTTAGCATTCATCATCACTCCATTAGATAATGGTGTCTCCAATTCCCTATCAGTCAATGCAATGTATACCTTTGAGTCAGTCCTGACTCCTGGTGACCCAGAAGCTCCTGGGTTTTCTTGGCAGTGTCACTGGAAGTAGATTGCTAGGCCTTTCTTCCAAGGCAATGGAGGGTTAAGTGACTTGCCTAAAGCCACAAGGAGTGCTAGTGGGAATTGAACCCTGGTTGCTTGGTTACCAAGTCAGTGTTCTAACCACCAGGCTACTCCTCCACTCCCCAACACCCTATAGGAAACTGATATACTCTTAACACTTTTTTTCCTGAGGCCATGGAACTGGAATTCGAGCTGCTGACCTGCTATTGGCCATTTGTCACCTTATATGGTGAACCTTATATGAATAAAAGAAGTGCACCGCCTGGTGTGGATGATTTATTGTTCATTCCTCCTTCGGTACGCTCCGACAAAAAATTTGTATTTGCTTTGGGGATTATACCAGTGAATGTTTCTTTGGATTTGTCACCCCAGGCAACTGCATAGTTCACTTAATGGAAGCACCAGCCCTGTCAATGCATATTCTTCTATTTTTTTTAATTTTATATGTATGCAAGTTTTCACAAAATACAAGTTATAACACACTTGTTGAGGAACTGCGGGCAATCTAAGAAATAAGCAGAAAATACATGAGGAAAGAGAAACATACTGACCACCCAACCTCTAGCCCATAATAAGAATCCAAGCATGGTTACCAGGAAAAAACAAAAAATAAAGGCAAAGAAAAACAATACCAAGAAAACCGAGATTGGCACAACTGGCATTATTCTAGGACACTGGCAGGAGAAGAATCGAGAATCCCAGGGCCCGGAGACCCATGGGCATTTAAAAAGGAAATCAGCTGTGAGGGAAATGAGAAAACATAAGATTGACCCTGAAGTCTAATAAGGCACTTACATGCATATTTGAGAAAAATCCCCACCCTGCTGGAGAACCTGCGGACGCGAGACTAAAATCACAACTGCAATGCTAGATTTCCCTTGCCAGGTCGGGGAGAATTCTAACCAGACAGCCCTTAAATAAAAAGCGTACAGAGCAACCACTCCCTGTCTGCCACAAGCGCCAAAGTTATGAAGGAGTATCTAACTCTGAATCAGACGTTTACAATACAGCAGATGCCTTCACTACATCAGCCTCCTTTGGGCAGCAGCAGGGACCTTCCGACCCTGTGAGAGGTAATACGCCTTAAACAGCGGAGGACAAGCATCTGAAGATACCCCCATTACCACCGAGAGATATTGCTTAAACACATCCTCCGTGGTAGTAATGGGGGATCTTGGGAAGTTAAATAAATGCAAATTAGAAAGCCAACTACGATTGTCCAACTGTTCCAATTTAAATTTTATATTATGACAGACTTTAACAAATGCATCTGATTGCTCAGCATGACATGGAGAGAAACCTCTTCCGCCATTGTTTTTAAAGATGCAATAGATTCAGTGTTCCTCCCACAACTCTCAGCATTCTTTTGTGTCTTATTTTGCAAAGACTGAATCTGAGGAGAAATAGCTTCCCCCACGAGTTTGATTGCATTCCAAACAGTTTCTAAAATAAACTTCTCTGGCCTTTGCAAAGCAAAAGAGAAAGAAGAAGTATCCCCTTCAGCAACTCCAGACTCCAAGGACTCCATGGGAACAACAGGACAAGACACCGTAGGCAAAGTCATCGCTGTTGAAAAAATCCCTCTCTGCAGCTCAGTCTGAGCTTGATGATCTGGCAAGACATCTAGCACCACAGAACTGGCTCTGTCAGGCATCCGCAGTGAAGATGCAGGAAACCAGCACCGGGAGATCCTGCTGCCTCCAATCCAGCTGAACTCGTTCTGGAGCACGGCTGCTTAGAAGACCTCAGCGCCACGGGGGGCAAAAGGTCACATCCTGAGAGAGACTGGGAGTTAAAATGCTACAACAGTCCCACAGCTGGGATATCTGCTTCCCCTTCAACCGCCAGCCACTGCTTTCGATGCATAAAGGAATCAATTGGGCCAAAAGCAACTGGAGGTAGGCATGGCAGCCTGGGAAACAACCTGCCTCGCCTTCCTCTTCTTCCCGATGAGCCAGCCTCTCAGCATACCACCATCGTGGATCGTCAAGACATATTCTAATCCACTCAGCTACTGGGAATGGACACAAGTGATCCCTATTTAACTTACTATGGACCTTTGTAAGGCAATTTTTGGAACCAGAGCCAATTTGGGTTTGTTATGACTGAGCGTGCAAACACTTAAGCAATGAAGACTTTTTTGTTTCTTCTTAATTACTCTCTGAATATTTCTATTCTTGCTCTCTCTCACAGAAACTGTAGAGTAGGTTGAACAAATGAATGAAAAAAACTCCAACTTTAGTGCATTCTGAATGGTATTTTTTAGCCAGCAAAGTGTCATTTCTTTCTCTATAACATAAGCAAAATTTGTCCATTCCTTTCTGAACACATTGCCAAGACCCTTATCCACTCTTTGGGCACCTCCTGTTTAGATTATTGCAACCTGCTTCTTGCTGGCCTTCATCAAAATCCTCTCTCTCCCCTTTAATCTATTCAAAATCCAGCCACGCAGCTAATCTTCAGCCAGTGCCGCTAGGCTCATGTAATTCCTCTTCTGAAGGCACTTCATTGGTTTTCTACCCATTCCCACATCCAGGTCAATTTTCTGCTACTAACCAACAAATGCATTCATTCTGTGGCTTCTGGTTACCTCACCTCGTATCTCTCCCTACACCCCACAGGCAAATCACGTTTATCTGTGCACTGCTCTTCTTTGGCCAACTCCAGACTTTGTTCAGTCCAACATGCTGCATTGAATGCCTGGAATAGACTACCTACATCAGTACGTCAAGCTCCATCTCTGGTACTATTCAAATCCAGGTGAAAGCGCACCCCTCCTCTCCCCTCCCCTCCCCCAGATGCGGTTTTTGGATCCTGATCCTCTTATCTCCTATCTATAATAACTATTTCCCTTAGTTTTACCCTAGTCCCATGTTTGTTGTCTTTCTGTCTTAAATAGATTGTAAGCTCTAACAAGCAGGGACTCTCTCTTATGTGTATATGTACAATGCTTGTAGAACTATACAAATAAGTAGTAGTAATGTAGAATGCACAGAATGCAGGTCTCAGTAAAAATGCTGGTTTATAAGACTCCACAAGTCTCTGTTGTTTTTTGTTTTTTGATACTACAAACTAGCACAGAAGCCTCCCTGGAAGTTGTATATTCATTATGAAATAATTGGTAAATAAGGTCTTGACCAGGTTTTGTCAGACCAAGAGAACGAGGGACAATGATCATTCCTGAAGAGGAAACATTTAGGGACCAATATTCGAAAGGCATTTATACAGTTTACAGCCCAGTAAACCATGTAAATGCCTCTAATTGGGATGTCAATGGCTCTTCCGCAGTAGACTGACTAACATACTGAAGAGGGCTTTAAACTAGATTCATTGGGAATGGGTGAAGAAAGCGGCCGGGTAAGTGAAACATTAAATACCTCTATAAAAATTGGCAAAAGGGGCAAGATCTGAAAGCGGTGTGTGTAAATGTCAGCAGCATGGGAAATAAGATCCCAGATGTAGAGGCTTTAATGGGAGAGGCTGACTTGGATTTAGTGGAGACATGGTTCACGGACAATCATGACTGGGATGTAATTATACTGGGCTAGACTTTATTCAGAAATGACAGAGTCGGGAGAAGGGAAAGAGTCGTACTATACTTCCATCCTTACTCTCCACCTCCCCCCACCCCCATCTCCCAGCCCTCTCCCCCTCACATCTACTCATGCCAACCTTTAGGTTTAGTCTCACATTATCTTATACAAAGTTCACTTGTGTTCATTTTTCGAGGTTCTTTCGTGTATAAAGTTCACTATGTTCAATACTCGATGTTCTATGTAACACAATTTTATCTGTTTCATGTAAACCACCTTGGATCTAAGATTAGGTGGTATATAAGCCACATAAATAAATAAATATATGTAAAAAATAATATTAAAGTATTAGAATTACAGAGTTTAAAAGGAAGTGAAGAGGCACTGTAGGTTAAACTAGAAAGAGGGAAAGGGAAATCCATTTGCATTGGTGTGATTTACAGATCTAACTCACAGGGAGAAGAAGTGGACAGGAATTTAATAGAAGACATTGACAGAATTGTCATAAAAGGAGAAGTACTACTGATAGGTGACTTTAATATGCCGGATATTAATTGGCACATCCCTGCTGCAGTATCATCTAGAAGTAAGGAGATCTTGGATTCTCTACAAGAAAAACTATTCCGGCAACTGGTAACAGAACCCACTCATGAAGGGGCCATACTGGACTTGGTGCTCGTCATTGGGGGAAAGTGTTTCTGATGTCATGATGGCAGATCACCTCGCTTCCAGTGATCACCAGATGATGTGGTTCAGAATTAGGACTAGGTGTGATAAAATCCATTCAAAAGCAAGGTCTTAGACTTTAGGAAAACTAACTTTGCCAAGATGGGACAATACTTCAAGCAGTCATTAGCGGGGTGGGAACAGCCAGGGGATGTAGAAAAGCTTGGGAAAAACTGAAAGGGGCTATTTTAAGGGCAACAAACATTTTATTTATTTATTTAACCAGTTTTCTAAATTGTCTTATCCTTCAATCAAAGCGGTTTACATTATGTAATCACTAAAAACAGGTACTGGATACATTCCCTTGTTCCCAAAGGGCTCATGACCTATGTGTATCTGAGGCAATGGAGAGTTAAGTGGCTTGCCCAAGGACACAAGGAGTGCCTATAGAACTAGAAACTCCAGCCCCTCTGGCCTGAGATTGCTGTCCCCAGGTGAGACTTGAACCCCTGGCACTCTGGCCTGAGGTACTGTGTCCTAACCACTAGGTGACTACTCCCTCACAGGAAAGGAGGCCACTGTGGTTCTCAAAAGTAGTTGAAAAGATAAAGAAAAAGAGGGTGATCTTCATAAAATACAAGAGATCACAGAAAGAGGAAGACAAGCATTTATATTTGGAAAAACTTAGAGAAGCTAGCAAAGTAGTCAGGAAAGCAAAGATATAAAAAGAAGAAATAGCCAATGTAATAAAATGGGGGGATAAGACATTTTTCAGATATGTTAGTGAGAGCAGGAAGGGCAAAAGTGATATTATCAAACTCAAGGGTGAAATGGAGAATTATGTAGAAGCTAATGAGGATAAAGCAGGAATTGTTTAACAAATATTTCTGTTTTGTGTTCACAGATGAAGGACGAGGAGCAGGACCTCAGGAAACACCCACAAATAGGAAGAGAAGTGACAGGGATCTTGAACAATTTTCAGAAGACTGCACTCGTGAAGAACTAGCTAAACTAAAGGTAGACAAAACGATGGGACCGGATGGGATATATCGGAGAATACTGAAGGACGGGGATGTTCTAGCGGCTCAACTGACTGAACATTTCAATGCTTCTTTAAAGCTGGGAGTGGTCCCAGAGGACTGGAGAAAGTCACATGTGGTCCCTTCACACAAAAGTGTAAGTAAGCGTGAGGTTGAAAACTACAGACCTGTTAGTCTAACCTCTGTGGTGAGTAAATTATTGGAAACGCTGCTAAAACAGAGAATAGAGAGCTTTCTTGAGTCCAATAGATTGCAGGATCTGAGGCAGTATGGGTTTACCAGAGGCAGGTCTTGTCAGACAAATATGATTGATTTCTTTGGCTGGGGAGTTGGACCGAGGAAGAACCCTATATGCGGTGTACTTAGATTTCAGTAAAGCCTTTGACACCATTTCACACAGGTGACTTATAAATAAACTGAGCACCCTAGGGATGGATCCTAAAGTGACTGACTGTGTTAGAAATTGGTTGAGCGGGAGGCAGCTAAGGGTATAGGAAAATGGAGCTCACTCTGAGAAGAAGGAGGTTACCAGTGGTGTGTCGCAGGGGCCTGTCCTTGGTCAAATTCTTTTTAACATCTTTGTTAGTGATATTGAGGAAGGGCTGTCGGGTAATGTTTACCTTTTTGTGGATGATACCAAAATCTGCAACAGAGTAGACACCCAGGAAGGAAGATAACATGAGGAGGGATATACAATAGCTAAGCTTTAAGAATGGTCAAGAATTTGATACTAAAAAAATGCAGGGTCATGCAATTGGGCAGCAAAAATCCAAGGGAGCAGTACAGTGTAGGGGGCAATGTACTTCTGTCTACAAAAGAAGAGCAGGACCTGGGCATGATTATTTTTGATGATCTTAAAGTGGTTAAACAGTTAGAAAAGGCAACAATGAAAGCCAGAAGGATGCTTGGGAGCATACGGAGAGGAATAGTCAGCAGAAGAAAGGAGGTGATAGTGCCTTTCTATAAGTCTCTAGTGAGACCACATTTGGAGTATTGTGTGCAATTCTGGAGACCACATCTTCAAAAGGAGTCGGTGCAGAGGAAGGCTACTAAAATGGTTAGTGGTCTTCGTTATAAAGCATATGAGGACAGACTTAAAGATCGTAATATGTATACTCTAGAGGAAAGATGGGATATAGGAGATATGACAGAGACGTTTAAATACCACTGTGGCATAAATGCGCAAGAGAAGAGCCTCTTTCAATTGAAAACAAGCTCTGCTACAAAGGGGCATAGAATGAGGGTGGAAGCGGATAGAAGTAATATGTGGAAATATTTATTTATGGAAACAGTGGTAGATGCATGGATTAGTCTCCCAATGAAGGTAGTGGAGAAGAGGGCAGTATCTGAAATCAAGAAAACACGGGACAAACATAGATGGTCACTAAAGGTGAAAAGAGGACTATTTTAGTTGATATGGAAGGGCAGTCTAGATAGGCCATGTGGTCTTTTTCTGCCGTCATGTTTCTATGTTTCTTCTATGTTTCTATGATGCTCCATTGCTTCTCTTTTTCAGCATTGTGCTCTTATTGTGGTCTCAGGTCCAGAGGGCCTCCGGGACTCCCACCAGCGTTTTAAAACAACTGCTCACAGGTCCTGCTGGCAGACATTATGGTGACCTTGGGCCATGATCCCCACAGGCGAACACTGCCCCTTTCAAATAAAGAGGCAGCCTCAGGCCACTCTTCTCAATGCCTGCATCCCCCTCTTTATTGGAACACATAGGTACGAACAAAGACACATACAGTACCACTAGAGGCTCTACAATTGGAGCTATCACTAGTGGAAAATGTACCTAAAAAAGTACCTATTTTATAAAAGTAACATAGGTGCCCATGTGCCTTTACAAAATCAGCTCCCCAAATTAGCCCCAAGATTAGCTGAACCATTAGGTAAACTATGCAGCCACCTAGGGTGACAGCTTCTAGGGAGAGCGGCAAAGATCACAGCATTCAAAGCTAAACATTAGATTCTGACAGCCAGGAGGAGCATAAGGCTTAAGGTTTGCTTAGGGGGCCAACACCTTCAACCAACTCTCGAGCTGGCTCCGGCTAGCACAAGAGCACTAAATGCCTGTTTATTTTAAAGATATGCGCATACCTTTCAACTTTACTGCCACTATGCACCCAGGAATGCCCTGCATGCAGACGACATAAAATTTGTCACACTCTTTCCAAATGTGGTCATGCAATTTTATAAATTCCCTCAGTGTGTAAACAAAGGTTTTAAGAGTAAGTGATTGCATCCACATTGCAGGCGTGCTTGCTGCTGCGTATGCTAGTATTTTATAAAGAAAAGTAGATTGCTACCTTCCTTTATAAGATAGCGCTTACCCATAGCACTATCCTCCACATGTAAAAAAATGACTTATGAAGATACTCCCTTTGTGCATTGTTTCCCTGAAGACATATTACAGCACTGATGCTTTCATAGCCAAAAAGCATGACAAAATATCGGTACCCTGAGCAGGGAGGAATTCACCTCAGACTATATGGGAAATGGACCCCTTGTTTTCTTTGGGCCCCCCTGCACTTCAGGGGGCATCTTGGGTGGAATTTATGCCACTAGGTGGGGGGGGGGGGGTTATTTTAGAAGCCTTATTTGTGTTTTGCAGATGGATATGTAGTTTGCAAACACTCCACATTTAACAGAGCCTTTCCAAAAATACCATCAGAATTGAGTGCATTCTGGACTCGTCTCAATTTGCAATCTTCACCAGCTATCTAACATGTGCCTTTACATGTTTAATATGTTGTACAAGCTGCATGGGGACTGTGTCAGTTGATGCTGTGTATTCTGATTAGTTTTTGATCTAATACTCGCCTGCATTTTATTTTCTGCTTCACTATTGGTTAAAATGTTGCTCTTTGTTATATGCTCATGTTCCTGCAATTCTTTTTGGTACTCTTCCTCTGTTATTGTTTCTTATCTTGGTCAATCTCTCTCCCGTATGTTTATTATCATTCCTTATTGCTGCGGTGCCGATGACCTCTGTAGTTTTACTATGTTACCGCTCTTCTGTTATAGCTCCACCATGAAGAAGAAATGTAAATAGAAACAGGCATCCCCGTCTCATCTACAGCAAGAGACATGGAACGTGGGAAAAATTCAACTTCTCGCTCCAGTTCTCCTCCCCATCGCCATCATGGAGGAGGCTTCAGTTTTAATTATTATTTTTAAATACTTTGTTTTGTAGATACAAGTTCTAATTTGAATATATTCAAAGTGAACTATGCGGATAAGTCCCCTAACTGGTACTATATGGGTAGTGCTGCTGAAAATTCTTAGGGATGACCTCAGCATAATCTAGATAGTGCTTCAGTAGTGCATGACATTTAGTCTGCTCTACGCCTATCTGGATACATTTAGAACAGCAAAAAAAAAGAGAGACTGTCCTAAATTTATCATGAGAGAAGACAGAACAAGCCCGATTAAAGTGTGTAAATGCCTTAAATCGGGATAGTCCCCTTCTGACTCCCCTATGTGTACCGATGCCATCCAATTAGCAACGGAGTGTGTTGGAGGCATTCTGGGATGCAGCGGAAGCGGCGACAAGCAATAACCGGGAAGCCTATCTTTAGGACGCAGGAGCTAACCAGGCTGCATCCAATATCACTGCCGTCCTGTTAACTTCGGCAGCTTCTTGCGTGTGCGACAATCCCCGGATATTCAATGGCATCACTGCAGCATTGAATACTTTGTTTAATTAATTAATTAATTAATTAATTAAATTAATTAATTAACAGATTTTTTATATACCGCTCCTTCCATTGATCAGATGCGGTTTCCATGGAACAACAGTAAACAGGGAGAGCTGTTTTTACAGATAACAAATTGGAACTTACATTTAACAATTAACAGATTGTGAACTATGTACAAAGGAACAGAATTAAACTATATACAGAGTTATTTGTTATTCATTTGTCATCAAAACATTGTTTTAGGGCTTCAGTACTTCATACCTTTTCTGGAAAAATTATATTAGCTGGAATAGGACTATCCTTTATCTAGCTGAGAGGTGAATTTGTCAAGGATCCATAGTGCATTGTGAATAAGTGTGTTTTAAGTTTTTTCCTAAACTCCATGATTTCGGGTAAGGATCTTAATTCGGATGGGATTGTGTTCCACAGTATGGGGGCTGCATGGGAGAAGGCTTTCTTGTTTGTGGTTTTTTTGGCCTTTATAAATTCTTTTGGTGTTGTTAATTTGTTTAGCTGGTCTCTCCTTTGAAGATTATGAGTGGGCTCTATTTTGATGAGGTTATTTATAGTCAGGGGTGCTGTTTTATTTAGGGCTTTGTAGGTGGTTAAGATAGTTTTATAATCTATTCGGCTTTGAATCGGGAGCCAGTGTAAATATTCTAAAATAGGGGTTATATGTTGGAAAGGTGGGGCCTTCGTAATGGTCTTGGCTGCCGCGTTTTGTGCTAATTGAAGTTTTTTCAAGGTCTGTTTTGTTACACCTAGTAGGATTTGATTTGCAAAGTCAAAATGGGGGGTTATTATAGCTTGTATAATTCGTTGAAAATCTTGTAGGTGCATTAGGGGGCGGAGTTGCTTTAATATTTTAAGTTTAAAATAAACTTTTTTTGTTATGTTTCTTACGTGTGTGTCCTTGCTAAGGTGTTTGTCTAGTATTACGCCTAAGTAACGTACTTCAGTTTTTAGTTTGATATCGTTATTCTGCAATGTAATATGTGAGGGGGGAATGAACGTTGTGTTTTTAGTTACTATTAGGGCTTCTGTTTTTGAGTGATTGATGTATAGGTTGTTTTCATTTAGCCAAGTGTTTATTTCATTGAGGCATTTGTTAATGAGTTGTATAGGGATATTCAGTATTTTGAATGGGACATACATCATAATGTCGTCCACATATAGGTGAGAGTGGACATTAAATTTTTTAAAGATTTTACAGATGTGTTTTAAGTATATGTTAAATAGTAGCGCTGACAGTGCTGAACCTTGGGGGAGGCCTAGTTCTTGATTATATGTTTTTGAAGTAAGGTTACCGATTTGTACCATTTGAGTTTGGTCAGTTAGGTAAGAGGTGAACCATTCTAGAACAGTAGATTTTATTCCTATTTGCCTAAGTTTATTAATCATTGTTGAGTGGTGAACACTGTCAAAGGCTGCAGAGACATCAATGAATATAAGTAGGAATGCTTGTTTTGAGTTGTCTATTCCTCTTACAAGTGTATCGATCAGAACTGTTAGAAGAGACTCTACCCCGTGTTGGGGGCGAAACCCATACTGCTGATCATCAAGGGGGGCTGAGCTGTCAATGTAATCTTGTGTTTGAATTTGTACTGCTTTTTCAATTAATTTAGCCATAAACGGAATACTTGATATGGGTCTGTAGGATTTAGGTGATGATTTGTCAAGGGTAGTGTTTTTTAGGATTGGGCGGATCTGTACGTGTTTTAGTGTAGGGGGTAAGTATCCGTTTTTTAGGGAAAGGTTTATTATTGGGAGGATGAATTGAGAGAGTATAGGTAGAGAGTTCTTTATCCAGGTTACTGGACAAGGGTCAAGGAGAGAAGTTGTTGTATTAATGTTTGTTATAATGTTCTTGAGTGCAACATTAGTTAGGGGTTGGAATACGGACCATTCGTCTGCATGATGTATTTGAGAAGTATATATGGGTTTAGGTAGGGGGGGATGGGACATTGATTTGTTCATGAAATAATTTGCCAAGGTCTGTGGATTAATATCTCTGATTTCATTGCTGGAGTTGTGGGTGCTATTTGTCAGCTTTTGGACTATTGAGAAAAGTTCTCTAGGTCTATTTATTGCGTTATTTAGGATGGAGGCATGGTAATTTTTCTTGGCGTTGTTAATTGCATCTTTATACTTGTTAAGGAGCGTGAGGTATACATCTTTTTTAATCAGGTTTTTATTTTTCCTCCATTTACATTCAGCTTTCCTTAAATTCTTTTTCATTAGTTTTAAATCATTATTGTACCAGGGGGTTTGACCAACTTTAGAATGCGTGTTTTTCTTAATGATTTGTTTTTTAGCTGCAGCGTTATTGATAGTTTTGTGCCAGTTAGTTACTGCTGCATCTAGGTTTAGTGGATAGAGCTCAGCAGGGAGGGCTATGCGCCGATGAGATGCATAGCCCTTCGAAAATGATACTAGCTTAATATCCAGCCCAATCACCTCAATTATCTGCATAGCTCTGGCACTAACTGGTATACACATTTATTAACTGCTGTTCGCTCTCTGGAGAGCGGTACTGAACATATGTGTTTTATTTAACCACTGCGACTGGTGTTCAAAAAAAAAATGATAAGCATGGCTGTTAAATATTGGATCAATGTGTTACAATTTTGCACCTAATCTTTGATTGAAGGATAAGGCGGTATTGAAAACTGGTTAAATAAATAAATAAATAACTGCAAAGTTAACCCAGGATAGCGGCAAAACTGCCACGGTAACTGTTGGGGATCTTCCCAGCAGTCTGTAGAAGATAGCCATTCCACTGGCCTGGGGTAATGCTCATTACTGGATAACAGTTGCACAACTGCAAATGTAGATGCAGTTAGAAGGCAACTTAACTGTTCCACGTTATCTACCAAATTAGCAGATAACATACAATAACCACATCCCTGTAAATCACAAGGAAGAGTGCCCACCCATTCTACACCCCCTAATTGGAATTCCCATGTTAGTAGTTTAATGAGGTTGATAATGTGGTACCATGTTAAAAGACTTCATGCTGTTGAGTCAATAGATCTTAAGGGTATTTTATTAAATGGGCTAAAGGTTAACCTGTGCTATTTGCAATTAGGTCCCATTGAATAACCTGAGACCCAGTTACAAAAAGCACGGGTTAAACGTTTGGTCAACTTAGTAAACATATCTCATACAGTGTGGTTGGAGTGGAGGATTAGCCTAATAGTTAGGGCAACTGCCTAGTAACCAAATTATCAAGGGTTCAATTCCCTCTTGTGACCTTGGGCAAGTCACTTAACCCTCCATTGTCTTGGAAGAAAAGGCCTGGTAATCTACTTCTGGTTATAAAACCCAGAGGCCACTAGGTTGCCAGGAGTCAACACTGACTTGATAGCACTTAAAAAAATAGTGTATCATCACTTCTAGAATGACTTGTTCCCTGAAGGCAGAGGTAGTGTATTATGCCCTTCTCTTCTATTGCTAACTCCAGACTTCGCTCCTTTCACCTTGCTGTTCCTTATGCCTGGAACAAACTGTCTGAGTCTGTACGTCAGGCGCCTTCTTAGACTCTTTTCAAATCCAAGCTGAAAACTCACCTCTTCGCTGTCGCTTTCGGATCTTGACTCACCTGATCTCCTTTATGTTTTCTTACCATTCGTCCTAGCTGTATCCCTTGTCTACAGTTACTCTTGTCTTGGCTAGATTGTAAGCACTGATGAGCAGGGACCGTCTTTAACATATGTCTGTGCAGCGCTGCGTATGTCTTGTACTGCTATACAAATGTTTAGTAGTAATAGTAGTAGTAGTAATAATTTATGTGAAGCTGAGGAATGTAAATTATAGTAACCAGCATGGCCCATCTTGTCTGCCCATTAAGGTGTATCAGATTGTAACTGCTGCTATGAGCAGGTTAACTTGACCTGTCATTCCATGCAGGTTACCCTCTCTATACTTTGTGAAGTGTGAAAATCATTTGCTTGCTTTGAGCAGGAATGCTCCTCTTGTGTTTATCCCTTGCCTCTTTGCATCACTATTTTTGTCCCACCACCTCCAGTGGGGGGGGGCATTCAAGACATCTACTGTCCTTTCCATGTTGCTTTTAAATGTTCCCCCTTTCAGTTTCATTTTGTGTGCTTGAGTTTTACAGCTTCCCCATCTTTGAAAAAGATTTGTTTGCTCATTAATATCTTTCAAATATTTAAATGGCAATATTATATCTCCGATGCCCCTCCTCTCCTCTAGGGTATGCATCTTCAGATTTTCAAGTCTCATAAAGCCCGATTCTGTCCTGGACATACAAGCCCTCTGTACACCCAGTCTGAACTGGATGTACAGAGGGTGTGGATATTCTGATCCCGCGGGGATGATCCTGTGGGGCACGTCTAGCCCCACGGGATCAGAATTGCGATCAGGCCTATACGTGCAGGCTGGGACTGCGATTCAGCTGGACTGAACATACAGGCCCTGCCAGACTAACTCAGTCAGGGCAGTTCAATGCAGCCACGGCACTATGACGTCCGGTTGCCAAGAAGAGTCATGATCCCCGGCCGCCAGCACCAGCATCGATTTCCCCACAGCCCGACCCCCGATATGGCCTTCTAAGGCCAAGGTCGGGCTGCGGGGTATGTCCTCAGCACCCCCTCCCGCCTCATCTGTGCCTCGTTCCAGGCCTCCAGTTCCTGAGACAGCAAAATAGTCCCACAACATTATGGAATCTCCATCATATTTAACCTTAGGAAGGATGTTTTCTTTCCTTATAAGCTTTATTTCTTCGCCTGTAAATGTATTTCTGGTTTGCATTGCCAAAGAGCTCAAGTTTGGTTTCATCTGGCCACAGAACATTTTCCCAGAAGGATTGTAGTTTCTCAAGGTGGGTTTGGACAAAGATTAGTCGTGTCTTTTTACATCAGTCTTTGAGAAGTGGGGTCCTCCTTGACTTTTACTCATGAAGCCCTTCTTTGTTTAGTGTACAGCATATGGTGTGGTTTGAAACCACCACTCCAGATTGCTCCAGATCAGCCTTAAGCTCTTTGGATGTTGTACATGGTGTTTTCCCAACAGTTCACTCTTACATTCGAAGACTTCATGGATGAATTTTCCTCTTCCCACCACATCATGGGAGGTTCTTGACAGTTCCATCAGCAGAAAACATCTTAATAACATTGAAAATTGTAGATACAGGAATCCCAAGGTCTTCGGAGGTGGCCTTATACCCCTTTGAAGTTTGATGTTTGGTGCTTCTCTGACGGTCTAAGGCAGCTCTCTTATTTTCACCATTCTGAAAATGGAACAGGGAGTGAATGTGGCCATTTTAAATATTAGAGCCATCATTCATTGATTGATTCAAGTCATGTGAGTATTGACAACTGATGACAGGTGCATCTAATTTTACTGTAATGGGAATGTGGTTCTTCTTTTCAATCTGAATTGTTTATAAGGGTACCAATAATCATGTCCTGGCAATGTCCCAGTTTTTATAGTATTTTCTACTATTTCCTTTTTTAATTGGTCTTGTTTTATTTGATTCTTTATGTGTCAAATATATCTGCATATATAGTCCAAAGCACTTTCTCTGGCCACTATTTTTTTGGATAAATTGAACATTAAGGGGTTGAACTGCAAGGATGTCAGTAATGTTGACCACAGCTGTATTTTATTAAATACCAAGCAAACTACATACATGTACATAACAAAATCAGAGGTATGAATGGTTTTAACACCTCCCCCCAATCCACCCCTATACCACAAGAATATATCCTGTTCAACCCATTCAATAAACCATAGCATCTGTGCTTATTTGCAATGTTGCAAATATTCCTTAATTGGAGCCCTGAGTTTCACAAATGATACAAAGTTCCTCTTTTTCTCTTCAACTACTGACTTGCGTTTATAATGAGACAGACAGAATTCCACCAAAAAGACATACTAAGCAACAAATTATTCTTCCAACAACCTAAAATGGTTCGTATAGCCACCAAAAGCAATATTTCCCCAAGAGCTTTTTATGCTCTGGCCTCAAAGAATATAGGTGAGACCAAGTTCTTAGAATAACAATCTCATACATCAGAGGCTCCTGGAGATGCAGTATATCCTGGATTTTACCCCACATGTATTGCCAAAACACCTGAACATTTCCACAGTAAAACAATAGGGGCCCGATTCTGTCCTGGATGTAAATCCCCTCTGTGTGTCCAGTCTGAACCGGACACATAGAGGGGATCGTGATTCTGATCCCATGGGACATGTCAATCCCACAGGATCAAAGACACAAGGTGAGCACCAAACTCGCAAGGAGACCAAACAAACCAAACGGCGAGCAGGATAAGGGTCACTAGCACTTTATTAATGAAACACCCCAACGCGTTTCGGCACCTTCTCTCTTCTATTCCAGGTTTGGCATGTAAGTCGTTAATGATTGCACACAAAAGAAATCGCAATATCAGGAATATTTTGGTCCCATCGGCCCTTGCAAAACCTAAGCCAATAGTTAGAGCCAAGGGGCATTTCACATGTGGACGGTGTTCCGTTTGCCTGAACAGTTTGTCCATGAAAGATGTCTTTGTGCATCCCATCACGGCACAAAAATTCTTTTTGAATCATTTTTCAAACTGCAATACGAGTAATGTGATATATGTTATTATGTGTCCTTGTAAGCTTCTATATGTCGGCAAAACCACTCGCACTATCAAGACACGTATTATTGAACACAAAAGTTGTTTGAATAGACGGGTAGAAGACAAACCTCTAGTACAACATTGGGTCGAAAAAGGTCATTTAGTTTCTGACCTCAAGTTTTTTGTTATTAAGGTAGTATATCCACATTGGCGAGGAGGCGATGTTGATCGTATTCTCCTTAGATTGGAACAACGGTATATTTATGAGCTTCAGTCAGTTGAACCGATGGGTCTTAATCAAGAGTTTAATTTGTCTGGTTTTTTATGATTGTTTTTATTAGGTCATTGTTTATTATTTATTATTTATGATTCTCTTTTTCCCTTCCCCTTTTTCTCCTCCCCCTCTCCTCCCCTTTCCTCTTCTTCCCCCCCCCTTCCCCCCCTTTTTTCTTATACAATTTAGTGTTTTTATTTTATTTTACTATTTATCAATTTGATACATGGCATTATTTATTATATTTATTTATTTATTTCTTAAAGTGTGCACATAGCCAATACGATGCAATTGTGTAGGAGCGTTTGTATTAGTAGTGGTTACGTTTTATGTTTCAAGAACAAGGTTTTAAGATGTGGTGATTTCCCCCTTGATGTTTTGATGATTTTATACAGTTTTATTTTATATGGTCCCAATGTGATGAGTCTAATTGTTTAGAAGTTTTTAGACCGCTTTTTATGTAGTATACTACATGCTCCTTGCATGTTCGGGTTTGCCGAATTAGGCACTAATGAAAATATTAAACGTTTTATCTTTATATTTATCTTTTTATTCATTTTATAAATACAGTTTAGAGATCCATTAACTTATTTTCAGTAAGAGAATTTCATTTATTATTTGTTCACATCGCGTTCCACATCTATATACATTTTTGCAACAACCGTCTTGCTCCTTCTCCTGCCATCACGCCAGTGTCAATGCGGTTCTTAAGCTGGTCTGTAAGCTTGGGTTTTGCATCTAGAGTTTTTTTCACGGTGTTCAAAGAGTGCATGGTTTTTAATTCAAGGTCTTTTTTGATTTCCCTTTTTCTTCCTTAGTTTTTTATTTTTTGCTTTCATATTTTTTGCCACACGTTTAATTGTTTTCAGTAAAAGTACAATTTTATAAACTTCTGTTTTATGATCCCCTCAATTGCGCTAACAATCTAGCGCGTTTCTCTGAAGCCAAAGTGATTTTCTGCCGATTTCATGACGTCATGTTCCATATGCATATGCAGTTATGTAAAGTCCTGTCTCGTGATCCTTTTAAATCGCGCCAAAATCCAGCGCGTCTCCCTCAAGCTGGTTACGGTATCCTGCCGGTTTGAAGGTACGTCCTGTTGCCACAATGTGTCGGTTGTAACAATGTTCTGTTATTTAAATTTGTTTATGATGACTTTGCACGTTCTTTTTTCACATTCAGCCCATGCTGTTTAATTATGTGAGCCAAGGCTGTTTTCCTTCTTTTCTAAAATTCATTTAAAAGGCACATGAGCACACGTTGTTAATACTCATTTTTATGAATGCAGTTCTTTTCCCTTTTTTCTTCCCCATCCCCCTCTTGGCTTTCCCCCCCCCCTTCCTCCCCCCCCCTCCTTTTCCCCTTTCCTTCTCTATCTTTCTTTTTTTTTTCTCTCTTTTTCCCCTTCCCCCTCTCTTCCCCCCCCTTCCTTCTCCTTCCCTTCCCTCCCCTCCCCCCCTCCCCCTTCCCCCCTTTTTCCTTCCCTTTCCTAAGTTACCCCCTTTTCTCATAACATTGGAATATTTTAATTCATCTTTGGTAAACTGTTTTTCAAAAAATTTTAATACATAAGTTATGGACATGGTCTCTTTCCTCTTATAATTCACATTTTTTGTAAGATGGTTTTTTCGAGTATCACAATATTTTTGAACAGCCTCTTTCTTTGTCACTTTTTAAGGATCTAGTATCCTTTTCTCCCAATTAGGTAGTTGAAGGGTTTTTTTTTGGAGATGTTTGTCTAGAGCTTGCCATTGGTGTATATAAGTTTGTTTATATTTGTTTTGGTGTATTTATAATTTTTATTTATTTAATGTTTTAACTAATAATGTATATATATATATAAAATGTTTATGTGTTTTTATAACTGTGGATTGAGATTGTTATAACTGTTTACATATGTACATTTTTTATATATATTTTTTATATATATATAATTTATATATATATATTTTTTGTGCTCTTATTTTAATGTATTTTAATTATTTGATTATTACTATTTATTATTATGTATTTATATTGTTTTAATTGTTTACACATATACATATATTTATTGTTGTATGCTCCTATTGATGTATCTTAATTATTTACCCAATTAGTTTTCATATTTTTTACCTTTATCCATTAGACAATTTATGATTACGTAATATTATGGTTTTGGTGCATGATTTATAATGCTATACATGTTCTTGGTCTGGGTCTCCTATTTTCTTTGTTATTTATTGTGAATTCACAAGTCATTTGTTATTTAATGTATTTATCATGTTTTTTTTCAGCTTTTTTTGCACTATTGGTCACATACTACTTATGCGCTTTTTTATGTATGACTAGAAGTCTTATAAGTAAGTATATATATTTTTCTAGATATTACATCCTTGTGGTCGCACAATGGATTTTTATTATTTATGTTTTTATATTTTCAATGTATCTTAGATATTTTCGGTTTTGATTTATATATGATTTTATGTTTTTTAATTTATTTGCAGTCCTCCCTACCCCCTGATGAAGGCATAAGCCGAAATGCGTTGGGGTGTTTCATTAATAAAGTGCTAGTGACCCTTATCCTGCTCGCCGTTTGGTTTGTTTAATCCCACAGGATCAGAAATGTTTACAGTCCTGCACGTGCAGGCCAGGACAGCGATTCTGTCTGACCTGCATGTGCAGGACTGCACCCAGCTAAATTAGACAGGGCATTTAAATGGAGCTGCAATGCCATGGCACCGCGGCTCCATTTAAAAGCCATGATGCTGGCCACCAACCAAAATGGTACATTCCCCACAGCCCGACCCCTGATCCGGCCTCCGAAGGCCAGGGTTGGGCTGCAGGGAATGTCCCTTGGTCCCCCCAGCCCCTTCTGAATGTAAAATAAAAACCAACCATCTGGGGGAGTTATTCCACCTTCCCCGGCCATTTCGCCAGCCCACTCTCCAACTCCAGGCCACCCCTTCCACACCACCGACTAACTTCCCCGCACAACTGGCGGAAAAGTTAGTCTGGAGCTGAAGCCAGCATGAATAGCGGGAATGGACGTCGGGAAGTCCATCCCCGTTATTTGTGGTTCAGAACGACCCCCTAGATGTTCTAATGTTTCAATGTCAGATAAACAAGACCAACACCAGTTATATATAGTCTAATCAATTCTATGCAGCTTCACTGGTGTCCAAAATCACTGTATGCAAGGAAAAAAGTTATTGAGACTTTGAGGCCAAAGGAAAACCCTGAATAGTCTTTCTCCAAGTCTTGCCAGACCTCACTTGGTATCTGCTGGGCAAGATATTTTTCCCAAACCCTTAGCAGACCCATGCTTTTATTTCTGATCAACGTTGTGTTTAGTGTTTAACATCTTATAGAATGCAAACATTGCATGGGTCTCTGCAGAGATCTGACAGCAGAAGTCATCTAAGAAGGAAGTGGTCAGTAAATCCTGGTAGGAGCCACACCGTTTACTCAAAACAGAGAAGAATTGTATCCACTTGTAGCATTGTAAAAAAGGGAGATCATATTTATGGTGCAGTTCCTGGAAGGACATTAAAAGATCCTCCTGAAGAATATCCCACACTAACCATACTCCCTGCTGGATCCAGAAGAACCATGCTAACTTCCACTTATTAACTTTAAATCATGGGTTATACCATACTGGAAACTGGAAGATGCTCAGTGGAAGACCCTCAGTGTTGAAAAAATAATTGGATGAGTCTGTATTTGCTGTGAAGGTTGCATACACACTAAGGAAGAAAGTTGTAAAGGTGCCACCAAGTCAGATTCTAACTGAGCCCAACTCAGAGAAGGGTCATAGAGTATGCTGCAAATCCAGGAAATCCGCTGTCGCAAAATGATTGCATAAAGATACTTAGCTCTGCTAAGCCCGCCGGCAGTCTTAACAGAGCTGCGAGAAAGGGAACCTCTCCCTTCGCGGCTCTGTAAAGCCGGCGGGCTGAGGGAGACAGGAGGGCTCAGCCGGGCAGACGCGGGACACTTCCTTCAGCCGCTGCCATGGCAGCAGTGGCAGCAGCAGCCAAGGTTTTTTGTTTTTTTTTAAATTTCCCTGGGTTGATAGGGGGTAGGGGGTTAGGACAGGTAATGGGCTATGGGGGGGGTAAAACTGGAAGTGGGCTGATGGGGGGATTAGGACTGGAAGTGGGCTGATGGGGGGTTAGAACTGGTAATAGGCTATTTATTTATTTATTTACATTTCTTTTATACGGCACTATTTATCATCAGTGTGGTTTACAGAGAACGAAAATACTCACATGCGCAACGAGCTGTCATGAGTTTACATATAACAGGGCAAATAACCAGGAATTAACAATGGGAAACATTATACAATAAATAAACTATATACAGTACGGTTATTATTTATATTATGTGCAGCGTAAGAAATATACTTATTGCGTAACCTGTGGGATTGGATTGTGTTGGAGTGTCTGTGAGGGAGGGACTTGGAGGGAGGGAGGGACTTGGAGATGGGGTTGGGTAATGGGAAGGAGTCTGGAAGGGAGCTGACATGCAAATAGCACTGGAAGGGGGATGGACAGAGGGTAGGGAGCTGGAAGGGAGCTGACTGGGGGGGTGGCACTGAGAGTGGACGTGAGCTGATATCTGGGATGGTATTTGGATTAGAAGGGGCTGGACAGTGGGGAAGGAGGGGGACTGGAAGGGAATGGACACCAGTGGCAGTCGTGGGAATGCAAGGCGGTTGACATTGGAAGGTACTGGGGGGGAGGACTGGATAGGGGGCTGATACTGGGGAGGGTTACAGGAACTGGAAATGTGCTGCTGGAAGGAAAACAAAAGAAGAGATAAGAAATGGCAGATGGACCATGGATCACAGAAAGAGAGCTAAGAGAATACAGGAAAGCAGAAGCCTCAGATCGGGACCAGAATGATCAGAGAATAAAATGGTCAGACAACAAAGGTAGAAAAAATATTTTTTTTAAATTTTAGTGATTGGACTTTGTGCTATTTTTATATTTTACACAGTATTGGGGAACTGCATCTCTTATTTATCTGATGTTGCACTGCATGTGGACTCTGACTTCTCTGGGTTTCAATTTAAAATTTGTCTGCATATTTTTATTTTATTTTAGATTGTGGTTACTTATTCTGTACTTGGTGAGGGTCGATGTTGTGAGTGTGTGACTGAGGTCAGGTATTCTGTTAACATGGCGTTTGTACATAAAGATCTATACTGTACTGTAGTAATTTTACTTGTTCAGCTTTTCAAATAGGTGTATGGATGTTCTAGGGCCCACTGTAGTATTTACAGTGACACTTTTTTGGATGGGCTCCTTGTGTGTGAGTTTTGGAAGTTTGTGCTGATGTCGTATGGTATAGTAGGTTTGCTCTTTGTTATACGATTTTGTATTAGTTCACAATATGCCTGGTACTGGAGAATAGTGGTTGTTGTTGTTGTTGTTGTTAGTGAGATGATCAGAATCAGATTTTTTTAAAAATATTGAGTTCTGTGGATGAATGTCCTGGTTCTGCTCTGCACCTACTGTGGATGCAAATTATATGTTGAAAAAGAAAAAGCAAGAATGCAGTTTATAACAACAAAATAAAAATGAGTTATAATTTTGTTTTATAAACTGTGCTGTTGGTTCTTGATGTCTTTTATTTCCTTGATGTGCAAACGGGACCGTACCTAGACCTGTGCAAGCGGTGCAGTCAAAATGCCGCTGGCAGGACAATAGCAGGCAGCCGAAATGCGCTCCCCAAGCCTTTTTGCAGCACTTTAAGCAGGTCTGGCCCCTCCCTCCTCCAACGCAACGTCAGAGTAGGGAGGGACAGATCTGCTTAAAGTGCATGTGCCTTTCAGATTGGGCGCATGCCCCCCTCCTCCTCCCCATACCTCTGTCCAGCACTGCCTGCTCTTTCCCTGCTGCCGGCGCCACCATGAAAAAGCAGAGGGCGGCAGCAGCAGGGAAAGAGCAGGCAGCGCTGGACAGAGATATGGGGGAGAGGGGGGCGTGCGCCTGAGTTGCAAGTTGCACAGGGTGTGATTGCAGCTTGATACGGCCCTGTGTGCAAACATCTTGCATTTCCTCCATACAATCTAATTGGCTTTTTGGTTTGGTTCGGTTTGGTCTCTGATTGGATTTCTGAAAAAGCCCCGCCCCCTCTAAGGTGTGGGGGGGGGGGGCACCATTTCATACTTTGCCTCAGGCAGCAGATTGCCTTGAGCAGCCCCTGAGAGAGGGCTGATCATTCATGAAATCAATATTCAGGCTCAGCTGCCAAATAAACATAAACAGATGATTTATTCACTTATCTGTATGCTGATAGTCACCAACTGTGTCCACTCTGATAGCTCTACTGAATATGAAGTTCGAAGCTTTAACAAGTAACTTATCTTAAGTTAGTAGGAACACACAAATTGCAGCCCTAACAGATAAATGTTTTCAAGATAGCTGCTGAATATTGCCATTATCCAAATAATATTTGGGCCTTTCTTTAGAACGCCTCTTGTTCCCCCTAATCCTGTATGGATAAATTTTGGCTAGACACCAGGTTGTCCACACAACTTTGAATCAAGAGGATTTAAGTGGCTAGCACTCAACGCTAACTGCATAATTCCATTTCGGTATAAGTCTTGCCAGTTTTAAACAGATCCCAAGTCTCACACATAACATTTTTTTTCACGTTTTTCTACGTCAAATATAGGAGTAAAATGTTGGGGTAATAGCTATGTCCCATAGGAACTTGGTAATGATACAGAACATTGCTTTGCGGTTTCAAAACAGGAATGCGCATCCTGTTAGCACAAAACCCTCGTGAGTTCATTGAACTTACCCTGCACTGTTATAATGCAATTGAGATTACATGAGCAGACTGTAGTGCTGAATTATTGAGTAGAAAAAACCTGAAGAACAGACTGAGCCATGACCCCTTACGTTTACTGGTTTGTACGATTTGCTGCTTCAAGTGATCTGCAGGAAATCGTGTAGGCTTTGAATTACAGTTGTTCAGGCAGTTTTAAAGACTGCTCTGAGGTATCAGCAGAGATGGCAAGCTCTTTGTTATCTTTGCATTGCAATAGGTTGAATGTGAGATGTTTATCCTGTCATTATTGACATACTTCTTGAACATTTAATATACAGTCCCTAGTCATTATTAATTTACTTGGCATTCAGCGTAGTTGCATGGAACACAATGCCGCTTATCATTTGGCATTCATGTTAATGTCAGATGAGCAATTACACAGAGCTTTATTGTTTAGGGTTAGTCAATGCACATGAACATTTCCTGCAAATACCCAGCTGATTAAAATAATATAAAGTTCATTCTTTCCTTCAGCTACCCATCAGTCAGCTGAATCTGATTTTGATAGAACTTTATCTCAGTATAGGGGACATAAGGCGTAATTACTAAAATACATAATGCCTTAACCTTTTTTAATGGGATACAGTTACTAAGGAAAACATATCCCTACCCACACTCTCTTTTGCATTTAAGGCTACAGTCACTATCTACCAAATTTCAAAATATTTTAATTTAATACAAGATTTATATTTTGCCTTTGACAGCGTAGCAATCTTCAAGGTAGATCCGAAAACTGAACATTATCAGCAACAGAAAATTTCAAAACACAGCATTAAAAATTATGATATAATATATATCCTATAAACTTCCCACCATCCCTCTACTATTTTAAATCATTCCCTTAACAATTATAAGGGATTTGAACAGAGTGGAGGAATAGCCTAGTGGTTAGAACACTGGCTTGGTAACCAAGCAACCAGGGTTCAATTCCCACTGGCACTCCTTGTGGCCTTGAACAAGTTACTTAACCCTCCATTGCCTCAGAAGAAAGGCCTGGCAATCTACTTCCAGTGACACTGCCAAGAAAGCCCAGGAGCTTCTGGGTTGTCAGGAGTCAGGACTGACTCAAAGGCACACATTACATTGAAATGTATGCCAACATTATAGTATCACAGTGTACCCCAAAAATCCCTTAACCCTTTTTCCTCAGCCTTAATCTAATTGCAAGTAATGCAAAAACAGAAGTAATAACACCAAATAAAAAAGAAATAGAGAAGTAATTTCAAATTTAATAAGGATTCAAATTTAAAATGCAAAGGGTAGAACCATAGATGTGGCTAAAACCACTAAGGTAGCCCAAAGGTCATGACCTTCACAATTACCTGCTCCTCACTCTGTCCTTGTATTTTAGGCATATTTTTTATTCAATTAGTGAGTCTCTTCAAAGATTTCATACTGTCAAAATGTAATTGTCCTGTATTGCACAACAAGGTCCCACGTTTCATCCTTCAAGGGTACAGTGTTTATCTTGGTTTGTCAGTCCCATTGCATGCTAGAACTCCCACACTGATTTCACTGCCCACCTTCGGGACATTTTCTCTCACCAACACCTTTTCTCCCCTTCTTTAAGAAATAAATGGGCTTCTAGACTTGGAAACCCATTCAGGGCCCCCAGCAAATTACTTTCTCTAATATCAAACATGGCAGGGCCAGTGCAAGGGTACTGGGCCCCCAGGCAAATTAACCTTTTGTCCACCCCCAACCCCTGCTTATTTGAAGGATTCCTAGTGCTCTTCCTCCTCTTCATCCTTAAGGCCAGCACTATGAGCATCTTCAAAATGCATGGTTGCAGGGTCAGCAGTCCTGGTGTTCATCCTGTGAGGCATGCGATTAGCATCAGAAAGTGCTGGCCCCGTGACCATGGTTTTTTTGAAAGTGCTCTTCAAGACCAGCATTGGCAGGAAGAAGAGCAACACAGGCTTCCACTGCCCTACCCGGCCAACTCATTTCTCTCTTCAGCTGGAAGGACCTGATGATCCCCACCAGTCTAGCTGCCTGGACTAGCTCTTTTGCAGTTCCCTTCCCATTTTCTAATTCACCTAGAGGTAGGGTGAGCCCTGCACTTCCTTTCACTTTGAAAACTGGTTAAAAGGAATCTTCTTCATTAATTTATCTACTTCTTTGCAAGTTCTTATGTATATAATATTAGCCTTAGCCGTTATTTATTATTTATTTATGTGGTTTTATATACCACCCCGTCAGGAAATCAAAGCGGTTTACATAGAGCAATTAACCATTACAGGTAAGTAACCTTTTGCAAATAAGTGAATGCCCGCTCTCATGTAACATTTACAGAACAAGTAATTATTTACATTGTAGTTATTCTTTACAGTATAGGTTACAGTGGCAGTACAGGATACATTTACAGTAGTAGGATCATTCTACTCTTATCATGCTACTATACTAGGTATATAATGTTAATCCTTAACTGTTGTCATGCTACAATATTATAATGTAAAAAAACCCAAACAAATAAATAAAAATAAAGTGCAAATTATCCTTTGAGCAAATCATTTGTCTTTGACATTTATCTTTGATGGCACCAAATGTCATGTATTGACAGTAATTAAAAAAAAATTAAATATTATGAGAAGTTATATTTGCTGTGTTGCTATATTATATATTACGCTTCCAGGCGACCTCTGTTAACTGGTTTAAGTGTAGTGACTGCTTAGATTCACCACTAAAAGAGCATGTGGCTTGCAGTAGAGTAGGGAGCACAGCATCATTAAACGGCCCCTCATGAAGAATGTTGCAGTGGTTATTCCCTTTTACTGTAGTTGCTCGAGACCTTCATTCGGTTGAGCCTGGTGAAAGCAGGATCTTTTCCTGTCTTCCCAATTCTTCTTTTGAGTTGATTTAGATTTGTACATGATTTCCACCTGTGCATCCTGATAGCGCTTAAGTTCCGGGGCTGCCGAACACCTTTTTGGTTGGAGGGGCCAAATAAACAGAGCTCCAGCCCTGTCCCCAGCTTTTCGGCTGCTGATGCTCTGTTGGGCAAAATATTGATCAATCTATGGCTACAGTGGCCCATCCCATTCTGCTACCTAGGCTTACATTTATTAAATTCTAGGGCCCGGTTTTCAGAACTGCTGTTATTCAAACACCACAACAGTCTGCCATAGTTCTTAAACATCAACAAGATATTCAATGACAATTTCTGACTAGCAGCTTCCACTGAATGTAAGTGGCACTAACCACATAAGTGCCAGCACTTACCCGGTTAGTGGGACTTTCAGCTAGTGCTTACCTTATTGTAACTTAGGCCTCCTTTTCATGGAGCCTAAATTCTGTGGGCAAGGGCTGCTGAAAATTATGCTACCGAGATTAGCCACGGTACTGCCTCTGAACTAATCGGACAGTGCCACTGAGATCTCCACAGACCACCCTGGCATTATCCAGATATTGACGCTGAATATTGCAGTCTGCTCCTTTTACAAACGAGCTGCCAGGCAACAGTGCAGTATGTAAGAGGAAGTACTGAATGAAAAGCATTGTTCTATCTCACGCTGATAAGCAAGGATATGCTATGGGGGTAACATTAGAAGCCCTATTCATGAGCTGGACATCGGAAAATGGGTGTTCAGATGTGCAAATCATAGAGAGTCATTTTGGAAAGCCAGGTCCCTGCAACGAGCACGTCCATGTAGCAAAGAGATGTGGTAGAGGAGTGGCCTGGACCGAGCAAGGGAGATGCACGTCATGGCTGCAATTTCAGAACGGCACACGCGTCTGGCCCTGAGTGCTGAGGTGTCCATGCTTATACCAACGATCAGCTGTTTGAACGGCTTGAGGACAGCCGTTGCCAGCAGCTTCAGTGAGGCAGCGGCGTCGACGGGGGTGAGAGCGGGAGCTCCCCCTTCCTCCCCGATTCCACCAACGATCAGCTGTTTGAACGGCTTGAGGACAGCCGTTGCCAGCAGCTTCAGTGAGGCAGCGGCGTCGACGGGGGTGAGAGCGGGAGCTCCCCCTTCCTCCCCGATTCCACCAACGATCAGCTGTTTGAACGGCTTGAGGACAGCCGTTGCCAGCAGCTTCAGTGAGGCAGCGGCGTCGACGGGGGTGAGAGCGGGAGCTCCCCCTTCCTCCCCGATTCCACCAACGATCAGCTGTTTGAACGGCTTGAGGACAGCCGTTGCCAGCAGCTTCAGTGAGGCAGCGGCGTCGACGGGGGTGAGAGCGGGAGCTCCCCCTTCCTCCCCGATTCCACCAACGATCAGCTGTTTGAACGGCTTGAGGACAGCCGTTGCCAGCAGCTTCAGTGAGGCAGCGGCGTCGACGGGGGTGAGAGCGGGAGCTCCCCCTTCCTCCCCGATTCCACCAACGATCAGCTGTTTGAACGGTTTGAGGACGGCCGTTGCCAGCAGCTTCAGTGAGGCAGCGGCGTCGACGGGGGTGAGAGCGGGAGCTCCCCCTTCCTCCCCGATTCCACCAACGATCAGCTGTTTGAACGGCATCTGCCAATCACATCGGGGCAGCAACGGATTTAAAAGACGCCATTACAACGGCGCGCCCGTGCCTTGTGGGCCCGCGCCTAAGGACCACGCCAAAGGGCCCTTTGGCGTGGCCCTTGGGCGTAGGTCCGTGGGGTAGCAAGGAAATGGCTGATCTATGTTGGTTCTGTTTGTTGTTTTGCTTTGTGTAGTCAAGTATAATGTAAGGTATGTATTGTATTTCCCTATGTATGTGTCTATGTTCTGACAATCTGATGCTTGTTTCCCTACCTTTTTATGTAACTTGTGCTGTATTAACCGCTTTGATTTAAGGAAAAGGTGGGATACAAAACTTGTAATGTAATCTCTGTTGTACATGTGTCATGTATTGAAATGTATTGTATTGTACTGTGGCCGCTTTGATTGAAGGATAAGGCGGGATATAAAACATGTTAAATAAATAAAATAAATAAATACCTACTCCTGACCACCAATACTGTGCAAAAAAATACTCACTTCATAGTTGCAACAGTTCCAGGGGGAAGCAAAATGTGCTTTCCTTTTCCTGACAGAAGAAACCTGCATGTAAATGCGTACTCCAAACTTATTACTGGCACGCACGTTAGATTATCTATAATGGCTGCCAGAACATGCTAGTCTCATAACATATCCATGCCCTTCTGAAATAACCCGGCCAGGATGTCCAGGTACCCGGTTCAGCGGGCATGCAATTCAAGGACGTCCATATTTCTATTGTTGCTGACACTAGGGGGTAGAGGAGAGGAGCTGGGACTCAAAAGGAGCCGACACTGGGGGAGATCAGGACTGGGACGAGAAAAGGCTGACATGGGGGGACTGAGACTGGAAGGGGGTTGCTGTGGGTATTGTAAAGCCCCTTTTCCTGTCTTCCGCGTGTGTTCAGCTCTCTTTGCCTCTTTCTCCTCTGGGAAGAGAAGTGCTTCATTGCAAGATTTGCTGGAACACGGAATCTGCTTGCTTTCTGTGAGTCCTGTCTCCCTCTCTCTTTATATTTATATTTATCTATCATTATTAGTGTGTACTTTTGCCTCATTTGCACTCTTTCGCACTATTGTTCAGCTTTTCTCAGCTGAATAACTTATACCCCATCCCTCTCCCCTCTACCCACCCATCCCCTGGAACTCAGTCTCTTACAGCCATCATCTGCTCATTACCTCTCTTATTCACAGGTGCACCTGATCCCCTGTAGGCTTTCTCCCATTTATCTATTTCTCCTGGCTTCTGTTCTCCTCTCCACCTCTCTTCTATGGCTCCTCATTACTTTGTCTTCCTAGTCTTCCTATTCTCTAATTGCCTCCCCTCCAACTTACACCTTCACTTCTCCCCCTCCCCCCCTTATCTCTCCTTTACAATCCTCATTTGCCCCATCATCCTGTCATCTACCCTGTCATCAGCTCTTGAGCTTCACCACTTTCTCCCTCTCATTAGCCATCTCCTCTCTCTCTAAGACAATCTCACCCTCATTTCCGCCATGCTGTCTCCTCTCTGTTCCGCACTCTTCTACTCCTTCTCCTTCTCTCATCCGGAGATATCAACTCCAACCCTGGCCCCCCCTAGACTTTTGTCACACTCTGAGAAGAGATCTTCATGCAACACTTCTAATTTTATTCATATCCCTCTCCTTCCCCCTTCTTCTCTCCCTTTCTCATGTGCCTTGTAGAACGCATATTCCATCTCAAATAAGCTTGCTTTTACTCATGATCTCTTTATCTCTAATGTTCTCCATCGTCTTACTCTAACTGAGACCTGGTTCCTCCCAGGAGACACGGCATCTATCACTGCTCTCTGTCATGGCGGTTATCAGTTCTCCTACACACCTCATCTCACTCGCTGTGGTTGTGGTATTGGGCTTCTACTTTCTCCTTCCTGCCAATTCCAACCCCCTCCTGCTGCCTTAGTCTCACTCTTTCCCTCCTTTGAAATCCATCTGCCTTTTTACTCCACTACCTCTCTGATTAGCTGTTATTTATCGACCTCCTGACACCTCTACCTTTCTCAATGACTTTGACTCATGGCTTTTCCTTCTTTCTGGATTCATCTTCCCCTTCCCTTATTCTCAGGGACTTTAATATTCATGTTGATAACCCCTCTGACCCTTATGCTTTAAAGCTCCTTCCCCTTACCTCCTCACTCAACCTCCAGCTTTGCTCTACTGCTCCCACTCACCAGCACAGCCACTGCCTTGACCCTGTATTCTTCTCTAATTGCTTACCCTCAAACATCTGTACCTCAGTTCTGCTCTTATCTGACCATCACCTGCTAAGCTTCACTTTTCTTCACCTGCTGCCTCAACCTCATCCTGTCTCCTCCAACCTATTTAGAAATCTTCATGCTATTGATTCTTTGGTTCTCTCCTCCACTGTTTTATCATCTCTTTCCTCCACTATGTCATCTGAGTCTGTTGATGAGGCAGTAGCTTTCTATAATGCTGCACTCTCCTCTGATCTGGATGCTCTCGCTCAGTCCATGCTATCTCCTGTGAGGCGTACTGCATTGCAGTCCTGGCTTTCATCCACTACCCGCTATCTATGTTCCTGTGCCTATTCAGCTGAGCATGCTTGGCTCAAATCTCGCTCCCTTGCAGACTTTCTGCACTTCAAATTCATGCTTGTCTCTTTTCAGTCAGCCATAGCACTCAACAAACAAGACCATTATGTCTATCTGACTCACTCTCTTGCCTCTGACCTTTGCCGTCTGTTTACTACTCTCAACTCTCTCCTCAAGGTGCCTCTGCCTCTGACCCCTCCCTTCTTTTCTGCCCAAATCCTGGCTATTTTCATGACAAAATCCTTAAGATCATCCTCCAATTCCCCACAATGTCAGCTACTAACCCTCCTCCCTCTCTTCCCTCCCAACTTTCCCCCTCTACCGCTGCTACCCTTTCTTACTTTTCTATGATCTCTGAAGAGGAAACTGCACACCTTCTTTCCTCCTCCAAACTCACTATCTGCTCCTCTGATCCTATTCCCACCAATCTCCTTAGCCCCATCTCCTCCACTGTTGTCCCTTCCATCTCTCATATTCTCAACCTATCGCTCTCCACTGTGACTTTCCCTGCAGCCTTCAAGCATGCTATAGTTACACCTCTCCTCAAGAAACCCTCACCCTCCTACCTGTCCTTCTGTTGACCCATCTCCCTCCTCCCCTTCGTTTCTAAACTACTTGAATATGTGGTTCACCACTGTTGCCTTGACTTACACTCCTCTCAAGCCCTCCTGGATCCTTTACAATCTGGCTTTCGTCTTTTACATTCTACTGAAACTGCCCTTGCCAAAGTCTCCAGTGACTTGTTCCTAGCAAAATCCAAGGGCAAGGCTTTACTCGTCCTCATCCTTGACCTCTCTTCTGCTTTTGACACTGTTGACTACAATCTTCTCCTTGATATCCTGCCTTCGCTTGGTTTTAAAGGTTTAGTACTACCCTGGTTCTCCTCTTACTTCTCACATTGCTCTTTCAGTGTTTGTTCTGGTGGATGCTCCTCTGCTGCTATCTCGCTTTCAGTTGGTGTACCCCAAGGATCTGTCTTGGGTCCACTCCTTTTCTCTCTCTATACCCAGTCCCTTGGTGGACTCATCTCTTCCCATGGCTTTATGTACCATCTTTATACTGATGACTCCCAGATCTAACTCTCTACACCTGAAATCTCTCTGGCAATCCAGACCCGGATCTCTGTCTGCTTTTCTGACATTGCTGCTTGGATGTCTCACTGCCGCTTGAAATTGAACATGGCCAAAACTGAGCTTTTTATTTTCCCCCCTAAAACCTCCTCTCCTCTTCCTCCTTTCTCAGTCTCTATGGATAACTCTCTACTCCTCCCAGTTTCCTCGGCTCGCAACCTTGGGGCTGTCTTTCTCCTCTCTCTCTCCTTCTCTACACACATCCATCTGATAGCTAACTTTAACAAAATCTGCTCATTCCTTTCTGAATACACTACTAAGACCCTTATCCACTCTTAATCACCTCCTGTCTTGACTATTGTAACTTACTCCTTTTTGGTCTCCCGCAAAACCATATGTCTCCCCTTCAATCTGTTCAACACTCTGTTGTGCTGCTTATCTTCCACCAGCTTCATCATGCTCATATTACCCCTCTTCTGAAGTCTCTTCATTGGCTTCCTATCCATTTCCGCATCCAGTTCAAACTTCTCCTGCTGACGTATAAGTGCATTCACTCTGCAGCTCCTCACTACCTTTCCTCTCTTATCTCCCCCTACATCCCACCTCGGGAACTCCGCTCTTGTGGCAAATTGCTTCTATCTTTGCCCTTTTCTTCTATTGCTAACTCCAGACTTCACTCTTTTCACCTTGCTGCTCCTTATGCCTGGAACAAACTATCTGAGTCTGTATGTCTGGCGCTTTCTCTGGCTCTTTTCAGATCCAGGCTAAAAACTCACCTCTTTGCTGCCGCTTTTGGATCTTGACTCACCTGATCTCCTTTGTGTTTACTTACCGTTTCCCCTAGATGTATCTCATGTTTACACCTACTGTGTTGTCTGTCTTGACTAAATTGTAAGCTCGGATGAGCAGGAACTATCTCTTACATGTACGCAGCGATGCACAGACATCTTGTAGTGCTATACTAATGCTCAGTAGTAGTAATAGTAGTAGGATTGGAAATAGACTGGAACTGCAAGAGAACATATGCTGGGGGTAAGAGGCTGAGACTGGGCCTGGAAGGGGAATGGTAGATACTGGGGTCAGGGTGGGAAAAAGTCAGAAGCTGGGGGGGGGGGGGATAAAAAGGTAAAGGGGGACCATTATTGTGGTCATTGTGTGTTTTTTTGGGGGGGGGATGAAAGAAACAAGATTTTATTTATTTACATTCTCTTATATACTGTGCTATTCTGCATCAGTGTGGTTTATATTGAACAAACTGAAATTACATTGAACAAGGCATTATAACTTGGAGATAACTATTTTACAGGGAACAAGGGCTATGGAGAGTTAAGTGGCTTGCCCAAGACCACAACGAGCACCTGTGGGACTAGAAACCCCAGTCCTTCCGGCCCAAGGTTGCTGTCCTCTAGTGGGATTTGAACCCCCGACCTTCTGGCCTGAAGTACCTTGCCCCAACCACTAGGCTACTCCTCCACTCCAAGATGCTGGATTGAAGAGGAGGAAAGTCACGGTTAATGTATATTGGAGAAGGACGTAGATGGGTAGTACTGGGGTCATGGGGACTCAGAAGAGCAGGGGCTCAGACTAAGTGAAGTCTATGAAATTGGGTGAGAGAACAGAAGAAGACTAAGATTAGCTGGTTATTGGGAATGGAGGTGGGGACTGAGGAACTAGGTAGGGTGGAAGTGTGGGGACTTGGGGATAGCTTGAGAGAGTGTGGGGGACTAAGAAAATGACCAAATATTAAGAGAACAATGGGGATCAGAGGATTGGGTGAGGGGTATTAATAAGGCTGTGAAACCAAATGCAGAAATATGGGAAGGGAGAGCATTTCAAGGAAGTGGAGGTTTTGGGGAGGGGTGAAAAGGCAGTTCAAAATCACAGAGGGCTATGGAATGGGTGAGAAACAAATGAAAGGGACACGTCTTTGAAGGAGGTGAGAAAGGGTAGTAATGAAAGAGGTAAAAAGTGAAATGGAAGCTTGGATGGGGGAAAGATGTAAGAAATGGATCGGAGGTGGATAGCAGATAAGTGATAGGTAAGGAGATGGAGATGAAAGGCAGAAGTAAGTAGAAGAGCTGGGGAGGGAATGAGCACAGAGGAAGGAAATAGGGGACAAGAAAGTAGGTGAAAGACAGGGGAATAAGAGGCTGAGGAAGGAATGAGACAGAGGTGGGGAATGGAAGAACTGGGGAGGTAAGACAGAAATTGGAAAGCTGGTAAGAAGCTGAAAGGTGAAAAGAGGGAGAATGAGGACTGGAAAGCAGTGACAAGGAGGAATGATATCTAACCATCATTAGGTAAAAAGGCAGATAATAGAAATGTAGAAAAAACGATGAACTAGAAGGATCAACTTCAGAGAGCGATGAATGGAAAGAAGGGATGAAGACAGGGAGAGTGAAGAAACAGAAAATGGAAATGAGATTCTGGAAAAGGATCCAGGAAATAACCCCCCAAAAAATTATAAAACAAAAAAGGTACAAAAGAATGTCAGGAGAAAAAATATAAACACAAATGTCTGGAGCGAGGTAACTCACAATAGGCAATATAAACTTTATTGACTTCTACTGTACACAGGCATGTGTCGGCTATACCTACGTCAGGGGTTGAAACCTCAAACATAAACCCATATAAATACAAAACAAGAGATAAAATAGACACACAAAATCCAATTGCTGTAAAAAATGTAAATCAGAAATAAAACATTTAAAACAATTATAAAAAAAACTTCAAGAAGCAGAGAAAAGCAAAAGTACTTTAAAAAACATACATGTATTAGTAAACAATGCTAAAACCAATAATGGATTTGGATATGGATTTGGAATGTTTTTACTGTGGCCTATATTTTATTTCTTCCTTAAATTTTTGGTGTTTCATGGGCTCCATTATTGATACCTCTTTGTTTTGGTTTTATCATTGTTTACAAATATATGCCTGTTTTTAAATTATTTTTATGTTTGCTTTTTTCTGCTTCTTGAAATTTTTCATCGTTTTTTTATAATTGTTTTAATTGTTAATATTATTTTATTTCTGATTTACATTCTTTACGGCAATTGGATTTTATGTGTCTATTTTATCCCTTGTCTTATATTTATACGTGTTTATGTTTGAGGTCTCAGTCCCTAACAAAGGCATAGCCGAAAAAAAGCTGTGTAGGGTATTAAAGTAGAATTCCATGTATACTTCAATAAGGTTTATGTTGCCTATTGTGAGTCACCTCATTCCAGACTTTTGTGCTTTTGTGTTTTGAGAGTGTGAATGTTCTTGTTTAGGAGAAAGAAATAAAAGTCTGCTTTGAAAATGTGCAGTTCTTATAGTTCAAAAGGAAATGAATTTCTGTTCCTCTTTCTTCAGTGTTCCACTGCTCAGAAATTTTGGAGTTTTCCATTTCTTTTTTTGTCTGCATATTTGTTTCTAACCTGTAGTTTCTTGTTCTTTGGTGATGGTCTGCTTTCTATGTGCTGCTGAGGTGAGAGATTCTGTTAACATTGAGGTTCTGTGTAGGAATCTGTACGATTAAAGATTATGATTTATTAAATTTGTTATACTGCCTTTTGATAGCCAGGATAGAGGTTTACATTACTTTTGATAAAATCATAATAGAATAGGTCATAGAAATCACATATGGCTTATATTACTTATAATAAAATAAGTATCGGTATCAGTCCAGCTGGTTCTCTTTTCCCCAATGGAGGTGCACTAGTCTTTTAGAAGATTTGCAGTGCTGAGCTTTTATAGGTAGGGTTGGTACTATTTGAGTTGTTGGACTCAATGCTGGTGTGGAATAGTAAATCTGAATGCCTGTTCGCAGGTTTTTATATTGCTACATACAATGTCTCGCAATGGAGGGAAATCGTGTAGTCACTGTTGAAACAGAATTTGAACAAAATCATTTTGTATGTAGAGCAAAACAGCCTATTTCTGCTCTACACCCATTATAGGAAGAGTTTTATTAATCAGTCTGGGAATGTTCCACATGAATGTACTCTACTGGACTGATATTCAAAAGTAGTAGTAATAGTGTTTAGCTCATGCCTTTCCATTCTCAGTTCTGTGTTTGCCTATTTATTTATTTAGAATGATTTAGTATACCACCATTCGAATTGTTCATCATGGCGGTTACAATCGTAAAAATCAAACAGTTATGGGGACATACATATAATAAAGAAATAAACTAACAATATAAAAGGTTTAAAAGGAAACTAAAATGTATAAAAACTGAAAACACAAGGGTGGGAGTGAATAGAGAACATCAATAAAATCCAAGACCTTTATGACGGAGACACAAACAGGAAAGATGTGGGGGAAATAGAATCTAATTAATGGGCCGTTTTAGGGGAGGAGTGAGGCCAGGCCAGAAAATGAACCAGATAGCAGTGATTTTCAGCCACTATTTGGATAAGTTATACATTTAGTTTAGGCTTGACGTATAGCAGGTCTAAGTTAAATAGATAATGCCAGTGGTCCCCATATATTCAGCGGTGCTACCTGTATGGATAGTGGCAGGGCCAGGGTTTGAGACAGTGATTGTGCCAGCTGAAAATTGACCCTTATTTGTACAGTTCATACCACCGGACTGGCCTTAAGGGCGAAGTACAAATCAAAAACTGGCTCAGAGAAGCACAAACCCTTGAGCCGGCACTGGTTGTAACTATCATGCCCCTAATTTTCTGAATCTTTTCTTGTGTCTTTGGGGTATGTTTACTATACCGCACGGCAGCCGCTACCGCGGCTTAGTAAACATACCCCTGAATGTATACTGTTTCAGTATTACTATTCTATTGCATTGATCAATATGTACTGTGCTAACATCATACGATATGATCATTATTATTGCTAAGATTTCATTTGCTCTTAGCAAGTTTTCACCTTACTGTGATAACTGTGTATTATGTTGATATGCTGATAACTGTACATTGTCTATTTCCAGTTCACAATTGCTGTACACAGCCTTAGGTGGATTTCTTCAGAAAGGTGGCAAATGAATCTTATTAAATAAATAAATGTTATGGCATAGGAAACTGGTTGAGAGATAAAGAGTTGGGATAAATGGTCAATACTCTCAGTGGAGGAAGGTGAATAGTGAAGTACCCCAGGAATCTATATTTGGACTGGGGTTTTTTTGTTTGTTTGTGTTTTTTTTTTAATTGAATTTTACAAATCTTACAATATACTCAGGACAAGAAGTAACATAAATAAATCACTATCCTGATAATCTTGTGGCAAGTTCAAGAAAAAAATAAAGCACACATAAACAGTTATATCATGCCCACATCAAGGAGCACTTTCCTAAACAATAACACACTTGCATGGAAATTTAAGGAAGAAGGGCGCACCCAGCACCAATACCTTAGGCTTCAGAGCCAGAATGCCCTCCTTCTTTACTGGGTAATTTTAGGAACATCTGAGAAAATATTTATCTTTTGATCACAAAAGGGCAGGGCTTTCTTCTGAAAAAACAAATGCGGAATGTTATTACTCACCTCTAGTGAGTAACAGCAAGAAATACATCTTTTAAGGTAATATTGTCAGGACAAACAGAAGAAGGTTTAACTTGTAATAATGGGAAACAAACCTCTTTAGGCAAAGGCAAATGAGCTGTACTTACGCCTGGCTCCTGTTCTATCAAAGAGACCTCACACCCAGATGGCAAAGCAACAGAAATTGGCTGCATACTCCCCTGATCCTGGGAGATGCCTCCAGCCTTACCTGGTACCAAACTGGGGTGGCAAGGTGGGGTATGAGCATCCGATCCATCGGGGGAGTCCAGAGTAGACCCAGAGCTTAACACAGGCATAGAGGACATGGGCATTATGTGAGGGTCCATAGGGCCAACCACAAATACCACTTTCTTCTCAGGCAAAGGCAAAAGCTTCTTCTTCCTCTTTACCAGGCACAGGCTGCTCCAAAGTGCTCCGAAGGGGCAAACAAAGGAGCAAATACTTGCTCGTTTGGAACACTCCTTCGGGCTCACTCCTGTGGGCACGCACCCTCGGCCGCGTCCCGCAGTGGAGCCTGCTTTTCAAGGCCCAGAGAGGACATCAGGAGCTTAGCTGTTCCAGCTGCAAGAGGGACCTTAAGTCCATTTTCCCATAGTGGGGCCTGCTTTCAAGGCCCAGAGATGATGTCAGCAGCTTAGCTGTTCCAGCTGCCTGATGCAAATGCTGACAGCGTTCTTGCACCAAGGGGGACCCAAATTCTGGACTGTTGTTTTTTTAACGTATTTATAAATTACCTGGAAGTGGGAACAACGGTTGAGGTGATTAAATCTGCAGAGGACACCAAATTATTCAAAATCATTAAATTGCAGGCAGACTGTGAGAAACTGCAGGAGGACCTTGTGAGACTGGGCTATTAGGCATCCAAACGGCAGATGAAATTTAATGTGGACAAGTGCGTAGGAATGCATGTAGGGAAGAATAACCCAAACTATAGATATTTATTTATTTTACTTATATACCGCACTCTTTGACATCAGTGCGGTTTACATGAAACAAGGAGAGTTTACAGTGGGGGTTACACCGTAATTACATAGAACAGGTATAATAACTTGGATAACAGTGTTAACTATTTACATCTGAATGGCTAACAGAAGGTATTTGTATGTATATATGATACATTGATGGTGGTTACATGTGTTAGTGAGGGATTGTTGTGGGTGAGGGGGTTGTCTTGCCATCTTCTGGGTAGCACTTGAGGAAGAGGTAGTGTTTTAGTGTTTTCCTGAATTTGGTCAGGTCAGGGATTGCTCGTATGTGTGGTGGGAGAGCATTCCAGCATCTGGGTGCACAGAGACTGAAGGCCCTGTTTATAGTTGCTTGTGTACAGTGGGTCATTGCTTTGGGGACAGTCAGGGTGTTTATTGCAGTGGATCGTCTGGTTCTGTTTGGGGGGGGTGACGTGCGTGAGAGCAGCAAGTGATGAGGGGGCGAGTCCGTTAATGGATTTGAATGTTAGCAGTAGAATCTTGAATGTGATCCTGTAATGAATTGGGAGCCAGTGAAGCTATGCTAGGTTCCACAGTACTTATTTATTTTATTTATTTAAATGCTTTATATACTGCCCCTTCCAGTGATCAGGGACGGTTTACAACGAACAGAACTCGTTTACAAAGAACATAGAACATATCAAACTATATTACAAGGTACCATTTACAAATCAGCAGTTCACATATACAGCAGAATAGTGGATGCTGAGGCAGAGCTCTTTACAGTGTAGGGTGGGGAAGGGAACGGGATAAGGAAAAAAAATATTAAATGGAGTTTCATAAAGAGAAAATTTGGGGGGGGGGGGAGAAGAGTAATTACCTAATTAAGCTATATCAACTGAGGAAGAGGTTCAGGAGGGTATGTATTTATTGTATTTGTATTTCTCCAGTGTATAGCGGAGAGAGAAGTAGGGGGGTTCATGGTGTTCAAGGGAGAGTAATAGAGGTGTTGAGGTTAAAGCGTTGAATGAAGAGGAACATTTTAAGCTCTTTTCTAAAAGTCTGTAGATCTTTTATTAGTCTTAGGTTGTCTGGGAGAGCGTTCCAGAGAATAGGGGCTACAAACAAGAACGCTCTTGAACTTGTAGTTTTGATTGTGTTACGAAAATGGGCTGGAATTGAGAAGGTATTATGGGTGCACGTTCTTCTGGATCTAATGGCGTCACTAGGGGTTAATAAGAGAGGAAAGGCATGAGGGGGCGATCTTATTGTATAGTATGAAAGTTATCACTAGACATTTGATAAGTGCTTCTATGGGTAGCCAGTGGATGGTCTGGAGTAGTGGCGTGATGTGGTCGTATCGGTGAGCTTTGTGAATTATACGGGCAGCAAGGTTCTGTGCCATTTGAAGTTGATGTGTGTTTTTTTTGCGTGGGCCATGAAGGATGCTGTTACAGTAATCGAGGTGAGGTGTAATGAAGGCCTGTAGGACTGAGCGGAAGTCGCTATAATCCAGAAGATGTCTTAGTAGTTGAATTGTTTTTAGTTTAAAGTAAATTGTCTTGGTTACAGCTTTTATATATGAGGACATGGATAGTGACTGGTCGAGAATGATACCCAAGTATTTGACTTCCTGTTTAACTTCTATGGCAACTTCAGTTATGTAAATTTTAGCAGGAGGTGAAAAGCTCTGGTCTCAGATTATGTATAGCATTTTTGATTTATTGAAATTGATATGTAGGTTGTGTGCGGAGAGCCAATTGGTAATGTCCTTGAGACGCTCTTGAATTTGGGGGCAAAGGGGGTTGGAGATATCTATTAAGTGAAAGAACATTATATCATCTGCATATAGATGATAATGCACTTTATGTTTCCTAAGGATGTTGCAAATGGGTTGCATATAAAGGTAAAAAAGGAGGGCAGAGAGGGAGGAGCCTTGAGGAATACCCTGGGTCTGGTTGAAGATAGAGGAGATAGCACCTGTTGTGTGCTATCTGTGAGATAACATTTAAACCAATGTAATACAGTACCTCATAGGCCAATTTGTTGAAGTCTGGAAATGAGAGGTTTGTGGCAGACGCTGTCAAAGGCGGCAGCTATATTGAGAAACACAAGCATAAATACTTGCTTGCAGTTGTTAATGCCGCAGATGAGTATGTTCAAGAGAAATAGCATAAGGGTTTCGACACTGTCCTGTTAGATGGATTAAGTCCACAAAAGATGATTTCTCCCCAATCATACTTAACATAGTTAATAGATCCCTGGAGACAGGCCAAATGCCAACAATGCTGAAACAAGCAATCATTTGCCCTATCCTCAAACCTAATGTAATTGACAAATCTCTCCCAAATTCTTATCGCCCCCATCTCTAGCCTTCCTCTGCTGACAAAAAGCAGTGCAGATCCAATTACAAGATTTGTTGACTTAAATGCCCCCTTGGACACCCAACAGTATGGTTTTAGACAATACCATAGTGTCGAAACCCTTATGCTATTTCTCTTGAACACACTTGGGGTTGTTCAGCATGGTGAAGAGATAGCTGACAGGAAATATAATAGACGTCTATAAATCCTGAGTGGATTGAAACTGGTAGATGCAAGTAATATAAGGGCTAGGGGACACATCATGAAGCTACAAAATAGTATTTTTAAAACAGATTAGAGAAAATATTTTTCTTTCGAACTCATTGCTGAAGGATATGGTAAAATCACACAATGTAGTTGGGTTTAAAAAAAGGTTTGGGCAAATTCCTGCAGGAAAAGTCATCTCTAGACTGGCTATTTGAGCCACAGGACATGACATACAAGTGAAGTCAAAGGACAGAAAGAAAATTAATGGTACCATGAATGTGAGGTGCTAGGTCAGTTGCACAACAGTAGAGAAGAGGGCACTGGGCAATGGTCATTCCCATTACTCCTCTTATCCAAGGCTTCGAGTATATTGTAGTTTATTGCCTAAATGTGGCAGGGTTGCCTCAACACTAAAGAGTGCAAGAGACAAGATGCCACCACCACTGTTTTTCCTGAAGCAGTCCTGAGCAGTAACTCTCTAGGCAGCCATTTTAGACACTGCAAATTGAAAAGCCAATCTTTCGGCAACCATTGGCCAAGCTAATCCTCACTCTCATGACAGCAGCATTATGAGAGAAGCCGTTTTCCTGAAGCAATCAAGGACCAGTACCAACATCACTGGCATGACAGCATAGGCTGTCAAAAATTTAAGATGCAGGGGAAAACGGAAATTTTGTAAGAGAGATGGCCTAAGAATCACAGGAACCATATGAGACATTTACTGACACGCTAGCAGAAATGGCAGTGAAAATACCTTGTGCTGCACTAGCAGTGACCCTAGTACATCCCTTGATCGGTCTCTCTTGTATCACATCAAGCGGGCACAAACGGAGCAGTCAAGACCCCAAAGGATGTTCTTCAGCATGCTTTTTCTTATGAGCAGCACCAGAGAGAGTTCAGTGTAGGTTGTATGCTAGGCAACTCCTTGGAAAGCACAGTTACTTACCTGTAACAGGTGATCTCTGGGAACAGCAGGAATAAGTCTTCACATATGGGTATCGTCGGTACCGACGGAGCCTGCGCGGGAACGCTCCCCAGCATCCAATAAGAAAGCTTTTGGAAGCATCCCACGGCGCCTGCGTGCTGCCTTCCCGCCTTTCCCAACCGCCTCTCTCCAGTTCGAGTTTTAAAGCTGAGACAAAGAGAGAGAGAGAGATGGGGAAAGATAGAGAGATACAACTCCTAGGGGAGGTGGGTGGGTTGTGAAGACTTATTCCTGCTGTTCCCAGAGATCACCTGTTACAGGTAAGTAACTGTGCTATCTCCAGGAACAAGCAGGAATGAGTCTTCACATATGAGGACTCCCTAGCTGCAGATGCCAGGGAGAGACCCCAGGGTTGTGTGTCCTTGAAAAGGGCTCCACCTCCCCCCATGGATCTCTGGCATCCAACCAGGGTAGTTGGGTAGGAGTTGATTAGGAATGGAACAGGTGTTTGAGAACAGCCTGACCAAACGAGGCATCCCGGCGGGAGTCCTTGTCCAAACAGTAATGGGCTGTGAAGGTATGAACCGAGGCCCAGGTGGCCACTCGACAGATTTTGTCGATGGACACAGAGTTTAGATGAGCCATTGAGGCTGCCATGGCCCTCACATTGTGAGCTGTGACATGGCCATCAAGAGAAAGGTTCTTACTCTGGTAGGCGAAAGAAATACTTTGAGCAATCCAGTTGGACAGTGTTCTCTTAGAAACTGGAAGTCCTAAATGGGAAGGATCAAAAGCAACAAAGAGTTGAGAAGACTTTCTATGTTGCTGTGTTCTTTGTAAGTAAAAGGCGAGAGCTCTTTTACAATCCAAAGTATGAAGATTCCTCTCTGCACTTGATGCATGAGGTCCTGGAAAAAAGACAGGTAAGTTATACCTCTTGGTTCAGATGAAAAGGCGAGACCACTTTGGGCATAAAGTGTGGATTGGTCCTGAGGACTACCTTATCATGATGGAACCTTGTATAAGGAGGATTAGCCACCAAGGCTTGCAACTTACTGATGCGATGTGCTGAGGTGACTGCAATGAGAAAGATAACCTTCCAAGAAAGAAATTTCAAGGAGGTGGTGGCTAAAGGTTCAAAGGGTGGCTTCATAAGCTGGTCAAGAACCAGATTTAAGTCCCATGCCACTGGAGGTGGTCTAATGGGAGGTTTAGTTAAAAGAAGGCCTCTCATGAATCTTGCTATAAGAGGATGAGAGGAAACAGGCTGTCCATTGAGAGGCTTGAGGGACGCTGCAATAGCACTCAAATGGACTCTTACCGAATTCGTTTTGAGGCCTGCATGGGAAAGATGCAGAAGATACTCTAGTAAAGAATTCAAAGGTATTGCAAAAGGGTTAAGACCCTTCTCTGAACACCAAATGGTAAATCTTTTCCATTTGAAAGCATAGGAACGTCTAGTGGAAGGCTGTCTAGAAGCATGAATAATATCTCTGACTTCCTGAGAGAGATGGAAAACTTGAAGGTCTAGGCCTTCAGCAACCAGGCCCTGAGATGGAGAGACTGGGGGTTTGAGTGCCACAACGTTCCGTCTTCCTGGGAGAGAAGATCTGGAGCAGAGCCCAACTCCAGGGACGGAGCTTGAGAGAGATGCAGAAGTAGAGGGTACCACACTTGGCGTGGCCAATGTGGTGCTATGAGGATCATAGAACCTTGGTCTCTCTGAAGCTTGAACAGTGTTTTGGGAATTAGGGGAATGGGTGGAAAGGCATAAAGGAAGTCTTGACCCCAGTGAAGGAGGAAGGCATCCTTTGCCTGAACTCCCTGACACGGAATCCTGGAACAGAACCGGGGAAGTTTGGCATTCCACGGACTTGCAAATAGGTCTATGTCCGGGGTTCCCCAAATTCGAAAAATCCTGGTTACCTGGTCCCTGTGGAGGGACCATTCGTGTGGAAGCAGAACTCGACTAAGTCTGTCTGCCCAAGAGTTTTGAACGCCTGGAAGATATACTGCCATAAGATGAATCTGATGCTCTCTGGCGAAGGCCCACAGTTGCAAAGCTTCGTTGCAAAGCAACAGAGAGCCAGTCCCGCCCTGCTTGTTCACATAGAACATGGCTACTTGGTTGTCCGTGTGGATGAGGACTGTTCTGTAGCTGAGCAGAGAGTGGAACACTCTGAGAGCGAAGAAAATTGCTCTGAGTTCCAAGAGATTGATGTGTAGCGAAGTCTCCTGTGGAGACCAGATGCCCTGGGTGGAGAGATCTTGCAGATGAGCTCCCCAACCCATTGGAGAGGCATCTGTTGTAAGGGTTGCTTGGGGAAGTGACTGTTGAAAAGGGGACCCCAGCAACAGGTTTTGAGAGGACTTCCACCACTGGAGAGACCAAAAAAGGCGACTGGAGTTTGCTATTTTGTCTGACAGGCAACCTGATGCCTGAGTCCATTGGGTGGACAAAGTCCATTGAGCTGCCCTCATGTGAAGGCGAGCATATGGAACCACATGCACAGTGGATGCCATGTGGCCTAAGAGTTGTAACATTTCTCGAGCAGTTAAAAGAAGCTTTAACTGTATTTGGGAGGCTAACTGCACCAAACGTAGGCAATGGGCCTGAGGAAGATAGGCCCTTGCAGTTGTGGTATCCAACCAAGCCCCTATAAATTCGAGGGACTGAGTAGGGGTGAGATTGGATTTTGGGATGTTTATTACTAGTCCCAAATACTGAAGGACATGCATTGTGCAGGTTAGACAAGTCTTGGCCTTTGCTTGAGATGGAGCTCGAATGAGCCAGTCGTCCAGATATGGGAAGACGAATATTCCTAGAGTGCGTAGAAATGCAGCTACTACTGCCATGCATTTCATGAACACCCTTGGTGCAGAGGCCAGACCAAAAGGAAGCACCCTGTATTGGTAGTGCTTTCCTTGAAAAAGGAACCGAAGGAACCTTTTGTGAGTTGGATGGATGAGGACATGGGTGTACGCGTCCTTGAGATCTAGAGAACAAAGCCAGTCCTGACTCTGAAGGTATGGAAGCAGAGCACCGAGAGAAATTATCTTGAATTTCTCCTTGAATAGAAATGTGTTCGATTCTCTGAGATCTAAGATGGGTCTGTAGCCCCCTGTTTTCTTTGGAATAAGAAAATAAGGGGAGTAGAACCCTGTGCCTTGTTGAAGAAGAGGTACTTCTTCTATTGACCCTTGGGCAAGAAGGATGGCAATCTCCTGACCTAGAAGGTTGAGGAGAGATGTTGGAGAATTGAACTGTTTCACCATGGTGTGAGGGGGAAGGCTTAAGAAATTAAGCTTGTACCCTTCCCTTATGATGGAGAGTGTCCATTGCTCTGCTGTGATTTGCTCCCATCTGGGAGCAAAGTAAGTCAACCTTCCTGGGATGGTAAGGGGCTCTGGTCCTTCCAGAGCTAGAAAGGCTAAGTTCTCTAGTTGCAAGTCAAAGGCCCTGAGGAGGCTGAGGCTGCTGGGCCGTGGAAGGTCTAGCAGCCTTTGACTTGGCCTGTTTAGGTGGTTGCTGACGCTTTGCAGCAAAACGACCTGCAGAAGATGCCTGCTGACCATCTTTTCAAAAAAGATGTGTTTTTAAACAATCTTTTCTTAACAGGAGCAGAGTTAGACTTTGAAAGTCGATCCAAAGCAGAGTTTTCAGCATCCATCTGAGTGGCCTTTGCTTGCCAATCCTTACCAAAAAGGTTTTCACCTGTACAAGGGAGATTTCCCAATTCATCTTGGTCCCAGAGCTCCAAATCAGAAGCTTGTAGCCAAGCAATTCTGCGTGCCCCTATGGCAATAGCCGAAGCTCTGCTTACACACTCAAAAGAGTCAAAGGCTGCACGGTTGGAAAATTTGGAGACATCTTGGGCATGTTTGAGCCAAGTGAGAAACTCCTGTCTTTTATCCTCTGAAATGAAAGGGGTTAAAGTCTGCAGATGATCTGTGACTTCTTTTAGAAACATTCCTATATAGAGACTATAGGAATTGATCCTAGCAGCTAGCATAGCAGCTTGGAAAACCCTTCGGCCAAAAGCATCCAGGGTCCTGCATTCACACCCTGGAGGATTAGATGAGTGTCTTTTTGCACTCTTTATCTTCCTCATGGCAGACTCTACCACAATAGAGTGGTGAGGAAGCTGAGTCTTGTGGAAGCCAGGACAAGGAGGGACATGATACATGGTGTCTAACCTGTGAGAATGAGGAGAGGTGGTGAGAGGTGTCTCCCACATCCTCAACATGAGATCATACAGAATCTCATGAACAGGTAAAGTAGCTGCCTCCTTAGGAGCTTTAGGATATTGTAAAATATCCAACTCCTTGGCTCTGGGTTCTGACTCAGGGGCCACTGTGATAGAGAGGCCCCTTGCCACTTCCCTAACAAAGTCTTGAAAAGACAAGTCTTCTGGAGGAGACATTCTTCGTTTAGGTGAAGAAGACTCCTGAGGAAGAAGTATCGATGCTTCTACAGAACCCTCAGACTCATCAGAGTCCTCAGAGGAATCGAAGTATCGCCTGTCTGGATGCTCCTGTAAAGCCCGATAACCGTATCGAGTGGGATCGACATCAGGAGTAATCGGTACCGGTTCGGTACCGATGGGCATCATAGGACAGGGTACCGTTGCAGTCGACACCGAAGCCAATGTCGATGCAATCGGTACCGGTAGCGATGCCGGTACCGGAGCCGGTACCAGCAACGGGGATTGTTGCGGTACCGGAGGCGTCGCAGCCTGTATGAAAGCCGTTAAGGTGTGCTGCATGGTCAGAATCTTCTGATCCATCGACGCCACCAAAGTCTGGATGTCGGTACCAGTGGGAGCCACCTGTACCCCAGAACACGGCAACAGGTGATCTGTTGAGGCCGAGCCATCGATGTCAACCTGTGACCCCATAGATAATGCTTTTGAAGCCATAGCTTCCCGCCGGGGTAATTTTGCTGGTGCGGAATCCTCGAGGGCAAGCCCGGAGGCATCTCAATGCTTGGAGGGAGATCTGCCCTTCGAGGACCGGCCAGATTTATGCTTGGTTACCTGAGATCCATGGGAGGAAGAAGAAGCCCTGGAAGACGTCGATGCTACCGAAGCTGTATCAGAGGGAAACAGGGTACTGAGCTTGGCTGCTCAGTTCTGCCGACCTCTTTTAGACATCATGGTACAGGACATACAATCCGTGATGGAATGGTCAGGTCCCAAACACTTTAGACACCAGTCATGGGTGTCGGTGACAGAAATAGTACCGCCACATTTTGTGCATTTTTTAAACCCAGAAGCGGGCTTCTCCATGAGGAAAATATTTTTAGGCCTACGGCCCAAAAACTGAAAATGCACAGTAAGATAAAGCGTTGTGTTTTTTTTTTAAAGAAAGAAAAGAAAGACTGGCGGTACCGGTCCGACGTCGAAGAAGGCAGACGTGACACAAAAGAATAAAGAAAAAATAAAGAACTTCTTCTGCGGTGACAGGAACACGACCTGCTGGCTCCGCGGAAAAGAAGAACTGGAGAGAGGCGGTTGGGAAAGGCGGGAAGGCAGCACGCAGGCACCGTGGAATGCTTCCAAAAGCTTTCTTATTGGACGCTGGGGAGCGTTCCCGCGCAGGCTCCGTCGGTACCGACGATACCCATATGTGAAGACTCATTCCTGCTTGTTCCTGGAGATAGCCATTATCTACCATGCTAAGACTGCTGCAAGGAGAATGTGAATATGAATATTGCAGGCTTAATTAAGAATGGGATGTTACATGATGGTGTATGTTAGAGAGATATATAAGGTCACCCACAAGGCAAAATGCCCAATACACTGGAAAATAAACAGATCATTTTAGAGCATAGGGCTGCATGTCAGCAACTGAGTGCAAAGCTGGAACAGGCTATGCCCAGTGTCAAAACAGACAATGTGGTTATGACAGAGGGATTGAAAGGTGATGTAAGCTCCTCACTGGTTATGGCACAAGACCTGAGTCATTCCATCACAATAGACACCCCAGATGTTTCCGTCCAACATGTTAGTCAGCTAATAAAAATGTCAGGCAGATTCTCATGGTGTGCACAGTGTGCTGGCAAGGAGCCCAGGCTGTCTACTGAACTGAAAGCAAACCAAGACAAATGTGCAGCATTGCAAGAAGTAAGCCAAGATTCCAACTGATGAATACAAAGCAAGCCAAGAAAAAATTGTAATGCGGCGGGGAAGAGGGAGCTAGACCCCACCTGCTAAAGCAGAGGTTTAAGAGACAGGAAAGAACACACAAGATGAGAAGCTCAGATATGAGACTCAAGCTGCTGCCAATGGAGGAAACTGCAATGTGGAGGTATCAAGAGCTAGGCTTTGAATCCATGATCCTATGGATTGGAAACTGTTGAATGCATGTCAGCCAACAGTCCTGCAGAGCCCTGATCCAGCCCCTAGAGCCTTTGAGTAGAAAGAGGTCCCTGCAGCCAGAGGAATCCCACTGGGCCAGCAATAAGTGTGTCCACCATATAAATAAGGAAGCCAGTCCACATATCCTTGCTGGTCTAACAAATCTTCTGGTGGGCCAGTCCGGTGCCTGGCTTGTATCCAGCTCTGCTTTCCTTTGCTAATTTCCCTGCTGTACAATCTACCTTCTGTTCCTGGTTCCTGCTTAATCTGTTTAATTAATTGCCATATAACCTGCTTGTCCTCTGCTTGCTCTCCTCGTTTCTGCTCCCGGCCTCTGGTTTGGACCAGCCTGCCCTGAAACTAGCCTATCCACCTTGCTCCGGCCAGGCCTTGACAGAAGGACAGAAAAGAGATCAGGAAGGTCGGAAAGTGTATGAGAAGGGAGTGGAAAGATGAGAGAGGGAAAGCAGCAGCTAGCAACCATCCATAAGTAGACAGTGCAAGGGGAGGGAGAGGGGTGAGGCATCCCACTTACTCATGCACACATTCCACTCATTCAGTCACCCAGACAAACTCCATACAATCACTTGAAGACACAGCTCTCACCTGCTCATACACATAGACACGACTCCCAAAACTCCAGGGGGGAGAGAAAATTGAAAGGGGAAAAAGAAGGGAGACACAGGAACATGCCATGCTTCTCGTTATCTACTTTTTAAAATGTTTTTCAATACCATATCACATTACGAAGATTTTAAGAAGTCTAAAGGCTGGAAGAGAGCAAGACTAAAGCATAAAACAGGACAGCACCCCCCCCCCCCCCCCACAAATATATATATATATATTTTTTTTTTTAAGCAGTTATGGTAGAAGGAAGAAAGAAGACCTAGCAAGTGAAATTGTTAAATTGATTATTGAAGTCAAGGCTGCAATTAATTTTAGTAGAACCAGTGTAAATTGAGTATATTGTGATGTCAGCAGCTAGCAGGGAAGCTGCTCTGTTGTACTTAGCAGGGGTTTGCATGGATATGCAAAGTACTCATTTGTGATGCCCCCCTACTAGGATGCTGAATGTTGAAAAGATCTCATAGTTAAGAGATGGCAAAATATTTTTCAGCTTTCAAATTTTCAATGCTGCCATAGCATGTATCATGTCTGATACCTAAATATTTGATAATATTGATTTTGAAACAGAATGTATGTAAATATTTTATGCTAAAGTAATTCCTACATATTAAAACCAAAAGAATCACCATTTTTCAATGTAGCACATCGACGCTGCCCATTTAGTTATTTAAGAGGTAGTTTCTTAAAACATTTTTGGCATGTAAAGCATGTTTTACAAATAAAAGCTACAAAAGCTGTTAGTGTAGCTGGATTTAAAAGACGGTTGGACAGGTTTCTGGAGGAAAAGTCCATAAACCATTGCCCATGTTCCCTGTAAAATAGTTATCTCCAAGTTATAATGCCCTGCTCAATGTAATTTCAGTTTGTTCAATGTAAACCGCACTGATGCAGAATAGCGCGGTATATAAGAGAATATAAATAAATAAACAAATAAATAAATAAAAGTGGACTGGGGAAATCCACTGCTTACCCCTGGTATAAGCAGCATGGAATCTGTCAGGTACCTGTGACCTGGATTGGCCACTGTTGGGAACAGAATATTGGGCTTAATGGACCTCTGTTCTGACCCAGTATTGCATATTTCATACTCTTATGTTAGAACATGGCTCTTATAAAATGATGTGGCCAAATACACACATATAACCATGTGCATGAAGAAGAGGGCATGTTCTTCTATGTGTGTTGTGTACAGGCATTTCTGGACATACTGTCTGTCCGGAACCGGGAAAGAGGTATGATGCACTTGTGCATTTATAAGATATGCTTATTAGCCTGTGAAAGAACTGAGGACTGCATAAAAGTCTTCAGAGCCTTCCAAGGCATTCCATCAGGGTCTCTCCATTTCAAAGCAAGGTAAGAGTATGTGGCTTCTAATTACTAGCTCTCTGCCCGAGAGCTCTTAAAAAGGGTTTTATTATACATTTTTAGAAAGTTGCAGTCTTTTTTGGTGCTTTGTTTCAAAAGGGGAAATATTTGGTTTGTTTTAGTGGTGTAGGCTTAAAACTCTGCTTTTAGTTTCTCTTTCCCAGGGCTGACACCTCATTAGAAGTTAATGGGACTGATTAACCTGTGAAAGTTCTTAAAACCCAAGAGGATTCTGAAAAATTGCAGGAGGATCATGATAAATTGAAAGACTGGGCATCCAAATGGCAGATGGAATTTAATGTGGACAAGTGCAAAGTTATGCACCTAGGAAAGAACAACCCAAACTATGGTTACACAATGCAAGGTTCCACATTAGGAACCGCCATCCAGGAAAAAGATTTTGGCGTCATCATGGATAACATGTTGAAACTCTTCGCCCAGTGTGCAGCGGCGGCCAAGAAAGCAAATAGAATGCTAGGAATCATAAAGAAGGAAGACTAAAACAAAGGATATTATAATGCCTCTATATCATTGCATTGTGTGCATTTCTGGTCACCGCATTTTAAAAAGGATATAGCATTATTAGAAAAGGTACAGAGAAGAGCCACCAAAATGGTAAAGGGAATTTGAAGGATACCATGAAGAGAGGCTAAAAAGGTTAGGGCCCTTGAACCTGGAAAAGAGATGGCTAAGGGGGGATATGATAGAGGTCTATAATTTAATGAATGGAGTGAAACCGGAAAACGTAGATTGATTGTTTACGCCATCAAAATACAGAAAGACTAGGGGACATGCAATGAAGCTACAGTGTAACCTATTTAAGACTAATAAGAGAAAATAGTTTTTCACTCAATGCGTAATCAAACTCTGGAATTCGTTACCGGCGGATGTAGTAAAAGCTGTTAGTGTAGCTGGGTTTAAAAAAGGTTTGGATAAGTTCCTGGAGGAAAGGTCCATAAACCATTATTAAAGGGGACCCGGGAAATTCACTGCTTGCCCCACTAAAACCTTGTAGAGCCTGTCTCTTTTGGGGAAACTGCTAGGTACTTGTGACCTAGCTTGGCTGTTGGAAACAGGATACCAGGCTTGATGGGCCTTGGTCTGACCCAGTATAGCATATCTTATGTTCTTATGTTATGTTCTTAGCACATGCATAAAGTACAGAAACACACATTTGCATCTTCTTTGGAACAGGTGTAAATTTGTGCATGAGAATTTGCATGTTATGGAGATACTTCTGCTTACCTATTCTACAGTATAAAGCTAGGGAACATATTATATTAGATAGTAAAACATTTCCCCTAACAGAGGGCAAATTTAGAAGCTTTTGCTGTGGTAAAACCAGTGGTACAGCCGGAACTGATTTTTTAGCAGGACCCAAAGATAACATGGTTGGGTAAAGTTGTACAAGTTTAAGCATGTTAGTTAAACACTTGGAGGGTAATTTTATAGGAGGGCGCTAAAGGTAGGCTCCTATGGAGGCACCTATGGAGGCATTATTTTATAAAGAGAAATTGGCAATATTTATCTTTATAAAACAGTAGTGCATGTATCAGTGAACATGCCTTGAATGTAGGAATGATCACTTACATCTTCTTGACCTCGAGTCGCACGGTGCCTGAATTCTTGTCAGTCTCATGAAACCATTGTAGGATATCAGGCACTATGTGGCTCAAACCTGAGTTACACTGGTGCAGGAAGGAAAATAGCTAATAGGAAGAAGCAGCACTGGAAATTAACAATATCAGCATTGGAGGGTAGAAATGTCAAGAGCCTGTGAAGTGAAGGGATGAGTGGCTCACACCAGCTATGGGTTGGGTTGGTTGGCTGACTGGCTGGGTGGGATGTGAATGAATAGCTAGAGAGGATGGCTGGCAAAGCATAGAAGAGGAAAAATTGGTGGTGGGAAGAAGGGCGTTTGAGACTAGTCGGGATAAGTGTGGAAGTTTGAGAGAAGAAGACTGATGAAAACTAGGAAAGGAGAGGGAGAGAGATTGGAGACAAGGGAAACTGCTAGGAATAGGCTGAGAGCATCAAAGAGACTTGGTAAGAGGACTGAGCGAGAGAGAGAGAAAGGGAGCAATAAATGCATTACAGGCCTGATTTATAAGTCCCATTCCCCACAATGCATTTAGAATGGGAAAATAGTTTTAGTAGATCGGGCCCTAAAGCAGCTGTAGTAGACCATGGAGAGGGAACCACTAAAAATGTAGAAGAAAGCTACTGGAGAGCAATCAAGTCTTTGCCACTGATTTCCTTCCCTTCCCCCGCCCCACCCTGTCAACATCTGCGAGGATGACGGGGAGGTTGAGACTGCTCTCATCCACTGCTCTTAGGTTTTTGAGCTGACACCTAGAAATTTTGTCAAGGACTGGAATAAGAGCCTAAAGAATAAGGAAGTAAGTGGTCTCTTCTGACACTAGCAGAGAAGCTGGGGAGCCATAAGGAACTTCATAGGACTTGGATTCAGGATGGCAAGGGTCCTAGAAAAAGATGCCTGAGCCGAGTCCTTTCTCCAGCTCAGAGGTAATTGAGGTTTTCCAGTGTATTTGTAATAAAAGAGACAGACACTAGGAAACTAAACCGATTCTCTGAATATTTTATACATTTTTACCTGTCAAAATAAAGACTGAGGGAAACTTTTATTGGTGAACAACAACCATTCAAATTGGACAGTGCATTTTTGGAAATGGAGAGTAAGAGCACTGAGTGATTCTAGGGCCAACGGCCACCCGGCGCTTGCAGGTCCCATCCCATGAATCCTCTATCCCAGAATTTGTAACTCCAGCGGAGAGCTGCCTCTCCTGAAGTTTGTATCCCCAGTCTTCCTACAGAGTGAACTAACCGGTAAAGAGTGACAGAACGAGGGGGAAGGGGACTACACATCTATATAACTGCCCCAATAACCTTGGTTAATCTCAGGGAAGTTACTCCAAATGGGTTAGTTTTGGGCATACTATGACAGTCATGAACCTCACTTCTAAGCCAGAGCATATGGAGTATATTCTCAGTCTCTCAAATTTACTGCTAATGCTTGAAGTAGTACTTGCATCATGCCAAAGATAGCTTCCTTCTGAGGTTCGTAAGATGAAACATGTATGGATAGTTTGTCAAGATGTGCTTGTGGATCCGAGTTCAATGGGAAATATTTCTGTATCTTTCTGCCATATTTTCTTGGTACTCCAGGATCTTCTGCCTCTCCAGGCGAATCACAGAATAATCACTCAGAACCGACAACTCTATTATCAATGATGTTCTGGTGTTTTTCTCCTTTACCACTATGTCAGGTTTCTCCGAATCCAGTTTCTTATCCAGTGTAATGGGAATGTCCCAGGTGATCATAACCTCTTCATTCTCTTTAATTCTCCTAGGGTCATGATCCCAATGTATTTCAGGCACAGTGATGTTGCAGTGTTTACAGAGTTTCCAATTGATGAGGCGTGCTACTTTGTTCTGCCTTTCTGTATAGAAATTTTCTGCCATCAGAACTTCACAGCCAATTATGGGGTGAGTCAATGTTTCCAGGTCTTTCTTACAGAATTGATATATGTTTGAGTTGCCAGTTTTTTCACTGTTCGCTATAAACCATCTCATCCATAATCCACTGTCCTGGGCTGCAACTATCAATCTCTCATCCTTTGGTTTCAGTTCACCTCTCCTTAACCATTCATGTGCCCGTTTGGGATCAACAAAGGATTCCTGGAGTAACATTTTGTAGTTCTCACTGTATTTGCGCATTTGCCACTTGTTTTTCCTCATTTGCTGATCTAATTCTTTGAAGAGTTTTTTCTCTTGTTTTGCAAATTCTGTTGCTTTCTTTGTGTGTGCTTGTGGATTCTCACTCATTCCTTCTAGTCACTGGAACGCTTGTCCAAGTTTGATAATAGAGACATTCTGGACATTCACTTTCATATTTCAGCACTTTTTGTGTATTTGGATCCGATGACAGGTGTTAGGTGTTGAATACTTTGGTATCATCTGAAAATTTGATCACCTCACTTGTTATTTCCAGGTCATTTATAAATATGTTAAAAATCAGTGGGCTCAGCACATATCTCTGGGGTACTCCACTATTCACCTATCTCCATTGAGAAAATTGGCCATTTAGCCCTACTCTCTGTTTTCTATCTTTCAACCAGTTCCTAATCCACAATAGCACATTACCTCCTATCCTATGGCTTTTTAATTTCCCCAAGAGTCTCTCATGAGCCTTGTCAAAGGCTTTCTGAAAATCCAGGTACACTATATCAATTGGCTCACCTTGGTCTACCTGTTTATTTTATTTTATTTTTTTTTATATTTATGCGATTTTACAATAAATTCAAGCAGGTTTAAACAAAAACCCTTCTCAAAGAAACAGGGCAGCACAAGAAAACATAAATTAAAATGCATTGCGTATACATAATATCTTGTCAAGAAAGAATACAAAAGAAACCAAAAAGTGCTAACCCTAACTAGTCCACTACGAGGGGGGAAATATTCACCATACTAATTCTGAGACATTCAAAGAAAAGGAAGCAGTCGAAATACAGACCAAATTCTAATTATGAGCTCTAGGAGGGATCAATAGAAGATTCTAAGCGCCTGGCATTTATAAAGGCAACCAACTGGGAGGGCTCAAAAAATACATAAGAAATAGAATGATACTTAAACATTTGCAAGGATGTTTAAGAAAAAAAAGCCCGCCCAGTTGTAAAATTCCAGGACGGAGCAGTAAAAGCTTCCTGTGCCGTTTCTGGGTCTCCCTTGACAAATCCGGATAAATGCGTACAGCTAAACCCCGAAACAGAAGCTTCCTTTTTTGAAAAAAAAGTTTCAATAACCACTCCTTATCCGATAACAGAACAAATGTTACTAATAAAGTAGAAGGTTCCTAAGAATCAAGGCCAGAGTTTTCCACTAAATCTGTGACATTGAGAGTGTCTCCTGAAACCGAGCCACTCCCTAACACCTGTTTATTCACACCTTCACACAAATATAACATATTAGTAAAACAAGACTTTCCTTGACTAAATCCATGTTGACTTTCTGCCATTAAATCATGGCTATCTTCATGTTCAATAATTTTGTTTTTTATAACGGCTTCTACCATTTTGCCCAGTACTGATGTCAGGCTCACTTGTCTGTTGTTTCCTAAATCACTCCTGGAACCCTTTTTAAAAATCAGTGTTACATTGGCCACGCTCCAGTCTTCGGGTACTACAGATAATTTTAATGATAGACCACAGATTATTAATAGTAGTTCTACAATCTCATATTTCAGTTCTTTCAGCATCCTGGAATGTATACCATCCAGTCCAGGTGATTTGCTGCTCTTTATCAATTTACTGTATTCCTTGTATTTGATACATTAAAATCATAGTAACATGAAGGCACATTTTAGAAAGGCAGTTTAGGTGCAGTCTGGTATGTCCAGTTCAAAATGTCTGAAATACCTTGGGAGGAGCAGTGTCTTAAGATAGAGCTGTCTCCATCCTGACAGATGCACATCTCCAGAAGGAAAGGAAAAGATGGGCCTGTGTTGAACACTAGGCCAGGCACGTGCAAGTTTTCAGCCAATTTCAGAAATCTGCACAATTGGTATGGACAGCCAAACCTGGAGCTACATAAATGTGCCAAGATTGTATTTCAGAACAGGCACATCTATCTGAAGTGACATACATGTCCTAGCCTGTCATTTTGCAAGCAGAGATGTGCGCTGGCACAACAGCTCCTAGAAAGGCCTCTTTATTCACCTGCATGATTTTGTATCATTGTAAAAAGTAATGGGGGACTGAAATGGCTTTCTCCTTTTCTCTCCAAACACTTTACTGATGCCTACTCATGCCATAGGGCAGGTATAGACATGGATGTGCCAGATGGTGGGTGGAGCATGGTTCTAAAAATCAAGCACACACCCCAGGCACACCTTCACCATGTGCTGTGCAACATGGACATGATTATGTTTGACACATAAAATCAGAGCTTTCTAAAATGCTTTTTGGGACATCTTTGTAATTACCACATCTGAACAGAAATTTTCAAATGTGGAAATCATATAGAGCTTCTAAAATGACCACAGAAAAAGACCATCCAAGCCAACCAGTCTGCTCAGTTATTCCTGTCCACACTGCTAAGGATATATTCCAGCTCCATGACATAGACCATAGCCACCTACAAGGTCTTAGAGACAGGCTATTGGATCCAAACAAATACAGCATGGCAATTCTTATGTTGTTAAGCACCATTTTCATTTCAGAGTTATCTATGTGTAGAGATCCCTCAGGTTCTGCTTTAGTGGTCCTATGGTTTATAATGATGTGATCTGTATATGCCCTGATAATTATCCAGAACAGGGGAGATTACTCTCAGGGACATAATACGGGGAGGAGGCGTACCTGAGAGAGAAAATTGAATATAAAAACCCAATCCAAAGGCAGTTTCCTGTCTTTTGGCTGACCTAGCCATTATACCACCAGGGGTCCCTAGCTGGCTAGCACCTTAAGGATCAGCAAGACTGAAAGGTGAGAAAGGCTGCCCGGGACTCTGCACCTATTATCTTTAGTGTCCTGATAAAATAAAAAGAACAGCACAGCTCTGCTCAAGAGGACAGGAGGTAACAATAGAAAGAGGAGAGTCATGGTATAGCCAAAGGAGTATCAAGGAGCCACCAATCCAGGAAAAAAAATATGAGGATCCAGAGGACACAGAAGGTCAGGTGCTACTAATGTACTGCACCTGCGACCACATCTATATGAAACTCTAGGTCACAAAGAATCCATGAATAAACTAGTGCAGGACAGCACTTTCCCAACTCTGGGATGACCACAGTGTGAGGAGAGACTGTATCTACTCATAGTATATTTTTTGTCCCTGCCACAACTACTATTTTCTTGATTCCACATTGTGTTTCAGTAAACTCTTGCTTCAGAACACAACATCTGGAGTGCAGTGAATTCCTGCAGTGAGGGAGACGTGGACTGAATGGATCTCAGGTGCCATAGGCCTCCCAGTGTACTGTTCCCATCCAGGAGCCCTAACATTTCCCGAACGCTAAGCCTGCAAGAGCAGTATTAGAAACATAGAAATATGATGACAGGAGAAGACCACATAGCCTATCTAGTCTGAACTTCCATATCACAATTGTAACTGTTATCGTTCAACTTCCTCTCGTGAGGGGGAATCAACCACTATTACAGCACGTGCCTGGCCTAGTGTTCATGTTATCTACCCTTCCTGGGTGTCTACTCTATTGCAGATTTTGGTATCATCAGCAAAGAGGCAAACCTTACCCGATAGCCCTTCCGCTATATCACTAACAAAGATGTTAAAAAGAATCGGACCAAGGACAGATCCCTGGGGCACACCACTGGTAACATCCTTCTCCTCAGAGTGAGTTCCATTTACCTGTACTCTTTGTCGCCTCCCACCCAACCAATTTCTAACCCAAACAGTAACTTTAGGGTCCATCCCTAGGGTGCTCAGTTTGTTTATAAGTCGCCTGTGAGGAACAGTGTCAAAGGCTTTACTGAAATCTAAATACACCACATCCAACTCCCTGGTCACCCAGTCAACCTATCAAAAATATTACCCTCTTAGCGACCGGAAACCTCCCCTAAACCGAAGACTCACGCCTGAATTGTTCATCCCCGGGCGGGAATGAGGACTGAACTGGAGTTACTCAAGGAACAACAATTACCAGGTAAGTAAGTGTAATTTATATTTCCTTATCGTTCCTCCAGTTCAGTCCTCCACCTCTGGGATGTAACAGAGCAGTAATCATTGGGAGGGATCTTTCCAACCGTATCGCAACTCCGCCGACCCGAAACAGGTACCGTTCGCTGCCTGAACATCCAGGCGACAGAGTTTACTGAAAGTATGGATAGACAACCAAGTGGCCACTCTGACAACCTTCACTGGCGGAACTAAACTGTGCTCCGCACAAGACACTGCTTGCGCGCTAGTAGAGTACGCCCGTACCCCCACTGGTACCAGACACCCTGGCAAATCTATAACCTAACGCTATTGCTTCTCGGAACCATCTGGAAATTGAAGCCTTAGGAACCGCTTCTCCTTTACGGAGACCTCCAAAGAGAACGAATAAACGCTCAGTTACAAAAAGTTTCTGAAACCTTTAAATATTGATGCAGAACTCTCTTTACATCCAAGCGATGCAGACTACGGTCTGAGATGCTCTCCTCTGAGGTTCCTAATACCGGCAACGAAAATGCTTTATTCATGTGAAATGGAAAAACTACCTTTGACAAACACGATGGAACAGGTCGCAATGCTACCTTTTCCCTAGAAAAGGACAAAATGGCTCTTGACAGGACAACACCTACAGTTCCGACCCATGCCATGACAAACTGATGGCCACTAAACACACTGTCTAAAGTCAAATCTTTGCCCAAAGCTTGTTGCAAGGGCTCAAAAGGTACCATCATTTTGCGAGAATGCCGTAGCCTAGAAACCGCTTCTAGAAAAAACGCACCACATCAACGTGACAGTCCAAGGACACTCCTTGGACTTGACATCTATAGTATGCCAGACTTGCCAGCTGCACCCTTAATGAACTGGCCGCCAAGCCCTTATCAAACCCGTCTTGAAAGACCCTTAATACCATAGGAACGGAAGCTGTGGAAGGCCATACCTGATGATGGAAACACCAGTCCTCTAATATACTCCCTACTCGCAGATATGGTAGGGAAATGGACCACTTTCTGGCCCGAAGTACAGTCGCAAAGACTGCTCCAGAATATTTTTTTTTTCCAGCTCGCCCTTCAATAGTCCAGCCGTAAGCGAGACCCGATCCACCTAAGTGCACTCAAAGTGGACCCTGAAGCAACAGATTCTCCGCGCCGGTAAACTCCAAGGCTCCCCGTAGAAAAAACAGACTAGATCGGCATACGATAGATGTCTCGACCAACCTGGTGGCACTAAGAACACACTCCCCCAATGAGCTACGATGCACCGCACCACTCTCCCTATGAGCGCCCACGGAGAGAAAACATAGAGGAGCCCGAACAATGTCCAATTCTACAACAGGGCCTCCATCCCTTCCGACTTCCTCTCTCGCCTTCAGGGGTAAAGGCAAATCGCCCGGGCCCAACGAAGCATCTCCATGATATCCATGACTGGGGGACCTCAACTGTGAACTATCTGAGCAAACACTTCCTGATGGAACGCCCATTCGCAGGCGTCCACCCAAACTCCGCCGAGCAAATCCGCCATCACATTGCCTGTTCCTACAATTTGCGCTGCCGTGCTTCCTCTTGCCCACTGGGTCTCTTGGGCACTCCAAGATCCAAGTGCGAAGAGATCCCCACCATGCGCTTTCCCCCTTGCGAGACTCGCATCTGTCACCACCATGAGCCATTGCGGCTGCTCCAGAGGCAATCCCACCTCCAGATTTCCTGGGCAAAGCCACCACTGGAAGAACCGCCTGACTCGAAGAGGTCAGGGGAGAAGATAGTTCAGGGAATCATTCTGGTGAGAACAGCGCTGACGTAACGACTTCTGCAACGGTCGCATGTAAGCTCAGGGAGAGTGAAGTATGTGAGAAAGACCAAGTTGCCACTTGACAAAAGTCTACTAGCGAAACCAGGCTAACTTCTGCCCAAGACACCACCTGTGCTCTCATGGAATGCCCATGCAAGTCTTTGGGAATCTTCTTTCTCTCATTGTGCGATAGAAGCCTTAGAAGCTGTCTCTCCCTTATGGAGGCCGCCAAACCATAGCAACAAGCATTCCGACTCTGGAAAAGCTGAGAGTGCATCAGATAACATGATAATGCCTTTCACACATCCAATGTCCTCAGCCGTCATTCTGCTGGTTCACCCTCTGCATCCCCCAAACAAGACAGTGCTACCACCTCGAGACCACCTTGGAAGGGAAGGAGGGGACTTTTGGCAACACCATCCACTCTTTGGACATAGCCAAAAAGGATCCTCTACAGGACAAAGTCTGCAACTCTGAAATCCGGCATGCCAAACGAATGGCCACCAAGAACACCACCTTCCAGGTGAGGTCTTTCAAGGTGGCTGCACCCAAGGATTTGAATGGGGCTGCAGACAAAGCAGACAGCACAAGATTGAGATCCCAAGGAAGGGGCAATAATTTTGAGGTGTACACATACCCTGCGTGAGCGGGGCCTCCAATAACACCACCTTCTCCACTGCCCAGAAAGAGATGTTTAGTGCAGTTAGGAGTCGAGAGATGCCCACAAGGAGATCCTCCTTCTGAAAAATGTGCACCGTGGCCGTATCCTCCCCCAGGGGAAGATCCTCCTCCAAGGCTAGGGGCTCCAAAGCCACCCCTAGCCTTGAGGGCCCCCCTCCTAGGTCTGCCTCGCCAGCAGAGGCCTCAGAGCCCCTGTCATCCTCCCAAGAGCCCTCGGCTAATCTGGGGCGCTTAGACAAGACATGATCCACAGCAGGCCCTCCAAGCTGCTTAATGGTTTCAATCTGTGCTGCCCCTAAGGACTTATTCAAACCCTGATTTCTTTTCAGCCTGTAGGCCCGATTGAGCAGCAAGCTAACCTTGGGCGAAAAGGGGAAGCCTTCCTCCAGTCCAATATCCCAGTGCCCTTGCGACCACTTCATAGGAGTATCCTTCCATCCCCTTTACCATTTTGGTGGTTCTACTCTGGACCTTTTCTAATATCCTTTTTAAGATACGGCGACCAGAATTGCACACAATATTCAAGGTGCGGTCTCACCATGGAATGATATAGAGGCATTATAATATCTTTTGTTTTATTTTCCATTCCTTTCCTTATGATACCTAGCATTCTATCAGCTCTCTTGGCAGCCACTGCACAGTGGGCAGAGGGTTTTTTAACATGTTATCCACAATGACGCCTAAATCTTTTTTTTCCTGGGTGGTGGTTCCTAATGTGGAACCTTGCATCGTGTAACCATAGTTTGGGTTGTTCTTCCCTAGGTGCATAACTTTGCACTTTGTCCACATTAAATTTCATCTGCCATTTTGATGCCTAGTCTTCCAATTTATCAAGATCCTCTTGCAATTTTCCACAATCCTCTTGGGTTTTAACAATTTTAAATAGTTTTGTGTCATCTGCAAATTTGATAACCTCACTCGTTATTCCCTTTTCCAGGTCATTTATGAAAATGTCAAAAAGCAGCGGACCCAGCACAGATCCCTGGGGTACACCACTATTCACCTTTCTCCATTGGGAAAATTGGTCATTTAGCCTACCCTCTGCTTTCTATCTTTTAACCAGTTCCTGATCCGCAACAGTACACTGCCTCCTATCCCATGACTCTTTAGTTTTGCCAAAAGTCTCTGATGAGGGACCTTGTCAAAGGCTTTCTGAAAGTCCAGATACACTATATCAACCAACTCACCTTTGTCCATCTGTTTATTCAAACCTTCAAAAAACATAACAGATTAGTAAGACAAGATCTTCCTTGTCAAAAGCCATGTTGGCTCTTTCCCATTATGCCATGACTATCTATATGCCGAGTAATTTTGTTTTTTATGATGATTTCTACCATTTTTCCCAGTTCTGACGTCAGGCTCACCGGTCTGTAGTTTCCCGGATCATCCCTGGAACCCTTCTTAAAAATTGGCGTTACATTGGCGATCCTCCAGTCTTCAGGTATTATAGATGATTTTAATGAAAGTTCACAGATTACTAATAACAGGTCTGCAATCTCATATTTCAGTTCTTTCAACACCCTTGGATGTGTAACATCCAGCCCAGGTGATTTGCTACTCTTCAGTTTATCTAATAGTTGTAATACATCTTCCCGATGTATCGATATTTCCTTCAATTCCTCTGCACCTTTACAAACCACTTCAGTCATGGGTAACATCCCTACATCTTCCTCAGTAAAGACCGAAGCAAAGAATTCATTCAGTCTCTCCGCTATTGCCTTGTCGCCTCTTAGTGCCCCTTTAACCCCTCTATCATCGAATGGACCAACTGACTCTCTCACAGGTTTTTTGCTATGAATGTACTTGAAAAAGTCTTTATTTCGCGTTTTTGCTTCCTTATCAATGCCTTGCATTTGACTTGCCAGTGCTTGTGCTGTTTCCAGGTTTCGTCGTTTGGCTCTTTTTTCCATTTCCTGAAAGATGCTTTTTTGGCAACAACATCCTCTCTGACCTCACCTTTAAACCACGCTGGCAGTTTTTTGGACTTCCTTCCACTTTTCTTAAAGCATGGAATACAGCTGGTCTGTGCTTCCAAGATAGTATTTTTCAATAACACCCAAGCTTGATGTAAGTCTTTAACCTTTGCAACTGCTCCTTTTAGTTTTTTCTTAACTATTTTCCTCATTTTATCATAGTCTCCCTTCCGAAAGTTAAAAGGTAGTACTGTGGATTTCCTTACTATCCCTCCTCCATTAACTAAATCAAAGGCAATCATGCTATGATCACTATTGCCAAGTGGCCACAACACCCTTATCTCTTGCACTAGATCTGGTGTTCCACTAAGGACTAGGTCTAATATGGCTTCCCCTCTGGTCGGTTCATGAACCAGCTGCTCCAAGAAGCAGTCATTTATTTCATCTAGGAACTTTATCTCCCTAGCATGTCCTGCTGTGACACTGACCCAGTCGATACCGGGGTAATTGAAATCACCCATTATTATTACTGCGCTGTAACTTTTGTTAGCTTCCTTGATTTCTTTGAGCATTTCATCATCCATTTTTTCATTCTGGGCAGGCGGTCGATCGTACACCCCCACTGCCATTGCCTTCCCTTTTTTACATGGAATTTCAATCCATAGAGATTCTACAGCAAATTTTGTTTCCTGCAAAACTTTAATCCTTTCTGACTCAATGCCCTCAGCATGCTAACCCCCCCCATCTCTTCCTCGAGATCCAGCTGAATGCAAGGCCCACTTCCGCTTACACCAACGGCCTGATCCCAATGCTGAGAATGCTGAAAAACCGCTGCGGAAGCTGAGAATAGTGGCTGGCCAGATTCTCCAGATCTCTGAAGCACTGCTGTCGGGGGACACTGATGCAGAATCCATGGCTCAAGGTGTCCCGCAGAAGACTCCCCTACCTACCAAAAGGCTTGGGGACAGACTGCCAAAGCTATCTGCAATACGCCTTATTAATATATATGTACAGTATATATATATATATATACATATATATATATATATATATATATACACATTATATATATATATATATATATATATATATACACACACAGTGTATATCTATATCTATCAATCTATCTATACACACACACATTGATATATATATATATATATATATATATATATATATATATCAATCTATGTATATACACACACATATTTATTTATTTATTTGTTAATTTGAACAAAATGCAGTCTGAAGCTTCTGCTTGATGGACAGTTCTGTTGCTTCCGTACGCAACACTACACTAGACAAGAACTTTAGGGGTGACGAAAACATCAACAGTTTCAGACAAATGCCTGTGTGAAAGTTCACCAGCTGTTGGAGGCTGCAGTACTGGAGAGGAAGAGAAGGCGCCTCAGCCTATAAGGGTGACACAATCCCTTTGTGTGGACTGGACCGGAGGAACCTGGTTGAAGACCAGTTTGTTTGTTTTCTAGAGGCATTTTATCAAATCATGCCTATCTAATGCTAACTTACTTTTTACAGATAACTAATAAGGAAGCTTTTGATACATCTTCTTCAAATCTGAACCCTTTAGAGGCATATAAAGGCAGCATTCTGTTTTTTTTTTTTGGGGGGGGGGTTCAAGACCTTACACTTCTCTTCCAATATGGCAGACAAACAAGACAAAATGTAGCTGCTGAAAGGAGTCCTGGGCACGTGGAATCTTTGTAGCTCATATGCTTTCACCACTTTTTCCACTCTACATACCATAGTCAAAAGTAGAAGATATTTAATAGAATATACAATGGCTAACATTTTCTCTTAAATGATATTAAGAGACATTCAACGCCACTTTGAATTCTGGTTTCCTCTCTTTGTCAGAATTTAATTTCCTTACTAGCTGCATACTTGAAGAAGTGGATTATTATAGGGTGCTTCTTAATTACCCCTTTTTCCACAGCCTGTGCTGATCTCTTTTAAAATCTAATCGGATGTCATTATCCAGTGCAAAGTGTGCAAATTCTGCAGATTTGTCCTTGCATTTTCACAGCCTTCCCGCTGCCTTACAAGTGCGGGAAACACGGCCCGCTAAAGAAAAATGGCAGGGCCTGCTTTCCCGCCGCACACTACAAGCCGGGCCCCGAAGCCTCTGTGCTTGATTACGCTGCAGCATGACTCTCCGCCTCACTGCCGAGCCAAACAACGTCCGCCGCCCCCCCCCCCCCGGGCGAAGTACCCTTTCGTTGCCTGCAATCGCCTGCCTTGCAATCCACGCTGCCGAGCACCACGAGGTGTGACCAGCTGACACGGAGAGGGCTCTCCGGCTCCCGGCCTGCTGCCAAGAAGCACGCCAACACCAACGGGGTACTCTGGCCAGCCGTTGCTGCTGCCGCACAACTTCCCTCCATTCTGACTAGGAGGGCGGAGCAGCTCCAACACCCGGGGCGATCCTGCAGGGAGAGAAGAACCCTCAGAGGTTCAATTCCCCACACATCCAAAGGTGAATTCTCATCATTTTTTTTTAAACAACCGTGCCCAAAGAAAAATAACATAACAAGATTAGAGGTAAAATAAAGGAAAACCTTCAAGTACTAACTACACTAATGTTCCTTATCTAATCCTCTAGTGAGCCCAGCGACTAGGTTCACTACGTCCTCCTGCTGCATGGAGACTGGACACACTGGGGGATGATGGGAGAAGACTAGCAGGATATACCTAGTGATGTCACAAGTTTGACTTGTCCAGTCTCCATGCTGCAGGAGGAGGTGCACTATCCAGAGGTGGAGGACTGAACTGGAGGAACGATAAGGATTAGTTCTTTCCTGCCCCCGGTTAGCTTAGCAGTAAGCATGTGTTCTGGTAGTGACATCAGATGCCAGGTTTAAATAGCTCCCTTGACTATTTTGAGTTTATGTCGGTGCAGCTAGCAGCATTGTGCGAAGAAGTCTGAAGCAGGGTTTAAAAATGTTGAAATCCAAAATGCAAGGCTGTGTCATTGTTTCACCTATGATGGGGCTTTGCTGCACCAGTTTTACAGCTAAGTTAAATTTGATAGATATGCTGTGATGTATTCTGCACAAAGGTTTTACTGCAAATGATTAAAAGGACATGGTCCTTCAGTTATGGCTTGTTCCTAGCCTGGAGGTCATAGATTTTGCGACCTGCCATCTTTTTTTTTGGATACGCAATGGTACGGCATACCAGCAACTTATTCGGGGGGAGAGGGGTGGCACCATAAAAAAATAACCCCCCTCCACCTGCTGCTGCTACTTTTCCTGTGTCTACAGCAGCGGCGGGCATCAAACGTTAAACAATTTTTTAAAAAGTTGCACGTTTTCATGACTCCATGTTTGGAAGGCCTGTAAATGCCCGCCCCCTCTGACATGATGCGATACATCAGAAGGGGTTGGCATTTGCAAGCCGCCCAAGCATGGAATTGTGAAGACTCATGGATTTTTTGTTGTTGTTTAAAGTTTGATGCCCACCAGAAAAAGCGGCGGTAGTGGTGGGGGAGGGGGGACGAGAGGTAGGGGTTAATGGCTGGAAAGGAGATGCTGGCTCTGAGGGGGTAAGCTCGGATGAGAAGGGACTGTCTCTTACATGTCTGTGCAGTGCTGAGTATGTCTCATAGCGCTATATAAATGCTCAGTAGTAGTAGTAGTAGTAGGGTTTATGGCTGGAAGGGAGATGTTGGCTTTGAGGGGGGTTAATGGCTGGAAAGGAGATGCTGGTTGCAGAGCAGTTTTTGGCTGGAAGGGCGATGCTGGATATTGTGGTACCGCAGAGCCTATTCATGGAGAAAAAAGGGTTTTAAATCCTGAAAAAAGATTTTATCATCAGCTGCAATGTTATGAGGAGCCCAATAGAGGGAGCAGGAGTGACCTTCCAAGGCCCAGAGAACTGCACCTCAGAGCTGATGAGGTAATGCAACCTAACAGCCAATGGAGAAAAGGGGGAGTTCCCCTGAAGAAAGGCTGGGAACTTGAAAAGGAGGAACTAGGACAAGTTAGAGAGAGACCAGGGAGAGAGAGACCAAGGAGAGGCATACCAAGGAAGGCCTACCAAAAGGAGGCATATCAAGAAGAGGCTTATCAAGGAAAAGCAGACCACGGAGAGTCACACCACAGAGAGCTTCTGGAAAGGAACCAAGAAGGAGAGCACCATAAGGAGTGTCCAGAGCACCAGAGAGGAAGGAGTTCCTGGCAGGAGGGCATAGTGAATCCGAGGCCACAGAGTTCCAGGAGTCCTTGGTTGAGAGGTACTGGAAAGAAAGGCACAAGGGGAGAAATAAACCCCAGAGTTTGGTGTGAAGAACCGGCAGCAGTAAATGCAAGACACAGTGAGCATTATCTGAGCAAGGATGAAGTCTTTGCTGCAAATGGTAATATTCCTTATTCAAATGGTAAAAGGTGTAAATGTGAGAGAGTGGTGACTCTGCATGAAGGCCAGCTGGAGTGTGAAAAGCCTACTGCTCAAGACAGGCTGAACTACAGCAGGACCAGGCCGTGGGACTCAACTAAACAAGGTAAAATACCTTTTTATTCTGATAAGCAATATAAGTTAAGAAGACAGGAAACACAAGATACTGGAGTATATCCTCCCTATCAAACTGTTGGTGAAACAGGGCACAAGCCCTTGGTAAAAAGACTGTATAACATAAGGCAGCCTGCAAGGCGAAGTAACTGCCATAACAAACACTCACATGGGCGCGGCCCTGACTTGAATGCTGAACATTGGAAGCTAGTAAATGTGTTATATGAGAAACCTCAGTACGCTCCTCAAGAGTTTACTGACACTGATTCACAGCTGTCTGATACTCAGCCCATGCAGGTGGAATTCAACGAAGACCCACCTGAAACCCCGATGGACTGTAGCTACTGTCAGGCAGGTAGCCTAAGGTCTGTGCATGAAACATAAAATAGTGAACAGTAGCGAATGCCTGTAAAGTTTGTTTATGCCTAGCACTGTGAAGCAACAGTTAAACAAAGCAAGTGTGAATATATTTTCTTTTTGTTGCCTGAAGCAAGGTTTCTTTCAGTTGGTTGAAGTAGTCTCCCATAACTTGAACCATTGTGCTTAAAGGGAAATAAAGCCTTATTTTCCCTACATTCTGGCTAGTGTGTTCTCTTGAACTTTGGCCCCCGGTAGGTCCTGGGAACATTACCAAGACCTCTTACAGAAGGACCAAATTCAAAAAATATAAAAAAAACTCTCATGTCCATCTGACCTGCCCATACCAACCTTGGCCTCTGGGGCGGCAGCATGACAATATGAAGGGGGAATTAATGGCTGGCTACAGGGGGTGTGGCTACTGTGGGGGCATGGCTATATAGGGGTAGAGCCATGGACAATCCCACACCCCCTAAAGTTAGCAGAGTGTGTGAGTACAGGCACTTTTTTTTACATAAAAGCACTGACAAATTGCACTGCAATGCAATATGCTGATTTAAAATTAAAACTGGTAAACAATTTATTCCTGGAACTGGCGAACTTAGCAATTCTCCATCAGCTAAAGCAGAGGCTTTGCAATTAACATACATTTGTTTGGTGCATTAACTGCAAATCCTTAGCTGACTTTAGTAAAAAAGGCCCTAAATACATTTATTTTTTTAAATTGAATATTTATTTGAGTTTATCAAAAAAAGAAACAAATAACAGAAATACTCGAACATATTGAGCATCCTCAGGCAGAGTATTACATAATGTACATTAATACATACAACCCCCCCCAAAAAAAAAAAAATCAATATAAACCCCAACATAATCATAACTGGGGGAGACAGACCAAAAAAATAAAAGACATAACGTCAAATTAAGCAGAGAGATAAATGAAATTAAATCAGGCATCCCCCTACCACTTTCAATATAACCAATAAATTATACCCCTTACACAAACCAGCAGGCACCTGAACACAAACGTACAGGCAACAACCAAATATATCATAATTATGCATTACCAGGCCCTTCATGGGATTGTATCAGTGCTTGTAACTGAGAAGGGTAAAAAAACACGTGAAGGCACATTCCATAGAGTGCATCTTATTGGAACGGGACGCACAGAGGCAAACTGGATTCTGATCCTGCGGGGCCTAGACGTGCCCCGAGGGATCAGAATCGGGTCTGGACCTGTATGTGCAGGCTGGGACCTGATTCCAATCAGTTTACACTTTCAGGCCCCTGCCCGGCTAATTCAGTCAGGCTCCTAAATGGAGCCCTGTGACATGGTGTCCCATTGCCATGGCATCGCGGCTCCATTCAGGAGCCGCGATCCCCGGCCACTGACCACATTCTTCTTTCCCCATAGCCTGACCCAAAATCTGGCCTTCCATGGCCAGGGTCGGGCTGTGGGGAACCCCCTTCACCCTCTCATCTTTTCAACAGGGCCTGCCGTCCCCTGTCCAGTTTGCCAACCCCGGATGTACGGGGCCGACCTCAGAATCAGCCCTGTACATCCAGGTTCGCAGACCGCCCATGCCTTGCCCTCGCTCCACCTCCTCAATGCCCCCGACTAAGTCTCCCCATACAAACTCCTTGTTCGTACAGGGAGGCTTCTGCAGGGAATGGAAAGGGGCAAATAGCGGGGGACAGAATAGACCCCATACTCTCTATCCATATGTTTAATTTTGCACTTTCTAGAGTATTTCAGGAAGAAAGTCATTCCCAAAGCCAAAGCCCTAGGCTTCAACAGAAGAAAATCTCTCCATACTTGCTGAGTCCTAGCTGACACATCAGGATGTATATATATTACATGACCGTGGAAAGGTTTGATCTCTCCTTGAAAAAAAGTGGAAAAGATCTTTCTTTATTCCAGAGGCTTTGGAAGGTAGCCATCACAGTACCTCTGTTGATTGATTCCTGCACCAAAGTTTCCAAGAGAGCCGTTAAATCCCCCTCCGGAGGATGAACCTTGCTACCACTATCAGTATTCTTAATAGAGGATACCACATAATAGGATTTTGAAATAACAGGCAGCTGGTCACCCTCCAGGCGTAATGCATTAAGAAAATAATTGTTCAACATTTCTGTTGCAGAATTCATAGTACAATAAGGAAAATTAACAAATCGAAGATTAAAGGATCTCAAGGTGTTTTCTAACTTTTCAAACTTATTTTCCAACATTAAGGGGCTTGTTTACAAAGCTGCGGTAGCGGTTTTCGATTGTTATCGGAGCCGCGGCCCCACTGATTTCAATGGGGCCGCGGCTCTGAATGATCGGAAACCGCTACCGCGGTTTTGTAAACAAGCCCCTAAATTACCCTTCAAGAAGAGCACTGTTCACCCATTCTAAAGCCAAGATTTTCCTCATATTGTCCCCAACTGATCTACCCTGGACCTTAACTCTTCCTCTAGGAGGGCCAACTTGTTAACTGTTTCACCGGAAAATCTACACAACTGAGACAGCCAGATAGCGTGAAATCCATCTTGGCCATAATTCGCCATATCTCCAAGTTGGTCATTTCCTTCAGGGGAGTCATGGGTATCGATGAATCACCCCCCATAGCCCCTAAAAAAACCATGGGCTTCAGGGAAGCTGATGTTATAGTAGAATCCACTCCTGCCCTAGGTAAAACCAATCGGACAAAATTCCTGAAACTAACCCAGATGCAGTTGAGTCACCATCATTCTCCTGATTCCCATTAGACCCAGCTTGGCACTCCATTCCATCCACAGGGATAGAAACCAAGTTGGCAGAGCCCAGGGTTATTGCTGGATGGAAAGGTGGTGAGTAGGAGTCTAGACTAAGTAAGGGCTTTTCGGTGCTAACTGATGCTGCCTTCATCAAAGATGGTCCTGAGTCTGATGACACTTTGCCCAATGACAGGACAAAGGAAACCATAGATCCCTGGGCCACCCCCCACAGTCCCACTTGCACCCTTCTTGAGTCTTGCTTCCTGTTCCTCATATCTGCAAACCCAAGGAAAACAGTACCTGAGGGACAAGATTGTCAAGAATTTAAAGCAGCTGCAAGGCTCCTCAGTTGGCTCCAAAGGAGCTCAATAGGGGCCAAGCATGCCCCTTTGGTCACGCCCCTTCGGTCAAGTGATCGTGAGCAACGTACCACAGCTAGAGAGTTTCAAAAATAGCAGCAGGACCGGAAGTGGCATCAGACGTTGAACTCTGATGCTCCCAAGTTGTTATTGCAGGCTAATTTGTGTCCCGGAGAAACCCTTGCTGTACACTCCACCAGGCTAGCAGGTAGAATACACTCTGGCTTCTCTGGTTCACTACGATTAGAGAGTTTCAAAAATAGCTGAGGGACCGGAGGTAGAATCAGACACTGACCTCTGATGCTCCCAAGTTCTATTTATTTGATTGTGATTTCTATTCCACACAATCTGAAACAACTTCAGTCTCGGTTGAATACAAAATAATACCTCATAAAACAATTCAATGCAATACTATTATAAGGAAACAATTCCATAACATTAAATACAATGTTTTCATAAAAATAATAATAGAATAGAATTAAAAAACAAAATCACCACAGAAAAACTCAATTTGTCATTAACAATCTATGAAAAATAAGTCAAATTACTTGTGTCCAGCTGCACAGCATTGCATATTAAAGAGTCAGCAACAGAAAAGGCAGCATGATGCGCAATCTAACAACTTTAAATCATTAATGCATGTAAACTGCAATTAGAAATGTGTGACCTAAGTAATCTTAAAAAATCAGGGTCTTGAGCATCAAGACAGCGAAACATCAAATACATTTTAAAAACTATGGGTAACAATCTAACCTCGCTAATAAAGGGGAAATATGGTCTCGGAAACCCACACTTTAGTCGATTAGGCTGCACATTTCTGAACAATTTGTAAAGCTTTCACAGAGGAAGACCGCATAAAGCAGCATTGCAATTATTTAATTTACACAATATTGCCGTCGAGTCGGAGTCGACTCATGGCGACCCTCTGGATAGCTATCCTAAATTGTGTTCGGTCTTCAGTCAGGCGGCTCATTGTTCCCCAGTAGCTAGTTGAGTGCCTTCCGACCTGGGGGTCTCATCTTCCAGCACTACAGCACAATTTGTTTTGTTGTAACTATCCATTGGGTTTTCATGGCAAGATACAGCAGTAGATTGCCAGGCCTTTCTTCCGCGCAGTTTAAGTTTGGTGTTGTTGCCGTCAACAACACCAAACTTAAACTGCGCGGAAGAAAGGCCTAGCAATCTACTTCTGTATCTTGCCATGAAAACCCAATGGATAGTTACAACAAAACAAATTGTGCTGTAGTGCTGGAAGATGAGACCCCCAGGTCGGAAGGCACTCAACTAGCTACTGGGGAACAATGAGCCACCTGACTGAAGACCGAACACAATTTAGGTTAGCTATCCAGAGGGTCGCCATGAGTCGACTCCGACTCGACGGCACTTAACAACAACAACAACAAAGCTGGAAACAATGTTCAAAAATCATTAAATGCAATAATTGTACAATCTGCACAAGTCAAAATCTAAAAAACATCAAATGTTGCCAATGCTCTAATATACAGCCTGAACTACATTTGTGAATTAATCAACATACCAATACTCCTGGCAACCAACACAACTGGAATACCGTAAAAAGCTGAGCCTTGAACACCACCAATATGAATCTGCTGCCACAATGACTAACTCTCAGCCAATGCATACTCTGCTACCTCCCTTTAAAATGGACCAAAACCACTGAACGACCACCACAGATCCTCCTATCGCTCTCAACTGACTCACCAAAAGATTGTGCTTCACTATCCTCAAAAGCAACATCACAAAAGATCAAAATCTTTGACTCACGTTTATGTAGCTCCATTCTTAAGAAACATAGAAACATGACGGCAGAAAAAGACCACATGGCCCACCCAGTCTACCCTTCCACATCAACTACTGTAGTCCCTTTTTTTTTCATTTATATATATGTTCTTGTTCCTCTTTATCCAAAACATTTTGTTTATTGCAAACCACTTTGACCCAGTGAAAAACAGTATAATAAAACAGTTCATAAAAAAAAAAAATAACCCTTATCCAAAATCACATAGATTGTGAAGAACCTCAGCAGAAGATCTTCTTAACACCATATGAGCTTGGATATTAGTAGAGATGTGCAAAGGCAAAAGACTTTGGGCCTGATTTTCGAAGACCTTTACCCGGGTAACTTCCCTAGTTACTATGTAAAGGCCTTAGCCAGGATTTTCGAAGGGCACCTACATGGGGTAGCACCCGGATAGCATCGGGGCGTGTTGGGGGCATTCCAGAGAGGAGCGGAGGCGGGCCATGACGTTACCCGTGTAGCACTGATTTTCGATGCTACACGGTTAGCACTCTGCACTTTAAAGATAGGCATGGGAAAACCTTGCCTATCTTTAAGGCGCTGGGGCTAACCATGTAGCATTGAAAATCGGTGCTACACAGGTAGCTCCTGATTCTATCTGGCTGTGCGGTGACCCGGCATGGAAAATCCGGGTTAGGCAGGAGGTGGGAGGGCTATGTGCCGACGTGGTGCATAGCACTGCCAAACTGAAATTCAGGCCCTTTCTGTTCTTTTTTCGCTTCATTTGGCCTTTTCCAATTTTTAAATGTTTTTCAGTTCATTTTCACGCATTTGAAAAACTTTTTTCTACAATCGTAAGAACTGCTGTGTGCATGTAAGACAATTGTACATGCATTGCTTTGTAGTTTCATACACATACAGCCTACTTTGTGTGCATTAGAGGTGCCCAAATGACCCCAATGTGTGCTAACAAATGCACATCCGTAAATACGAATGTTCAGCACAGATGCTCTATGTCAATATATCAGTGATAACGTCAAGTTAATGCTTCACCCGCTTGTATCTGTGTCGGTGAAAGCAATCTGCATCATGTGATTTCATGTAATGCCAGACTGCAGCCCCTCTAGTTCTAGTGTAGCCTGCTTTATTTACCAGGCAGCTTGCAAACCTCCCTAAACTTTTCACGATTGAGAAGTGCACTTTATTTCTGCTAATTGATTTTGTGGTTGACAATAATATATGAGATGGCTTTCAATGTGCTTTTTGATATAGGCACAGTACCAAAACTTTATTAGTATCATTGAAGGGCTGTCGGGTAAGGTTTATCTCTTTGCAGATGATACCAAAATCTGTAATAGATACCCAGGAAGGAGTAGATAATATGTGGAGGGATCTAGCTAAGTTTGAAGAATGGTCGAGAATTTAGCAGCTGAAATTTAATGCTAAAATGTATAAGGCCATGCATTTGGGCTGCAAAAATCCAAGGGAGCAGTACAGTATAGGGGGTGAAGTACTTCTGTCCATAAAAGAAAAGTGGGACCTGGGCGTGATGGTTTCTGATAATCTTAAGGTGCTAAACAGGTAGAAAAGGCGATAGCAAAAGCCAGAAAAAGGCTTGGGTACACAGGGAGAGGGATGTCCAGCAAGAAGAAGGAGGTGATAGTGCCTCTGTATAACTCTTTGCTGAGACCTCAATTGGAGTATTGTGTGCAATTCTGGAGGCCGCACCTTTAAAAGGAAATAAATAGGGTGACTACCAAAATGGTCAGTGGACTTCATCATAAGGTATATGGGAACAAACTTAAAGATCTCAATATGTATACTTTGAAGGAAAGGCAAGAGAGAGGGGATATGATAGAGACATTTAAATACCTCCATGGCATAAATGCACAGGAGAGCCTCTTTCAATTGAAAGAAAACTCTGCAGCGAGTCGGCATTGGATAAAGGTGAAAGGGGATAGACTCAGGAGTAATATGTGTAAATATTTCTTTATGGAAAGAGTGGCAGATGTGTGGAGCAATCTCCCAGTGGTGGTGGTAGAGACCAGGACAGTATCTGAATTCAAGAAAGCATGGAACCAATAGAGAAGACCTCTAAAGGAAAAAAAGGGACTATAGTAGTTGGTATGGAAGGGCAGACTAGATAGGCCATATGGTCTTTTTCTGCCGTAATGTTTCTATAAATTCATGTGGGTTCAGAACCCTCAGATGCAGCAGATCATTTGTTTGATCTTTTTATCGCTGTCCTAGTCTCTACTTTGGGTGAACCAGGCCTGAGGATTTTAGTACTGTTTCTGCTATTTGTCGATGAGGAATCCCAGATGTGATTTTGTGCACCCGTCTCACCAACTGACCATTTTAAAAAATTCTGTTAAAGATAGTGTATTCAAATATTGTGATTCCAAAAGTTAAGCCCTTTCATAAAACAGGAAACAATGGACCCACTCCATGTGCAGCTATGAGCCACCTAAAGAGCATGTCCCAAATTCCCTCCCCTGTAACAAAACTGCATGGGTGCACCTATCTCTACCTCTACCCGCCCCACTCTCCACCCCTAGCCTGCCCACTCACACCTCTAATGCAGGTTGCACAGTTAGTGCGGGAATTGTCCTTCGCTAACTGTATTCCCACCCTTCGACTAGAATCCTATCCCCGTCCCAAGCACCAGAGATATACCGAGCTCCAACCACTCCTTCTCGTCCTAGGAACATTGAACATCCAGCATATCTACTTGAATGTATATATCCTCGCCTGTGTTGATTTACTCTATTTTGATTAATCCTTGTAGTTGTAACTTCCTATATAATTTTCCAATTACCCTGTTCATTATACTTTTCCTGGTTCATGTTGTAATGTAAACCACATTGAATCTATGCTAAAGCGGCATAAAAAAACCTCGTTAAATAAATAAAATAGCATGCCTGAACATTTGACGGATTTGCAAAAGATTTAACAACCTGATGAGCACGTAATTATCTAAAAAACAGATGCAACCAAGAGTTATACATTTGCCCAGTTTAGATTGAATCTGCTAACATCCTATTTTATGGATGATCTGTAGAATCTGAAAAGAGAATTGCACTGACTGGAAATGTTGCTGGGCAAATCTGCGAATGAGAGGGAGAGACAAATGCGTGAAAAGCATGCTAAGGTAAGAAGCTCTTCCTTCTTCTTTGCCTTCATCCTCCTCTCCCTGCTCACCCACCTTCCTTCAACCACTTCTCACTGCTGTGCAACAAAAGTGAGAGAGCCACCAAGGATGCTGTTGATTCCCTGCCTCCCACTGCCGATTGGCTCTTTCTGTTCTCCAGAGCCAATGCTGAAGTGGAGGAGGGGTTTAGTGAGAAAAAAATAGGTTGCAAGCCAGGGTTCAAATCCCATTATTCCTATTGAGATTCTTTGTGAATTTGGGCAAGTCACTTCACCCTCTATTAATTAGTTTGGACACAACTTATATTGTGACCTCCCATTTGGACGAAGAAATAATTCATGTACCTGAATGTAATTCACCTTGAGTATGTATTTGGAAACAGGCGAGTAATAAATCTAAAATCCAAATTCAAATCTTCCAATAAATGGTAGGAGGAAAGTGGTGAGAAACAGCAGTTGGCTGAGAGTCACTTACTGGGTCTTTTACTAAGGTGTTGCACCTAACATGCCAATAGTTCTAAAACCATGGTGTCTTAGATGCAACACCTCTGCGTTAACTGTCGGGAACATGGAAGGCATTTTTGTGAGAGCTAACACAGGGCTCTTTCCCGCAGTGCATGCTGCATTAGCACGGGGGAACCTGATATCAACTATTGAGGTGGCATTTGTTCACAATGCATGCTAACTGCATGGGTGCACCTATCTCTACCTCTACCCGCCCCACTCTCCACCCCTAGCCTGCCCACTCACACCTCTAATGCAGGTTGCACAGTTAGTGCGGGAATTGTCCTTCGCTAACTGTATGGCCCTGCGCTAGCTTGCAATACCCGTCCCAGCGAGCCTTTAGCATGCACCAGAACACATGGTGCCAGCAAGCAGCCGTTAGTAAAAGATCCCTTTAGTTCCCATCAGGGGATTTTTTGAGGGGGGTGCTCAGTGGCACTGAGTACTGGCAGCTTTTTCATTGCCTGCTAAACTGACCCATGTCCCTCATGCATTAATGAAAGAGCCCTGCTTATGAGTCCAGCACCTTTATTGACAGGAGAAATGCACTGGTTCTGATTTCTGCCTCTACAATGATCCCAGAGTTCAACCTCACACTGGAGGAAAGAGGCAGCTATGCTGGAAAGCAACCAGATTTTTTTGTTCATTTGCAGGTGGGGGTATTGTGCCCCTTGCTTTGACCATAGGGCCTAGAAATCCCAGATTACAAAGAGTCTGTTCTCTCAACCTAGAAACTCTAGGTCAAGCCCAGAGAGTTCCTAGGTAGGCTGAGGAGCAGAAAGATTTTAGCTATGATTTTGCTCTTGAGTGCACTGTGCAAGCCACGGCCGCGGCACTGTCTGCTATTAATATTTTAAGTGCCTTCCCTGGATATTGTTTGTTAATTATTAATCTATTTTACTCTCTGCTGGTAGTCATTGTTTACATTTCTGATATGGTTTATAAGTTTATGTACAGCACCTTGAGGCTAACAAAAGGTGCTTTATGAAAGCATTAAATAAAATAAACCTATTTCAATGGGAAATCAGTGTGCCCTTGTGTGATATGACACTTCGGTCCCCTTTTAAGCCATGTCTTTTCATACCGCTCTTTATCAGAACCCTCTGGTTCTGCTTTAAATGAAATTCTCAACAGTTTCTACTTAATTATCTCAAATAGTAATCTAGATTTTAGTTTATTTTTATTTATTTAACTACATTGATATTGATTGTCCAATAAAATAACCTTTTCATTCACAATTTAGAGTAATAGTCACAGTGTTACCTAGATTACAGAAGACAGGGCAAGATCAACTTTGATGGTGCACATTTACCTTAGACTTGGACAGCGACTTAGTCCGGCATTCTTTTCTATATAAATATATATCAAAAAAGTTCTTTGTTCGTCAATCAACTATTCAAAATGATCCCATATTTATTTAAGTGTACTTTAACCAAGAAAGGTTTCTAAAATTGAGACATCAGATATGAGCTATTGGAGCCAACCCTTTTACTGAATATCCACGTAAGGGCATAGTGAGATTTAAGAACAAAAGATGTATTTATTTTTAGACCTGGATCATTCAGTATATATTGTTTTTGAAGGAGACGTCATTTCAGATTTCTGCTGCAGTATCACTGGAAGTTTTCTTAGGGCCATTCTCACCGGTTATATGTGGTCATTAGGGGAGTGATGGTTAAAAATGTCCATTTTGTTTTTCTTGTGTCGTTTGTGGTATATTTTGTTTACATTTTTTTTTTATTTCATTTTGGGAGGAATGCCACTAATAGCGTGCACTGTCACTCAATAGTACACACGAATGAGCAATACTGCGTGCAATGGAAAAATAGTGCACACCGCTCAGCAGAAGTGCTCATTATTAAGTGATAATGCACATTATTGCACCAAAGGCACACACTGTTTGTTTATTTATTTAGCTGTATTTATATCCCGCTTTTCACCGGGTCAAAGCGGTCAGTTGGGGGATACATTTAACACAAGGGGATATGAGACACATACGCTAATACTTACAGGGAACATGGGCAATGGAGGGTTAAGTGGCTTGCCCAAGACCACAAGGAGTGTCTATAGGACTAGAAATCCCAGTCCCTCTGGCCTGAGATTGCTATCCCCAGGTGGGACTTGAACCCCCAGCCCTCCGGCCTGAAGTACCTTGTCCTAACCACTAGACCACTCCTCCCTTGCTATTGCTCCTCCCTTGCTATTGCTCAACAGCGCACACTACTGACTGATACTGCTTGTTCTTAATGACAGATGGGACTCAATTTTGTTATTTTTACTTCATTTTTACTGAAAAGTGAAATGAAATGACATAGGAAATGTCATTTCAAATGACTGAACATCCCTAATAGCAAAACTAGGATGCTGTATTGTATTAGTTTTTGTTCCTATTTGGATTATCCTTTGTTCTCGACTATCAGAAAATGCCCTGTGTGCCTTTGAGTCAATGCTGAGTCCTGGTGACAAAGAAGCTCCTGGGTTTTCTTGACACGGTGACCTGAAGTAGATTGCCAGGCCTTTCTTCTGAAGCAATGGAGGGTTAAATGACTTGTCCAAGGCCACAAGGAGTGCTAATGGGAAATGAACCCTGGTCTCCTGGTTACCAAACCAGTGCTCTAATCATCAGACTACTCCTGCACTTCTCCTGATTATCAGCCCCTTCTTATTTTATGGACTTAGGGGCCCTTTCACTAAAGTGCACTAATGTTTTGCACTTACTGCACATCAGATGCAAAACCAAACATGCAGTAAGTGCAAAGCCCGTATACTATTGGAGGTGTTCCCAACATGATCTCATCCAATTGCGGCACAGAAAATATTTTGCCATGCAATATGTATACTGACAATTAGCATGGATGCACTACTTAGGAGGTGGTAAGTGCATTCACGCTAACTGCAACAGTAACAGAGAATGATAAGTGACTGAGAGCTAACTGCAAAGTGCAGTCCACACCGATTCCCCCCTTCCCCCATAACCTGCCTATTACCCAATACGCTAAGCCGCATGTGAATTAGAGCACCCTGCCATGCTAGCACAGTCATGGTTACTGCACTCATGTGCTATTAGTGCACGCTCATTTACACGCTAACTGCTTAGTGCACTTTAGTAAAAGGGTCCCTTAGTGCTACACTACGGAGAAAGATTGCCGAGTTTAATGATGTACTTAGAGTGTGGGATAATGTGCTCATTGAGAAACTGATGCGAATCACAACATCTGAGATTTAGACGGAATTCTTTTCACTATGTTTAAGGCTTGGCTATTCATATTTAAAGTGCCCTTTGTGAATATTGTATGTTAACTATTAATTTGCTATACGTGTGAAGCCCCATTTTGTACAGCATGTCGAGGGAAGAATTGGAACGTTCAGGTCGGGACATTCTCTGCTCCTCTGGTATTTTACGAAAGGCTCCGTTGAACACAAGAGTCTTCTGTAAAGTGGGCAGACGTACACTGACAAATACATGATGTGTTTTTGCCTGTCTATACAGGGGAATTATTGAAGTTACAAAACTATACATAGACAAAAAGAGCAGCAGCATGCATATAAGTACTGGCAGTCTGACCCACAAAAGTACTACTTGGGGTCACAGGTGCCATTTTGAACTTAGGGCTCAAAAGAGCAAGAACAACTGGGAATCACTCCTACTCCCAATGGACACCAGACATCCAGGGCCCCAGAAAAAGCCAGGGAAGGGGGATTGGTAGCGGGAGATGAGGAAACTGCTGGGACATCATCAGGGGGAGTTTCTTGATGCTGGGGGGGGGGGGGCTTGATGGGGGACCAGGGAGGCTGATCTTGGGCCTTTACACCTGCCTCTTCAAGAAGGCACTTATTTGTGCCTCAGCATAGCTAGCTACAAATGCTGACATCTAGATTTTTTTAAATCAACATGGATGTGGAATACATGCTATTTTAGGCCTGGCCAAACCATTCCTTCTCCATGCCCTTACTATGCCCTGTTGAAATTTGAATGTGATATGGATCACCACATGCAAATAGTTCCTGTCAAAAAATCTTATTTACACATACATTCCAATCTATTTATTTATTACATTCTCTTATATACCGCGCTATTCTGCATCAGTGCGGTTTACATTGAACAAACTGAAATTACATTGAACAGGGCATTATAACTTGGAGATAACTATTTTACAGAGAACATGGGCTATGGAGGGTTAAGTGGCTTGCCCAAGACCACAAGGAGCACCTGTGGGACTAGATGTGTAAAGGCCACCATGGAGTGGAGGAGTAGCTTAGTGGTTGAAGCAGTGACTTGTGATCAAAGAAACCAGCTTTCACAGTCTCCATGGCCTTGGGTAAGTCACTTAACCCTCCGTTGCCTGAGGTACAAATTTAGATTGGGAGTCTTGAAGGGAAAGGAAAATACCTCTAGTACATGACTGTAACTCACCTTGAACTACTACTGGAATGGTGTGAGCTAAATAGTACTAAATAAATAAACTGAAGGTGCTTCTAAAATAACTCCCTATGAGGTCAATTCCATTCGGTGCATGTCCGGCCCAACCAGATGTCCAGAATCTGGACGGGCTGGATTTGCACCCGATTCTGATCCCACAGGGGCTATACGTCCCTGCGGGATCAGAATCAGATACAACTGACCTGGATGGGCAGGATATGCCCCAAAGCTGAGCCACCAGATGCACAGTGCACACCCCATCCAACCCAGCCATAGAGCCTGCATATAGCCCCAGTGCCGTGGTGTCCTGTTGCCCCTACCGAATCACAAAAGCTGTTTCCCTACCACCTGTCCCTCAAATGGGCCTACTGAGGCAGGGGTCAGGCTGTGGGGAACCTCCTGGGCCTGCCTTACCTTTCGGGGGGTCTGCTGCTGCCGAATGCCTCCCACGAAGTGACTTATTCCACCCCTGAGGTGGAATAAATCCCTGTCCTTTTCCTCAAGTCCGGATATACAAGGCCGTAATCAGAATCGGCCCTGCACATCAGGGATCAGGGTCATGTCTCCGGCCTACCCTCACTCCTCCTCCAGCCCTCCCCCTCCCACCTTCATCCACAGCTCTCCACACATCTCCTGTGTACGTGCAAGGAGCTCTGTCATCGGCATCGAATCTAGGAGAATAGCAGGGGCTGGATGTCCATGTCGGACGTCCAGCCCCCGCTATTCGGGATCGGGATGCTCCCCTATATGTTTAGGCTAAATGTTTTATGAAAGCATTGAATAAAATAAAGCTATTACAGTAGGAAAACAATGGGTCCTACTTTCGTTACACAGTCACTATTTGAAGAGAGCTGTTAAATCATAAGAAAGAAGGCTGTGCTTAGTTGCTTTCTGGACTTCCTGTATCCTACATATCAAGAAATGCAACGGGCATGCCCTCAATGTCTTTGATAGTTGGAGCAATGGACCCAGACCTAAAGGACAGTGCCTAGTGCTAAATGGGAAAGTGATCTAGAGAAAGTCTCAGTATCTCTGGAAACATTTCTCTAAATCTTCACCCCTCAAAAACCTACGCTTTCATGAGTTGGAACCACTGTAATATTTTCAACTTTAAAACATACATGTGGAACCAAATGCCTTTACCAATTTTGGCCCAGAACTGATCAAATCACCCAGGACAATATGACATAGAAACATAGAAACATGATGACAGAAAAAGACCACAAGGCCCATCTAGTCTGTCCTTCCATAACAACAACTACAACAATCCACTTTTTACCTTTAGAGATCCTCTGTGTTGGTCCCATGCTTTTTTGAATTCAGTTACTGTCCTCATCTCTACCACCTCCACTGGGAGACTATTCCACGGATCCACTACTCTTTCCGTAAAGAAATATTTCCACATATCACTCCTGAATCTATCTCCCTTCACCCTCATCCCATGTCCCCTCATCGCAGAACTTGCTTTCAATTGAAAGAGGCTCTCTCCCTGAACATTTATGCCACGGAGGTATTTAAACATCTCAATCATATCACCTCTATCCCGCCTTTCCTCTAAGGTGTACATATTAAGATCCTTAAGTCTGTCCTCATATGCTTTATAATGAAGACTACTAATCATCTTAGTAGCAACCCTCTGCACCGACTCCATCCTGTTCACATCCTTTTGAAGGTGCGGTCTCCAGAATTGCACACCATACTCCAAATGAGGTCGCACCAAAGACTTATACAGAGGCATTATCACCTCCTTTTTTCTGCTAGCCATTCCTCTTCGTATGCACCCAAGCATCCTTCTAGCTTTTGCCGTCGCCTTTTCTACCTGTTTAGCTACTTTAAGATCATCGGACACAACTACGCCTAGGTCCCGCTCTTCTTTAGTGGACAAAAGTACTTCACCTCCTATGCTGTATTGCTCCCTTGGATTGCTGCAGCCCAAATGCATGACCTTACATTTTTTAACATTAAATCCCAGCTGCCAAATTCTAGACCATTCTTCAAGCTTAGCTAGATCCCTCCTCATGTTATCTACACCTTCCTGGGTGTCTACTTTATTGCAGATTTTGGTATCATCCGCAAAGAGGCAAACCTTACCCGACAGCCCTTCCGCTATATCACTAACAAAGATGTTAAAAAGAATCGGACCAAGGACAGATCCCTGGGGCACACCACTGGTAACATCCTTCTCCTCAGAGTGAGCTCCATTTACTTGTATTCTTTGTCGCCTCCCACCCAACCAATTTCTAACCCAAGCAGTAACTTTAGGGTCCATCCCTAGGGTGCTCAGTTTGTTTATAAGTCGCCTGTGAGGAACAGTGTCAAAGGCTTTACTGAAATCTAAATACACCACATCTAGAGCTCTCCCTCGGTCCAACTCCCTGGTCACCCAGTCAAAGAAATCAATCAGATTTGTCTGACAAGACCTGCCTCTGGTGAATCCATGCTGCCTCGGATCCTGTAATCCGCTGGACTCCAGAAACCTCACTATTTTCTCTTTCAACAGCGTTTCCATTAATTTACTCACCACTGAAGTTAAACTAACCGGCCTGTAGTTTTCAACCACATCCTTACTTCCGCTTTTGTGTAAAGGCACCACATGAGCCTCTCTCCAGTCCTTTGGCACCACTCCCGACTCCAACGAGGCATTGAAAAGGTCAGTCAGTGGAGTTGCTAGAACGTCCCCAAGTTCCCTTAGTATTCTAGGGTGTATCCCATCCGGTCCCATCGCTTTGTCTACTTTAAGTTGAGCTAGTTTCTCACGAACACAGTCTTCTGAAAATTGTTCAAGATGTCCCTCGCTTCTGTTCTTATTTGTGGGTGTTTTCTGAGGTCCTGCTCCTGGTTCTTCATCTGTGAACACAGAACAAAAATATTTGTTAAGCAATTCCGCTTTAACCTTATCAGCTTCTACATATTCGCCCCCTGTACCCTTGAGTCTGACAATACCACTTTTGCCCTTCCTCTTCTCACTAATATATCTGAAAAATGTCTTATCTCCCCATTTTATTGCATTGGCTATTTCCTCCTCCTTTTGAATCTTTGCCTTCTTGACTACTTTGCTAGCTTCTCTAAGTTTTTCCAAATACAGATGCCTGTCTTCCTCTCTCTGTGATCTCTTGTATTTCATGAAGGCCTCCCTCTTTTTCTTCACTTTTTCAGCTACTTCCTTCGAAAACCATAGCGGTCTCCTGTTCCTTTTGCCTTTATTTACCATTTAACAAAAAGGTTGGTTGCCTTTAAAATACCCCCTTTCAGTTTTGCCCACTGTTGTTCTACATCCCCCAGCTGTTCCCATCCCACTAATGACTCCCTGAGGTATTGGCCCATCTTCGCAAAGTTAGTCTTCCTAAAGTCTAAGATCTTCACCTTGGAATGGATTCTAACAGCCCTAGTCCTAATACTGAACCACACCATCTGGTGATCACTGGATGCAAAATGATCTCCCACTACAACATCAGAAACACTTTCACCATTGGTAAGCACCAAGTCCAGTATGGCCCCTTCACGTGTGGGGTCTGTTACCAATTGCCTGAATAGTTCACCCTGTAGAGAATCCAGGATCTCCTTACTCCTAGATGATACTGCAGCAGGAATGTGCCAATCAACATCTGGCATATTGAAATCTCCTAGCAGTAGCACTTCCCCTTTCCTAGCAATGCTGCGTATGTCTTCAATTAACTCTCTGTCCACCTCTTCCTCTTGTGAGGGAGGTCTGTATATCACACCAATGCAAATAGATTTCTCTTTCCCTCTTTCTAGTTTAACCCACAATGCCTCCTCTCTCCCTTTTAAGCTCTGTAATTCCACAGACATATGGCATTCCAATGACATAGCAAAAATATCTTACATTTTTAATTGTTCTTCGCTTGCAGCACTTTATTATGTACAAGCAGGTTACAATTTAATAAATTAAATGAAATTAAATATATTGCCTTGAAGCAATCTTCCTCTTAATCAAGAATAATGAACCCTTATGAACATTACATATGCAAAGCTGCAAGCACTGCCCTACTCCCCAGAGAAAGGTTTTCGTATTTTGTTCTACAGTATCGGTGCATCAGACTTCCATGTATTTAAATGAGTATTTTTTCACATTGCCACACCATATTCAACTATTTTTAGGGACAAAATGCTTTTATTAGGGAACAATGCATATACTGAAAACTAAAATGCAACAGTTGCATAAATATAGAAAGACAGGAAATAACAGCAAAGACCATATGACCTATCTAAATCTATCCATCCATACAAACTACTAAGCTCTATAATTCCCTTTCTCTCCCTCAGAAATCCTCTATACCTATTCCCTGGTTCTTGAATACAGGTACAGGCCTGATCTGCATCACTCACATCAGGAGGCTCTCCTATGCATTCACTACCCTTCCTATAAAGAAATATTTCCTCAGGTTACTCCTGAGTCTATCTCCTTTCATTCTATGACTCTTCATGCCAGAACTTCCTTTCACTGAAAGTGGGCCACCTCCTGTACATTTATACAGGGCTGGCATTACCCAGTAGGCTCAACTAGGCAGTTGACTAGAGAGCCAACCTTTTGTGGGCAGCCCATTGCTGCAACTCTCTGGGGCCTACATATTATTGGTGCCGCACTTTGACCAGCTGCTTTCGTTCCCACGCAAACAGGAAGTCTGCGTCAGAGGTGTGGAAGCAGCTTGTCAAGTGTGACATTGAGAGCATCGGAGGCTTTGGGTAAGCACTGTGTTGCTGTTTTAATGCCATTGCTGCTTCTGCAGATCCCAGAGAGGGGCGGCAGGGGGGGGGGAGCAGGGGGGCAGCAGGAATAAGGATTCACCTAAAGTGCCTCATATTCTTGCCCTGGCCCTGATACCATGGAGGTATTTAAATGTCTCCACCTTCTGAACAATACTGCTGATATCAATTTGAGCTGTAGGTCTGTTAGGATAGGTCTCTTCCAAATTTCTATACCTAGAGTTGTCAATAAAGACCACTACTCTTTACAAAAGAGTTCCAGTTCTGTTCCTTGGGGGGTATTGATGCACAGCAATCTTCGAGTCATATCACAGATTATGCACTGTAGCTTTTCTTGTGTGCTTCAGGTTATTGTCATGCTGAAAAGTGAACTTCCATCAATTTTGTGTCTAGCAGAAGGCGGCAGATTTTCCTTAAAGACTTTTTGGCATTTTTCTCCATTCCCTGTGCCCCAGTCCTTGCCAATGAGAAACATCTTCATGATATGATGTGGCGGCCACCATGTTTCACAGTCTAGATGATATTCTCTGGGTGATGGGCTGGGTTGGATGTGTGTGAAATTAACACTTTCTATTCATACGAGAACATTCTATTTTAGTTTTGTCAGACCACAAAATATTTTACCACATGGTTATAGTGAGTGTTTGTTTGGAACAGACTACCTTTTTGGTTGGAGGAGGCAAAACAAACCAATGTCCATCCCCTCCCCTAAGCTCTTTAATTGCTGATGCTGTATTGTGCAAAACAATGGTGGGGCCATGGTCCCTGTGGCCCCTCCCATTCTGCTGCTTATGCTTCAAACAGGATTCAAGATGTGATTTCTTGAGCAATGGCTTCCTTCTTGCCATTGTACTAGGAGATGAGATTTGTGGAGTGCTTGCAAACTTGTTGTCACCTGCACACTTCAACCAGTTGTGGCTATGAAAACCTGTAGCTCTTTCAAAGTTGTCACTGGCATCTTGGTTACCTCCCTTATCAGTCTTCTCCTTGTTCGATCATACAGTTTGGAGGGAGCAGCCTGATTTAGGCAAGGTCATGATGGTGCCATATATCTTCCACATCTTAATAATCATCCTGACTGTGCTCCAAGGGATTTTGTAATTATTTTATATCCATCTCCTTTGTCCCAGAGTTTCTTTTGATGAGTTCCTTGGTGCTCATGTTTGAGTCTGCCAGGAAATGCACTATATCCAGCAGAGGGAACTCAAAGGAAATGCTAAATTAATCCTGTCCTCAAGTGAACCAGCAGAATTAAATATAAATAGGGTCAATTCACTTGGTGTCTGCTTTTGAAAGTGAATGGATTTCTGTAGTAATTCTAAATACATTAAAACATTTTTCTATCCAAGAATCCAGAGGAGTAGCAAAAACGGCATTAGAAGGTTGCATCTTATAGACTAGCCAATTTGTTGAGGCATGAGCTTACAAGGACAAGAGGCCACTTCATCAGATGCATCTGATGAACATGTGAAATGTTTATCCCTGATCCTCACACATGACATCTTCAGAGATTATGAAAAGGACTATTCACTAATGTTATACACTGTGGAGTAGAATGACGTTCACAAGCAACGTATCTGTAAAGTGGGCAATCAGGATTCTGTGCCTACCACCAATGTTTTACATTATTCATTGCTGCCTATACCTTGGGACCTACGCATGATCGTGTTGCAACACCTTTCACCAGCAGGAATGCTGGCAAAGGACTCCTGTGCAGCTCAAAGCTGCCTAGTGGGAATGCTGGCTAGGTGTGCCCCAAGGACTGGGTTGAGAACCACATACAATACCTGTCCGTTTTTTTTTATTGTGCAGTAATGACACAAGAGAAGAAACAATGCTGCCATGATGGATAACAATATGCCAGACATCATTTCATTCAGATGATTTACCTTAGTGATAATTTGAGATGTCTCCGTATACTCTTCAGAAACTTTCTAAATACTTCATGTTCACACTGTCTCTACCTGAAATCACTGTGCTACTTCCGCATTCACTTCAGTTCTGTGTTGCTCAAACAGGACTTTGGAATACGCTTATCGAGGACACTCTATAAAAATTGAAGAGGTGAAATCTTTTTATAATGCACCATAAAAAATGCATGATCTAGTGCAACACATCTTCAACATGCTTGCCAGCGACACCACTATCGTAAACAAGTGAACTGATGACAGCCAAAGTTGTCTTTCTTGGATGATGAATTTATATAGTTCAATTTTGCAAAGGGCATGACTCATATCAAGGCCCAGTTATCTAGACATATTTATTGTGTACCAGTTTTAGCCTACAGGGAAATCAGCCTTCTAAAATCATTGTGTGTGTGTGTGTGTGTGTGTGTGTGTGTGTGTGTGTGTCTCCTCTGTAATTTGCCCCTCCCACAAAACCCAACTGCTCATCTAATTGTATTTCAGACTCTGCCATAGATAGTAAAATTCCCTGTGTTATCTACCACTCAACTGTCATGTACCCATGATGCCCAAGGTATCTCAGATTGCTGTTTCCTTTCTTTTCCTATATGGAAATAAACCAGTTCAATTTTATTCAATTGAAAATTGGCCCTTGGCTGACATTGAGCAGTTTGAAAGCTGGCATGCAATGGTTAGTTGTTATGAATTTATGCAAATTTATATATGAAACAGCTAATGTGTTAGAGTTAGATTTAGATTGTTACTTGCCTTTTCCAAATCCAAGCTTAAGGTATGTTATATTTAGGTACATGAGTTATTTCCCTGGACAAATGGGCTCAAACTCTAAGTTGCACCTGAGGCAGTGGAAGGTGAAGTGACTTCCCTTATTCACAACTTGCAACTTCTACCACTAACCAACTCCTCTACTCACCCATCTCCTGTTTCTCCTGCTGGGAAACGGATGTGTGGTCTGGTCAAGGAAAATTCAGATTTGGCTCCATAACCTCTCCATATATACCAACTATTCTGTCCATTTTCTTGGTCAAAAATGCTATGCTACAAAATTTCTAGGAGACTCCACTCAACGGTGCAAATGCCTTCAAAACAAATATATTTACAAATGACTCAGCAACTAATAAATCCAAGATATCTGTCATGCAGCTTCACCAAAGTCATTGAGTTCCATCATTATATCTTAACTTTTAACATTATTAAGTGTTCTACAACCAGTTTATCTTTCTCTTTATCTCCTCCGATTCCCTTTGTCTTTCCCCTATCTCCATTCTATAGTACTGTTTCACAGAAGTGCTCACTACTTCCTCTTCTGTCTTTTATATCCTACATCACAATCAATCTTCTTGTTGTCTTCCAATACATATCTGCTCCCTCCTCACAGCTCATCCACCCTTCTTCCTCAAACACTCTCTTCTCTCTGGTTCCTAATTATTTCCTGTTTCTCCTCTCCTGCCAAACAGTATTCTGTGGAAATGGGCTTACAGAGTCATTGGTTTGTTGAACCCTTCTCCATGGCTGACAATGCCTGAGAGCCCTATTCCATGCTAAACAAGGTGACCCTGAAAGGAATGGAAAGTAGCCTCTTGACATGTCTTTTTCTCACAAGGAAAGGATTCAGTTATAGAGGATAATAATTACTAGGCATGTTTGAGATTTATTACTGGATTATGAAACATGAGATGAAATGGGTTATCTTCAAAGGGTATCTAGGCCAAGTTAAGTTAGCACAAGAGAACACGGAGCTTTTATTGTGCCATTCTCTAGTTTCTAGTGTGAAAACCCCTTAGATCCTGAGGAGAGCGATATTCAGTGGCGGTGCCTACTGCTTGTACTCTGAACCCCGATATTCAATGCCGGGGCCGTAGCTGGCCACCAGCTTTGAATATCCAGGTTGGCCAGATAGAGCTTTAAAGGCACATTTTACAAAGGACATCCGAGTGCTATCTGGGATGTCAAAGCCAGAACGTCTGAAAAACAAAGTAGGCACGTGCAAGTTCAGGCACGATTTCACAAATGTAGACGTCCCCGATATGGACGTCTATGGAGACGAATACATAGACGTCCCTAAAATAGCATTTCAGGCTGGGGATGTTTAATAGCATAGTGGGTTAGGAGCACTATAGCAAGGGTTCAAATCCTAGTGTGGGCCTTTGTGATTTTAAGGTAGTTATTTAACTCTCCATCTTCTCTATGCTTTCTGGATGTTTTAAGGCCAAAACAAGTACTTTCTTGATGCCTATTTGTGCCTGGAGGAGACCTAAGCAGTTGTCTCTGATGTTTCTGAAATCAAAACAAGGACATGGACGTTCGTTGCAACTCCCCAGACACACCTTCGCCACACCCCCGCCTACTTGGATGTCCCCACTCTGGTGATGTCCTTAAAAGCCATTTGTAAAATAGCTCCAGATGTCTCCATGATGTGGACATGCACATGTCTTCAGATGTCCAAATGATGACTAAGACTTTTAAAATGACCCCTCAGCTAACTAGCTAGAGGTGGTATTCAGCCGCTAGCCGGTTAGCTAAAGCTGTGAAAGTTAGGTGAGCCTTTGAGGTGCCTAACTTTCAACGCTTTGGAATAACCGTCTAACAGCTGAATATCGCTGCTGGTCGGTTATCCCTGGGTGCCGCCTCCCCTCCACCCCTGGAATGCCCAACGCTAGCTGGCTAGCTTCAGGACATTTAGTTCCAGCACCCGCTGAATATCCCACTCAGCACCATTTAGGTGGTTTGGCTTTGAAAATCCTCCCTTGTGTTTTTTAGCAACAGAGGGCTATGTGGATATGGCAAGGAAAAGCTGAAGCAAGTGAGTAAAGCATTCTGACCTTCTGTTCAAATGTAGTGGTGGCATCAGTAGAAATAACAAAGGGAGGAAGTACCTCCCTGAAAGAAAATGACTGTTCTTAGCTAAGAGTGGGGCCTTGGAAGTTGCATAAAGCAAAGCTACACTAAAGCGCTGAGATGTGAGACATCATCTTGCCACTATTCTTAACTTCAAATACATGTGGTGTTATATGCAGCCTTCCATCTCCTCCAAATCTCTCTCTGTGTAACCTCTGATTACCTCTGAATTTCAGAGAATCAAGACCATGGTAACTATGGCCTAAAATGTGTTAAAACTTTATTATGCTTGGTAAAATGTTATTTTACCCGACGGCCTCACTGACTTCGGAACACAAAAACCCCCGCAGCACGCACAACGCTACTGGCTCCAGTACCGATTGCACCCACGAGCAAACCAGCCTCAAGCAAGCCTGCAAGGACAGCCCAGCAAAGAGCAGAGGTAAGCCCCACCTCTTGCACACGGCAGCGCAGCATGTCAGCAGAGACCTTTTAAAGGAATACACTGCAGGTGCTGGAGTGGAGCGCTGGAGAATATCAAGTCTCCCTGAACCAGAACCAAAAGGAAGGGTACTGACCAGTCTATCCAATTTCACATGCTCCTACATAGCAACTAGCAACAGGGATAGCCCCACCCTCGCAAAACCAAAGCACACAGGCTCCAATCATGAAGAACAGGATACTAACGCAATGCCTCCTTGTCATAACACCAATGCTCACTATACAGCTCACAAGCGCAGCAGAGACAACAGACTTCACTACCAGCTACCCAATTCCAATAATAGGAGGAAGAAAAGCTTGCATGCAAAGACACCTCAACCACCACACTGGCAACCAGAACCCACACAAATAAACCCCACCACAACATACCAAAATCAAATGAAAACGAACAACACACATACTACGCCCTGCATTGCATTTATAAATGCAGGCTCCATAAGGAACAAATTCCATACCATAATGGACTGCATAAACCATCAAAAGATAGACATAATGTGCATCACGGAGACCTAGCTATACGACACAGATTCATTTATTTATTTATTTATTTAGCACACATTTATATACCGCTCTTTCCCAAGTATCAAGTGCGGTTTACAGATAACAGTAAAAATTTAAGGTACATGGTTAATCATGTCCTAGTCATATTACAGTGAACAGATTTAACTTTTTACATTTAACAGTATAATTAAGATGTCATCCTAAATCAAATCACCTCCCAATCAATCACAGTTCATAATTGCCCAAGGAACACAAGAAGAGGTGGAGTCGTCCTCATTATTGCAAGAGATCATCTAAAGTTCACAATGAAATCCTCATACAGATCCAATGGAAGCAATGTCATTACTATCACAAACAGAAATCTTGCAGTTTGCCTCAACTACCATGCGCCAGATTCTAAAGAAGATGAACTCTCTGTGATCCTGGAAACAGTATGTTCACACTCCACTTCAGCAAAGCCTCTAATCATATTAGGAGATACAAATCTCTCCTCTATCCGACAAGGAAACCAGCACATTCCTGCAAGCCATGAATGACCTACACTACACACAAATATCAAACTCACCAACTCATAGAAGGGAAGGAATCCTGGATCTCATTTTTATGCCTAACCGACTCATGGAACAGAACCTTGTAACCCATCCAACCACGAATGTGGTTCCCTGGTCAGACCATTACATGATAAACTTCACAATACAAATACCTACAGTAACCAAGACAACAGCAACCACAACATACAATACAAGAAAATGTAAACAACTAAACAAAGAAGAATTCCTGACTCAAGTACTCTCACAACTCCAGCACAACATAACACACCTAGAAGCAAGCATAAACAACCAGAATACCACATTACAAAAACCTGTATCTGCCCCTACCAAAAAAACACAAAACAACAGAAGTCAGAGGGCACCATGGTACTCTAGTGAAACCAACAAAATAAAGAGAACCCTGCGGAAACTAGAGAGAAGATGGCGGCAAACAAAAAGCCAAGAACATTTTCTACAATACAACACTATGCAATACACTTACCACGACTGAATAAATAAGTGCAAAAGAGAATACTATACCAACATCATAATATCTGCAGGCAACAGACCCAGAGAATTATTCAACATTATGAGCACCCTGACCAAAGAACCTACAAAGCACAAGGCAGACCTCCCTTTAAACCCCCAGGAATTTGCAGACTTCTTGCAAAGCAAATATGCCCAAAATACCTGAGAACACCCTCCCAAATCACAACTACCCAAATCTATGGGAAACCTTCCATACCTCCACAGAGAAACACTTGGAACCATAATAACAAACCTCAATACAACCACCTCCCCAAAGGATCCGTGCCTGGTCTCTTGGATTAAGCTCACAAGGAAAAATCTCATTCCTACACTGCTGAGTATTACCCAACAATTACTTACTCAAGGATATCTGCACCGCAACGTCAAGCAAGCCTCCATAAGACCAATACTGAAAGGTACGGATCTCAACATCAAGGACCAAAAGTCATTCAGACCTATCGCCAGTTTACCTTTCATAACCAAGATGACTGAAAAAAAAAAGTTCAACAACAGTTACAAATTCATTTAGACACCCATGCCCCTCTGGATCCTCAACAATAAGGCTTCAAACTGGATCACAGTGTAGAAATACTTTTCACATCGCTCCTTGACAGTTTAAACATCAGCATAAACAATATCAAAAAAGGTGCTATCCTAATCATCATAGACATTGCAGTAGCATTTGACACAGTCAACCACCTCACCCTGCTAAGAACACTGCAAGAAATAGGAAACTACGGAACAGCACTAAGGTGGTTTACTTCATACCTGACGCATCGGACACAACAGGTCAAAGTTGGAAAGCATCACTCAAAGCCATTCACTCAAACACAGGGTATCCCACAAGGATCAGCTCTCTCAGCAATACTTTTTAACATCTATCTCCAACCACTCTGCAATATAATGAAAAGACACAACATCCACTACAAAATATATGCAGATGATATAATAATCTACACACCATTCAACACAAACCAGCCTGATTACACATCGATCACCAAATGCCTTGCAGAAATGATCAAATGGCTCAGCAAATAAAATCTCAGTATCATCTTTGAAAAAACAGAAGCCCTACACATCACCAGAAATACTACAGTCACACCACTTAAAATGTTAAGAATCTTAACCTATGACCTATATCAGTCAAGCAGGAGGTGAAATACCTCGGATTCACCCTGGACCAAACTCTCAGCTTCCAATCTCACATAAAGAGAACTACAAAGTCAGCCTATCACAAACTAAAAACCATACAGAAGCTCAAACCCTTACTCAATGAAAACAACTTCCGGACAATATGCCAAACCATGATAACACCTATCATAGACTATTGTAACATAATATACCAAGGCCTCCCAAAGAAAACAACCCACCCACTACAACTAGTACAGAACACTACAACATGCATAATCACTGGAACAAACAACACAGCCATATTATACCCAGTCTACAGCCACTCCACTGGCTACCAGTCCAGGCCCCAACCAAATACAAGATTCCACTGATCATCTACAAAATCATGCACAATCTCCAGCCATCCTCCAACTGTTGATCATCAAAGAACCTGAGAATAGACAGAGAAGAACTCAAAATAAAATTGTACTAGTCTTACTGAAGAACATGACAAGAGCTAAACAGAGAACGTGCAACAGGGCTATTTCCATGTATGCGCCAACTATATGAAACACCCTGCCAGAAAAAATATGGGCAATCAAAGACATCTGGGACTTCAGGAAAGCACTAAAAACCCACCTGTTTAAGGAACACTATGGACCTGCCATTTGATTCCACTCAGTCCCTATCCTATTACTCCCCCTTAGACTCGCCCCTCCCCGCTACTCAACCTCCAATTATCCCTACCCAAACTTATTACCACCATCTACCCAAAAACCCTGACCTGCCAATCTAACTGTATGTAAATATTTAGACTAAGTGGCCTATATACGCATCCAAGTTGTACGATCCCTGTTCAATGTAAACTGCATGCAGTTATACTGTAAACCACTTTGAATTTTATGAGAAGGCGCTATGGAGAACTCGTTAAATAAATAAAAGTTAACATTCAACATACTTCCAAAAAATTAAATCTGCCTGTGAAAACAAACACCCAATGTGTTATGTATTTTTAATGCCAGTACTAAAAAAATAGCTTCAGCGGCATGAAAACAAACATTATTAATATGTGCACTAACCCAAAACATGTACAACCACTGATATATCTATTCAATCATTAGGAGATGTGCATGCTCAGTTAGCATGTACAGTCCTCTTTTCCTCATAACTTGGTTTGTTTGTTGCAAATCTGTATGAAGAGAGCCCGAGCAGATGGGGTTTCTTTTTAGTGAAAAGGGCAGCTGGACCTAAAGAGAAAGGCAAAATGAAAAAAAAGCTTCCAAAAAACAAAGTCAGACCAAAAACATGAACATCAAACATCTGCCAAGGAAGTAGAAGGTATACAGAAAGTGGAGGAGGAACATGAAAACTATTTACGTGGCAGTATCCCAGAGGCTCTGCCACATACACCCCAAGGATGTCCGATTCATGCCCTCACAAGGCATTCAGTCAGGAATGACTGCAAGAAAGATAAGGGCTAACATAAGGAGTTGCTTAGTCAGCACTGGGATCTACCAGACTTTGACTCCTGACGACACTGACTTTCAGTCACCCGGTCTCCAACAGCATCTTGTACTGCTGTGGCCAGGCCTGGCTTCAGCTCCAAAGGTGCCCTCTCTGGGTTATCTAAAGATATATGGAGGGATCCCGGGAGAACTAAGGAATAGTGGGGGCCCAAAAGAGAAATAAGAAATTAGACCCTTTTCAAGGTGGTGTCAGTTCCGACTAGAGCTACAGTAACAGAATGACAGGGAGGACCTCAAAATCTTCTGAAAAGAAGTCTGCAGTCAAACAAAAAGAACTGCTGTCCTTAAGAAGTCCTTGTTCTCCCGACCACTGTTGAAAACTGAAAATACCTACAATGGTTTTTGAACTGAAAAATCACATCAAGACAGCAGTGGCCATCATGATCATGCCGTTTTATAGGAACTTTTGAAATAACCCATTGTAAGGGACAGTAAAATTGCTGTGCCTTATGCAATGTGAAGTATGCAACAATGCTAGAAACCCACTTGTCAAATGTTAATATTTCATCTGAAAAGACATTTTTTTGTGAATAAAAATGGATTTTTGTAGGAAGATCTATGATATGTATTGCTCTAATTTTCATTTCCAAAAAGAAGTTTGGAAAGATATATTATAACTCAAGGCCTTGTGGATAACCTATTACAGAACCATCTTTTATACAGTAGATCACATTCATCTTTCAGTCACAATTTCTGTTGCTAACATCCACAAGGATAACCATTCACTCACGTGCGTTTTCTGTTATGGCTCCTATTTGGTGGAATGCCTCATCTGTAGGACTTTGAATAACGAATGATTTGACCTTGTTTAGATAATATCTTAAAACCATGTTGTTCACACAGATATCTGGTTCATCATCATGGGTGCTATCTGGTTGATTTCAGCATCACTATCTGTTTAGGTGATGCAGCTGAAAATCCATTTTGAATACCCATCCATTTAACTTTATGCCATCTGTGTGGCACCACTTAAAAGGATAAGAAATCTGTTTAGAAGCTGAATATCACTGCTTAAATTGATTAACCATTTGGGCAATTCCAGAATGCTTTAGCCACACCCCTTTATCGCATAGATAGCTTTGGCCGTTTGGTAATTTAAATGGCTTAAGTTATCCATGCACGTGGTCTAGATTAAGACAAAGAAGCACTTAAGTGGTTGGTGCCACCGTTGGCCACATAAGTGCTTTTAAATGTGGACATCATTGTTTCCACTTAGCTTTAAGGAATATTTGCAAAGTTGTCTTAATAGTGCATGAAAATGTTGTTATTGCATAATATAATTTAACTCAGCTAGAAGCTAAAGTTCCCTGTGAGAGCAATGGCTTTCATTTAACTTAATTTAACACAATATGACAGAACATTGCACAGCATATTACATTATATTACCAATAAACCACACAGTTACTGTGTCAAGGGAAAAAAAAAGTAAAAATAACTTGAGGAAAATATGATTTGAACTCCTCATTTAGAGTCTACTGCAGTGCGAATCCATGAGTTCATTATAGAGAGAAAAAAAAAAGATATTTTCTCTACAGTACAGAAGCCTGATGGACACAGAGGAATGAGAAATAAGACGGCATTTATCACACTTACAATAAAGAAATATATATTTCACTAATATTTTCCTTATTCTGTAACCTATTTCCATCCCATATAGCACCCTCAGCAAGTAGTTTTCAAACCTATGCTAATGGCAGATCTAAACGGCCTGATTATGAGAATATTCATAATGAATATGAATGAGATATATTTGTATACATTGAAGACTTGGCTTATGCAATCCATCAGTTGCAAATTCCTTATGACTCTCCTTAAAACCAGACCAGGTATAACTACAGGACAGGGATGACTTGAGGACCACTACCCTAGCTCGGATCACGGGGCAATAAGGTTTCTGATGCCTGCAGGGTTTTAAGGACAGAAAAAGCATTAAACCCTGAGAGCTCCACTCATATTCTGCCTCCTAAGAGCAAAACATAATCCATCCAACCCAATTTTCACATTTTTCTATAGCTTCAGAAATGGAGAAACCTGCTTGAAGCTATTTATAGAATCATATATACAGTCAAACCTCGGTTTTCGGTTGCCCCGGTTTTCGTCGGTTTCGGTTTTCGACGTCTTTTCAGACTGAGATCTTGTCTCGGTTTTCGTCTATCGCCTCGGTTTTCGTACACTGCCTGCAGCACTACCCCCCCCCCCCCCGGACTCACCGATCGCGTGTGCCAGATCTGAAAAGCAACAGTACTGCAATAGTGTACATACACCTTCCGCTGGTCTGCATACACTGCCTGCCCAGTCCCGGCAGCACTACCCCCCCCGGACTCACCGATCGCGTGTTGAGATGCGAAAGTCAGGTGAGCAACATCCTCGAGCCAGAGTCAGAGATGCAAGGATTGCAGAGAGGAAGGCCCCGATCTCTCCACCGCCTGCCTGTTCTCTGGAGCGCCCCCTCAGGCTCGGAGGTAGCAGGGTAGCAGGAGATGTTGAATGGGTAAGCAGGAGATGTTAAATGAATGTGGCAGGCAGTTCTTTCTCTTGCGGGGTACGCTGTTGAGACGGAGTCAGCGATCAGATTAGTGTCCTACAGTATCTGTGTGTTTGCTGTGCTGTGGACGATCGGGCAGCTGAGAGAAGTGACAGGAGCTGTTCTACTGCTGGCTGAGTTATTCTCTATAAAATGTATTTTTTGTCAATATTTTTGGGTGTCTGGAACGGATTAATTGAATTTACATTATTTCTTATGGGAAATCTTGCTTCGGTTTTAGTCCGTTTCGGTTTTAGTCAGACTTTTTTGAACGGATTAATCATGAAAACCGAGGTTTGACTGTACCTCCCCCCACCATCCAGACAATAACTCATTCAAAGTAGTGTACATTAAAAACATGAAAATACATGGTCCAATACTGAAACAAAGTTATATGTTCACCAGTACTGGGAACATATAAATTCACTATGTATTTTCAAAACTTGGGTTGAACATATGACTGAATATCCCATGATCCATATAATATAGGGTTAGGTTTGGGATGGAGTGAAGGTGGGCCAAAGAAATTATGCAAATGCAGGTAATTATGCAGATGCTATCCAGCTGTGGCATAAGTTCTAATGAGACGCCCCCCAAGCAAAAAACTTTGCTGAGGGCCTCCCAATGTTGCAGTGGCACGCCTCCCCATGCTGCCCTCCCTCCTCCTGTGCAGCCCCTTCCCTATGTGGTCCCTCTCCATGCTGCAGTAGCGGCGGCAAATTTCCTTTATCATCTTCACCGCGCTACCTTCACTCTTGTAAGTTTGCCGCATGCCCTCAGCGAGTTTCGCAGTGCAGCTGTTATCACGGGACTCTGGCCTGGTACGGAACAGCTGCCGAGAACGTGGCAAACTTACAAGAGCGGAGGCAGCGCAGCAAAGACGATCAAATAAGTTTGCCATGCTGCTGTGTGGGCCCTCTTTCTGCCCGTGTTCCCCCGCATTGCAGGGGCTACTTAGGCATAATATATGCCACTGTGAACCAGATAACATATGCAATTAGTTTAGGCTTGCTGAATAGCCTAACTGAAAGAGCTTGCAGAGAAATCACAATATCCATATATTCAGCCCCATTAGCTATACAGATGGGGGCATTACATTTATTTATTTTTTAACAGGTTTTTTGATACTGCTTTCTTATTTCAGTCAAAGCAGCTTATGCTGTAACTTAAACTTGGTAATACACATTAAACAGAGATATTGGTAACTGTGACTTTTCTGAGGTAATGGGGGATTAAGTGATTTGCCCAAGGTTACAAGGGGAGCTAGTGGGAATCAAACCCTTGTCTCTAGGTTCCCAAGCCAGTGCTCTAACCATTAGGCTACTCCTCCACTCCATTAAATGTATGTATTAATTTAAGCATCAGCACTTGAACTCATGCAGTCACCATACTATCTCAATATGGGCCCCACAATCAACAGAAAAATATTAATCAGGGCCAAGTGAGCGCTCAATTGCATGTCATCGCCTGATGTCAGGAGTTTGACTAAAAGGGTCATGAGAACACCAGTCACCCTAGACACCAGTGGACAGCCGAGATCCTAATAGACAACCCGATCTACAGAGCACTGGGGGGGGGGGGGTTTGGCCCAGATGCTAAGGGGGTCATTCTGTCCAGCGAATAGCGGGCATGGACATCCCCCTGCCATCCCCATCCCTAACCTTCCCATACCAACAGCGGGTTTCTACTGTATGAACAGCGGGTTTGTACAGATGAGGGCCGGAGGGGGTGTTCTGGAGGTGGAGTGAGGGCGTGACTTGGGCAGCCCTTGACCCTGGATGTACAGGGCTTATTCCAAGGTTGGCCCTGTATGTCTAGGGCCTTCAAGCTAGACAGGAGACATTCCACTTTGAAGGTGGAAAAAAACCTCTGGATGGTGGGGGACCATGGCGTGGGACACGGGCAGGCAGGTGAGGTGGCTCAGGGGGTTCCCCGTAGCCTCACCCAGGCCTTGGAAGGTCAGATCAGGGGTCGGGTTGCGGGGAACGGGTGTTGCTCTGGGGCGGCCATCAATTGTGGCTCGTGAATGGAGTCGCGGTGCCTTGGTGACGGGATGCCATGGCACTGTGGCTGCATTCACAATCCCAGCTGAGTTAGCTGGGTAGTCGCTGGTATATACAACCGGGCAGAATCAAGGCCCGGCCTGCACCTCCATGCGCTAGGCTCGATTCTGATCCTGTGGGGGCCACGGGATCAGAATCAGGTCTACCTTTACACAGCCTGCTTCTGCCTGGCCATACAGGGAGCTGGATGTCCTATTGGAAATAGGGTTCCACATACTTAACAGAGGGTCTCTTGGTTCCCATCACTGTTACAGCACAGATTACTGCCACCAAGACAAAGTATTATGTTAAAAATTATTCTCCCCATTTTCTACCACTTTAATCTCCTCTTCTCCAGACAGCCCAGCTAAGCAACACAAGATTTCACCTCTGTCATTTAACCAGTGAGAAGTCTCCTCCAATGACAGGCCCTCAACACTGCTCTTGTTCCCTTTCAAGCACATGAACATGCCACCTCTGTAACACATCATCCATACCGGACAGGAGACTTGGCCCTAAGTTTCCTGCTTCACAATGAGACGTGCTATGCCTGAGCCATGTGCACAGCCCTTGTAAAACATTTTTTTTTCTGAAAAGTACAGAGGGTCATTTTCAAAAGCATTTTCTGTTTGCAAAACTGTGCTTGACCTTCAGGGGTGAGCCGATATGTGGGTAAAGTAATGTTTGTCTAGCTGTACAGGTGTCACTTTCTCTGTACGGAGGAAATATTCTTGGGGGCAGAGTTGTGGAGTGGTTTGCATGTATGCGCATACTTTTTTTAAAATTATTTATTTATGTAATTTTACATCATACAAGCACGGAAACAACCACTACTTGTGGAAAACCATGGGAGCTGAGTGAAAAAATAAAAAGATTACTACATCTTGGTAACAAATCAGGAAATAGTAATTAGATCTTACCTGCTAATTGCTGTTCCTGAAGGAACGACAGTCCAGTCCCTTCACTTCTGGGTTGCGTAACCCTTCCAGCAGCTTGGAGGCTGAGCCCATCTTTTTGGGGGATGGAGCGGTATAAATACCACTGGGACCACCCACCCACTCCAGTATTCGATTGAAAAAGCAGATCTAACAAACTCTTACTGGAAACTTAACTATAAAAAACTCAAACCTATGTAACAGGCATATATATTGAAAATTTTTTTTTTTTTTTTTTTTTTTAATGGAAAACAAAGACGAGGAGGCCTGGGAATAGCCTGAGGAGATGCCTGCTTCTACCCGAGCCGGCTTCCTCCCGGACTTCTTCCTGCCGTACCGGAGCTACGGCCCCAACGATGCCTTGCCCTGAACCCGAGGTGTGAAACGGTTGCCGGAACGGGTGGGATCAGGGACTGGACTGTCGTTCCTTCAGGAACAGCAATTAGCAGGTAAGATCTAATTACTATTTCCTTATCGTCACTCCAGTCCAGTCCCTTCACTTCTGGGAAGTACCAGAGCAGTTCACCCCTGGGAGGGTTCCGGCATACCGGACTGAAGAACCGCTAGCCCGAACCGGGCGTCCGCTGCACTCTGCACGTCCAACCTTTAGTGCTTGGAGAAGGTATGCAGCGATGACCAAGTCGCTGCCCTACAGATGTCCAGCGGAGGTACCAGGGAAAATTCCGCCCAAGAGGCCGCCTGAGCCCTAGAGGAGTGGGCCCGCAGCCCCCCCGGAACCTGCTTCCCCTTCAGGATGTAAGCGGAGGCAATCGCCTCTCTGATCCACCTGGAGATGGAAGCCTTGGCCGCCGACTCCCCTTTGTGCGGTCCTCCAAACTGGATGAATAGACGGTTGGACTTTCGGAATGGCGCTGTGCGCGCAAGGTAACGTTTCAAGATTCTCTGGACGTCTAGAAGACGCAGCCTGTCGTCTTTACCTATCTGCCCCTTAGCCGCTAAGACTGGCAGGGTAACTGTCTGGTTCACATGAAAAGGAGAGATAACCTTGGGTAAAAAGGATGGTACTGTACGCAGAACCACCTTGTCCTTGAGAAAGGCCAGGAAGGGGGGCTTGGACGAGAGCGCCTGCAATTCTGAGACCCTTCTGGCCGAGCAAATGGCGACCAGGAAAACTGTCTTTAGAGTTAAATCCTTTAAGGAGGCTCTCTTCACTGGCTCGAAGGGTTCCCCGACCAAGGCACTTAGCACTAAGTTGAGATCCCAAGGAGGGATGACCGATCTCCGTTGCGGACGTAGCCGACTAACCGCTCGTAGGAACCTGGCAACGTCTGGGTGCGCCCCTAAGGGTCTGCCCCGGACCTTTCCTCTATAGCAAGAGATAGCCGCCAACTGAACCCGCAAGGAGCTATGCGCCAGACCCTTTTCGAAGCCTGCTTGCAAGAAGTCCAGAATCTCCGGAACCGAGGCCGAAAGCGGTTTCCGACGATGCTCCGCGCACCAAGCTTCGAAGATGCGCCAAACTCTTACATAAGAAAGACAGGTCGAGCGCTTTTTGGCCTTCAGTAGAGTCGAGATTACCGCTCCTGAGTAGCCTCGTTTTAGCAGCCGCGCCCTCTCAATAGCCAGGCCGTAAGCGAGAACCGATCCACGTGAGGCATCCGGACCGGACCCTGCCTCAGCAGGTCCCTTTTGAAAGGGAGCCGCCAAGGACGGTCGGCGAGCAGCCTGATCAGATCAGCATACCATGGGCGGCGAGGCCAATCCGGAGCTATGAGAATTACCAAGCCCTGGTGAGACTCTACCCGTTGGAGAACTTTCCCGATCATAGCCCAAGGGGGGAATACATAGAGAAGACCCTCCGAAGGCCACTTTTGAGACAGGGCATCTAAGCCTTCGGACATCCTTTCCTTCCTTCGGCTGAAGAATCTGTCCACCTTGGCTGTAGAGAGAACCGTGCCATGAGGTCCATGACTGGGCAGCCCCAAAGGGCTACTATCCGGTTGAAGGTCTCTTGTTCCAGCTCCCATTCCCCGTGGTCTATCTTGCACCTGCTGAGGAAGTCGGCCGTGACGTTGTCCTCTCCCGCCACCTGCTGCGCTGACAGAGCTAGAAGCCGGGACTCCGCCCACTGGAAAAGAGAGTCCGCCTCCTTCTCTAAGGCGCGACTGCTGGTGCCTCCCTGGTGATTGATGTAGGCCACCGCGGTGACATTGTCGGAGAGAACTCGAATAGCCTTTCCCTGCACTAATATCCTGAATGCCTTGAGAGCCAGAGTGACAGCCCGCAACTCCAGTCTGTTGATGGGCCACTGTGATTCCAACTGTGACCAGAGACCCTGGACGAACTGGTCCTCGCAGTGCGCTCCCCAGCCTGTCAGGCTGGCATCCGTCGTTAACAACAACCACTGATGGGGATCGAGGGGCATTCCGCGGTCCAGGTTCTTCGGGCACCTCCACCATTGGAGGGACTGCTTGGTCCGTGGAGCGCAAGGTAACTGCATCGAGAGGGGCTGATGCTGAGGAGACCAACGACGCAATAGCACCCGCTGCAGCGGTCGCATGTGGGCCCTGGCCCATGGCACCACCTCTATTGATGCCGCCATAGTTCCCAGAACTTGGAGATAATGCCAGGCTGAGGGATTTCTTCTGGCCAGGAACTGCGTGATTAGAATCCTTAGATCTCTTGACCTTGACCGTGACAGGAACACCCTGCCCCTGAGGGTGTCGAATCTTGCTCCGAGATACTCGAGTTCCTGAGAGGGAGTCAACCTGCTCTTTGTCCGGTTGATGACCCACCCCAACTCCTCTAAGACCTGAATCACTCTGGCCGTTGCCGAGTGGCTCTCCGGAGCTGACTTTGCGCAGATTAGCCAGTCGTCCAAGTAGGGGTGTACTAATATGCCTTCCTTCCTTAGGAAGGCCGCCACTACGACCATTACCTTGGTGAACGTCCTGGGAGCCGTGGCAAGGCCAAAGGGCAGGGCCTGGAACTGAAAGTGGCCTCTTGGTACTGCGATCTCAGGAATTGTTGATGGGACTTCCTGACCGGGATGTGCAAGTAGGCTTCCGTCAAGTCGAGGGAAGTGAGGAACTCCCCTCCTCTCACGGCCGCTATGACTGAACGTAGGGTCTCCATCCGAAAGTGAGGTACCCTGAGGCAGCGGTTGACTTGTTTTAGATCTAGGATTGGCCGAAAGGAGTCCTCCCTTTTCGGGACCACAAAGTAAATCGAGTACCGACCGGATCCGTATTGGTCTGGGGGTACTGGAATTACCGCCCCTAAGTCTATTAGACGGGCAAGAGTAGACTCGATCGCTGCCCTTTTTGCTGAAGCTCCGCAGGGCAACTGAACAAAAGCCGGTGGGATTTGCTTTGCGAATTCTAGCGCATAACCTTCTCTGATCACCTCTAGAACCCATTGATCGGACGTGACCCGGGTCCAGGCGGGGAGAAACAGCCTCAGGCGGCCGCCTACCGGCCGTCCTTCCCCCTGGACCCCCGACACCTCATTGTTGCTTCCTAGGGCCCGAGAAGGAGGAGGAAGAGGAGGAGGAGGAAGCTCCAAACCCCCGACCTGCCCCTCGAAAACCTCTGAAACCTTGTCCCTTAGAGGGAAACCGGCCCCTGGAAAAGGGGTTTGATCTGGCGGTCCGAAATCTACGCGTCTCCCTAGGCTGAGTGCGCACAGGGGCTTGGGAGCGGCCTAGTCTCGGTCTATCTTCCGGAAGCCTACCTCCTTTAGACTCGCCCAGATCCTTGACCAGCTTCTCCAGATCCTCCCCGAATAAAAGTTTCCCTTTAAAGGGGAGTCGACTTAGCCGCGCCTTCGAGGACGCATCAGCTGCCCAATTACATAGCCACAGATAACGCCTAGCCGCCACCACCGAGGCCATGTTCTTGGCTAGGCTTCTGATGAGGTCATACTGACTATCCGCCAAGTAGGCTGCGCCGGATTCCACTTTGGCGGAGTTTGCCTGGATCTCGGCCGAAGAGTCCTCTGACTGAAGCTGCTGAGCCCATCTTAGGCAGGCTCGAGCTACCCAGGCTCCTGACACGGAGGCCTGTAATGCAAGGGCACTTACATCAAAGGCTTGTTTCAGGAGTGTATCCAGCTTCCTGTCCTGTGCGTCTTTTAAGGCTGAACTGCCCTCAACTGGGATAGTCGTCTTCTTAGTGACTGCCGATACCGCTGCATCCACCCTGGGCGATTTTAGCAGTTCCTTATCTGACTCTGGGAGAGGGTATAGGCGGGACATGGCCCGGACTCCTCTTAGACTGGATTCCGGTTGGTCCCATTCTTCCTGGATCATCTGGCGTACTACTCTGTGGACCGGAAAGACCTTCTGGGATTTCCTAATGGCCTGTATTAAGGGGTCCTCCAATGCCTCCTCCTGCGATGGTACATCTGAGGCCACATTGAGTACTTTTAAGGATTCATTAATTAGCGCCGGAAGCTCCTCTCGCCTAAAGACCCTAACTATCCGAGATTGATCTTCTTCCGGGATCTCTCCTTCTTCCAGCTCCTCCTCATCCTCGTCCAAATCCTTCACCGAACCATCCTCCTCCGGAGTCCCCTGGGAAAAAGACGGTAGGAGGTCTTCCCCGTCCAGCCGCTGACGCTTAGAAGGGATGCTGGATTCTGGATTGATCGCCGCTAGGAGTCTGGATGATCTCTCTTCCCCTGGTGAGGCCACCTCATCTGCCCCTAGGCCCTGCTTGCGCAGGCAGTAGGCCTTATGGAGTAACAGGATGAAGTCAGGGGAGAAAAATTCTCCGTCCCCTCCTGCACTCGAGGGAGGGGGAGGAGGAAGCAGAGGAGGCGTAGGTAGCTCAGAGGGGGTAGAGACCGAACCCTGGGACCCCCCTTCCCCTACTAGAGGGTCAGATGATCCCTGGGAAGGCTGCAATATCTCCTGTTCCACTGATGTAGCCACTGCGGCGCAGCTCCTGCAGATTCCTGTCTCTGCGGAGGTGCCCCTGCGTGTCCCACATGAAGGACAGCGTGGCTTGGATGCCATGGGGAAAGATTGGGGCTTAACTTAGTAGGCCCTTACCACCCAAGCCCAATTTCCCTTAGGGCTCAAATCCTAACAAAACCCCCAGGAAATCTAAAGGGATTACCTTAACTAAAACCAATTGGTCTGCCCAAAAGATAATGGCGATTAAAAAATAAATCGAATAGACATCTAGCATGAAACTAACCAAAATACATCGAAAATAATAAAATAAAAATTAATAAAAATTAGATACAATTAGTGGCTAGCTCTCGTTTGTCTCCCTAAGGGAGGTACTTGCAGTTTGCAGATTGCCGATCCTGGGCCCGATGCTGAGAATCCCACCCGAGGGCTCTACACGTGGTAGGCCTCACCACGTGGAGCCTGCTCGGGGAAAAAAGAAAAAAGACTCCGGCGTCTGCCTGCACTTCCCCGCTGCGACCGGTGCTGAGTCCTTAGAGAATCACGAGTGCGATCGCCGTCTGATCGCACCGTGAGAAAACCGGGGTACCTCGTGGTTCTTCTCCGCGGTCAGTCGCGTCGGGCCGGGATGTAAGACTCCCCTCCGGTTGTCGTTGCAGCCTCTAGCGCTCAGCCACCTTCAGGGCTTCGGCGCGAGGCTGTTTTTCCCCCACGCCGGCAGAGCAAGGAGTGAAGGAAGCCGGGTAGAGCAGAGCACCTCCTCGCTGCTACAACCCAAGGCTTTGCTCTGCGAGCCGCGTCGGAGCTTGAGAAGGGGGGGGGGAGGGAGAACAATTCTTAAAGGAGCAGAGCCCCTAAAATCGCCAAATAAATAAAGGAAAATTACTGAAAGGTAAATTAAACACAAATTAAGTTAAAAATTAAGGAAACTAAGCAAATTAAAAGTAGGACTCCAGTAAGCCCCAGGCTTACGGAACCCTCCAGCTGCTTGGAGGCTGAGAATACTGGAGTGGGTGGGTGGTCCCAGTGGTATTTATACCGCTCCATCCCCCAAAAAGATGGGCTCAGCCTCCAAGCTGCTGGAAGGGTTACGCAACCCAGAAGTGAAGGGACTGGACTGGACTGGAGTGACGATAAGGAAAACACTACAGAAGATAATAAGCTAACATCCAGCCCAAACCCAAGGCCACAGTAATGGGGAGTAATTCTATAGGTATCGATTAGTTACAAACATGAAGGAAATAAGCCAGTGCCAACATCTATAATGTAAGGCTGCGCAGATACATCCATAACTGGACTAGGAGCAGGGTGGGCATTCAATAACGGAATAAGGTGAGAAGGATGAAGAAATACATACACATTAGTTTGATATTTGACTATATATTTACATGGGTACTTTAGAAAAAAAGCAGCACCCCAGCTGGGTAACCTGAGGACAGAGGAGGAGAAATTCCTTCCTGCGTCTCTGGGTATCCCTAGCCAGGTCTGGAAAGGCCTGGACCAACATCCCCTGAAATCCAAAAACATTCCTCTTTCAGAAAAGCATATGGAGAAACCAACCTCTGTCTGAAGACAGGGACAAGGCAAGTTGCTGGAGTAATTACATCTAACTCAGAGCTCTCTAAAATAGCGGACACCATTTAAGACATCCATAGGCTGAGCTGGGAGCGTCTCTCCTTCCACAGAAGATTTCTTCCCCTGCGGCAAATAAGAAACTTTTGTAACTGAGGGGTGTATCTCAGACAAATATCACTTAAACATTTCCTTAGAAGAAACCAACCAAGATCTCGTAAAATTAATACGTCTCAAATTAGAGAGCCTTGAGGCATTGTCCAGCTGTTCAGTCTTGGTCTTAAGGTAGGATAAATCTTTAATAGTAGATTCCGAATAGCCTTCCACACTAGCCATGCGGGTAGTCAAATCAACACACAGTACTTGCATTTTTGAAAGATCCTCATGTTCTTAACACACTCCGCTTGAGTTGTTCGGATTTGGTCAGCATATTCTTCACTTGTGGAAGTAATGCCTCAGCCAGCTGCTTAATAGCACACCAAATCAATTCCAAAGTGATTTGACCGGGAGTTGCAAGAAAGACATCCAAGGTAACCCCGCCAACCGCTCCTTCCAGGTCAGACATCTGAGAATAATCCACCCTTACTCCAGGGCCCGCTGTATCTGCTATCCCTGTGGTCACACTGCCGGATTGATGTAAGGCAGGGGTTTCCACGCACACCCCACCTCTGCCAGTCACCAGCTCCCTCACGTCAGCCAGCACGCCAATCTCTGGAATGCTAACTGAATTCCCAGCTTCTGGTTCCAAAGCAGTATCAGGCCACTTACCAGGGCGCAGCCCTTCCGAAGGGGTAAGATCAGCTCCCGAGGAGACTGCCAAGCTAACTTGCCCTCACATCCCCACCACTGGACTCTTCACTCCAGTAACGTCTGGCTGCCACGCAGCATGCAAAAGAAATGGTCCAAAGGACCTGTCGCAGACAAACCAACAGACGGAATTTGTCTCGCCGGAGAAGGCTTGGCCGCTTTCCCCTTCCATTTACCCATAGGTAACGCACATCTGCAACTCAGGCATGGGCTGCCACCACCTTGGATCCTCCCCGACAGGGCAGGTGAATGTGCAAACTTTTGAAAATGTGTCCATATGTATGTAAATTAGCCCAGAAAATTTATGTACAGTCAAAAGAAAATGTAAATGTAAGAACATAAATTTCCAAGGGAAATTCATTGCAGAAGCGCATGCATATTTATAATTTTTATTTATTTATTATATTTCAGAGTAATCTTTCTACAATAGGCACTGGGAGTATTGCAATAAAATACTTAATCACAGAGAATAACAAAACACCACCCGAATCTAATCTACTGGATTTTCTAAGAACATCTAAACCATCACAATTTAATTTAATTAAATCCACAGTAATATCTTTTAACTTTGAAAGGAAGACTATGATAAAATGAGGAAAATAGTTAAGAAAAACTAAAAGGAGCAGTTGCAAAGGTTAAAGACTTACATCAAGCTTGGGTGTTGTTTAAAAATACTATCTTGGAAGCCCAGACCAGCTGTATTCTACGCTTTAAGAAAAGTGGAAAGAAGTCCAAAAAACTGCCAGCATGGTTTAAAGGTGAGGTCAGAGGGGCTGTTGTTGCCAAAAAAGCATCTTTCAGGAAATGGAAAAAAGAGCCAAATGGCGAAAACTGGAAACAGCACAAGCACTGGCAAGTTAAATGCAAGAAGGCATTCATAAGACAGGCAAAGGGAGAATTTGAGAAGAAGCTTGCTGTGGAAGCAAAAACGCATAATAATGACTTTTTCAGGTACATTCGTAGCAAAAAACCTGTGAGAGTCAGTTGGTCCATTAGATGATAGAGGGGTTAAAGGGGCAATAAGAGGCGACAAGGCGATGGCAGAGAGACTGAATGAATTCTTTGCTTCGGTCTTTACTGAGGAAGATGTAGGGATGTTATCCATGAGTGAAGTGGTATTTAAAGGTCCGGAGGAATTGAAGGAAATATAGATACATTGGGAAGATGTACTACAACTGTTTGATGAGATGAAGAGTAGTAAATCACCTGGACTGGATGGTATACATCCAAGGGTGTTGAAAGAACTGAAATATGAGATTGCAGACCTACTATTAGTAATCTGTGAACTATCATTAAAAGCATGTGTAATACCTGAAGATTGGAGGATCGCCAACGTAACTCCAATTTTTAAAAAGGGTTCCAGGGATGATCCGGGAAACTACAGACCGGTGAGCCTGACGTCAGTACCGGGAAAAATGTAGAAACCATCATAAAGAACTAAATTGCTGAACATGTACTTTAGATAGTCATGGCTTAATGGGAGACAGCCAACATGGCTTTAGACAAGGAAGATCTTGTCTTACTAATCTGTTATGTCTTTTTGAAGGTGTGAATAAACAGGTAGACAAAGGTGAGTCAGTTGATATAGTGTATTTGGACTTTCAGAAAGCCTTTGACAAGGTCCCTCATCAGAGACTTTTGACAAAACTAAAAAGTCATGGGATAGGAGGCAGGGTACTATTGTGGATGAGGAACTGGTTAAAAGATAGAAAGCAGAGGGTAGGGCTAAATGGTCAGTTTTCCCAAAGGAGAAAGATGAATAGTGGTGTATCCCAGGGATCTGTGCTGGATATGCTGCTTTTTGATATATTCATAAATGACCTAGAAAAGAGAATAACGAGTGAGGTTATCAAATTTGCAGATGACACAAAACTATTCAAAGTTGTTATAACCCATGAGGATTGTGGAAAATTGCAAGAGGATCTTGATGAATTGGAAGACTCGGTATCAAAATGGCAAATGAAATTTAACGTGGACAAGTGCAAAGTTATGCACCTAGGGAAGAACAACCCAAACTATGGTTACATGATGCAAGGTTCCACATTAGGAACCACCACCCAGGAAAAAGATTTAGGCGTCATTGTAGATAACATGTTAAAACCTTCCACGCAGTGTGCAGCGGCGGCAAAGAGAGCAAATAGAATGCTAGGTATCATAAGAAAAGGAATGGAAAATAAAACAAAAGATATTATAATGCCTCTGTATCGTTCCATGGTGTGACCGCACCTTGAATATTGTGTGCAATTCTGGTCACCGTATCTTAAAAAAGGATATAGCGATTTTAGAAAAGGTTCAGAGAAGAGCCACCAAAATGGTAAAGGAGATGGAAGGATACCCCTATGAAGAGAGGTTAGAAGGTTAGGGCTCTTCAACTTGGAAAAGAGCGGCTCAGGGGGAGATACGATAGAGGTCTATTAGTTAATGAATGGAGTGGAACAGGTAAACGTAGATAGATTGTTTACATCATCTGAATATAGAAACACTAGGGCATATGCAATGAAGCTACAGGGTAAACTATTTAAAACTAATAAGAGATAATATTTTTTCACTCAACGTGTAATCAAACTCTGGAATTTGTTACTGGAGGATGTAGTAAAAGCTGTTAGTCTAGCTGGGTTTAAGAAAGGTTTAGACAATTTCCTGGAGGAAAGGTCCATAAACCATTATTAACTGGGACCCAGAATATCACTGCTTGACCCAATACAAGCATTGAGGAACCTGTGTCTTTTGCGGAGACTTCTAGGCACTTATGACCTAGATTGGCCACTGCTGGAAACAGGATACTGGGCTTGATGGACCTTGGTCTGACCCAGTACGGCATATCTTATAGAAACATAGAAATATGACGACAGAAAAAGACCACATGGCCTATCTAGTCTGTCCTTCTATAACAACTACAACAGTCCCCTTTTTACCTTTAGAATAGAAACATAGAAATATGATGAAAGAAAAAGACCACATGGCCTATCTAGTCAAAAAGACCACATGGCCTATCTAGTCATGGCCAATTTTCTTAATCTTACTGCTTATGTTCTTAATCTGTACTGTAACAACGTCATCACCAAAATCATCATCATTATCATCCCAAAAGCAAGTCACAAAATAAACTGCAAATCCATAAATCCTAAAAATGTACAACTTGCATCCATCCCGAAAAGCCTCTCATACCCCAGGAAGATCTTAAAATCTCAGGGGTCAATACTGAGCTGCAGTGATCAGCATTTTTTTAAACAACAGCCACCATACCTAAAAATAAACTGGATAGTCAGCACTGGCATGCAGGCTGTAGTTAGCTCTGAGAATCTGGTTAATGCAGCCAGTCTGATATTATCCATATAGTGGTGATATACAGATAACCTATTCAGATTGGGTGGCATTTTAGAAAGAATGGCCAGGGCAAAAGTATAAGAAAATGTCGGAGACATTTAAGTTTTGGCCAGTTTTAGAAACTTGGATGTCCCCAAATTAGGCAGGTACAGAAACTTGGATGTCCCAGCAAGCGTTCCCCAGAAAGGGACATGACCATATTCAGTGACACTGCAGACACTCAGAGGTGCGGAGGCAGGTTAGTAATCTGTTCGGCCAGGAAATATTGATTGTGACAATGATAGCTAATTATGCCACCTTAAAATGGGCACTCTGTTGTTCCTTATTCGTGTCAGGGGTAGGAATAGGCATGGGCGCCTCAAAAACCAGCACACCACAAAGTGTATCTTTTTTTGTACCCAGGCCACTCTTCTGTTCCCCTTGATAACTTTGCACTAGAGGCTCCGGGGATGTCCTTGCGATTTGGACACCTGAGTGCCCATTTTCAAACATCCAAAACAAGAAAAGAGCTTCTAAAATCCACCCCCCCCCCCAGCAATTAGGACCACTGTTCCCTCTAAGCTGTGCGCGTGTGCGCACGCACACACACACCTCGCCGAGCGAGCGCACATACTTTAAAACAGAGCGCACAAAAATTACAGCTCTGATTCTGATAGAAAACAACACAGACGTCTTAAAATTTAAAAGTTATGATTGTAATGACTAGAAATTTCCTGCTTCATTTAGTAATCGTCTATTGTCATTTAATTTGATTAAAATCAATGTGGTGTACATACTGTATTCGGAGGTGTAGTCAAATTTTAACATATATAACTCCGAGTGTCGTTATGTGGCGCACAAACATTTTACCTTCCTTCAAAAGCTGCACACAGCTGATATTTTATGCGCACACAGCCGACAGAAAATTAGAGGGAACATTGATTAGGACAGCTTTTTCTTATTCTATGTAATCCAAATAGTTAACTGTACAGCAGTGCTGAATATTACTGCTATAAGGATAATTCCCAGCTCCACCTCCACTCTGCTCATGTACCGCCCTGGCAATATCCAGATAATCGGAGACAGTCTGTTAGGATACTCAGCAACACTATCCTTACAGTGCTACGGAATATCCTGGTAGGAGAACCTTTCACTACCCAACAACCCCACAGCAAAAATTCTGATCCCCCACCAGCCTAAAGCTTGACAAATTTCAGGTATGATAACCAGAGAATCCTAAATCTTAAGTTCCCTTTTCAGTAATAAAGGGAACAACTGCTAAAAATATAAGAAAGGTGTTTCACTTTCACCGAATCCTTGTTCTACTGCTAAAGGACTGCTGCATCAGTGCATACTAGATAATACTAAATTATCTCTTGTACCACTCACCGGAAAAGCATTGCGGTAAGTGGCTTGGGCATATTCAGCTAGCCGGTTGTAATCATTAAGGACTCAGGGGTTGAGGGGAGGAATCGACATAGCAACGATTCACAGCATGGCAACAGAGCTGCTGCGTACATGAGAAATTAGAAATATATTATTCTGGAAACAACCCCCCCCCAAATTACTGCCCAGTCAGCAGCAATTTGGATATGACAATAAACTGAATCGAGATAACATCACTTGTTACCCTCTCCTCTCTCTGCCCTCACAGATACATAACATATATACTGTACCTGTGCATGTGTAAAATTAGCTATATAGGGATGCACAATGCGGCATTTTCTCTCTCTCTCTCTCTCTCTCTCTACATATAGGGCCCAATATTCAACTGGGCAGGGTTAAGTGCTACAGCTACGTAGCCCTGCCTGCCCACCCCCGAATCCTGGATATTCACTTCCGCGACAACAGAAGTGAATATCCGAGTCTGGCCGCACTGCCAAGGCTAACCATGCAGCATAGATATTGGATGCTGCACGGTTAGTCTTGGCACCTATAAGATAGGCGAGGGTTTTCCTCACCTATCTTACAGGCGCCAAGCACTAACTGTGCAGCTTCCAATATCAGTGCTGCACAGTTAGCACCGGTCTCCGCCTCCGCTCTGGAATGCTCCCGGCACACCCCAATGCTACCCAGCTAGCATTGGGGCGCATAGTGGACTTAGGGATATTTGTTGGCACTACCCAAGTATGTGCCGTTGAATATCTGGTTAGCAGGTATATACACGGTTAACTGGCCGTTAACCATGTAAATGCCTTTTGAATATCGGGCCCATAATTTTTAGAACCATAATACATAGTATGTTGGGTCTGCTAGAATATTACTTAAATTTGTATAGAGATAATTGAGCTTTTTAATAAGAGATGCACAGAACGTTACACACTATTTACACACGGAAGTTTCTATTTTAAAGGATTTGCATGCGTGAATGTGCACTTATGCATGCTCTTTGGGCAGTCACTACTTTGTAAGCACGCGTCCATCACATGTACTTTCCATTAGGGTATGCATGGGGCAGAGCGTGCTCTGCAAATCTTGGTGTGGTATCAATGCCACAGTTCGATTAAGGCGTGTTAAGACACCCTTATTTTATAAAATAAAGTATTTGCGTGCTTCACTTTATATAACAGGTCCCAAAAACATGTGCGCTAATGCGCATTGACTACATGGGAGTTATAAAATTGACCTCACTATGTCAAATTTTAGGTCACAAGTGGTGATCAGATTTGAGCCATCGACCTCAGGATGTACAAAATTCCAGCAGGAAAAGGATCTGCCAAATGTGGAGCCTTTTCTAAAAATACATATAAGGACATGAAGAAGTGCCTGTATATTTGCCAACATGTAGAACTGGAAGAGCCATTTAGCAAATCTACACATAGGAAAAATCCATGGAGGCAACTCGGCAACTTACACGTGTAAATTGATAGTCTGCAAACCTATACATATAAATGTCGCCAACTAACAACAAGGGCTACCATCCTTAATTCATTTCAATCTTAGGGTTGAAGTAAACAATGGGATATTAAGGAGGATAAACCCCTTAGTTCTTCCTGTAAAGGACTGGCCGAAACAAGCACTTTCTAAAAACTTATAGGTGCCAAGGAGCAGCTATAAATCCTACATGAAATGAGGAATACCTCTGTATATTTTTGACTCTCCCATGCCACACACTAACCATGCCCTTGCAATTTTTATGTATTAAGGACTTCTACCTGTAAATTAAGGCCTTTCAGTAATGTTCATTTCCACATGGGGCCATTTCCACCTGTAAATACTGGATTTTCCATGTGGAAATTCTAAATAAGGCTTCTAAAATAACTTCTCAATCCTTAGTTTATGAATATTTCATAGTCCATGTATTTCTGATTGCTGGGGGTCTTCTATAGTATTAACACTTTTGTATACCCATGAGAATATCGACTTTTACAGGAAATAATTTATATAGCTAGATGGACACACACACATAGGATATAGGATATACACAAATACTCTACAGACGGAGGGTTGCAATGTACCTTATCATTCTACAAATATTTTAAAGCAATACATTGATCCTATACTTAACTTGCTTGCTAACTAAGGAAAATTCAGCGGTTTCATGCTATTTGCCTGGCTTTAAAATCAAAATCGAGCTTAGTAATGGCACTTTCTTTGAAGCGATGGTACCTGCCCTCGTGCTTTACTGCGGAATATCAGCTTCAGTTTAAGAAACTTCAAATCTGATCCACTCTATCACCTCTGTGCTGCCTCGTTTCACACGGACTTCAATAGAAATATGCTAGACCTAGAGCTGCCAGTTCTGGAGAGAGACGTAACAGCTCTTCCAGGCTGACGAGCCAGACAGACTCCGGAGTCCTGACCAAAGTGGCTTCTCCCTTACCATGTATGTGCCACGGTGAAACGCCGCTGCTTCGGTATGTTGCTATTCAGAAGCATCCTGCGCAGGAGCCGGGGAGAATTCCTGGGAGAAATAATCGGGGACAGCCTGGGAGACACATTCGAAGACTTCCTGGACGCCTTGGACTTGTCATTCTGCAACAGGTTCTCTCTCATCGTCCTTACAAGATCCTCATTCAGCCACGAATTCTGACAGTGTGAATTATCCACTTCGGGGACCGTCAGGGTATCCGAGCTTGCCGTCTGCTGAGCCATGGCTTTTTCGAAGAAAAACAAAACAAAAACTTTACCGAAGTCTTTGGTGCAGCGCCCAGAAAAAGCCAAGAGCTTATCCGTCGGCAGCTTAAAACAATGCCTTGCCCGCTCAGCTCAGACGAAGGGAGCCCCAACTCCGCTCCAGCTTAGTCTGCTTTCAACATGGTGCTCGGTGTCTCTATACAGATAATGATCGGTAAACAAAGCAGGCTAACTCCTCCACAGAAGCCTATTAAACATTAGCACTCCTCTCCCGACACTGGTTGCCAGAGCTCACTTCCTAACTAGCACGGCCAATGGACGCGCACTAGCACCGCTTCGCTCAGAGCCGCCTGCTAAACTATTGGAACTAATGCGCTGCAGCTGCTCGGGTGACTTGCTTCGGTCTATGTATACAGAAAGTGCAAGGAGGGCACTTTTCACCGCGTAACACCTGCTTCAGTGTGCGCACATCTAGGTATCTATTTATTTATTTTTACAGAATCTATAAGCCATTTCCATGTTCCGTTCCTTCAGAATGCCAGCTTGCTCTTACGCTCACTTTAATTTCAGGAGTACTCATTCTAGAGACATAGAAATATGAATTGATTGGAACAATATCTGCTTAGCATTAGATGACGGCAAAATCCTGATCGCTCATAAAAACAAATGTGACATTTCTTAACCCTATATGGAAAGACAAGTGCAAATTCTTTGGACAGATATCGACGACTTTTATTTAATATTATCTCTTTGTGGATTCTAGTCCACAAATCACTAGGTTCTATACACATTTCAATATAACTTTGATAACAAGGTGATTATATCAGCATATACAAACATCCGCCTAACTGAAAACAATTTCAGTATAATAATTACAATATTATAAGACGCACAAACACATCCGCGCTTAAGTTCACATCCAATCTCTCGATCCGTGGGTCCATTCAGACCAGAATTCCTGTTGTATTACTAAAACCGTCTCCAAATATAAATCTTTGCAATTCTTTCGAAATTAAGAGTATCTTGTTCCTGCCTAACATCTGTCGAGAGGGCATTCCATAATCATGGACCAATTATGGAACAAGCTCTGTTTTCAGTATCTCACTCTGTGCCAATCATGTCGAGCATACATCCCATTAGTCTTGTGACAGCAATCAAAGCCCACTTTTTGATTGACATTTAACTTTTGTTTTACCATTGATTAAAGATACTGATAACCTATGCATCTTAATTAAATATTAAGAGTAATATCTTGTACTTTGTTTGGATCAAGGTTGGCAGCCAATCTTGTCAAGGTTGGAAAAGCGTAGTTACTCACCTGTAACAGGTGATCTCCCGGAACAGCAGGAATAAGTCTTCACATATGGGTACCATCGGCACCCACGGAGCCTGCGCGGGAACGCTCCCCAGCATCCCAAAAGGAAAGTGTTTGGGAGCATCCCACCACGCATGCGTGCTGCCTTCCCGCCCAACTACCTCTCTCACTTCAGTTGAGTTGAAAGCTGAGACCAAACGAGAGAAGTAGAAGAAAAATAGAAAGAAAGAGAAAGACAACTCCTAGGGGAGGTGGGTGGGTTGTGAAGACTTCTTCCTGCTGTTCCCGGAGATCACCTGTTACAGGTGAGTAACTACGCTATCTCCAGGAACAAGCAGGAATGTAGTCTTCACATATGGGGACTCCCCAGCTAAAAATGCCTAGGTATGACCCTCTAAGTAAGATGGGCCATGCTTCCTCCCAGGGACCTCAGGCATCCAAGAGTGGATGGTGGGAAGGAGTTGATCTAGGAATGGAAGAGATGCTGTAGAACAGCCTGACCGAACAAGACATCCCGACGGGAGTCCTTGTCTAGACAATAGTGGACAGTGAAAGTATGTACAGAAGCCCAAGATGCTGCTTTGCAGATCTCATCAATAGCAACTGAACGAAGATTAGCTGTTGAGGCTGCCATGGCTCTGACATTATGAGCCGTGACATGACCTTCAAGAAGGATTCCTTTACTCTGATAGGTAAAGGAAAAACAGTCTGCAATCCACTTAGAGAGAGTTCTCTTAGTGACTGGAAGTCCTAAATGACTAGAATCAAAAGCCAGAAAAAGTTGAGAAGACTTTCTAAATGGCTGCTCCATGAAGATAAAAAGCCAGAGCCCGCTTACAATCTAAGGTATGAAGATTTCTTTCCCCGCTGGAAGCATGAGGACTAGGAAAGAAGACTGGGAGATAAACCGACTGGTTTAAATGAAAAGGTGATAGCACCTTTGGCATAAAATGAGGATGAGTCCTCAAGACTACTTTGTCATGATGGAACCTTGTATAAGGCGGGTCAGCCACTAAAGCTTGCAGTTCACTAATGCGTCTTGCAGAAGTGATAGCAATTAGGAAAATGACTTTCCATGAAAGAAACTTTAGCTCCAAAGTCGCTAAAGGTTCAAAGGGAGGCTTCATGAGTTGACTCAGAACAAGATTAAGATCCCATGTCACTGGAGGTGGTTTGATGTGAGGTTTAGTTAAAAGGAGATCTCTCATAAATCTTGAAACAAGAGGATGAGAGGAAATTGGTTGTCCATCAAATGGTTTATGAGATGCAGCAATAGCACTAAGATGGACCCTAACAGAATTGGTCTTGAGACCAGAAGCTGATAAGTGAAGGAGATAGTCCAGAAGGGACTCTAGCAGTACCAAGAGGGGATTAAGTCCCCTCTGGGAACACCAGATTGAGAACCTCTTCCACTTAAAAGCGTAAGAGCGCCTTGTGGAAGGTTTTCTGGAAGCCAGAAGAATATCCTTCACTTATTGTGAAAGGCCTAGATCTTGAAGTTCTATGCCTTGAATAGCCAGGCCTTGAGATGAAGGGACTGGGGATTGGGGTGCAGTAGGTATCTGTTGTTCTGGGACAGAAGATCTGGAGCACTCCCCAACTCCAGAGGAGTGGCTTGAGAGAGACCTAAGAGAAGAGGATACCATGTTTGTCTTGGCCAGCAGGGAGCTATGAGTATCATGCGACCTCTGTCTCTCTGGAGTTTGAATAAGGTTTTGGGGATCAGGGGAATTGGTGGGAAGGCATAGAGAAAATCCTGGCCCAAATAGAGCAGGAATGCATCTCTCGCCTGACAATTTTGAGCTGGGAGTCTGGAACAGTACCTGGGGAAGTTTGGCATTCTGTGGACTTGAAAAGAGGTCTATGTCTAGTGTTCGCCAGACTTGAAACACTCGGGCAAGTTGATATGACTGGAGAGACCACTCGTGCGGCAACAGCACTCGACTGAGCCTGTCCGCCCAAATGTTTTGAATGCCTGGAAGGTATACTGCCAACACATGAATGTGAAGATCTCTGGCAAAGGCCCACAGTTGCAAAGCTTCGTTGCATAATTGCAGAGAGCCTGTTCCGCCTTGTTTGTTTAGGTAAAACATGGCCACTTGATTGTCGGTTTGCACCAGAACTGTTTTTCTTACGAGATGAAAGCAAAAGACTCGAATAGCATTGGAAATGGCCCTTAGTTCTAGGTTTATTTGAAGAAAAGCCTCCTGTGGGGTCCAGAGACCCTGGGTAGACAGATCACCCAAGTGGGCTCACCAACCCAACTTGGATGCATCTGTCGTCAGTACAGCCTGAGGTAGGGGTTGCTGAAAAGGAGAGCCTACTGTAAGGTTTTCCAGAGATTGCCACCAATGCAGAGACGCAATCAGGCGTGTGGTAACTCTGATCTTGTCTGATAGGCATCCTGAGGCCTGGGACCATTGGGAAGCTAAGGTCCACTGGGCCGCTTGCATATGAAGGCGTGCATAAGGAATCACATGGACTGTGGATGCCATGTGTCCTAGAAGTTGAAGCATCTGTCGAGCAGTGAGGAAGGTTTGTAGCACTGCTTGAGATGCTAGTTCGATGATGCGCAGACAACGAGGCTGAGGCAGGAAAGCCTTTGACTGCTGTGTGTCCAAGCAAGCCCCTATAAACTTGAGGGATTGAAATGGAGTGAGCTGGGACTTTGGAAGGTTTATGATCCATCCCAAGTACTGTAGTATGTGCATTGCTCGGGAAAGATCATGACTTGCCTCTAGAGCTGACGGTGCTCGGATGAGCCAATCGTCTAAGTAAGGGAAGACAAAAATTCCCAGAGTCCTCATAAATGCTGCTACTATTGCCATGCATTTTGTGAAGACCCTTGGAGCAGAGGCCAGCCCGAAAGGAAGGACCCTGTATTGAAAATGTCTTCCCCTGACTAGGAAGCGAAGGAATTTTTGGTGATCTGCATGAATAAGGATATGCATGTAAGCATCTCTTAAATCTAGAGAACATAGCCAATCTTGCTCGTGAAGGTATGGAAGAAGAGTGCCAAGGGAGATCATCTTGAACCTTTCTCAGACTAAATATTTGTTCAGTTCTCTGAGGTCTAGGATTGGTCTTAGTCCCCCTGACTTCTTTGGAATGAGAAAATAGAGGGAATAGAATCCTGTGCCCTGCTGGGACTTTGGAACCTCTTCTATAGCCCCTTGAGCCAGAAGAGTGGTGACCTCTTGCCACAACAGGTCTGAGACCAGTGGTTGAGATTTGAACTGTTTTATTAGCATGGATGGGGGCAAGCTGAGGAAATGGAGCTTGTATCCCAGACGCACAATAGATAGAGTCCAATTTTCTGAAGTGATTTGTTGCCATCTTTTGGCAAAATGGCAAATACGGCCTGGAATATTTAAAGGTTCTGGGCTTAGAACAGGAAGAATGGCTAAGTTCTCTAGACAACAGTCAAAGACCCTGAGGAGGCTGGGTCTGCTGAGCCTTCTGAGCTTGTGTCTTCCTTTGTCTAGTTTGTTGTTGCCCCTTCTGGGGAACATGTGCTTGCTGGGTGGAAGATGGATAGAATTTCTTCTTCTTAGAGAAAAAAGGTTTTTTGAAAAACTTTTTCTTGACTGGGTTAGCTGTAGATTTTGACAATCTGTCTAAAGTTGTATTATTAGTGTCAATTTCATTAGCTTTATGCTGCCAATCCTTGCCAAAAAGATTTTCTCATGTGCAAGGAATGTTACCCAGCTTATCTTGCACCCATTCCTCCAAGTCTGAAGCTTGGAGCCAGGCAATATGACATGCTCCTATGGATATAGCAGAGGTTCTGCTAATACATTCAAAACAGTCAAAAGTAGCACGATTCCTAAACTTAGAGACATTTTGAGTGTGTTTGATCAGAGTCAAATAATCTGTCCATTTATCCTCTTGAAGAAAAGGGTTCAAAAGCTCCAAGTCTTTTGTAACCTGCTCAAGAAACATTCCCATGTATAATATTTAGGAAATGATTCTTGCTGATAGCATGGAGGACTGAAAACATCGACGACCAAAGGCATCCAATGTTCTAGACTCATGACCTGGTGGATTGGAAGAGTGTCGTTTAGCACTCTTAATCCGCCTCATGGCGGACTCTACCACCATAGAATGATGTGGTAATTGAGTCTTCTGAAACCCTGGGCAAGGTGGTACTCGATACATAGTGTCAAAACATCTAGAATGTGGAGATACTGTTAAAGGAGCTTCCCACATTCTTAAGAAGAATCATGTAAGATCTGGTGTATAGGAAGCATAGCTGCCTACTTTGGAGCCAAAGGATATTGAAGAATTCGTAATTCTTCTGCCCTAGGCTCCTTTTCTGGTACTACTGTAATGGCAAGACCCTTTGTCATATCATGTACAAAATCATGAAAAGACATATCCTCAGGAGGGGACATTCTGCGTTGAGGAAAAGGAGTTGAATCTTGTAAGAGTTCCGCTCTGGTACCGGTGGAATCATCCGAGTCATCAGAATCGGAAGACTCAAAAGGAGGAAGCACCGGGTTCTCCCGAAGCAGATGGCGTCGGTACCGCTCTATGTCGGTACTGTAACGAGTTGGTACCTGATCCCCATGCTGGAGAGAGATTCCAAACTCGGCATCAGGGGAAGAATGACTGTTGAAGCAGGTACCGAGGGCACTGGCACCGGTACCGGCATCGCTACCGGTGCCTGCGGAACCGTCTGCAGCGACCTTAGCGGTATCAAAGTAGCCAAAAGAATCGCTAGACTGCGTTCGATAGCGAGGAGTCTTTTGTCCACTGCCAATGCTGGGGTGTTGGTACCGGTGGTAGCGGCCACAACCCCCGAGCATGGCACTAGTAGTTCCATCGAGGCCTCGGGAACATCCTGGAGCCCTGATAAAGCTTTGGAGCCTGAAGACTCCCACCAGGGCTGTTTTGCCGGTGAAGTATCCTCGAGGGCAACACCAATGGCATCTCGATGTTTAGAGGGAGATCTACCCTTCGAGGACTGGCTAGTCTTAGAAGACTTGTGTTTAGTTACCTGAGATCCCTGGGAAGAAGTAGAAGTCCTGGAAGACATCAATGCTACAGACATCATGTCTGAAGCAAAAAGTGTACCGAGTTGATTCGCTCGATTCTGAAGACTTCTTTTAGTCAACTTCCTACAGGAGAGACACTCTGCAGGGCAATGGTCAGGACCTAAACATTTAAGACACCAGTCTTGGGTGTCGGTAATAAAAATTGCACCGCCACATTTTGAACATTTTTTAAAACCAGTGGCTGGTTTTTCCATGGTAAGAGAAAAGAGGGCCTAATGCCTAAAATGGCGCCAAGCACCAGAGCAGGGAAAAAATCCCTGAGAAAAAGACTAAAAATGAAATATTTTTAGAAGAAAAGAAAGAAAAGCACTGGTGGTACCGGTAGGCATCGATGGAAAGCAGACACAACCACAAAAAATATAAAAATAAGAGAAGATTTTCTGCAGTGACAGGGGACATGTCCTGTCGGCTCCACGGAAAACGAAGAACTGAAGTGAGAGAGGTAGTTGGGCGGGAAGGCAGCACGCATGTGTGGTGGGATGCTCCCAAAAGCTTTCCCGCGCAGGCTCCGTCGGTGCCAATGGTTCCCATTTGTGAAGACTACATTCCTGCTTGTTCCTGGAGATTACATGCTCCCAAAGTTTAGTACTTATTAGAAATCAAACCTCTATGTTTCTTAGCGATTGAAGGGCAGTCAAAGTGGAAGCAGGGAGTCCTACATACAAGGCACTGCAGTAATCTATTGCAGCCATTGGAGCAAGAACCACCTGCTGCAGTTTGAAAACCCTCATTTGATAACTACTGTATGTACTTTGGGGCGTGTTTACTAAAATGCAACAAACAGCACTGGGCAAATGCACATTTAGCACATCTCTGTACCATGGCGGAGGTGTTGCAGTCACAATAGATGCAGGGAGCGTGGCCACAGTAGGGATGTCCCATCATACTAGGTGCATCACTACCATGGTAATTGCGAATGCATGGCCATAATAGAAGCATAGTGAACACATTCGCTCTGCAATTATAAGCTACAAATGCATTATTATGGCAACAGTGGCCTGCAGAACCACTGCAGACATAAGAAATGTGTCCCAACGTCATCTACAGGACAGTAGTAACAGGCCAGTGCAGAATAGAGAGGGAGGACAGGGAATAGGCACAACTGGCTGCACAGTTCTGAGCAATGTGGCTAAATACAAGAGGGCGGGACATGCAAATCAGGAAAACAAATACATGCAGTGAGTCTGTGCTATGCCCCTAACTGTGGGGGACAGGATGCATAATTGCATCTGAAGGTGCTGGGGGCCTGGTATGGAATCTGGCAAGGTGTCCACAGTGTCCGTCATGTGAAACGGGTATATGAAACTCCCCTCACCCTAAGGCATCCAGAGTGCCTGTTCATCTAAGCTGCAGGGGCAACAGTATATGTTTTTCAGTATGTGGGGTGAGAATCTCCCTTTAAGTCACTACTCTCATATTAGGTTAGTACTCTAGCTACTGTGGAGTGTGTTCTCTATGTGAGGCACTAGAGCCAGCAGATATGCTTTTTTGGCAGCCTGCCAACTAGCACCTCTACCACATGAGATCCATTAAATCTAGAAGCATTCCCATGGATACTCCCCATATAGGATACTCAGCTCTGTAGTCTGACATCAGCAAGGGGGAATGGGAGGCAGTCCACATGCTTCCCCCAACAGGGAAGAGCTCTGGAGGAACACCGCAATGCAATCACATTCCCCATGGAGTTGGCCAAAACCAAGAAGGCACAGGCTGAGGACCCCAGCTGTCAGGGAACCAGAAGCCCACAAGAGCTCCCCCAGATCCATGGAACAAATCATCTCCTTGGCAGGAGAGTCAGGGAGGAGCTACTGATCAGTGAGCTGCAACAAAGCAAGCCCATGTTAAGTATCTGCTCAAAGCTGGTAGGCCTGCCATATTCTACCATGGTCTAGGTGAGGGGCCATCAGCCACAGGAACATGGTCAGGGCAGCAGCATGCCTCCCCAAGGTGCACATATGCACTACTACATGCTCCCCCCACCCAGGCTGGGAAAGTGGGGGTCAGATGGCACCTTTTGATGCCAAACCATCATGTTGGTAGTATGTCAAACACCTCATTTACATACCCCACTCCCTCACTGGACTCTGCTGGCTATGTGGCAAGTGCTGGCTGAAGCACTCAGGCCCTATTTCCTGACACCTCCACATCTCCAACACGAGCAGCCCCCTGACAACTATCCACTGCATATACGGATGTGAAGAGCAGTCAGTCAAGACAGCTGTTGATGTTTCTGTGGATGTTTGCCCACTGTTCCAGCAGGATCACCCGTGACCTGCAGGCTCTGTTTTTTTGGCTGTCAGGCTGTTGCCCATAGGAGGCTTAGGCAGATTCCTGGGTATTCTGCTAACATCTCTTATTTGCCCTTTTTTTTTCTTATGTGTTGCCCTGTTCCTTCCCTTCATATTTCCTAACACTCATATCCGAACCATGCATTTGAGATGTACTAGCAAGGCAGGTGTTAGTGCCACTGAATATCCCGGTGACTGTGATCAATGCAGTTAGCGTGTCTGCTAACCACATTAATTGCGCTGAATATGCCTACATAAATATTTACAGCCTGGTCATCGTCTGACACATCTATTTCTCCCACTACCCACCTCCCCCTGGCACTGTCAATGGAATGCTTCTGTAATTCACTTATATATTACGGCATTTTCATCCATTGCTCATGCTGTCCTAACCTGAACAAGAATGTTTTAACCTTCGAAAGCCAGTCCAAGAATGTAAGAGTAGCAGAGGACTTGGGGTTTTTTTGCCATTCATGCTTTGCGAGGGCAGAATGCAGACTGGAGTGTTGCTTTTGCTTTCCTTTTTTCTATCCCATTGTTTCTGCTTTCCTGTCGTGATTATGGAGTTCCTTTCCGTTTTTCAATTTTGTATTGTTTGTGAACCGCTTTGATATTTCCTGGTGTAAGGCGGTATAGTAAGTTCTTAATAAACATAATAAACATATAAAGTTAGTCCAATAAAAATGTACTACCTTTTTTCTTTCTCCTAATATTCATTTTGGAAACAGATATCAAGGGGTTGTAATAAAGATTAAACAACACTGTCAATAAGGCACACCCCTGTGGGACACCAGTTTGTATGTTAAGCCATTTAGAACAGTTATCTTCAATCCTTACTTGCTGCATTCTTATTCCATTGGCTTCCAGGTGATATAATAGGATGCCATGTACCACACTATCCAATATCTACTGTTGTAATCAAAGTTTCTTGTGCTTCTCACAAAAAGCTGCAATTCTTGACAGTTCCCCTTGCGAAATCAAGATTCCCACAGTCTGAAACAGCTCCTTAGGATGATTTATTAAGTTGCATAATAGTATGCATTTTTTAACATTTATTATTTATTGAGGTTTTCAGATTACACTGACAAAAACATTGTCATTAAGAACAATAAGAAAGGACATTAAAAATACATTTTTAGGAAAAAATAATAATTCCTGCTTAAGTTAGTCCATAGTCTAAGAGGGGTGAAAGGAACTGAAGGGAGAATTCCAAAACTAAAATAGAAATCCAATCTGAAAATGTATTGGACATACAAAAAACACTTGGAAGAGATTTGTTTGTTCATTAACACTCTTTAAGTATTTAAAGGTCTGAATCATATCTCCCCTGTCCCTCCTCTCCTCTAGGGTATACATATTTAGGTCTTCAAGTCTCTTGCCATACATCTTCTGGTGCAGGCTCCAAATCATTTTGGTCGCCTTCCTCTGAACAGTTTCCAGTCTTTTTATATTATTTGTGAGATATGGTCTCCAAAACTGAACAGAATATTCCAAGTGAGGCCTCAGCAATGACTTGTACAGTGGCATTAGTACCTCTTCCTGTCTGCTGGTAATTCCTCTTTGTATGCAACCCAGCATCCTTCTGGCTTTTGCCACCACCTTGTCATACTGTTTCGCCAGCTTGAGATCCTCAGAAGCAATCACTTCAAGGCCCTTCTCCTGGTCCATGCACACCAACCTCTCACCCCCTATCATGTACATTTCCCTTGGATTTCTTCTTCCCAAGTGTATGACACTGCACTTCTTCACATTAAATCTTAACTGTCAAGTATTAGACCATTCTTCCAGCTTTTGTAGATCTTTCCTCATGTTCTCCCTCAGGGGAGTCGACTCTGATTGCAAACTTTCATGCCATCTGTAAAAAGACAAACTTTTCCATTCAGTCCTTCAGCCATATCACTCACAAATACATTGAACAGGACCGAACCCTGGGGTACACCGCTATTCATCTTCCTTTCATCCAAGTGAGTTCTGTTTACCATCACCTTCTGTCATCTGTCAGTCAATCAATTTCTGATACAGTTCACCACCTTGGGACCCATCTCCAAGTTGTTGAGTTTATTGGATAAGCCTCCTATGAGGAACAGTATCAAAGGCTTTGCTGAAATCCAGGTAGATCACATCCATCACATGCCTTTGATCTAATTCTCTGGTCACCCAGTCAAAGAACTCAATCAGATTTGTTTGGCAAGATCATCCTTTGGTAAAACCATGTTGCCTCAGATCATGCAACCTGTTGGTTTTGAGAAAGTGCACTATTCGCTCTTTCAGGAGCACCTCCATTACTTTTCCCACTACTGAGGTAAGGCTTACTGGCCTATAGTTTGTCACTTTTGTGAAGAGGTACTACATCAGCCCTTCTTCCGTCCTTGGAACTGCTCCTGTTTCCAAGGATCTATTAAAAATATAATTTAACGGTCCTGCAAGAACCTCTCTTAGCTCTTTCAGTATCCCGGGATGTATCCCATCCGGTCCCAAGGCTTTGTCCACTTTCAGTTTTGCAAGCTGTTCTAACACATCATCTTCTGTGAATGGTGTAGTATGTACTTCAATCCTATTTATATATTTGTGAACCTCCAGGATTTTCTTTAGTAAAAACAGCATGGCATAGATATCTAGCCCATTTGTATTATAGCAGAGTGAATTTTTTTTTTTAACTTAGTTCGCTTCACTCTGAAATTGACTAATTTATGATTGTGCACATTGCACTCATCATATCTGACAGCAATACTTTCTTGCCTCTGGCATACAACATTGCAGAGGGCTGATGATGTTGGACCAGCGGATATTTGCAGCACATAACTGAAATATGGCACCCTAACTCTGACTGGCCATTGGAAACTCTGACACATATATGTTGTACATGCAACTATATCCCACTCCTTCAATGCCCATCTGCTGAAATCCTCACACATCATTGCTTACTCCATATTATTACTGAGACACAGACATGAACATTCATTTTATTTACATGTATCAGGTAGACTGTGCGGTTATGGGACCAGCTAAGGCAGCCAACACACCCACTACAATAGCATTTCAGGGTCCCCATGGCACACCTTCCTCATGGACAAACAGACCCAAACCGCATCTGTGCCATCACGTTAGCAACATCAGACCGGCACAGACATAACACACTCTCTGCTACCACCATCGGAACCACAGATCCACACTCACATATGCCCTTCATGTGCAGTCCTATCTTTGATATGCAGCTGCTACACCATGACCCGTGCAAGAACATGTGCAACTGCTCGACAGATAAAACGCACCTCTACTGTGACTGCTCCACATATTATTTATTTATTTATTTATTTAACAGTATTTCTAAACCGCCTTATCTTAATAATCAAGGTGGTATCACAGCAAGCAATCAGGTAAAGTGTGTGTGTTGTACATGCAGTGAGGATAAAACTTAGTTGTGTGAGGGATGTGTTGGGTGCTTGATTTGTTTGAGCTATATACAGGGTGGGCTATTTACAGTGGTGCTAGAATCATATTTTATATATATTCAGTTGTTTGGGAGGATTGGAGTGCTGTTATCCATTCTCTTAGGTTATGTGATGTGACCATAGTGCTCTATGAACAGCATGGTTTTCAGTTGTTTTCTGAAGTCACCACTCATGCTCAGTTCTTCTTTTTCTAAATGTATCAATAGCATGCTGACTCCACCTAGACACATTTTAGGCCTCTCCTATCCAAAACGCTGACAGTACTGACATCTACATGTGCACACCATACTGATACATTAATCTTGGGTGTCACAGGCATATCCCATTTACTGACTACAACATCAGATGGCAAAGGTTCGTCTAGTCCATTAACTACCACCTGTCCATCCATCCATCACCTTCAGATTGTCTTCCATTGATGCTCCTTTATCGTGCAATGGGGTTACATCCTTTTTCGTACATTAAGGTGCATGCTTGTCACCTTACCCAACATGTTCCGTTAGTGCGCATTAAAGGACACATAGGATGCTTTACGCTGCCATGCCTCCTACATGCCAAGGGTGCTTTCTGCACAGACACCTTATTGCTGCTGTTAGCGCATGCTAATGCATGCTACCTTAGCACGCTATAGTCAACATATCCCTATGTCTGGGTAGTCTCATCAGTCGCTAGGTGGATGATGAAGAGGAAAGTCTTTAGTTTCTTTCTGAACGTCAGCAAGTCAGTAGTGCCACAAAGCATGTTGGGGATAGCATTCCATAAAGTTAGAGCTAAGAGGGAAAATGCCCTTCTTGAGGTTGAAACAGTGGTCTTAGCATTAAGTATAGGTCTGGCCATTCAAGTCTTCCCAGATGTCTGCCGTCATACGCAGTTACGACGTAGGCAGTTTTGCTGTTGAAATCACAGGTGTTGGCATTAGGGGCAACCTTTTTCCTCAAATTTCCTTGCCGTTGTGTGATCACCTTAGGGGGGCGAACCGATGTGTATAATGATGTTACTGCTTTGAAATCTTTCTTGGATTCAAAAGCGGGGGGAGGTGTAAGTGTTGAGGGGGAATGATTTTGTTGTTTTGGCTCCCTTTTGTGGGGTGTATAACCCCCTTTTTCTTGTATTTTTGATTGATTCTATATCTATTTATTTCTATTATTTTGGCAATTCTCCCCTTGATGTGTTTCATTTTATATGGGGGAATAAAGTTTCTTGATAGTATTTGTTATTTCCTGTGTAATAATGCTCTTACTGTATTTTCTTATTGCATTTGAAAATTCTTAAATAAAAAGTTAAAAAAAAAAAAAAAAGTATAGGTCTGCATAACATGTTGGTGGAGCTTGATCTTCTTCTGTTGTTAGAAATCCTCATACAAAAACCAACTAAGGGAACAGCAAAGAGGTGGTGGATCATTTTAAAGGTTGTTAATAGAGACTTGAATTTGATCCTTTCAGAGACAGGAAGCCAAAGCAGTTGCTTTAAAATGGGAGTTATATGTTCAGATTTCGACTTACTGTAGAGGGTGAGTTGTGGATTTTGGGAGGCCTTAAAGAATGATGTTGCAGAAATCAAGGTATGGAAGAGTGTTTGTAGAGCATACGGAAATCATCAAAAGCCAGGAGGCTTTTGAGGTGCGAAATGGTTCTGAGTTCGTGATTAAATGTTTTTTCCAACATTGTTGACGTGGGCGGAAATTGTAAGGTGCTGATCAATGATAACTCCCAGATAGCGAACTTGAGGTTCAACCTGTAATTTAAATTCACCAACGGTTATGGACTCAGGTGGTACAAAATTAGGATTTCTGGTGATGTATAGAACATCCGCCTTACATAAGAACATAAGATATGCTATACTGGGTCAGACCAAGGTCCATCAAGCCCAGTATCCTGTTTCTAACAGTGGTCAATCTAGGTCATAAGTACCTAGCAGTTTCCCCAAAAGACACAGGTTCCTCAGTGCTTGTATTGGGTTAAGCAGTGATATCCCGAGTCCCTTTTAATAATGGTTTATGGACCTTTCCTCCAGGAACTTGTCCAAACCTTTTTTAAACCCAGCTACACTAACAGCTCTTACTACATCCTCCGGTAACAAATTCCAGAGTTTGACTACACGTTGAGTGAAAAAATATTTTCTCTTGTTAGTCTTAAATAGTTTACCCTGTAGCTTCATTGCATGTCCCTTAGTCTTTCTATATTCTGATAACGTAAACAATTGATCTACGTTTACATGTTCCACTCCATTCATTAATTTATAGACTTCTATCATATCTCCCCTCAGTTGTCTCTTTTCCAGGTTGAAGAGCCCTAACCTTTTTAGCCTCTCTTCATAGGAGTATCCTTCCATCCCCTTTACCATTTTGGTGGCTCTTCTCTGAACCTTTTCTAATAACGCTATATCCTTTTTAAGATACGGCGACCAGAATTGCACACAATATTCAAGGTGCGGTCGCACCATGGAATGATACAGAGGCATTATAATATCTTTTGTTTTATTTTCCATTCCTTTCCTTATGATACCTAGCATTCTATTTGCTCTCTTGGCCGCTGCTGCACACTGGGCCAAGGGTTTTAACATGTTATCCACGATGATGCCTAAATCTTTTTCGTGGGTGGTGGTTCCCAATGTGGAACCTTGCATCGTGTAACCATAGTTTGGGTTGTTCTTTCCTAAGTGCATAACTTTGCACTTGTCCACATTAAATTTCATCTGCCATTTTGATGCCCAGTCTTCCAATTTATCAAGATCCTCTTGTAATTTTCTACAATCCTCTTGGGTTTTAACAACTTTAAATAGTTTTGTGTCATCTGGAAATTTGATATCCTCACTCGTTATTCCCTTTTCCAGGTCATTTATGAATATGTCAAAAAGCAGTGGACCCAGCAGAGATTCCTGGGGTACACCACTATTCACCTTTCTCCATTGGGAAAATTGGCCTTTTAGCCCTACCCTCTGCTTTTTATCTTTTAACCAGTTCCTGATCCACAAGAGTACATCACCTCCTATACCATGACTCTTTAGTTTAGCCAAAAGTCTCTGATGAGGGACCTTGTCAAAGGCTTTCTGAAAGTCCAGATACACTATATCAACTGACTCACCTTTGTCCACCTGTTTATTCACACCTTCAAAAAAACATAACAGATTAGTAAGACAAGATCTTCCTTTCTAAAGCCATGTTGGCTGTCTCCCATTAAGCCATATTCAGGGCTCTCTGATTAATACATGAGGACCATGGATCAATTTTAGCAAGCAATGAAAAAGGTGCTGGTACCCCGTTCCAACGTGAACCTCCTCAAAAGTACCCTGTAATTAGGTAAACTATTCTACTTTATTTCCTGAATTAGGCAATGCGCTTTACCTTTTCTTTTCTACAGGAATCAGTGTATTAATACTTCAACTACTACTTCTCATTTGTATAGCGCTACAAGGCGTACACAGCGCTGTACAGACATGTGTAAAAGACGGTCCCTGCTCATCACAGCTTACAATCTAGTCAAGACAGACAACACAACAGCTGAAGGCAAGGCAAGGAAACACATAGGAGACTAAGGGGTATGTTTACTAAAGTGCGGTAAACGTGAATAACGCGCGTTGTACGACGTTAACGATCATAAGTGCAGTATAACGCGCGTAATCACGTGCCAATGACAGTTAACGTCATACTACGTGCGTTAACCGTAGTTAACGATAGTAAAGCCCCGCGGCGCGTAAAAACAGCGCAGAAGGTGGAGAGTGGGCGGAGAGAAGGGGTCAATGGGCGGAGAGTGGGCGGGGAGAGGCTCCCCTCATACTAACGCGCTGAATTTCAGAGCTCAATTCCAACGCGAATGAAAACCTGTCGTTAAAGGCATATTAAAGGGAAGAGAAACCATTTCCGTCAGCAATGTACAGCAAAACCGGGGAAACCTACATAACGTGAGCAGTGTGATACATGTGCACAGAACAAAATATCAAATAAAACGTTAAAATGACCACAAGAAAAATGGTAAAAAGTATAATTCAGCTGGGCAACAGTGATAGCAATGGGCAACAATAACAAACACTCCCAGGAAAGCTTCAAAAAAAGAAAAGATGTTTGTAAGGGTCTACGCTCCGTAGACCCTTTCAAAACTCATTTCATTTTATTGGAGCTTTCCTGGGAGTGTTTCTCAATGTTGCCCAATGATATCATTGTTGCCCAGCTTGGTTATGGGTGTTTGCCCCTTTTTTCGAGGTGTTTTGTGAGGTTTCCTTGCACTTGTGTCGCCATACAAGGTAAATGAGCCCACAGTACAATTGTGCAGAGCAGGGTTTCTGACTCATCAGGCCAGTTTCCTATCTCCAGGGACTGCACTGCCTCTGTGGCCACAGTGTGGTGCACCGGACACAGCTAGTGCCTACAAAACCAGAGGGTCACAGGTTCAAATCTCAGCTGGGGCTCCTGCCAACCCAGTCCCCATAGTTTTACCCACCACTAAACAGTGATAGTAAAGAGACTCCTTTATTGCAGAGAACATACGCATGGTTAATACGCCTATATTTTACCACACCAAACACGGACACCATAAACAGGCGCATTACCAAGAGCAGAGTCTCGCAAATGCAGTCCTGGAGGGCCCCACATCATTCAGGTTCCATGCTGCCTCTAATAAAGATGCCTGTGCTGCATATCTATGCACCACCCCCATGGTATGCAGATGTAGCTCATGCATATTTATGAGGGACAGCATGAAAACCCGAACAGTGTTTGGAACACCAGGACTGGAGTTGGGAGACTCTGCCGTAAAGCAGCAGCCAACAGGGCCAGACACACCCACACCCACACCCACAGGCCCCATTGGCCAATGCCTCCTGGAGAGTCAGGACATTGGGCCCTGCCTGTATCTCCCAATACTAGCAGTTGCATACCTTAGCAATGCCACCCTACACCTGGGTATATGGTACACAGCTATCAAACGTTTCCTCTGATAACTGGCAGATATCAATTCCTACGTTAAGCACATTTTGCTCATTGAGCTCCACCATAACAATCATTCTGATGTCTGCGGTGTGTGCTGCAGGTCTAGTCTCTGATAGTGTTTACCACCCTGGGGAGTGACCCCCAACAGTATTGCGTACCATATCCATGCCTGTACTGTGCCCAGGACTGGTGTGGTGGGTATGGCTGCTGGACTCCTCCATAGTAGCACAATGCTGGCATAGGTGTGGGGGTGGCTGTCTGTCTATCCAGTGTGTGGTGGCTGCAAACACCTTCCACAGCCCACACTGCCAGCAATGTTGCCAGTATTGGGCTGCCAATGTGCATAATGAGGAGCAAGGTACCATGGGTATAGGCCGGACAGGCTGGCCTGGCCAGGGTGCATCTGCACAGGGCATAGGGCACTGACTGGGACATTTTAGCGCCCGGCCACCACCTACACAGACAGGATGACCTCAGTATGTCCTGCTGAGAGATCACTCTCACCCTGACTGTGCAGTGACCATAGCATGGCTAGGCACCCCCATAGTGCTATATAATATTTTTCTTATGTGATAGATATGGGTTTCCTTTTGGGGCCCAGTCACTGATTTATCTGCTTGCTGTGTATGCTGACATCCCAGTTCTGGGTGCATGCATCTCCACTGGGCACATACACTATTGACTAACTAGTAGACTGTTTGCAGCTGGTATGTGTCTTGATGGAGTGGCTTGCAGGGTGCAGTGGCTGATGGCTTGCAGCGGGAGAATATCAGATAGGGATGGGGTGTCTGTCTGCAATTGTGTTATGGATGTGTACAGAGCTGCATTGACTGCCCTGTGGGGTGTCTGTTCCTCAGCAGGACCGGGGTTGCTGTTCCCCTCTACTGCCACCTTTGCAGGGAGGTAGAATGTGGATCTATTGTTAGGAGACCCTGTTTGCCAGCCTTGGCCCTGGGGGAGGGGGTGGTGGTACATGGGCCACTTAGGGGTCCATGGGGGCTACACCTGACTGAAACAGACAGAGATATCCAAGGTGTTTGTGCAGAAGCTACCTATCTCACACATTAACACTGCTTTGGACCTGCGCCATGGCCTCTTTCAGCCATGGACGGTGCTGTGGACCTGGTGCTGGGCGCCTCACTGCACCCTCAGGGTGAGCACAGTACCCGCACAATGTGACGGTGTGTAGCTACTCTGTGCCAGTACAACACACGGTCAGTACCCCCTACCAGGCATTCCCCATGGTGTGTATCCGTGGACAGCTGATTTGCATGTGCAGTGTATCATGGGTGTGACTGGCACAATCCAACCCTGGGTAAATCCAGCACCTGCTCACAGGCTCTGATAAACCATAGGCCATCACACGTACATCTGTTAGCATAATGCATAGGTGCAAGACACCCTAAAGAGTCTGTAATATAAGGTGCCCATGCTGGTAAAAACACACGTACCCACGCACGATTGTACGCACGTACCCATGCACGATTGTACGCATGCACCAACGCACGTAGCTACGCCCCTACCAACGCACGCAGCCATGCACACAGCCACGCACGTGGCTACGCACACTGCGAGGGTGTGTTTCTGACACCACTACTCAACGTAAAGAAAAACATGCCTCCTCATTCCTTATGTAATGTACAGGGTGATGCCTGGGCCAGCCTTCTGCGTTAGGCACACTGGGGACTCGAACCCATGCTGCCTGTAACAGCGGTCAGTACAGTAACCATTGTGCTACAGCTCTGTTTCAGTGATTTGTGTCTGTACGCCTTCTTACGATTAATGAGCAGTAATGCGCCACGGCGCCCTGTAACGCTCGTTAGTTTTTGAACGCGTGTTAGTGTTAACGATGTACCGCCCATGTCCTTATTTGGGGTTTCTGTCACTACCGCGGCTCCTAACGCGAATTGCACTAACGCTGTTTAGTAAACATACCCCTAAGTGGATCAGCATCCAAAAGTGGCCTCAAAGAGGTGAGTTTTCAGCCTGGATTTGAAAAGTGCCAGAGATGAAGCCTGATGCACAGACTCTGGTAGTTTGTTCCAGGCATATGGAGCAGCAAGGTGGACAGATCGAAGTCTGGAGTTGGCAGTAGAAGAGAAGGGCACAGATAGGAAAACTAACTTTGCCAAGATGGGACAATACCTCAAGGAGTCAGTGGGATGGGAACAGCTGGGGGATGTAGAAAAACAATGGGCAAAGCTGAAGGGGGATATTTTAATGGCAACAAACCTTTTTGTTAGAAAGGTAAATAAAAGTAAAAAGAAAAAGAGGCTGCTATGGTTTTCAAAAGAAGCAGCTAAAAAGGTGAAGAAAAAGAGGAAGGCCTTCAGGAAATAGAAGAGATCACAGAGAGAGGAAGATAATTAGAAAAACTTAGAGAACCTAGCAAAGTAGTCAGGAAAGCAAAGCTACAAAAAGAAGTAGAAATAGCCAATGCAATAAAATGGGGGGGATAAGACATTTTTCAGATATGTTAGTGAGAGGAGGAAGGGCGAAAGTGATATTGTCAGACTCAAGGGTGAAGGGGAGGAATATGTAGAAGCTGATGAGGATAAAGCAGAATTGCTTAACAAATATTTCTGTTCTGTATTCGCAGATGAAGGGCCAGGTGAAGATCCTCAGAAAAAAAACACAAATAGGAACAGAAGTGACGAGGAACTTAAATGATTTTCAGAAGACTGTGTTCGTGAGGAACTAGCTAAACCAAAAGTAGATAAAGCGATGGGACCAGATGAGATACATCCAAGAATACTGAAGGAACTTGGGGATGTTCTAGCAATTGCACTGACTGACCTTTACAATGCTTCTTTGGAGTCAGGAGTGGTCCCAGAGGACTGGAGAAAGGCACATGTGGTCCCTTTACACAAAAGCAGAAATAAGGATGAGGCTGAAAACTGCAGGCCTGTTAGTCTAACCTCTGTGGTGAGTAGGGAACATTGCTAAAAGAGAGAAGAGTGAGGTTTCTGGAGTCCAATGGACTGCAGGATCTGAGACAGCATGGGTTTACCAGAGGAAGGTCTTGTCAGACAAATATGATTAATTTTTTTTGACTGGGTGACCAGGGAGTTGGACTGAGGGAGAGCTCTAGATGTGGTGAACTTAGATTTCAGTAAAGCCTGTGACACTGATCCACACAGGCAACCTATAAACAAACTGAGCAGTCCAGGGATGGACCCTAAAGTTACTGACTGGGTTAGAAATTGGTTGAGTGGGAGGCAGCAAAGGGTACAGGAAAATGAAGCTCACTCTGAGGAGAAGGATGTTACCAGTGGGGTGCCCCAGGGATCTGTCCATGGTGCAATTCTTTTTAACATCTTTGTTAGTGATATAGCGGAAGGGCTGTTGGGTACGGTTTGCCTCTTTGCGGATGATTCCAAAATATGCAATAGAGTAGACACCCACGAAAGAATAGATAACATGAGTAGGGATCTATCTAAGCTTGAAGAATGGTCTAGAATTTGGCAGCTGTACAGTGTAGAGGGTGAAGTACTTCTGTCCACAAAAGAAGAGCATAACCTGGGTGTGATTGTGTCTGACGATCTTAAAGAAGCTAAACAGGTAGAAAAGGCAACTGCAAAAGCCAGAAGGATGCTTGGGTGCAAAGGGAAAGGAATGGCCAGCAGAAAAAAGGAGGTGAAGTGCCTCTGTGTAAGTCTATGGTGCAAACTCATTTGGAGTATCGCGTCCAATTCTGGAGACCACACTTTCAAAAGGATATAAACAGGTTGGAGTCTGTGCAGAGGGCCCATTCCTTTCTGACCACACTACTAAGACCCTTATTCACTCCTTAATTACCTCCCGCCTTGACTATTGTAACCTACTCCTTGCTGGTCTACCACTGATCATCTCTCTCCCCTTCAATCTGTTCAACATTCTGCTGCGCGGCTAATCTTCCGCCAGCCTTGTCATGCTCATATTACCCCTCTTCTCAAGTCACTTCATTGGCTCCCTATCCATTTCCACATCCAGTTCAAACTTCTCTGGCTGACCTATAAGTGCATTCACTCCGCAGCTCCTCACTACTTTTCCTCTCTTATCTCTCCCTACACCCATCCTTAGGAACTCTGTTCTTCTGGCAAATCGCTTCTACACTATCTGTGCCCTTTTCTTCTATTGCTAACTCCAGACTTGGCTCCTTTTACCTTGCTGCACCTTATGCCTAGAACAAATTACCTGAGTCTGTACATCAGGCACCTTCTCTGACCCTTTTCAAATCCAGGCTGAAAACTCACCTCTTTGCTGCTGTTTTCGGATCTTGACCCACCTGATCTCATTGTGTTTCCTTACCATTCCCCCTAGATGTATCCCTATCTACATCTACTGTAGATACATCTAGTCTAGGCCTTGACTAGATTGTAAGCTTTGATGAACAGCGACTGTCTCTTACATATCTGTGCAGCGCTGTGTACATCTTGTAGCTCTATACAAATGCTTAGTAGTGGTAGTAGGGTGGCTATTAAAATGGTTAGTGGTCTTCGTTAGAAAGCATATGAGGACAAACTTAATGATCTTAATATGTATTATTTAGAGGAAAGGCGGGATAGAGGAGATGCCTCTATGGCATAAATGCACAGGAGGAGAGTCTCTTTCAATATAAAGCAAGCTCTGCTATGAGGGGACATAGGATGAGGGTGAAAGGGGATAGATTCAGGAGTAATATGTGGAAATATTTCTTTATGGAAGAGTGGTAGATGCGCTCCCGATAGAGGTGGTAAAGAAGAGGACAATATCTGAATTCAAAAAAGCATGGGATAAACACAGAGGATCTCTAAAGGTAAAAGGGAACTACTGTTGTTGATATGGAAAGGCAGACTAGATAGACCATGTGGTCTTTTTTTGCCATCACATTTTTATGTTTCTATAGAAGTGATATGCCAGAAAGGTAGTGAGGAGTAGCAGAATGAGTGCACTTATAGAAGAAGTTTGAACTGGATACGGAAATGAATAGGGAGCTAGTGAAGTGATTTGAGAAGAGGGGTTATATGAGAATATCGAGGTTGGTGGAAGATTAGCCGCACATCTGAGTTTTGAACAGATTGAAAGGGAGCGAGATGATTCAGAGGGAGACCAGTAAGGAGGAGGTTGCAATAGTTTAGATGGGAGGTGACTAAAGAGTGGATAAGTATCTTAGTAGTGTATGTAGAAAGAAAGGGATGAATTTTACCAATGTTATAGGGAAAAAAAGCGACAGGATTTAGCTGTCTGTTCGATCTGTGCAGTAAAAGAGAGTAGAATCGAAGATGATCCCAAGGTTGTGAGTAGTGTATCTGATTTCAATTTCATATTTATTGAAATATATATGCAAAAATTCAGAAATATAAAACAAATATAAAGGGCTAAAATTCAAAGCATTTTAGCCAGTTAGCTTTGAGCCCAATATTCAGTAACACTAATCGTTTAGTGCCACTGAATATCCCCACAGACTGCATAAAAAACTCCTGGTTAAAAGTAGAGTGATCTTTGGATGGATCGGGGGTAGTTCCAATCATTATCTAGTTAACAGTGATATGCAGTCGGTAATCAGATTGCTTAACCAGTTAAAGTTAGGAGAGATGAATGGCTGCTGTCCTACCGTTTTTTGCTATCTGGTTAGTGGCTGAATATCACTGATGACTGGATGGTGACGCATTGACCGACAAATCTGGACATTCAACAATGGACACCGCATAAGGTCTGGTTCAAAATATTGAGTTTTAATTAAAGCGGTGGTTGCTAGGAACTTTATATAGCCTAGTCACCACCAGTGAATATCGGCCCCACAAAATATAACAAATTAACAAGTCTAAAGTAAAACCCATTACAACCCAATAAGTACACTGTTCCCCTCTTCCTTCCTTCTTCAGATAAGGACTATTCAATTTAACTGCATAACACTGCATAAAAATCATGACTCTATCCCAAAAACAATCTATAAAAGAAAATCATAGCATGGAGCGGTTTTAAGAGTAAAGAGAGGGAAAGATTTCAGGATAGATTGCTATAACTCATCACTCTTGGACATTACTGGTATTAATTTCTGTCCATAATATGTTCCTAGGCATTTTCGGATTACTTTCAATTCCTTGTCACCAGTTTCTTTCAGGGCAATTTCTCCAAATGGGTTGGTTTTGCGCATACTCAATAGTTATTATGCGCATACTCAATAGTTATTATGCGCATACTCAATAGTTATTATGCGCATGCTCAAAAGTTATTATGCGCATGCTCAATAGTTATTATGTGCTCAAAAATGTTCTATGTAATTGATGTTTACCATGTTCTCTGTAAACCACCCCTGATCTCTGGAAGGGGCGGTATAGAAAAGCACACAAATAAATAAATAAATTAATACTTTGACAGTCATGAACCTCGCTTCTAAGCCAGGGTACTATGTATATGGAATATGATCTTGGTTTCTCAAATATACTGCTAATGCTCAGTGTAGTACTTGCATCATGCCAAAAATAGCCTCCATCTGGAGTTTGTAAGATGTAAGATGTATGGGTAATTTATCAAAGCGTGCTTAGACATTCTTCATAATCAAGCCTCTGGCACCCAACACGATAGGAAATAACTCAGTATCTTTCTGCCACATTTTCCTGATCTCTGACTGCATTTCACGGTATTTGAAGATCTTCTCCCTCTCAATGTGATTCACAGGATAGTCACACCTCTATAATAATTGCTGTTCTGGTGTTCTTCTCCTTTACCACTATGTCCGGCTTCCTTGCATCCAGCTTTTTATCGGTTGGAATGGGAGTATCCCAGATGATTATAACCTCTTTGTTCTCTGTAATTCTCTTAGAGTCATGATCCCAGTGCTCTTCAGGTACAGTGATGTAGTGTTTACAGAGTTTCCAATGGATGAGGCGTGCCACTTTGTTGTTCCATCAGAACTTGACAGCCAAGTATGAGGGGAGTCACTGTTCCCAGCTCTTTCTTACATTTTTTTCAGTGCTCACTGTAAATCTTATTTTCTGTAATCCACTATCCTGGGCTGCAACTATCACTCTTTCATCCTTTGGTTTCAGTTCACCCCTCCTTAACCATTCATGTGTCCATTCTTGATCGACAAAGGGTTCCTGGAGTAACACTTTGTATTTCCCACTGTATTTATGCATTTGCAATTTGTTTTTCCTTGTTTGCTGATCTAATTCTTTGAAGAGTTTTTTTCTCTTGTTTTGCAAATTCTGTTGCTTACTTACAGTAACTGTGTGTGCTCATGGATTCTCATTCATTCCTTCTAGTCATTGGAATGCTTTGATGGAGACAGATTCTGGATGTCCATGTTTGATGGAGACAGATTTTGGATGTTCACTTTCATACGAGGGCATATCTGAATTCAAGAAAACATGAGACAAATGCAGAAAATCTCTAAAGGAAAAAAAGGGACTATAGTAGATGATATGGAAGGACAGACTAGATAGGCCATATGGTCTTTTTCTGCCATCGCATTTCTATATTTCAGTACTTTTTGCATTTTTGGATCCGATGAGGCTGTTAGATAGGCCTGGAGGCCTCTAATCAGTCTCTATGAGGCCTAACTCTAGGGATCTAGTCTTGACATACACTGATATTTGTAAATTATGGAGATTTTTTTGTTCGCACATCCAGTTTTTCCAAGATCTTTAAGAGGCCAGTCTACAATCCCAAAGCTGTTTGAGAGTACAGGAATTGCCAGCTAATTAATGGCTTGTATCTTATTCCATGATATTAAATGCACTTTTCAATAATAATTTTAATCTCCTATAGTATTCTTTACTGATGTTTTCTCTCAGTAATTTCTGCTTGAGTGTTGTTACTTCCTCTACTCTGAGATATTTATATAGGCCTTCCTGTTCAAGTTCCTTGATGTTACAGCCCTCAGCCAGGGAGATGTTTTACGTTTTACTTAATGTTTCTCTAAAAAAAAGTTGCCTTAGCATATTTATCAAGTCCAAAAATCATCTTGATATCATCAGAAAAGCTTTTCACTACATGGAGTTGCTCTGCTAATTGTTGGTCACCGGAATTGTAGAGCTTCAGATCGTCTACAAATAAAAAACTGGGATGTTACCTTTGAGTTTTTACCTTCTTTAGGATTCAGGTTAAATCCATATCCCAAAGAGTTGATGAGAATACTTGCTGGATTAAGCACCATACAAAACAGAAGTGGTGACAGGGAATCTCCCTGAAATATTCCTCAATAGATCTTGCTGTTAGGAATGACCATCTTCATACTTAAATAAGAGGGTGGTTTGCCACATTATCATACTGAGCTGAATGTACTCTATCAAATCAGGATTTGTCTTACACATTTCAAGGCAATTTATAAGCATGTGGGACTCTGTAATAAGTATTCTTTTAATCAATCCATGCTATACTGAGATTTCTGCTTTTCTTAGTACTGGCCATGATGGTCTTATTTAACATTAACAGATCTTTGGCACCATATGTTCCCCTCTTATTGTCCTTCTGCTCAAATGTCATGATGCTAATGTACTTGATATGATCATATATTCTGTTTATCTAATGTAGTGAACATTTTATAGATTGTAGGTAGACAAGTTATTGGTCTGTAATTTTTGGGAACGTTACTTGGGTCCCCCTTTGGAAGGAGATATGTTTGTCCAGTTAGAAACCATTGTGGTGTTAAATCTGACTGCTTGATCAATTGGTTTTTGAGTTTGCCAGGTATTGGAGTGATGTTAACCATTTGAGCCAAAGGTTGATCACTCCAGGGCTCTTCAAGTTTGGGGCTGTCTTTAATCTGCTTTCTAGCTCTTTTGTTGTTACAGGAGGTCATTTCATAGGCTTGCTGTTTGATTTCTCTAAATGTTCCCATATGCAGGGAAACCATTCTGCTTCTTGATTGTGCTTTATAGGATCCTTGTATAGATTTCTCTAGGTTTCCATTTCAGATTTAGTTAATGGTATTTTTATCATATTAATGCTCTTTCCCAATTCCTTGTAGAATGTTTTTGAGTTCTCTCTAAGTACAGTATAACGGGTGAAGTACTTCTGTCCATGAAAAAAGAACTGGACCTGGGCATGATTGTTTCTGATGATCATAAAGTGGCTCAACAGGTAAAAATGGTGACAGCAAAAGCCAGGATGCTTGAGTGCACAGGCAGAGGAATGGCCAGTAGGAAGGAGGTGATAGTGCCTCTGTATTAATCTTTGGTGAGATCTCATTTGGAGTACTGTGTGCAGTTCTGGAGACCACACCTTCAAAAGGATGGAGTCGGGGCAGAGGGTTACTACCAAAATGGTCGGTGGGCTTCATCATAAGGCATATGGGGACAGACTTAAAAATCTCAATATATATACTTTGGAGGAAAGGCAGGAAAGAGTAGATATGATAGAGATGTTTAAATACCTCGGTATCATAAATGCACAGGAAGAAAGCCTCTTTCAATTGAAAGAAAGCTCTGCAATGAGGGGGCATAGAATGAAGGTGAAAGAGGATAGACTCAGGAGTAATGTGCAGAAATATTTCTTTATGGAAAGAGTGGTAGATGCATGGAACAGTCCCCCAGTGGAGGTAGTAGAGACCGAGACAGTATCTGAATTCAAGAAAGCATGGGACAAACACAGAGGATCTCTAAAGGAAATATAGTAACTGACATGAAAGGACAGACTGTAAAGGCCATATGGTCTTTTTCTGGCATCATGTTTCTATGATTGTTTCTTCATATATTTGCAGTTTTTGCACTTCTGCTGCTACTTTAAGGTCTTCTTTTAACGCATCATGTTTCAGCTTGACATTTTGGATATTCCTCAATGTTTTGGATGATCTTAATCCTTTTAGATACCCTTCTAGCAGGGACATCTCCACACACAGTGATTTCATTTTCCCTTCAATGCGCTTTTTCCAAGGAGGAACTGTGATTGTTCTCTTTTTCTTCTGGTCCTGCATTTTAGTCAGTAGAATTCTTTCAGTAATAATTTTAACTGCACAATATTGCATTTGATTTACTTTGGTGACATCAATAAATGGTCCCTTTATACAGGATATGGCCTTCTTAATCTTATTTATCATACTTTTAACTTTAGGCATTAAATATAACTTGGGTAATCTTTCCCTTGCCTGGAATCCAGCATATTCATCTTTTTTCCACATGGACTATGAGTTTGATCTTAATTCCTCCACCTCTGGGTATTTCTCCTCTCTTTCTTCTTTCTCTTCAGGTGATTTATTGACCTCTCCTTTGTTCATCTTATTCTCCTGCAATTCCAGATCTCTAAGCACTAGGGTTTTTTTTTAATGAATGAAAGGAGATGTTGTATCACCCACAGATCAGCATGTGGTGGGTAATTTTATAAACTCCCATGCAACTTACAGATATGTCCATGCGTGTATTTGAGGCCTAGTCTATAAAGTTAAGTAGGCGCATACCTTCCTTAACCTAGTCATGTCAGTTACGCCTGCCCTAATGCAGATGTAATTGCCTGTGCTTAGACTGAGTGGAAATGTTTGTAAGTCATAGTATTCCATAACTTATGTGCATAAATTTAGGCTCCACCTATGCTCCAGCCTGTCTCTATGCTCGTGCACACTGCAAACAAAAGTATTCTTGATGGGCCTTATGCAACACTTACATAGTGACATAGTATATGATGGCAGATAAAGACCAGCATGGTCCATCTAGTCTTCCCAGCAAGGTGGCAAGAGTAGGTGCACTTGCCGCTCCGTGCAGGTCACCTCTCCCCATGCCTTTGTTTAGGGGTGTACCCAACCGCTCAAAGTGCCTGCGTGTCTATTCACATGTGTCCTTTACAAAAGGAAATTTAAGGCGTAAATAGCGCTTAACTTTCCATGTGCCCCCTATAAAATCAGCCCCATTTAGCCTGCAATAGCAGTCCTAAGAGGCTATAGATATCTGGATTCTTTGTAAGTCATCCTTATATTTTATTAACACAACAACAATAAGAAGACATGGTAGCAGGTAAGCTTTCTGGACCACATGGATCCCTTCCAATGTACATGTCCAGACCTTCCTCCACCCTTCTACAGCCCTGATTGGCAATCAGCCACAGGGGAGCAGGATGCAGGATTGCCCTGCCCCCCTGCCACAAAGGCTAATCGGAGCCGCACTGATTCCTTAAATTTGAAAGCATGCTCAGGCACTGCATGGCCTGGTGGGCCTCGCCAGAAGGTCCTTGGAGTGGCCCTTAGAAGGGGACCGTAGGCGAATTACTAATCTCCACATGAATAACAACTGGAAGCTGTCGACTCAAGGACAAGCTACTATTAAGCCAAAGCCTCGCCATCCTTCCTGACCTCAGCAAACAAAATGCACAACCCAGGTGAAATACTACACCCACGCCATTCAAGTTAACTGCCACTCACCTGAATTCTTTAATGCTAATGGCTTGCTACAATTACCTCCTCTATGCTATAATAATAGCATCCTTGCTACAAAGGCATACTACCACCGGCCAAAGCTACACAAGATCCACATTACTCCTCCCTCTAGTCCACACTTGCTATATCACCCCCTGGCAACCCCTTAACTTCCATAACAACAGGAGAGCTCACTCCCTTATACACATTAAACTAACCCCCTGCAAAAACAATCACCACACACCAACCCCTTGCTAGACACCCCCATTACCTGCACTTTTATCAAAGCAAGGTCCATACGAAACAAAGTATACACGATTACTGATTATCTAGAGATGCACAAAACCGATATACTATGCATCGCTGAAACCTGGCTAAATGACACCGACCAGTTCATCCTCAATCAAATCACTTCAGCCACCTACTCCTCCTTCAACTGCCCCTGACATCTAGCAAAAACACACTTTAAATTCAGAACCCTCACATCCAACAGCTCAGATGAATCAAATAAATCACCATAGCCAACAAATACACCACACTCATCCTCACTTACAGAGCACCATCAGCCAAAAGTGAGGAACTATCCATAGTTCTTGAATCAGTATGTTCACACAGCTCCACTCAAAAACGTCTCATAGCCTTGGATGACTTTAACCTTGGAACTTCTCCCAACAACGAGGCCAGGTCCTTCCTCACTGCCATGGAAGTCCTACACTTCCACCAAGTAATAAATACTCCCACACACCAAGCTGGCATAATACCTGACCTCATCTTCATCCCTCAAACAATGTTAGGCCACAACCACACAGCACACCCCTTAATCACCCCAATACCATGGTCAGACCACCACCTAATAAACTTCACTTTACATATCACACAACCATCTGATCATGAACCCTCACAACACAATTGTGGGAGGAGTGGCCTAGTGGTTGGGGCAAGATACCTCAGGCTGGAAGGTTGGGGGTTCAAATCCCACTAGAGGACAGCAACCTTGGGCTGGAAGGACTGGGGTTTCTAGTCCCACAGGTGCTCCTTGTGGTCTTGGGCAAGCCACCTAACCCTCCATTGCCCATGTTCCCTGTAAAATAGTTATCTCCAAGTTATAATTTATTTATTTAAATTTTCTTATATACTGCACTATTCTGCATCAGTGTGGTTTACATTGAACAAACTGAAATTACATTGAACAGGGCATTATAACTTGGAGATAACTATTTTACAGGGAACATGGGCTGTGGAGGGTTAAGTGGCTTGCCCAAGACCACAAGGAGCACCTGTGGGACTAGAAACCCCAGTCCTTCCGGCCCAAGGTTGCTGTCCTCTAGTGGGATTTGAACCCCTGACCTTCCGGCCTGAAGTACCTTGCCCCAACCACTAGGCCACTCCTAATGCCCTGTTCAATGTAAACCACCTTGATATCATGAATGGTGGTATATAAGAAATGTTAAATACAATTACAGAAGATTCAAAAGCTTCAACAAAGACAAATTCCTGAATGAAATCATACCCAAGCTACAACTAGACACAGACCACCTGGATGATGCTATTGATACCTGGAACAGCCAAAGCACCCACCAAAACGCCCATAGCTGCACATAGATTGAAATCAGCACCATGGTATTCCAATGAAATCAGGTCTGCAAAGACTCCTAAGAAGACTTGAAAGAAAATGGAGACAGACAAAAGTCCCAGACATCCTCCTCCAATACAAAACCCTACAGACCGATTAACCAACACAATCAACTAATGCAGAAAACAGTACCATACAAATCTCATCATGAAATCAATCAACAAACCAAGGGAACTCTTCAACATCATGAGGACACTTGTCAGAGACTCACCAATCAACAACACTCCTGAAGTACATCTTTAAATCATAGCAGACTACCTGCCTGACTGTGAATAGCCCGTATGACTTCCTGCCTAGACTATAAATAGCCTGCATACAGTTACCCCTGTTCTGAATCCAAGTTGTACTACCCGTTTGATGTAAGTGCAGAGCAGGCTCTTCCTACTCTGTACAAAATGTTATCTGTAAACCACACTGATTTTAAAGAGCACGGTATATAAAAGCATTAAATAAAAATAAATAAATAAAATACCCGTGGGATAAACACACCAAACAGAACCAAGCAGCCACAGAAACTACATCAAACCAATCTCCGGACTCATCCCACAAAGGAACATGGGGAACATTCAGTAACCCATCAACCCAACAAATAGAAGATATCATTTCCTTGCTTAACACCACCACATCACCCTCAGACCTGTGTCCCATTGCATGGTTAAAGTCAACGAAAGAACAGCTCAAGCACTTTATCCACAAAATAACGACCATGTCACTTACCCAAGGATACATGCCAATATCACTCAAACAAGCCACCATATGACCTTTACTTAAAGACAAGTCCCTCAACAAAAATGACCCAGCTGCGTACCGACTTACCTTTTATCACCAAAATCATAAAAAGGTGTTCCAAAGACAACTCCAGGACCAAACTGACCAGCATGCACCACTGGACCTGCACCAGCACAGGTTAAGACCCAACCATGGCACAGAGACACTGCTAGTTTCCCTATTCAAAAGTATTATCAGAGGAATTGATAATGCTAAAACAGGATTTATACTCATCTTCATGGACATATCCTCTGCTTTTGATATCATCTCCCACAATATCATGCTACGTCGCCTTCATGAAATTGGCCCGCATAACACCACTCTTGCATGGTTTCAATCCTACCTCTCCAACTGACAACAGTGAGTCAAATGCGGAACAAACAAATCAACACCTTTCAGCATAGACCAAGGAGTTCCACAAGGACCTTCACTCTCATCCCTTTTATACAGCCTATTTGCAACATTATGAAAAACCACAAAGTCCAATACAGATTATATGCTGACAACATCATGGTCTATGCCCCACTCGAAATACACAAACCAGACCTTTCAACCATAACATCATGCGTGAAGGACATGATCACTTGGCTCAACAACAACCACTTATCCATAAACTACAAAAAGATAGAGGCACTCTTCATCACAAGGAACACCACAATTGCCACACCACAATCAATTATCATACAACAACAACCCATAACAGTCAAAATAGAAATTAAATACCTAGGAATCATCATGAATCAACACCTCACCTTGGAGCCTCACATACAAAAGTCCACTGCAAAAGCCTACCATAAGATGAAAGTAATCAAGAAGCTAAAACCATTTCTGGGCCAAGATAATTTCCACACCATCTGCAAAGCAACCATCACCCCAATATTCGACTACTGCAACTCAATCTACCAGGGGCTGCCAAAACAAACCATCAAGTCACTTCAAATAGCACAAAACACAGCAGCTCGACTCATCATTCCCATCCTTGACCAGCTACACTGTCTCCCAATACACTCTCGTATCAGATACAAATCAACCTTAAACATCTTCAAAATCCTTCAGCACTCATCAGTCAATACCTTACAAGACTGCATAATAAGAGACACCAGCGCCCGAACCAAGAGAAACAACAACAACAAGCATATGATTATTACACCCCATGGATACCATAGGACCAATCAATTCACATCTCGAAGAGCACTCTCGCTATACGCTCCATCACTATGGAACATGCTCCCAGATGGCATGCGAGCAACCACCGACATCAAAAGCTTCAGGAAGCAGTTGAAAACTCTCCTCTACACAAACCACCTGGGTCACATCACCTAACCACCTGACTAATGATAGCCAAACTACCTCCTGTTGACCTTCAGCCATGGGCCAACACTTACCCTTAGCAGCTTACACTAACTGTACATAGTTTCGTCATACATATGACATTGTATATAGTTAATCAAGCTACTGACCTACCCCTCCCCCTCCCTTGTTCAAACGTTCTTCGTACACTGGTTAAATGTTCTATGTAAACTGTTGAGTTGAATTGTAAAGCACCATGATTGAAGGATAAGGCAGTATAAAAATATGGTTAAATAAATAAATAAATGTCTTGAAAGCTCAGGCACTTCAGTTTGTTTATTCTATTCTTAGGTCGCCCTCAAAAAGGTATTACAAATGTATAAAGAACACTAACAGAAGCCTTCTAAAATCGTTTACGATTAGTAGATCAAATCAGTCTATGTAACTTTCTAAAAAAAGGGAAGGTAGCAATCAAAGCTCATTTCTTCTCCTCGTAAACAAGCAAAGGTGAAAACAATTGGATTGGAGTTAATAGCTTGTTTAAAGTTGCAAGATCCAGCACTAGTTAATTACCTAACATTCTTTGTTTCAATTATTGCCTCCAAGGTGTTTTTCTTTCCTTTTTAATAGAATTAATTAACAATGCTTTTAAACAACTATTACAAGTAGACAAAATTCAAATGAAAAGGGAATAATTAATCTTTGAATAATACATTCAAAATAAAATCATATCATCTTCTTTTTCACATGAATTACTTAATTCATTTTGAATATACTCCTCAGAATAACTACAGTATACTCAAATACCAGGGAAGGGGCATAGTCCAGAAGCTAACTATAAACTACAAATATACAATATAATTAAAGCTGACTAGCCTGAAAAAGGGGGCGAGGGAAGGAAAGATTTTCAGATATAGGGGTATGTTTACTAAAGCGTCGTTGATAAGTGCCGCGCTAATGTTATGGATGCCCATATAAAGGAGTGGGCGGTACGGCGTTAAGGCAAGCCTGGACCAGTTACACGTGGTACAGGGTGCCCTGGCCATGTAACGTGCAGTACAGGGTGCCCTGGCCATGTAACGTGCGGTATAGGGCACCCTGGATTACCACGCATTAACGTCACAGCTGATGGGAAGCAGCAGCGTGTCCAAAGGGGTTGTAATCAAAGGTGCACAGACAGTAGAAGACACGCTGAGGGATGTGCAGACATGGTGCCACATAAGAAACAGAGCCGTAGGTGTAAGGCCGTAGACCACAGGCAGCTGATATCGCAGTCTGTAAGTGGGACGTGAGCCACATAGAAATACATGCACACACACCATGAAATGGTGTGCAGTGAAAACAGCATGCAGAAGAGTAAACATATTAAACCGAAAGGGCATCAGGGGCTGGTCTGAAGGGCCAGCTGTGTGGATGGTGTGTGTAAAAGGGCAATGTGGGGAAGTGATCCAAAAAGGAGCACGTGAGAATTGAACTGGTACACTGAAGAGTCCAAACACAGCCCACCAACACCAACACCAAACCACTGAGCCAAGTGCCCTCCCAGACAGCTTAAAGAAAGGGACCATATGTAACAGCTAGTCTGTGATGGATAGGCTGCATGGAGGGCACACTGTAGTGCACAGTGAAGAGAGGGAAGGGTGTGTGGAGAAGTGACTAAGCTGCTGCCATTGTATGGTAAGGTGAGCAGAACAAAAGAAAAGAAAGGAAAAGGAACTTGTGGGAATCAAACCCACAACCTATGGTGGCTCAACGCATGTCTGCAACCACTATCCCAAACAACCACAACAAGCACAATGCAAATATGTTCCACCAAGTGGCCATCATGTCTGCTATATTATACACGTTACGTTATGACGCAGTATTGCGGCGTACGTGTGTTACGTCATACGCGCGTTGTGGAGAACGTGTGTTGCAGAGCTGCTGACGCGGAGCATGCACAATAACACGCGTAACGTTACAGACATTCTTACGTGCCTTATGAGATACGTTTCGGCACCTTAGATTATGTGGGCAGGTTATGGTGCGTAACAATGCACGTCCCAAACAAATGTCACACGTCTTATTGTGAGTGCTGCGCGTCTGCGGCACTGCAGCGCACGTAGCACCACAGTACTGCGCACACTACAGTAGACAGTATGAGGCACCTTACTACCTGTCCACTGCCCTTCCTCTGTGCTCTCTCCAGTTTTAGGGTCACAGCTGTTTTTCTGCCTTCCAGCTCATGCCTGTCAGCCTGATGCATCTTACAGTCCTTGGGGTACCTTAGACCTAAGGTGCCTTAGGTTGTGGATGTCATCAGGGGGTCAGACCAGATCTGGACCAGTTGCTAGGTCACTGGTAGACCAATAGTAGTACTAGGAGCCTCCGCAGCCCCCAACCATGGTCTGACAGTCACCAGCAGCAGGCACAGTCAGACTGTACCTGCTGCACCCCGCCAGGTGTTCCAGCCATGCACAAACTAACTGCAGACAGTCCGCCAGCCAGTCTATTTTGCATGTTCACAAAGGAACTATGTGCGCCCAGACCTGGGTTGTACAGCACAGACATGGACAGGTGCCCCAGTGATTAGCCCCTAGAAAAAAGAGCACACGTATATCACCTGAGACAAATACTATGCAGCACTATGTGGGAACATAGCCGTGCCATGGTCACTGTTCCATCAGTGTGAGAGTGTCCTAACGGCAAGACGTGCTGTGGCCACCTTGTCCATGCAGGTGGTGGTTGGGCACTACAATGTCCCAGCCATTGCCCTACCACCACTGCCGTCACATCCTGCCTGGTCCGCCCTCTCTGGGCCATACCCACAACACCTTGCTCCTCAGTATGCAGATTTGCAGTCTGGCACTGGCAACAGTGTGCGTTTTGTGGGCCCAGTGCAGAGTAGGATGCCACACCACAATGGATGGACATGCACTCACCCACTCCTATTGCGGCATTGTGCAAAGATAGGGGTGGTTGGCAAACCTGACCGTCACACTGTTCCTGATCACAATGCAGGCATTGCTAAGGGGTGCAAGAGCTAGTTGTAGGCTCTGCTGATGACTGCTGCTCTGAGCTGGTGCAAACAGCCAGACTCTCCATGGTGTTTTGGTTAGTGGGGCCTGTGTGTGTGGATGTTTGTACTCCTATTGGCTGATGCTTTTGGGATTGCACATGTTGATGTTGTATCTGCAATGTTGGTAAAATGTAGGGACATGCATTACAAGATCCACAGCTGGGATGTGAACCTGTGTCCCTCTGCTCCAGGATACACTGGTTATGTGTACTGCACCACAGAGGCAGTGTAGTCCCTGGGGCTACATTTGCTCTTTCTTAGAAGACCTTGTTTCTTGCACTGCACAGGGCACACTGGGGCAGGTCATGACCTTGGTCCACTGCAGGCAGGTGCCATCGCCGTCGGCACCCCCCCTGCCATGCTGACATGCCCGTATACTGTCGGTGCTGGTTGTGTGCGTCCCAGGCCATCCACTATGCAGGTAGGCGGGTGCCTAGGTTCAGGGTCTGGGGTGCGGTGGCATACATGGACATTCACACATCCCCCCATCACCGCCTGCCACTGTTCTGTCACATCTACATGGGGTGAGATGGCTGTGGGGTGCCTTACTAGGGGCTGTGCTAATGGGTGTTCATTTTGCTGGGTTTACAGACAGTTTGGGACTTATCCTGGGGAAGGTCCGTAGACCCTTGTTAGAATGGTCCCCAGATGTGCACTGCTTGCCCCATTACGGGCCTTGTGGGTCCTGTGTGATGTTTGGGGTACCTGCTGTGTATGTGTCCCCTGGATGGGACACTGTGGTACACAGCGTACTGGGCATATTGACCTTGCTCAGACACTGTCTTGCTGATTTCCGGTTTCTGTGTTCCTATGTGCCACCTGGGTGACAGCCTAGTCCACCCTGTGCCTCAGTTGCCACCACTGAATGTCCTGCCTGCAGCCCCCTGTGCCCCATTTGCACCATCACCATAGTGGCCTTTCATACTAGGGCACTATGCTGTTGCTGCAAATGGAGCACTACTATCACTTTTTTTGGGCTCCCTGCCTGTTCTATACATTGCTGACACTTAAATGGTTTCTCTCTCCTGCAAATGTGCATCTATCGACAGGTTTTCACTCACGGTAATGTTCGGTCCTTCATGTCCCCGCGTTAGTGTAGCAGGAGCCTCTCCCCGCCCACTCGCTGCCCATTGACCCCTTCTTTCTGCCCTCTCTTCACCCTCTGAGGGAGTTACCGCGGCCGGAGATGTTAACGCGTGTTAACGTTACATCTGGTAACGTTACTGTGTGTTAACGTAGCCACTGCTACGTTACCACACTTTAGTAAACATACCCCATAGTCTCCAGCACACTTAGGGGCTTGTTTACAAAGCCACGGTAACGGTTCGTGGTCGTTATCGGAGCCACGGCCCCATTGAAATCAATGGGGTTGCGGCTCCGATAACGATCGCGAACCGCTACCGCGGCTTTGTAAACAAGCCCCTTAAAGTGGCTGGCCATCACCGCTTTAACTTTACTCCGGATATGAAGAGATGCCAAAGGTGGCCCATCCCAAAAAGTGAGATTTGAAAAGGGTCAGAGAAGGCGCCTGACATACATACTACCTAAATCTGTACATCAGGCGCCTTCTCTGACCCTTTTCAAATCCAGGCTGAAAACTCACCTATTCGCTGCCACTTTTGGGTCTTGACTCATTTAATGTCCTTGTGTTTCCTTACCATTCCCCCTAGCTGTATCCCATGTCTACAGCTACTGTGTTGTCTGTCTCTATTAGACTGTAAGCTCCGATGAGCAGAGACCGTCTTTTACATGTGTCTGTGCAGCTTTGTGTACGCCTTGTAGCGCTATACAAATGTTCAGTAGCAGTAGTAGATTTACCTGCCAATGAATGAGACTGAAGGCTAACGAGTGATATTTTTCTCACAGTGCCTTTGTGGTTTAAATTTGTTGTTTGTTTTGCACATGAAAGGAGCAACAAAAAAATAATATTTATCTTTCTTTGGTTTGATTTAAAAAGTTCCAGCAGAACTAGATACTTCCCTGTTGAACTCACCATACCAAATAAAAAATCTGATTCTGGTTTCATCTCAGTAACATAAACCCTCTCTAGTACCAGGCATATTCTGACGTAATACAATACCCTACAAAAGTCCCTCAGGACAGAACAATCCTACCATTCAATAACAGTAGAAATAAGGAGCTAATCAGGAAAAGGCAACACTGTAAATACAGTATTGCAGTTAGCCTGATAAAATCGATACAGCCTATAGGGAAAATCTAACAAGCCATTATTACAGAACCCTACATAGACACTCAAAGCCAACAGAATACCTAGCCTCGGTTAACATACTAAACGTAGATAGACTCTCACCAGATATAGTGCAAATTGCCATAAACTGACAATAGAAATATGTAGGCAAAAATTGAACTGAAACTGCAAGAAGTCAGACTGTGCATGCGGTGCAACACCAGATAAATAGAAACAGTGATGTATTTCCCCCGTACTGTGCCAAATATTAAGACAGCAGATATAAATTCCAAAAATTGACATATTCCCACCACTAAATGAAAAATTAAATTTGTTTTCTTAACTTTGCTGTCTGGCCAATTTATTTTTCTAATCACGTTGATGCCATCCTCTGGTTTATGCTTTCCTCTGTTTCCTTAACTCTCTCTCTTTCTCCAGGATCTCCAGACCATTTGCCTACTTCTCTTTTCTCCTGTATTCTTCCCTTCCTCCCCTACATTCATCACCGACATTGATCTTTTCCTTTCAATTTTTTGTATCTCTATTTACTTATATTTCATTCCTTTTTATTATCCAGTCTTTAATCTCCCTCTTTTTACTTCTTTCCATCTCTTTCCATCAGCCTGGCCCTCTCATTCCCCATCCCCTTATTCTCCAGTCTCTCCCCGGCATCCAGCATCTCCTCTCCCTCTTTCCAACTCCTTCCAGCATCTCATCTCACTCTCTCCCCCCTTTGCTCAACATCTTCTCCCTTTCTTTCCCTTAATCCAGCATCTCTTCTCTCTATCCCCCCTCTTCTGGCTTCTCCCATCTGTTTTCCTACTTATTTATTTATCTATTTAACTGTATTTATATCCCGCTTTTCACCGGGTCAAAGCGGTGAAAAGCGGGATACTTCTCCCAATGTCCAGCATTACTTTTTCTGTTTTCCTACTCACCCTTCCCTGTTCAGCATCTCCCTGTATCCCTATGTCAAGCATTTCCCCTCTATGTCCCTATCTCCCCTTTATGTCCAGCATATCCCCTCTGTCTTTGTAATCACCCTTGTGTCTGGCATCTCCCTTGTCACCTTATCCCGCCCCCATCACCACCATATGTCCAGCCTCACCCTTCTGTGTCACTACTCTTCCACTCCCCTATGCTCAGCAGCATCTCCCTTTCACCCTGTTTCTCCATACCCAACATCTCCCCTGCCACCCTATTTACCCTTTGTCCAGCACCCCTCCCCCTCATGTCCAGCTTCATCTGCTTTGTGGTCTTATTCTTCTTTTACCCCCCTAAGCCAAGCCAGAATAAACAAAGTTACTTATCTGTAACAGGAGTTCTCCGTGGACAGCAGGATAAGTCAGCCACAATAGGTGTCGTCATCCGACGGCGCCGAGACGGAAGTACTACTCTCTATAGCTTTGCCCTTCTGAGCATGGGCCACCCAGGCCACCCCCCGGGTCCGCCCCTAGCCAGCCACTGAGTTACTAGCTGTCAACTGCTAGGGGCATGCACCAGTGGGATTTAGACCGGTACCTTGCAGGGGAGGAGGGTGGGATGTGTGGCTGACTTATCCTGCTGTCCACGGAGAACTCCTGTTACAGGTAAGTAACCTCATTTTCTCCTAGGACAAGCAGGATGAGTCAGCCACAATAGGTGCCTCCCTAGCTATGTGGAGCTGTGGTGCAAGGGAGATCAAGAAGGAGAACAGGCGGTGACCAAGAACAATATGCCTGCTTTATTAAAGCTGGCGGTTGCCCATGCACAGAGGGCAATAGTCAGTATGCAAAACACCGTGCAATTACAATGTAAACAGGTTCAACAGTGCAAATATGCAAAACAAGGTGCAGAACAATGTGCAAAACACAGTGCAAGTAACAGTGTAAACAGTGCAAGTAGCTGTGCATGCAGTGCAGTAACAGAGCAAACGTCAGTGCAGGTACTGCAGGGAATCACAACCACAGATGTGGATCGGACCGTGCTACAGGCAGCGCCGGTCCGCCGAGGTCAAGACTGCCTGACCAAAAGCAAGGTCTTTGCTGGAGAGGTCGCGGCAGTAGTGTCTCTGGAACGTATGGGCTGATGACCAAGTGGCGGCTTTGCAGATATCCGCGACTGGGATGGATCTCAGGTTGGCAATGGAGGAGGCCATTGCCCGTAGCTGGTGCGCATTGACTGGAGGTGCAGACTCAGCTCCTGCCCACCCAAGGCAGAAGGCAATGCAGGCTGAGATCCAGAGGGACAGGGTCCATTTGGAGATAGGATGCCCGGGTTTGTTGGGGTCATAGGAGACGAAGAGCTGCGTGCCCGAGCAGTGGGGTGCAGTCCGTTGGAAGTAGATGCGGAGAGCTCTGACGGAGTTCAAGGTGTGTAGTCTCTGTTCCTCTGCAGTGGAGTGGGGTTCTGGAAGGAAGCTAGGCAGCTCTATGGACTGGTTCATGTGAAAGGCCGAGAACACCTTCGGCACAAATTTGGGATGCGTCCGGAGGGTGGCTCTGTCGTTGGTGATCTGTGTGTAGGGTGGGTGTGTCACCAATGCTTGCAACTCACTGATTCGTCGGGCTAATGTGATGGCGACCAGGAACAGAGTTTTCCATGAGACATGTTTCATGTCTGCTGTAGTCAAGGGCTCAAAAGGGGGAAGCATAAGTTGGACGAGGATGGCGTTGAGGTCCCAGTGGGGGATCGGATCCTTGCGTGGAGGGTACAGGTTGGTGAGTCCTCTCATGAACCGAGCGATGATGGAAGTGTCATCGCAGCGGTCGTGAAAAGCTGTGATCGCGGCCAGGTGAACTCGTACTGACTAAGGTTGCAGACCCTTCTGGGTGAATTCTGTCAGATATTGCAGCACCTGCGACGTGCGGCAGGAGAAAGGATTGAGCTGCAGGGTGGAGCACCAGGAGGAGAAGCATCACCACTTCAAGCCATATTACTTTCTAGTAGACGGACGGCATGCTGCAAGCACCACCTGCACGACCTCTGGCGGGAGGTGGAGCGGTGTTACAGTGACCCGTTCAGCCTCCATGCTGCCAAGGACAGGGTCTGTAGATTGGGGTGCAGGATGTTGCTGTCGTCCTGAGAGATGAGGTCCGGCCGTAGGGGAAGGCGAAGAGGTGCTTCCCGTGCCAAGCGGCTGAGGAGCGGAAACCATTCCTGGTGGGGCCAGAATGGGGATTATGAGGATGGCCTGTGCTCTGTCCGAAATGATCCGTTGCAGGGTCAGTGGTATCAGTGGAAACGGTGGGAAGGCATACACCAGTGACCAGTCCCCCCAGAACACGTCGAATGCATCTGGGGCGGTGCTGCAGGGGGACAGCCATTTTGAGCAGAAGAGGTTGCATTTGGTGTTCTCTTCCGTGGCAAAAAGGTCTATCTGCGGTTGACCCCACCACTGGAAGATGGTGAGGGTCACTTGGCCATTGAGTGCCCATTCGTGTGGGCTGAGCTGTCGGCTGAGGCAGTCTGCTAGCTCGTTCTGGAGCCGTGGCAGGTAGGAAGCCTGGATGTGGCACTGGTTGTGCAGAGCAAAGATCCAGATCTTCAGAGCTTCCCTGCAGAGCGCACGTGAGCCTGTACCCCCCTGTTTGTTGATATAGAACATGGCCACCTGGTTGTCCATCCGAAGGAGGATGTGTTTTCCGTGGGTCTGACTATGGAAGGCCTGAAGATCATGTCGGATCGCCCTGAGTTCCAGGAGGTTTATGTGTTGATTCCCTGGGTGCAGAGATGAAGGCAGTGTGCCCCCCAGCCAGACAGGGAGGCATCTGTGGTTATGGACAGCTGAGTTGGGGGCTGCCGTAGTGGGCGTCCCTGTGCCAGGTTCTTCTTGCAAATCCACCAGAGGAGGGATGCTTTGACTGCAGTGTCCATGCGGATGGAGGAGCTGAGGGACTGCGAGTGCTGGTTCCAGTATGACCTCAGGTGCCATTGCAAGTGGCGCATGTGTAGCTTCGCCAGGAGTACGACCTAGGTAGAGGCTTCCATGTGTCCCAGAAGGCGTAGGAGTGTCCTCATGTGCGTGTGATCCGTCTCTGAGACTTGTTTTATCAGGCGGATGATGGCGTCCCTTCGAGGGGGAAGCAGAAATGCCTGTGAGGTTTTGGTGTCTATTATAGCTCCGATGAACTCGAGGCGTTGCATGGGTTGCGGGTGTGACTTTTGGTAGTTGATCAGGAAGCCCAGAGATGACAGGAGGGCGATGGTCCGCCGTGTCAACGTTGTGGCTTCCCGTAGGGATGGCGTTGAAATCAGCCGGTCATCCAGGTATGGGAAGACGCATATGCCCTGTTTGCGTAGATGAGCAGCCGTCACAATGACACATTTGGTGAAAACTCTTACTGCCGGAGAGAGGCCGAAGGTGAGGACCTTGTACTGGAAGTGTCTCCCCTGGATCTGGAAGTGGAGGAACTTTCGGTGGTCCTTGTGGATGCTGATGTGGGTGTAGGCGTCCATTAGGTCCAGGGATGAAAGCCACTCCCCCTTCTGGATGAGAGGGAGGATGGACCCAAGGGAATGCATACGGAACTTTTCCTTGACTATGAATTTGTTAAGTTTGCGCAGGTCGAGGATGGGGTGCGAACCACCCGACTTCTTGGGAACCATAAAGAATCTGAAGTAGAAGCCAGTGTGAATTTCCTCCGGTGGCACAGGCTCGATTGCTTTGGAAGTCAAGAGGGAGGATATTTCTTGAGGCAGACCTGTGGGCGATGCGGGGTCTGCCCTCTCTTGGGGGGGTTTTCATTGGCATGGAGTAGAGTGGAACCTGATGCGGTACCCGCTCCTGATTATTTGTAGTACCCACTTGTCGGTCGTGATGGACTCCCATGCTGGGAGGAAGGTGGTGAGCCGGCCCCCCGGGGGGGGCAGGCTGTGCATTGTTTGTCAAAAAGGCTGGCTTTGTTTCGTTGGCCCAGCATGGGGGGCCTTTTGTTGTCTCCGGTCACGCTGGCGGGGCTTATTGCGGTAGGAGGAATACTGCTGTTGTGACTTGTACCGTGGCTGTTGCCACTTCCGGTACGCAGTATATTGTCATTTTGAAGTGTGGTGCTGTCTCTGCTGGTAGGAGCTCTTGCGGTTGTTTCACTCAAGGCCCTCGTCAGCGAGGGTCTGAAGTGTGGTGCAGTTGTCCTTTATAGTGGAGATGGTATCATTGACTCTGTCTCCAAACAGAGAGTCGCCAGTACATGGGGCATCAGCGATGCGGTCAGGGGTATCTTCTCTGAGACCGGAGGCCCAGAGTCAGGCGAGTCTGAGGGCAGAGATAGCAGTCCCAGCTGTGCGTGCAGCCGCATCAAAGGAATCGAAGGATGCTTGCACTTGGTGCTTCGTGCATTCCTGTAGGTCTGCTAAAGAGGTATTGGCGGAAGGCTGACTGTCCTGTGGCAGGGCTGAGATGACGTCTTTCAAGTGCTCTAGGAGGACGTCCTGGTAGAGGGCGTGCTGTAGTTGGTGAGCAGAGATTCTTGCACTGAGCATGGCACCTTGGAAAGTCTTCTTGCCAATATCATCGAGAAGCTTAAGATCTCTGCCTGGGGGATTGTTGGAATGTGTCCACGTGGACTTTGAGCGCTTAAGGGCAGACTCCACCACAATGGATTGGTGTGAGAGTTGGGTCTTGTCGAATCCTGGAAAGGACTGGACTTGGTATTTTAATTCCAGTTTGCGCGTAGAGGGGGGTCCCGAGCTGGGGATTTTCCAAAGCTGGAGGAGGTTCTCCTGCAGTAGGGGATGCACCGGAATCATTGCAGGGGCTTTCGGGGTCTCGAGGAATTTCCAAGCTGCTTGGGTTTCGGGACGCTGGTCTGAGGGCTGTCCAGTAGTAGGGAGGTCCATAGCTGATGCCAGTTTGCGGAGAAATCTGGGATAAGTGAGGTCCTCTGGGATGCTGTTGTTGGGATCTGCTGGTGCGGGCGCTAAATCGAGCTCCAAGGTTTCCGCAGTCACAGGTGGCCCGGGGTCAGTTGGGACAGCAGCGTTACAGGAGGGCAGGGGAGCCGTCTCTGTAGGTATAGGCTCTGTGGACGCGGCTAGTGATCTAGGGACCTTCGGGTCCGGTGAAGTAGAGGTAGGTGCTTGATTTTTTGCCCATTGGTCAAAGAGGCTGGAGAGAAAGTTTGAAATCCGCGTTAAGTCTGGGTGTTGAACTTTGTCCTGTGCCTCAAGCAGCGTGGGGGTCTGGATGGCGGTCTCCCCACCCTCCCTGGGTTTTGAGTCAGAGGAGGGGGGAAGAACATATGAGGGGCTGCTGGAGGGTGCATAGATGTGTCTGTGGGAGGATCTGTGTTTGTCCCTGCTCCTATGCCTGTAGTACCTCTTGTGAGTATGTCTGCTGCTGGAGCTGCTGCTTCTGTGTCTGCTCCTGCTTCTGTGCCTGTGATGTCTGTGATGTCTCTTTGGGGCTGTGCTGCTGCTGAGAGAACTGCCCTTTGAGTGCCTCCTCCTGTGCCTGTGCTGTCTTCCTGAACCTCTGCTATGTCGGCGTGGGTGTCTCCGTGCTGACAGAGAGGCTTGCCAGCCTGGTGATGCAGTCCATGATGAAGTCCCGTTGCCGTGGCACTGTCCAATGGCGCCACAGGGGGCGGAGTCCTGGGAGGACTCGTTGCCATGGTGCCAAGCAATGGTGCCACAGGGGGCAGAGCCAGAGGCGGAGAAGGAAGGTAAGCTCCCACGTTGTCTGCAGAGGGGGTTCCGAGGAAGCCGGTGGCTGAGAAGAAGCTGCAGGAAAAGTCAAAAGCCTGGAATGGGAGGCAGGAGTCTTGCGGCTGCGGATGGAGGACAGGGAGGGCACATCCGGAGCTGCGGAGGAGGTTGGCTGCATCAGAAGAGCATCGGGGGCAGGATGGGCGGCCACGTGGTCAGCAGCAGCATGGTAAGCAGAAGCTTGCAGCACTGAAGTTCCTACCTCTTGAAGAAGATCTCGGAGGGCATGTTTTCTGAATTTCCTGGCACGGGGGGGGGGGACATTCTTGCACAGTGAGTGCAGTCCTCCACCCTGTGTGAGACTCCGAGGCATCTCAAGCAACAGGCATGGGTGTCCGTGGAGTTCATCTTTCTGGAGCAGGTAGGACATTTTTTTAAAACCGGGTTTGGGCATAATAGAGGTTGATTGGAGTTTCTGTCTTTGAAAAATTGCTGAAATTGCTGTTTTCGTGAAATTAGATGTTTGATGAAGAGAGTGTAGGAAAATCTGTCTTGTTGGTAAGGTGGAAGAATGATGAGTGGCTGGCTAGGGGCGGACCCGGGAGGGGGGGGTGGCCTGGGTGGCCCATGCTCAGAAGGGCAAAGCTCTTCTGAGCTATAGAGAGTAGTACTTCCGTCTCGGCGCCGTCGGATGACGACACCTATTGTGGATGACTCATCCTGCTTGTCCTAGGAGAATCTCTAATTCCCTTACAACTCTTTCCTGTGTCCACCACACCCTCCATCTGATCCAGCATGTCCTTTTCCTCATGTCCCTGTTCAGTATCTCTCTTCCCTCCAGTGTCTACCTCCAACCATGCCACTTGCCCAGCCCTGTGGCAGGAGGGATACAAAGAAAAAAAAAGAATGGAGCTTGCAAAGCAGTGCATGTCGATGATGGCTCTGTTGATCAGGCCCTGCTCCTCTGAAACAGGAAGTCTGTCTCAGAGGGGGTGGGACCAGTAAATCCATCTGCTTGCAGGCTCCGCTCTTTCTTTTCTTTTCTATTGCTGCTCCTGGCAAGTAGGTGCTGCAGCAGTAGATGCTTTTGAAGGCCTGATGGCAGCACCAAACAACTTTGTGAGAGAAGGGGGCAAAGCAAGTGAGAATGAGAATAGTGCTGAAAGCATGCAACTTGGTATGTCTGCATATGCAATGCTGGGACAGTCCAACCAGAGAAGCACCACACACCTGCACAATTTATTTAGCAATGCTTATATACCACTTTTCACTGGGTCAATGCAGTTTACATTCAGGTACGGTATATATTTCCCTTGTCCCCAAAGGGCTCACAATTTACATTTTGTACCTGAGGCAACTGAGGGTTAAATGGCTTGTCCAAAGCCACAAGGAACACCTGTGGGACACCTCCAGCCCAAGGTTGCTGTCCCCCAGTGGGATTCAAACCCCTGGCCCTCTGGCCTGAAGCAACTTGCTCCAAGCACTAGGCAACTCCTCCCGCCACACAAGTAGAAGTACACAAATCCAGAGCGAGGGGTTGAAAACAAGTTTATTGTAGTACACAGAGAAACTATCCAACGTGGCCATGTTTCGATGAAGCCTTCATCGGGGGTAAAAACAACTACAAATAAAATACTTTAATGTAAATACAACAATGAACATGATTACTAAAACACTAACAAAAACCACAATAAAGAACATGAAATTAAAATTAAAATCTGAAGGTACTGAATTAAAATAAAAACAGTGATGATCACAATAATGATAATAATGCGAAGAATATTCATAGCACAAAAATGAGGCGATACATAAAATACAAAAATTAACAACATTAAAAATACAAGATTAAAGACTGAAGGGAATAAAAGCTAATCAAAAGGGACTCAGGAGGACTATAAGATATTTTAAATTAAACAAAAAATATATAAAATTATTCAGGAAAAACAATGACAAATAAATTAAATAAAATCCAAAAGAATTAAACTTAACTGTAAACTATATTGTACATACTGTTAAATTATATATAAAGGATAGACTTAAACGGTACAATGGAAACCTTAAAGAGGAGGGCATACCAGCTAAAGCGAATATAACTTACATTAAAGGGAGAAGAAAGGAGACAATATCTGAATTTAAGTGATGTGGTGAACTAATCTTAAAAAATGAACTTACATGCAGAAAACATGGTTGCAGAGAACCACGGGTAATATCAAGGTCAATGCACAACCTAATTGGCAGCAGACAATAGGGAATATAGTTATGCTGAGAACAGGGGCAGCCCAAGGGGGGTTGCCCCAGCTTAATGTGTGGAGACTCATTGTGAGGCCTCATTTGCATAATGAACCTCGTTTGCATAAATATTTGCATAATGTTAATGTGCACTAACCTTTAGTAAACATGCCTCTTAAAGAGTGTCTGGATAAGGGAAGACTACCAGATTTCTACATTACTATACTCCAGTGCCAACCACCAGGCACATATTGAAGTACTATAAACACTGTCCATTTAGAACCCATAGCAAACCTGCCATATCAAAACAGCACTACCAGGATTCACAAAGCACCATACCCTAACTATCAAAAGGCAAACACTGCAAATATTAAACCAATACATCTCAGAGAATACCAATACATCTTCTACTGGGGAAAGAGAACAAGTGGCACTGTCACAGAAACTACATGAACAGAATACCTCAGCTCAGTTACACATGCATAACACAGACCGTCACCAAACAAAGAACAAGGGATCACAATTTATAAATAGAAAGATAAAAATTAAACTGGGAACCCCAAAAACCAAACTTGGAATGTACAACACCAGAGAAATAAAACTGTAAATTAATTTCCTCTTGTACTAAACAAAATGCAAAGACATTAACGATACATATTTCCCAGACCTGACATATTCTAATTAATAAATTCAAAATAAAAAAGTATTTTTTACCTTTTGTTTTTGGGCATTTTATTTTTCAGTTGCAATTGTTCCAGTCTTCTGCTAACTCTCCATTGTCTGCTGTCTATTTGTCTTTTCTTCTCTCTTCTAGTTTTTTTACATTCACTATCTACATCTGCTTTAACATACTGATCTTTCCCTTTTGTTCTTTCTTCCATTTCTTTCTTTATTCCTTTTTCATCCACTCAAATTTCACCCTTCCATCCTCAATCCTCACTTACGCTCCCAATGCCTGGCCAATCGTAGATTTTCCTTCCCTCCCACACAAAATATCTTTTTCCCTCTGCATCCTCACACCACCAGCTGGGCCCATCCCCTTCTAGTCATCCCCCAACATCAGCTCCCTTCTAGTCCCATTCTGCAAACCCCTTGCATTAGCCCATTTCCAGTCCTAGCCCCCCCCCCCCATCAGCCCATTTCCAATCCTAGCCCCCCATCAGCCCATTTCAAGTCCTAGCACCCCCATCAGCCCATTTCCAATCCTAGCCTCCCCATCAGCCATTTCCAGTCCTATCTTAGCCACCATCAGCCCATTTCCTGTCCAAGCCCCCCGTCAGCTCATTTGCAGTCCAAGCCTCCCATCAGCCCATTTCCAATCCTAGCTCCCCCATCAGCCATTTCCAGTCTTATCCTAGCCCCCCATCAGCCCATTTCCAGTCCAAATCCCACCCCATCAGCCCATTTCCAGTTCTAGCCATCAGCCCATTTCCAGTCCTATTCTAGCCCCCCCATCAACCATTTCCAGTCCTTGCCTCCCCCCCAATCAGCCCATTTCCAGTCCTAGCCTCGCCTCCCCGAAGAGCCCTGCGCCTGTCTGCTTGGCTTTACAGGGAGCTGGGCAGGCTTTGCCTCACCTCTCTACAGCCGCCGAAGTGAAGAGCGCTGTTTTTCTTCACTTCGGCAGCTGTAGTCTAATGTAGGCTGCTGGTGTGTTGAGTGCCAGGAAACAGGAAATGTCTTTTGACCTCTGGCATGCCAGCGGCCTATATCAGAACACAGCTGCCAAAGTGAAGAAAAACGCTGCTCTTCACTTTAGTAGCTGTAGAGAGGTGAGCCGAGGCCTGCCGGAACCCGAACAGCATGTGCGGGATGTTGTTGGTGCAGGGCCCCCTGAAGCGCGGGACCCTGTGCGAATAACATTCTCGCACAATGGACAGGCCAGCCCTGGCTGAGAAATATAATTATAGGAGAGAAGCTGGAATAAATCACTATTTCTGGATAGTCAAGAAAATCCCGTACTAAATATGAGTTATAATTGTGGAAAGGGTCAAATAAGGGGCTATATGAGGACTCACCAATTTAAGAATTCATACATATGGGTCCATACATATGCTAAGGGAATGTATATTAACCAAGAGAATCCCTATATTGTCCCGTGGGTAATTGCATGACAATTACTGTGCCAAAACAACAGTGAATATCAAACATAAATAAATCTAATTTGTAGAACAATGCTTGCCAGCCTGCTAATTCAAGGCGAGTCGCAGACACGATCAAATATTTTCATTGAAAAAGCTAGCACTGAGCCTGCGCTTTAAAAAGTGAATTTGGCTCCAAACCAGGCTAGAAGGGGATCCCCATGGTAACCTGTCAACAATCGACTACGCAGGCAGATGTGCGGGGGCACCATGGTCATTTAGTCTGGGGGAAGAGGGGAAGGGCGAATATGAAAGGGGTCACGAATGATAAGATATTAAGCTGCGTAAAAATTATATCATCTAGACTGCAGGTGAAATAATTTCAATACCTACGGAAAATGAAAGAGGCAGAAAAAGGGGTAAATCCAAGACGGTCACAATGGGATGAACATCGGTACTACTGGAATACCCACTGTAGAATCAGGTCACTATTTCATGTTTAAAGAACCACAAGAAAAGTTAAAAGCTATTAAAGCTTAAAAAAATTTGATAGGGTTCCATTTAGGGTTCCCGGTGAGCGGCATTTATATGGCTTGCAGATCTGTAAACCGCGTAAGTGCCTTTGAATACCCTCCCCAAGAATTTTAAGCTTCAAAATTTCAGAATCTAACTCTGCCCAAAATTTAATCTACCAAATGAGTTTGCAAAAACATCTTGATCTGATTAGAATCAGAAAAGAACATACTGATGTGACCAATAGTTGATCTTACATGTACTAGAATATTGCAATAAAAAACTAGCTCCTAATGCTACCCAAGGTGTTTCATGTGTGCTGTGCACAAACTGAAGTCCACGACCATTAATCAATATAATTCTGTCACTGCAATGTAAGGACCTAGTGAGTAGATAAATCTTATCTATAGCTATCTATGCCGCTATTTACAAGCATATATGACACCGTCTTTATACAGTTATGAACTATGATGAAGTGTCAATCTGTTACAGGAAGATGGTAGGTTTAATGAAAACAAGGCTAATATGAATTTAGAGTTATTGTGTATTATGCATTGGTCTTTCTTGACTTGTACTGCTCATTTAGAAATGAATCTGGCTATATAAATATAAGGTAGAACAGTAACTTTCCCTTCCACAAAGCAAAACAAACAATTGTTCTTTTCTAATTGAGGAAATTCTTCTGAAATCTGGACTTCTGAACTGGCTTGACTTCAATTGCAGAGAACTATGAAGGGTATATTTTAGGCTGTCTTACAAGGGATTGAGATGCAATGCTATGACAGTGATCATTACGGCCTTTAAGCAAAGATGCTTTTGTAGACTTCCCCTTTTTTCTTCTCGTCACAACAGTATACAGTAGTGCACTTTATTCTAAAGACACATTCTGTTCTTTGCATGCATATTTTAGAATATCTTGTTTCAAGCAAAATGTAAATTGTAAATTGTTATGTTAACTGTAACTACAAAGTTTACTACCGTATATACTCGAGTATAAGCCGACCCGAATATAAGCCGAGGTACCTAATTTTACCACAAAAAACTGGGCAAAACTATTGACTCGAGTATAAGCCGAGGGTGGGAAATGAGGCACCTACTAGTCAATGTAAAAAATAAAGATAGAGACCAATAAAATTACATGAATATTTATTTAAACGAAAAACAGTAAAATAGCTCTGTAAGTGGAAAATGGGGTCAACAAAAACAATATGGTATCAAACCTTAAACCTGCTCCGCCTAGCTTTGAATGCAGCCGCAAGAGTCCTCTCTGGATCGTCAAGATCTGACCACATAACGCCCATCATGAAGGATTTGCATTGGCTACCTTTACATGCCAGGCTCCAATACAAGTCATTGGTCCTCACCTTCAAAGCCCTAAATAACTACCCCCCTACGCCAATCAGCAAGCTAGTCCATGGTACCCTGGAAAATAGAAACAGAAGGTCTACTGCACTGAACACATTAGTAGTCCCCAAGCTAATAACTACATGCACAAAGGCTACCTCCAACAGAGCCTTCTCCATATTCGCCCCTTTAAACTGGAATGCACTCCCCCATGAAATCCGTGGTATTAAAAGCCTCTTCCTATTCAGAAAAGCCTTAAAACTCCACCTGTTCACAAAATGTTACCCAGAAACTTCCAGTGATAGAAGCACAACCAGCAAGCTTCCCTCATACCCCAGCCGCCCCTGAACGTCAATACCACAGATATAATAGGTAGTCCCCACTCAAGCCCAACCAACCACTAATCTTCATCTTCACAAAATCAATGCAACACCCATTTATATTAGAGTATTGTACATAGTTTCGAGTTAACATGTATTTAGTTTCCCCGGTTTCGATCCCATGTTCAATTCCCTGTTGTAAACTCAATGTTGTTTCTGTACATTGCAGTATTTTTGTTCGATGCACACCGCGCTGATTTTAATTGCGCGGTATAGAAGAAATGTTAAATAAATAAATTAATTAATTCAAAATAAAGAGATATTTTTCTACCTTTTGTGCATTTTTTTTCAGCTGCAATTGCTCCAGTCACTTTCTTCTGGTTTCTTTGTGTCTTCCGCTAACTCTCCATCGTCTGCTGTCCATTTGTCTTTTCTTCTCTCTTCTAGTTTTTTTCCATTCTCTCTCTACATCTGCTTTAACATACTAATCTTTCTCCTTTTGCTCTTTCCTCATTCCTATTTCATCTACTCAAATTTTACCCCTCCATTCTCAATCCCCACTTACTCTCCCAATATCTGGCCAATTGTAGATTTGTCTTCCCTCCCACACAAAATATTTTTCCCCTCTCCATTTCAAGCCCCCGTCCCCATCAGCTATTTGCAGTTCAAGCCCTCCTTCCACTCAGCCCATTTCCAGTCCTAGCAACCCCCCCAGCCCATTAACAGTCTTAGCCCCCCAGCCCATTACCAGTCCTAACCCCCCATCAGCCCATTTCCAGTCCTAGCCCCCCCATAGCCCATTACTAGTCCTAACCCCTCCCATCAGCCCATTACGTCCTAACCCCCCCATCACCCTATTTCCAGGCCTAGCCCCCCCATCAGCCTATTTCCAGTCTTAGTCCCCCATAGCCCATTACCAGTCCTAATACCCCATCAGACCATTACCAGTCCTAACCCCTCCCCTAGCCAATTACCAGTCCTAACCCCCCATCAGCCCATTTACAGTCTTTTGCCCCCCCCCAATAACCCATTACCGGTCCTAAAACTCCCCATCAGCCCACTTCCATTCTTAGCCCCCCCCATAACCCATTACCAGTCCTAAACCTCCCCATCAGCCCACTTCCATTCTTACCCCCCCCATAACCCATTACCAGTCCTAACCCCCCCCATCAGCCCACTTCCAGTCTTGGCCTCCCCCCCATTACCAGTCCTAAACCCCCTTCCGCCCTATCAACCCAAATTGAAAAAAGAACAACCCAGCTGCTTCTGCCGCGGCAGCATCAAGAGTGCCGCGGCAGTATCAAGAGTGCCGCTGCCGCCGCGGGGCCCCCCCGGCAGAGCCTCCCTGCATCGCAGCCTATCCCCGAACGCAGGCTTCTTTCAGAGCCACGAGAGTTTCCTTTCTCGCGGCTCTGTTAATCCTGCCGGGGCTGATTCAGCCCCGGCGGGATTAACAGAGCCGCGAGAAAGGAAACTCTCACGGCTCTGGAAGAAGCCCGCGTTCGGGGATAGGCTGCGATGCAGGGAGGCGATCCAGAGAGGCTCTGCCGGGGGGGCCCCGCGGCCGCGGCGGCACTCTTGATACTGCCGCAGCACTCTCGATGCTGCCGCGGCAGAAGCAGCTGGGTTGTTTTTTTTTTAATTTGGGTTGATAGGGCGGAAGGGGGTTTAGGACTGGTAATGGGGGGGAGGCCAAGACTGGAAGTGGGCTGATAAACGTTGACTCGAGTATAAGCCGAGGGGGCCGTTTTTCAGCACAAAAAATGTGCTGAAAAACTCGGCTTATACTCGAGTATATACGGTATGTAAAACGTTATACCACCGTTCTATGTAAAATGTTCTGTTCTTTGTAAACCGACCCTGATCTTTGGAAGGGGTGGTATAGAAGAATCTAATACATAAATAAGTTTGAGGTAAAAGAAAGGAGTATCTGCTTGGGTGAGGCGAGAGGAAGGACTGACAGATGGATCACTGCATTGACAAGGTGATCCAGAGCCATCTAAGAAAGGGAGTTACTAAAATGTGGTAAAAAAGTGGTGACATTTAGCAGCGGAGTCACTAACTTGCAGTATCTCAGTACCGCAGGTTAGTGACTCCCATGGTAAATACAGGATATTGTGCATCCTCAGTGAACTTTAAGCCTCACACCCCTTCCCTCCTTTGCATTTTCGATCATTAAACTCAACAATAATGATCTTCCCAGCGCCATCCCTCCCACAATAATCCTGTAAAAATGTATAAACTGACATCCTGTTTTTAAGTATTAAACTCTGCCTTGTAGGCATGTGTGGGCCCACTCTCCCTGTAGGTAAAAGAATGGGCTGATGGTTCTTTGAGTCTGTGGGGTTGTCATGATCTATTGTTTTGTTTCGACTGTTGCTGCTGCTCTTTGTTGCCTTTTAGAAACTGCTACCACAGGCGATCGCCTAGTCTTGTGTAGTGATCGAGCAGACTTTGTGTAAATGTAAATAGGAGTTGCTTCTGCTAGAACACTGCACATTCCTGGCCGCAACAACAAAGAGATAGCAGAGCCCACGTTGGGCCTGCTATCTCTTAAAGGGGCTACTATGAGGTGAACCCCCCCCCCAATCCCAACCAATAAACCCTCCAATCAGATTCCCTCCAACAAGGACCAAGACCAAACTAAGCGGTCATCTAGAGTGCCAGTGGTCCGAGGGTTGTCCATTGCCACCGCTGCCACACTTCTCCGAGTCCTGCTGAGGTGACAATGACTTCAAAGAGCCGTCTACAGTGCTCACCTAGACCTCTGGTGTTGTGGGCTTGTTTGTACTTCCGCCCCCTCCAATGCCCAATGCTGAATTCCTTTTCATGGAGGTAGAAACAGCATCAGAGGGGGCAGAAGCACAAGCAGCCCCACAGCGCTGGAGGTTTAGGTGAGCTCTACGGGGATGTTTGAAGTCACTGCCACTGCCGCAAGTCCCGGTGAGGGGTAGCAGTGACGGTATGTGTGGAGGCAGAGGCAGGGGGAAGGGGGAATGAGTTTTGCCTAGGGTGCCTCATATCCTTGCACCAGCCCTGTTAAGAGCCCCTGCAAATGACACCCTCTACCTTTCCTAAACAGAACCATCCCATTACCCAAAAGATTCCCATCCACCATATTCCCCTCTCAAGGACCTACCAAAATTTCATACGCACCTTTATTTGCAACTTACCCCTAATACTTGAGACATGCCAGGGAATCACTCACCCCCCCCCTCCAAGACACCAGGGAGACACCAGGTAGGTCGGGGGGGGGGGGGGTAGGGTAGTTGAGAGGTGTGATTTAGGGGGGTGGGGGCATGATTTTGAGGGATTCTGACTGGCATGGCTTGTTGGTGGGGGAATTGAGAGGTGGGCAGATGGAAACCACCAGCCTCTTTAAGATGGTTCTGAGAACATTTAGGCTGTGTGTTTGCGGCCCGATGCTCCCAGGGAGAAACAGAATGTCAGCTCAAAGCTTGCATTATATTTCCATGTATAACTTGGCAAGCAAAGTTAAGAACAAACTGCAATGAGAGGGGGCGGAGCCTGATGTCCAGCGGGTAGGACGCTTTGCGTTGAAGCTCCCGAGAGGCCTACTCAGAATCCTGACTTAATACCTATATAAATTTACTATTTTGCTCCGAGCTGACCGGGGCACCTCGGGGGGGATGGCGGCCCACAAACCAGCGCGCTTGGACTTCGGGTCTCCTTCTTCTTCTCACGGAAAACGCTCCAAAACGGAGGTATCCTCCCCGCAGAAGATGGTTCCATTTCGTGAAAACCCCGCAATGCACCTGGAGATTTTGGAGGAAATACGCGGCGTGAAGGAATTGGTGCAGTCTAATGGAGAAGCGCTTCGAGCCATGCGAGAAGACTTTGGAGTGCTCCAAGACCGACTTGAAGGTCTTTCATTACGGCAGGACAATATGGCGGGGGTCCTCGACTCACACGAGGTGCGCTTGGGCAAACTGGACGAGGCTGAGCGCCAGATACAGAATCTTCAAAAGGAGTTGGAAGATAGCAATAATCGCGCCCGTCGCAACAATGTGAGGCTCCTTGGAATGCCGGAGGGAGTGGAAGCAGGAGATATAAGAGAATTCTTGCTCAAAACTCTTCCCTCCTTGCTGAAGATTACTTTTCACAGAGAACTGGAAATCGATCGAGCACACCGTGTTCCTGCCCGCATGGCGCTCAACCGCACGACCCCCCGGCCTATTATCTTTAGCTTGCTACGATATCAACAAGTGGAACAAATTTTACATGCTGCCCGAGCGAATCATCATTTGGAATATGAAGGTCGTAAGGTCTCCTTCTTTCCTGATTTGGCAAAGCCTACCGTTGACCGTCGGAAGAAACTCCTTGCTCTTCGCCCTCGACTTCAACAGCTACAGGCTCGCTTTGGCCTGTTGTATCCAGCGAAGCTCCGAGTGACTCTCCATAACCAGACCAGGACTTTCGAGGATCCTGATCTATTATCAACATTTTTGGACTCCAAAGAAGCAGAACAGATGCGCTAATCCCAAATTTTGGACTCTTATCTGCCGGCTCTGTCCGCCATTTTGAAGGGCCCGATGCGGCGATCATAGCCCAGCACAGAAATAGCCTGGACTTTCTTTCTTTCTCTGTATGACTTTTGTCTTTGGTCTCCTATCCCTTCATGATGTGTGCCTCGGTCGGATTCGGAGCACGCACAGTCCTACAGGTTATATGTTTTTTCAATTCCGGCCTTCTCTGGGGTTTCTCCCCGCAGACACATGGTCGCCAGTAATTTTGGGGTTTTGCTTCTCCTCTACCGTACTGCGGTTATCTTTGTTAATGTGGGGCGCTTCATTGTATTATATTAGCTTATTTTCCTATGTCATGTGTACAGCCAGATACAGTCAGTTTGAGGGACACAGTAAAATTATGTGTGCTATCATGCTCAGAATTTTAACTTTTCTGAATGGCCTCATGTAAAATCTTATTATTCATCGTACAAGGCATTGCTGGTCCACTCAGCAGAAAGAAAATCCTTAGCTATCTTAGCCACGAGCACGTTGATTAGGTGTTTCTTCAGGAAACGCACTACACTCTGCTGAAACACTGAAACTCAATGCTAGGCCTCACATGGTAGCTGCCTACTCTCCCACCGTTTCCAAATGGTACGGGATAGTCATTCTGGTCAGGAAGTTTTTGCACGCTACTGTACCTGATATTAGCGCTGACATGGAGGGTAGATGGGCCCGTGTACACCTTGAGGTTGGAGATAGTGAATTCACGTGTATTTGCACTATGTCCCGAATGTGGACAACCCTGCTCACTATGCAAGTTTTGCGCAGTTGGCCTCGGCCTCCGCTAATGCTCCATTAATACTTGGTGGCGATTTTATTCAAGTGCTCCCTCAATCTTTTTTCTCAAACAAGGTGCTTGTTGGTTGGAAGCTCCAGTACCGAGCAGACCTGTGTGGCTAGATATAGTAGCGGGCCTTTGCTCACCGATTCCTTTTACCTTACTCCCTGGTATGACTCTCCCATTAGACTCCCACTATCCACCAATGTTTTTCGACACTTTAGGTGCCTTTAATATTCCTATGCAACCTTTCGACTCCCGACTCTGGTCAGTGTAACTTTAGCATTCGGAGCACTAGAGTACTCCCGCCATCGGCACTCTCTGCATAAGGTTGATTGGAAACTTCCGATCTCTCGGTAGTTTACCGGGTGTAGCATCCAATTTTACTAAACCTTATGTAATGCTATCACTAGAGATACCTCTATAGCGCAGAAAGTATGGGAGAGAGAATTGCATGTGACTTTAACCTCGGAGCAATGGAGCCTTATCTGGAGCAGAGGGACACGGGTTTCTGACCCGCCTCACTCACTCAGACCCTCTTCTTTCTAGCCCACCGGTGTTTTTACACTCCTCACAGTTTAGACATATGGAACACTACTCAGGGTAATGGTTGCTGGACACGTCCTGTGGCCATTGGTTTATTACTTCATTTCATGTTATGCATGAATATCCCGCACTACAGTATAACTGGCGTCGGGTCTGGGGTCGTATTTAGTCTATATTGCACTCTCAGGAGTCCCTTTCTCGGAGGGTAGTGGGACTTCGCCCAGTTGCGGGGATCCCCTCTCTCCCAAGAAATGGCTTATCTCCTTTTGAACTTTATGCTTGGCATTGCTGTTTCCCTCATTGAGTAATACTGGGAAATTAGTTCCCATCTGAGCCTTAATGAATGGTGGAATCATGCCTGTCTCTACAGTAAATATGAACAAATACCTCGTCTGTGTGCTTCCTCCGTTCAGACTCCTTCTTATTGGTCTTAATGGAAGATGTTCAATGAATATGTACATTTTGCTAAATGCTCTCATCTGACTGTCTAACTTTGTATCTATCTCTGTCTCATGATCATGCTGTATTGTGGATATTTTTTGATTGTTTGATGTATAATCACTGTTAACTGGAAGCGCTCACATGCTGATACAAACGGGTAGAGAAGAAGCACCGGGGTGGGGGGTAATGGGTTTACTTTTCCTTATTGTATACTTGTTTTGTATCTTTTGGTGTGTTGTTTCTTTGTTTGTTGCAAAATGAAAATAAAAGTTTCAAAAAAAAAAAAGAACAAACTGCAATATTAAATTTGCATAAAAATGAAGTACTTTGAATTTCTCTGCATCTCATTATTATTTAGCTCGAGTTGCACTGCCAAAGCATGCATTAAGGGCAAATAATGCAGAAATGGCCAATTAATATGTGCTATTTGGCCAAAATTGTGTTATCCTCTTTTGGCACGTTAGTAACTGCCTCTCTAAGCCACATAAAGCAAGGTTCTGTGTGAGCTGGTCCACACAGCAAAAGGGAAATTTCAGTTCAAAAGGCTCATGCTACACAGAGACCTCAAATCATTTGCCTGCTCATGTAAATACTAAGAGGACAGACAATGGTGCTTCTAACAACAGCTAACATCACAAAATATTAAATTGCAGGACAATACGTGAGCAGTACTGAAATGAACAAACTTCCACCTGCAACAAAAAATGACATAAAGACGGGGCTAGCTCAACCAATAGGCAGACGAGGCATCCAGTTAGGGCGGCAAAATCTGTGGAGTGATGATGGGGGCCGGAATAGCAACACAGCTCGGGCTGCTGGCCACTTACTGTCGCTGTAAGCTCATGGTGCAGAGCCGTCAAGCTGATGCCGGGACTCAAAGATCTGCCATATACTACCCCTCCAATAGGGGGCAGGACACAACAGAGTGATGGCAGCAGTGCCAGTGAAGGAGAGAAAGAAGCTGAACTTCAGAACATAAGATATGCCATACCGGATCAGATCAAAATCCCTTAAGCCCAGTATCCTGTTTCCAACAGCGGCCAATCCAGGTCAGAAGTACTTGTGTCAGATTCCCAAAAAGGTACAGATTCCACGTTGCTTATCCCAGAGTAAGCAGTGGATTTCTCTGGTCCTCTTTAATAATGGTTTGTGGACCTTTCCTCCGGGAACTTATCCAAACCATTTTTAAAGCCAGCTACACTAACAGCCTTTACTACATCCTACGGTAACAAATTCCAGAGTTTGATTAAACGTTGAGTGAAAAAATATTTTCTCCAATTAGCTTCTTTGTGTATCCCCTAGTCTTTCTACTTTTTAAAGGAGTAAACAACTGATCTACATTTACTCGTTCCATCCCATTCATGAATTTATAGACCTCTATCATATCTCCCCTCAGCCGTCTCTCTTCCAAGTTGAAGAGCCCTAACCTTTCAAGCCTTTCTTCATAAGGGTATCCTTACATTCACCTTACCATTTTGGTGGCTCTTCTCTGTATGTTTTCTAATTCCGCTATATCCTTTTTAAGATATGGCGACCAAAACTGCACACAATATTCAAGGTGCTGTCGCACCATGGAGCAATACAGAGGCATTATAATAAAACTGTACCCCTAAATTTACACGCTGGTTTTCACAGCCAGTACTATTTTAGCTGAAATAAAAATGGGTGTTCCTGGGGTATGTTTAAATCAAGATACCCCATAGCCATCTGGATTTTCAATTATACTCCTGTTCTTTTACTGCTGATTGACCAACCACAGAAATTACAGAAATACAAGTGCACTATATACATGTAGGGCAGTGGTTCTCAACCCAGTCCTCTGTGACCCCTAGTCCAGTCAGGTTTTCAGGATATCCACAATGACTTTGCATGAGATAAATCTGCATACAGTGGAAGCAGTGTATGCAGATATATCTCATGCATATTAATTGTGGATATCCTGAAAACCTGACTGGCCTGGAAGGGGAGTCCCAAAAGACCAGGTGGAGAACCACTGATGTAGGTAATTTTCCAAGAGAAATTCTCTGTTGTGATTCCCTTTGTATAGCGGGTACAAGGCACACACATACCTGCATGCCTTGCAACAACAGGAGCTGTTCAGAAGTGCCTTTAATATGACTTCTGATGAGAATGAAGCCTTGGGGTACAAAGAGGTAGATTTTTTGCAGAAGTGTTCACATTACTGAGACACGCCATCATTGTAAGATTTGAGACCACATATAGACCAGAGACCGAACTGATAATGAAAGTGATTTTATCCAGAGGCTGTCTGATGGCTCAGTGCCAATATCATGCCTTGCCAGGCAGGGGATTTGGGCTCAGTTTCCAGCCTAGCTTCTGCTCCTTGGGCTATCCAGAGCTGAGGATGACATGAGGTTACCACCTGAGAGGGCATCCTCACTCATTAGAAGGACCTATGCAATAAAGTTTAGCATGCATGTTAAATTGGTCCAAAGTGACACTAGTATGCATATGCAAATTTCTTACATCCATTCATAGAAGTGAAGTGTGTGAGAAAAAAGAAAAAGAGGAGGCAGTAAGACAGGAGACAAAGAGGTAAGAAGAAATAGGACAGAAGGACAGAGAGAGAAGAAGGGGAGACCCACTATATAAGGCCTCCATTGTTGTGATACCAACACTTCCCTTTCTGCTTTCTAGGCCTATCCATACGTCCAGTACTTGTGCTCTTTCCACACCCAGTCATATGTACAGCTGGTTGCACTCTACACACAAAGAGCAACTCTGGGAAAGGTACTACGTAGGAGCAGAGAGCACAAGTCCTGCAGATGTCGGATTTTCCCTGTTCTGCAGCTCTCAGCTGTCCTTATACCTCTTCTTCTGGATCCTAGTTACTCTCTCACTTCGTCCATCGACACCGAAAACAAGCCCAGGTGAAAGGTTACAAATAAAGACTTGCGTCGCTTTCACTGGAGCTGGAAAGAGCAGGAGAAAGTCATCAAGCTAAAATAATAGAAAGAAGTGAACTATCCTATTAGCCCAGAGACAAACTAGCAAGTTGGTGTGAAAAAGTTAAAAAGTTCACAAAGCTGCTGCTAGTCATGCATCCATTGCAGAAATAAAAGAACTATATTTATCAATCTAGCACCTCTTTTTTTTTTGTTGTGCCCTCAAGGGAACGTTGACTCTTGGGTTTTATTGGTAAGGTATGACCAGAATAGACTGCCGGGCCTTTTCTTCCAAGGCAATGGAGGGTAAAATGAGTTACCCAAGGTCACAAGGAATGCCAGTGTGAATTGAACCCTGATCTCTGAGTACTAAGCTGTCCCACCCCTTGATCCCATTCTTAACTCTTACTAAGGTCCCTGGTGTCTTGTGGGAGCAAGAGCAGTTCCCAGAATCTCCTGTTCATGCTGGTACTGGGTTTCAAAATGGCACCCCTGACAGTACTGTGAGATTACTGCCAGGGGTCACAGGTGCCATTTTGAAACCCAGGGTGAGCATGAGCAAGTAGAACATTTCTGTGTATTTTTTTGTTCATCTAAGCAGTGCAATCTTATTTATTTATTTAGACAGTTTTTGTATACCGCCTTATCCTTCAATCAAAGCAGTCACAACACAATTGGGGGATACATTTGACACGCGGGGATATGAGACACATACACTAATACTTACAGGGAACATGGGCAATGGAGGGTTAAGTGGCTTGCCCAAGACCACAAGGAGCACCTGTGGGACTAGAAACCCCAGTCCTTCCGGCCCAAGGTTGCTGTCCTCTAGTGGGATTTGAACCACCGACCTTCCGGCCTGAAGTACCTTGCCCCAACCACTAGGCTACTCCTCCCTCTTATTATGGATTGCTCACACGTAGACAGTGCGATTCTATAACAGCCACGTTCAGCTGCCAGAAACGTCTAACCTGAAAACGGGCACGTAATTATCCCAATGTCAAAACCATGGGTATAGCTGTTCCTGTGATTCCGGAATCAGGGAGATATATGTCCCTAGCATGGCCTACCGTCCTGTGTCCAATGTATTCTGACAAAATAGATGTCGCAGATGCTTCCCGTCTCCGTGCGCCTACACCCCAGCTGGCAAAATATACATCTAAGCTGATACTCACACTGACAGTGTTGTGCTCATGCAAGCAACACATTAATACGGATGAAACAGATATGGTCATACAAACCAGACTATATATACTAGTCTATTGCATGCCTGTAACACTACCTGGGTTATATACACGTACCAAAGCTAATGTATAAGCAAATGGAAAGTGAGATGTTTGTCCAGACAGACCCTGCAGCAAAACAAGCATAGCATTTGAAGAACAAATAACATGGTGCAGTCGGATGTGTATTAGTGATGTTTGCACTGCAGCATGTCCCCACTCCGAGGGTCCCCCACCATTGACAGGGACATGCCCTGCTAAGTTGCTGCAGAGTAGCTTTTCAGAATGTATTGCCCATTCACACTGGCTCCTGGTGATGCTACGGTCAGCCCCACGGTCCAGATACTGGCCAGGCATACATGTCCACCCAGGGTTGCAGATCAGCACACCAGGACCTCCCCTGCACCCCCATACCACACACACACTCTTGCTTGCAGTCAAAACATACAACTGCAAAAACCATGCCCTGCACCTAGAAACAACTGCTGATAAGACATAGGGGCTTGTTTACAAAGCAGCGGTAGTGGTTCGCGATCGCGATCGTAGCCGCGGCTCCGATTACGATCGCAAACCGCTACCGCGGCTTTGTAAACGAGCCCCATAGTGTCATGACGTCTCAGGACAACACATCTGCTCTGCATTTCTCAGCCAAACACGAATCTGCTCCATTCTACCTCACATACCATTCCAATATCTACATTCCCATCTTTCCGAACGCTGCAATTATTTGGGAAGCCTAGAATAACCCCTTTAGCACAAACAGCAAATGTTAGCATAGCCAGAATAAAGACTCTTGTAGCGCTTTATATTCCTGTAGGGGTGTTCTTTATTGTTACTTCACTTTACAAACGTCCCTCACCAGTGCATTCCATTCTGTACAACTGCATCTTGTGCCCTCCCAGACAGCAGACACACCAGTTCAATACAGACGTGTCACAGCCATTCATTTATATGGGACGTGTTGAAGATCAGAGCAGATAGTTTTCTAAGTGCTGGCCTTATTCCATGTTGTCACTGGTATAATGTAGGCATCCGTGGGAAACACTCAGGATGTACACGGGCCTTTCCTGAATACGTTATCCATGTCTCCATGGCTTACACGCCCCCATTCTGCCCCTCCCATCCACATTCTAAGATCCCAGTTTATGCGCCGTGTATGTGCAGGGCCGCGTAGTTTAGGAATACGGGCCTAGACGTTTTCATGAAGAAAATCTATCCTGCACGTCCAGGCGGCATATTTGGGTTTCGGAATGACCCCCAGAGTGTATATTTATATATTTAGCTCGCACCTTTCCAAAAGCAGTTCAAGGCAAGTTAAGGTACCTAGGTATTTCCCTGTCCCACGAGGCCTTATAATCAAAGTTTGTACCTGAGGCAATGGGATCTGAGCCCTGGTCTTTCTGGTCCTAGGCTGATGTCCTAGCAATTAGGCTACTCCTCCACATTCATATATTAACATCTTATTTATAAATGGTTCTGAGTATTTTTAACATTGTATTATATAGTGCACTGTTGGGAGTTTTTCTTAGGTTAGATGGGTGCGTAGAGGCACTACAGTTGTCGTTGCAATCACTGTAGTAATTTGCCCAAAATGTTTGTAAGTAAATTTCCTATGAGTATGGACACTGTGGATTGTGCTGTTAGAATAAAAGTGATGTGGATTTTATTGCAATTCTTGAAGTTGCATTTACTGAGTGATAGCGCTTCACCTTTGTTGACAGCATAAATTCAATTTCTTGTTTTGAAGAGAAATGTTTACCCCGTGTCTTTTTTCTTTCCAAGTGATATTGTAATTTAAGAACACATGATATCTTTATTAAGGGGTGCATTTACTAAAACGTGGTAGTGTCCTCCACATTCAGCCCCAAAATATAGCAAAAGGGTTTGGTGCCAGACCCACACTAATGAATAGGGGTGTGTATGACATGTCCTCACGCAATTAGCATGAGTCCACTGCCAACCCCTACGCTAAGCCATTTGCCACGATTACTATGAGTACAATTACCGTCACTCATTGAAGTGGCCATAAATGCAACTGCGCTGATGGTGAGCTGACCCCCCCCCTGCTAACCACAATACAGAGTTGCCACCCCCACTTTGCCTCCTAACCCACCCCATTCGCTGCCGTAACCTGCGCTAGAGTTAATGCAAGCCTTTAAGTTCACAGTAGACTTAGGGCATGGTAACCCATGCTAATCATTAGCACAGCTTTGCAAACATGTCCCTAAATGCAGATGGGATTATATATGGATAGGGAATTCATATAATATACGGTAATATGAAATTAAATGACTAGAGATATTTTTTAAGGGATTGCGCATATAGATCCCAATGAAAGAAAGATAGAAACAAAGATATGCTTGCTTACTATAACAATCCAAATAAATTTGAGGAGTTCTTTGAACTAGTGAGCAACAGTTATATATTAGAAAGATTAGGTATGTAGTACAATCCAGTTTGAACTGCAAATTAATATTGATGCATAATAGATAAGAAACTTAGAGGCCGATATTAAGAACCCTTCGCCGATTGGCCAACAGGATACCGAACAGTTAATGGTTCTGGCCACGATATTCAGCGGCGCTATCCAAAAAGTGTCACGGAGTATCTCCACAAACTGCCCCAACACTATCCAGTTACTGCAGAGAGGGTCCATGGGTGGAGCCAGGATGGTGTCAGCGCTATGCAGATAAGTGCCAACGTTATCTGATTAGCGGGATTTTTTAGTCGGCACTTATCCGGGCAACATGGGCCGCATGAAAAGCTGTCCTAAGCTGCAATCCTGCTGTCTGAAAATCCTGCTAACTGGATGTGTGTTGGCACTTATTGGGATAGTGCCACTCAGCCGGGATAGTCAGTGGTCACCCCTATCCAGACGCTGCCGCTGTATAACTTGCCGATAGTTGAGAGCCACGGCTGACTGCTGTGGAGTTTACATTTCAGCCCTTTTGGAAATCGGGCCCTTGCTAATTGCAATTTGTTCTGTTTTTTTTTATCCCTATACCCTGGGAACTTGTTGCCCCTGATACAGAACAGAGTGGGCAAAAATGGCCAGGTCAGGTTTCAGTATTTACCTCTATATACCTGCCAAAAATAGATTAACGCTTGATTTTATTTGAACTAATAAAAAGAATCATTTTTTATTATTGCTTTTATCATTAACTGGCATTTATGAAGATCCTTCCTTCCCTTTCTCACACCCCTTTTTTGTTGCATTTCTAGACAGTTTTTCCAGATGGGTGAGTTTTGCATATACCATGACAGTCATGAACCTCACTTCTAAGCCAGGATGTGGAGTATCATTATACTGCTAATGCTTGGTGTAGTTCTTGCATTGTGCATTTTGCGGGGTGCTATACCTCCTTTGGTGTGCACTGGATATGCTCAAGATGAAATTGCATACAACAGAAGCACTGCGTGAAGATCTCTTTCATGCACATTCATTAGGGATAGCCAAAAAAATCTGACTGGATGTGTTTTGATGGCTGCTCTGAGAATCATTATTTGAGAGCATTCCTTTTTGTGAACATGGCTTTCTTCTTGTGACCAATTTATACCTTTGAGGTTTTTAAAGCTCTCTATTATATCTCATCTGTTCCTCCTCTCCCTCAGGGTATAATGGTCTTTATATAGAGCTTTTGCTATGGACCTGCACCGTTTTGTTGAATACAGTGCTTCACAACACCAAAACCAAAAGATTATAGGCGCATATTCAGACGAATTGATGTGGTTTGCAGATCTGCAGGCTGCATTGACGCCACTCTGTGGGATATTTGGCAGCACTTACTGAATATCTCCACACAGTGTCAGGGAGATCCAAGGTGGAGCACCCAAGATTAGCTGGTCGGTAGCTTATTACTTTCCAAGGAGAAGACTCAGGCAGTCACCGAAAAGGGATACATTATGCTGGCATGACCTGAGGCTACATGGTAAACTCAGATAACATTACACAATCAGCTCTAACCACTAATTATGATATATCATGTACAAGAACAACTAAGATACAGCAATTCTAATAACTATAATTATTGCAATCATAGTGTTACAAGAAGGAAACACAACTAAATTAGGAATTGCACAACTACAAGACATTACGAGAAGAGCTTTTGTTCTGGGATATGTGCTAATTTTGGGATGGGTGTGCTTGGAGGGATGAGACAACAGATAATTACAGGATGCGGTTGGCTGGGAAAACTGTGTGCCCTCTGGAGAACACTTTTACAATGTAAAAGACAATAGTTTCCCTGACAACCTTGTCACTGTCATCAAAGTGCATTCAAATCATCAAAATACAAGCCAAGGCAAATGCTGCGTATGGTGCCCAATTTTTGGACTAACATGGTCTAGTGCTAATTTCATGTCCAAAATCCAGAAATCTTTACAAACCTCAGTATTTAAGTACCTCTCACAGTTCACCTTCAAAGGATGGCTAGAACAGGTATATAATTAAATAGGAACTGGCAATTTAACATCATTATATCCTATTAAGTTTTAGTGATTTCATTAACACTCTTTAAGCATTATGAGGATAATTTTCAAAGCCATTTCTATGTGCCAAAAGTGTTTTACACAGGTAAACCAGCCGCTTGAAAATCACTCTCCCGCAACATAGCTGTCAAATCCATGCAATGCTGCCCAATGGGTGCACATCAACCAGCATTTGGAGGAGTCGTTCCTAGGAGCAACTTTAGGTTGGGCTGGAAAATAAACGCACAGATTGCAATTTCAAACTACATCTGCTCTTTTTTATGAAAAGTACCTGTAGGAACAGAAGATGCAAATGTTTACAGATATATATATATTCTTTTTTTTACCTAAAGCAAATTTCAACATGAAAGTAGGCAAGTACTTTTGCTTTCAGAATTGGTGCTGAGTCCACAGCTAAAATGGCCCAATGTGGACAATTTCAAAATGTTCCCCCCACAAACAGCCTAGTTCAGCCGTAGCTTACTTTTCAGAAAAGAAAAAGCCAGAGAAAAGCAAGAAGCAGGCCACTGTAATAAATCCGAATTGTGCCAAGAAACGAGACCAAACTGGCTTGATGCTAGGCTGCAGGGTTTACAAAAAATAGGATATGAAAAATATAACACACGGGCCTCAAATCTTCAGACTCCAAAACTGTGTGTACACTTACGCACAGGAAAACCTCTGGGGCATTTTCTCCAAACGAGTTAGTTTTGTGCATATCATGATAGCCATGAACCTCACTCCTAAGCCAGGGTATGTGGAGAATGATCTCAGTCGCTCAGATTTACTGCTAACGGTGTCCGTAGTACTTGCATTGTGCCAAAGAGAGCCTCCTTCGGGAGTTCATAAGATAGAACAGGTATAAACAACTTGTCATGGTGTGATTAGAAATCTTTTTTACCGAACTGTGACACACATTAACTGCCAGGAAAATGTTATAAACGTCTCGAAAGTTCACATGGTGGCTCTGCACTTTACGCAGCTCGATTTTGCGCACTATCGGCACATTAGTTGCAAAAACCACAGAGCACTTTAGTAAAAGGGCCCCCATGTGTTGCGTGAAAAAATATTTCTCCATTTAGTCTTAATTGTCCTATTTAGTAACTTCATTGCACGTCCCCTTGTTTTTGTGCTTTTTAAAAGAGTAAACATATAATTGACATTTACCTGTTTGACCCCACTCACTATTTTATAGACTATTTAATACCATCAGTGGGATTTGAACCCTGGCTTTCAGCTCACTGGTCTAATTATTAGGCTATGCCTACTAGCTGAATATCTGAATAAAATTAACCACACAAAACTGTTCAGTTAACGGTCCTTAGGCATAGCCAGCTGAATAACAACCTCGCAACCTTTCACCTCAGTCTCTATTTTAAATGTAGCTGAGATGTTTTGCAACAAAAAGTTTGGCGTCTACTTGAAAGGAGTTTTTGATCTCCGTCCAGTTCTCAGCGGACTAGAGTCCATATCACGAAAGCCACAACGGCAATGTAGTGGGGATTTAGCACGCACCTTGGTGAAAAATGGATGTGCCTAGAATCTTGCACAGTAATTTAGCAGATGAAAGTAGAAAAAGGCCAATTAACTATTCAGTCTTCCCAGTTATCTCTGTCCACAACTGCCAGCTGTAGCAAGTGGCTGCATCTCAGAAATCATTCCTTTTCCAGGACAGATTTTTGTTTAATATTCCACCATCTTTGGCAGATGAGTACAAAGGATCCCTTCATTACTTCACACCCAGAACCTCTCCCTTTCCATATCAAACCACATGGCCGTTGGCCAGAAATCCAGCTTTCCAGATGCTCTCCCAAATATAGATGAGCACAGTGCAAAGATATCGGCTCATTTGTGCTTTTTGTAACAGATATTTTGATGTTTTCAGTTCATTATTATTCAGTAATTTTAATAAAACTTTTAGCAAGTGCTAGTTGATTTAACACACCCTAATTCATAGTTTAACATGCGCTAAATTGATTTAGTGCACACTGAAATTTGTATGGAGAACTAAAGAACTACAAGGCCCTTTTACTAAGTGCTGCTAACCAGTTAATGTGTGTTATAGTGTTTGGTAACTGGCCGTGATGAACACTAATGTGCATACTGTATATGCCAGTCACTGACTGTTAAAGCTGTCCTAAATTGTTATCTGAGCAATTTAACCGGCTAGAGACTAAAATCCGTCACAATCTGTTATGCAGAGAGTGACCACACAATCCGGATAACAGTGGCAGCCACCATCCAGCTAATGCCACTGAACCTCTGGAGGATATTTAAACACCACAGCATTCAACATATGATATTCTGAAGGCCCTTTGTTTCCACAAAGATTTCAAATTCTATTTGCAGCATGCCAGACAGACCCAGCTAAATTAGTTATTACTGTACTCAGAAGACACAGTTGCTCATTTAAATTCTTTATTAACAGAATAAGTTCATCTCCCTTGCTCATCTTCATATTCAAGTTTAGACATCATCCAGTTCATCCATTTTATTTCCAGATGCAGCTCTTCAATGCTCCATATTCTCCGTAGGATGATATCTGACCAGAAAATCCTAGCTCCACAGAATGATTCTGTTAGGCAAGTCTTTCCTAATTCTTGCTTTAAGCTTGAATCCCTTGCAAGTAATTAGGTTATCACCTCCTAGGTGAATGAGCTGCGAAGGGGTGAGGGCACACCCCTTCTACATTAATGTTAATATAATTTAATCCATGTCATTCTGCTAATTCCCATGTGTCATTTTAGTTCTAGTCCTGAATGCTCTCACCATCTCCTCTCTACATTTTGCTTCATGGCCCATAACAAAGATGTTGGCACAAATCCAAATGAACATTCCACTAGACCACTGTCTCTTGCTAAGTTTTAGTCTTCTACCCTCAGGCAGTGCCCTCTGCCACCAGCAAGTCTCTCCATTGGCCGGGCTAACCTTTGGAGAATAGTAGACTGCTCTACCAACCCAACTAATCCCATGGCTTGAGCTCTCACCAGGTCATGCTTCTGTTATCTCTCCATTTCTTTGTTTCAGGTCCATATACATGATTATCTTGAGTAGACAAGTCCCTTCCCTGGTATTAATTCAGTAGCTACCACTTTCCAAGATGGCTGAAATGGGAATGGGAATTGCATCAAGTCATAAATTTATTTATTTTATTTTATTTATTTAGTGTACACTTGTATCCCGCTACTTCCAGCGATCAGCAGCGGTTTGCTATACATAAACGTGCGGTTGTACAGGCCAGGTATTAAAGCATACATCATGATTTAGTGGAAAAGTACAGGTCGTATCACTCGAATTATAAGATTCACATTTGATTGCAGGCTAGTAATTTCACATGTATATACATATTTACATATTGCTGGGTCTATTGTTGGCTATAACACGGCTATAACAACATGTAGAAAGCTCATTTTGGCTTGATGCACATTCCCATTCAAGCTCATTTTGATGGTAAAATAGAGTTTTTATTTTTTTATATCAAGATATGTAGAGGAGCTATTACTACTGTCGCCTATATAATGAAGATCTTTGGTTCCCAAAGCTGTCCTTGGGGAGCCCAGCCAGTCAGGTTTTCAGAATATTCATAATGAATACGCACGAGATACACTGATATGCAAATCTCTGTCATGAATATTCATTGTGGGTATCCTGACAAAAACTACTGGGCAGGCATTCTCCAGGACAGGTTTGGGAGATACTAATGTTGTGGATTCTTTGCTGGGAGCTTCAAACTCCTGCTTAGCTGTGATGTCCACCGTCTGCCCTTCAGTCAGTCAACATCTCTTACCCTAGTTTACCTCGATAGTCAATCTTTTTTTCTTATAGGTTAGCCACTTTTCCAAATCATGCCCACAGGTTGTCTGGGTATGCATCCATAGTCATTTGGAAGATTTCTACAGGGAAGTGGTTTTGTACCTTTGGAAGAGCCTTAAGATCTGAAGAGAATGAAGCGATTCTGAAGCTCCAGCAGCCTCAGTCATTACAGAAGTGAAAAAGAGTGAAATGGATGAAGATCCCGGAAGCAGAAAATAGTAGCAATGGATCAGTGCTGAATCCAGGTCCTATAGATGTTTCTAAGAAAGCCCAGTGTATTATATGTCAATATGCAAAGACAAGTACCAAATTAACAGGCACTGGTTCAGCCAAGAATGAGTGAAAAACGCAGCTTAAAAAAAGGCAGGCAGTAACAATGTGAAACGCTATTAGCATCACCCTCTATCCAACTCCTTAATCAGACTCCTCTTCCCAAGTTAGGCTATCATAGTTAAACCTGCAGGATTCTCTTGATTTAGAAAACGGCAGCCTTTGCCGCTTGTGAAGCAAACCAGATTGTGACAGAACACCCTCTAGTTTGGAGACAAACACCCAGTGTATGAATGAACTCATGGGTTCTTATTTCGCACTCAAGAGGCCAAGTAGCAGAATACAGGAAAATATCAGTTTCTCACCGTTCAATGCACATAAAACTACAAACTTTTATTTACAGTTCAACAGCCGCGGCAGCTGAGTTCAGGAAATACCACAGTCTCCTGAGCTCACAACATAAGTTCTTGAATCTCTTTGCAATCTTTTACCAAAGTTTCCCTTTCAAAAGACAGAAGAAAAACATTTTTATCAACTAGGTCTCTCAGTGGTCCTTTTTTAGCAAGTCCTCCTGTTCGAAAATAGTAGGAAAACAAAAGCTTACCAAACTCTCAGTTTGTTTGGAAACTCCTAGTCACACTTTCTTTCTTTCTCTCTCTCTCTCCCCTGGGTCAACACGCCTGTCACCTTTTTAGTGTACTGAGAGTCTTTACCCACCCTCACTCTGATGACTCGTTGCCCAGACTCCCCTCTGAATAATGGCCAGCGCAGCAAAGGATAATGGATTGTCTTGGGGCAATTTCTCCAAATGGATTAGTTTTTGTCATACCATGACAGTCATGAACCTCACTCCTAAGCCAGGGTTTGTGGAGAATGATCTCAGTCTTTCAAATTTACTGCTAATGCTAAGCGTAGTACTTGCATTGTGCCAAAGAGAGTTTCCTTCTGGAGTTCATAAGACATAACAAGTATGGGTAGTTTTTCAAGATGTCACAGGAAGTTCTTCTTTATCAGACCTGTAGCTCCCAATATGATGGGAAATATTTCTGTAGCTTTCTGCCACATTTTCTTGGTCTCTGACTGCACTTCTTGGTACTTTAGGATCTTCTCCCTCTCCACGCAATTCACAGAACAATCACTTGGAACCGACACCTCAATTATCCATGCAGTTCTGGTGTTCAGGACAGTATAGGGCTCATTCCATTCTGGACGTACACTCCCTCTGTACGTCCGGTCTGAGCCAGACAAACAGAGGGGCTCACGATTCTGATCCCATGGGGCACGTCTAGCCCTGTGGGATCAGAATCACGATCAGTCATGTACGTGCAGGCCTGCATGTACATGACCTGCCCGACTAACTCAGCCAGGGCTTTTAAATGGAGCCATGGCGCCATTTCGTCCGGTTGCCATGGCACTGTGGCTCCATTTAAAAGCCGCGATGCCGGCCACTGGACAAAAGTGCTTATTCTCCGCAGCCCGACCCCTAAGGCCAGGGTCGGGCTGCGGGAAATGTCCTCCTGCCCCCCCCCCGCCCCATCCGTGCCCCAACATTGAAATAAAAACATGTCCAGGGAAGATATTCCACCTCGGAGGTGGAATAACTTCTCCGCACGTGTTGCCGGCCCTGTACGTCCAGGGACGGTGACCACCCGCCGCCCGCCCAAACTCCACCCCAAGCCGCACCTTCTCCACCCCCATCTAACTTCCCCGTACATCCAGTGGGGAGGTTAGACGTGGCGGGGGAAGACACGAATAGTCCATTGGGACGTAGATCCCCGCTATTCGTGGCACAGAATTGGGCCCTATCTGAATTCAGGGGTTTCTAGTCTCACAGGTGCTCCTTGTGGTCTTGGGCAAGCCACTTAACCCTCCATAGCCCATGTTCCCTGTAAAATAGTTATCTCCAAGTTATAATGCCCTGTTCAATGTAATTTCAGCTTGTTCAATGTAAACCGCACTGATGCAGAATAGCGCGGTATATAAGAGAATGTAAATAAATAAATAAAAAATTTCAAAAAAGCACGGGACAAGCAAAGAAGATCTCTAAAGGTAAAGAGGGCACTATTGTAGCTGATATGGAAGGGCAGACTATCTTTTTCTGCTGTCATGTTTCTATGTAGGGCTGGCCCAAGGTTTTCTGCCACCTAAGGCAGAAACCTTAGACTTGCCACCCTCCCCCCCAGCTGAAGCCGCCCCCCCAGCTGACACTACCCACCCAGCTGCCGCTGGTTCCGTCTTGGGAGGGGGAGGTGGGCAGCGGCAGTATTTCTAAAAGCGGAAGCTGGGGGGGGGCAGCTGCTTTTGGAAATACTGGCGCCGCCTGCCTCCCCCCCAAATGGAATCAGCGGCAGCTGGTGGGGTGGCATGTGTGCCGCCGCTGTCACCCACCTGTGCCGCTGCCACTGCCCATACAGTCGGACCGCCCTAGGTAGCCGCCTAATTCACCTAGTGGACAGGCCAACCCTGTTCCGGTGTTTCTATATATCTAGTTTGCTCATTTCAGTGATGGTGCAGAGCCAGGGGCCAAATACAAGGACTCCTTCCAGAATATTTTAATCATGGGACCTGAATCTGGCCAGTGGTGTATCAAGGGTAGAGAGGTAGATGCAGTCTGCCCTGGGAGCCAGACAAGAAGGGGGTGCCAAATTTCCAGGTCCATGGGGAGAAGGCGCAGGCAGCAAACATACCTTAACTGTTTGCTGGCTTACTGCGCTACCTGCGCTCCAGACCTGACGGTCATTCCCTCCTGCCCAGAGTCTCCTGATAACAGCTGCACCACAAGACTTTGGCCTGGGAGGGAACAGCTCCTACGGCTACAGCGGAGGCAGCACGGCAAGCCAGGAAAGAATTAAAGGTACTGTACGTTTGTCACGTGGGAATGCCAACGAATCCAGCTACCAGCTGTGATGCTTAAGCAACAACCACGACTCCCCCACAGCACAACCCACCCCAGCAGACGACATGGCTCGGGGATCAAGCTGGGAATTTTTGCATGACAGTGCATAGCGCAGGCCACCTTAATCACTGGCACTTTTTATGGATTTACCTTTCTTCTCCACCACAGAAGCATTTTGCTGTGCACTTCCCTGAGTAGATGGAACAAAATGGTAGAGCTGCAGGTTAAAAATCCAAAATTCATGTTCTATATTTTTAAGATCCATTTGTCTTTAATTATTACGGAAATAAAGTATGCAACACTAGGAACTACAGTAGCTGTATAGCAATCATTGTAGAATATACATGAACAGAAATGGAACCTACGGCAGCGGAACCTGCTTAAGGAGTCCTGTTATATCCATGTATCTGCTAAGCTCAATGAGCAGGGTCACTGATATACACGGACATCTATGGCAGGGTTGCTGCAGTATAAAATGACTTCTTGTCCTTTTCATTCAGAGAGCACCTTCATGTTAAGGCACTTTAACACCTTACTGTATGTCGGCAAACACTATCAGACTTCTCATGGTAAATTGTCCATTTATGGTTCACTACTTTCCCTAATTATGAATCACCAAACACCTCTGTCCCTTTCTAGAGTGCCACGTTTTACATTAGTAAGCAGATGTAATGGATTTAACAGGCAATTAGTACCAGAGATTTGGCAGGCTCATTCTATGATTGTAGTAACCCTGGAGCAACTGTGGTTCAACGCTGCTATGAGTCACACGAGAGAGAGGAGGATGGTGTGCTTGGAAGCTATCAAGGGAAGAAAGGAGGGCTTGCCTGAGCACCGCTGTCCTTCTAGTTTTGGGCCACAGCTGGCTACTGGTGTTTGGGGTTTGGCTACACAATGGATCCATTTATAGCAACAGAATAAAATAAAAATAAACTGAACCATCTAACTTCTCAACAATTAGGGGTGCCCTGCATGGAGCGGTGGGTTCACCCCTAAACAAAGACATGGGGAGGGGTGGCCTGCACAGAGTGGCACCTACTCCTGCCATCTTACTCTGGCCATCTTACTGGGCAGACAAGATGGACCATACTGGTCTTTATCTGCCGTCATTTACTATGTTACACTGCTTACACTAAAATGAACAGTCAAAAAATGTGAACTCCAGACTGTGTCTAGCATCTCTCATATAACACAGTTCAGAAGCAGCCAGGCTTTGGGTAATCCTGTGGCTTTTTCTGTGAGGAAATGCAAGATTAAGTTTGCCCTCTAGTGGAAATTTGAAGTATTAAATGTTCCCAGGAATCAAAGTCAATCAATAGAAAAAATGGAAAACTTATTGGAGACAAAGACCATCCTTATTTAACTTTCTTACATATGAAATTTCACAACCAGTTTCAAGTTCAAAATGTAATTGTTTTATTATACTCATAATGATGTATGTACGTGTCTTAGCTCCTTTGTTCTACAAAGGGAATGTTGTGTAAGGTTACCATATTATTTTGCAGGCAAATTTGGGACACGTATTCGAAGTGTGTTGGGTGGGGTGAGGGAAAGAAGGGGAGGAAGGGACACCTTAGTTCCAGGTTTGAGTAACAAGGCATAGAAGAGGGCAGAGGAGTCATTACCCTGCCCCACCCCCATCTATCCCGTCACAATAACAATATCACTTCCAAGCAGACAAATCAAAAGAGAAACAGAAAAGGTGATGCATTTCCTTGGTACTGTGTAAAATATAAAGATAATGGATATAAATTCTAAAAACGAACATATTCAAATCATTAAATTTAAAATATTTTTTTTTCTACTCCCTCTGTCTCTAATTCTGGACGTAACGCTGCCAAACTGGTGGGAGTCAGGAACACAGTTCTAAAATCAGAGATAATCCCCTAAGATCGGGGACATCCAGTAACCTTAATGTTGTGTGACTTTTTCCCATTCAGAGGGGAAGGGGGAAGATGGACAAGATGAACTTCAGGGCCTGACTGGTGATGCAATGAGGGGCAGGATATCCACTAAGGAAAAGCACTTACGACATGGAATTGTTAAAAAAAAAATTACTGACAATAAACTTCTTTGATATTAATGACCTCAGATGCGGGATATCTTTTGAGAGAAGAATCCAAACACTCGTTTTCTTGTCCACTATGCCTTGCCGGGGCTTTTACCTGCTTTAATCAAGGACACCATCTGGATTTTGGCACATCAGTAAACTTAGGTTTCTAGATCCTGGGGATAGCTGTGAGCCCTGTTTTCCCCTAATATGTATGTATAGTTCAAATCCCTTATCCTTCCATCTCTCTGCCCCACTGCAAAAGGAAGTGGAAGGGGGGGGGGGGGATACGGCAATGCCAGAGATGAAGGTAAATGGTGCAATGCCATTTTAAAAGTATTGTCACCGTTGCACATCCTGGAGAGGAGCCGCAGCGATGGCAATGGAGCAAGGACACAACAGGAATGAGGTTCACCTAGGAGGCCTGGTATCCTTGCAGCAGCCCTGCAAATCAGTAACAGCTAAAGGAGTCCCACCGCTAGCCATAAATATGAATGAATGTGTATCACCTTGATATACTTTCAATGTGTGCTAAACATCAAATCTGATGTTTTCTCTGCATTAACACAACTCAAAAAGTCCACACTTGTCTTGGAATTACTGATTAACATCAAATATGAAGAGGACTACATGGATTTTAGGAGACTTTTGAAAGCGTTTTTTGACTAGGAATTAAAGCTATTGCTCATTCCATTGCATGTTATGTATGCCAGAGGTGTTTTGGTTTTAAACACTTGTATGTTTCATATGTTCTTTGCAATTTTGCTGATGTTTGCATGTAATTTCAATTTGCAATTTATTATATGATATTTGCAATTTACAGATGTGTTTTCATATTTCTGTTGCATTGTAATCCACTTTGAACTTAAAGTAGGCAAAGGCAGAACAGAAATAAATAAAATTATGCAAACAGACCAGATTAGTGCCAAACTCAGTTTTGTTTTGCTTACTTTTGAAAAACAGAATCCTGAATCTCATTCAAATATGGAAGGTGTAGAGGTTGTAAGCGGCATTTTCGAAAGGGCACTTAGATACCATCTGGGATGTCCAAGTCAAAATGGCAGAAATTCCGAGGGAGGGGTAGCAAGGAAGTGTGTTCTAAAATGGACCTATCACCACCCCAAAAGATAAACGTTTCGCCCGACAGACAAGGAAATAGGGACATGCAACGTCTACCCCGAGACACATGCAGGGAAATGGTTGATTTTAGAAACGTGCATGTCTTAAATATACACGTCTGCGAAACCAGCAACATAGACGTATCTGTGCCTGTATTTCAGAATGCACATGTGTATCTATCGTCACATTCACATCTCGGCCTTCCAGTTTACAAGCGGAGACGTGCAGTGACGTGATATCTCACAAAATGGTGTCTCTGTTTATTTGAAAGGGTGAACATTATTGAGGAAGCCACAGAGCATTTCTCTCTCCTCTCTCTCCTGCAGCTTGCTGGCCATAATGAGCACTTTTCTAATGTTTTTTCATGTCTAGTAGCAGGTATATATGAGGGGGTACCCAAAAAAAACAGGAATTATTTTTTAAAAGCTATTTATTTCAAATTCTTTACAAAACAACCTTATCCCCTTCAAAATACTCTCCATTACAACTGATACATTTGTCCCACCGGTGCTTCCACTGTTCGAAACATTTTTTGTAGTCATCTTTAGAAATGGCTGACAGCTCCTCCCTCTTTTTTTTCTTGACTTCTTCAATGTTGTCAAATCGGTGTCCTTTCATGCCCCTTTTCATGCGTGGAAATAAGAAAAAGTCGCACGGAGCCAGGTCAGGCGAGTGCGTGGGGCAGCGGAACCATGCCATTTTTAGCCAAAAACTGTCTAACAGAGATGGCTGTGTGTGCAGGTGCGTTGTCGTGGTGGAAGAACCAGTCTCCTGTCTGCCACAAATCGGGTCTTTTTTTGAGGAACACTGTTGCGCAATCTTCTTAAAACTTCCAAATAAAAGGTTTGATTGACGGTCTGACCTGGGGGAACAAACTCTGAATGAACTACCCCCTTGGCATCAAAAAAGCAAATCAGCATTGTTTTGATGTTTGATTTGACTTGACGACATTTTTTTGGACGGGGTGACGATGACGTCTTCCATTGGCTTGACTGTTGCTTTGTTTCTGGGTCGTAACCATAGCACCATGACTCATCACCTGTAATGACCTTTGACAGAAAATCTGGATCAGTTTCAAGCTGTTGTTTCAAAACACGACATGTTTCAACTCGATGTTCCTTTTGATTGTCAGTCAAAACCCGAGGAACAAACTTGGCAGCAACCCTTTTCATTCCCAAATCTTCCGTTAAAATCCGCTGAACCGAGCTCCAAGATAACCCACTAATCTCTGACAGTTGATCAATTGTCTGTCAACGGTCTGTGAGCACAAGCTCTCTAATTTTTTCAACATTTTCGTCGATTCGGGCAGTTGATGGACGCCCAGAACGAGGTTTGTCATCAATCGACATGTCGCCATTTTTAAACTGAGCAAATCACTGGTACACTTGACTTTTTCCCATATCGTCATCTTGATAAGCTGTTTTCAACATTAAAACAGTTTCAGCAGCATTTTCACCAAGTAAAAAACAAAATTTCACAGCTGCACGTTGTTCACTTAAACTTGTCATCATAAAAAAAGAAGCAAGAACAAAACAGCGCTAGCAAAAACAATCACTGCAGATGAACAGAACAAGCCAGGTCGACAACACAGGTGGCACTGAACTGACAATGAGTTGCACTATACACGCCTAGCGGCAGAAGTGCGTACTACACAAGCTCCGCCCACGGCAATGTTATTCCTGTTTTTTTGGGGTACCCCCTCGTACATAGACGTGTCCGACGGTAGTCATAAAGATGTGGCACCATTCTAAAATTGAATGTACAACTCAATCTTTTATAGACCACCTCAGACACGCCTCCATCATGTCTCTCTGCAACATAGCTTGAAAGAAATGGTCTGGTAATCTACTTCCAGTCACACCTTGCCAAGAAAACCCCTGGGGTTGCTGGGTCACCGGGAGTCAGCATTGACTTGATGGCATGTAAAAAAAAAAAGCGCGTGAAAATGAACAATTGTATACCTCGTGTATTTTCTTATGTGTTTTAGAGTATTAGCTGCAGTCCTTGCTTGTGTCACAAGGATAAGTAATTAAGGGACATGTTTATTGGTCCCTTGACATATTATAAGGCTATTGTTTGGTCGTTGTTATGCTTAGCGTGCTATGTTTGATATTCAAAAGTGTTCTTTTAATAGTAATGACTTTACTTCCTTGAGAAACGATATGGCTCTAGTTTTTTCCGGGAGAGCATTCCAAATTCCTGGTGCGTATAATGAGAAAGCCCGTGAGCAGGCAGTCTGGCGGTTCCTGGTCTTTTCAAGCGGTATTGTGAAAGTGTTCAGTGTACAACTTCTCCTGAGTCTGTTGTCTGCTGGCTTCTGCAGGATGGAGTGTAGGTACTGTGAGGATCGATTGTATGATATTTTGAAAATGGGGCCCTGCTGCCCATAGGTAAAAGCAGTCCTGTTCCTACCTTCCACTCTCTTAGACTGCTCGCAAAAGAAGTGAGCGCACTGTAGTGAAAAGACTGACAACTTCATGCTTCTGGTCTGTTCAGTAAAACACGGCTCGCTTCTCTTGCAAGTGGCCTGAGGTAGCAGAAGGTAGGGATAGGGCCGCCGACTGTGCTGCTCAAGGGAAGAGGGCGGGGGGCATGAACAGAGGGGGGGGGGCATGAGCAGGGGGCGGGGCATGCTTGAAAGTTTACCCAGGGCCCCATAAGGGATTGAAACAGCCCTGGCAGTACTCAATAGCAAATATTAGACTTGTGAGGTACAAGGGTTCTTAAACTTGCTACCACTTGGACCTTTGCTCGCGAAAACTCAGTTCTTCATTAGGCTATACCGAATATACATTATATCACTGTTAGTGTGTATTAATAGGAGGAGAAAGTATCTCGTTCCACATAGTTATATATTTGCTCATGGATGTACACTACAGTATCTTCTCTGCACTTGTCATGTGTCTGTAGTTCTGTGTTTTTCCAGCAGATGAAATAAGGACCCTGAAGGTTTCCACACCCCGGACAGGTGGATCCACTTCAGTTTGTTGGCACAATAAAACAGATGCTGTGCTAAATTTCAAGGTCGTAGCAAGAGTATCCTTTGAGTTCTAAGGTTATTGTGTTGCTATAATCATGAAGAGTGTTAGGTGAACACACAAGAAGCCAAATTAAGGTTGTATAAACAGAGAAAATGTTATTCTGTGATGATTAGATATACAGAACGTAAAAGCGAGTGAACATTACCAGAAGGTAGGGATGCTGCACGTCCAACACCCTTCCCATTGCTTCATCTTTCTCACAGAGACTGTGCGAATTCCTTAGAGGACCACTAACCACTGAAGTTATGTAAGATATTTAGGCCTTTCGGAGGGGCAAGCCCACACCCAGGTGCAAGTTCTTGGAGATGCCCCACATCACTGCGTAAACCCATTCTCTGAAAGGCTATCTTGCCATGTTAGTCTTTTCTTGATCTCTAGCAATTGTATGCTTTATTATTTTAAAGTGAGAGTTTCGGACTTCCCTGTCTCCCTCTCTACTACCTATTCACCCCGATTGAAGGTTTCCTTACGAGGCTTTTGTCATAGTTTTGTTCATTAAGGTAAAGCAGTAATGAATTCAAATATGGACTCTACAACACTATTTCCTAGTGGCTATAAAGGGCAACTAGGAAGAAAACTTCTTTTTTAATAGGGGTTTTTATAGTTATGAATGACATCACCAATATATCTCAATTCCCCCTTCTGTACACTTAAATTAGGAACACATTTCATATTACTATTCTACTTTAAACCCTGCTTTCAGACAGCCCAGAGATCACCCTACAGAGAATATACCAGCAGAGAATAAACTGAGCTCTGTAGCAACTATCAGATCGGCTGGGGCATCTTAAGTCCCTCTACATAAGGAACGGGGTAATGGCATTTATAGGGTAATTTTATAAAGCCTTTCTCACACCATTGAGCCAGTATTTGTGCATAGAAAGCTTCATAAAATTACCCCAGGTGTAAAAGTGCATTGCAATGATAAGAATGTGCCCTTTTTTACGTGACCTGGGTTCAGGCATGGTGAGGGGAGGAGTCTCGGAGGAACGCAGGTGTAATGTACATGTGCATTTCATAAAATCCCTGTGTATGCATGTTGTTTATGTCCACAGCTTCAGTTTGGCCACAATTTCTGCAGGATCCGCGCTAATCTTTTAGAAAGACTCAGAGGCAACTATGTGTCTTGGAAGAGGTGCCTTTTGCACCTACTCACCTGATAAACTACTAATGCTACTACTAATCATTTATAAAGCACTACAAGGCGTAGGCAGCGCTGTAGATAGAGATGGTCTCTGCTCGTCAGAGCTTACAATCTAATTAAGACAGACAAGACAAAAAGAATAAGAATAAGGGGGGTGAGGAAACATACGGACAAAGGGGGTCAGGATATAAAATCACTCTCTTGCTGACTCAGTCCTAGAGTTGCTTTACATAGACTATTTTCCAGTTTCCCAGGAGTACCATGAAATGCAAAACTTTAGGATAAAATATCACTAGTCAATCATTACAGCATTCAAATTGTCATACAGCGTTTCTCATGATGTTGACTTTTTCCGGGGTGTCTATTTTGTTGCACATCTGCTTGTCATTCCCAAAAAGGTGAACCTTTCCTTTTAACTCATTGCAAATATCACTCACAAAGATATTGTACGGAATCAGCCCCAGTAAAGATTTGATGCCCCCCCCCTTCTCTGTTGAGCTGATTATTGTACCCCCCCCCCCCTTTTCTACCAAACCGCTTTGACCCGGTGAAAAGCGGGATATAAATGCAGCTAAATAAATTAGTACAGAGTGATGCAGGAAGCCCAAGGTGCTTTATGCAATCGGGGGCAAGATGCTGACATGCATGGACTGGGAGATAGCCCTCGGGGTAATAGTGTTCAGACATATTCTCCCTGCTAACTGCAATGTGCCCACTCTCCACCCCAACCTGCCCATTCCGAACCCCAATGTGTGATTTGCAGTTAGAGAACGGTTCAGCACGCAGTAACTGTTATTCCTCCATACTAACAGCTACAGCAGGACCAAGAGTGCGGTTACCATTCCAAAACGCACACTAACCGCTTAGCACACTTTTTTAAAAGATCCCCTTAATGTATGATTCTCCCCATCAGAAGGCCTTAAAGATTAGCCGATCCCTTCGTGGACAAGAATCTCTTTTATTGCCTCGTAATTTAGACTCTAGAGTACCCCAAGGCTACACACATGCAGATTTTCATAGCACTGTCGTTTTACAATGAGGGCAGACACTGTTTATCTGTAGACATTCAGGGGCACTAATTACAGTACACAAAGAATTCTTGGGAAATTATAGTTGCTCTGTTTTGAAATAAACTTACAGGCTATTATTGATCACACATTCTCGCACATAAGCTTAACAGTATATTAAAGCTGGTTAGCTGAACATATTTAAATGCTCTTGTTACTATATTTTGGTTGTTAAATCAGGCTGACTGACGAGCTCTAGTCCTGCTTGCACTAACCTCTGCCCTTGGAGAACTGATACTAGATTCAGACACTTTTTTCTCCAAACTGAATTATATAGAAAATGTTCATGATTGTCCGATGAATTCCCAATTACATTTAGAATCAATGTGAGCTGGTGATAAAAGGATAAGCGGGACTCAAGAGTAAAGAAATTACTATTTTATTTAAAATCATAAAAGGATGGGGAGGAAGTAGCATCAGCCCTGCAAGATGGCTGTTTAGGATCTTTGCTCCATTGGCGGCAGCTTCTTTGTGTGTCATTATTAAGACTCATACCATGCTGAGGAGCTTCTGAGTTCCTATATCCCCACAATGCAAGGTAAATGCGCCAAGAGTAAACCCAGAGATCTTGAACATTATTTCCAACCAAGTGCAAAGTGTGAGGTTGGTGCTGCACATGGCGGAATAGAGGCCTTGGAGGAGATGTGTGTAGACCCCAAGTCACAGGATCATCATGATAGTGATGGAATATAGGATGCTGGCGTACTGACATGTGAAGTAATTCAGTGGTTGCTTGCTGTGTTGAAAAATGAACAAACTCAGGAGATTAGGCTGGTCTCAACAGAGTTCAAAGCCTATTTGTGGAGTTGCAGCAAGGGCTTGGAGAATTAGGTAACTGAGAGGATGAACTGGAACAGAAAGAGAATACAGTGGAGGTGAAGACAGTTGCAGTGAGTGACCAGGTCGACTGGACCAGCAGAACAGTTGGAGGAACTGGAGACCAGGCCCACCACTGTAGTTTGAGGATGCGTGGCATTCTTGAGCAAGATCAATATGTCAATGCACAAGATGCTACCCAGCAGGTCTTCTGTTGGATCTTGGGTCAGGCTTCCTCCTTGGGAAGTAATAAGGTACAAATTGAGAGGGCATATCGAGTCTTAGGCCTGCCGAGGGCCAGTAGGCTGCAGGATATGGCGGTCTGCTTTTGTGATACCCTTGAAAGATCAGAAACTGTAGGTTCACTGTGTGGAAGAAAGGCCTGGCAATCTCCTTCCAGTCACACTTTGCCGAGAGAACTCAGGGGTCATCAGAAATTGCCACTGACTTAACAGCAAGATATATGAGGCAATGAATCACCAATCTAGGCCATTATCTAATTACACTGATAATGAAAGTCAGAAACAAGGTGGATGAATATAAACCTTAAAGGAAAGAACACAAAAGTGTTAACATGAAGAGGAGTCAAAACCAAGGGACACTGTATTATTTGCATGACTAAGGAGGTCATACACGAACACAGGTTGCGTGGCTGCACATCTGTGCCCGATTCCCCGGCTCTCCCTGTACGTCCTGTGCATCAGGATGGGCAGAGTCGGCGGGGGGTGGCAATGGGGCAGAGTGGGGGCAAGCCAGTCCGGCAGCATGTACAGGGCTGATTCAGGTCATGGCCCTGTATGTGTTGCTAGGCCAATGGGGACATGATGCTTATACCTCCTTAAAAGCAGGCCAGCCATGGGTCAGGCAGTGGGGAAATGGGGGGCTGGAGCTGCAGATGTTGGTGGCGTCTGCGGGGATGACATCCCTGCAGGCGGAAGGGGCATGCTGGGCTGTCCTCAGGCCCGATTCTGACTACCGTGGGAACATTTTGTTCCCGTGGACCACAATCGGGTCCACACAGCCCCATCTCCATCGGGGACATTCGGACGGCCTGGACGTCCCCCTCCATGAATCAGACTCCACAGTGAGAAACAAATTTAAAAAATACTGAACGTAAAGCCAGTCAAATATGGCTCTGTGGATTGACCTGTTATACAGCAACATCACTATAACCATAACCAGACTCCTCGGATGCATATCCAGCTCCTGGTGACTGCTAAAGGATGACTGTCCTATCGGCTTTAGCTCTGGGAATTCTTCTGTTGCCTTTTTTCTGTACTCTCATACTGAGTATACAGTCACCACTGGAAAAAAATATTATTCTTTAGAAAATAGAACAGTACCTCCAGCAAACACTAGAGTGAGCCAACTTCTTAAAAGCTGGCACCAAGAAAAGTGGTCAAGAATATTTTTTTCCTCTACTATGTCAGGATTTCAGTGAAATTGCTCTTTTTAGACAAGTAGAGAGATTACTTGAAGATGTGGTGAAACCTTCTAAGAAACATAATAACGTTATAGTTGAATTCTTTAAAAGCCTGGTGCCTATCCTCTTTTCATCAATCATTACACCAGAAATATTTGCTTTCAAGTAACTTTGTTGTCTCTTAGAAGTTATCAGCCACATTTGTGTACATAAGGTCTTATTTAAAGAACACTCTTTCCCCATTCTATGTATGCCTGTGGAGAAATCTCTTTACTGAACAGGTCCAGGAAGCTGTGGCTTGCACGATGCCTGACCAGAGGCCACAGCTTTTAGAATACGGAAGCAGTCTGGACAGAAGCAAGAACAGAATCTTGATTCAGACTAGGAGGGCCACAGAATGTGCTTCTTAGAGCCCAGTTTTGAAGAAAATAACATTACCTTCAAGCATGTCATTTCATTTCATTTACTTCTGTCATTTAAAATCCACTCTTCTGGGTGTAATCAGCAGCAGACAATGTGAGCCAGATACAGCAGAATACAGTAATTTATAGCTAACTTATTTTTTATGGTTATACTTTGAAGACGGGAACACTGTATCTTACATCTTCCTTTGTGCATGCCTGGTTTCATGCATTTTGTCGTAAAGCCAGATCAGTAGAGGGGATAATCACTCCAATGGAGTTTCTTGCTTGGATAATGCTGACTGATAATCATATCTGCCTATCTTAGACATACAGTATGTACTGTACTATACAAGCCCAACAGTAAATAGACTTAAGGAAAAGACAACTCTATAAATATATGTTGTTATGGAGGTGCTAATGGGTAAATAAAGAGCCACATGACTCCCACTACCATCTGCTATTATAATTTGTTTTTGGATCAAATTGAGGTTCTGAGTCATGGGACAGTGCTAAAAAGTCCCTGTCTGAAATGTGGGCCAATTCAGCCAAGTGAAGCAGGTTCCAAAGAAACCTGGCATCGTAAAGTAGGCCCTTGTGTTACGCTACTCAGAGGAGGAGGAGGAGGGAATAGCACCAGACGTGGCCTTGTCCCCAGAGCTAGTTGGTGCCTTGAGGAGCATCATGGACCACTTGGCTGCAAAAATTAACAAAACATGTGATCTGTGCTTAGGAACCATGGTGAACAGGGTGCCCCCCCCCCCTGGTATTTACCCTCAGGAAAACTGCTGTGCATTCAATGCTATAGAATAGCAGGTAAAGGAGATCTTGATGTTCTTAACAGAGGCTCCATGTACGACTGCTGTTCTGGAGCAGGAGCAAAAAGGTCTTATATGACCAGGCCGATAATTTAGAAAATTGGAGCAGACATAACAGCATTCACTTCGAGGGCTTCCTGGAGCGAATCGTAGGTGCTGATCTGGTAACGTTCTTCTCCCAATGGCTGTCCATGGTGTTAGAGACAGCTGAGGATAAGATCCAGCTGGACAAAACTCATAGAGCCCTGAGTGCAGAACCTGGTAAGTCTGAAAAACCGAAGGCAGTGGGCATCCACGTCCATAACTGGTGACAAGGTGTGCATCATGACCACCACACAGAAGCTGTAAGTTCAAGCATTAGAATTCCAAGATTTACTGACAAAGTTACAGTGGAAACAGCAGGAAGTTTTGTGAGTTAAGAAGGATTTGATGGGATTTCTTACGCACTTTTCTATCCTGCCCACTTATGAGTGCAATATTAGAGCCAAACACAGGTGTTTTCTTCAGTTAGCGCAGCAGAATAATTTGTGTGCTCGATTTAGCATGCTCGGGCCAGAGAGGGACCTGGATGAGAATGCAGACTCAGCATTAAGCGATGTCCCGTATGCCCCAGATTGGCCTGATGGGGCAACAGACTTACATGACTTTTGCTGTGACTTTTATATTCAGTACTTTGCTGTGCTTTTTTTCTTTGTGTGTGCCACATCTGTATAATGTCTATTGGGTGGTGGCAGGAAGTGGCTTTTACTTTTACTGAAATGGTGTGTGTGGAGTGGGGGGTAGATGAGGGTAGAGGAGCACTGATATATGTGGATGGCTGACTATGAGGTGGTGTAATTGAGTGGTTGCATGGTTGTTTGACATCTTGGGGAGTGTTGTTATCTTGGTTAAATGGAAAGGGCGTGCAAATATGTAGGAGTGAGTGTGGTGTGAGAGTGGGGTTCAATTGTTGATTTTGTTCTGTGCATGTTGGGGGTTATGGGGGGGATGGGTAGGAGAAGGTGGTAGGGCATATGAGTAGGTCGAGGGTGAGCACCAAAGTTTTTGATTTAGATCCCCACCTGAAGGTAGCTCACTGCAAGAATATTAATGTCAATGTGCTGATTCCCAGGTAGAGAGGCTAGCAGGGAGGTGCCTTTCGGCTGCAACAGGGGCAGGGAATGGAAGGGAAAGCGGAGTTGAGGTGGATGGAGTTTGGAGTTTTATTGATTGGTTTGAGTGGCAATGTTGTGAGTGTTCAATTTTTTAAAAAGTTTATGACAGGCGCATAAGAAAGTGAGGAATCAATGTGGAGAATGTCTTAAGTTATGTGAATGCCAGGTAAGGCGTGAAGGTGAGGGAGAATGCTTGCCTGTGGGGTTTTGACATGTCAACCTGGGGTTTGCTGATATGGGACAAGGTGTGCAAGTACAAGTGAGATCCCTCAACGTAGGGAAGAGGGGGCAGTCCATTAAAGCAATCAAGACGCCTGCATTTTTTCGAAAGGAGGAAGACCCAATCGGTGCTCCTGCAGGAGACTCACCTGATTCGGGAGCTATAGAGTGTATTATTGGCCTCATTACAGTATGAATGAGGCCATTCTGCCCCTTCAGACATGTAAGTCATTTTGATGACATCCGCCCTCTAAAGAAGACAAACAAGCTTAGTCTATGACATCAGGGCAAACTAAGCACACAAAGTCATAAACGCCCACACTTCACACACCAACTTATCTACACAGTCTAGCATGTGGTTTTGATTGACAGGACAGAATGAAGGGACGATCAGCAGATAAAACAGATTTTAAAAGGCATTCTAGAGACTTCAAATAAAGTCAATAACTTAATAAGCTACAAAACATCAAGGCAATCAAGTCAAACATTTAAAAGACGCTCTCTACTCCCTGAACAATTAAGATCTTTTCTAAATACTAAGATAGTAAGGTTTTAGGCCGGCTATGTCATTGCCTTTACATTTTCCTTAAATGGTGGTACTTGGTTATTTTTTGTCTCTGCCCCCAAGGCAGAAAAAATCTAAGACTATTGGTGAACAATTTTCCTTTTAAATTAGATTTCTTTGAGTTTCTGATTGCTCTGGAGCCTTCACTTATTTTTCTGGTGCAAGAGGTAATATTCCTTGTATGATATATTGTGCAACCATTAATAAAAATAAAATAAACAAGATACCCTTTCCCATCTATACAAATTGGTTTCTTTTTCCTTGAATGAAGTGCCTAAAGTACCACAACAGCAAGGCTCGGACAAAGCATAACTTACACTTTCACACACCATTCAATGCTCAGTCCTACGCTGATGGCGTGATGTCAGTACTCAAAATGCTTGTCTCTGCACACAACCCATAATTCCAACAATCATACATTAATACAGGGGGCTCGGCCTTCCTATTTATCACTCCTGACAGGACCTTATCCATCAGACGGGAAGGGAAAGTGACACATAAGAAGAAGCATGACTCATTTCTACTTGCAGCCCTTCATCTCGTTCACTGCGCTGTGCAGGAACACCTGACATGCAAATAATATGCAATGTAGCAAGCAATGGACAATGTAGCAAGCAATGGACATAGCTGGATATATGCATGTGTGCAACCACTCACTCATTCCACCTCTTTTTGGAGAGGTTCTAATCCTTGTAACTAAGAGGCCAAAGAAACATTTCAACTCTATCAAATCAGCCCTAACAAATATGGTCCCTCTAAATAACCGTAATATGCCACCTTAGTGGTGGCGCCAGATACTATAAACAGGTGGCCATCAGATGCTCATGTCTGCTGTCTAACTGAGACCCAGGATGACATCCCATGAAGCCGCATCTGGCACTGCTGTCAAGTCCTGCTATCTGTCTCTGTCTTGCTTACTGAGTTTGACAAGTGCTATGTTGTGGTTTTCTTCTGTGTGCCATTTAGTCCAGCACTGTCACTGCTTGTGTCTCTCTATGGGGGGGTCATTCCAGAACCCAAATAGGCCATTTGCACGTGCACAGCAAACGTGTATCTCACGAAACCATCTACGGGTATATTCCAGTACACGAAATGCGGAGTTGTCCATGGTGCTTGCACGGGGGTCTCAGCCTGTGGCTGAGAGGGGCGTAATGGGGGCGTGGTTTGCTGCAGAGACATGTGTAACATATTCTCTGTTATGGCCCGTTTCCTTTTTTTTTACTTCTCCGCAGATCTGATGTGCTGATCTGCAATTCAGGGAGGACATGAATGCCTGGCCAGTATCTGAACCTTACGGATGACCACAGTGTCACCAGCTGCCAGTGTGATAGGGCAGCCATACATCAGCTGTGCTTGGCACTGGGAGACATGACTGATGTTGTGCCAACATTCCCCAGATTGTGCCATGAGGCTTACATCCTTACCCAGTCCAGGATCTATGCAAACTGTGAGAGTGGTGATATATCTGGAGGCTGGCTAATTGGTATGATGGCACAGGAATCCCCTCTCCCATGCCCACACAGGCCTGACCAGGGGAGCATTGCTACAAAGCAGACTGTGGGAAGGCAGACAGCATTGCCACACAGATAGCAGATTTATACAGACAGAAATAAGTCAAGCTAGAAGGTGGACATTGTGTGGGACAAGCGTAGCCACATGTAGGGAGTTGCTGTAAGAAATGCCAGTACCCATATATGTGGGAAACTGATGCCATAGACAGCAGGCCATAGTCATTAAGAGAGCATACTTTTGTAGCTTAGCAATATTATGCATTCTTTTGGGAACTGCAAAGTTAGTTAAGGTTTTTGTGAACTTGGTAAGGGTCCATGCTTAGCATTTTAAAGAGTGTTTTTAGAGATGGCCAATGCAAGAATAACTGAAGCATTTTTATATTGCCAAGTATTTTTTGATGCAAGGCATGTCATAACAAACATATTAATATTTAATTTCTCTTATAATATATTAGGGTACACTGAGATTACTTAGCATTTTTCTGGGCATGAAAAAGACTAGTATATAGTGTAGTTTGCATCAGCATTCATTTATCATTAGTATTTATGTCTGGTTTGCATCAGCACAATACTATCAGTGAGAACAGCAGCTTAGGAGATGAACATGTTAACCAAGGAGGCGTGGCCATGAAAGGCATCCACAGGTATATTGTTGAGACGGGCACAATTGCAAATGTGCAGTTGTCCAGTATAGGTAAGTGCAAATATTCTGATTCTTTCCCAGATGACAAACAAATGTCAGTTAATAAAGATTCTGTATCTTGCATCGCAGTAGATGCCGGGACTGAAGATATGCTGGATCATTTGTAGAAATAGGGAGGGCAGTCTCTGATATCAAACGGATGCTGGGAAGTTCAGCAGCCATCTTGGAGAGGGTATTCTGAGAAGAAAATACTTGCAGTGTAACATCCTTCTCCATCACAGCGCTACAGCAGCAGATGCCAAAGCTGAAGGCATTGTAGGGCTACAGTTTTCAAGGGTGGGAACAAGCACAGTAGGAGGCACTACAGGCCCAGGAAGAGAGTCATTCAGCATCTTTCTGCTCCTGTACCTGATTGTATGTTGACTTCGTCTGTTGTCAGATGAGGAATTTAGAACCGTTTTTCTGGCTTTAGTACTGCCCGTATTTGACTACTGTAATACTGCAAATTAGGACTTGCCAGCCTCTAGCATCAGGGTTTTCCAACAGGTGCAAAACACTGCGATTAGGCAGATATTGAAGCAGGTGAGGATGGTGAAAAAGCTTTACTGGCTCCCAATGGCAAATGGAATAAAACATAAGGTGCTTTTATTTATTTGTTTTTGTATACCACTTTATCATTTCAGTCAAAGCAGTTTACATTGGTAATGTACATTAAACAGGGACATTGATAACTTGAGTTTTTCTGAGGCATGGAGGGTTAAGTGACTTGCCCAAGCCCACAAGGAGGGCTAGTAGGAATCAAATCCAGTGCTCTAACCATTAGGCCAGAGGTTCCCAACTCCAGTCCTGGAGGGCCAAACACCATTCAGGTTTCAGGCTGTCCCTAAAGAATATGCATGAGATACATTTGAATACAATGGGGACAGTGCATGCAAATGAATCTCATGCATATTTATTAGGGACAGCCTGAAAACCTGACTGGTGTTTGGCTCTCCAGGACTGGAGTTGGGAACCTCTGCATTAGGCTACTCAAGATAGCTTGCAACATCGCTGCAGATTGTCTGAGTTAGATGTTGCATAAGTACATAACTAATCGTCCAACACATGTGTCAGTTTAGCTGAGCAAGGGACTGTGGAATCTGAAAATGGATGAGTTACACGTGGTTAAGGATTTATATGTCTTTAGGAAAGCACTGGAAACTTATCTGGGAGGAACATTTATAATCGAACACATTACTTTTCCTCTACTAGCTAATTTCCTGTGGCTTGCTCTGCCTGATTTGCTGGACAAGTGTCCTGTAGTTAATAATTGTTTCTGGATTGCTCCTGTTGATGTACACAACCTGTTTGCAATATTATATATGTTCACTGTATCCCACTTTCACCATTTGTGATTCAACGGGATATAAATCAGTTAAATAAATAAATACTTCCTTTCTTTCCAGTTCATTCTATTTTTCACTATACTGTACTGTATGTGCATATAGGTAACTGTTTTTCTCTTGTATGTTAATTTCCTGTTTCTGTTTTTTCTTATGTCTACATAGACCAGGGATCTCCAAACTACAGCCCGTGGGCCACATCCATCCCGTTACAAGATTTTATCCGGCCCACAGCAACTTGAAATATATTTTTGCCAGCCACGCGGTCGGACAGTTCACATGTGCAGTTCTGTCCGCCACACTCCTTTCCACATGACCAGGGTGGTGTCAGCCTGACAAAAACTCATATGCTTTAAGACCGTCAAACCATAATTATTCAATGGTAACCTCACTCCTGCTGACAAAACAAATCAGGGTTCTGCACGATGACTTTTAACAATCGGGGCTGTGGGAGGGAGGAAGCGACCTGTAAAGAGGCTGCCGCCGAAAGAACTGCCGCCATTAACAAGCTCCTCCGATCGGGAGTGAGCACACCTGAGCGGGCTCTCCATCCTTCCCGCTCAGGTTCTCCGGCCCAATCGGGGCTGTGGGAGGGAGGAAGCGACCTGTAAAAGAGGCTGCCGCCAGGCGGGCCCACGCCTGAGGGTCTCGCAAGAGGGCCCTTTGGCGTGGCCCTTAGGCGAGGACCGACAGAGAACAGCGTGGAAATCGTCACCCTACTGCTCCCATCGTGCTGCAACGACAGGGCAGAAGCGCAGAGATCACAACAGTGAACACCAACAGACATAATCTACTGAAAGGACACTGCACGTCCCACTGTCTCTGAAGCCATCGCAGAGCAATATTCAGATACAACGTGACCTCACCGTCATCAGCTCTCCCTGGGCACTGATAGAGCCTCCTGCGGGGTGCCGCGGCAGGAAAACAGCCATCTTCCAGAAGTGCTGTACATGCTTGGTCCGCGAAAACCAGACAGTATTTTTGGACTCCCGGATTGCAATCCATAATTAGCAAGTTACGTTCACGAAAAAACACCCCAGGTACTTTTATATAGTATCAATAAAGTTCTTTTCCATTTATAGCCTATACCAAGTACAACATGCATTACCATAGCTAACTATTACAAAGAGTGGCGCAGCACGCTCTTTCACTGAGTATTCGCATCCTACTTGCAAAATTGTACTGCTCCCAGAACAATATCTCATGTGTTTTTACTATGTTATAGAGAACAGTATGTCATCTGTCTAGTATGTGTTAGAAAACATATACACTGTATTCAAAGCAGTTCCTTCTTTCACCCTAACTGTAATTTATTTATTTTATTTATTTAGTAAATACTTGTATACCGCTGTTTCCTACGATCAACAGCGGTTTACTTTACAGAAATCATAATGCATTGTATAATACATTGAAATTTTTAGTTTTACATTTTGATTAGACAATGATTTACGTAACGCGGGATAAACAGTTGGATACAATATACAGTTGAATTATTATAGCACACAGATCAGGGTATACATTTGATTTCAGTAGGTTGGGGGGCCAAATATACATTATATACAATGTTGACTTCCAAAGAGTACAGGCTAATACATGACTATATGCTATTAGATTTTATGCTGTCGTGGGCGGTAAAGTTCATCTGGTTGAGGTAGGGTATTGCGGTAATGAGCACATAGTAAATATCTGCAACACTGTAATACATTGACCTGCACTGTATTTGGTTAGTCACAAAGGAGTAGTCACCAAATTCTTTATCCATTGCTGTAACATTGTACCCTGCCAAAGCTCACACCTAAGAGAGAGCATTTACATCTATGATAAAAAATAACTGAAACAATAACAGCCTGATTAAAACCACTCTTATCCAGGTGCCACACCAAATCCCCCCTCTAACATAAACTCCTGCTTCACCCAACTGGCCCAGAAGGGTACAAAATGGAGCATACAATCATTTCCCTAGTGAGCCTACTCCTGCTCCTCATACTCTGGCCACCCAGCTCACTAGCCCTTCTCACTTCACATAATCACATCCCCATAGTCTCGACTATCGGGAGAAAATGGTCAGGTAACTTCTACCACAATTCTCATGAGACTAGCTATCATCACCGTCACCACCTATTACACATCCCACTACAGCACCCTTCGAAAGCCAAGCAAGGTAAAAACCTCTACCCTAACGGCCTGAAGTGTGCACTCATTAACGCTCGCTCACTTCGCAAAAAGTGGCCGGCAATCATTGAAACAATAACGTCCCATAAATTGGACATCATCATGGTCACTGAGACCTGGCTCTCCCCTGAAGACAACACCATTCTCAATCAATTACTTCCATCCAATTTTGTTGCCTTCACCAGCCACAGGCAGAACAAGAGAGGGGGAGGAGTTGTTATAATCACCAGAACTGATCTCCAGTTTAAAATGGTCGAATCCAACAGCATTAACAACTTGGAAACTGTATCAATCTCCAATAACACATGTTCTATAAACCTACTCTACAGAGCTCCAACTACAGACCCAGATAACCTGGCCACCATCATAAACATAGCATCCAATACGCAAGGTCCAAATAAACCTAACTGGATCTTAGGGGACTTTAATCTCCCATCCTTACAGGATAATCAAGCATCCGCATTTATAGAAGCCCTAGATATCTTGGGATACACTCAACTGGTACATAAACCTACTCACGCAAAAGGCAACATTCTGGACCTCATTTTCGCCCCGCAAACAGTTCTGGAACAATCACAAAATATCACGCTATCATTGACATCAGTACCATGGTCAGATCATAAACTCATCACTTTCCAGATGCCTACCCTACTACCACTGAAACCACAACAGAATGCAAGCAAGATCTCTAATCCTACGACCAGAAGTTTCCACCCATTTAACAGAGAACACATCCTCGCTGAAACAGACGAGCTCTTGGACAAGACTTCCTTAGACCTAGAGGAGCTAATCGCCACCTGGAACAGCAAACTCAGTACAATCGCAATCCGTTCTCCAACAGACAAGGCCCCAAAGAAAAGACTACCTACCCCATGGTTTACAGCCGATCTGAAGGCTTCTCTAACCCTTCTACGGAGGCTGGAGAAGCGCTGGAGGAAGTCGCGCACTAGTAGTGACCATACAGCATACCTCCAACACCTACATACACATCGCAAAGCCATCTCAGACAAGATGAAGCAACACCATACAAACACCCTGAAACGGTCATTGAATAAGCCACATGACTTGTTCAATTTAGTCAAATCTCTTACCAAAGAACCCACCCCCGAGCAACTCTGCGGCATACTCCCGCAAGACTATGCTGTCTTTATGCAATCTAAAATGTGCCAGACCGATAAAATAGTGATACCTGGACCACTCTGCGAACAAGAGTACCCAGCATCACTAACTTCCTTTTCCACACCTTCAAAGAGAATTATCGAAGACACCAACTCAGCCCTAAACACCACCACTGCACATACAGATCCGTGTCCAGCTTTCTGGATAAAAGAGCTGCGCACTGACCTCTCCCCAATCATAGCCAATATGATACAACTATCCTTTAGCACTGGGTCTTTCCCCTCTACCCTCAAGCAGACCTCTGTTAGACCCTTATTAAAGAATGCCAAGCTAGACCCCCAAAAGGTTGAGTCGTACAGGCCAATATCCAGCATCCCAATGCTGGCGAAAATCATTGAAAAGATAGTTTACAAGCAACTGCAAGATCATATAGACACCAACGCACCTCTGGATCCATCCCAACATGGATTCAGAGAATCACATGGAGTTGAAACACTCCTCACAACTCTTTTCAACATGGTGATTTCAGGCGTGGACAACATAAGACATGGCTTTGTACTCATCTTCTTAGATATAGCGGCGGCCTTTGACTCTGTTTGCCATGAGATCCTCTTATACCGGCTAAGAGAAAAAGGCGTCAGCGGAACAGCATTAGAATGGTGCAGATCTTACTTATCTGGAAGATGGCAACATGTTCGAGCAGACGGGGCCACATCCAAACCATTCCCACAAAATCAAGGAGTGCCTCAAGGATCCTCCTTATCATCCTTGATGTTTAACATATACCTTCAACCAATCTGCAACATCATCAGGTCGTTCAATGTGAGTTGTATGCTATATGCTGACGACATGCTGTTATACATGCCAATATCACTTGACAGCCCAGACCTTACCCCCATGACTACATGCTTCAACACCATATCCGATTGGCTACTATCACAGAACTTACGAATTCAACACAAGAAAACAGAGGTGCTTTTCATCTCTAGAAACCCTAATTTCACACCACCCAGCGTTTTGAAGGTAAATAATGCCGAGCTACAAGTGAAACCAGCTATACGGTACCTTGGGGTGACACTGGACCAACATCTCGATATGAAGCAACACATTGCCAACACTGTTAGAGCGATATACTTCAAAATCAGATCCCTCAGACACCTACGCCCGTTACTAGAACCAGATGATTTCCGCACCATTTACCAAGCCCTCATCATACCTCATTTTGATTACTCTAACGCCATCCTACAAGGACTCCCCCGATCAACCTTAAACCCCCTGCAACTGGCTATGAACAGTGCAGCGCGGATACTGTTCGGAGCCTCCAGAAGGGAACATATCACACCCCTCCTGAAACAGCTGCACTGGCTCCCCATTCAAGCCCGGATCAGTTTCAAGACCTTGTTGTTGACGTTCAAGGCCATCAACAGGCTCTCCTCCTCCTCTCTATCTGAATTCATACAACCACTTGCCACCACCAGACAAAGAAGAACCGCGGAGACCAATATGTTAGCAATACCAAAAGAAATGACAAACTGCACCAAAACAACATCCAACCGAGCCTTCAGTCTCTGCGCCCCAGCGCTATGGAACACCCTACCACCACACATAAGAGCAATCCCTAAACTGAGCCAGTTCAGGAAAGCCCTGAAACACTTCCTTTTTGTCAAATATCTTACTGACAGCTCTGAACCCTCGTATAGCTCATCCTCAAATATGTAAACACCAAACAGGTTCCTCCCCTATTAACTTCCTATGTATATAGTTGCCCCCTCTCTCCAAGCTTCATTCCCTGTTCAATGTAATGACCAGACATTTGTATAGTGTCGGATGTTGTTGTTCTATGTAAACCGCGCTGATCATAAATAGTGCGGTATATAAGAATTGTAAATAAATAAATAAATAAATATAAATAAACAATGCCGTAAATCGATCGTGGTGAGAAAATAGCATCATTTTCGCAAATGTGTAAATAAATCATAACAAACCGAGTTTCCGCAACAAACGAGACAGAGACAGTGTGCCGTGCGCTGCTTGCCTCCACCCTATATAAGCGGCTCATGTCGAGCCCTGCTTCTTATACCATCTCTGTAACTATCATCTTTGCGCGAATCTTAATCATTTTCTTTTGTTATAAAACTCATTTTCCGCCGTGCTTTAGTTATTGCAGTTATTGTGCACATAATGCTTCTCTTAATCATCGCCAGTTTCATGATTCTCTGAAACTGATTCTGAGTTTGTTGACTTGTTGTATTATACAGCAGTTCGATGTCTTAGTTGTGGAAAAATTCTATCACGGTTCTTTCAGCTCAAAGGGGATATTGATTCATTTCTCACAGAAAAGAATTGACCCAAACCACTTTTAACAAACACTGAATGGCTTTGGAAACTGGCATTTTTTGCAGACTTTACAGGCCATATGAATCAAATGAATCTGAAGCTGCAAGATGAAACAAGCTTTATTTGTGATCTATTTGCGCATGCCAAGCCATTCAGGACAAAGCTGGTCCAATCTGAAGGACATGTGAAACTTCATAACTTGGTTAATTTCCCATGTTGTGAAAAATTTTATGAAGAAAGTGAAGCAGAATTTCCTTCTTTATTTGCAACAGATATCAAAAGGACTTGCAAAAACAATTTCAGGAATAATTTTCTGATTTTGATGGAAAAACAGATGAAATAAAGGTGTTGAAAAATTCATTTGACTGCAATGTTGAAACCCTCCCAAGTCAGTTTCAGTTGGATTGATCTCCAATCAGATGACATGCTGAAAGACAAGAATAAAGAAGGAAATCTGATCCAATTTTATACATCTCTGCAGCCTGAGCAGTTTCCAAATTTGAAGTGATTTGCATGTGGATTTGTATCAATTTTTGGTACAACGTACCTGTGTGAACAAAGATTTTCAAAAATGAACTATGTCAAGTCCAAAGATCGAGCAAATTTATCTGATGAGGTGCAGACTGAATTTATTTTTCTTCGACCTTTATTAATGGCTCAAGTTTATTTTGAAGTTCTTTGTTTTGTTTTACTGAAGTTCTTTCTTGGAGCGAGCTTATTTTTCTTATTCTGTACCACAAAAGTGGACAAATTCTCATTTAATGTAAATTTGTAAAATTTCAGTAAATAAAATTAATTAAAAAATGAATAGCCTGGTTTTCTTATCTACCGTTAAGTAATTGATTATTTTGTCAGAGCATTTGCTAATGTTTGACATTTTTACTCATTATATATCATTTTGCAGTTTAAGCACAGCATTGTTGTTTATAATTTTCACATTTCTCTTTCGTTCTGAATCATATCATGCTGATTACAAAAAAGATCCAAGTAAAATGTATTCATTCATTTATAAAACTGATTTTTTTCAGTCTGCGAATATTTGTGAAATATACTGTACGATGTGGCCCTCGTATTGAAACGTTTATAGACCCCTGACATATCATTCAAGTTATTTTAAATAACAAGAGTCTTCCAGTACAGGCTTGTCACCAATGCATTTTATTTATGCCCTAAGGTTTATCTCTTGGAGGCAATGGGAGTTATTCTGTCACATGAATAGCGGGGATGGATGATCCAACGGGATGTCCATCCCCGCTATTCGTGCCTTCCCCCCGGTGTCTAACTTCCCTGCCAGTTGTGAAGGAAAGTTAGATGGGGGCAGGAAAGGGGCGGATTGGGGGGCGGAGTTTGGATGGGTGGTCGCTGGCCCTGGATGTACAGGGCCGATTCTAATGTTGTCCCTGTATGTCCACGGCCGGCAACTTGTGTGGGGAAGTTATTTCACCTCCGAGATGGAATAACTTCCCTGGACGTGTTTTTATTTCAATGCTGGGGTGCGGATGGGGCAGGGGGGGGCTGGAAGACATTCCCCGCAGCCCAACCCTGGCCTTAGGAGGCCAGATTCGGGGTCAGGCTGTGGGGAATAAGCACTTTTGTCCGGTAGTCGGCATCGCGGCTTTTAAATGGAGCCCAGTGCCATGGCAACCAGACAAAATGGTGCCGCGGCTCCATTTAAAAGCCCTGTGAGTTAATCCCAGCCTGCATGTACAGGCCTGATCGTGATTCTGATCCCGCGTGACATACAGAGGGGGAGTACGTCCGGGATGGAATGAGCCCGAATGTTTCCAAATGGGATTGATTGGCACATATCATGGCAGGAATGAACCTCACTCCCAAGCCAAGGTTTGTTGGGTTATGATCTCACTCTGAAATTTATTGCTAGTGCTCAGCTTAATAATGCATTGTGCCACAGAGATCTTTCTTCTGGAATTCATAAAATGGGATCTGTATGGAAAACAAATCAAGATGTGCTTGGAAGTTCTTTCGAATCAGTCCAGTGGTGCCCAGTACAATTGGGAATACTTCTATATCATTCTGCCACATTTCTTTGGTTTACCTTGTCATGGACGAGATGTCCACTTTTGTAGGGGTAGTTATATATGCTGCCTCATTCCTGTATTGCCCTTTCTCTTTCGGTCTTTTCTGAAGAACATCTTTTCTGAGTAAGCTTTCTCTTTCATCTCCATCATGAACTCTTGTTCCTGTCTTTCTAGGATCAGGGGGAATCAGAAGTCAACATGCCAGAGGAGGAGATGGCCTCCTCCCAAATTAGAAATACGAGTACTAGGGGTCTAGTAGCCCACTCACCAAGAAAGGAGCAGAGAAAACAAAAATGTCGTTAAAACAAAATCATTCAAATCCATCCATATTGTTCTAGATGTCTGAAGCGCTCTCAAGTCACTCTCAGCACTATGAATCTAATTATATGATTATATGATAAAGCAGAATAGAAATACTATTAAATAAATAAATAAATAATTGGACATGCTGAAGTACTGACCCTTTTCAGAAACCCATGGAAGAATCACACTGATAGACAAAGATGAATATCCCACAAATGATAGAAGAGTGAACTCAATAAAGAAGATTTTTAATAAAAGGAGGTACAGACAGAATAAAAGCCACATACCTGTTACTTCAAAAACTATAAAAAATGAATAAAAATGAAATGTGCTTGATGAATAAGTCAGTAAGAGGAAGCCACAGGGACAAGAACAGGTTGATATCTTGAACACTCTAACTACTACTGCTGCTGCTTTAAAAAGTAAATAAATGGATCAGAGTAGTGGCTCAAGTGCAGCACTATGTAAGGACATGTGGGAGACCTCAGTTTGATGATTGAACACTGCTTCAACTCCTTAGAGGGATATAGTATTCAGATTCTTTAGGGAAGAAAGGAGTTCTGGCCATCACAGACTGAAGATGCTGAAGGGATCTATCCTTGGTCTGTCACCCCATATCGAGGCATGGCACTGTGATTGGCAGGAGAGGAAAAATGGTTAAAATGGAGAAAATCCCCGAGCAATTGCAAAAGAAGACACATAGCAGGATAACTCCGGTACAGGGCAGTTCTGATTGCATTGGAAGCTCAAAAGAATCAGAAGGAAATTAATGGGCCGAAAAAAACCACAGACAGATAAATGTATATTTATTTGTGTTTTTTGTATGCCAAGCAAAGGGATAAAGGTTTTTAATGAAGATCCATAATGCCTTTGATTATTATATTTGACATTGAGATGTTCTAAAGTCTTCATTATCTCTAAATCTCTCTCGTGATTTCAAATGGCTAAGACCACTCTAGAGGAGAAAATTATACTTGGCTTCATGTGCTGAATAATTGCATACTCTGATGTGGATATCAGCTGCCAAGTGCCTTTTCCTGGCAAGAGCTCTGGTGTATTTCAAAGATCTGCAAGAATGTTTGTAATAAAATTATCTAAATACGTCAGTAAAAATCCTAAGTCTGCTGGTGGTTTATATTATGAACACTGTGGCTCCATTAATTTTTTTAAAATTTAAATTTGAGCACATTTTTCCCCAGCCAACCCACCCTCCTCCCCTAACCCACCTGACATCCCCAGTTAACAAAGTCTTCAACAGCCAATCTATTGTGACTCCTCCCTCAAACCACCCCTCCCTCCCCTCCTACTACTTCAGTCCATGAAAGGAGCATTACTAAACTACCGGTAGTTAGCAATAATAGTAACTAGCAATACTATTAATAATAAAGATCAAGCAATATTTATAACTAGCCATTATAAATCATGGTGAAACCAATGTAACAACACCCCTCCCCCTTCCGTTTGAGACTGGACTTGCCTCTTACTCTGCAATTGCTCACTTTTCCACTTCCATCCTGACATCTACTAAACTCCCATACTCCCGTTCCATCCCTGCTGGTGGGATACTCAACAGCACCACCATAGGATCAAACAGCACCATTTGCTGAACTATCTCTCCTTGCTCCCAGAATTCTCTAATCTTAGAACATCCCGAATATATACAGCTTGTACAAAATCTCCCCCTTTCCCACACTTCCTCCAACGCAACCGAGCCTGCCCCCTCACCTTTCATGCCACTCACACCGGTGTATAGTAAAACCTGTACAGCCTCTTATAACCATTCCCAATAATGGCTGCTGAAAGGGAAACTCTCACTGTAGTCATCCATACCTTCTTCCAGTCCTCTTCTCTCCAACCCAGAGACAACTCTTTATCCCACACAGCATTACTGAACTCTCTGGGTCCAATATTCCAAGGAATCTACATGGTTTACAGACCTGTAAACTGTGTCAATGCCCCTAAGCGGGATAATAAGCGGCACTAACACGGTTAATGCCACTGAATATCCTCCAGTAACATACCTATATGGCCCGATGTTAACTGCTTAGCATTGGGGCATGTCGGGGGCTTTGCAGGATGGAGCAGAGGTGGAGCCAATCACAAACTGGTCAGCAGCGATATTGAGCCACTTGCCCAATTTGCGATCTGCAGTGAAAGCGAGGCGCGGAAAGCCCTGGCCTAACTTTCACTACGTATCGCTAACCAGGCAGAGGCTCAATATCGCCACTGACTGGTTAGTGATTGGGCTCTGTGGTGATCCTGGATATTCAATGATAATCACGCTAGCCGCCGGACCTGACTATCGGGCTCTCTTTTCTTCCTCTGATAACGGTGCCTTGCAAACCCCGGCTACAGCTCCTTCGTTTCTCTATGCTTGACATACAGATGCTCAAAAGGAATGAGTTCCTTCTTCAGATCCCTAACAATGCACGCATCTCCAAAATAATGTGCCACCTGCAAATAGTAAAAATAATCCTTATCTCCCAGATTATAAACCGTACTCAAATCTGTAAAAGTGCGTAATTGTCCCTCCTTCACAACAAACTGGCTCAGCACAGCCCACTCCTTTGCCTCCCACTCCTCAACAAATTCTCGGGGTCATGCTGATTATTGAACCTAATAGGGCGCCATCTAACTGCACTCCTTTGCCCTCCAACACCTTAAACCTAATTTGATCCCAAACATACAAACCCTCCTTTGTAAAGGGGCTAATATCTTGTCCCCCACAAGATTATCTTCTGCAAATTCTTTAAGACCCTGCACGGAACTTCAATGGGCAAAGACATAAGCATAAAGAGGATTCTCTGTAAAATATTAATTTTAATAATGGCAATTCTCCCCAACCATGAGACCGCTGACCTCATCCATCTACACAAATTTTGATGGAAAGTCTTTAGCAAGGGACCACAGTTCAAGCTAAACAACTATTCCCAATCAGCTGCTATACTCACCCCCAAGTAGCACAGCGTGCGCTCCACCCACCAGAACAGAAAAGCCACTTTCATCCCCTCCACCACTGATCCCTCCACATTCAAATTCAGAGCCTACGATTTGCTCAAATTCATTTTACATCATGTAATTCTACTATATTCCTGTATCTTCTTAAGCAGCACTGGGAATGACAATAAAGGCTGCTTCACTATAAAGATAATATCATCTGAAAATACAGCAATATGATGTTCCTCCTTTCCAACCCACACCCATCTAATATCTGCACTCCCTCTCACCACTGCAGCCAAAGGTTCTAGAACAAATGCAAATAAAAGTGGCAAGGTGGGCATCCCTGCCTAGTCCCCCTCTGCAGATCTACAGTATAGCAGCACTATATCGCCCATTCACCCTCAACACCAGAGCTCTCTTTAAATGTCAGCATAGTGGGGTGGGCTCACACCTGAGGGCCTCACCAGAGGGTCCTTTGGCATAGACCTTAGGAGTGGACCAAGACTGAAATGTCTGGTTCTAACCCTACATTCTAATTCTCTGCCAAGAATGGTCCCAAGTCTGACTGCAAAATAAGGAGGGTGGTCACCCTGCCTTGGTAGCCAGAACTAGGAAACCAGGGAAATTTGGCAAGAAACTGCATGGAAATTTGAATAAACTCATTCGCTTATGCAACAGCACCCAGGGCAACCAATGACCAATCATTGGGAACACAGGGTGCTGGTGAGAAGAGGGCTACTGATCGAAGAATCAAATTTATGACACCAAAACAGGAAATTTGCATCATTGCGTGGAATGTGTAAACAGGACACCATGTCGGACAAAAGGAAATCATCACCATGGAATTGTTGAAGTGCAAAATCTCGATTACCACAGTAACCGAACTACGTTTCATTGGATCTGGAACACTGACCATCCAACTGCCAATGATCGATGAAACAATGATGCTGTTCTACTCCTGTGGCAGAAAACGAGAAGCTGGCATTGGCTTTATGGTAGACAAATGGGCTGCCAGAAGTGTAATTGCCTTCCAACCAATACTGGATCATCTGGCAGTTCTTACCATCGACAGCACAGTTAAGACCCATGTTCTGTCCATCTATGCTTCAACTGAGACCAGCCAGGATGCAGCCAAGAACGACTTCTACAACCACCTTCAACACACACTGGATTTGATCCCACAGACAGAATTGATCATTCTGGTGGGAGATTTCAATGCTATGGACAGGACCGAATGGGAAAAAATGCTGGGGTAGTTTTGGTCATGGCGTGATCAAAGACAATGGACAGCGCCGGCTGTCCTTCAATGTGTCAAACAACCTGGTAGTGGAAAACAGAAACTTTCAGCACCCTTGCAAACACCAGCTTACATGGTGCAACCCATCTGGTGAAGACTCGGTCATCCTGGACTACATCCTGATTAGCTCTCGATTCCAATCATCGCTCAAAGATGTATGTGCAATGAGGGGGCCTGACTGTGGATTCGACTATTACCTTATCCATGACAAGGTACAGCTGCGATTACAACGAGCAAGTGCAAGGTACCTCCACCAGCCAAACTGAACTGGGCTTGTCTGAGGGATCAGGCACTCAGACAAGAATTCCAAATCGCCCTATCCAACAAATTTGTAACACGCGAACCATCAGATGATGTCGATACAGAAGAAAAGCAAATATTGGAGTCCATCCTGGAATGTGCCACCCCTCTGTGCCATCCATCATTGGACACATTCATGGTTTTCAGATCAGTGCCTGGATCTGGAGGATAAACAGAAATGAATCAAACACATTGGCTTTGAGCAATATCGGCAACTGACAGAAGATGAAGGCAAAATGAGAAGCCTACTGGAATGGTGTTGCAGCCAAACTGGAAGAAGCAGTATACAGGCACAAGTACTGGACTCTGTATCAGACTTTTAGGAGACTGAGTGGCAAAACTAAGTCAACCATTGACAAAATCAAGAAAGCAGATAGCACCTTCGTGAGCTCCCCTGGTGAACGTCTGCAACGGTGGGAAGAATTCTTCCAACAGCTATACAACCATGATCCTACTACTACTGAACACTTACACAGCGCTACAGGACATATACAGCGCTGCACAGACACATGTAAAAGACTGTCCCTGCTCATCAGAACTTACAATGCTTCAGGGACCACGATCAGAGCCACCGCCCATCAACCTGCCGGAGAATTCATTCCTCAATGGTCAGCCAACAGTCGATGAAGTGAAGTGTATAATAACATTATTGAAGAACGGAAAGACGCCCGGAGTGGACCAAGTCACTGCCGAAATGATCAAAGCTGGGGGAGACATCCTGCTGCAATAGCTTCACATTCTTCTAACACTCATCTGGCGCATGGAACAAGTTCCATCAGCATGGAAGAAAACCATCATCGTGCCAATCCTAAAGAAAGGCAATAGCCGGGAATGTAAGAACTATCGTGGCATCAGCCTCCTTTCAATCAGCAGGGTGTTCATGAAGATCATACAATCAAGGCTGCAGGAATATCGTGAACAGACCAGCCGAGAAGAGCAAGCAGGATTTAGGCCATATCGGGATTGCACCGATGAAATATTCACCATTCGTCAATTGGTGGAGGAAAGATCAGGTGTGGAAAGCAAACCATTATCATCTTCATTGACTTCAAATCTGCATTTTACTGTGTTCACTGGCCCGGCCTCTGGAGGGCACTAGAGAACGAACATGTGCTACTGAGGATCATCCAACTTCTCTGAGCATCATACAATGGCTCAACCAGCAGCATGCGGATTCGAAATGAGCTATCCAAGGAATTTTCTATCCAAACTGGAGTCCACAAGGGAGATGTCGCCTCACCCCTGCTTTTCAATATTGTGATCAACACAATAATGAGGAAAACATTCAACGACAGATGCGGGGTCCAGTACAGTGTGAACAATTTCCTGACTGACTTGATGTTTGCAGATGACAGTGCTATATTTGCTACAAATACTAAAAATGGTCTTCTTCTTGAACGTAATGAATTATTATATAGCAAGGATGCGTTCAATCTTCAACATACAGAAATAGTACTATGTTAATCTTTTATGTTATTATATGGCACTAGCGGTTTCCTTAGGTCTCAGTTGTCTTGTGGCCAAACCTTAAGACTCACGTCTATCGGCTAAAGCCTTGATCACATCAATGACCTTCCTTCACAGGAAAACTTTTTGATTTTTGATTTTTTAAAACAGTGTCCCAGCCAAATGTTCTTTCACAAAACAGGGTATCAGTGCAGATTCAATATTAAACGTGCTGATTCGCTCTCCACCAAGCTAGAACCAACCGGCTCAATAGACTTTATTCTATAGTACTGCACTTATCTGAAACTTCTCCAGTGTATCCCAAAGTTCATGTTTTTTTTAGCCGGACTTTTACGATCTTTGATCCCAACGCTCTCACGGGGTACCACTACGGCGTTTCACAATTGCCAGTTTCGTCAGGGAGCACTGTTGTTTTGTTATTTAGAGCACTGTTAGTGCTCTAAATAACAAAACAAAACAGTGCTTAACTTATAAACCACGTACCCAAATCCAGTTTCCACTCTGTGATGTCTTACCAGCTATGTATATTTGTACTAAACACTTACTTTTTAGCAATGCTGCCCGCGTCTCTCATTCTTTGACAAAGCAGTCTGGTTAAAAGTCAGGCTGCTCTAAAAAACGCCGCGCATGCGGAGTATTGAAATAGCTAAAGCATGCGCGGCATTTTTTAGAGCAGCCTGACTTTTAACCGGACTGCTTTGTCGAAGAATGAGAGACGCGGGCTTGTCAAAGAAAAGACACCGTTTGCAACCTCAGTGGACCGAATTGATAGTATGGTAGCTACATCTTGGGAGACACTGGAGACTCTAATGAAAAGGAGAATCCGGACTGATTTACACAGATCATCATTATTGGAATACATACATCGACAACAGATCCCGAGGGGACTCAGGGTTTATAAGGAACCGAGAATGTCTATGCTGGAATCGGATTTTACTATTAAATGGAACATGGTTCTCAATAAATGCTCGTTAGATCTTATGGTGCTGATAGTAGATGCCCTTAAACCAGTGGTTGAGAAACTGTCAGAGGAGATTCAAACTATTCAGAACGACTTGAAAACTAAAGAAACTGAAGAAGTGTATTTGAAGAAAGCACGTGAGGTAGAACAAAAAGTGGAAGTGGTTAAACAAGAAACTATGAATAAAAAATTGAAAAAATTGCAAAGAGATGCCATGGATTACCCTACAGGATTTGTGTATCCATGGATGGATGTAAAACGGAAACATAAAAAATCTAAAAAAGTAGTTACGTTTGATGATTCCTCAGAGGAATCGGGACATACGGAATCGAGTGTTTCTTCCAAAGAGGATTTTTTAGAAGAGGGCCGAGGTGGAAAACCCAAGAAAAAACAGAATGGCTCAGAGCGTGTCACACGGAGTCGATCGAGACGGAAGAGGAACTGACGGGGTTGCCGATGGCATCAAAGTTAGTAGAGAATATTTCGGGGCATGTCTTATCACAAGAAATGCTACAACTACTGGATAAAGGTTTGTCCTTTGTTCCAACCATCAGTTTTGACTCGTTTCAATTTCGAATTGATTTTGAAAATTTTATAAGAAAGTTACATTTGAAAAATTATTTTTCTTCTCAATCAAGTGAACGGACAGTAGTTATGGATGAGCCACGGGTAGATATAACCTCCCGTCGCATTCCTTTACCCTTAAGATCCACATGGTCACCACCCACTCCAATACCGGGGGCGATTGCCTTATTTAAAGAACTGGTCTTAAAGGATGTTGCAGTTTTAGAGGAACATACCAAATTAAGCACTACAGCTCTAACTTGTGAGGAAAGTAAAGCCTTGAAGGAACTGAAAAATAGGACGGATATAGTGATCAAGAAGGCAGACAAGGGAGGAGCCATCGTAGTGATGGATCGTACTGATTATCTGAGGGAAGCAGAGCGTCATCTATCGGATAATTTAACATATACCCCTCTATTGGAAGATCCACAACAGGAGCTGCAGACGACTATAAGACAACTGACACAGGAGGCTTTAGCGGCTAAATTGATTTCCAAGAAAGAATTTCATTTTTTGAACATTTCGAGTCCGAATGCAGCAAAATTATATATGGTTCCAAAGATCCATAAAAATTTGTTACATCCCCCGGGAAGGCCCATAGTATCGACAAGGGGAAGTTTATTGGAACCACTTTCGATATACCTAGATTCGTTCCTTCGACCTCTGCTAGGCACTATACCATCCTATCTCCATGACACCACACAATTCCTCAGATTGGTAGATAGTATGGCAGAGTGGGCAGTAGATCCAACCACTCTGCTAGTGACTATGGATGTAGTGTCACTATATACCAATATACCACAGCCAGCAGCTATTTCAACTGTAAAATCGACCCTTGATTTGAGAGAAGACCTTTCAGAAGCACAACGGGAGTTCCTGCTGAAGTTAGCTTAATTAGCTATTTGCTGTAATTATTTTGAATTTGAGGGGCAACTGTATAAACAGTCAGCGGGAGTAGCTATGGGCGCGACATGCGCGCCTTCTGTTGCAAATTTCTATATGGCTAATTTTGAGCTTCAATGGTTAACTTCTTCATCATATTCTGACAATCTGCTCATCTGGAGGAGATATATAGATAATGTTTTTTTATTGTGGAGAGGTACAGAGGAAGCATTTGTACAATTTGCAAGCTGGCTTAACCAATGTGATTCTAACATAAAATTCACATATGTTTATCATACGAAAAGAATTACCTACCTAGATGTGCAGGTGGAAAGAACACATGATAAATGGATGACTACAGTCTTTCAAAAGACAACAGATCGTAATGCCCTGCTCTATTTCACTAGCAAGCATCCTAGGAAATTAAAGGAAGGGCTACCATTCTCACAATTCCTACGTTATCGTAGGAATTGTTCAGATACAGTGGAATTTAAAAGACAAGCGCAACATCTACGAAAAAATTTTCTGGATACAGGTTATCCTACACAAGTGATATCAAGAGCATATCAAAGGGCACTTTACAATCATAGGCCTTTTTTGTTACGAGCATCACCGCGATCTAATTTATTTTATTTATTTATTTATTTAGTATACATTTGTATACCGCTACTTCCAGCGATCAGCAGCGTTTTTTGATTACAGATTGGAAATTGTCAAATCATGACAGGAAATTTTTGAGGTATAAACACATTGATTAGACAGGAAAACACAGCACACAGATAACTATTTTAGAGGGAACATGGGCTATGGAGGGTTAAGTGGCTTGCCCAAGACCACAAGGAGCAGCTGTGGGACTAGAAACCCCAGTCCTTCCGGCCCAAGGTTGCTGTCCTCTAGTGGGATTTGAACCCCTGACTTTCCGGCCTGAAGTACCTTGACCCAACCACTAGGCTACTCCAAATAGATAGTTCAGTAGTGAACTTAGTGACCAGATACTCCCCACTAAGTAATTCGATACAGAAGATTTTGAACAAACATAAGAATGTACTCAGTACTACTCCGGGAGTGCTGGACAAACATATTAGGTGTGTATGGCGGAGGGGCCGTACGTTGAAAGATTGGTTGAGTCCGGCAAAACTCTCTTCACTTACGTCAGAGTCAGTCAAAGGTATCCACCAAAAATGTGGACAATGTGATGTCTGTCCCATAATGAAGGAGACCACTGTACTGATTTATAAACAGAAAAAATATCCAATCCGATCACACACCAACTGCGAATCTAAAAATGTGGTGTATGGTGTATTATGTCCGTGTGGGCTTTGGTACATAGGAAAAACGACCCGTCCTTTAAGAGTACGTTTGCGAGAACATCGCAGCCGTTTGAGATGTGGCAGGATGGAGGCGCCTATGGTAGCCCACAGTGTGCAACTGAACCATACGTTTGAACAACTGCAATGTCAAGTGATTGAACAGGTCCTGAAAGGTCTTGATGGCAGAACGCTAGATAATACCCTGATGAAGAGAGAACAATACTGGATTTTCCATCTTAATACAGTTATACCGGCAGGTCTTAATATAGCCCTGGACTGGAATCTCTGTATATGAAGAGCTAGGTAAATCAGTGCTTTTGGGAAGAAAAATGTTTGTATAAGAAACAAATTTATTATAAAGCATTTAATTAATGAGATGGAGAAAATAAACAAGATCACACTTTAAAGTAGTCTTTTCATAAAAAGTTACCAGTTGTCAAGTACCATGAGTTAATGGATGAAGCATTCAGGAGGAGTCAGTTGGATCACAATGTTAGTAATGTCCACGATTCCTCCTTAACGGGCATGAGGTTGGCTATAAAAGCTTTAGCTATTTCAATACTCCGCATGCGCTGCATTTTTTTAGAGCAGCCTGACTTTTAACCGGACTGCTTTGTCGAAGAATGAGAGATGCGGGCAGCATTGCTAAAAGGTAAGTGTTTAGTACAAATATACATAGCTGGTAAGACATCACAGAGTGGAAACTGGATTTGGGTACGTGGTTTATAAGTTAAGCACTGTTTTGTTTTGTTATTTAGAGCACTAACAGTCAATCCCCTGACGAAACTGGCAATTGTGAAACGCCATAGCGGTACCCCGTGAGAGCGTTGTGATCAAAGATCGTAAAAGTCCGGCTAAAAAATCCATGAACTTTGGGATACACTGGAGAAGTTTCAGATAAGTGCAGTACTATAGAATAAAGTCTATTGAGCCGGTTGGTTCTAGCTTGGTGGAGAGCGAATCAGTACGTTTAATATTGAATCTGCACTGATACCCTGTTTTGTGAAAGAACATTTGGCTGGGATACTGTTTTAAAAAAATAAAAAATAAAAAAGGTTTCCTGTGAAGGAAGGTCATTGATGTGATCAAGGCTTTAGCCGATAGACGTGAGTCTTAAGGTTTGGCCACAAGACAACTGAGACCTAAGGAAACCGCTAGTGCCATATAATAACATAAAAGATTAACATAGTACTATTTCTGTATGTTGAAGATTGAACGCATCCTTGCTATATAATAAGTGCTATATTTGCTGACATGGATGTAGAGACCACCAGTATTCTTTTCTATATCACCCACATTGCCCAGTCTTATGGCCTAAGAATCAATGAGGACAAGACCAGAGTTATGACCACAGATAGATCTCAGGCCATTGTTCACCTTGATGAAATTCAAATTGAGCAGGTACAAGAATTCAAATACCTGAGATCGAAGGTAGCATACAACAATGAAGTCCTCAGCAGGATTGACCAGGTAACAGTAGCTTTCACATCACTCAAATGGTGCCTCTGGAAGAAGGCCAATATCTCCACCAAGACCAAAATTTGCCTCTTCCGAACGCTGATCCTGCCAATTCTCCTCAACGGACTCTGCTCAAACTTGACTTGAACAAACTCAAAGTCTTTCAAATGCAATGCCTGAGACAGATTTTGGGTGTCTCTCTTCGGGATTGCCATCAAAATGAGACAATTCGGACAAGGTGCAACCATGAATCCTCAGTTGAAGAACAAATCCAAAAATGCAGACTGAGCTGGTTTGGCCACATTTGCAGAATGAATACCAGTCAGCTGCCACACAAACTCCTCTGGTGAAAGCGACCTGTCCACTGGAGGGTTCAATGAGTAGCACCAAAGAAATTGTGACTCAAACACATCAAGAAAGACCTAAGAAGGGGGGCGGAGCCTGATGTCCAGCGGGTAAGACGCTTCGCGCTGAAGCTCCCGAGAGGCCTACTCAGAATCCTGACTTAATACCTATACAAACTTAATATTTTGCTCCGAACTTACCGGGGTACCTCGGGGGGGATGGCGGCCCATAAACCAGCGCGCTTGGACTTCGGGTCTCTTTTTCTTCACACGGAAAACGCTCCAAAACAGAGGTGTCTTCCCCACAGAAGATGGTTCCACTTCGTGAAAACCCCGAAATGCACCTGGAGATTTTAGAGGAAATACGCGGCGTGAAGGAACTGGTGCAGTCCAACGGAGAAGCGCTTCGAGCCCTGCGAGAAGACTTCGGAGTACTCCAGGACCGACTTGAAAGTCTTTCACTACGGCAGGACAACATGGCGGGGGTCCTCGACTCACACGCGGTGCGCTTGGGCAACCTGGACAAGGCTGAGCGCCAGATACAGAATCTTCAAAAAGAGTTAGAAGATAGCAATAATCGAGCCCGTCGCAACAATGTGAGGCTCATTGGAATACCGGAGGGGGCGGAAGCAGGAGATATAAGAGAATTCCTGCTCAAAACTCTTCCCTCCTTGCTGAAGATCACTTTTCATAGAGATCTGGAAATCGATCGAGCACATCGTGTTCCTACCCACATGGCGCTCAACCGAACGACCCCCCGGCCTATTATCTTTCGATTACTACGATATCAACAAGTGGAACAAATTTTAAATGCTGCCCGGGCGAATCATCATCTGGAATTTGAAGGTCATAAAGTCTCCTTCTTCCCTGATTTGGCAAAGCCCACAGTTGACCGTCGGAAGAGACTCCTTGCTTTTCGCCCTCGACTTCAACAGCTACAGGCTCGCTTTGGCCTGTTGTATCCAGCGAAGCTCCGAGTGACTCTCCACAACCAAACTAGGACATTCGAAGATCCTGATCTACTATCAACATTTTTAGACTCCAAAGAAGCAGAGCAGATGCGCTAACTCCAACATCTTGGACTTATTATCTGCCGGCTCTGTCCGCCATTTTGAAGGGCCCGACGCGGTGGTCATAGCCAAGCACAGAGTCTACCTGGACTTTCTTTCTTTCTTTATATGACTTTTTTTGGTCTCCTATCCCTCCATGATGTGTGCTTCGGTCGGATTCGGAGCACGCACAATTATACAGGTTATATGTTTTCAATTTTGGCCTTCTCTGGGGCTTCTCCCCGCAGACACATGGTCGCCAGTAATTTCTGGGGTTCTGCTTCTTCTCTACCGCACCGCGGTTTTTCTTTTTTAATATGGGGCGCTTCACTGTATTGCATTAGCTTATTTTCTTTCATGTCATGTGTACAGCCAGATACAGTTAATATGAGGGACATAGTGAAATTATGTGCGCTATCATGCTCAGAATTTTTAACCTTTCTGAATGGCCTTATGTAAGATCTTATCACTTAATGTAAAAGGCATCAATAGTCCAATCAAAAGAAAGAAAATCCTTAGCTATCTTAGCCATGAGCATGCTGATTTAGTGTTTCTCCAGGAAACGCATCTAAACTCTGCTGAAACACTGAAACTCAATGCTAAGCCTTACATGGTGGCTGCCTATTCCCCCGCCGTTTCCAAACGATGTGGGGTAGCCATTCTGGTTAAGAAGTCTTTGCAAGCTACTGTAATGGATACTAGCTCTGATAAGGAGGGTAGATGGGCCCGTGTACATCTTAAGGTTGGAGATAGTGAATTCACGTGTATTTGTATTTATGCCCCGAATGTGGACAACCCTGCTTACTATGCAAGTATTGCGCAGTTGGCACAGGCCTCTGCCAATACTCCACTAATACTTGGTGGCGATTTCAACCAAGTGCTAGACCCTTTGATAGATAGACAACCGCCTAGAACGAGTAGTCCACCCAAGAGTCTTGCTACCCTTACAGCTCTGATGCAAGATCTTGCGTTAGTAGATATATGGAGGTTGCTTCACCCCTCCGACTTAGAGTTTACCTTTTTTTCTGCCCCCCATCACTCACAATCTAGAATAGATTTCTTTCTCATTTCCAAAGCACTGATTTCTCAAGTGGACACGGCTAGGACTCATCCTCTCCATATTTCAGACCATGCTGCCATATCTTTATCATTACATGTCACTACGCGAGACGATTCTCCCCAAGCTTGGTTTTTTGATAGATCCCTACTAGATCAAAAAGATTTTCAGGTTGATATAAAGGCCGCTATCCAAGATTATTTTCATTTTAACTCACCCCATGACACAGCGAGCTGGGCCTGGTGGGAGGGTTTTAAGGCATCTATCCGTGCAACTATAACCAGCTATCAAATTCGACAGGGGAAACAAAGAAAGCAACACTTACTGATTCTAGAGCAACAGATACAAGCTGGGGAGCGTCTCCTCACGTCCCGTACTGACCCATGTATTTTACTCCGTTTACAACGCCTGCGTTTTCAATATAATCAGCTTTTGTATACTGCTGCTGCTAAAAATATTGAATCACAACAAGGGATATATTACCGGGAAAATAACCGTGCTGGTAAATTGTTAGCAAATGCCCTGAAAGGTCAAAAAGAAGCCAAGCGTGTTACCGCTCTCCGTAATCCGTCGGGGGGGGGGCTTGGTCACTAAAGATACAGAAATCTTAGAACTCTTTCGTGATTTTTATACTCGGCTTTATCAATCTGAATGTGATTTTGAGCCAGATGTATTTGAACGATTACTTTCAGGGGTACAAAGACCGACCCTATCTGACGAAGATAGAGAGGCCATGGACAAACCATTCACTTTAGCAGAAATTCATTCTGCTATCAAGAGATGTGCCACAGGTCGAGCTGCAGGCCCAGACGGTCTCCCTGCTGAATTCTACAAAACCTTTCACGCTGACTTAGCTCCAGTTTTGAAACTCTATTTTTCTGCTCTGGCCGAGGAGGGATCTCCTTCTGGGTCCTTTTCAATAGCAAATGTAGTAGTTTTTGAGAAAGAGGGGAGAGACCCACAACTAACAGCTAATTATCGTCCAATTTCCCTCCTAAACGCGGACTATAAAATATTTGCCACCATTCTCTCCACCCGGCTCTCTGATAGGATGTCTACCTTAATACACCCAGATCAATGCGGTTTCATTCCCGGTAGATCAACTGCTGACAATGCTCGGACTCTATGTCATGTACTGACTACCGCAGTCAATCTTGATCGCCCATTTGTTGGCCTCTCACTTGATGCTGAGAAGGCCTTTGATCGCTTAGAATGGCCCTTCCTGTTTGCAACCCTCCGCTGGTACGGATTCGGAGAAGGTTTTCTCCGTTGTCTCCGCACCATGTATGCACAGCCTACAGCCAGTATCTGTGCTAATGCTTTAAAGTCTCAGCCATTTCCCCTTCAACGCGGTACTCGCCAGGGATGCCCACTGTCTCCACTCCTTTTCGATCTTGCACTTGAACCCTTAGCTTTACTAATCCGGCAATCGGAGGAGATTCATGGAGTCCCCTTCTCTCATAGGGAAATCAAAATTTCAGCATATGCTGATGACCTTATGCTCTTTGTCTCTCTAGACTCAGTGCCGGCTGTCCTTGAGCAAATTGGTAAATATTCACAACTTTCGGGTTATAAGATAAATTGGACCAAGTCGGTAGCCTTTCCACTAAATCCTCTGCTTCATCAGGCAGATATGCAACCCTTTCCCTTTTTATGGCAACCTCGCATGGTCAAATATCTTGGGGTTCACTACTGCTCTCCTTTGGAAGACACTATATCCTTTAATGCCAAAGACTTAACCTCTAAGGTCCGGGCGCTTACTCACCGTTGGACTCCTTTAACACTTACCTGGTGGGGTCGCCTAGAAACCATAAAAATGATGATTGTTCCTAAAGTGAATTATATTTTAGAAATGTTGCCCTGTCTCCTACCTCGACGTACATATAAAGATATAGAGGGCCTTCTGACTAGATACTTATGGCAAAACAAGACACCTAGGATAGCGAAACATAAGTTGCAAGCAGATAAGGAAAATGGGGGTGTCAGATTCCCTGATTTCCTGAAATACCATCAATCTTTTCTTCTCAAACAAGGCGCTCGTTGGCTGGAAGATCTAGCACCGAGTAGACCTGTGTGGCTAGACATAGAGGAGGACCTTTGCAAACCGATTCCTCTTACTTATCTCCCTGGTATGACTCTCCCATCAGACTCCCACTATCCACCAATGCTTTTAGACACTTTAGGTGCCTTTAATACTCTTATGCAATCTCTAGACTCCCGACTTTGTCCGCTAGACAGGCTCCCGCTTTGGTACAATACTCGATTTCAAATACAAAATAAACCGATGGCGTGGAGCCCCTGGTACACTAGGGGCATTTGGATCCCTAACCAGTTGTTCCATGATGATCGCTGGAAAACTTTTAGCGAATTGCGAATTGAATTTGGTCTCCCAGCGAAACACTACTTTCAGTTGGTGCAACTTCAGCATTGTCTTCGGAGTGCTAAGGTGCTCCCGCCATCGGAATCCCCTACCCAAGGATTGTCGGAGACTATCCGATCTATCGGGAGTTCACCGGGTATAGCATCTAACTTTTACAAAACCTTATGTAATGCCATAAATAGAGGTACCCCTATAGCACAGAAAGCATGGGAGCGAGAATTGCATGTAACTTTGACCCCGGAGCAATGGAGCCTCGTCTGGAGTAGAGTGACACGGGTTTCCCGATCCGCCTCACTCACTCAGACACTCTTCTTTCTAGCCCACCGGTGTTTCTATACTCCTGACAGATTAGCCAAATGGAACACCACTCAGGGCAATAGCTGTTGGACATGCCATGCGGCCATTGGTTCACTACCTCATGTTATGTATGAATGTCCCGCACTACAGTATTACTGGCGTCGGGTCTGGGGTCGTATCCAATCTATTTTGCACTTCCAAGAGCCCCTTTCTTGGAGGATAGTGGGACTCCGCTCAGCTGCGGAGATCCCCTCTCTTCCAAAAACGGCTTACTTCCTTTTAGACTTTATGCTGGGCATTGCTATTTCCCTAATTACGAAATACTGGAAAAATAGCTCCCATCTGAGCCCCAATGAATGGTGGAATCATGTTTGTCTCTACAGTAAATATGAACAAATACCTCGTAAGCTTACTTCTTCCGTTCAGACTCCTCATCATCTGTCTAAATGGAAGATGCTCAATGACTATGTTCACACTGCTAAATGTTCTCATCTGACTGTTTAAATTTGTATAAATTTCTGTCCCATGATCATTCTGTATCGCAGATACTATTTCTGTTCGTTTTGATGTACAATCACTGTTGTTTAGAAGCGCTCACCTGCTGATATTGTCGGCTTAGAGAAGAAGCATGGGGGTGGGGGGTAATAGGGTTTGCTTTTCCTTATTGTATACTTGTTTTGTCTCTTTTGGTGTGTTGTTTCTTTTGTTTGTTGCAAAATGAAAATAAAAGTTTAAAAAAAAAAAAAAAGAAAGACCTAAGAAAACAACGACTGACCATCAATGAGGCCAGAAATGTTGCCATCGATTGCCAAACTTGGAAGCACATTGTGAACAACACACGGAATCCAGTGGCACCTACAACAGTGTATTGGCTGAGAGGATGGCCTTCTCTCCAAATGCCAGCTAAGGATTAAAGAAGAAGAAGAAGAAGACTCTCAACCATGCATATAGCGCCTCAATCAACCTGACAAAATTATCCCCTAACCCAGAGGTTCCCAACTCCAGTCCTGGAGGGCCAAACACCATTCAGGTTTTCAGGCTGTCCCTAATAAATATGCATGAGATGCATTTGCATGCACTGCCCCCATTTTATTCAAATGTATCTCATGCATATTCGTTAGGGACAGCCTGAAAACCTGAATGGTGTTTGGCCCTCCGGGACTGGAGTTGACAACCTCTGCCCTAGCCCCACCCTTCATAAAACATTAAACATAAAGCCCCACTCTATCATATCAAATGCTTTTGCTGAGCTTATCTTTACCCATAGGAGCTAACCGGGCAGCAGCTCAATATCTCATCCCATATCGACCCCACCAAAACTCCCCACTGTCATTCATGCCAAAATACTCCCTCAAACCTTTCTCCAGTTTCTCCACCTAACCATGTCTTTCAAAAGAGATTCATTCAACCTTCAGTATTTCATACCCTCAAGTACCTTTCCCAGATCCATATCCAGTAAAATAGGGGCACAGTCAGACTATGTTATCATGGAAATCCGTGCATCCCTGACTAGGAACCAGAGTACAGTCCACTAAAATCAATCTTGCTGTATATGTCATGTGGGTGTGAGTAAAATGTAAACTTCTTAGCCATCCCTGCCCACTTATGCCAGATGTCTCAGAGGTTATTAGCCTCCATTAACTTGACCAATCTCCTCATATGATACCCCATCCACTTACTTCCCCCCTTTGAATGATCCAATCTCAGGTTTAGCACCATTTTAAAATCCTCCCTTACTAAGGTCGCCTTACCCCCATACCCCAGTAAGCGCTCAGACAAATGGTCATAAAAATCACCCTACTGTGAGTTAGATGCATACACACACACACACACACCAGCGCTAGTTCGACCCCATCCACCTTTGCCTCCACCACCAAATACTGACCTAATGAATCCTGCCTCAGACTCCTCACCTCCAAAGAGCCCCCTCCCCCAATCAGGATACCCACCCCCTCCTATCTTGTGGCTCTCCTTGTTGGATACTCACGCCTCTTCAGCAAGTGAACTTGGAATACTTTCAAATGGGTTTCCTGTATAAACACGACACGTGCCCTCTGATCTTTACATTCTTTGGACAGGAAACAGTGTTTCTGCCAAGAGGTCAACCCTTTCACATTAACAGAAAGGCAGTCACCTGCCCTCCCAGTCTCCAATTTCCCTCTTCATATGCTCAACCCCCCTCCTCCCACCCTCTCCTTCCATGCCAGAACCCCAGGACCACAATCCAGAGCAGTGCATTCCATCAGAGAAGAAGCCCACACAACCAGACCCAGCATACTACTGTACCTATTCCCATATTATTCATCCACTGCCCCAAACACTCACCCGCTGCTTATTGTTGTTCACACATTCAGTTATCCCCCACCCTCTCATATCTTCCCACACACTGACCCATCACCATCAACACTGCATGGAGCTCTTTCCAAATTGCTGCAATCTTACAACTCACCTCCATAAATTCTCTTTTTAACTCGCCAAACCAACTCCAAACATCCTTTTGGAAGGCCCCCGGGGAAAGCATCTCCACATCAGTCACAGTGCTCCACTTCTCAGGTTCAATCATCCCAGCATGTGGCATTACCTCCACCATGCTGTCTTCCCCTCGAGCTGCTGGCTTTCCGCCCTGGTAAACAGTCTTTTAAATCTGAAACATTTTTTTGGGTCACCATCCTTTACCCAAGTGTTTCCCTTCTCCACATGCTGAATTCTGCACACTCCCATGAACTTAGGATGCCTTATTTTTCGCTTTAAGTAGCCAGCACAATGGAACACAAGGCTCAAACGTCCATCTAATTGTGTGACTTCACTTCCTCTCATGGCTCTATTAAATTTTGTCTAGTTTATTTGGTGGCAGAGTAAGAAACCTAAGATCTGTGTGTGATGAGTGAGATCTTAAATCTAGTTTATAAGTGCAAGAGTTGGCCTGAGTCTGTCAGCATCCAAGAATGCTCAAGGTTTTAGATAGCCATATTCACTGTTTATGAAATATTTATTTATTCTTTATTTAACTGATTTCATATGTTGCCTTATCAAATTGTCAAGGTGGTTTATCAGTTTAACTTAAAGTACATAGAACAGAATAGGTAAACTTAATTGGATTTAACTTAACATGGGCAAACTATAATTCACAGTTAACAGTTTAACTTGAGGTAAATGGAAATGAACTTAACTAGACTTAACTTAATGTGAGCAACTACAACAAATGAGCAATGTGGAACAGCAGAGTCATTGGGCGGGGGGGGGGGGGAGAGTATATGATTGTGTTGTATGGCAGGAGAGGGGCTAGAGATGTAGATCATTTTGTTGGTATGGGACAATGCATATGTAATAGTTCTGCCAGTGTTCACTAAAGAGGTGTGTTTTTAGTGTTTTCCGGAAGTCTTTAGGGTCACTCATGGCTCGGATATTATCAGGTAGTTCATTCCAGAGGTGTAGAGCGTAGAGCGAGAATACTCTGTTTGATGTTGCACAGTTGCTGCTTCTATATACTGGTGGGATGGAGAGGGTGAATTGCCTGTTAGTGCTTCTTGGCCTGTCATTGGGTATCTTCTGGATACCTAATGACATTGGTACTGGGATGAAAGATTGTGGAGGGCTTTGAATGTTGTGATGATGGTCTTGTATTTAGTGCGTAAGATTGTGGAGTATTGGTATTATGTGTTCATGAGAAGAGGCTCCATGCAGGATTCTTGAGGCAGTGTTTTGGCCTACCTGCAGGGTGTGGATTGCGCATGCTGGTAGTCCTTAAAGGATAATGCTGCAGTAATCCAGGTGCGGGAGTACCAGTGCCTGGAAGACTGTGCGGAAGTCGTTGTTGTCTAGTATACTGTAGGTTGAAGACCATAGGCTGTTTTTATCTTGTGGTAGACAAGTTTGAGAATGCAATTGATGTGTGGTTGCAGAATTAAGCCCTTGTCCAAGATGATTCCCTAGTAGGGTACTTGCAATTTTACTTCTAGTTGTGCATCTGATATATTTAAGTGTGTGGGTGGTGTGAAATTTGTGTCTCTGGTGTAGGATCTCAGTCTTGTGGAGGTTTACTTGCCAAAACAACATGCACAAAAATTGGGTTCTGGTAGTCTGAGTATTACATATTTGAGTAAGAAGATGTTTATTGATTTAACTTTGCATCCACTGTGGTATGTGGACAAGCTATTTTGTCTTGCTGTGCCTCAGATTACTCAAATGCAATGGGAAAATAATTAGAACATGCTCAATAATAAAATCATTCTGGAAAAATTCAATAGCACCCGTCCTAACTGCATTACATGTTCTTTTTTCTTAAGATGCTGACCTGGCTGACAGCTAAATTTTGAACAGACATCTCAGCATGTTTAAAATTCAGCTGTTTACATTTTGCGGGGGGGGGGGGGCATGGCAATAAGAGGGCAGGATAAAAATATTCAGGGCCAGATATTCAAAGGATTTATGTTCTTCACTTTGAAAGCTAGGCTCCTAAATTGGTCTCTTTGAAAATTTGCGAGGGTTGAGTGCCTAAATTTGTACTCAAAGAGCCCAGTTTTCAAAAAGGCCAATATCCAAATGTCACAGCACTTACGTTATCAGTGGGATATTCAGTGGCAGTATCTACAGTGTCACAATCTTGTGAAGTGACAGCACTTATCTGGTCACCATGATATTCAACCCACACTTATCCGGATTGCCCCTTAGGACTGCTTTTCATGCAGCTTAAGTGCCAGCTGAATATCACACTGACCAGATAGGTGCTGGCACCTTTCCGGATAGACCTGACAGACCCTTGCTCTGTCCATAAACTGCACCTGTGCTAAGCAGATAGTGCTGGGGTGGTCTGTGGAGATAGCAGCAGCACTATCAGATAGTGGCTTTGAATATCACATTCTGCACCTTAACCAGACAGCCTCCCTCTGGCTGACCAGCTAAGAGATCTGAATATTGGCCACAAAATTTCCCTTAATGCCTACATTTAGGAGCATAAAAAGTGGGTGGCAACAGAAGCAGAGTTAGGGCAAGGAAAAAAGTTAGGAACTTAGCACTGATTTTCAGCACTAGGCTCATAAATTAGGCTAATAAATCTAGGCCTAAATTTGCAAGCATATCTTTTAAACTCCTAAATTAAGGTGATTTTTCAGCTGAAAACCTAGGCTCCTAAATTTGGCTGAAAATAGGGCACAAATTTAGGAGCCTAATTTGGGAGCTTAAATCTAGGAACTCAGCTTCTTTTGAATACTGGGCCATTCCTCAGCTGCTGTCTTCATAAATTTATTCATTCAGGGCAGGGGTGTAAAGGTTCATTCCCTGAGGGCTGCAAACAGGTCAGGTTCTCAGGCTATCCCTTATGAATATTCATGAGAGAGATCGACATGTATACTTACCACATTGCATTAAAATCTATCACATGCCAATTCATTAACAATATCCTTAAACTGTTCTTGCTCGCAGCCCACAAAGGGACCACATAAATAACATCATTATCTATTTAAGTTCGGGATCCTGTCTTCAGCAGTCCTACCTAAATGAATAGGGCCACTGAACATCGGGCATAAGATAAGCAGATAAAATATTCATTTATCTTTATGCAGTGACTGCGGCTTTGAAAACTGACCACACTGCTTCTTCCAAACACTCTCCTCCCACTCTGCATTAAGTGCTTGTAAAGTTATGCAGCACTAAAATATTTTATTTGTGTTCTCTTTGGAAGAAATATATGCTTGATCATATAACTGCAGAGATATTTCCCTTTATGTATATTTCAAAGGAGACAGCTTCAGTCACTCAGTAGCTGATTCAAACTCTTTCCCTTCCTGCTTGGCTTATGTCAGTAGTTTCTGTTCGCCCTTTTGGCATTCCACATGTCAACAGTATGCACCACACATGGTATTCATTGGACGTCCCTAAAAAATTGCATTAGCAAAAACCTTTAACTTAGTATCAATGAACTACTTATTTTGATGTGTTTAAAAGGCTAGACAGTATAGTGATGTGGACGAGCAGTCAAGCGGTTAGAGCAGTGGGCAATAAACCAGGGAAATTAGTGTTCAAATTCTACAAATGCTCCTTGTGACTTGGGTAAGTCACTTCACCCTCTTTTGCCTCAGATGAAAACTAACAGCTAGAGTTACTAATGTGTGCTATTTTACGCATTAGGCCTAGTTACTAGTAGCACGTGTTAACAGTGGTAGGGCATGTTAATGTGGTATTGCACATTAGTAACTCTAGCTATTAGCCCGTAAACCCTCTGGGATCAGTGAAATGTACCCAAATGTAACTGACCTTGAGCTTCTATTGAAAAGGTGTGAGCTAAATTTAAAAAACTGAAAATCTCCACCAACGTGAACAGAAAATGATTGTCTGAAATACAGTAGAGGGATGTCAAGAGGGTTTGCCAAGGAGGCAAGTACAATGCTGATTTATGAGCAGGAATTTCTGCTACAGTACTTTTGTCCATGAAAGAAGGGGTGATTGTTTCTGATGATCTTAAGGTGACTAAACAATAGAAAAGGTGACGGTAAAAGTCAGAAGGATGCTCGGGTGCATGGGAAGAGGAATGGCTAACAGGAAGAAGGAGGTGATGGTGCTTTTATATACGTTTTTGCTGAGACCTCATTTGGAGTACTGTATGCAGTTCTGGAGACCACACCTTCAAAAGGATATAAACAGGATGGAGTCAGTGCAGAGGGGGTCAGTTATTAAAATAGTCAGTGATCTTCATCATAAGGCATAGGTAGAAGGACTTAGAGATCTCAATATGTACACTTTGGAGAAGAGGCAGGAGAGACGAGATAAGACAGAGATGTTGAAATACCTCCATGGCATAAATGCACAGGAGGAGAGCCTCTTTCAACTGAGAGAAAACCCTGCAATGAGGGGGCATAGGATGAAGGTGAAAGGGGTTACGCTCAGGAGTAATTTGAGGAAATATTTCTTTACAGAAAGAGTGGTAGATGCATGGAATAGTCACCCAGTGGAGGTGGTAGAGACAAGGACTATATCAGAATTCAAGAAGGCAAGGGACAAACAACAAACCCAAATCATTAATTGTTGACCTTGGTGATGGCCCCACCCAAAAAATTACCCCGTCCTATGTTACGTGTTCCACCGCTTTGACCCGGTGAAAAGCGGGATATAAATGCAGTTAAATAAATAAATAAATAAATAAATAAAAGATCTCTAAAGGAAAAAAAGAGACGGTAAAGCTTAGTAGCTGGTATGTACAGTAAAGGCTGACCAGATAGACCATATGGTCTTTATCTGCCATCAGTTTTCCATGTTTCTATTTTAATTCCGGATGGCAATTTGTATATCCCTCAGTTCCTCTGCCTTAGTATCTTAGGCAGTAATTCCAAGATATGTCTTTCACAGGTGCTGTCCTTGAACTGTGCTCGTCCGCTGTGCTGTTTATTATCACATTTGCATTTCCTCAGAAACACAGCTGTTAGAAACACAGAGTGAGCATGTACGTACTAATTATTTAATTAAAATGCCTTCCCATTTCAATAAGTGGCCCAAAGTGGTGTATAAACACAGATTAATGAACAATACTGAAACATAAAACATGCAAAAAGAATTATAAAAACATAAGAATCATAACTAACCAAGAACAAAATACCATATAGTACAACATAAAGCCAGCACTTCACTAGGAAATATCTGGAGGACTGGAAAACAATGTGACAATTATAAAACCAGCCATTGATGTACTATAATTACGAGTTAAAGGGACAGTGCAGTAAAGAGTAGTGTGCATTTGAAGGTTGTTTAATGTGCACGCAGAAGAGCGAGCAATGCACTAAAGCACCAGAGGGTAACTGCATCACACAATGCCTAGGCTAACAAGGCACACAGGTACATACATTCATTTATCAATAAAAACCAGGCATAGCCTAGCGCATAAAGAATCATGGGCAAACACCACAGGGGATAAACAAGTCTTTTAAAGCAAAGAGAGGCTATGATTAAAAAAAAAACAACTGATTAGAAATATTTATTAGTAACAATAATTAAAAAACATCAACATAAAAAATTGAGCACAAAAGTGTACAATCAACATAGTGCAATAGTCACATAGATGCCCACTATTTTTCTGTGAATGCCTGCATCAAAGAACTTTGAGTTGAAAAAACGTGGACACAGATGTACAAACCAATAGTGTCAACAAAGAGAGACGGTAGAGAGGACCTCATGGGAAGGAAGGTGAACTAACAGAATGCTTTCTATCCACGTATGTGTTCTGAAACGTTCAAATGTGATCATAAGTTTTGCGTTATTAAACACAGTATACTTTTGGGACTAGCAGGGACAGAAGCGAGATCCTGGAAATAAAAGAGTGACCACCTTCCCGTGGGGTCCTTTCTACAGACACTGTTGATTTGTACATCTGAAAGCTAGTATTGCAAACAGTCGCTAAGATGCCTCTGGAGAGTGTGACAGTCCAGGTTCATGGGCAAGATCCTCTGCATGTGAGTACAGAAGCTCCCTCTGCTGATGCTGATATATTGATTGCTGGGCGGTCTGGGAAAAGAATGCTCAACCCACCTCTACTTAGACTAGCATCCACTTCAGCTGCCTCCATACATAAAATGCATTGCACAGCAGCTGTCCCTTTAAATACTCCCAATCTACTGTAGTCCAGGCTTTACATCCTGTCACTTTGTATAAAGGCCTCCTTGCTGCTTTCCGGTCTTGTCGATCCCAAGGCACTGTCCAGCCTGGTTTAAAAGTATCACAGGCATTGCCACTCCCCCTGCAGATCACCTTGATTTCCCCCCTACCTTTGTAAGTCCTTAATTCAGGACTCCAGCAGTCAGAGACTGCTCCTCCGCACTGCTGGAGAACAAATAAAAATACAGTATCTTTGTCACCTCAGGATATTTAACTTTGAAAGTTCCCAAAATCAAAATAAATTCTCTGTGTTCAGAAACTTTACTCCTTGCTTGCCTTTTCCCAAGGTTTCAGCAGCACCATCCCCAATTGCCAGGCATACAGTACTTCTGCTTGCTACTGCCTCCCACTGCTGCTAAAAAAAATATCTAAATATCTCCATAGACTTCAATCTTTAGCTAGTATCTTCTTCAATGAATTCCATTAGTTCAGGTTCCATGGCAGCAGGACTGGGACTCTCCTGCTGTGCTTCCATGTTCTCCTGCTGGACTCTCACTGCCTCTGCTTGTTCCCTTGGCCTTTGTTCTGCTGTAGGACACATATACCCTTTCTAGTGCTCCAGGGCATGGTTTATATGGCCCCAGTTGAATTGTTCTCTCTTCTCTCCCTCTATTTTCTTTGGGAAGCTTGATTACTTATCCTCACATAACTTTCCTGGCTCTGGCCATGTTGGTACCCCTAGATTGCTCTTCCCCTCTCCTTAAAGAAGCTGCTACCAGAAACAATAAGGCCTCATAGTTCCCTCAGTCCTTCCTTTCCTCCCTTGTAGGGGCCGAGACTATCTCCTAATTCCTCACAGGTTTGCTAATGCACTGCTCTCCATCACATTAGTCAAAAACTATATTAAGTTAGTCTAATAAAAGGGTTTATCACCTTACATTCTTTTCTTTTCTTTTTATTAATTAACCTTTTTCATGGAAAATGTCATCTTCTCTAATTCTATTGAAGCATGTTTCTCTCATTCCCTTCCATCATTTGTTCCCTCCATTGACTGGGTATTAAGGGTCTTGAGCATCTGTTTCCAGGGTTTGTGTCTTCGACCTTGGATCATTTTTATGGTCCTTTTCTGAACTACTTTCAGTCTCTCAGTAAAGAAATTCATGGATCCCCATTTTAGAGAATGTATTGCTAAGAAAAGAGACTTCTAGGTGTGAATTTGGAATTCTACAAAAGGCTCTGCATACAGATTTGCCCCCACAAACAGCGGGAGGAGTCATGTTATAAATGTACACATGGAAAAATCGAGCATCACAAACACAGCAGCTTTGCTTTCAATTCAAGCTTCTCCTCCTGACCTATAAATGTATTCACTCTGCAGCTCCTCAGTATCTTTCATCCCTTATCTCTCCTTACAACCCCTCTCGGGTACTTCGCTCTTCTGACAGACTGCTTCTATCTGTGCCCTTCTCCTCTACTGCTAACTCCAGACTTCGCTCCTTTCACCTTGCTGCACCCTTTGCCTGGAACAAGCTACCTGAGTCTATACACCAGGCACCCTCCTTGGCCCTATTCAAGTCCAGGCTAAAAACCCATCTCTTCACCATTGCTTTTAGATCTTGACCCCTGTCTTTGGTCCTGTCTAGACTACAAGCTCCATATTTTGTGTTTTCACTTTGTATTATATGTTAACTGTTACTCTATGTTTTGTCTCAACTTAACTAGATTGTAAGCTCTGACGAGCAGGGACCGTCTCTTTTATGTCTGTTCAGCGCTGCGAACGAATAGTAGCGCTATATAAATGATAAATAGTTGTAGTAGTAGTAGCTTTTGTTGTACAGCTTTCACATGCAAGTGCTAGGCAGCTCATTTTGCAAACCTATATGGATACGTTTGTTTTATTTATGTATTTATTTTACTTATCTCATACCTTTCCAGTAGTAGTTCAAGTGCCACCAATTAAGTACCGAGGCCTCAATGTTTTTCATTTTCATTTTGGAGGAGGACATAAATTATGGTGGATTAAGGAGAATAACTCCCTTAATTAAAGTCCTGGCCTAAAAAACACTTTTTAACAACTTATGCAGCACCATCCAGTATCCCTACTAAATATTACAAGGATGGATAGAGAAAAGCCTAACATTTTCCAGAATATAGGAGTTTCTTGCTGCCAGTCACTTCATGCTGAGAGGAGTCTCCTCTAGGAGGGAAAATCTTACTTCATATATAAACCACTCCCAAAGACAGAACTCTATCTTTGGCACACCATGTAGAAAGAAAGTATCCAGTCTTATAGGATAGGTGTCTTTGGTTCCTAGCTAGTGCACCCAAAGGAAACAGAGGAATATTATGCCCACAGCTACCCATAACATCCATAGTGAACATCAGAGCATTAACATTGGAGGAGAGAGAACAGAGGGTTGATGTCTATACAAACTCTTCCAGCACCCCACTGTTTCAGAAGGAGAGTAGCTCAGCCTATGAGGGAGGTTCCAAAAACTGAACCAGCAACCAACCCTTTCAGTTCATCAGAGCCAGGAGCCCTGCAGAGCAGTTCTGGAGACCTACATCTACAGAAGTTACCAGTTCTCAGGAATGAAAGGAACTCAAGCACACATCATATACCATTGATATCAGATCTAGGGGTGAGCCAGCACAGTATTGGGGATCTGTCGCTGCATCACCACCACTGAGAAAGAGTACTAAAAATAGGACAGAGGGATTTCTACTGACAGAAACCAAACTAAGTAATAAAGATGCATAAGCAGTGAAGAAAGGGGTAACTGTTCAGATTAAGATAAAGATGAGCTAAAGGGAATCTGCTAACATACCTAAACAGAAAGGAGAAAGACATAATTTACTTGTAACCATTTTTGACTAAGCAGAAAGAGTTAACTGCTTATACTATAATTCTTTTTAGAATTTTTTTTAGAAAGTCAGTCTTTTTGCTGCTTTATTTTAAAAGGGGAAATATTTGGGGTTATTTTAGTGGTGTAAATTTAAAACTGCTGTTAGTTTCTCTATTTCTCAGCTCTTTGAAGCCACTTGCACCTCATCAGCCTTATTAGCCTGTGAAAGAACTGAGGTCTGCATAAAGGTCTTCAGAACCTTCCAAAGCATTACTAACAGGGTCTCTCCATTTCAAAGCAAGGTACCAAAGCTCCACCAAAGCTGGAAAAAATCGTATTGCCAAAGCCGTTGCCCTCGTTACAGCTTCTACCTCTGTCCAGACAGCGATCCCAATGCCAGTTGAAGGACCAGTTCCATGTAAAGGATACCTACATGCTGAAGCTCTCAGGAAACAGGTAGAAGAGCTCAGAGAAGATGTGGCAAGGCTGAGTAGCATTCAAGACAGTGAGAGGAACATTGATGAGATGCTTTTTGAAACATCCAAGCTTTCCAGCAGAGGTGAGGATGGGAGCCTATAGAAGGACCAAGGTTGGACACGAATCACCAGGACCTGCAGAATCACCAATCCAACTCCTCAAGCCCTTGAATTGAAGAACCATTATGCAGCCCTGGAAGTGGAGGAGGGGGAGGCATCCCAGGAAAGGGAAGAACCAGAGCTCGAGCACCCCAAAGTTCCTGAACCAGTGACCACTAGGAAGCAAAGGATAGTGGTGGTTGGTGACTTTCTTCTGAGGGGTACTGAGGCATCCATCTGCCAACCAGACTTGATGTCCAAAGAGGTATTCTGTCTGCCAGGTGCCAAAATCCAAGATGTTACGGAGAGTTTGCTGTGACTCATCAAGTCTACTGACTATTACCCGATGTCGCTCATTCATGTTGGCACAAATGATACTGCCAGGTATCCCTCTGAGGGTATCAAGAGTGATTTCATGGCTCTGGGACAGAGGGTGAAGCAGATAGTGGTGGTGTTCTCTTCAATAATCCCAGGGCAGAGAAGCTTGCATCCTGGAGATAAATGTATGGTTGCGTGGATGGCGCCATCAAAAGCATTTTGGTTTCAAGAACCATGGGATTATGTTTCAAGGGCTGCGGAGCAGAGATGGCATTCTTCTGTCCAAGAAGGATCGACATGTCTTCAGTAGAAGACTGTCTAACCTTTTGAAGAGGGCTTTAAACTAGATTCATTGGGCATGGGTGAAGAAAGCCCCAGGGTAAGTGAAAGCCCCCAGGTAAGTGAAAGTCCCCAGATAAGTGAAACATTAAATACCTTTATAGAAATAGGTAAAAGGGCAACGTCTGAAAAGCAGTGTCCATTAATGTCCGTAGCATGGGAAATAAGATCCCAGATGTTGAGGCTTTAACGGGAGAGGATGACTTGGATTTAGAGGCAGTTACAGAGACATGGTTCACAGACAACCAGGACTGGGATATAATTATACCAGGCTATTCATTATTCAGAAAGGACAGGGTAGGAAGAAAGGAAGGAGGAATGGCACTATATGCAAAATATAATATTTAAACTATGGAAATACAGGGCTTAAAAGGGAGAGAGGAGGCACAGTGGGTTAAATTAGAAAGAGGGAAAGAGAAATCCATTTGCATTGGAGTGATATACAGGAAGAAGACGTGGACGGAGATTTAATAGAAGACATACGCAGCATTGCCAGGAAAGGGGAAGTGCTACTGATAGGGGATTTCAATATGCTGGATATTGATTGGCACATCCCTACTGCAGTGTCATCTAGAAGCAAAGAAATCATGGATTCTTTACAGGAAGAAGTATTCAGGCAACTGGTAATAGAACTGACACATGAAGGGGCCATATTGGACTTGGTGCTTACCACTGGGGAAAGTGTTTCTGATGTAATAGTGGGAGATCATCTCACATCCAGTGATTACCAGATGGTGTGGTTCAGTATTAGGAGTGGGGCTGATAAAATTCATTCAAAAGGGAGGGTCTTAGACTTTAGGAAAACTAGCTTTTCCATGATAGGCCAATACCTCAGGGAGTCATTAAAGGAATGAAAACAGCTGGGGAATGTAAAAAAACAGTGGGCAAAACTGAAAGGGGACATTTTAAGGGCAACCAACCTTTTTGTTAGCATGGTAAATAAAAGGAAAAGGAGGCCACTATGGTTCTCAAAAGAGGTAGCTGAAAAGGTGAAGAAAAAGAGGGAGGCCTTCATGAAATACAAGAGATCACAGAGGAAGACAGGCATCTATATTTGGAGAAACTTATAGAAGCTAGCAAAGTAGTTAGGAAAGCAAAGGTACAAAAAGAAGAAGAAATAGCTAATGCAATGAAGTGGGGGGATAAGACATTTTTCAGCTATGTCAGTGAGAGGATGAAGGGCAAAAGTGGTATTGTCAGACTCAAGGGTGAAGGGGGAATATGTGGAAGCTGATGAGGATAAAGCGGAATTCCTTAACCATTGTTTCTGTTCTGTGTTCACAGATGAAGGGCTAGGAGCAGGACCTCAGACAACATCTACAAACAGGAACAAAAGCAAGGGGCATCTCAAACGATTTTCAGAGGACTGTGTTCATGAGGAACTAATTAAACTAAAAGTGGACAAAGTGATGGGGCCAGATGGGATACATCCGTGAATACTAAAGGAACTTGGGGACGGTCTAGCAGCTTCCTTTGTAACCTTTGCAAGCTGTTTGGAGGTGGGGGTGGTGCCAGAGGACTGGAGAGAGGCACATGTGGTCCCTTTACACAAAATCAGAAGTAAGGATGTGGTTAAAAACTACAGGATGATTAATTTGACCTCGGTGGTGAGTAAATTATTGGAAATGCTGCTGAAAGAGAAAATAGTGAGGTTTCTGGAGTCCAACAGATTGCAAGATCTGAGGCAGCATGGATTCCCCAGGGGTAGGTCTTGTCAGATAAATCTGATTGATTTCTTTAACTGGGTGACCAGGGAGTTGGATCGAGGGAGAGCCTTATATGTGGAGAATTAGATTTCAGTAAAGCATTTGATACTGTTCCACACAGGCGACTTATAAACAAATTAAGCACCCTTGGGATGATCCTTAAAGTTACTGCTTGGATTAGAAATTGGTTGAGTGGGAGCTGACAAAGGGTACAGGTAAATGGAGTTCACTCTGAGGAGGAGGTCACCAGTGGAGTGCCGCAGGGATCTGTCCTTGGTCCAATTCTTTTTAACATCTTTATTAGTGATATTGCAGAAGGGCTGTCGGGTAAGGTTTGCTTCTTTGTGGATGATACCAAAATCTGCAACAGAGTAGACACCCAGGCAGGTGTAGATAACATAGGGAGGGATCTAGCTAAGCTTAATGAATGGCCTAGAATTTGGCAGCTGAGATTTAATTCTAAAAAATGTAAGGTCATGCATTTGGGCTGCAACAATCCAAGGGAGCAGTACAGTATAGGGAGTGACGTATTTCTGTCTATGAAAAAAGAATGCAACATAGCTATGATTGTGTCTGACGATATCAAAGTCGCTAAGCAGGTAGAAAAGGCGATGGCGAAAACTAGAAGGATGCTTGGGTGCATAGGGAGAGGAATGGCCAGCAGAAGAAAGGAGGTGATAGCGCCTCTGTATAAGGTTTTTGCTGTGACCTCATTTGGAGTATTGTGTGTAATTCTGGAGACCGCACCTTCAAAAGAATATAAACAGGTTGGAGTCAGTGCAGAGGGTGGCTACTTCATTATAAAGCATATGAGGACAGACTTAAGGACTTTAATATGTATACTTTAGAGGAAAGGTGAGACAGAGGTGATATTTATTTATTTATTTTCATTTATTTATCTAGATTTGTATACCACTTTTTCCTTCAATCAAAGTGGTGGGTTACAGGAAATGGATTTACATTGTATAAGGAGTGGCATAACAATGAATAAGGGATGACATAACTGAGACATTTAAATACCTCTGTGGCATAAATGCATAGGAGGAGAGTCTCTTTCGATTGAAAGCAAGCTCTGCTACGAGAGAACATAGGATGAGGGTGAAAGGGGATAGACTCAGGAATAATATGTGGAAATATTTCTTTATGGACAGAGTGGTAGGTGTGTGGAATAGTCTCCCAGTGGAAGTGGCAGAGACGAGGACAGTATCTAAATTCAAAAAAGCATGGGGCAAACACAGAAGCTCTCTAAAGGAAAAAAAGGGACTCATGTAGTGGGTGATATGGAAGGGCAGACTAGATAGGCCATGTGGTATTTTTCTGCCGTCATATTTCTATGTTTCTATGTTTTTTATTGCTTTTGCCAATCGTCGTTTTTGCTCAGTGACTGCAACATTTACATAAAGAATTGGTTCAGAACATAGCTACTGGTCTGGACTCATTTATTTGAGAAGGGAGAGGTGTGAGAATGTCAAGTGCCTAGGCGGGCCTCCTGGTGTATACCAGTCCCCACCACCAAAAGAATCCTTATAGTAAAAATCCATGAGCACCAGACTAAATCACTATAAAAAGCGTCAGTAGATTTTTGCCCCCACCCTTTTCTGTAAAGCCACTAGAAACAGCTGTGAGGATCACATAGAAAGGGGAGTTACACATGCCTCAGAGCTGGTGTAAAATCTGACATGGATTTTTGCCATAGAAATGGAATCCCTATGTAAAATGGGGAGTATGCATGTAGATTTTTGGCCCATCCTAGCCTTGCCCAAACCATGCCTTCACCATTCCCCTTGTATGGTGTGGATCACCATGTGTAAATGGGATCTTTCTGAAATCTCATTTACATATCTATTCCATTCAAAATGGGTAAATGCTGGTATTTTCATGTGGAAGTGCTTCTGAAATAATGCCCGAGTGAGTGAGACTGAAAGCCAAAGAGATTTTTCTGGTGGTGTATCCAGGGTATAAATCTAGAAAGATTTAAGCGTCACTTTGCCTTGCAAATGAAAGAAGCAACATACAATGATATTCAGTTTTCTTTTGTGCCTATGGACAGAGTGGAGGTACTACTGGGACAGTTTTTAAAGGAATCTGCCCAAGTAACTCAGTAGCTACCCGGTAAATTCACTAGGCTGAAACTTTCCCTGCACTCAGTGCCTAAAGGTATCCGCACATTTTTGAAAGAGAAGCTATTTATATGATGCCGTCTCTACCAGAGAAAGACATAGAAGTACACACATACAGATGAAGGGAACAAGAGACCCGCCCACACAGATGCAGGAGGACAGACACACAGATGCAGACAGGTGGGGAGAAACAGATATAGAGAGGGAGACACACGCAAATGGAAACAAAGCTAGATACATGCACATACATGATGGAAGGGAAGACACATATATGTAGTCCTCTTCCTCTGACATGTGCGAACATAGACATCCTCTTTTTATTTCCCTTGTTCTTTCTCAAACACACAAATACACACACACTTCTTCTCATTTGAGGGACAGTGTAATAAGCTACAATCTCCTTTCTTGTGCCGGTTTATTCCTCATTTTCCCAAGCTAATCTTATTCCTGATGTACTAGCACAGAAAAACAGCAAAACTACCTCAGTAAAGGGCGGTAGGCATGCAAAACACATGCAAAAGGCTGAATCCCAAATTGCACTCAAGGGGAAAAATGTGCTAAATATCGTCAAGGTTTTACACTCCCCTTTCTAATGCTAAATTGTTACTCTATCTTGGGTCATCTGAGATAAAATGCAACACTTCACCTCAGATGCCTCTGTTCAACCAAGATCACTGATGGCCAAGTGGGCCTGGCAGCCCTCCCTCTTCCCCCAAGAAAGGCAATCCCTCCATGGTGGCTCTGTGGACCCTGGACATTCCCTCCCCAGAAAAAATTCCCTGGTAGCCCAGTTGATCCCATCTCCATATAAAACTCTTTCTGCTGGCACAGTGGGCCCCCCTCCACCCTTAGAGGCTCCCTGTAGTTCAGTGGTCCATAGGCCCTGGACCTCCCTCAGCTTCTTGAATCCCCCTCCACCTTCCTGCCCATCAAGGGTCAGGAGGCAAGAATAATGCATTCGTTCCCTCCTCATACACGACAACTTTAAAAATGATGGCACATGACCCTCTGGTGTGTGTCTGAGAATGTGCCTCTAGGAGCCAGTCAGCCAGCCAGCCAAATAAGGGAAGCACTCCTTTAATTGGCAGGTTGAGCCTAGCAGTTCTGATGCACTGTTAGGAGTCAGGTACTACCATTGTCTAGATGGCACTGCAAGGAAAAGGGTCCTCTGGACACCTCCCCAGGACCAGGCAAGTATTACTAGTCCATGAGGAATGACGCTGCATCACAGGGTCTCTAGTCAAGGGCCTCCCTGTTCTGGGTGCTCAGGAAAGGAGTGTCCTGGACTAGCCTGTGGGAAGATTTGAGTTCTCCTCCTGTCCACGTGTGAGACAATCCTTGTTCATTACTGACTACTTAACAGGGATGAGCTCATGCAATAACAGGAAAGGGGGAAAAACCTACAGCCCAATGCTGAAAATGGAGGCATGTTACCATGGCAGTGTGAACTGTATATCTGTCAGCATACATTCTTTAATGCTATTGTAATTTGCATGCCATTAGTTTGTTGCTTTGTGAGTAAAAGCTTTTTCAGTACGTGAGTTGGAACCCTGTATACCAGGGCTGGCATAAGCTAGGAAGACAACTTCGAGGGTGGGTAGGCAGAGGGCGAGAGCAGGGCATTCAAAGCTAAACAACAGATTTTCAGAGCCAGGGAGGTGTAAGGCTTAAGGTTTACCAAGGGCACCAACACCTTTAACCAACTCTGGGGCCGATCCTGCTGTGCACTGAAGAGCAGCACACTTTCCTAAGACATTAAGATACGGCTTCTTATTTTGGTCTCTCAGTGAGTGAACCTCCCCAGTGCTGCAGCGTCATCATATAAAGTTCTCGCAGTTAAAAACATAAGAACATAAGATATGCCATACTGGGTCAGACCAAGGTCCATCAAGCCCAGTATCCTGTTTCCAACAATGGCCAATCTAGGTCATAGGTACCTAGCAGTTTCCCCAAAAGACAGAGGTTCCACAATGCTTGTACTGGGTCAAGCATTGATATCCTGGTTCCTTCTTAATAATGGTTTATGGATCTTTCCTCCAGGAACTTGTCCAAACCTTTTTTAAACCCAGCTACACTAACAGCCTTTACTACATCCTCTGGTAACAAATTCCAGAGTTTGATTACACGTTGAGTGAAAAAATATTTTCTCTTATTGGTCTTAAATAGTTTACCCTATAGCTTCATTGCATGTCCCCTAGTCTTTCTATATTCTGATAACGTAAACAATCGATCTACGTCTACTTGTTCCACTCCGTTCATTAATTTATAGACTTCTATCATATCTCCCCTCAGCCGTCTCTTTTCCAGGTTAAAGAGCCCTAACCTTTTTAGCCTTTCTTCATAGGGGTATCCTTCCATCCCCTTTACCATTTTGGTGGCTCTTCTCTGAACCTTTTCTAATAACGCTATAACTCTTCACCTCATCCTGCAGCAGTCTCCTTACACTTCCCCTGCCCCCCCCCCCCCACATACCTATTCCTACCCTTTTATGGCACACCTGCTCGCCAGGACATTCACTGTGTCCACTGCCCCTCTCAGAGTTCAGTCATCTCATACTAGCACCACTTCCCTTCCTGTATCTGGAGTGGAGGAGTGGCCTAGTGGTTGGGGCAAGATACTTCAGGCTGGAAGGTCGGGGGTTCAAATCCCACTAGAGGACAGCAACCTTGGGCCAGAAGGACTGGGGTTTCTAGTCCCACAGGTGCTCCTTGTGGTCTTGGGCAAGCCACTTAACCCTCCATAGCCCATGTTCCCTGTAAAATAGTTCTCTGTGTGCTGTGCTTTCCTGTCTAATCAATGTGTTTATACCTCAAAAATTTCCTGTCATGATTTGACAATTTCCAATCTGTAATCAAACCACTGCTGATTGCTGGAAGTAGCAGTATACTAAATAAATAAAATAAAATCTGTGGCTTGCCTTGAGTGGTTCCATCCCCACCACTTTTTCACTAGGTTGAATCCTCCTCATCGTCTGGCTGTCTCCTGGGCCCTTTCTACATGAGACTGGTCAAAGAAATGGGAATGTCATCAGGAAGCTGAAAACATCTGGGTGCTCCTTCAAACACTCTGCTCTCCACGTGGCTCTGATGCATGAGAAGAGGGGCTTACAGCAGGAGAGAATGAAGCAGCTTCCAATCATGTACAACAATGAATGAGGAGTGGCTCAATGTCTTTAGAAAACTATGGCCTCTAACACTGAAGAAAATATGCAAGCTGGGACCTCACGACTGACCTATAAATTAGCAATATTACTTCCTTTTTCATGTCTGTACCATCCTTACTTGCCATCAAGCAGACTGCTATGCTTTAATCAATGATTAAATGATTAACCCAGATCTCTTTACTATTTGTTTCCAGTTCTTGATTGACATATGGCTTATGGATTTTTGTCTTCCAAATGTATGATTTTATAATTACTAGTACTGAAACAAGTCACAGAGGAAAGTAAAGGTTCTAAAACTTATGCTATTATCCATCTGTGAACAAATGATCTGACTAGAAACAGTACCTCTGCAGTGCAAAGAGATTTCCAAATTTTGGGAGAGAGCCTTGAACCTATTTTTCAACACTATGGCATTCTCAGAATGGTAAGGGGGAAGACAGACTGCTTCACACAACCAGCTTTAATGTATGGCTCCAAACCTGGTGTAAACATGAAGGCTTTAGATGTATAGGTAGCTAGGGCAATAGATGGCACAACCAGAGGCTAAGAACATAAGATAAGTCATACTGGGTGAGACCAAAGGTCCATCAAGCCCAGTATCCTGTTTCTGACAGTATCTGTCAGATTCCCAATAAGTAGACAGATTCCATGCTGCTTATCCTAGGGGTAAGCAGTGGTCTACATCTTTCTGTAGCAAGGTGAAAAATTCAGACATTATGGGGTCTATTCTGGCCCGCGTTCAGTGGGGCTGGTTGTCTGATCCGGATGTCCAGACCCGCTAAATGCTGGGTTGGCAGTTCGGATGACACAGCTCTCCGCATGTACAGGCCAGTTGTATGGGGAGCTCTGTTCGTGGGCAGGAGGTCGAGGAGGATCGAGGGTGTGGAGTGGGTGGGATACTGGCCCCAGACGTACAGGGTCAATTCTGAGGTCAGCCCTGTACATCTGGGGTTGGCCATTTGCACGGGGAACTTATTCCACCTCTGAGGTGGAATAAGTCCCCCTAGACAGAAGAGGATGATGGATATGGGGCCAGGAAGAAAGGTGAGGGGGTGCAGGGGGTTCCCCACAGCCTGACCCTGGCCACGGCGGCCCAATCGGCAGTTTGGCTGCAGGGAAAAGAACTTTGCTGTGGCTGCCAGGGATCACAGCTCCTGCATGGAGCCCTAGTGCCATGGCAACGGATGCCATAGCGCTGCAGCTCCATGCAGAATCCTGGCTGGGCTAGCCATGTAGTGGGGAGGACATTGAGGGCCCAGAATCTGGCCATGGCCTGTATGTCCAGCTGGTTGCACCTGATTCTGATCCCATGGGCACATCTAGCTTCAGTGGGATCAGAATCGAGTGCAAATGGGGCATGCTCAGATTCTGGGTACATGCACAGGCAGGGGACGCACATAACGGAATTAACCTCCATGCAGACAGACATATGAAGTGGCATTTTGGAAAGGATGTCCAAGTCAAATGTCCAGGATAGAATGTGTTGAGAAACGCCAGAGACGTCTAGGTCTCCACCTGATTTTAGTAACATAGACATCCCCAACATGAGCATTTGTGCTGGGGCCCACACAGACATCCCCCGGTGAGAACATCCATCTCATGCAAGCGAGCATTAGGGATCAGAAATGCAGCGGCATAGCAAAATGAAAACAAGAGAATACCTCCTTCGCTACACCCTCCAGATGTTTGTCTGAATAAACAAGCACATTTCCGATGCCAAGAATAAGCTTGGACTTGGATCAGGACATCTAGGGCATTGCTGAAATTAGGTGATGACATTCAGATTCTGGGATCACCCCAGACACACCTACTCCACGCCCCCATTCAGACTTGGATGTCCTCACCCTGGGAACGCCCAGAGCCAGCTTCTAAAGATTCTCGGGCTGTCTCCATGCTTTGGACGTCTCCAGGCCCATTTTCAGACATCCAAAGCATGAATAGGACTTCTAAAATAACCCCCTTAAACTAGAAAAAGGGGATGCTAAAAATAGAAAGAGACATAATATTAACTCAAAAGAAGCAAGCCTACCAAAACCTGCATAAATGCTCAGAGTCTAGGTAATAAAGTTCCTGACCTGGAAGCCCTTATGGTGGAAATGGATTTCAGCATTGTGGCCTGAAGTATGGTAAAATAAATCTCATGAATAGGATATTCTCATAACTGGGTATAATCTATTTAGGAGGGAGAGAGCAGGAAAGGAGGAGAAGTAGCCTTCTATGCCAAAAACAATATTAAAATAGCTGGAATGCAGGGAACTTGTAGAAAAGAAGAAGCACTGTAGATTGGTTTGGAAAGAGGAGATGGCACTGTCATCCACATTGGTGTAGTCTACAGACCTCCAGCTCAAATGGAGGAAATGGACAGAGACTTGATAAATGTTATTGCAAAGGTAGTAAAAAATGGTGAGGTGGTGATACTGTGTGACTTTAATCTGCCCGATGTGGATTGGAGTATCCCATCTACAAATAAGGAAATAAGTAGAAAGATCATGGATGCCCTACCAGAGGCATTGCTCAGGCAACTGGTGAAGGAACCCACCAAGGAAGGGGTCAATGCTGGATCTGGTGCTCACTAATGGAGACAGTGAGGCCAATTCCAACGGAGCACATCTGGGCCGTCCAGACGTCCAGAAATCTGGACGGCCAAATATGCATCCAATTCTGATCCTGCGGGAGCAAGATGGCCCTGCAGAAGAGAAATTGGGGCATAGGACTTGGACGTCCCAGACGTACCATGATTCCGTGCCTCCAGTCATCCAGGCACTTCCCCAGCTGACCCAGCCAGGCTCTTGCATGGAGCCACGGTGCCGTGGTGTTCCATTGCCATGGTACCATGGTTCTATGCCATAGCCCCGATTGCCGGCACTGCATTTAAAGTCCTGTTCCCCGCTGCCCGACTCCTGATCGGGCCTTCCGAGGCTGGGATCGGGCTGCAGGGAACCCCCTGCCCTTACTCACCCCCTCTCCCGGTCTTTTCGTTGGTTTGATGCCAACCTCGGGGGAACCTATTCCACCTCCGAGGTGGAATAAGTTCCCTATCCAAACTGCAACCCTCGGATGTGCAGGGCTGACACCAGAACAGGCCCTGTATGTCTGGGGTCCCTGTCCCGCCTCTGGCCTACCCTCCCTCCTTCAGCCTGCTCTCTCCTGTCCCTGTCCAGAGCTCTCCGCACATCTCTGCAGTATGTGCAGGGAACTCTGTGCTTGTAATCAGCACCCTAGCATTTAGCAGGGATGTACGTCCATACTGGATGTACATCCCCACTAAACACTAATCAGAAAAACCCCCAGTGTATCTATTCTCCAGGTGGGTACCCACTTGAGCAGCAGTGATCACCACATGGTGTGGTTTAAGGTAAAAGCCAAGGCAGAAAGTCCAATCACAGCAAACTCAAAGTCCTAGATTTCAAAAATGCTGACTTCAGTAAAATAGGTAAGTACCTGAAGGAGGAGCTGGCAGGATGAGAGGAGATAAAGGAAGCGAAAAGGCAGTGGGCTAAACTGAAAGAGGGCATAACAAGAACAACAGATCTATATGTAAGGAAAGTACGTATATAAAAGCAAGAGGAAAAAGAAACCAATATGGTTTTCCAAAAAAGTAGCTACAAAAATAAAGGCAACAATGGCAGCGTTCACAGTTTTCAGATCACAAAAAGATGAACACAGAATAGAATAGCAGATAAAGATGAAAGAGGCAAAGAGAGAAATCAGGATGGCAAAACCACATGTGGAAAACAATGGCTACAGATGTGAAGCAAAGCGACAGGACATTTTTCAGGTTTACTGGGGAGAGGAGTAAGGCTAGAGGTGGAATTGCAAAACTAAAAGATGCTGAGGAACCATTTATGGAAAGTGATAAGGAAAAAAGCAGAATTGCTAAATAAATATTTCTATTCCATGTTCACAAAAGAAAATCCTGGAAAAGTGCCACACATGATTAATAAAGTTAACAAGGAGAATGGAGTAGATGTAACTATTCACAGAAGAATATGTTCATGAAAAACTTGCAAAACTGAAAATGGACAAGGCCATGGGACCAGATCAGATACATCCCTGGATACTGAGCAAGTTCAGAAAAGTTTTAGCAGGACTTTAGAAATGTGTTTAATAGATTCCTGAAGACCAGGGAAGTACCGTGCGATTGGGAAAGGGCTGATGTGGTCCCTCTTCACAAATGTGATATCAAAGAAGAATGACAAACTACAGAGCGGCAAGCCTTACCTCAGTGGTGGGAAAATCATGAAGACACTGTTGAAAGGAAGGATAGTGGTTTTTCTGGAAACCAACAGGCCGAGGCAGGATGGCATTACCAAGCCATGGAGTGGAGGCGTGGCCTAGTGGTTGGGGCAAGGTACTTCAGGCCGGAAGGTTGGGGGTTCAAATCCCACTAGAGCACAGCAACCTTGGGCCGGAAGGACTGGGGTTTCTAGTCCCACAGGTGCTCCTTGTGGTCTTGGGCAAGCCACTTAACCCTCCATAGCCCATGTTCCCTGTAAAATAGTTATCTCCAAGTTATAATGCCCTGTTCAATGTAATTTCAGTTTGTTCAATGTAAACCGCACTGATGCAGAATAGCACGGTATATAAGAGAATGTAAATAAATAAATAAGCAAAGATTGTTGCCAAACAAATCTGATTGATTTCTTTGACTGGATGACCAGAGAACTAGATTAAGAGCATGCAATGGATGTGGTCTACTTTGATACTGCTCCTCATAGGACACTTCTGAAAAAACTGAGCAGTCTGGGGATGGATCCCAAGGTGGTGAAATGGATCAAGAACTGGTTGACTGACAGACTAGAGAGGGTAGTGGTGAATGGAAATTACTCTGAAGAAAGGAGGGTGAATACTAGAATGCCTCAGGGATCGCTCCTGGGACCACTACGTTTCAATGCCTTTGTGGGTGATGTTGCTGAAAGATTTAAAGGAAAAGTTTGTTTTTTAGCAGATGATCTGCAGTACAGAGAAAGTACACAACATGAGAAAAAATTAGAAAAATGGTCTAATGCTTGGCAATCAAGGTTTAATGAAACAAGTGAAGAGTGATGCACTTGGGATGCAGAAACCCAAAAAAGCTGTATGCGACAGGGGACTTGGGGCTGGTGTGTACGGACTAAGACAGGGACGTTAGAATGAAAGTGTCTGAGGATCTCAAGGTAACAAAGGCAGTGGCCAAAGCCAGAAGGATGTTAGGCTGCATAGAGAGAGGAATAACTAGCAGGAGGAAGGAGGTATTGGTGTCCCTGTATAGATCATTTGTGAAGCCTCACTTGGAGCATTGTTTTCAGTTTTGGAGACCATAAAGATGTAAAAAGACTTGAAACCGTTCAGAGAAAGGTGACCAAAATGATATGGGGGCCTCAGCCAGAAGGTATATGAGAAAAGACTTAATTTGTTTAATAAAAATGTAAAGTTAAAAAAAATCTAAATATGTATACTCTAGAGAAGAAGAGGGACAGGGGACAAACAAACCTTGTTCAAAGATGAGGAATATGTAGGACTAGAGGACATGAAAAGAAGCTGCAAGAAGGTAAGCTTAGAAGCATCATAAGGTTACATGGAAAGGGTGTTGGATGCATGGAATACCCTCCTGGAGGAGCTGGCAGTGGGAGCAAAAACAGTGACGGAATTCAAACAGGCATGGAATAGACAGAGAATCAAAACAACCTTAAATAACGTACTCTCATATATAGAGAGGGGCAACCTGCCTGGAGTAGCAGGTACAACCTTAAGCTAAGGCAAGGGGGGGGGGGGGGGTAACCTGCATGTAGTGGCAAGTGCAATTCTACAACTCTAGCCACCTTACTGGGCAATCTAGATGGACAATGCTGAGAAAGTGTTCCTATATTACTAGTTTAACAATGCTTCCTGTATTTCAGGTCTACTTTAAAAGGTTTTTACCCCTTTTTGTGTGTGTACAAGGACCCTCTTCATTATATGTCACTATTAGTTAAAAGCCAAAATGTTTCTTTAAATTGCAACAAATGTAAGTACTGATTTAGTGAGGTTTGTTATTAAGACACATCAAGGAGTCCACCACCAATCAAACGAAAGAACTCCATTTGCTGAGATGGCAGAGTTAGTTTTGAGAAAAAGATCTGAGCTATGTAGGTGCTTAGTGTATGTTAGCACACACTCACTGCATTAGTGTGTCCTAAACAATTTAGTGCATGCTAAATTGATTTGCATGTGTTCATGTTTTTAATCAAAATGAATATGTGAAATAAACCAAAAAGATGCTCAAAAATCTAGGAAATATAAAGCTTTTGTCCTGTGCACATCAAATATTGAGTAAAATCCTACACCTTTTCTATGGAAGGGTGATTTGTGTTGAGTTTAGTACACCCAATCATTTTGCATTTGGCTCCTATGTGAGTAAGTACTTTCAACAGTGGGCGAAACATTGCACAAAAAGGAAGCATTTTAGTATTTTAATTCAAGCCCATTTACATAAATGCTAAATAATTATCTCTGCTTGCTCTGCCAGGTTTCTATAACACAAGTGACAGGTCGTATATCAAGCTCTGGAATAAAAATCGGTACATAAGTAACACTACAAAATGGAATACCGCCTATATTTTTAACTAGGTTCCATGCCCCTAATATTCATGCTGATAGAAAACATTCTTCAAGGATGCAAAAAATCAAAAACAAAAATGCAGAAAACCCCAAACAAGGCACAAAAAAATATTAAAAAAACAGAAAAAAAGAATGATTAAACACAGACCACATGTGAGAGAAACAAAAAAGCCAGACCAATTTGGGTAAAATAACTTCAATAAAATAAAATAACAGGAAATCCTGTTTCCCATCAGCACCGTGGACTCAGCTTTAACAGAGCCACACGAAAGGGAAGCACTCTTTCTTCACCGCGGCTCTGCAAAACTGAGCCGGGGCGGAGGGGAAACCAGCACTACAGGCTCTCCGGGGGGGGGGGGGGGGAGAGGCGGGCGGCCGCGGGCTCCTCATTCTGCCGCTGCCACTAATGGAGCGGCAGCTGCTTCTTACCCCGGAGGTTTTTATTTGTTTTTCAATTTCCCTGGGGGGGGGGTAGGGGGGCTAGGACTGGAACTGGGCTGATGGGGGGGTTTAGAACTGGAAATGAGCTGATGAGGGTTAGGACTGGAAATGGACACGGGGGGTTAGGACTGGAAATGGACTGATGGGGGAGTTAGAACTGTAAATGGGCTGAGGGGGCTTAGGACAGGAATTGGGGCTGATCGGGAGGGGGCTAGGTCTGGTACTGGGGGAGGGCTAGGACTGGAAATGGACTGATGGGGGGTTAGGACTGGAAAAGGGCTGATGGTGGGGTTAGGACTGAAAATGGACTGATGGGGGTTTAGAACCAGAAATGGACTGATCAGGAGGGGGGCTAGGACTGGCAATGGGCTATCAGGAGGGGGCTAAGACTGGTAATGGGCTATCAGGGGAGGGCTAGGACTAGAAATGGACTGATGGGGGTTTAGAACTGGAAATGGGCTGATGGGGGGTTAGGACTGGTAATGGGCTATGGGGGGACTAGGACAGGAAATGGGCTGATTGGGGTGCTAGGACTGAAAATGGACTTATTGGAGGGTTATGACTGGCAACGTATTGGAGTGGAGGAGTAGCCTAGTGGTTAGAACACTGGCTTGGTAACCAAACAACCAGGGTTCAATTCCCACTAGCAGTCCTTGTGGCCTTGGGCAAGTCACTTAACCCTCCATTGCCTTGGAAGAAAGGCCTGGCAATCTACTTCCGGTGACACTGCCAAGAAAACCCAGGAGCTTCTGGGTTGCCAGGAGTCAGGGCTGACTCGAAGGCACACATTGCATTGCATTTGCATGACTGGTAATGGGCAGATGGGGGCTAGCACTGGAAATGAGTTAGGACTGGTAATTGGCTGATTGGGGGGTTAGGACTGGAGTGGGTTGATAAAGGGGATAGGACTAGTAATGGGCTGGGACAGGAAATGGGCTAATAGGGGAGGGGAGGGGAGGAGAGGGCTGCTGGCCCTGGAAGAAAACTAGGGGCTAGGGTACAAATGGGCTGATACGGGGGGATGGTAGAATAGGACTGGAAGGGAGTGGATATTGAGAGGGTCTGCCCTGGGGAAGGAGGGGGCAGGAAGGGAGATGACACAGGGGAAGGAGGGGGCTGGAAAGGAGATGACACCTTGGATGTACTGAAGGGGGACTGGAAGGGAGCTGACACTTGGGGATTGGAGTGGTAGGTGGCTGGATAATGGGGAGGAGGCTGGAAGAGAGCTAACATGTAAATGGCACTGGCACTGTTATGGACAGGCACAGTAGAACAGCTACAGTCCTTTCATCAATGGCTTAATCACTGTGATGTGAATCTATCTTTTTCTTTGGAATACAGTGCCACATCCATTTCATTTCTGGATGTTAATCTGTCAAGGTGATATTCTGGTTTCCACAGTGTACTCTAAGCCCACTCACCCTATGGCCTTTCTCCATTTTGTCAGTGCACATCCTCAACGTCTTAAAGATAGTTTTGCCTTTTGCTCAGTTCCTTCGTTACCGTCGGAACTGTTCTATGGTTTCTGACTATAAATGGGAATCTCAGAATATGGAAGAATCTTTTTTAGCTCTAGGCTATCCATTCCATCTGGTCCATAGAGCTCAGACTCGTGCATGCTATAATGATCGGGATTGTTCTACATTGATGGATCCTGCCTTTGTCCATTTTGTTTCAAGATTCAATCCTTTAAGCTATCAACTATCCAAGATTATTCATCATCATTCCCATGTCATTCGTCTGACTCCGGGCTTGGGTCAACAATGGATTAGATCCGTCTACACAAAGAGTTCAAATCTGAGAGACCTTCTCTGTCCGTCTGCATTTACCAGAATGGCATCTACACCTTCTGTCTCAACTCGTCATCATAGTTGTGGGCATTGCTCGGTGTGTTTTATGATGGAGTCTTGTCAAACCTTTGACCATAATCACCGAACTTATCCTTTACACCATTCCACAACTTGTGATAGTGTGGGAGTTGTGTATTTACTTCGATGTCCTTGTGGCTTGGGATATATCGGGAAGACCACACGAGCTTTGCGGATACGCCTTATAGAACATCGGAGACAACTCCGCCACTCGGTGGAAGGCGCACCTTTAGTTCTGCACTGTCAATCTTTTGGTCATCAGTTTGAAGATTTGAAATGTATAGTCATTGCGCAGTGTATACCTTCTGTCTATGGTGGGGATTGGAACAAGACTCTAATTCGCTTAGAACAACATTGGATTTTTAATTTGGACACAGTGACTCCAAAAGGTCTTAATGAATCTATTGAATGGAAGATCTGTTTTTGATTTCTCTTGAATACATTTTGGGAGGATGCGTTTTTGACATCATTATTGCTTGGGTGGGTTGGGCGGTTATTTTTCTATCATCTTTTTTCTTTTGTTTTTTGAGCATAGGAGTTGGGCTCAGATATAGTATACTTGTAGGTGACTCACGGTTTCTTTTTGTGTGTTGCCCGATCGTTTTTTTGTTTTGTCGGGGGATTTCCTCTGATGTCATCAGGCATGACCTTTTTAATCACGCATGCTTAGTATACTTACTCTCGGCGTTTTTTGGACTTTTCAGTTGCTTGTTCGCAGCTCTTCTCTGCTCCCGTGTACAGCTTTATGTAAGTTCTTGGTTCCTTATCTGTTGTCTTGGTGCTTTTTTGAACTGGCATGTTTTCTTTTTCTTTTTTATATAAGACCATAAGAACATAAGATATGCCATACTGGGTCAGACCAAGGTCCATCAAGCCCAGTATCCTGTTTCCAACAGTGGCCAATCTAGGTCATACGTACTGTGATGCAGCAGACCCTCTTGCAGATAGAAGAAAAGTTTTAAATCCAGAAAAAAACAGGTATAAGCTGCAATATCCTGAAGATCCACATAGAGGGAGCAGGAGAGTCAGTACAGAGTCTGAAGAACCATGCCTCTATGGGCAGGACTTGGGCCCAGTCAGTTTGGATTTAAGCAGAGGCAGGTCTGAATCAAGAGAGATCCAAAGAGAGATCCAGAGAAGTATCCGGAGAGAGGAGGACAGAGATTCAAGAGCCAAAGAAAGGGCAGTCTTGAATGAGAGAGAGAAAGCAGGCCTGAGAAGCAACGAGAGTGCTGGCCTGGGAGAAAAGTGGAGAACACAGAGGACTGGTGAGCAGAGAGGAACTGAAGGAGCAAGGCCACCAGGCAACGACAGCCTCAGGAGTGAAGGCAAGGGCAGATGGCAACAGCTGCAGCCTTGGCACAGAGAGGTTCGTCCATATACTAAGGCAAGAGAGATATCGTGGGAGAACTTGGGCCATCCTGAGTTAGAGGACAACCGGACTAGGCCTCAAGCCTTCCCTGAGAAGGAAAGAAGAAAGCTCAAAGGTAAAGCTTCTATTACTTGCAATTGTTTGCTCAAGCCTAGCATAAGAGAAAGACAGGGGAAGGAAGTTTCTCCTTGTAACAATGACATTTATAAGCAAAAGCTAACAGACAATTTCTCTAAGAGGAGAACTGTAAATACTAAGCATTGTGCTGAGAGAACTTTTAAAACTATAGCTGATGAGGAGCCATTGTTTTACCCAGTGGCCAGAAACCGACGCCCTAACCTAACTACCAGACACTGGGAAACTGTACGGCACGCTTTTAAAAAGCCAGACTTCAGTTATGCAGAAGCCTCAGACTCAGAGCTATCAGACATAGAATTTATGCAAGTGGAATCTGCAGGCGAAGAGTCTGATGAGCCGATGGAATGTACATATTGTACAGCATTGAAGCTGTAGTTTATTTCTAGCTCCATGAATGCATAAGTGAATGCAGTGTTTTGTCTTACCTTAAATTACTGTGAAGTTAACAGCCATTACTTTGACCGTTTTATTTGTGCTTTAAACCTGATGCAAGGACTTGTTCAGTTGTGTTACTTTCCAAAGCCGTTTATCTTGTTTTTGAACCATTTTTGTGCAAAGGGGAAATAAAGCCTTTTTCATTTTTCCCTCCATTTTCGTGTGAACTTGTTCTTTTTGGGGAAGTTGGTAATGAGGCCGGCACAAGGGACTGCTACCCTTGACCCTCGCACCTGTCCAACCCCAATCACCATAATCTTATGTGCGCTCCCCAGCCCTTCCGTGGAAAACTACGCCGCCACCAGGGGGGACTGCGGGGGACATAAGTGGCGTAGTTGGCAGGATACTTGACGGCACCCATAAGCCTCCAGGACTGTACCTGCAACTGTACCAAGGAAAGTACAATCTTTCTCTTTTTTTTTTGAAAAAAAACAAAAAAAAACCTCAAAGTAAAACCCGAACCGTCTTGCTACAAAACTGGACCGGAGGAAAAGCCTGGAATAGAGCAGACACCAAAACTGGATTGGAGTTGGAAAACGTGGAGTGGAGTACCTGAAATACGGACCGGATTTAAAAGAAAATCCTGAAGGTTGGAAATCCTGCGGCGAGTCTAGAAGCAGTGGAGCGACCTTGGGATAACAGCATATATTCCCCAAAGCTGACTCAACACTAGAACCAGGTAATACGTACTTAAGCCTACCTAGTGTTGGATATCTGTTGAAGTCAAAAAAAAAAAAAAAGGAAAAAAAAAAAAGGAGAGGGGTGTGGAGAAGTTTTTGTAAAGAGCCACACTTGGGTTTTTTTTCTCTGTTTGTTCTTTCACCAGGTACCATGGAGCCTAAAGAATTATGTGCCTGGATGGCACACCAGTTCAGCAAGCAGGCGGAGCTGGCACAACAGAGCCAAGAACAAGCGCTGAAGGCGATACAGGCACAGCAACTCCCAGTCCTAGAAACGATGGACAGGTGGCTCACGCAGCAGCGGGAGGAACTGGCCAAAAGCAAGGCGGAGAAGCTATCGGTCACCGGACTGGTAAACCCTGACCACGGACAATGGTCCTGTTCTGATTTAGTGATTGGCAAGCTAAGTCCGAACGATGATATAGATGACTTTTTAGATACATTTGCTCAAATTGCACATTCAGCTAAGTGGCCAGAGGAGCAGTGGGCAATACGGCTAGCAGCATCACTCACGGGTGAGGCGCTGGCTGCCTATAGGTCGATGCCCCCGACTTTAGCAAATTCTTATAAAGATGTAGTAATAGCGATTAGGGATCGTATGGGCCTTACGCCATTAGCTTACAACAAAATGTTTAGGGCTACCTTTCTTAAGGCTAATGAAACACCCAAGGCACTAGGCCATAGATTACATAGCCTAGCCCATAAGTGGTTACAGACCGAGAAGAAGAGCACAGGCACCCTAATGGAGGCTATAATTCTTGAGCAGTACATGATTGCCCTACCCAGTAGAGTGCAAAATTTCTTAATGTTACAGAACTGTTGCACTACCACAGAGGCAATAGCCCTTACAGAGAGGTATTTAGAGGCCGAAAAAGTGACCCAGCCTAGGGCAGGCCCAAAAATAGCCATGGGGTTGGAGGCACAAAAAAGGGAGAGTCCCTCACGTCCTTCAGTTGGGCGGTGGAAAAATGATAAGCCCCTAGTAAAAGAGAGTGCAAGGAAATGTTTCACATGTGGAAAAAGGGGACATTTACAGTATGAGTGTTATTCACGAACTGCCTTGGTGAGAGAATCACCAAGACCAATACGTAATGGTTTTCTGCTTGATGTAAAAGTACAAGGTATAAGTGTGCAAGCGTTATTGGATTCTGGAGCCGACCAGACCATGGTTTCTAAAAAATTATGGTCAACGATCCAGGCTCATGGCCTTTCGGTTCCAGAATCTCCACAGGGATATGTAAAGATAAAGTGCGTGCATGGAGCAGCCACACGCTATCCGGTTTATAAATTGTGGGTAAAAGGTATGGGCATTGTAAAGGAAATGCTGATCGCAGTAGTGCCTAGGTTACCACAGGAATTGGTCCTGGGCCGTGATTGGCCACAATTTAGGAAAACTTTAAAGGAAGGTTTGTCGCCTCAGAAAAGGCCAGATTCCACTTGCATGCAACCTGATCTGTCGGAAGCTCCCATACCCCAACTGAGTAGTATGGAGAAGGATACAGGGGAGATCAAGGCTCTAGTCTCCACAAGGGCACACTCCCAAGATGGTGAGAAGCCCTCTTGTTCAACAGACGCTTCCATAGGAGATCTCCCTTTGCATGATGAGCTAATAGGGGACCCATCAAGGAAAGGACGAAAACCTAAAGCCGACCGAAGGAGAGAGAGGAAATGTCGATACCAAGGGAGAGCTGAGTTGGAGGCAGGAAGAGGCATGCCTTGGATACCGGCGGATGTGATAGAAAAGTTCCCCTCCTTTAAAATGGAGCAAAGGACGGACCCTGCATTGGTCCGGGCGATCGAGCAGGCCCAGGAAGACTGTGAGACATACCCCAGATTCATCATGGATGAAGATATCTTGTATCGAGAAAGCAAAGATTTGCGAACTGGACTTATTCGTAAACAGTTAGTGGTCCCGAGCAAATTTAAATTGTCCGTCTTGCGACTAGCACACGACCATCCAATTGGAGGCCATAAGGGATCACAAGGCACCCTGGACCAGATTTTAGCCAGGTTTTACTGGCCGGGGGTTTTCCGAGAGACAACACGCTTCTGCGAATCCTGCGCGTCCTGCCAAAGGGTTACACCGCACAGACCAGCGGGAGTGCCGCTAGTCCCGATGCCGGTAATAGCGGAACCCATTAGGAGACTGGCCATGGACATCGTGGGACCACTTATCAAGACTCCGCGGGGCTTCCAGTATATTCTGGTAATTATTGACCAGGCCACTCGATTCCCCTGGGCAGTTCCCTTGAGGAATATTTCCGCTAAGTCCATCGCCGCCGAGATGGTCAAATTATTTTGCGAGGTCGGATTCCCGCAAGAAGTCTTGACCGACAGGGGGAGTAATTTCCTATCAAAATACCTCGCCCAAGTCTGGTATGCATTCGGGATCCGACACGTGAAGACAGCAGCCTACCATCCCCAATGCAATGGGTTGGTAGAGCGCTTAAACCAAAGTATAAAGCAGATGCTTAGACGGGCCTTAAACGGACAAATGAAAGAATGGGACACCATGTTACCCTTCATACTATACGCCTGCAGGGAAAGGAAACAGAACTCGTTAGGTACATCGCCGTATGAGCTCATGTACGGACGGATGCCTAGAGGTATACTAGACGTGTTGAGAGAACAATGGACCGAGCCAGTAGAAGAGGAAGTAGGTATACCCCTATTCCTGAGGGATTTAAGAACACGCCTAGAGCGAACTTCCCGGTTTGCCACGGAAAAACTCAAAGAGAGTCAAAGGAAACAGAAACAATATTACGACAGGCGGACGAAACCAAGACACTTAAAGGTGGGAGAGAAGGTAGTGGTTCTAGTACCCGGAGCTGCTCCTAAGTTTGAGTACCAGTGGACACTGTTCCCTCTAAGCTGTGCGCGTGTGCGCGCGCACACACCTCGCCGAGCGAGCGCACATACTTTACAACAGAGCGCACAAAAATTACAGCTCTGATTCTGATAGAAAACAACACAGACGTCTTAAAATTTAAAAGTTATGATTGTAATTACTAGAAATTTCCCGCTTCATTTAGTAATCGTCTATTTTCATTTAATTTGATTAAAATCAATGTGGTGTACATACTGTATTCTGATGTGTAGTCAAATTTTAAAGTATATAACTCTGAGTGTCGTCATGTGGCGCACAAAAATTTAACCTTCCTTCAAAAGTTGCACACAGCTGATATTTTATGCGCACACAGCCTACAGAAAATTATAGGGAACATTGCCAGTGGAAGGGTCCTCATACGGTCGTTAACCCGGTGGGCACCACTTCCTATGTCGTTCGAGACACAAAAGGACGGGAACAGGTCTATCACGCCAATCTTCTTCGATCTTGGCATGAACGGGACATGCTGTGGGCTCATACTGAGCATGGGTATCACCTCAACAGGAGGCTGGCAAACAACAGTCAAACAACACATGGTCACAAGCAGCATTGTAAAGCTGATATCAGGTCCTGTATTACGTGCTGCGGAGAAGAGTTTCCCCCAGCCCGTAATATTTTAAGAAGGGGGATGTGTGATGCAGCAGACCCTCTTGCAGATAGAAGAAAAGTTTTAAATCCAGAAAAAAACAGGTATAAGCTGCAATATCCTGAAGATCCACATAGAGGGAGCAGGAGAGTCAGTACAGAGTCTGAAGAACCACGCCTCTATGGGCAGGACTTGGGCCCAGTCAGTTTGGATTTAAGCAGAGGCAGGTCTGAATCAAGAGAGATCCAAAGAGAGATCCAAAGAGAGATCCAGAGAAGTATCCGGAGAGAGGAGGACAGAGATTCAAGAGCCAAAGAAAGGGCAGTCTTGAATGAGAGAGAGAAAGCAGGCCTGAGAAGCAACGAGAGTGCTGGCCTGGGAGAAAAGTGGAGAACACAGAGGACTGGTGAGCAGAGAGGAACTGAAGGAGCAAGGCCACCAGGCAACGACAGCCTCAGGAGTGAAGGCAAGGGCAGATGGCAACAGCTGCAGCCTTGGCACAGAGAGGTTCGTCCATATACTAAGGCAAGAGAGATATCATGGGAGAACTTGGGCCATCCTGAGTTAGAGGAAAACCGGACTAGGCCTCAAGCCTTCCCTGAGAAGGAAAGAAGAAAGCTCAAAGGTAAAGCTTCTATTACTTGCAATTGTTTGCTCAAGCCTAACATAAGAGAAAGACAGGGGAAGGAAGTTTCTCCTTGTAACAATGACATTTATAAGCAAAAGCTAACAGACAATTTCTCTAAGAGGAGAACTGTAAATACTAAGCATTGTGCTGAGAGAGCTTTTAAAACTATAGCTGATGAGGAGCCATTGTTTTACCCAGTAGCCAGAAACCGACGCCCTAACCTAACTACCAGACACTGGGAAACTGTACGGCACGCTTTTAAAAAGCCAGACTTCAGTTATGCAGAAGCCTCAGACTCAGAGCTATCAGACATAGAATTTATGCAAGTGGAATCTGCAGGCGAAGAGTCTGATGAGCCGATGGAATGTACATATTGTACAGCATTGAAGCTGTAGTTTATTTCTAGCTCCATGAATGCATAAGTGAATGCAGTGTTTTGTCTTACCTTAAATTACTGTGAAGTTAACAACCATTACTTTGACCGTTTTATTTGTGCTTTAAACCTGATGCAAGGACTTGTTCAGTTGTGTTACTTTCCAAAGCCGTTTATCCTGTTTTTGAACCATTTTTGTGCAAAGGGGAAATAAAGCCTTTTTCATTTTTCCCTCCATTTTCGTGTGAACTTGTTCTTTTTGGGGAAGTTGGTAACGAGGCCGGCACAAGGGACTGCTACCCTTGACCCTCGCACCTGTCCAACCCCAATCACCATAGTCTTGTGCGCTCCCCAGCCCTTCCGTGGAAAACTACGCCGCCACCAGGGGGGGCTGCGGGGGACAGTACCTAGCAGTTTCCCCAAAAGACACAGGTTCCGCAATGCTTGTACAGGGTCAAGCATTGATATCTTGGGTCCCTTCTTAATAATGGTTTATGGACCTTTCCTCCAGGAATTTGTCCAAACCTTTTTTAAACCCAGCTACACTAACAGCTTTTACTACATCCTCCGGTAAGAAATTCCAGAGTTTGATTACACGTTGAGTGAAAAAATATTTTCTTTTATTAGTCTTAAATAGTTTACCCTGTAGCTTCATTGCATGTCCCCTAGTCTTTCTATATTCTGATAACATAAACAATCGATCTACGTTTACCTGTTCCACTCCGTTCATTAATTTATAGACTTCTATCATATCTCCCCTCAGCCGTCTCTTTTCCAGGTTAAAGAGCCCTAACCTTTTTAGCCTTTCTTCATAGGAGTATCCTTCCATTCCCTTTACCATTTTGGTGGCTCTTCTCTGAACCTTTTCTATTGACTCTATATCCTTTTTAAGATACGGCGACCAGAATTGCACACACTATTCAAGGTGCGGTCTCACGATGGAACGATATAGAGGCATTATAATATCTTTTGTTTTATTTTCCATTTCTTTCCTTATGATACCTAGCATTCTATTTGCTCTCTTGGCCGCCGCAGCACACTGGGCCGAGGGTTTTAACATGTTATCCACAATGACGCCTAAATCTTTTTCCTGGGTGGTGGTTTCTAATGTGGAACTTTGCATTGTGTAACCATAGTTTGGGTTGTTCTTCCCTAGGTGCATAACTTTGCACTTGTCCACATTAAATTTCATCTGCCATTTTGATGCCCAGTCTTCTAATTTATCAAGATCCTCTTGCAATTTTCCACAATCCTCTTGGGTTTTAACAACTTTAAATAGTTTTGTGTCATCTGCAAATTTGATAACCTCACTCGTTATTCCACTTTCCAGGTCATTTATGAATATGTCAAAAAGCAGCGGACCCAGCACAGATCCCTGGGGTACACCACTATTCACCTTTCTCCATTGGGAAAATTGGCCATTTAGTCCAACCCTCTGCTTTCTTTCTTTTAACCAGTTCTTGATAGACAGTAGTACACTGCCTTCTATCCCATGACTCTTTAGTTTTGCCAAAAGTCTCTGATGAGGGACCTTGTCAAAGGCTTTCTGAAAGTCCAGATACACTATATCAGCCGACTCACCTTTGTTCACCTGTTTATTCACACTTTCAAAAAAACATAACAGATTAGTAAAACAAGATCTTCCTTGTCTAAAGCCATGTTGGCTGTCTCCCATTAGGCCATGACTATTGTGGTACTGCAGAGCCTATGCAAACAGAAAAAAAGGTTTTAAATTCAGAAAAAAGATTCCAACACCAGATGCGACATTACGAGGAGCCAGATAGGGGGAGCAAGAGAGACCTTCCAGGGCCTAGAGAACCGCACCCCAGAGCTTGTGATGTGATGCCGGCCAACAGCCAGTCCAGGAAAGGGGGAGTTCCTTTTAAGAAAGGCTGGGAAGTTGGAAGAGGGGGAAAAGGAGGAGAAGAGAAAGAGAAGGAGTCTTGGCAAAGAGACCCGAGAGGAAGGAGTTCCTGGCAAGGAGACACAGAGAGTCCGGTGCAGCAAGATACCAGGAGTTCTTGGCAAAGAGACACTGGGAGGAAAGGTACCAGGAGAGAAGCAGAGGTCAGAGGTTTATCTGATGAACCGGTACCAGCAGACTCAGGACCCTGTGGAAGTTACCAGAAGGGTGGTGAAGTCATTGCCATAGGTGGTAACACTCCTTATTCAAGGAGAAAGTGGTATGGTGTGAGAGAGAGATAACTCCACCCGAAGGCCAGCTGGACAGTGGGAGGCCTGCTACTCGAGTAAGGCTGAATTGCAGCAGGACTAGGCCTCAAGCCTCAGCTCACTGGGATAAGCCTGGAGAACAAGGTAATCCACATTTTTATACTTCTAATCGTTATAACCTGATGACACAGGGAGCACAAGGAACAAGGGTGTGCTCGCCTTATCAAGCTGTTTGTAAGACAGGACACAAGCTTTTACCAGATAAAAGACTGTTTAATATAAGGCACCAAGACAAAGGAAGGTATTCTCCTAGCAAGCATTCGTATGACCGAGGCCCAAACCTAGGCCCAGAACATTGGAGGCTGATACAAGCTGTATATGAAAAGCCTCAGCGTATTCCACCAGACTACACTGATACAGAGTCACAGCTCTCAGACCCACAGCCCATGCAGGTGGAATTTATTGAGGACCCTTCCGAAGTGCCCATGGATTGTAGCTACTGTCAGGCAGGAAGCCTAGAATCCCTGCCTAGTGTATAAAGCAGGGCTCAGCAAGCAAAGACTGTGTGGTTTATTGTATAAATTCCTGTGAAGATAACAGTGGATAAAGCAATGCCTGGTTATGTTTCTTTTCTACCTGAAGTAAGGTTTCTTTATGTTGACGTAGATTCCACTACCTGAATCATTGTGCATTAAGGGAAATAAAAAGCCTTTCTTTCCCTACTCTCGGACTTTGTGTTTACTTGAGGTTTTGGTACACGGAAGGCCACTGGGAACAGATACCCAGACCCTGCATACAAGGACCAAACTCAAACTAGAAAAATAACTCATGTCCACCCGACCTGCCTTAACCACCTTTGACCACTAGGGTGGCGGTGCGACACTATCTACATGCTGAGTAATTTTATTCTTTATGATGGTTTCTACCATTTTTCCCATTACTGACGTGAGGCTCACCAGTCTGTAGTTTCCCGGATCACCCCTGGAACACTTTTTAAAAATTGGTGTTACATTGGCGATCCTCCAATCTTCAGGTATTAGAGAAGATTTTAATGATAGATCAGAGATTACTAATAGCAGGTCTGCAATCTCATATTTCAGTTCTTTCAACACCCTTGGATGTATACCATCCGGCCCAGGTGATTTGCTACTCTTCAGTTTATCTAATAGTTGTAATACATCTTCCCGATGTATCGATATTTCCTTCAATTCTTCCACACCTTTAAATACCACTTCAGTCATGGGTAACATCCCTACATCTTCCTCAGTAAAGACCGAAGCAAAGAATTCATTCAGTCTCTCCGCTATCGCCTTGTCGCCTCTTAGTGCCCCTTTAACTCCTCTATCATCTAATGGACCAACTGACTCTCTCACAGGTTTTTTGCTCCGAATGTACTTGAAAAAATCTTTATTTCACGGTTTTGCTTCCACAGCAAGCTTCTTCTCAAATTCTCCCTTTGCCTGCTTTATCAATGCCTTGCATTTGACTTGCCAGTGCTTGTGCTGTTTCCAGGTTTCGTCGTTTGGCTCTTTTTTCCATTTCCTGAAAGATGCTTTTTTGGCAACAACAGCCTCTCTGACCTCACCTTTAAACCATGCTGGCAGTATTTTGGACTTCCTTCCACTTTTCTTAAAGCGTGGAATACAGCAGGTCTGGGCTGCCAAGATAGTATTTTTCAACAACACCCAAGCTTGATGTAAGTCTTTAACCTTTGCAACTGCTCCTTTTAGTTTTTTCTTAACTATTTTCCTCATTTTATCATAGTCTCCCTTTTGAAAGTTAAAAGGTAGTACTGTGGATTTCCGTACTATCCCTTCTCCACTAATTAAATCAAAGGCGATCATGCTATGATCACTATTGCCAAGTGGCCCGAACACCCTTATCTCATGCACTAGATCTGGTGTTCCACTAAGGACTAGGTCTAATATGGCTTCCCCTCTGGTTGGTTTATGAACCAGCTGCTCCAAGAAGCAGTCATTTATGTTATCTAGGAACTTTATCTCCCTAGTATGTCCTGCCGTGACACTGACCCGTCGATACCGGGTTAATTGAAATCACCCATTATTATTACTGCACTGTAACTTTTGTTAGCTTCCTTGATTTCTTTGAGCATTTCATCATCCATTTGTTCATTCTGGCCCGGTGGTCGATAGTACACCCCCACTGCCATTGCCTTCCCCTTTTTACATGGAATTTCAATCCATAGAGATTCTACAGCAAATTTTGTTTCCTGCAAAACTTTAATCATTTCTGACTCAATGCCCTCTCTAACATAGAGCGCAACCCCTCCACCAATTTGATCAGCTCTATCATTACGATATAGTTTGTACCCAGGTATCACAGTGTCCCACTGGTTGTCCTCCTTCCACCATGTCTCTGATATTCCAATCATATCTAACCTCTCATTTAGTGCTATATATTCTAACTCTCCCATTTTATTTTTTAGACTTCTAGCATTTGCATACAAGCATTTGAGAGACTGCATTTTATTCATATTAATTTGGCTATTGGTAGACATGGGTAATTTGGGATCTTTAAGCTCTGTCTCCTCCATACTCAAGGGCATTTGGGCTACTTTACTCTTTTTTGGAACCTCTCTGCTTTTGGTAGTATCCTTCAAGGATACATTCTTCCGAACCATCCGCTCTTGGGCGACTGTTGGCTTTCCCCTATTATCTAGTTTAAAAGCTGCTCTATCTCCTTTTTAAAGGTTAATGCCAGAAGCCTGGTTCCATCCTGGTTAAGGTGAAGCCCATCCCTTCGGAAGAGCCCCTCCTTTCCCCAGAATGTTCCCCAGTTCCTAACAAATCCAAAACCCTCATCTCTGCACCATTGTCTCATCCACGCATTGAGACTCCGGAGCTCTGCTTGCCTTTTGGGTCCTGCACGTGGAACGGGAAGCATTTCGGAGAACGCTACCCTGGAAGTTCTGGATTTCAACTTCCTACATAAAAGCCTAAATTTCGCCTCCAGAACCTCCCTACCACATTTTCCTATGTCATTGGTACCGACATGTACCAAGACAGCAGACTCCTCCCCAGCACTATCTAAGACCTTATCTAGGTGGCGCGTGAGGTCCACTACCTTCGCACCAGGCAGGCATGTTACCAGGCGATCCTCATGTCCACCAGCCACCCAGCTATCTACATGCCTAATGATCGAATCACCAACTATAACGGCTGTCCTAACCCTTCCCTCATGGGCACATGGCCCTGGAGAAACTTCCTCAGTGCGAGAGGGTTTTACATCACCTGGAGGACAGGTCCTAGTTACAGGATCACTTCCTGACACACCAGGGTGATGCTCTCCTGTCACATGACCTCTCTCCTCCATGGCAACAGGGATGCTGCCAGACTGGAGGTGGGAATTCAGGACTATATCCCTGTAGGTTTCGTCTATGTACCTTTCTGTCTGTCTTATGTTTTCCAAGTCTGCTACTCTAGCCTCTAGAGAACGGACTCGTTCCCTGAGAGCAAAGAGCAAAGAACTCCTTGCACCTAGTGCACAAGTAAGACCTCTCACCAACTGGGAGAAAATCATACATGTGACACTCAGTGCAAAAGACTGGAAAGCCCCCATCTCACTGCTGGACTGCTGTCTGCATCTTAGTTTTAAGTTTTTGTTTAGATCTTTAAGTTCTTTACTTACTAAGGGTTGCCAATAAAACTGTACCTAATACGTTTAATATACCTTGTTCACCTGAAGCTTAATTAATCTCATGTCCTTAGTGTATGACTGCTTTGGGTAATGAGCTTCAGCTGAGAGCACCTCCTGTCTGTTAAAATGTGTAAGTACCTATAAAGCTACGATTATCCCATGGGAGGGAGGGAGGGAAATAACACTTATTAAAAGAGGGCTGCTACACAGTACCCTGTCCTGTGCTGCTGAGGTAAGCTATATTCTTATTTGATTTAAATTATAGCTCTTTGCTGCTGCTAGGCTCTAACTTATTATGAAATTTAAACTACAGCTCTCTGCTGGGTTGTAAATTTAACCAGAAAGCTCTCTTCTGTGTTTTAAATTTAAACTAAAAGTACTTTGCTGATGCTAGGCCCTGAGTGACTATTAAATTTAAACTACAAGCTCTCTGCTGGTTCTAAATTTAACCAGAAAGCTCTCTTCTGTGTTTTAAATGTAAACTTAAACTGCTGCTACTAGGCCCTGACTGATTTAACAAAAAATAGTGGGTTCACAGATTAATTAGCTTTAATAAAAAGAATTCCTTTCAGAAAATTCCCAGAAGTATATACTCACAATTGCAGATCTCTCTCCAGAAGTAACAGTCCCCTTTTCTAGTCTTTCAAGACTGAGGATCACAGAACTCTGGTTGAGCTATTTATGCCTGTGTTGCTGAGGTAAGCTGTGACCAACTTCCTGGATGATTAACAGTCCTTGCTTCGATAGAAGGAGTCTTTCAAAATGGCCTTTTGATCTGCCACCTGGTGTTTACACCTATTGAAAAAGTTTCACAGGTCTCTTGCCCCCTAGGTAGAAGGCCTCTTTGTAAAGGTCTCTAGAAGACTATTTGCTGCTCAAAGAGTACTGACCCTGTTTTGCCTTTTGTGCTAATCTATATTCTTATTTGATTTAAATTATAGCTCTTTGCTGCTGCTAGGCTCTAACTTATTATGAAATTTAAACTACAAGCTCTCTGCTGGGTTCTAAATTTAACCAGAAAGCTCTATGCTGTGTTTTAAATTTAAACTAAAAGTACTTTGCTGATGCTAGGCCCTGAGTGACTATTAAATTTAAACTACAAGCTCTCTGCTGGGTTCCAAATTTAACCTGAAAGCTCTCTTCTGTGTTTTAAATTTGAACTAAAAGTACTTTGCTGATGCTATGCTCTGAATGACTATTAAATTTAAACTACAAACTCTCTGCTGGGTATGAAACTCTCCCATGTGAGAGTTTCTGTTTCTTGTTTTTTTAGGACCAGCGCTCTTTAGTGACTATGTTTGGCATGTTACATTTTTGAGCTTCCTGAGGAAGCCGTGAGGTGAAACCCCTGGTGTTGGGGCTCCTGCTGATATACTCGACTGCTGCAGTGCACTGTTCAGATGGTCTACAGATCTTCATGACTGCTGTGGTGCATTACCTTGTTGGTTTACTGCTCTCCAGATAAGTCCTTTGAACTATTTTTTGCAATATTGCTACGTTGCTGTGCTGTGGCCGTTTAAATTTTACGTCTACCTGTTTGGGTTCTTCATAGAGGTTTTTTTGGCCATTGATATATGTAGAGTCTTTGTGGCATGACTGTCCCTTGATTGACTCTTCCTCCTTATAGTTTCTGGTTGGAGGGTTGGCTGAAGTCTTTTTTCCTCTATAATTGAAGTTATTTTACCCAAATTGGTCTGGCTTTTTTGTTTCTCTCACATGTGGTCTGTGTTTAATCATTTTTTCTTTCTGTTTTTTAATATTTTTGTGCCTTGTTTGGGGTTTTCTGAATTTTTGTTTTTGATAGAAAACATTCAGCGTTGAAAATGAGCATGGGGGTGGAGCTTGCCCCATGCTAGAAAATGAAGACATGCCACTCATGCCCCATGTTACTAGTGCAAGTTTTATCACCACCCCCACTCTCCTTCTGTTTTACACGATCCGCATGGGTGCACTTTATGCCACCCATTGAGGTGGTTGTAAGCACACCCATGCGAAGTGTAACATCTCCAGTTAGCATGTGCCAAAACGCCTGCGCTACCCACAATGTGCATGATCTGCCCTGGAGTCGCTCATTTTCTGCCCCAACCTGCGCTATTCAGGTAGCAGGGGATTTTTAGCACAGCCGCATTTTTAGCGCACAGTACCTTTTACCGCTGCACACTTGGTGCGTGCTGAACCCCGCGCTACCTGGGAGTTCGCTTTAGCAAACATGCCTCAAAATGCATAAATTCAAAGGTCAATGAGCCTTAAACTAATAAATGGACTGAATACAAAACAATCCTACCCTTGGATTTTATCAGCTCAAGAATAGAAGAGTCACTCAATGTAAACCTTTGGAGGGTCAGGGCCTTTGGCCATTGGCAGCTCAAAGGTTTATGCCTCCCTTATCTCCAGAACTGAAGATTCCTCACTGGACTGACAACATCAGTTATCATCAGCCCAAGGATGGTGGGAGTTCCCTAAATACTGGGTGCCTCTGAAAACCTAAAGTATGAGTCCCTCCATGATACTGTGACAAGTCTCCCCCACTCACATACATCCAGATCACATATGACACCTGCCAAGCACTGCAGACAGCCACTGTAAGACAGCATGAGCAGGTCATGCAGTAAGATAGAACACATTTTATTTTATTTCTCTGCAGTCGTTTAGCTACTAGCACTATTTCCAGTTTTATGAGGAATATTAAAGGCTATAGAAAGCTTCTGGTCCCTCTGATTTAAAGGCCGGATCCTATGTCACATGATGAAATCCTGTTTTTAACAGTTCACCTTTATCATTATATGTCTATTAGGGGTATGGATAGACAAAGACGGATCAGTTTTTTTGCCTTTTCCCCCCGTTTTGAGAGGTTTTCAGTTTTTTTTAACACATGTATTTTTTTGTTTTTTATTTCTTGGATGTTATTGGATATACCACCTTTCTTAATGTAGAAGATTGTATGAAGGCAGTTTACATAGTATGTAGCACACTGGAGACCATAACATAAAAACACATTGATAATATGAAACACAGCATAAAAACAAATATAACAATAAATCATCATATAAAAATAAAACATAAATTTAGTCAACTACAACGGCCAGTTTGTTTTACGCATATTTTGAAAGAGGTCCAACTGGTTCTGATATTATGTCGCAATCATTTATTTTCATCATTTTTGCCCAAGCATTTGGTCCTTTTAGCTTACAGAAATTGATTGTATGCATATTAATTCATAAGTTTATGCAAGCACAATTGATTTTGTGTGCACTAAAATGTATAAGGTATCCAAAAGAAGAGAATGTGTGCTAGCGAATGCATGCCCTTGGGGTGGTCTGTGGATGGAGCAGAGGTAGTAAAGCATAAGAACATAATATATGCCATACTGGGTCAGACCAAGGTCCATCAAGCCCAGTATCCTGTTTCCAACAGTGGCAATCTGGTGGTTACAAGTACCTAGCAGTTTCCGCAAAAGACACAGGTTCCACAATGCTTGTATTGGAGCAAGCAATGGATTTCCCAGGTCCTCTTTAATAATGGTTTATGGACTGTTCCTCCAGGAACATGTCCAAACCCTTTTTAAACCCAGCTACACTAACAGCTTTTACAACATCCTCTGGTAACGAATTTCTGAGTTTGATTACGTGTTGGGTGAAAAAATATTTTCTCTTATTAGTCTTAAATAGGTTACACTGTAGCTTCATTGCATGTCCCCTAGTCTTTCTAAATTTTGATGGCATAAGCAATCGATTTATGTTTACCCGTTCCACTCCATTTATTAATTTATAGACCTCTGTCACATTTCCCCTCAGCCGTCTCTTTTCCAGGTTGAAGAGCCCTAACCTTTTTAGCTTCTCCTGATAAGGGTATCCTTCCATCCCCTTTACCATTTTGGTGGCTCTTCTCTGTATGTTTTCTAATAATGCCATATCCTTTTTAAGATACAGCGACCAGAATTGCACACAATATTCAAGCTACGGTCACACCATAGAACGATACAGAGGTATTATAATATACTTTGTTTTATTTTCCATTCCTTTCCTTATAAATCCTAGCATTCTACTTGCTTTCTTGGCTGCCGCTGCACACTGGGCAGATGGTTTCAACATGGTATCCATGATGATGCCTCATTCTTTTTCATGAGTGGTGGTTCCTAATGTGAAACCTTGCATCGTGTAACCATAGTTTGGGTTGTTTTTTCCTAGGCGCATAACTTTGCACTTGTCCACATTAAATTTCATCTGCCAGTTGAACATCCAGTCTTCCAATTTATCAAGGTCCTCTTGCAATTTTTCACAATCATCTTGTTTTTTTAGCAACTTTGAATAATTTTGTGTCATCTGCAAATTTGATTACCTCACTCTTTATTCTGTTGGGAAATTTGAGTTAGGTCTGCTTATATACTGGCTTTATATGACTGCACCCTTGCCTGGTGAAACTATGATTGGCACAGAAGACAATATCTATATGAGAGTATATGCTTGCCATAAGATAATAGATGTGGCCTGCTATGGAGGATTCTGGGTAAGCATATTCTGCATAGGAGTATGCAGAATATTGGGCCTAGTAATATCAGTAAGAAAGTACAGGTCAAGCAAAGAATTCAAACTAATGAGCACAAAATACTCTCTCTTACCCTGCCCGGTTTCAATTAGTGCCAAAAGAAGAAAAACACAGGAAGGGACAGAGGTCACTGGCCATGCATAGATGAGCAGACCTAAAAGCAGATCCAGATGTATAAAGGTCACAGGCCATGCATAGATGAGCAGACCTAAAAGCAGGTCCAGATGTACAAATGTAAAGAGATTCCCCCCTGGGAAAAGTGTTGCAGGACCCTGAGGCCCTGCTGACACCTAAGTAGTTATGATGGATTCACTGAAACTAATTTGAAGCAGACATTTGAGACAAGGAGAAATGTATATAAGGTGGTTATTTTGGAGGAAGGGTGGGCAGTGTTTTCTCCCCCTTCACAGAAAGAGAGAGAAAGTACTGTCTGCCATTTCTAGACAGGCTTTTGCTGTTCTGCATGACAATATTATTTTGCTGTTATGCTGAAATAAAGTTCTTGTAGCAACTGCCGTCTAAGTAATTCTTTGATTGGTGATATTTGGGCAACCGTTGTGGGAACCAGAAGATACAATTGGTGCCGAACCCCATACTTCTTCATTTTCTTTTCTAAATTGCCCAAGGACTCCTCTGACTGCAGTTTTGACTGGCCTGCGTTTTTATCAGAGGGACTACCTCCTGTTTTTCACAGAGAAAAAAAAAACAGGGGATGAGAATACCTTCTCATTAGGAGAAGAGGATTCCTTCTGCTGGTACAGAAGATAGGAATACCGCTCTGAGTGACGTCGAGAGAGATTTTGATACCCTAGGATGACTCTATTGGTGAGTGTTCAGTTTCCCTGTCTGTACGAAAGGACAGAAGACTTGCCCGGGTTCGAGTGGTGGGTAAGTAAGTAATTAATTCTGTTATGTAAGAAAATTGTTAGAGTGTCTCTGTATTTAGTTGTAACATTAGGGAAAGATTAGGGAAAGAAAGTTTTGCCCAGACATTAGGTCTCTCTCTGGGATTGATTGATGTACGCTTGAGACTGTACATATCATTGATATGAAGCGAGTGTGTATCTTTTTCCATGTTTCCATACCCCCATCACTGCGAGGGGGTTGGCTGGGTTTAGACGAAGCGCAAGAGTTGTATGTTTGTATGAGTCCTGGATAAGTAACTTCTCACCTTTGTAAATAAAAAGGTCTGAATTTTCCGTCTGTAAAAGCGAAGTTACCCCCCCCCCCCCTTTGCAAATAAAGAGGGGTTTGCCCCTGTTCCCAAACAGTGAAAACACCAGGTTTACAGATCTTAGAAAGAGGGACAGCTAAGGAGAATATTTATAGAAAAACAGGGATGATCACCTTATCTGGGATGCTCACAGACCAGAGAGGGTGACAATTAGATCTATTGAATAATAGCTTTCTAAGTATATTTTTGACTAATTATAGCTAGATAACTGAATTACTTTACAAGTTCCAGATCAAAGCGAATGAAGGAGCTGACTGCAGCTGAATTAAATAACCAGGGGGGAGTGGGTCTAGTTCAGTTTCAGTATTCTGATTAGATAGGCTGTTAGGTATAATGCATTTAACTCTGTCCTGTGTTTTTAGTTTTAGTCTTTAGTAAACACTGTCCTTTCATTACTGGCTACTTCAGTAGATTTTATGGTCCCTGGAGCTGAACTGATTAGAATTCTTTGTTAAAGTTGAACTAAGTGGGGAATTCCTGGAGAGCGTATCTGTTTGCTTTTATTTTCTTCCACAATACCTATGTGCTTGTAAGATGTCCCAGTCTCTGGAGAGGGTAAAACCGTTGGCCCGGAGTCCCTTGAACACAAGTGACAAGTGGTGTTTGTTTATCTGTCTCTATTCTTCCAAGTCTTTCCTGTCTTCTTTAGAACATTGAAAACAACAAAAAATCTTCCAGGGTCTGCTGTAGCAATTGATGTGCTGAGACGGCTAGTTTTTTTCCTCCTGTCTGTCTGAGTTTGTATTGTAACATGGAATGGATTTTCTGAGTTAGTGGATTGGGATCTGAATGTATTGTACACTGAAGTGAGAATCTTAGAAGCAGACCGCACAGATAATTGACAGTGTTTTATTCTGAACTGCCAGCTATTGTGTGCAGTGATCTGACTGGTAGAAAAACAAAGAAAAATAGTTTATAGTTTCAAGTACAGCCTGAAAATTTCAAATTGTTTCTTTTTCCCCTGTGCATATTTGTGTGCAGTAAATAAGTCTGATCCACATGTGTAAGTTTTATTTTTTTAATTTGGGATCTGAGTATATCCTGGTTAAGAAAAATTTGTCTGCTGTTTTCTGTGTCAGAAGATTAAATAGCTCTGCCTGGGTCTGTTAGAAAGCTTGTGTTGATAGGTCATAGGGCAGTTGTACACAATGCGGAACAAATTCCTATGTATGTGTTACTTTTTGAGAAGCTTATTTTGATTTTTCTAACAAATGTGGAAGATCCTAATTAACCAGAGATTTTAATAAAAGATCGTAGTGATGCTAAGATTAGTTTTGACTCAGTGATACAAGATCAGTTTTGTCATGTTCTTATGACTTTACAAATTTAAGATCAAACTGATAAAGGGAAGGGACTGCAGCTGGATTTTGTAACCAAGGAAAAATAGCTCTAAAGGTTGAGAAGATCTGTTTAAGAACATATGTAACCTTGTGATGCAAAGATGTTTAGTTAGTATTACATTGTTGGAGAAAATCCTTATATAAGATTATGAAGAAAAGATTTTTTTAAATTGTTTTTTAAGGTCCCTGAGTTTCTCAAGCTGAAGGGTATGTTGCTTTTCGGGATTGCCCAAGGGGAAATGGTTTGGCGAGGTTTCTCAGGAAAGCCTCTCTCCTCTGATCAGATGGGCTGCTGTGCTCAAGTGCCCCAGATGTTAGATCAAACAATCAAGGCATGAAATTGGAGAATCTGTTTCTGTTGTCCTTTGCCCTTCAGAGTGGGGGTTGACAACCCTGACAGGACAATGCTATTTGGAAATGATTTAAATCCCAAGTGAATGAGAAGTTATATGTTTGGTTTTGATCGAGCAAAATTAAAGATAGCATGCCGGTAAGGTGAAGCTAGCCCGAACACTGACTTGAGGTCTCCCCCTGACATGCAAAAGTATCAGTGTAATGAAAGACTCAGGATAATTACTTTGCCTTGTTCAGCACTCTCACTGAGAACAGTGTATACAATGGATTCTAGTCATACGTGAGAGAGAGAGACATGTGGCTGTCTTGTTGAAGGCCATACTTTGTCCTAATGGGACTACCGTTGTAAAAATGTTACAAAAATAATATTTTTATACTGTAGGGACTTTATTCAGATTGTTTAAGACAATTGATGTTTTGAATGAGCACATATGTCCATTTTTGAACCATACCAATTAAGTTAGTGAGAAAAAAAAAGGGACACTGTTTACTCATGCAGTTATATTTATTAAGAAAAATCCAAGTTTATATTTTCTATATACTATTTGTTTACCACAATACTAAGTTTTTAACAATTGTTTGATGTTCTTAGCATGCCAATTAAGAGGTGGTACTCTGATGGACATTAAACTGATGAAGGTTATTTAAAGTGACATATCTGTCTAATGAACATGTAAACAAATTTTATTCAACTATGCTGTCTCCAGAATCTTTAATTCAGGAAGTCATTTAAGCCCCAACACTTACTCAACAATTGGAAATAGACACCTGGAGACAGGCTAGGTGCATTTTGCACCCTGATATGCTTTGGAACATCCACACTGGTCATGTGGTACTTCCAGATGCTTTTTGCCTCATTTTGCCTTTGTATGTACTGGCCAGACATGCAGGGGTAAAAAGAGGGATGATTTGATGACAAATTTTCACAAATAAAAATTGGAGTAATTCTGAAACTTGCCAACCTTGCAGAATACGTGTGTGCAACTTGTCTAATCTATTAATATGTAAAGATCAGTTAAGGGTATGGTGGAGTATTTCCTACCAGCAAATGAATCTTCAGTGATGGAGAGATAAGAAGTTTATCAAACTGAGAGACACAGTTGATACCATATGAGATAGTTATGATCTTAAGTAAATGTGGATGAAATTATGTTTGTCACATTGCATTGTCTCATTGTAAAATCTAATCTAGAATATTTAGTCTTTTCATTTAATATTGGTTGCTGCTCTTCTGAATGGGACCTGGAACCATGTCACCAATTGCAATCCAGAGATTCCAGCAGAGGAAATTGGCCATAATCCAGATGGAACAGTCCACCCCAAGACCTCTGAACTAAACCACACTTAAACTTCAGAGACAGGTGAAGCGCACGACGCAGTCCTGAAAAACTGCTGGGAAGCAGGCCCAAATTATCTGAAAATAAAGACTATTAAGACTGATTGGGACTTTTGGGAAAATCTACAAGCCATTTGGGCTACAGCAATTGCAATACCCACACCAGCTCAAGTTGTACTGTAACATCTTCAAAGCTTTCTTCATCACTTTGTTGAATATTTGATGTGTCCAGTATTATTGCATGCTGTATGTCTTCCATTCTCTTAGAATGTTGCCTGCTGGTATTCCGGACTCGGAGGAGGCCTAACAGCTTTCTTTATAACTCTTTTAAGTATTGCTGTTTTTGGTATTCTTGCCTGCTGTATTTTTCCTATTTTATTAGGATGCTGTAAAAGAATGATATTGCAAAGTACAGTACCAAAGGCTGCCCCTTGATGATCCCTCCCTGTCTCAAATGGTTATTGTTATCAATGCCCCTTAGTGGGATTACTTTTGCCCCTCCACATAAAAAAGAAAAAGGAAAAGAAAAAGTGGAGAATGTTGGGAAATTTGAGTTAGGTCTGCTTATATATTGGCTTTATATGACTGCACCCTTGCCTGGTGAAACTATGATTGGCACAGAAGACAAGAAGACAATATCTATATGAGAGTATATGCTTGCCATAAGATAATAGATGTGGCCTGCTATGGAGGATTCTGGGTAACCATATTCTGCATAGGAGTATGCAGAATATTGGGCCTAGTAATATCAGTAAGAAAGTACAGGCCAAGCAAAGAATTCAAACTAATGAGCAAAAAATACTCTCTCTTACCCTGCCCGGTTTCAATTAGTGCCAAAAGAAGAAAAACACAGGAAGGGACAGAGGTCACTGGCCATGCATAGATGAGCAGACCTAAAAGCAGATCCAGATGTATAAAGGTCACAGGCCATGCATAGATGAGCAGACCTAAAAGCAGGTCCAGATGTACAAATGTAAAGAGATTCCCCCCTGGGAAAAGTGTTGCAGGACCCTGAGGCCCTGCTGACACCTAAGTAGTTATGATGGATTCACTGAAACTAATTTGAAGCAGACATTTGAGACAAGGAGAAATGTATATAAGGTGGTTATTTTGGAGGAAGGGTGGGCAGTGTTTTCTCCCCCTTCACAGAAAGAGAGAGAAAGTACTGTCTGCCATTTCTAGACAGGCTTTTGCTGTTCTGCATGACAATATTATTTTGCTGTTATGCTGAAATAAAAGTTCTTGTAGCAACTGCCGTCTAAGTAATTCTTTGATTGGTGATATTTGGGCAACCGTTGTGGGAACCAGAAGATACAATTCCCATTTCCAGGTCATTTATGACTATGTTAAAAAGCAGCAGATCCAAAACAGATCCCTGGGGAACTCCACTATTCATCTTTCTCCATTGGGAAAATTGGCCATTTAGCTCCACCCTTTGCTTTCTATCTTTTAACCAGTTCCTGATCCACAATAGTACACTGCCTCCTATCCCATGACTTTTTAATTTCACCAATAGTCTCTCATGAGGGACCTTGTCAAAGGCTTTCTGAAAATTCAGATACAATATATCAACCGACTCACCTGTTTATAACATTAGTAAGACAAGACCTTCCTTGGCTAAAGCCATGTTGGCTGTCTCCCACTAAGCATGACTATCTACATGCTCAGTAATTTTGTTCTTTATAATGGTTTCGACCATTTTTCCTGGTACTGACATCAAGCTCACCAGTCTGTAGATTCCTGGATCACCCCTGGAACCCTTTTTTAAAATTGGCATTACATTGGCCATCCTCCAATCTTCAGGTATTACAGATGATTTTAATGATAGTTCACAGATTACTAATAGTAGGTCTGCAATCTCATATTTCAGTTCTTTCAACATCCTTGGATGTATTCCATCTGGTCCAGGTGATTTGCTACTCTTCAGTTTATCGAATAGTTGTAATACATCTTCCCAGTGTATCGATATTTCCTTCAATTCTTCTGTGGCATCACCTTTAAATACCATTTCAGTCACAGGTAACATCCCTACATCTTTCTCAGTAAAGCCTGAAGCAAAGAATTAATTCAGTCTCTGTTATGGCCTTGTTCCCTATTAGTGCCCCTTTTACCCCTCTATCATCTAATGATCCAACTGACTCTCTCACTAGTTTTTTTGCTATGAATGTACTTTATTAAGAGTTTCTGCTTCCACAGCAAGCTTCTTTTCAAATTCTCTCTTTACCTCACTTATCAATGCCTTGCATCTATCTTGCCAGTGCTTATGTTGCTTCCAGTTTTCGTCATTTGGCTCCTTTTTCCATTTCCTGAAAGATGTTTCAGGAAATGGTGACAGCCTCTATCTAATTAGCTGTGATATTGAGCCACTGACTGGATAGCTTAAATGATTTATGTTAGGACAGGTGAATAGCTCTCCTAACTTTAGCTGCTTTGCACTATCTAGTGTCACCAATTGGTCCACCTGTAGCTTTAGCATACAGGGTAGGCTGCTTGGAGACCTTTTATTGAAAGGTTTAAGAGTGTAGTTGTGGGCCTTTCAATAAGTGATAGTCGTGGGTCGAGTGGTTAAGATCAAAACAGGCTTTTAATTCCCCTCCCGGGGTTGGATTCAAACACAGGATAACAAAAGAACATAAGCCATGCACTCTGGCATAAAGTAAGAAAAAGTAAAGTCTTGTGCTTCTTAACAGGCAGTTAGATAACTTCCACAAACTGTTTGGCTTCAGCACAGAGAAATCACATCATTTAATACAGCTAATATACAGTCCATCTGATTGTCAGATAATTCAGCTTCGGGAGGATCAATTATCATGGACTCACTCTGACACTCATCTGAATAAACCTTTGGCTGTGATTGTAATGTTGGCAGATTATTCTCATCTAATATTTCCTCTAATAGGTAAGGATCAGTCTCAGCATATCTCTGTACATAGTTCACAGGAGAATTATAACCTTTATAGCTTCTATGAGAGAAAGTCTTATGAGCACCTTTACAAGGGTTAATTAGCCTACCTTCTGGCTTTGAGGCCAAGGGAGGTCTGTGCACTGCTCCTTTAGGACGGGGTTTAAACCTCAGAGGCTTCTCTCTGCATATTGGCCGTTCACCCTCCACTTCAGACATACAAATGTCTTGCACTGTAGGTCCTTCACTCCCTTGTGCTTGTAAATGCTTCCCAGTTATCCTCACTGGTATTTTCTCTCTTATGCTACTTTCACCATAAGATAAATGCTTGGAGGCTTGGTTAAAAGGTTTCTGTGCCTTTCTCCTCCAATTGTCACTGTCAGCAGCCTTCTGCCTTCCTCTCTCCCAATCAGTATCAGAATCTACTGTATCACTCACATAAGGTTCTCTTTCACACCAGGGCAGACGTTGCCTCCAAGATCCAGACCTCAGCTTACACACACCTTTCAGCTGGTTCTGATCTACAGCGTCTTTCCTGCTTCTTACGTTGTTCCTTAGAACTCTGTCACTCGTGGTTCTTTCTTTCTTTGCATCTGCTGCAGCTGCTTCCTTGTCCTCCCCTTCCTTTCTCCTCTCCTCCCTCTCAAACTCTAGTGAACGTCTCTTATATGTTTGCTGGGGATCTAATCTGGCCCTTCCCCCTCCCAGGTGAAGGCTATTAGACCTAGGAGCTCGGGATTGTTTGTCAGCTGGGCGGGGTTCCTGCCCTCGTGGCTGGGAATGTTTGTGTTGCCCTTGGCAACTGGGAGTCCTGATCTCTTCCTTCTTGCTAGAAACAGCCCTATTGCATTTAGGTTCCCCTGTTTTTCTATCACAGGATATCTCTTCCCCATTACACTAGTTAGTAGCTAAATATTGCTGCTAATCAAATAGCTGCATTGGTGGCCAGACAGCCCAAATATTCAGCAGTGGAAAGCGGATATCTTCTGCCACTGAATATCAGTTTTAATTAAAGCAGCTGCCACTGCCTAGCTGCCACCACTGAACATGCCCCTCTATATTTATATATGGTTCTTGTTCTACTGAAATGGAATACTAATGACACCATCCTGCACTGAATGCTGCTACTATGTATGAGATGAGGAAGGCAACCTCTAGAAGGCATAACTGTAATTAAGCACAGCATAACAGGAAGAACACTGGTGAAAATGAAGTCAAACGAAAGATTCATAAAGATGTCTGACCTGGCAAACTTTGCTTCCTTAATTGAAAAGGATGGATGTCTTTTCATGTCTGACAATCAAAATTTCCAATCTTACTTAGTTACTCTACCTTCTGATATTCTGCCTTTCTCACATAGTTCTTTCTCCTTTCTTGTCCCTTTGCTTGTAGCTATTTCATGCTATTAGCACTGCAAAAAATGTGGATTGCAATTTTAATTATTAATGAAATGACTTAGATATCCACTCTTTTCAACTGTTGGAGTAATAACTATCAAGGCGAAGAGCTCATCTGATCTTCCACATGGTTTCTATCATCACTCCATAGTGTTAACTGTGGTATGTTGCACTCGGCAACTAATCCTAATTGACCTCTGAAAATTTAGTAGGGCTGAATTCCTAAATTATTTCTTAAAATCTCACTAAACTCCTGGGTTTAAGAATAGCAACAGGAGTGAATTTAGGGTGGGGAAAAAAGTTAGGGGTTTAGCACTGTTTTTCAACACTAGGCACCTAAATAAGGCTCATAAATCAAGGAAAATGAATGCTAGGCCTAAATTTAGCAGCACAAATTTAAGCTCCTAAATTAGGATGAATGTTTAGCTGAAAATTTAGGCACCTAAGTGTATCTGGATATAGGTCACAAATTTAGAAGCCTAACTTAGAAGCCTAAATTTAGGAGCTCAGCTTTTTTTGAATGTTGGGCTCATCATTAATAAAAAATGCACCCAGGAGCCCGTCCAGTGGCTTTGCAGCAGGCATGTACTCCTATGTGGCAGACCATCTAAAGCCTTTATACGGCAGTTTGACACTCCTTGTAGTAGGGCTCAAGTGGCAACATTTTGAACTCAGCACGGAGGGGACAGAAGTGACTGTGGATCATTCCTGCCTCTTCCCAAATTCTGAACCATCAATGAGTTTCAAAGGTACACTTGGGGAGTGGCCTAAGGAGAGGTGAGGAGGTCTGTGGGGCGTTCCTTTGGGAGGTCTTCTTGGGAAGCCATCTGCTTGGAGGATCGTCTTCTGGGTGCGACAATCTTCTGGGGGGCAGTCTCAGGGCTAATTTCGGAGGGGTAAGGGTGAAACACCACCAGCCTGGACCCTTTAAAATGGCAGCCGGGAGCATTGGTCTGAGTGTTAGTGGCACAATGCTCCCGACCAGGAAAATAATGTCAGCTTTGGGCTGGTGTTGCTGAATTGGTTTATTGTTGCAGCTGTGACTACTTTTGCTAAGAGAATGATTCTGATCTTCATCAGTTTTTGGAATAAAAAATGCTTTCCTTTGAAGGTGTTAAAATTGGTTACCCTTTGATGTTAGTGAATGACTCTTTGTTTTGTTTGTAGCTGCTTTGAAGATTCCCTACAAGATCTCTGCAGATCTCACTCATATACAGTACCCGTATAGTATAATTAAGGGAATGTTTACTAAAGTGTGCTAAGCTATTAGTGCAGGTTTTAGCATATGCTAATGGCTTCTACAGAGTAAAAATCCCATGTTAACTGCTTACCACAGCTTGAGGTGTGATTGGGGTGGATTAAGGGTGGAGATAGGGCATGGCCAGCGCTTACAGCTAGCACACTGTACATTATCGCATGCTGGCAACACATGTGTGCTGTTAGCTGTTAACATGCGTTTTAAACATGGCAGTCGGGAACACTAATGCTTGATCATGTCTGTCACTGCATGCTAAAACAAACATTAATTGGCGATCACAGGATGAGATGGGGAATGGGTGGAGTGTGAGGGTAGAGAGCAAATTACCGCTAGCGGTGAAAAGCGGTATATAAATACATTTGTCTCCTCTATGGGAGTCGTTAAGTGAACCGGCCATAGTAAAGCGCACATTCAATTGTCACGTATCATACAAGGTGCAAATAAATATGATCATATCACCCCATCCTAAAACAACTACACTGGTTATCACTTGCCAACAGAATAAATTACAAATTATGCATCCTCCTCACCCATAAAGCACTTCACTCCCAACAAGAAACTTGTCTCAAAGCCTTACTACAAAAACCATAAACATCCAGACCACAAAAACAAACAACAATCAGTAAACTCAGCATACCACAAACCAAAAGCAAATACAACCAACAAACGTTACAGAGCATTTGAACTGAACGCCCTATGGAATTCTCTCCCGTACACCCTAAGAAACATCACCAACCTCCCTACATTCCACAAACACCTAAAGACTTACCTATTCACAGAAACTTTGGACCTCCTACCTAAACCTCTAAAATACAACTCAACACAATAAATCTGTGGTAGGCGAAGGCCTATGCTCCATGCTAATTGAACTAAACAGACAGGCCTAACTAGCTTGACCTGTAAATGAAGCCTGTGGAGAGGCCCAAAGGAATTGCACATCCCCCAACATGCTGCTATTGTAGAATTAGAACTCAGTAAAGTATTGAATTAGCTTAGACAAGTAGAACTGAAACCTGGAAAAATACAGAAAAATATGTTTAAAAGCCACTGATAAGAAAATACATCTGCAAGGGATTTAATTGAAACTGCTGACAGAGAAGTTACAGAGCCCTGCTTTCCTACACGTACTAACTAGCCCAATAGCCTTGAAAGTAGGAAAGTAACAAGTTGGTGAACTGACTATTGTAATTGGGACTAGAAGGGGGGTGAGCAGGTGCTGAGCCCACTCAAAGAACATAATTGGATAATCATATCAGTACCGGGACCAATAGAAGAGGTATGGGAGGTACGGGAGGTTACCGGGACCAATGAAATGTTTTTCTATACCTAGAATGGAGCAAAAATCTATAAAAGTTGTTGTATTGCCAGAGAACATCGCTCAGCCATTTTGAATTTGATTCTGCTTGAGTCTTGTGCACAAATAAATGATTTGGACCTTCTGAACTGACTCCTGGTATTATTGGGTTGTTTGCGCTATGCTGCTACAAATCCATGAATGTAAATAGTTTGTATATACCAGCTAAAATGTTAATAGTTATTTATATTAACTAAATGTTATAAAGTTGCATTAGAAAATGTTTGAATGTTCAAATGCTTCCAGTATAAAAATGTTCAATGTAAAATATTTTGTTCTATGTAAACCGCTTTGACCTGTTGAAAAGCGGTATATAAATACATTTACATAATTAAATTAAATTAAAAAAAAAATATATATATATATATATAAATAATTTCACCTCCAGCATCAGGAACTACGGCCAAGGTCCTAAACCCCCCCCCCACCTCAACCCTCCCCCCATGCCATTCCCAGTGCCCTCAGTCATATTCCCAACCCCCAAACACAAAACACCCTTGAGTGAAGCCCCCTCCCAAACATACATCCCCCCCATTATCAACCACCCTATCCAAGCTCTCTCCATGTAAAGCCCCCTAATCAAAGTCCTCTCCCATGAGGACCACAACCCAGCCCTCCCTCCATCCCTGAAGCCCCAGGGTAGTCTGGTGTACTTGGCAGGAATGGTCTCCCTCCATTCATAATGACAACTCTGACCCTTAGAAGCCTCAGCCTCATGGTACTACCACTAGGAGTTATTCTGACAAAGAACAGTCACTCCTTATTTAGCAGATTGACCCCCTATTGTTAGTACCGTGAGACTATCGCTAGTGATCCGAGCTGCCCTTTTGAACTTTCGTGGTAACTGGACAGGAGCAGAGGGAAACCGCTCCTGCCTTGTACACTAAAGTCTCAGGAATATTCCCGAGTAAATGCAGGAGGGGGGGGGGGGGCAATCAGGGGATGGAGGGGGTTGGAGGGGGGGGGGTCAGATGGTGGTCCTCATGGCAGGGGTTTTGGACAGGTGGAGGCTTCACTTGGGAGGCCCTGTGTTCAGAGGCTGCTTCATTCTGAGGAGAGTATATGTTAAGGAGGCTTCACTTAGGAGGGGCTTGAACTGGAGGGGTGATCTTTGGGGGGATGACTGACTGCATTTCTTTTTTATACTTAGGCCTGGGCAGCACTGAGGCCTGCGTTACATGCATGCACAGGTGCACCTGTGCTATCTGCCTTTGCATGTAATGTGGTCACATGCAAAGTCTGCCCTCTGCAGTCAGTGTAGGGTAGATACTTGCATGCTCCTGACATTTACTGCACACACGTTGCCCTTACCGCATGCTAGGTTTTGTTCTTAATGTGCAGTAAGTGCAAAAACTTACTGCACTTTAGTAAACATGCCCCTAAACCTTCACCTAAATGTATTTTTGTATCTTTCAGCATATTTAATCCCCTGTCTCCCCTTTAGTAGCTTCATGGCCCTTCTGTATGTATACCTTTATATTTGGATACATTTTTGAGTATAGGTGCCCAAAACTTAAACCCACACTCCAAATACGGTCTGAGAAAATGCTACAGACAGTGGCAGGACAATATTCTCATCCCTTCTTTCTATCTCCTAATTAATGTCTAATAACATACCATCAGCTTTATCTGCTAATGTCTGGCTCTATACTTCTTCCTAGTTTGTAAACAATTAACATATCCAAATCTTTTCAAAATATTGTCCCTTCAAAGTCTATTGCAGCTGGTTATTCTAGTGCTCCGCTGTACTGCCCTGCGGTGATAGGGCAAGTGTTCTGTGTGTGCAGACGGGGCACAGAGAGAGAGGACTGTAAGACTGACGGGAGCCTGGAGAGAGAGGTGAGAATGCCCAGGTCCGATCCACTGGGGTGGGCTTGAAAGGATGGGGCTGTACGGAGCCTAGAGGAAACTCTAGAAAGAACACCGAAGGGGGGGGAAAAAAAAGCGAACGGGAGCTGACTGGGAAATCATAAAGCTAGAAACAGAAAGCACATGGCTGCCGGGAAGCAGTTTGGAGAACCTTCACAGAGAACCAATTAGGAAGAGGGCTGTAGCCACAGAAAAGAGTGGTAATAACTGGGAAATGAGCTCAGGCTAATTAGTGAGCCATTGCAAGGAAACAAGAGCAGATCAGAGGAAGGTGCTGAAAGGGCGGACACCGGTCAGGAGCTGAAGATTGGCTTTACTCATGGAATTTGGAACTTAAATGTTTTCATTCCCTTTATGAAGCTTCTGGAGTGGAGGAGTAGCCTAGTGGTTAGAACACTGGCTTGGTAACCAAGCAACCAGGGTTCAATTCCCACTAGCACTTCTTGTGGCCTTGGGCAAGTCACTTTACCCTCCATTGCCTCAGAAGAAAGGCCTGGCAATCTACTTCCAGTGACACTGCCAAGAAAACCCAGGAGCTTCTGGGTTGCCAGGAGTCAGGACTGACTCAAAGGCACACATTATTATGAAGCTTCTAGCCTGTCCATCTACTGATTCTAGGTGAGTTAGAATCGTATATTCATGGTTTAATAAGCAAAATAAAAAAGACAACATAAAAGTACAGCTTGGGAGGAGCTTCTTCTGGTTAGGATAATCCACAAGGGAGCTTTCTCTGCACATAAACTGTGATTGTCCTGACGCCTCAGGAAAGGATCTGGAAGCCGTGTGAAGTAAAACTGTGCATGGAATAAAAACACAACATATTTCTAAAAGCTAGCTTAGAGTTCAGCTCTTTGGAGAACTCACAGCATGTCAGGGAGTGAGGATAGTATCCTCTGACGTCTATACTTAATTCACAAGAAATGTGACCTATCTGTTCTCGGCTCATTTGCCTGAAGTGTTTTAGTCGTTCTGTAAAGCAAATGTCCTGCTGTGTATATTAAATAGAATTGTTTAGCACCATTGCTGTTTATCCCTTTCTCCACATTGCCAATACAAATACTAAAAATTGTCCTAGCAATAAACTGCTGAACCTTGTGGAACCCCCTGTGTCGTCTTATGCAGATGAGAAAATGTGTCATTGGTTTTGACTCTTTGCAGTCTCCTCTTCAGTCTGTTCCTAAGTCACTTGCAAATTTTATCCTTAAATCCCATGGGGGGGGGGGGGGAGGATATTAAGTGGCGGCGGTTAGCGCTGATAAAGCATCTAGCCATCACCACTGAATCTTGAACCTGGACATTCAATGACAGGGCCATATCTGGCCGTCGACACTGAATATCCGAGTTGGCCAGAAAGCACGTTAGCTAGCTGGGTAGCAACGGTATTCAGCCACTGACCAGTTATCGAAAGCAGTGAAAATTAGGTGAGCCTTTCAGGACCTAACTTTAGCCACTTTAGGGAACAGTCTAATGGCTGAATATCTCTGCTAGCCGTTTACCCCTGGGTGCCCTCTCCTTCACCGGATCCTCCTGACGCTACCAAGCTAGCATTGGGGGATTTAAGGACTGAAACCAGGGGGGGAGGGAATTCTGTAGCACTAACCATGTAGTAAAAGCTGTTCATATAGCTGGGTTTAAAAAAGATTTGGACAAGTTCCTGGAGGAAAGGTCCATAAACCACTATTAAAGAGAACCCAGGAAATCCACTGCTTGGCCCAACACAGCATTGTGGGAACCTGTGTCTTTTGGGTAAACTGCCAGGAACTTGTGACCTAGATTGGCCACTGTTGGAAACAGGATACTGGGCTTGATGGACCTTGGTCTGACCAAGTATGGCATTTTTTATGATTTTATATTAGTGCCAGTGAATATCCAACTGAGTGCCATTTAGGCGGATTGCAACTCTTCAAACCACTTAAATGGCTTTGAATATCACCCCCCCCCCCTCCCAGTCTTTCTTACTTTGGAAACCATGCCCTGGTCCAGAAGGCAATAGTGTTGTGGCTCCTATATTGCTGCAACTGTGGAAGGCTGCACTAGTCCAGGAAGTGGTGATGCTATGGACCTTATCTTGCTGCCTCTAATGGAGGCTTCCTGGGCTCGAAGGAAGACGTGCTGCTGACCCCATCCCGCTGCTGTTGAATGAGGCTGTCCTGACCATGCAGAAAACAGTGCCATTGATCTCATCCTGCCATTGCTGATGGCGGCTGTTCTGGCCCTAGAGGAAGAGTGTCCATGGCACTGAGGATCTCATCTTGCTGCTAAACAGATTGGAACTTGTAGGAACAAGGTAGGACCCAGAAAGAGCAGTGGGGGTTTCTGGCACTGTAGCTGGTGTTTCCTCTGTCTGCTGCTGGCTGGGACCCATGGCGGCATAATTTAAGATTTCAAAAGGAATCTCCAGTCTCTGCCAATAAAGACTGGCCTGGAGCAGGAGATGTAGAAAAGAAAGATTAATGTGGGGGAACGAAATCGGTAAAGGGAAAGATGAAGGAGAGGGAGAAGGGGAAGTGAGGAGAATAAAATAAGGGCAAATTAAAGAGGAGGCAGACTAAAGGGGAAGGGAAGGCTGACAGAGAAGGAAGACAGGAAGGAAGGAAGGGAGGGGTTGATTCTCACTCATACTCACACCCACCCACACTCCCATCTCCCCACCCTGCATTAAATTACTGTATACTTACACATGACCCTGCATTTACAGGCACATCTCACAACACTCATGTACTCATAACCATATTCATACTGATTCCACACCCCTCCCATCCTACTCACATACATACAAGCCACAAGTATCTCCCCCAACATATACACAGCATACTCCCCATACTTATAGCTACCCAGAAGGGTCAGTGTTAAGCATGCAGGGGCCCAGAGCATAAACTGGCGAGGGAGCCCCAAAGCCTGCCTAGGGACTATCCCATCTTTAGCTTGAGGTAGATTTGGAGCCCCCTGTGGAATGGGGGCCCAGGGCAATTGCCCTGTTTGCCACCCCCTAATGTGGGCCCCACCACCCAGTCACTATTCATCTAGTCATACAGTGAAATACGTCTTTATGCAATGCTTAGAACATGGACTATTTAACTTGTTATGGAGGCAATGTCTCCAAATGGGCTACTTTTATGCATACTGTGACTGTAATGAACCTCAGGCCCGATACTCGACAGTGATGGCTAGTGTGATTACAGTGCCTAGCCATCACTGCTGAACACTAAACCCAGATATTCAATGCCGGGGCCATATCTGGGATATTCAATGCCGGGGCCATATCTGCCGTGGAAGCAGGAAATTAACCAGGTAGTGGCAATATTCAGCCACTGCCTGGTTAGCCTCGGAGGCAAGAGTTAGGCCAGCTTTTGCTGCACCTTACTTTCACCACCGAGAGATAACCAGACAGCGGCTGAATATCGCTGCTGACTGGTTATCCCTGAATACCGCCCAAGGAATACCCCAATGCTAACCGGTTAGCATCGGGGCATATAGCGGCATTACCCGTGGATATTCAATGGTGCTATCCATGGTAGTACTGCTGAATATCCCACTTAGGTGCATTTACACGGTTTACAGGTCTGTAAACCGTGTAAATGCCTTTGAATATTGGGCCCCTCATTCCTAAGCCAAGGTATATGAAGTATGATGTAAATCTCTCAAATGTACTGCCAACACTCACTGTAATGCCTGAATCATGCTAAAGATGGCTTCCTTCTTGAGTTCATAAAATGTAACATGCATAGGTTACTTTGAATTTACTTTTAATCAAGCCTATGGCATCCAATAGGATGGGAAATATTTTTTCATCTTTCTAACACATTCTCTTGGTCTCTGACTGCATTGCTTGGCACCTGAAAATCTTCTCTTTCTCTACACAATGTACAGAATAATTACTTGGCAGTGACACCTCTGTTATCAACGCCATTTTTATGTTTTTCTCCTTTACCTCTATGTCTGATTTTCTTGCATTGAACCTTCTGTTCATTGGAATAGGAATATCCCAGGTGATCACAACCCCTTCATTTTCCATAATTCTCTTAGTGTAATTATCCCTGTATTTTTCCAATACAGTGATGTTTGTGTTTACAAAGTTTCCAGTGGATAAGACATGCCATCTTATTGTGTCTTTCTGTATAGAAATTTTCTCCCATCAGAACTTTACAACCAGCTACCAGATGTCTAACCGTTTCCAGCTCTTCCTTATGGATCCTACAAATGTCAGTTATTTTATGCCTGCTGGGAATCATCTTGTTCATAATGCACTATCCTGGGCTGCAGTTATTAGTCATTCATCCTTAGGTTTCAGTTCAACTTTCCTTCACCATTCCTGTGCCCAATTTTGATCAACGAGTGGTCCCTAGAGTAACACCTTGCATTTCCACACTGTATTTCTGCATTTGCCACTTTTTTGTCCTTGTTTGCTGATATACTTCTTTAAAGAGCTTTTTCTTTTGTTTTGCTAATTGAATTGCTTCCTTCCCTAATGGTCATGCACGCTCATGCTGTCTACTCATGGGAATGCCTGTTCAAGTTAATGATGGAGATGGATTTTGGAAGTGGACTTTATGCTTCAATACTTTTCTGCAGATTTGAGTCTGCTGAAGCTGTTGAGTAGGTGTGGAGGCCTATGATAGTAGCACTCTCTTTTTCTCTATATATGTATATATATATTCTCTCTCTGTAAGGTCAAGTCCTCTTTAACATCATGGAATAAGATGCAAACTATTAATGATCCGGCAATTTGTTTACTTTCATGTAGCTTTGCAATTGTAGACTGGCCTCTTAAAGATCTGGAAAAACTGGATGTATGAACAAGGTACTTTATAAGAATCAAAAGTGTGAGCCGAGAAAATACCATCTCGGCTTTTGATTCTTATAAATACAAGGGGTGTGGCTGCGGTATGCACGGTAGTAGCAAATGCACGGTGTGCACAGTCTCTGCGTGTGTCAGAAATTAGAATGCTACAAGCGTGATATTGAGGTGTCTGTGGGCCTTGGATTCACTGTGGATGGTAAGAACTGTGTCCCTAGCACCCAAATAAGAAGGTAGCAACTGGCCATTCCAAAACAGATCGATGTCGAGGAGTGGACTGAATAGCCAGCACAACTCATAGCAAAGGGGCTAAGTACAAGAGAGCAGAGCATGCAAATCAGAAAGCAAACACACACAGAGATTATGTGCTGTGTCTCAAATTGTAAGTGACAAGGTGCAAAAGTGGCATCTGAAGATACAGAAGGTCATGTATGGAATCAGGCAGGATGTCCACAGTGTCCATTATGGGGGGGGTGCAGGGATTTGGACTCCCTCACTCTGAGGCAACAAGGAACACAGTACAAACGTCAACTGGTCAACTTCTCAGAGTGGAAATTAACAAAAAAAGAGACCTCACTCCATCAAAAACACATGTGTTTCTTTATAATCGCACAATACTTGATTGTCAAAAACAAGTCAAGGTCTCAGCATACACGGGCATGCGGTGAAAAAGTGACCAGAAATAAATCCGGGCCACAAGCACCAGCAACAAGCCCAATAACATCAGTGACCTTGGTAAATAGCAGCCAGCATAATCCACACTATGCACTTAATTATAAAATGCCAAACACTTAGCTGTAAAAATTGAGCATAGATGTATAACAATAGCCAGCCGCTTTCCCCGACGTTATCACAAAAGAGCCCTCATATGTTTCGCGGGACTAACCCGCTTCCTCAGGTGGATCCTGCCAGCTAACCTTCAACAACGCTGTGCAGAAGAACGCTGCCCACAGTACAAGGGAACACAGTACAAGGCTTTTGGTGGAGGAAGGGCCTTACAGCTAATTCTCCTTCTCTGATCATGGCTTTGGCAGCACTTTAGCCATTGGAAGTGAGTTCCCTAATGTTGAGGGAAGGGTAGTGCAAGGACCAGGAGACCAAGTACAATCATCACACTTGCTCATGGAAGCCTGCAGATGGGGGCCATAGCATCAAGCAGCAACCCCATGGTCTACCAGCTACTAAAGGGGGGGGGGGTCACAGCCATCCACCCACAGAAGGACCCCCTCTTCCTGGAAAGGGCTATGGGAGTACACCACATGGAGGTGATGAATCCAATACAGCCCAAAGGATGAGCTCCCCAGCAGTGAGGACTCACCAGACTTGGAAAGATCAAAAGAGCAGAGACCTGCAGTGATGCAGAGCTACAAAAATGGACTCTTTACCCTATGATGAAGCCCGCTGACCATCTTAATAGCTACCTTCTGCACTGACTCTATCCTGTTTATACACCTTTGAAGCTGTGGTCTCCAGAATTGCACACAATACTCCAAATGAGGTCTCGCCAAAGATTTTCACAGAGACACTATCAGCACCTTCTTCCTGCTGGCCATTCCTCTCCCTATGTACCCAAGAAACGTACTGGGGGAATCAAAGGGCTTTCTCCTCTTCACAGGTGGTAGGTTGCCAAAACGAGCACTTTTCTGATGCCTCTTCATGGATGTATGCACCAGTGAGTTCCAACATGTGATGCCATTCAAAAATCGAGTATCTTTTAAGTAATGCCCCGGGCATGCCTCTGCTATGACATGATTACGCCAGATACGTGTACATTTGAGGCTGTCTAAAATGATTTTTGGGACGTTGATGTGATTTGCATGTCTAAAAGGGCATTTTCAGACATGGAAATCATGACTAGCGCTTGTAAGGCTAAATTCCTTCATGCCTGGATTAATGCCTACTTCCAGGCACATGCTAGTTTTTAAAAAGCGTGTGTTTTGGCCAGCAACTACACATCTGTTTGCAAAGTGGCTCACATGCCCCTCTAAGCAGTGACATTTACATCTGTGAAATGCTGATACCTGTGTAGCCTTCTGGGTTTCCTCCATTGATTTTTCCCCAGGTGTAAATTTGTAAAATGGCATTTCCTGCTGCCCGTAGATGTCAATCCATGTGCCTTCCTGAATTTCCTTCTGTGTATTTTAGAAACAGCTCCATGTTTAGCACAGCCATTTCAAAAATACTGTTGGAATTGAGTGCTTCCTGACCTTGAAGTCTCAAGTCTAAAATGTGCCTTATAATATACTTGCTTTTTCCTATGACTTAAGTGCATTGCATAGTGGAGGAGTGGCCTAGTGGCTAGAACAACTGCCTAGTACCCAGACAAGAAAAGGTTCAATTCCTGCTGGCAGTCCTTGTGACCTTGGGCAAGTCACTTTACCCTCTATTGCCTTGGAAGAAAAGGCCTGGTAATCTATTTCCAGTGATACAGTGCCAAGAAAACCCAGAGGCAGCTGGGCCAGGAGTCTGCACTAAGAAAAAAAAAAGAGCATTACCTTGCATTTGCCAAAATTAAACCTCACCTGTCATATCTTTGCCTCTAAGAGTCAGCCCCGCAGCTGTATGACAATATGGAACAGTTGGGTACCACCCATCAACACTGCAAGGCTATTATTCCCTTCTTTCTTTAGATCATTGATAAAAATATTCACCACCCTCGCCCACAGGCTGCCACAATGTACTTGATATGTCATTTGAGTTGATGCAGAGTTTATGTTGTGCCAGTTTTCAGCATTTCCCATTGCTGCCAGTGGTTCTGATGCTGAGCTAGTGGTTCTGTTTATGTCCTGACACTTGGCTGAAGGTCCAGAATGGTCCGATCTTTACATTCACTAAACGGATCAGCTTGCTGAGCCATTTCTATCAGGAAGGAGAGGGGAGGAGGAAAATGAGAGAAGGAATGGTAGCTTGATCTGCATGGCTAAAGAGAAAGGCAGAAGTGATGAAAAACATAAGACGGAAAACAGAGGAAAAGAAAATATATAAAATACAGTGAGACATACAATGCACAGAAATGAAAGGATCAGAAGGCAAGTGAGGGGGAAGGGATCAGGGATTGCTTGGGATAAAGAAAATAACTGGGATGAGATGAAAGAATGAGGCAGAAGGAGAGAAGTGAAGGTAGGGGAGAAAAGGAAGGGTGGGGTAAAAGGAGGAGAGAGATGGAAAGACAGGAAGGACAAGAATGTGAGAAGAGGTAGAAAGATGGGAGACGGGGCAGGAAATGACTGACAGAATAGGGGAACAGGCAATAAGTAAACAGAGCTGATTATATGGTGGACAGATGGAGAGGAATTTTAGAAGAGACATACTAGTGCGATCTGGGACATTTAAGCCAGAACATCTAAAAAAAATGCAGGCATATCCAGGTGAACCGTATTTCAGAACCTGGACCTCTAGGATAGTCTAAGGATTAGAGTTGTGGGTTAAGAACAGGACAGTCAGGGTTTCAGTCCCACTGCTGTTGTCATTGACATTGTGCTGAATACTGCAGATAAAGGAGTGCCTTCTTCTCTTCAATCTCTAGATGTTTTTCAGCTAAAACAAGTACTTTTCAGATGCTTGTTCCTGCCTGGAACGTTTGAGAGATCAGGCAGGGATTTCCAGGATCCTGGGAATGCCCTGGCCACGCCTCCTCCATGCCCCCATTTAGACTTTGACATCCCCAGAGTCAACTTCAGGGGAGGCGGAGCTGGCTGTGAGCCAAGATTGCTGCTTGAGGTCCTAGTTCCTGAAACTGAACATGGCCAAAACTGAACTCCTTATCTTTCCCCCAAAACCTCCCCTCCTCTTCCTCCCTTCTCAGTCTCTGTGGAAAACTCTGTAATCCTTCCTGTTTCCTCGGCCCGCAATCTGGGGGTTTTCTTTGACTCCTCGCTCTCTTTCTCCACACATATCCAGCTCGTAGCTAAGACCTGCCATTTCTTTCTCTACAATATCAGCAAAATCCGCCCCTTCCTTTCTGAGCACACTACTAAAATGCTTATCCACTCCTTAATCACCTCTCGTCTTGACTACTGCAACCTACTCCTTGCTGGTCTTCCTCTGAAACATCTCTTTCCCCTTCAATCTATTCAACATTCTGCTGCGTGACTAATCTTCCACCAGCCTCCCCATACCCACATTACTCCTCTTCTCAAGTCACTTCACTGGCTCCCTATCCGCTTTCGCATCCAGTTCAAACTTCTCCTCCTGACCTTTAAATGCATTCACTCTGCGGCTCCTCAATACCTTTCATCTCTTATCTCTCCTTACAACTCCGCTCTTCTAACAAACTACTTCTATCTATGCCCTCCACGCCTACTGCTAACTTCAGACTTCGCTCCTTTCACCTTGCTGCACCTTACGCCTAGAACAAGCTACCGGTGTCTGTACGCCAGGCACCCTCTCTAGCCCTCTTTAAATCCAGGTTGAAAACTCACCTCTTCACTGTTGCTTTCAGATCGTGACTTCTGTGTTTTGTCGTGACTAGATTGTAAGTGCCGTGTTTTTGTCTTTACTAGATTGTTAGCTCTGTGTTTGTCTTGACTAGATTGTAAGCTCTGACGAGCAGGGACTCTCTTACATGTCTGTACAGCGCTGTGTACGACTGGTAGCGCTATATAAATGCTCAATAGTAGTAGTAGTAGTTCTTGGGAATCTTGACAGGATCCTGCCTCTTTGCCCCTCTCCTCATTGCTTCTGCACACTCCTGGTACAGCGATCCTATTCTGCGTATGTCTTCCCTCAAACCTGCTCGGTTGGAATACCCAGTGCTACAAAATCAAGGGATTAAGCGTTCAAAACCCAAACCTCCCTCTTCCCAAAAGATGGTGGTGGCTCGAGATAGCAGTCCGGACCTGGAGGACATTTTCACAGAAATCCGATCCATGAAGGATCTAGTCGCTGATGATGGTGAGGCTCTTACAATCATATGGTCCGATATCATCAATCTCAAAACCCAATTAAACTTGCTAAATCTCCAAATTGATAAAATGGATGCAACCTTGCAAATACATGAAGAACAGCTCCTTCAGGTGGGAAAAACTACAAAGTGTGTGGGCCAGCTTGAGAGACTTTTCGAGGATCTCAACAACTGCATGCAACTGAACAATATTAGAATCCTCGGTATCCCGGAATGAGCAGAAGAAACAGACCCAGTATGATATTTAGAATCTTTCCTACCCATGCTGCTGCACCTCAATTTTGAGCGGCCCCTGGAGACTGAAAGGATCCACAGGATCCCCGCACAGTGTTCCCTGCATGGGAAACTCCCTAGGCCTATGATACGTCGAATGTTCCGATATCCTCTTATTCAGCAAATAATACAACCTACAAGACTGCAAGTGCCAATCCATCATGAGTGTCACAAGCTCCAAATGTTATCCCCAAAGCTGACTTCTAAAATGGCTCTAGAGGCGTCTCTGTGCTTTGGGAATATCTAAGCCCATTTTCTGACATCCAAAGCACGAATATGGCTTCTAAAAGGACCCCCATAGTGGAAACAGACAAAAATAAAGAATAGTCAAGAAATTACAAGTCAAGAGTCATGAGCACAAGCACCCTAAGATATTTTTGTAACTATATTTATATTAGAGGTACAAATATACTGTAAAATACTGAGGAAAATGGGAGAAAGGACAAAAATCATAGAAAAAGGGTTTTGGAAATATAAGCAATCAGAAGATTCTGTCAAAAGAAATCTTTTTCCTTTGATTTCTACAACATCTAGAACTGGATAGCTAATTGTTTTGAAATGTTTGATAGGTATAAAAAGCAAGGCTATTTGTCATCATCCATACACCCCCCCCCCCCCCATTTGTGTTCAATTGGGAAAATATTAAGTTACTAGGCTGCAAGTTATTTTTCTTATAATCTAGCTTTATTGTATACATTATATATAAGTGAGAATCTGAGACTAAACTAGTTAATAAAGATAGAAAACGGGAGAATATGAATATGAAAGTTAAGTTGTGGATGGCTGAAAAAGATCATTGAAATAATAATTTTATCCCATTTACTATAGCATATTTTGTGGCATACTGAAGTTCAACATCATAGTTAGGAAAGGAAAGTGAAGCTACTATTTTAATGGACTTATACTGAGAGAAAATGTCTATAGATCACGTTGCTAGCAAACAAAATGAGTCTGCAATTTAAGTTTGATTGAATGCTGAAGTGCTACATAAAATCTTGAAAGTGGAAAATGATTATAGTTTGCACAGTTATACTGCTAGTATACCTTTGAGTTAATGGTATGGACATGCAATACTGTAGAACATAATGGAAGACAATGACCATAATGACCTTCTTGCTTATTTGTTCTCACTTTCCATTAAAATACCACAGACACAACCTGGTCTCTGGCTTCATCTTTTCTTGCCCATTACTAAGGAATCGCCATTTTTGTTCCATTCTTGGAAATTCTATCATCTTAGCCCCCATCATCACCAATGGTAGTCTTTGTAAATGGTGCTCACCAATTACTCATACACTTCCTTTTCTTTTGTTGGTTTTGCCTCTCTCAGTGCCTTCCATTAGTTCATTCTACAGCTTGGTTCCACTGTTTGGCAACCATGAGATCTTCTCCTTCTTGAACCCTGCTGCCCTCCCCCCCCCCTCCCCCCGATATATCTTCTTCTTGGTCTCCCTTCCCCCAAGTTGCTTCTTCTTCTTGGGCTCATTGGCACTTCAAACTCCATCATGTACTGCTTCTTTGGGTTTCTGCATGGTAGTTTTTTTTCTTTTAAAATTAGCCATGATAATATATGCGCATAAATAGTGGTGTATGCTTTGCACTTGCTATATGAGCAGGCGGTCAGACAGGGATAAAATTGTGTGTATACATTTGGAAATCAAAAGTAGATACACCTCTTTCCCTTCCCAGCCCCATCCGGGATACCTTTTTTAAATCTGTCTATACCCCACTACCCAAAGAGAGATCTCTAAAAAACTTTTCTCCTACAAAATCAAAAACTCTGAATACTGTGAAATCACCAAATGTAAATGGCTACATAATTCTTCCTTGAAAATCATTAAATCACTTCTCCCCTCGAATGATGGCAAAGCTCCATAATGCATCTATGAAAATAACATGTTAAATTTATAAGTTCAAATACTTGCCCGATCTTACAGCCTTTGTGTGTATAAGCCATAGGCAGCTAGGGGCGGCCCCATTTTGATGCATGGAGTTGCTTTGGATGATAGCCACAGCTTGTTGCTGGGATCAAATGACACCCAGAGCTGTGCAGGATATCTCGAATTGTATAATATTCTGTTTTGTTTTGGTTGAGTCAAAAGGCACAGATAGGGTTGCCAACTTTTTCACCGAGAAAAACCCGACACCTGTGGCTCGCCATGCTCCACCCATTCTCCGCCCCTAGTCCCACCCCTGCCCCGCCCCACCCCGCCCCCAGCCCCACCCACAAAAATTACCGAGGATACGTGTAGGCTAACTTCCTTGGTCAGATAATAATTAAACTGGGAACCCCAAAAGCCAAACATGAAATGTACAACACTGGAGAAATAAAACTATAAAGTAATTTCCTCTTGCACTAAACAAAAACGCAAAGATGTTGGCAATATACACTTCCCAGACCAGACATATTCCAGTTAATAAATTCAAAATAAAAAGTATTTTTCTACCTTCTGTTTGGGCATTTTATTTTTCAGTTGCAATTGCTCCAGTCACTTTCTTCTGGTTTCTTCGTGTCTTCTGCAAGCTATCCATTTGTCCTTTCTTCTCTTTTAGATGTTTTCCATTCTCTCTCTATTTCTGCTTTAACATACTGATTGTTTCCCTTTTGCTCTTTCCCCCAATTCTTTCCTTATTCCTTTATCATCCATTTAAATTTCACCCTTCCATTCTCAAGCCCCTCTTACTCTCCCAATACCCGGCCCATCATAGACTTTTCTTCCACACAAAATATCTTTTCCCCTTCCATTCTCATTCCCCATCCATTCTAGTCCTCCCCCAAAATCAGTTCCCTTATAGTTCTAGACCCACCCAGCATCCACTCCCTTCTAGTCCCATTCTCCCATGCCCCACATCAGCCCATTTCCAGTCCTATTCCAGCTCTTCATCAGCCCATTTCCAGTGCTAGCCCTCACATCACAGGCCATTTCCAGTCCTAGCCCCCGCCCCCAATCACAGCCCATTTCCAGTCCAAGTCCCCCATCACAGCCTCTTTCTAGCCCTAGCCCCCCCCCATCACAGCCTATTTCCAGTCCTAGGGCCCCCCCCACCATCACAGTCCATTTGCAGTCCTAGTCCCCCCCCCGCACCATCACAGCCCATTTGCAGTCCTAGCCCCCCTAATCACAGCCTATTTCCAGTCCAAGTTCCCCCTCCCTCCACCATAGCCCATTTCCAGTCCAGGTCCCCCCCCCCATCACAACAACATTTGCAGTACAAGTCCCCCCCCCCATAGCCCATTTCCAGTCCAAGTTCCCCTCCTCACAGCCCATTTCCAGTCCAGGTCCCCCCCCATCACAGCAACATTTCCAGTCCAAGTCCCCCCCCATAGCCCTTTTCCAGTCCACGTTCCCCCCCTCATAGCCCATTACCAGTCCAGGTCCCCCCCCCCCACCCATCACAGCAACATTTCCAGTCCAGGTCCCCCCCCCTCCATAGCCCTTTTCCAGTCCAAGTTCCCCCCCCCATAGCCCTTTTCCAGTCCATGTCTCCTCCCCCCCCAGCCCATTTGTAGTCCTAGCCCCCCTCCCATCACAGCCCTTGCAGTCCTTGGCCTCTCCACCCCCCCCCCCCCGACCAGCACCGTGGCTGTCTGAGGGGCTTCAGAGGGAGCCGGAGAAGCCCGCGTGAGGCCCCGACTCCCTCTGTACAACTGCCAGCGTGAAGATCCTTTTCCTTCACGCTGGCGGTTGTTTCTGTGAAGCCGCGAATGCTGGGAAAGGTTCTGGTAGCTGGGTATTTGGACAAATACCCCAATGAGACAGATATGCCAATTTTGGAGAAACCATGGTTTACATTGCAGAATGCACATTTGCCCCTTGACTCACTTGATCGTTTGTTTAATTCCCAAGCAGATACAGCAGCTTCGATATCAGTGGCGGAAACTACGCAGCCGACTGAGCCGCATCCTTCTGAAAAAGCGGCATGGCTTCAGGGTACAGCCCTTTGGGCACACCGAAAAAGTGGTCACTTGGGAGAAAAAGCCACTTTCAGGTGGGCTCAAAGTAGGGGAATCCCATTAACCCTTGACATCATCAAGGAAGGAGAGGCACCAACAGAGCTCTCTCTCTCCGGGGGGGGGAAAAAGGTTTTGGGTCTACTAACAAAGTTAATGTGGGGGCCAAAATATGGATTCATGAAACTCAAGGACCGCCATCACCTGGGGAGGTTATTGCTGTAGGTAAGGATAAGGTGTTGCTGGTAATGCGACCTGGAAAGGAGCAATGGGAATATATCCCCGAAGACAAGTGTTATTTAAGAGAATAAGGTATATCTTTTGCATTTCAGACCCTGTTCCTTGGCATCCTTTCCTCATGGTGGTGGGTTTCCCTAAGTGAAACATGGACCCCTGGAATACTGCTAACACAGCCGCAGGACCGAATCAAAATGTACTGGAGCTGGAAAAATGCTACCCGAGAATGACCACAAGATAATTTCACCTGCCCTGCGGGACAACAATGTCAGATTTTGAATCTCACTACCTCCGGACAATTATGGGCGGGTGACCCTCAGACGGGGGATTATAGAGCAGCCTATGCGCTATACCGAAAAAGTGGGACGATTAATATTATATCCAATGTAACACTGTTTTGTTGTAACATCTCAGAGGTTCCCCGCAGGACCTCTCGAGAGTGGACCACAGTTTGTAATCATACCAAGGCCTCTAAAGTTTTTATCAAATAGTATGCATAAGGCTGGGGCCGGCATTAATGGCTTTACAGGCTCGGTGGGCTCCCACCATTTGGCATCCAGCCAAAGAACATGCAGCTGTCTCTTCTGGACTTTTGAATTTATATACAAATGCTACTCTATATACGTTGAATATGTCAGAAAACATAATTCGCTTTGCTAATTGGACAATATGTACTCTACAAGCCATGACAATTATTGAACAACGCAATAGGTTTCAGGCCGGACTCCTATCCGGCAACGAACAAATTTGGAAATATTGAATGTCACTAATGAATGGTTGATGTATAGTGCCTCTAAAGTGCTGTGCAATGAGACCAGTTGCACCGGACAAGCTACAGTATACAATATAACTAAGAAAATGCAAATGTGTAAATTTATAGTGCTTCCATTGACAATGGGAACCCCAGGGAGAATTTCATATTGGCTTCTGGAATTTTCAGGGACCCATATTGATTCTAATAACCGTACTCATGATCTATCTACTTGTACTGAGGTGATAGAAGGAACAATCTGTCGCATCCAATCTAATGTATATGAACCTTGCTTATTGCAGAATAGTGTTAACATGTGTAAATTCATTATCTTGCCACCAGTTTATGGATATCATTATTGGACGCCCATGCCAATTGATGTCCCGAATTGTGATCTAAATTTGACAAGATTACATAAGCTGTTCAATGATTCTGCATTGCTGCAAAATCTGAAACACTTAAACAGGACTATTGCAATGCACCAAGTGCATACCGTGCTGATGGCAGATAACTTGGCATACCTAGGATCCAGTATTGCCAAGGCTACCTCCCACCATTGGTATGACATTTTTATGGGATATTCCCCCTCGGCTACTAGTGTTTTAAATATGTTGATCCATCCAGCTTTGTTACTGGTGATAGTTGTTTTTATCCTCTCTATCTGCAATCGCTGTATATGTCATAAATTATAATCGACCGTCAATTCGGTTGGCATCCTACATGTACTACTGAATCCATTAGGACCGAATGTGATACAAATGTGACAAGTTGTGGTTTTAACTTGAATGGAATGGATTCAGTAGCCATGTAGCTATTGGGGTTATTATAGGGCATAACAGCTTGCACTGAGTGGTCTGAAACCAGCTAGAACTAGTATAGTGAGTCAGAAGCACCTGGCTGTTATGCTAAACACATTATTGTGTATGAAATCTATATCCAATCATAATCATGAGTAGCCTGCTTTCACGTGAAACTTACGCTGTAGTATCCAATTAACACACATCTCTAATAGTAAACAACTAAGGAAAAATGTATATCAAACGTGGAACTTTCCAAGGAGGACGGGACGGAACCAGGGACAAAGCAGACTCCTGCTTTGGCAGCTCTCCCGGATTCCTTGCAGCATCGTGAAAGTTCCCCCGATCGCTGAAGTGAAGTTACAATATCCGGTATATGTATTGATGCATTTCATTTTATGCTAATCATTTTACTTATAATCTTTTTATGCTAAAACCTACTTATAATCTTTTATTTACTATACAATAAAAAGTATTCTAGTATTACTATCCAATTGTGCCTGGTTGGTATGTCAGTGAGGACTCAGTTTGATTTTTTATAGTAATACACAGGCCTTACACCCGCTTCTATAGGAACAGGGTAGTCCTTAGGACTCATCCGAAGTTCCTCCCCAAAGTTGTCTCCCACCTTAACCAAGAGGTGGTTCTTCCAACATTCTTCCCTAGGCCTCATGCAAGCCAGGCTGAAGCAGTTCTGCATACCCTGGATTGTAGGAGGGCCTTATCCTTCTACTTTGACCGTACGCAGGGACATAGAAGGGCTACTCAGCTCTTCATATCTTTTGACCCTAATAATTTAGGGTTAGCTGTGTCCAAGCGTACCTTGTCCATCTGGGTGGCTGACTGTATCACCTGGGCTTACAGGGTGGCTGACCTTCCTTTGCAGGGTCGGGTCACGGCCCATCATGTCAGGGTAATGGCTGCCTCAGTGGCTCATCTCCACTCTGTACCGTTGGTAGACATCTGCAGGGCTGCAACTTGGTCGTCAAGCCAGACTTTTGCGGTCTATTACTGTCTGGAGAGGGAGTCCCGTAGGCACAGTGCTTTTGGCCAGGCAGTACTTCGGAATCTCTTTAAGGTTTAGGCAACTCCTGCCCTCCAGCCCTCCATTGGGCTACCGGTGGAGGTTCTGTCAGTGAAAAGCCTTTCTTTGATGCTGGGACTAGAGGGAGTTCTCTTGTTCAGCCTGGGTTCCTGGTAGCCCAGAGCTAGGGAGTCACCCATATGTGAGGACTGACTTCCTGCTTGGTCCTGGAGAAAGAGTAGTTACTCACCTGTAACAGGTGTTCTCCAGGAGAAGCAAGAATCAGTCCTCACAACCCTCCCTCCTCCCCTGGGAGTTGCAGTTGTACATAGTTTATTTTTACATTTTGTGTGCTCTTTTTAGCTATGTCATTTGACTGAGCAAGATGGCACCTTTAGGCGGGAAGGGAACCGCGCATGCGTGCCTGCATTCCCAAAGGCTTTCATGGAAAGCTGGGGAAATGCTCCGCAAGGGCTCCATCGACGTCGATGTCACCCATATGTGAGGACTGATTCCTGCTGCTCCTGGAGAACACCTGTTACAGGTGAGTAACTACTCTTTCTGAAAGCTGAGGGGGAGGGAGGGCATAATGCTTAAGGTTTTCCCAGGGTGACCTCATCTTCAAGCACCTCTGGGCCAGCCCTGACTGACCTACAGAGACCCTCTTGATGCCCGCACCTGCTTTCATCACATTTTGGAAGGAACAGAACAGAATGAAGGAAAGAGGTTGGTAGCAGACAGAAGAAATGAGGAGAACACATTCAGGGTATGTGTAAGAGCAAAAAAATGAAATGGAAACCATGGTAGGATGTGGAATGGAGGAAGGGTTCTAGAACAGAGAAGGGGCAAAGTTGACTGTAGGAAGAAGAGTGGAGGAGTAGTGGAGCAAGGGAAGTGAAGGCGGCAATGGGAAATGAAACAACAGACTAGCAGCACAGAGGTGGTGAGGAGCAATATGGGGTATGTGTTCAAGCAGCAGAGTGGAAAAGAAAACAAGAAGGTGGGTAGAAGCACTGGAGTAGAGGTTGTAAAGGAGGGAGCAGGAAGTGACATATTTGAGAAGCAGTACAGAAAGTGTAGGGGGGTGCGTGAGTGTGGTAAAGCTGGCAATACATTGCAAAGCATTTGGACAGAATTCCTACTTCACGCATCTGACCCATTATTAATAGATACCTCATCACTAAGATCTAGAGCAGATGTCCTAACCTTTTTGATTTCATAAATCCCTTATTAACCTCAAAAATATTCAGGGACCCTCTTGTCTCAATGCCAAGCCTGTCCCCACTAGCCCTCTGTCTCTCCCTGATCCTTCCAGCCTCTCTTTCTTGTCTACTCCACCCCCCAAGCCCCAAGCCAATCCCAACCACTCTCTTCTTCTCTGTCCTTAGTAGGTCACTTCTGATCTACTGATCATCTCTCTTGCCAATATATCTACCAGTCACTTTCTGTCTCTAACCAGCCAGCCAGTTAATCTCCATATTTCCCTCTTGCTAGTCCCATCATTAATATGTCTTCCTATCTTCATGTGTTGATGCTTCACTGTTATTCCCAGACTTTCAGGCTAATGCAGGTCTTGATACTCCTGTTTATGGCCTCCATCACTGTCAGTGATCACACTATCACCACCGTTGGTCCCACTCCCACTAAGTTACAAAGTTAGACACACCCTCTGGAGATGTACGTTGGATGGGGGGGGGGGGATTCCCACTAACTTCTTGAGGTGAATAGGTATATATGTCTTTTGACATTACTGATCATAAGATATGCAATACTTGGTCAGACCAAGGTCCATCAAGCCCAGTATCCTGTTTCCAACAATGGCCAATCTAGGTCATATGTACCTAGCAGTTTCCCCAAAAGACACAGGTTCCACAATGCTTGTATTTGGTCAAGCATTGATATCCTGGGTCCTGTTTTAATAATGGTTTATGGACCTTTCCTCCAGGAACTTGTCCAAACCTTTTTTAAACCCAGCTACACTAAAACCCTTTACTACATCCTCCGGTAACAAATTACAGAGTTTGATTACAAGTTGAGTGAAAAAATAATTTCTCTTATTTGTCTTAAATAGTTTACCCTGTAGCTTCATTGCATGTCCCCTAGTCTTTCTATATTCTGATAACATAAACAACTGATCTACGTTTATCCATTCCACTCCATTCATTAATTTATAGACCTCTATCATATCTCCCCTCAGCCATTTCTTTTCCAGGTTGAAGAGCCCTAACCTTTTTAGCCTCTCCTCATAGGAGTAGAGGTCCATCCCCTTTACCATTTTTGTGGCTCTTCTCTGTACCTTTTCTAATAACGCTATATCCTTTTTGAAGATACGGCGACCAGAATTGCACACAATATTCAAGGTGCAGTCACACCATGTAATGATACAGAGGCATTATAATATCCTTTGTTTTATTTTCCATTCCTTTCCTTATGATACCTAGTATTCTATTTGCTCTCTTGGCCACCACTGCACACTGGGCGGAGGGTTTTAACATGTTATCCACGATGATGCCTAAATCTTTTTCCTGGGCGGTGGTTCCCAATGTGGAACCTTGCCTCATGTAACCATAGTTTGGGTTGTTCTTTCGTAGGTGCATAACTTTGCACTTGTCCACATTAAATTTCATTTGCCATTTGGATGCCAAGTCTTCCAATTTATCAAGATCCTCTTGCAATTTTCCACAATCCTCTTGGGTTTTAACAACTTTAAATAGTTTTGTGTCATCTGCAAATTTGATAATCTCACTCGTTATTCCCTTTTCCAGGTCATTTATGAATATGTCAAAAAGCAGCGGACCCAGCACAGATCCCTGGGGTACTCCACTATTCAACTTTTTACATTGGGAAAATTGGCCATTCAGCCCTATCCTCTGCTTTCTATCTTTTAACCAGTTCCTGATCCATAATAGTACACTGTCACTGGTACCGACATGTACCAAGACAGCAGACTCCTTCCCAGCACTATCTAAGACCTTATCTAGGTGGCGAGTGAGGTACGCTACCTTCGCACCAGGCAGGCATATTACCAGGTGATCCTCACGTCCACCATCTACCCAGCTATCTACATGCCTAATGATCGAATCACCAACTATAATGGCTGTCCTAATCCTTCCCTCATGGGCACATGGCCCTGGAGAAACTTCCTTGGTGCGAGAGGGTTTTACATCACCTGGAGGACAGGTCCTAGTTACAGGATCACTTCCTGCCATACCAGGGTGATGCTCTCCTGTCACGTGACCTATCTCCTCCATGGCAACAGGGATGCTGCCAGACTGGAGATGGGACTTCAGGACTATATCACTGTAGTTTTTGTCTATGTACCTCTCTGTCTTTCTTATGTCTTTCAAGTCTGCTACTCTAGCCTCTAGAGAACGGACTCGTTCCCTGAGAGCAAAGAGCTCCTTGCATCTAGTGCACACATAAGACCTCTGACCAACTGAGAGAAAATCATACATGTGACACTCAATGCAAAAGACTGGAAAGCCCCCATCTTGCTGCTGGACTGCTGTCTGCATCTTAGTTTTAAGCTTGTGTTTAGATCTTTAAGTTCTTTACTTACTAAGGGTTGGTGTGGATGCTTATACTAATAAAAGTGTATCTAATATGTTTAATATATCTTGTTCACATGAAGCTTAATTAATCTCAGGTCCTTAATGTATGACTGATTTGGATAAAGAGCTGCACCTGAGAGCAGCTCCTTTCTTTTAAGATGAGTAAGTACCTGTAAAGCAATGATTATCCCAGTGGTAGGTGGGTGTTGGGGAGGGAGGGAGGGAAATAAGACATTAAAAGAGGGCTTCTACACAGTACCCTGTCCTGTGCTTCTGAGGTAAGCTGTGACCAACTTACTGGGTGATTTACAGTCCTTGCTTGGATAGAAGGAGTCTTTCAAAATGGTCTTTTGACCTGCCCCATGGCTTTAACACCTATTTAAAAGGTTTCACAGGTCTCTTGCCCTCTAGGTAGAAGACCTCTTTGTAAAGGTCTCTAGAAGACTTTATTTATTGCTCAAAGAATGCTGACCCTATTTTGCCTTTTATGCTAAGTTATAGTCTGATTTGATTTAAATTAAAGCTCTTTGCTGCTGCTAGGCTCTGACCTAGTATGAAATTTAAACTAGAAGCTCTCTGCTGGGTTATAAATTTAACCAGAAAGCTCTCTTTTGTGTTTTAAATTTATACTAAAAGCACTTTGCTTCTATTAGGCTGTGAGTGAGTATTACATTTAAACTACAAGCTCTCTGCTGGGTTCTAAATTTAACCAGAAAGCTCTCTTCTGTGTTTTAAATTTAAACATAAACTGCTGCTACTAGGCCCTGACTGATTTAACAAATACACTGGGTTCACAGATTAATCAGCTTTAATACAAAGAATTCCCTTCAGAAAACTTCCCAGAAGTATATACTCACTATTGCAGATCTCTCTCCAGAAGTAGAGGTCCCCTTTTGTAGTCCTTCAAGACTGGACTGGGATGCTAACATTTGACCACGGAGTCTTATGGCTGCTCATTGAAGATGTTCAAGTTTGCTTCACTAAGATAAGTCCATACAATAATTGTTTCATGTAGTATGCTGGAGTAGTATTCTTGCATGTTTATTAGAGTATTTATTGGCTCTTTTTAAAGAGAGTAAAAAGGAAGGTTTGTCTAGAGAAAATGGTTACCCCTTTTCATGACAAATACCCCAACAAAAAATTAGAGTTTAGCAGTTTGAATTAATTTTGGGGATTGGATGGTCTCAATTTTTTCTATTTTGAGTATTTATGTAGTTTTGACTAGGAGTCTTTTTGTGATAATAACATTTAGAATCCATAGCAAATCCGCCATATCATAACAGCACTATCAGGACTCACAAAGCACCAAACCCTACTTATCAAAAGGCAGCACTGCAAATATTAAACCAATACATCTCAGAGAATACCAATACATCTCTTATTGGGGAAAGAGAACAAGTGGGACTGTCACATAGAAACAACATGAACAGAATGCTGCAGCTCGGTTACACATGAAAAACATAGTTCGTCACCAAACATAGAGCAAGGGATCACAGTTTAGAACTATGAAGACAATAATTAAACTAGGAACCCCAAAAGCCAAACTTGGAATGTACAACAACACTGGAGTAATAAAATTATATATTAATTTCCTCTTGTACCAAACAAAACACAAAACGTTAGCGATGCACATTTCTCAGAGCTGACATATTCCAGTTAATAAATTCAAAATAAAAGGGTTTTTTTGCCTTTAGTTGTTTGGGCATTTTATTTTGAGTTGCAATTGCCCCAGTCACTTTCTTCTGCTTTCATCGTATCTTCAGATAATTCTCCATTGTCTGCTGTCCATTTGTCCTTTTTTTTCTCTTCTAGTTTTTTCAATTCTCTCTACATCTGTCTCTAACATACTGATCTTTCCCCTTTTGCTCTTTCCTCCATTTCTTTCTTTATTCCTTTTTCATCCACTCAAATTTCATCCCTCCATCCTCAGTCCCCACTTACTCTCCCAATACTCAGCCAATCATAGATTTTTATTACCCCCCCCCAAAAAAAATATCTGTTCCCCTCTTCATCTTCACTCCTCCAGCTTATTTTTTCTCCCACCAATCCCAGCCCCACCCCCTTCTTTTCCTCTTCCAGCAACAGCTCCTTTCTAGTTCCAGCCCCTCCCAGCATCCACTCTCTTCCAGTCCCATTCGCCCATCCCCCCGCATCAGCTCATTTCCAGTCCTAGCCCTCCAGTATCAGTCCTCTTCCAGTCCCTTCCAGCATCCACTTCCTTCCAGTTCCAGTCCCCCATCCGCCAGCAGCAGCCCATTTCCAGTCCTAACCCCCTAGTATCAGTCCTTCTCCAGTCCCTCTCAGCATCAGTTCCCTTCCAGTCCAAGTCCCCATCCCCAGGCCATTTCCAGTCCTATCCCCCAAGTATCAGTCCTCCTCCAGTACCACCCAGCATTAGCTCCCTTCTAGTCCCAGTCCCCCATCCCCAGTCCATTTCCATTCCTAACCCCCCAGTATCAGTTTTCTTTGAGTCCCTCCCAGCATCTGCTCCCTTCTAGTCCCAGTCCCCCATCCACCAGCATCAGCCCATTTCCAGTCCTAATCCCCTAATATCAATCCTTCTCCAGTCCTTCCCAGCATTATTTATTTACATTCTCTTATATACCGCGCTATTCTGCATCTGCGGTTTACATTGAACAAACTGATATTACATTGAACAGGGCATTATAACTTGGAGATAGCTATTTTACAGGGAACATGGGCTTTGGAGGGTGAAGTGGCTTGCCCAAGACCACAAGGAGCACCTGTGGGACTAGAAACCCCAGTCCTTCTGGCCCAAGGTTGCTGTCCTCTAGTGGGATTTGAACCCCTGACCTTCCGGCCTGAAGTACCTTGCCCCAACCACTAGGCCACTCCTCCACCCCATTAGTTCCCTTCCAGTCCAAGCCCCCCATCCCCAGGCCATTTCCAGTCCTAACCCCCCAGTATCAGTTCTCCTCTAGTACCTCCCAGCCTCTGCTCCCTTCTAGTCTCAATCCCAGTCCCAGTCCCCCATCCCCAGTCCATTTCTATTCCTAATCCCCCAGTATCAGTTCTCTTCCAGTCCCTCCTAGCATCTGCTCCCTTCCATTCCCCCATACTCCTACTTCAGCCCATTTCCAGTTCTGCCCCATTCCCGTTCTAGCCTCTCGTTTCCTCCCCCCATTTCATTCTAGCCCCATCCCCCCAACCACACACCAAAAGGGGCCCTACACCTGATCAGTTCCAGTGGGAGCCGGGGAGGCCTGAAGCCCCAGTTGACCTCTGAACAGCCGCAGGAGTAAAGAGCAGCATTTGCCTTCTCTCTAGTGGCTGTGATAAAAAGGAGTGCGCCAGCATGCTGAGTGCCGGGAGGTTAAATGGTGGAACGTTGAATGTTGGAGGGAATGGAAGGGAAGAGATGCTGGACACATGGGAGGAAGAGGGAGAGGAAGAGATGCTGGGTTGAGAGTGGGGATGAGCCCTTTAACCTAGTGTGATTAAAAACTGTAATAGTGCAATAAATTGCAAGATCAATTGTGATTAAAACGTTTAATTGTTGGCCACCTCTAGTTATTAACTGTGATAAGTGGTTATGTTGTAATATGCCAATGTACAAAATTGTACATTGTAAGGGTGTATCAGATAATAAAACTCATTTCACGGGCTTCCTTTTCCATAGAGTACATATTGGCTTTTTAGTTACGCAAGAGCTATTACATGTTTTGAGAGAGTAATGCATTTTCTCTGTTTAACAAGGAGCTTTATGACTTTTCAGTTCTATCTACTATGTGTACAGTCACTGCTTGTGTTGCTGGAAGAAGGTGTTTGAGATGAATAGATCGTTGGTCTTGCAGAATTCTTTCTCCAGCTTCATTTCTTTTGCAAGTCCATATTTTCCAACCATTTTGCCTTCTTCTTTGTTGCCAATTTTTGCATTCTAGTCACCCATGACTGTTAGCATATCCTGTTTGCATGTTCTGTAAATTTCAGCTTGTACTTATTCATAGAATTCATCAATTTCATCCTCTTCTGCAGCTGTTGTTGGGGCATATACCTGAATTATAGTTGTGTTGATGGGTATTTCTCATAGACAAATAGAAAGTAAGTGTTCACTGATTGCATTATATTTTAGTACAGTTCTTGCAAGTTTCTTATTGATTATAAATGCAACACCATTTCTTCTTTGTCTTTCATTTCCAGCATAGTAGACCATGTAATCATCAGATGCAAAGCGCCTGATGTCATTCCATTTCAATTCGCTGACACCCAATAGATAAAATTGTACACATTCCACTTCTTTCTTGACCACCTCCAACTTCCCTTGGTTTACGCTTTGTACGTTCCATGTCCCAATATGTAAGACATCATTGCAGCTTCTGATTCTCATTTCATGCGCAGCTACATCAGCAGTCAGACGTTCTGAGGGTTTTGATCCAACCACATCATAAATGCTGGCTTTACTCTGAAAAGTCTTCAACTCCTCCCCGGTAGCCAGTTGAGTGCCTTCCAACCTGGGGGTCTCATCTTCCAGCACTATAGTGCAACTTGTGACTATCCATTGGGTTTTTGTGGCAAGATATGGAAGTAGATTGCCAGGCCTTTCCTTCACACAGGTAATTCTAGTGTTGCCAAAATGTCACAGAAATGTGATCGCTGCAAACACTGTCCTATTCTGCTGCTGCCCAGATAGGTGGTTTGTCTTCAAGCATGGAGGCAGCAATTTTTATTCTGCCCATGTATCTGCAAAGTCCATGGTTACTTTAAAGCTACAAACATTGCAGTAATTTTCAAAGTAGTGGTATGCACATACTGATACTTAGGGGTCTGTTTACTAAACGGCGGTAGTGGACTCCGTGCGATATCGGAGCCGCGGCCCCAGTGAAATCAATGGGGCCGCGGCTCCGATATCGCATGGAGTCCACTACCACCGTTTAGTAAACAGACCCCTTAGTCATTTGTAATACTTTTATAATGAACACTAAAAAAGCCATGCTAGACAGGACCAATTGTTCATTGAACTTAGTATCCTGCCTTGTAAAGTAGAAGACTTTTCTGCCTTGAATGTGGTGATGTGCTAGAAGGGGGGCATTTGGGGATCCCTTTTTAAGTAATCTTATGAGGACAACGAATCTTACCTAGAGCAGAGCTGGTGAGAGCCCCTCAATTGGAGAATGGTAGTGGTGTGATTCAAAGCAAATCACTGTCTAAATGTGGAGAAAATGTATCATGTGATTGCTCTCCCAGAAGAGAGAAATCTGTTGGTGACTGAGAACACTCCATTCCTTAGGAGGTTATTGTATCTTTGGGTCTTATTTTAATATAATGAAGGTTTTGGTTGTTTGAACGTTAGTGTATACTGCAGACTTCTTCAATTTGAGAACTATAGGAAACATTTTTAATAACACAATAAAGATCAGGATGATGATTTTTTAACAAATTTTAACTTTAATGAGGCAATTCCTTTTCAAGCTCCTTGTTGATAAAACAAAGCAGATTTCCTTAAATACAATAGGATGGTGCAAGGGGAAACTACTGGGAAGATGGAGTGCTATGATAATTGTAGGGGGAGAGAGAGAGCAGGGCTTTAGAGAGGGAAAAAGGAAAAGAAGATCAAGTTGATGAGGGGAAGGGGAAAGTGGCGGCCGTATGCCTGCAACAGATTCCCTGAGTCAGTACGTCAAGCTCCATTTGTGGTCTTAATCAAATCCAGACTAAAAATACACTTTTCTGAGGCTGCTTTTGTATCCTGAGCCCTGCTTTTCTATCCTGCTTTTGTATCCTGAGCTCTTATTCTCCTGTTTAACACCCATGTGTGTTTTAATCATGTCCCTCTAAGAACTCTCCTAGTTCCCTCTTTGGTCTGTTTGCCTGTCTTGAATAGACTGTAAGCTCTGTGGAGCAGCGGCTGTCTCTTACGTCTTTGTGAACAGTGCTGTGTGTGCCTTACAGTGTATACAAATAAGTAGTAGCAGTAATAGTAGGGAAGGGAAAAGGAATAGTATGCTCTTCCCAGTCTCCTTGCTAATTCGCGTGAATCTGAGCGAAACTTCTCTCAGTGCTGATATAGTTCAGTAAAATCTATGCTGTCTGATATACTGGCTTCTCATCCAGTCTGTTTTTTTAGGATAACTATAGAGAATAGTAAACGATGCATGTATGCAAAGATAACCATAATGAATATGTATGAGATGTATATATGCAAATGACATGCAAAAGTGCATCATATTTATTTATTTATTTATTTAACAAGCATTTCTATACCGCACTTTCTCATGGATCAAGTGTGGTTTACAAAGAACAATGGTTTACAAGGTATGGTAAAGTACATCCCTAGTCATTTTACATAAAACAAATGTAAACCTTTTACAGGTAACAATGTAACTATATACTTACAATACAGATTACATTCCAGAGGGTATGCTTGGGATGTAAACTAACTTTTTACATTTTTACATTATTAGAATGTGAAGAGACAACAATGTGCAGGGTGTAATATTTGTTTGTGACGGTATTAGTCTAGATTTGTAGGATAAACCTATGTAACATAAAGTGTTATCCTGTGTCTCTTTGCATATCTAGGTTAGATTGTGTAGTATAGTGTGTGGTGAATAGGTGTGTTTTTAATTTTTTACGAAATTCCTTAATGTCAGACAGTTGCCATATGTCATCTGGTAGTTCATTCCAGAGGATAGGGGCTGAGTGAGAAAATGCCCTATTATTGGTACGTTTTTTAGCTTTTGTATATTCTCTTGGTATTGCTATTTTATTTGTGTTTCTACTCCTTTGTGTGCGTTTATGTATTTCCATGTTGATTAAGGTATTAAGGGCAGATGGAGGAAGATTATTTACTAATTTGAAGGTAGTCACTAGTATTTTGTATTTTATTCTGCAGTAAATTGGTAGCCAATGTAGCTTAGCTAAGATAGGTGTAATATGTTCTATAGATCTTACCTTCAGTATAATCCTGGCTGCTACATTTTGAGCTAATTGAATCTTTTTAATGTTTTGTTTCGTGATGCCTTGAAGGATTATGTTTGCGAAGTCAAAATGGGGTGCTATGATTTCTTGGATTATGGCTAAGAAGTCTTGCAAGTGAATCAACGGACGTATTTGTTTCAGTGTCTTAAGTTTAAAGTGTATATTTTTTGTTAGGTTTTTAATGTGTGAGTCCATATTGAGTTTTTTGTCAAGTATCACGCCTAGGTACTTTACTTCATTCTTTGTTTTAATCTCATGGTTATTTAGGATGATGGAGCTTAGGGGTGTATAGGTTTGATTTCTTGTGACATATAGAACATCAGTTTTTGTGAAATTCATGTGTAGGTTATGAGCATTGAGCCATATTGTCAGTTCATTAAAGCATTCTGCTATTAATTGCATCGGTGGGTTTGGGATCGTGAATGGGAGGTAAAACATTATATCGTCGGCATATATGTGGTAGTGGACGCCAAGACGTTTAAAAATGTTGCAGACTGGTTGTAGGTAAACATTAAACAGCAGTGCTGATAGTGCGGATCCTTGTGGAAGGCCCTGTTCTTGCTTGAAAGTGTCAGAGGTTTGGTTGTTGATTCTCACTGTTTGATTCAACACTGATTCTCACTATTCTTTGTCCCTCCCAAACTATACCCATGCATAAATATTGAATGAATACAAAAGTGAAAAAAATCACCCAAGGTGTCCTTCAAAAATTAATCTTTTTGTCGGATATTGCCACGGGAGGGGAGAACTTAAATCATCCACAGCAGACTGGAGTATCCTTTTAATCAATTAAGGTTCAAACAACTTGATAAACCATTGAATGACGGTTGGAGCACTACAGAGGAAGACGAAGCACTTGACACAGGGACTTTTCCCGAAACGTGCACATTGGCTCCTTACTGATGAACAATCTTAAGATAAGTGTTATTACATGTCAAAATGGTTTATCAAGTTGTTTGAACCTTAATTGATTAAAAGGATACTGCAGTCTGATGTGGATAATTTAAGTTCTCCCCTCCTGCGGCAATATCCGACAAAAAGATTAATTTTTGAAGGACACCTTGGGTGACTTTTTCACTTTGTATTCACATTGGTTGTTTTTTTTTTTTGTTAATATTGAATGAAAGCAAAACCTTGGATAGATTAAAAATAAAATGTTGTAGCCATTCACAGACAACGTCTCAATACCATTGCAAAAGATTATTTATGAGACATTAACCTTGCAGGATTATTCAACATTATCATAGTCATCTAATTAAAGGACTGCTTTAGAACCTTTAACCCTGCTTTTAATTTTTCTTTCCCCTAGATACTGCAGCTATAACCATTTGTCCTTAACCACTGATACAGAATTTTATGTGTATGAGGAAGCTCGATGGCTTTCATGTGCATGCTCAGGTCAAAATATTATTATATCTGCTAAAGGCAGCAAAGCAGTGTACAAGGCTCCACTAACAGCAGCTCCATGTATATAGCAGGTTGAAATAAATTGATAAAACTAACTTTATACTGAAAGCAGTGTATTTCGCAACAATGTCAGACCAGTATCATGTAATAAAGAGCTGATGCACAAAATAGCCAGTCAGATGGGGAGGATTTGCATTAACCAGTGAACTACCCTCACTTAGGAATGGGGGAGCAGCCTAATTTTCAAAAGCAGTTCTGTTTACTGGCAGCCCATAAACTCCTTCAGCTGATGGTTTGGAAAAGCACTAGATGGACAGTGCAACCAAACAATGCTAACTGCTCTGGCACTAGTGGGCCGAAGCGGAAAAGCTTAGCGTAGCATTTTCTGGTGTTTTTTCTGCGCTAAGCTTGCTCTCCGATGCAGAAAGCAAGCTAGCACCGGAAAAACATAAAAAAAACCAGCCACGCTGAACTGCAGCGCACTTAACATGCAAACTGCTGCATAAATACTGTATTTGCGCCCAATGTAAAAAACTGCTTTGAAACAGCGCAGCTTTTTCCACTGTTTTTCAATGCTAGATCTGCATGCCAGCTTTGGACAAGCGTAAAGATCCAACTGGGAGCAAAAGCATCATCTTAGATAAAGTTTGACACTTCACCTCACATGATCCAGGCATCGGATCAGAATCATGATGCTTCTGTGCGTCCGGTTCCGGCCGGGCACACAGAGGGCTTGTATGTCCGCACTGGAAACGGGCCCATTGTATCTTCCCCTCAGATGACCCTGTTTCCAGGGGCAGCCCAAGGGTGATGCGGGGTCATGTATGGAGCCTAATTGTGGAGCCTCATTTGCATACCACTGGACCTCATTTGAATAAATTTAATTTATTTTATTTTCAAATGAATATGTTGCTCATCTAAAATTTTAGGCAGCTTTCAAAGGAGCCCTTCACAAGCTTTTCTTTTCTCCTGGCAATGACTTGGGGGCATGTTTACTAAATATTAATGTGTGTTAAGTGCCACTGCACCAGTAGAAATAAAGGGGTGTTCCTGCACTTAACACATATTAACATTTTTGAATGTGCATTAACGTTTAGTAAACACACCTTTTAGTGAGTGTCTGAATACCATTTCCATGGACAGTGAGGATAAAAAAATACTACCAGATTTCTATATTACTATACTCCAGTGCCAAGTGCCAGGCACATTAGGAATACTACAAACCCTGCCCATTTAGAGCCCATAGCAAACCTGCACGTATTATAACAGCATTACCAGGATTCACAAAGCACCAAACCCTATCAAAAGGCAACACTGCAAATATTAAACCAATACATCTCAGAGAATACCAATACATCTCCTACTGGGGAAAGAGAACAAGTGGGACTGTGTCACATAGAAACTACATGAACAAAATACCGCAGCTCAGTTATACATGCAAAACGTAGGCCATCACCAAACATAGAACAAGGGATCACAATTTAGAAATAGGAAGACAATAATTAAACTGGGAACCCCAAAAGCCAAACTTGGAATGTACAACAACACTGGAGAAATAAAACTATAAAATTAATTTCCTCTTGTACTAAACAAAACGCAAAGATGTTAGCGATGCACATTTCCCAGAGCTGACATAGTCCAGTTAATAAATTCAGAATAAAAGTATTTTTCTACATTTTGTTGTTTGGACATTTTATTTTTCAGTCACAATTTCTCCAGTCGCTTATTTTTGGTTTCTTTGTGTCTTCTGCTAACTCTCCATTGTCTGCTGTCCATTTGTCCTTTCTTCTAGTTTTTTCTATTCTCTCTCTACATCTGCTCTGACATACTGATCTTTCCCCTTTTGCTCTTGCCTCCATTTCTTTCTTTATTCCTTTTTCATCCACTCAAATTTCACCCTGCCATCTTCAAACCCCACTTATTCTCCCAATACCCAGCCAATTGTAGATTTTTCTTCTATCCCACACAAAATATATTTCCCCCCTCTCCATCCTCACTCCCCCAGCCACATCCCTTTCTAGTCCTCCCCTAACATTAGTTCTGTTCTAGTGCCAGCCCTTCTCAGCATCCGTTCCCTTCCAGTCCCATTCTCCCATCCCCCATATCAGCCCATTCCATTCCTAGTCACCATCAGCCCATTACCAGTCCTTTTTTTTTTTCAAAAATGTATTACCAGTCCTTTTCTTTTTTCACAAATTTATTTAAAGATTTTCATTTAACAGATAGTCTTTAACACTAAAAAGTGCAAACTATATCCCCCCCCCCAAAAAAAAACACACCACAGTACCTAGAGGTTGCACAATACAAATCACAGTAATCATGTTCAAGATATTGATAGATACTCATCAAGAGATCTCCAGATCCACTCCACTTTCCCTATACAATTTAGCCCATTACCAGTCCTAACCCCCCTGATCAGTCTATTACCACTTCTAGCCCCCTCTAATCAGCCCATTTTCAGTCCTAGCACCCTCCAATCAGCCTATTGCCAGTCCTTCCCCAGAAGTGCCCCACACCTCCCTGACTGGCTTCAGAGGGAGCTGGGGAGGCCTGAGGCCCGAAGCTCAGAGCCCCGGCTCATCCCTGCAGAGCCGTGAGAAAGAAAGACATTTTTTCTTTCCCATGGCTCTGTTAAAGCTGAGCCCACCAGTGCATTGAGTGTCTGGAGGGTAAATGAGGGCATTTCCTGTCTCACGTGAGACAGGAAATGCCCTTTTTTACCCTTCCAACACTCAGTGTGCCGGCGGGCTCTCATCCTCAAGAGAGCCGCAGGAAAGAAGGAAAACACCGTTCTTTCCTATTCGTCTCTCCGGGCCAGTCCAGGAAAGTAGGGTAGTCAACCTCCTCTAGCAGCTGAGGGCTGAAAAGAACTGAAAACTCTTTGCTGACAGACGCACTAGCTCCCTCTGGTGTCTGAAAGAGTCCCTCAGTCTTTCAGTCCTCAGCAGCTGAGCTGGTTGCATAGCTGACAGGCTCCGGAGAGAAGAGAGCAAAATCTCATAAACTGCTAGCTTCAGAGTTTTATTATTTTCTTTTCTTTTCTTTCTATCTGAGGGAGAGTTTTCAGATAGTATGAATGCTGCTTGAAACACTCTGGCAGGGTTATTCCAGGCAGCTGCTTTCCGTTTTGGATCCTGTACTACTGTGGGTGCACTACATTCATTTATTTCTGCTTAACCACCAAGTCGGTGTGGGTTTTTTTTCTGTTTGTTACAAGCAGAGCCTGCTTGTGGGAGATATTTTAATTTGCTGACATTGCCTCGGAGAATTTCGCTGGGAGCCCCAGGGAACACTTCTCTATTTCAAATAGCGGCAATTCCGGCTACCCGCTAGCAGCGGGAATGCGGTTTGCTAAGCGAGTGACACCCAGTTTCTTTTCAGGTAGGTGCTACAGCTTCGCGGGACGCTTCGGATTGCAGTCTTAGGGCTTAAGCCGTCGCGGCGTTAGTTTGCGAGTTGTCTGCTCATTACCCGGGACCTGTTGAGGCGCCGTGAATTTGCAGCCGGCTCCGAGGCGTCGCGTCGGGTTGATATTATTTCTTCTTTCTCTTTTTTTTTTTTTTTTAAACTTTTATTTTCATTTTATAACAATAACAATACACACAGTAATAAAACAAGGATGATTGCATCAAAATAAAATGGAATAAACCGGAAAATAACCCCATCAACCCTCCCCCCCTATGCTTCTTCTCTAGATAATAAAAAAAAAAAAAAGAAAAGAAAAGATATTAACCCAGGCATGGGGTCCATAGCAATTATGTTAGAACATAAACATAACAGTCATGATATACTATGGATCAAGAGAGAGATATAACTAGACAGTCAAGTGCGAGCATTTGGCCGACTGCACGAAATCTGTGAGTAATTTCCATTTAGACACCTGGTAGCGGGCCTGAAGGGAAGGGGTAGCCCTACGAGGAATTTGTTCAAACTTACTATATAGACAGACACAATTCCACCATTCTAGAGGACTCAGTGAAGAGCTATTTTTCCAATATTTCATGATTAACGATATGGCAATACCCATTAGAAAGTCAAGGAGGAAGTAAGCAGACTTCGGGAGAGAGGGGATGCCCGCTGCAGAACGGAGTCCCACTATTTTCCAGGAGAGTGGTTCAGTAAAGTGTAAGATAGATTGAATACGACCCCAGACCCGGCTCCAGTAGTGTTGTAGTGCGGGGCATTCGTACATGACATGAGTGAGGGTGCCTGTAGCTGCATGGCAAGTCCAACATTGATTACTCAGAGTGGAAGTCCATTTGGCCAGTCTATCAGGGGTATAGAAACAGCGATGGGCAAAGAAGAAAAGCGTCTGGGTTAAGGAAGCCGAGCGGGAAACACGAACCACTTTGCTCCAGAAGAGGTTCCAATGTTCAGGGGTTAGAGTTACACCCAATTCTCGCTCCCAAGTCTGCTGTGCAGAAGGGGGGACAGCATTCTGAGGAGCACAAAGAGTTTTATAAAAGGTGGAAGCAACACCGGACTGAGCCCCAATAAAGGAGACCACCTCAGTTATCCCTTGGTCATGAGGAGTTAGTGGGGGAAAAACCCCAGCACTCTTGAGACAGTGCTGCAACTGAAGCAGTTGAAAATAGTATTTAGAAGGAAGGCCAAACTCACAATGGAGCTCATTAATGGACTTCCAGCGAGCATTGTGAAACAGTTGATTGGGAGTCCAGATGCCTCTGGAATACCAGGGACTCCAGGCCACCGGCTTATGTTGAATTTGGAATCGAGCATTATGCCAAATTGGAAGCCTATCTAGTGGGCAAGCTAGGGAATCTAGGGAGCTGATGAGAACATTGAAGGAGCGAAGTGTATCCAGGAGCATTGGTGGATAGTGGGCATCCAGTGGGAAAGTCATTCCAGGGAGATAGCTAAGTGGAATGGGCTTACAGAGGTCTTCTTCTATATCTAACCATATTGGTCTGGACGGGAAAGAAGCGTCCAACCAACGGGCACCCTGTTTGAGAAGAAAAGAGAGGTGATAGTTGAAAAAATCAGGAAATCTTATCCCACCATGTTCCTTATCTGACTGAAGTTTATGTTTCGCTATTCTAGGCGGTTTGTTCTGCCACAAAAATCTGATCAACAGGCCCTCGATATCTTTGTAAGTGTGTCGAGGGAGAAGGCACGGTAACATTTCTAAGACATAATTAACCTTGGGAACAATCATCATCTTTATGGTATCCATACGGCCCCACCACGTAAGAGTAAGTGGAGACCAACGTTGGGTGAGCTCACGGACCTTGGTGATTAAATTTTTGACATTAAAAGCGACGGTTTCTTCGAGAGGATAACAGTAATGTACCCCTAAATATTTTACCATACGGGGCTGCCATACAAAAGGAAAGGTTTGCAAGTCTGCTTGGTGAACCTGGTGGTTTAGGGGAAAGGCGACTGATTTGGTCCAATTAATTTTGTAACCTGAAAGTTGAGAATAGCGGTCAATTAGATCCAGAACAACAGATACGGAGTCTAAGGAAACAAAAAGCATAAGATCATCTGCATACGCTGAAACTTTTATATCCCGACGGGGAAAGGGAGCGCCGTGGATATGTGGAGACTGACGGATTAACAGGATTAGGGGTTCTAACGCAAGATCAAAAAGTAAGGGGGAAAGTGGGCACCCCTGACGGGTGCCTCTTTGCAGTAAAAATGGCTGGGACTTCAATGTGTTGGCACAGACACTAGCAGTTGGTTGAGAGTATAGCACTTGAAGGCAACGGAGAAAATTATCGCCGAAACCAAACCAACGGAGGGTCGCAAATAGGAATGGCCATTCTAGCCGGTCAAAGGCTTTTTTCGGCATCTAGGGAAAGGCCAACCAATGGACGATCGTGGGAGGCCATATTAGTTAGTACATGACAAAGAGTCCTGGCATTATCAGCAGTTGATCTGCCGGGAATAAATCCACATTGATCTGGATGTATTAAAGTGGTCATTTTGTGAGAGAGCCGAGTAGAAAGAATAGTGGCGAAGATTTTATAATCTGCGTTAAGCAGGGAGATGGGTCGGTAATTGGCTGTCAGGTGTGGGTCTCTCCCCTCCTTCTCAAAGACCACTATGTTGGCCTCTGAAAAGGAACCAAGGGAGGATCCGTCGGCTACTAGGGTAGTAAAGTATTGCTGCAAAAACGGGGCCAGATCAGAGCTGAAAGTTTTGAAGAACTCAGCCGGAAGGCTGTCTGGACCCGCAGCACGGCCGGAGGCACATCTTTTAATTGCATCCTGTATTTCCACAAGAGTAAACGAATGATCAAGGGCCGTGCATTCCTCAGCCGAGAGAGTAGGACGCTGTACACCAGCTAACAAGCGGTCGAAATGTTCAGGAACAAACTCACATTCAGATTTATACAAGCTAGCATAAAAATCGCGAAAAAGCTCTAAAATCTCATGATCTTTTGTGACAAGGCCATTCCCAGATGGGCTTCGGAGAGCTGCTACCCGTTTGGCTTCTTTTTTCCCCTTCAAAGCATTAGCTAGTAGTTTACCAGCGCGATTATTTTCCCGGTAATACAATCCCTGCTGGGATGCTATATTTCTAACAGCGGCATTATGCAAAATCTTGTTGTACTGAAAACGGAGACGTTGCAAACGAAGCAGAACACATGGGTCTGTTCGGGACGTAAGAATACGTTCGCCAGCCTGTATCTGTTGTTCAAGGATCACCAATTGTTGCCTTCTTTGTTTCCCAAGACGGATTTGATAACTAGTCACCGTGGCTCGAATAGACGCCTTAAAACCCTCCCACCAGGCCCAGTTCGTTGTGTCAAGGGGAGAGTTAAAATGAAAGTAATCTTGTATGGCAGCCCGTATTACAGTTTGAAAATCCTGTTGGTCTAGGAGAGACCTATCAAAAGACCATGCTCGGGGACTTGCATTTTGCGCAGCAGTGTGTATCGTAAAAGATATGGCAGCATGGTCTGAAATGTGCAAGGGGTGAATCTTAGCCATACCAATCTGCGATACCAATGTTTTAGATAAAAGAAAAAAATCTATTCGGGATTGTGATTGGTGAGGAGCGGAGAAAAAGGTAAAATCCAAATCAGAAGGATTCAATAACCTCCATATGTCCACCAAAGCCAAATCAGCGATCATAGCTGTAAGTATGGAGAGACTCTTGGGTGGACCACAGGTTCTAGGCGGCTGCCGATCCACCAAAGGGTCGAGGACCTGATTAAAGTCTCCTCCCAGTATTAGTGGGGTATGAGCGGAGGCTTGCGCAGCTTGTGCAATTTTAGCAAAAAAACCAGGATTGTCAACATTTGGAGCATAAATACAAATACACGTGAATTCTAGATCCCCCACTTTGAGATGAGCGCGAGCCCATCTACCCTCATTATCTGAGCTAATATCTAGCACGGTGGCCTGCAGGGATTTCTTAACAAGTATGGCAACACCACAGCGTTTAGCAACAGCGGGAGAATACGCCACAACAGCATAAGGCTTGACATTAAGCTTTAGTGTTTCTTTAGCATTTAAATGCGTTTCTTGAAGCAGTACTAAATCAGCATGCTCCGTATTCAAATAGCTAAGAATTTTCTTCCTTTTGATTGGACTATTGATACCTTTGACATTCAATGATAAGAGCTTACAGAAAGCCATCTAGTAATATACAAAATTCTGAGAGAACATGAAGTTGCACATTATTCCCTAAACTATGCATATTGGTAGCAAATGACTGTACACACGACATGAAATAAGAAACTTTTGGTAGAAAGCATAAATAACCCCAAAAAAAAAAGAGACAGGCACCGAAGTGTACTAGAGAAGAAGCAAAACCCCAACTATTACTGGCGACCATGAGTCTGCGGGGGGAAGCCCCAGAGAAGGCCCGATACTGGCCATACTCCCTGCAGCAGGAACAAGTCCCGGGAGCCACCGAAGGGTGCAGAGAAGCAGGATGGCGGTTCAAAGAAGTAGGTCAGGAGAGCAGTCCAACCGCGTCCGCAGCGAAATCACTGCGATAGGCCCCAATGAGGTAGAGATTTAAGAGAGCTTTGAACAGCAACACAGCTTGATGGTAACATCAACGCATCAGTTCAGCTTCTTTAGAGTCCAAAAATGCAGCGAGGAGGTCAGGATCCTCGAAGGTCCTGGTATGGTTATGCAGCGTAACGCGTAGCTTTGCCGGATACAGGAGACCAAATCGGGCCTGCAGTTGCTGAAGGCGAGGGCGATAAGCAAGAAGCTTCTTTCGGCGGTCCATCGTGGGCTTAGAGAGATCAGGGAAGAAAGACACTTTATGCCCATCTATCTCGAGGTGATGATTAGCCCGGGCAGCAGCCAGAATTTGCTCAGCTTGTTGATAGCGCAGTAGCCGAAAAATGATGGGCCTGGGAGTCGTCCGGTTGAGCGCCATATTAGTGGGGACACGATGTGCCCGGTCTATCTCCAGGTCCTTAAGAAACGTCGTCTTCAATAGAGAGGGTAGAATATTGCCCAGATATTCCCGCAGATCTCCTGCTTCTACGCCCTCTGGAGCTCCAATGAGTCGAATGTTATTGCGACGAGCTCTATTATTGCTATCTTCAAGTTCCTTTTGAAGGAGCAAAATCTGGCGTTCAGCTTTATCGATCTTCCCCATTCGCACCGCGTGCGATTCAAGAGTCTCCGCCATTTTGTCTTGGCGCAACGAGAGGCCCTCGAGCCTTTCCTGCATCATGGTAAGGTCCTCACGCATGGCGCGGATCGCTTCTCCGTTGGATTGTACCAGTTCCTTTACACCACGAATCTCCTCGAGTATCACCCGCTGCATTTCAGGGCTCTCACAGAGCGGCGCCATCTTATGCGGGGAAGGCAGTTCCGTTTTGGAGCGTTTGCCGTGCGACGAAGTGGGGGAGCCGAAATCTAGGCGCTGTGGTTTAGGTCCCGCCATCCCTCCGATGCGCCCCGGCGATTTTAAAGCAAAATAGTGAAGTTTTGCAGGAGTTTAGTCAGGATTCTGTGTAGGCCTCTCGGGAGCTTCAGCACAAGGCGTCTACCCCGTTGGACATCAGGCTCCGCCCCCATTTCTTCTTTCTCTTTGCATTTGCGGGGTTCATGGAGCCTCAGAAGGCAAGGAAGCTAAGGATGAGGAGATGGTTAAGGCCCCGAGCGGGTCTGAAAGAGCGGGAACGGCAGCCATTTTGCCTCAGCCGCCGGTTTCTCCCACGCTGCCAGTTAAGTCGGGGAAAAAGAGAGCAAAGTCTCATAAAGCTCCTTCGACTGAGGGAACAGAGCAGTTACCTGTGCCTAAGGAGACCAGTCCTTTGGAGTCTTTTTTCTCCGCGGAGTTTATTGTGGCTCTTCATAACGCTTATTTGATGAAGAGATCACAGTCTGTTTTGTCCCCCGCTGCAGCCTGCAAGGCAGGGAGAACAAATCTGGAGACCTCAGAGACAGACCCGGGAGAAGGGGTCTCCTTCATGTGCCCCGGGGGTGAGCCAGCCTCAGGGGATTTGGAGCCTCTGGGTTCCGGGTCCCAGCTTCCTGAGGATGGTGAGATTCTGTCAGAGACAGGGTTTGATTTTTGGCCCGGGGAGTTAGAGGAAGGTGAGTTAGGACCGGGGGAGGATCCTAATACTTTCAGAGTATTCAGAAAGGAAGAGTTGGGAGCTTTAATTACTCAGTCGCTTGCAGCTTTGAATCTTGCTCTCCCTACAGTTCAGCAAGAGCCGTTGGAGGATCCCCTGCTACAGGGGTTTAAATCTGAACAGCGTTGTTTTCCTCTTCACAGAGTTATTAGGCAAATGATTGACTCGGAATGGGAGTGTCCTGAGGCCTCTTTGAGGGGCAGTCGCGCTATGGCGCGTCTGTATCCCATTCCCGTAGAGGAAAAGGAGTTGTTGCGTATGCCTAAGGTGGATGCCCTAGTTGCGGCGGTTACTAAGAAGACTACCATTCCGGTAGAAGGAGGCACGGCTTTGAAGGATTTTCAGGACCGTCGCTTAGAGGCTCTCTTGAAGCACGCATTTGATTCCAGTGCCTTAGCCTTACAAGCTTCAGTCTGTGGGGCATATGTTTCCAGGGCGTCGATACGCTGGCTTCAGGGTGACCGTGCTCCTGATCAGGAAGAGGACTCGTCGCCGGAGGACTCTAAGCTGGAGTCGGCTGCGGCTTATCTGGCAGATGCCTTTTATGATTTGGTACGGATCTCAGCGAAATCCATGGCGTCCGTCAAAGCAGCTCGACGTTTTCTCTGGTTACGTAACTGGGCGGCTGATGCTTCATCTAAGGCCCGTCTCAGTAAGCTTCCCTACAAGGGCAAACTGCTCTTTGGAGAAGCGTTGGAAAAGATTGTGAAAGATTTGGGCGATTCCAAAGGGGGTCGTCTTCCAGAAGACCGGCCAAGAGCAGCTAAGATGCCTTCCTTGCAGAGGGGTCAAGGCCGCGATTTTCGCAGATTCCGGGGATCCCGTTTTGCACCTTATCAACGTGGACGTTTTGTAGCTAGGGGCCAATCCTTTCGTGGAGCCCGAGGTTTCAATAGGGGTTATTTCTCCGCTCAGCACGCTTCCACCAAGAAGCCTCAATGAAGGGACGCTGGTCCAGGCGGAGGTTCCTGTGGGAGGTCGATTGCAGGAGTTTCTCTCCGCCTGGGCCGCCATCACTATGGACCAGTGGGTGCTCGAGATTATCAGGGACGGCTATGCTCTGGACTTTGCGCATCCACTGGGGGAGGCTTTTGTAGCTTCTCTGTGCGGACCTCTGGCAAAGCGGAAGGCAATCAATGACACTTTAGGGCGTTTATTGCGTCTTCAAGCTGTAGTGCCAGTGCCCGCAAACCAGTGCGGTTTCGGTCGATACTCGATTTATTTTGTGGTTCCCAAAAAGGAAGGTTCCTTTCGGCCTATTCTGGATCTCAAGATGGTGAATCGCTGTTTGAAAGTGCCTCATTTCAGGATGGAAACCTTACGTTCAGTGATCCGGTCGGTAAAACCGGGGGAGTTTCTTACTTCCATAGATTTAACGGAAGCGTATTTGCATATTCCAATTCGGCCAGACCACCAGAGGTTTCTTTGTTGTGCAGTTCCCATGGGTCATTTTCAATTCAGGGCCCTGCCGTTCGGTCTCACTACTGCCCCTCGTACCTTCACCAAGGTGATGGTGGTGGCGGCTGCGGCGCTTCGGAAGGAAGGGATTCAGGTCCATCCCTATCTCGACGATTGGTTGATCAGAGCGCCGTCGCGGGCGGAATCTCTCGTAGCCACGGCCCGTGTGGTGGACTTTCTCGGTCATCTCGGTTGGGTCATCAATCGAGTGAAGAGTCAGTTGCACCCAGGTCAGCAGTTGACCTATCTGGGAGCGTTATTCGATACTGACAAAGGCTCGGTTTTTCTTCCTCCGGAAAGAGTTCGAAAGATTTTCTCGCAGGTTACGGCCTTTCTGCGCCTTCAGGCACCCACGGCTTGGCGATATCTACAGGTGTTGGGGTCGATGGCGGCGGCCTTAGACCTCGTTCCATGGGCCAGAACGCATATGCGGCCTCTTCAACAGGCCTTACTGACGCGGTGGTCTCCGCAGGATCATCCTCTCTCCCGGCGTCTGCCGTGTTCGGAGGAGGTAAAGATCAGTCTGCAGTGGTGGTTGGTTCCGGCTCATCTGCAAGCGGGCATGCCATTAGCGGTTCCAGAGTGGGTGTTGCTCACCACAGATGCAAGCCTTTCCGGCTGGGGAGCTCATTGTTTAACACGGTTGGTGCAGGGCGTCTGGACGGAGGAGGAGAGTTGTTGGTCGATCAATCGGTTAGAGATGAGAGCGGTTCGCTTGGCGCTCGTGGAGTTTGTCGATCTGCTCGAAGGTTGGGCAGTTCGAGTTTTTTCCGACAACTTGGTGACCGTTTCGTACATCAACAAGCAGGGCAGCACGGGCAGTGCTGCACTCCTAGAGGAGAGTCAACAGCTATTTCTCTGGGTGGAACGGCACCTGGTAGCGATTTCAGCGGCTCATGTGGCAGGAAAAGACAATGTCCAGGCGGATTATCTCAGTCGGACTGCCATCGATCCCGGAGAGTGGGAACTCAATTGGGCAGTTTTTTCACGCAATCACTCTGAGGTGGGGTCAGCCCATTCTCGATCTCATGGCCACGCAAGCGAATGCCAAGGCTGCTCGATTTTACAGCAGACGCAGGGAGCACATGTCGGAGGGTCTCGACGGGCTAGTTCAGTCCTGGCCGTCGGGGCAGCTCCTTTATGTCTTCCCTCCATGGCCGCTCATAGGTCGGACAATACAGAGAATAGCAGCTTACGAGGGGAAGGTAATCCTCATTGCTCCAGATTGGCCTCGGCGCCCGTGGTATGCCGATTTGATGCGATTGCTGGTGGCTCCGCCATGGAGGTTGCCCACTCGGATGAATCTATTGTCTCAAGGTCCCCTGTTAATGCCACAGGTGGATCGATTCTTGCTTATGGCCTGGCTCTTGAGCGGGCACGGTTGCTTCGTAAGGGATATTCGCCATCGGTAATAGCCACTTTGCTTCGTTCCCGGAAGACCTCTACTTCCTTAGCGTACATTAGGGTGTGGCGTGTTTTTGAAGCATGGTGCGAGGATCGCCGGCTTCGGCCTTCGACTGTACAACTTCTGGAGGTTTTAGCTTTTCTTCAGGAAGGGCTTGACAAAGGGCTGGCTCTAAACACTCTTAAGGTGCAGCTGGCGGCACTGGCCTGTTACAGAGGGAAGCTACGTGGTTGTGCTCTTGCTTCGCACCCGGATGTACGTAGATTTCTTAGGGCGGCCAAGATCATTCGGCCTCCGGTTCGACAAGTCGTTCCTCCATGGGACTTGAATCTGGTATTGGATGCGCTGACGCGGCCGCCGTTTGAAACCCGGGATCCGGGCTCTCTATGGGAGCTTTCGTGGAAAACTGCCTTTTTGGTTGCCTTATGTTCCGCACATTGGGTTTCGGATTTGCAGGCACTCTCGTGCAGGGATCCCTATCTTCAGTTTTCGAAAGAACGAATAGTGTTGAGACCTGTACCGTCCTTTCTGCCTAAGGTGGTCTCTGCCTTCCATTTAAACCAACCGGTTTTTCTTCCTATTTTTCGTCCGAATGAGGGAGAGAAATGGGATCGGTCGCTGAAGAGTCTGGATTTGGGGCGTGTATTGCGCAAATATCTGAAGGCGACACAGTCGTTTCGAAGGTTGGACAGGTTGTTCGTGTTGTTTGGTGGACCGGCGAAAGGGAAGGCGGCAACCAAGTCTTTTATCGCTCGGTGGGTAAAGCATGCTATTCATGCAGCTTACCAATCTAGGGGCTTGGAGGCTCCGGTGGGGCTCCGAGCACATTCTACTAGGGGTCAGGCGACTTCGTGGGCGGAGTCTGCCTTGATTCCACCGGTGGATATCTGTAGAGCGGCTACGTGGTCCTCTTTACATACGTTTGCTAGGCACTATCGGCTGGATGTTCAGGTGAGAGCAGATTTATTTATTTATTAGTTTTTCTATACCGCACTATTTGGAATCAGCGCGGTTTACAATGAACAGGTTTGTACAATGTGGAACAATCAGACATTGAACTTACATATAACAGGGAATTTCAACTTGGATAACAGATGCGACTGTGGGGGCCTTGATTCCACCGGTGGATATCTGTAGAGCGGCTACGTGGTCCTCTTTACATACGTTTGCTAGGCACTATCGGCTGGATGTTCAGGCGAGAGCAGATTTATTTATTTATTTATTTATTAGTTTTTCTATACCGCACTATTCGGAATCAGCGCGATTTACAATGAACAGGTTTGTACAATGTGGAACAATCAGACATTGAACTTACATATAACAGGGAATTTCAACTTGGATAACAGATGCGACTGTGGGGGCCTCGGCTGTGATAGCGGGGCTTGCAGGTCCCTCCCGGGTGTAAGTACTGCTTTGGTACTACCCTACTTTCCTGGACTGGCCCGGAGAGACGAATAGGAAGGAGAAATTAGACCTTACCTGCTAATTGTCTTTCCTTGAGTTCTCTCCGGGCCAGTCCAGGACCCGCCCATAGTTTTTTCTGCACGTTGGCTAGTGGTTGCTGTCCTCGGCGCTCAGATGTTCCACTCCTTATGGGTTGCCTAGTTGGTAGCCGAAGCTGGGGACATGGTTGACTTTGGAAAGAGAATTGTTTCAACAAGGGCCAACAGCTAATGATAGGCAAGTAACAGTAAAGAAAAAAAACAACAACAAAAAAAAAACAACCCAAAAACGAAGTGGTAGCACACCACAACTTGGCGTGTTAACGCTGTAAAACGGACAGTACCTGTTGCTTGTTTTTCCTTTTTTTAGGGCTATCTCGGTATTTAGTGTTTGTTGTTTTTGTTCCAGTTTAGTATAGGTTTAGCACCGCTGCTTTGCTACTACAAGACTGAGGGACTCTTTCAGACACCAGAGGGAGCTAGTGCGCCTGTCAGCAAAGAGTTTTCAGTTCTTTTCAGCCCTCAGCTGCTAGAGGAGGTTGACTACCCTACTTTCCTGGACTGGCCTGGAGAGAACTCAAGGAAAGACAATTAGCAGGTAAGGTCTAATTTCTCCTTCTTGTGGCTCTGCTGAGGTGAGCCGGGGCGCCGGGCTTCGGGCAACATTCCTGCACAATGGATGGGTCGGCCCTGCCTGATTCTCCAGGACAGCATGCCAAATTTGTGCTGACTTCTGTGTGCATTTGTTTGACTGCTCTCCCAGTTTATCGCTGACTTTTTGCACACTGGGTAATTTCAATATTGCATTCCAGCACAAAGAGTCAGCGTTAAAGTTGCGCTAGAGCTTTAAGCACTAGGCTCTAGCACTGGGTTTCTGCATTGGCCTGTAGGTGTATATGCCTGGGTTGAGTGAGTGCAGCAACAGAGAACTATAGCAGGCGCACCCAGGAACTAAACCACCACCCCCATCACAGCCACCCTGCAGGATTGCAACCCCACTCACTAGATCACGAGTCAATCTGCTGATGGAATTGTGCACATGCTTAGACCAGTCAATCTGTATATATTAAGTAAACAAATCTGTAAATAGTTGCGAGCTGACCACGTCACCTGTGATGGCTAGCTTGCCTGTACATAGTTACCCTGTCGGTCCTGTTTAGAAACCCTTGTTCATTGTAAGTCCAGTCGTGGGCTCTGCCTGTGCTGCACGAGTTGTTAAATGTAAACCGCGCTGATTTTAAAAAGCACGGTATAAAAAAAGACATTAAATAAAATAAATAAAATATGTATGACGGAGATATTCAGCTGCTAGGATGGTAAATCTATAAGTGGCATGTAGTTCACATATGTTGATGGTGTCTATTCTATAATGTCAAATCTGCAGAAGTGGCTTCAGACTAGCGTAAGTAGCCTTGGACATGGGTACATATAATCACACTGAGGATGTATCTCCAGGGGCATGCCCTCATGAGCGAAGGGTTGGTTTGGCCATTATAGTTGATGATTCAATCATGGGAAATGTAGATAGCTGGAATGCTGGTGGATGTGAGGATCCTGATTCCTTTAGTCTCCTGTTCACCTCCTATGTGTTTTCTTACCATTCCACTAGATATATCCTTGTCCCCTGTTGTGTTGTCTGTCTTGACTGTTATGTTGTCTGTCTTGATTAGACTGTAAATTTTTACGAGCAGGGACTCTCTCTTATATATTTCTGTAGAGTGCTGCATATGCCTTGTAGCGCTATACAAATGATAAGTAGTTATAGTAGATCACCTGGTGACTTGCCTGCTTGGTGTGGAAATGGCAGACCTCACACACCACCTAGATAAGGTTTAGACAGGGCAGGGAAGGAGTCTGCTGTCTTGGTACATGGTACTAATGACATAGGAAAGTGTGGGAGGGAGGTTCTGGGAGTCAAAACTAGGTTTCAGGTAGAAAGTTGAAATCTAGAACTTCCAGGTAGCATTCTCAGAAATGCTTCCCATTTCACACATGAGAACCAAGAGGCAGTGTGTGAGATGATGGTGCAGGGAAAGATTTAGATTAGTTAGAAACTGGGCAACATTCTGGGGGAGGGAGGGCTTTTCTGAGAGGATGAGCTCCACCTTAATCAGGTTAGAACTGGGCTGCTGGCATTAACCTTTAAAAGGGAGATAGAGCGCTTTTAAACTACATAATGGGGGAAAGCCATCAGTCATCCAAGAGCGCATGGTTCAGAAGGTGTCCTTGAAGGGTCCTAGCAAAGGATTGAAGTTAGGGCATATCGACAGAGAGATTCCAATAATGACAAAAGTAACCCAAATGCCCTTAAGTACAGAGCAGACAGAGCTTAAAGATTCCAAATTGCACCTGTCTACCAATAACCAGATTAATATGAATAAAATACAACCTCTAAAATGCTTGTATGCAAATGCTAGAAGTCTAAAAAATAAGATGGGAGAGTTAGAATATATAGCACTGAATGAAATGTTAGATATAATTGGCATCTCAGAGACCTGGTGGACAGAGGATAACCAATGAGACACAGTGATTCCTGGGTACAAATTACATCGCAATGATAGGGTAGATCAAATTGGTGGAGGGGTCATTTGGAGAAGCAGTCATTTGTTTCATCTAGAAACATTACCTCCCTAGTATGAGTTCTATTTAGGGGTTAATTTAACATTTCTTGAACAAATGTTCTATATTTTGGCTTCATCACTTATGAACTACGGAAACCTCCATTCATGATCAGTGAAAAATAAATGCTTAGTTACTGTGGGTCATGTTGCTGAAGGCAATCTATCATGAATTGTTTTATTCTGACAGCATAAACATCTCTAATCAGCTAAGGTCTCCAGGGCCACAATCCAATAGTGCACCTCTCATAAAATGTTCACTTAAGAGCTGCAGTTGGGCTGGTCTTGTAGTCAAGATTTCCGGTGAGCTCCTTAAGAAATTGAAAAATGCAAACAGTAGAGAATGAATTATCCATCTCAACAGAAGATAGGCACAATACCATAACAGAAAAGCTTTAAAGTGCATTAGATATAGCACTGAAATATTAAGCAAATCAAAGTGCTCACTTGTTTGGTTTTGGTGTGCTCAAGGGATGCTTATTGAAATAAATGAGTGGAACATCAGTGACTCGAATCCGAAATACACAATAAACAAAGATAGATGTGAACAACTGAGCATTTACATTGATTTTCTAGCACTTTCCAACAAGGTAGATGCATGGAACTGTCTTCCAGTGCAAATGGGGGAGAGCAAAACAGCTACAGAATTCACGAAAGCACGGCATAAACACAGAGGTTCTCTGGTTGCAGATAATGCTGCTGGCTTGTGTGTGATCAGATTTTTCTTTGCAGTGATCTCTCATCACAAAGCCGCTTTTATAACTTCAAGCTTTTGAAGCTCTCTTTGGAAAAGAAATGCACACCACCTACATCTCCAAAGCCCAGTCTCTCGCTCTCTTTTAGATACTGCTGCTGTGCAGAGTCTTGACTTCTTTCAGCTTTCCCCATCTTCATTCAGCGATTCCTGTTAGAACATAAGAACTGCCATACTGGGCCAAACCAAAGGTCCATCATGCCCAGTATCCTGTTTCCAACAGTGGCCAATTTAGGTCACAAGTACTTGTCAGGATCCCAAAGAGTAACTATTTGAAAATCTTATCTCAAATTATGTATAAGGCAAATGTGATTTTTGCTTCACCCATAGGAACTGAGACAAGTTACAAAGGCTATAGTCCTGAGTCAAATAGATTATTGTAATTGCTTTTCTTGGGTTTATTTACTTATATCTATATACAAGAGCATACAAGGAGGAACGTTCTGGATGCGCCTTCCCCTTCCATGTGCCATTTTTAGGTTTACCTCAGAAATGGTATCCATCAGCATTTTCACCTGCTTAGAATCGCACATAAATCCCTTCCACCCACCTCCAATTTAATTAAATATTAAAATAACAGGGGAAATCTCCATGCTTCATTATAAGAACTTCTCAGTGGGTTCAATATATTTATTTATTTTATTTATTTATTTAGATGGATTTTTATACCGTTTTATCCTAAAATCAAAGCGGTTTACAATGAATTATAACCATCTGGTACATGGTAAATTAGAAACACTCCTTCTCTATTTGGGCTTATGTAGAATATTTTTTGCGCGGGGCCCCCTGAAATGCGGGGCCCTGTGCAAAAAACATTCTTGCTCAATGGACGGGCTGGCCCTGGCTACAAATGGGCTGATGCGGGAGGATGGTAGAATAGGACTGGAAGGGAGCGGATAATGAGAGGGTCTGTCAGGGGAAGGAGGGGACAGGAAGGGAGTTGACACGGAGGAAGGAGGAGGCTGGAAAGGAGCTGACACCTGGGAGGTACTGAAGGGGAACTGTAAGGGAGCTGACACTTGGGGATGGGAGAGGTAGGTGGTTGGGTAATGGGGAGGAGGCTGGAAGGGTGACATGCAAATGGCACTGGAAGGGGGATGGACAGAGGGTAGGGCGACTAGAAGGGAGCTCACTCAGGGGGTGGCACTGAGAGTGGCCGTAAGCTGATATCTGGGATGGTATTTGGACTAGAGTGGGCTGGACAGTGGGGAAGGAGGGGGACTGGAAGGGAATGGACACCAGTGGCAGTCGTGGGAATGCAAGGCAGTTGACATTGGAAGGTACTGGGAGGGAAGGACTGGAAAGGGGGCTGATACTGGGGAGGGTTACTGGAACTGGAAATGGGCTGATGGAAGGAAGTGAAGAAAACAAAAGAAGAGATAAGAAATGGCAGATGGACCATGGACCGTAGACCACAGAAAGAGAGCTAAGAGAAGACAGGAAAGCAGAAGCCTCAGATCGGGACCAGCATGATCAGAGAACAAAATGGGCAGACAACAAAGGTAGAAAAAAATAATTTTATTTAATTTTAGTGATTTGACTTTGTGCTATTTTTATATTTTACACAGTATTGGGGAACTGCATCTCTTATTTATCTGATGTTGTACTGCATGTGGACTCTGGCTTCTTGGGGTTTCAATTTAAATTTTGTCTACATATTTTTATTTTATTTTAGATTGTGGTTACTTATTCTGTACTTGGTGAGGGTCGATGTTGTGAGTGTGTGACTGAGGTCAGCTGTTCTGTTAACATGGAGTTTGTACATAAAAATCTATATTGTACTGTAGTAATTTGACATGTTCAGCTTTTCAAATAGGTGTATGGATGTTCTAGGGCCCACTGTAGTATTTACAGTGATGCTTTTTTTGGATGGGCTCCTTATGTGAGTTTTGGAAGTTTGTGCTGATATGGTATGGTATGGTAGGTTTGCTCTTTGTTGTAGGGTTTTGTATTAGTTCACAATATGCCTGGTACTGGAGAATAGTGGTTGTTGTTGTTAGTGAGATGATCAGAATCAGATTTTTTTTTAAATATTGAGTTCTGTGGATGAATGTCCTGGTTCTGCTCTGCACCTACTGTGAATGCAAAATATATGTTGAAAAAGCACGAAATGCAGTTTATAACAACAAAATAAAAAGGAGTTATAATTTAAGTTTTATAAACTGTGCTGTTGGTTCTTGCTCTCTTTTAGTTTCTTGATGTGCAAACGGGACCGTACCAGGCATGTGCAAGCGGTGCAGCCGCACAGGGCGGAAAGGCTTGGGGGGCACATTTCGGCTGTCTGCTGTTGCTCTGCCGCCACTGGAAGGCCAGTAGAGACAGCTGAAATGTGCTCCCCAAGCCTTTTCACGGCACGTTAAGCAGGTCTGGTCCCTCCCTCCTCCGACGCGATGTTAGAGTAGGGAGGGACAGATCTGCTTAAAGTGCCGGTGCCTTTCAGATCGGGCGCATGACCCCCTCCTCCTCCCCATACCTCCGTCCAGCACTGCCTACTCTTTCCCTGGTGCCGGCGCCACCATGAAAAAAACAGAGGGTAGCAGCAGCAGCAGGGAAAGAGCAGGCAGCGCTGGACGGAGGTATGGGGGGAGAGGGGGGCGTGTGTCCAAACTGCAAGTCTCACAGGGTGTGATTGCAGCTCGGTATGGTCCTGTGTGCAAATATCTTGCATTTCCTCCATATAATCTAATCGGCTTTTTGGTTTGATTCAGTCTCTGATTGGATTTCTGAAAAAGCCCCGCCCCCTCTAAGGTGTGTGGTGGGGTGCCATTTCATACTTTGCCTCAGGCAACAGATTGCCTTGAGCCGTCCCTGACAGGCACTCTGTGAGACTTCGGCCCGGGAGGTAACAGCTGCTGGGCCTGGTGGAAACTTTAAAGAGCAGAGGCAGCATGGCAAACATGTTAAAGTAAGTTTTCCACCACCACTGCATGGGGGAGGGAGAGCATGTCACTATGACAATGGGAAAGGCCATGATGGGGAGAAGTGCCACCCTGACAATGGGGGAGCTCTTATTGGAACATAAGCCACTGTTTGGCTCCCCTCACAAGACACCTTCAGCAGTTGTGCAGCAATCTTGTGACTTTGAGCTTCAGCTTATTTATTTAACATTTCTTATATACTGACTTTCATGATATCAAGGTGGTTTACATTGAACAAACTGAAATTACATTGAACAGGGCATTATAACTTGGAGATAACTATTTTACAGGGAACATGGGCTATGGAGGGTTAAGTGGCTTGCCCAAGACCACAAGGAGCACCTGTGGGACTAGAAACCCCAGTCCCTCCAGCCCAAGGTTGCTGTCCTCTAGTGGGATTTGAACCCCTGACCTTCTGGCCTGAAGTACCTTGCCCCAACCACTAGGCCACTCCTCCTTCCAGTTTTCCCCCTGTCATTTGAAATGTGTGTGTATCATGTCAGAATACTAATACTCTATAAATCTGGTAAATGCAAATGCAATGCATGCCTCTGAGCCAGTTCTGACTCCTGGCAACCCAGCAGCTCCTGGGTTTTCTTGGCAGTTTGACTGGAAGTAGATTGCCCAACCTTTCTTTCAAGGCAATGGAGGATTAAGTGATTTGCCCAAGGCCACAGGGAGTGCCAATGGGAATCAAACCCTGGCCTCTTGGTTACCAACACAGTGCTCTAACCACTAGGCTACTCCTCTACTCCTAATAGTTTATAAATCTGGTATTCCTTCTAAACTTGCTACACAACGCAAAATGGGATGCCATCAATTTGGAACCTTAAAGCTCTTTTTGATTTCAGAAATCAGCCCTCTCTCCAATTCAGAGGCATCTGCCATCCATCAGAATCCAAGCCAACTATGAGACATCTTAAAGTAACATCCATCAGGTGACCAGAACGAACATTGCAAATCAATGTCATTAATTAACAGCCCTGCTGAGTCAGCATTTTCTCCTTTTTATGTGGCAAACATCTGCAGCAAATAGACCATTCCACTTCACAGTTTTGCCAAAGGTTCATATTAGAAAAATGGTTGCGGAAAAGACCTCTATAAAATAATGTTTTTTTACAGGCCATTAAAAGTTAATTAGAATAAATAGACATTGTTATGCTCGAGAGCAGTATTTTACGTATATTAGTATCCATCCAGGACACTCAAAGCATGGCCTGTCAAACATTTACATGTTTACAATAGTAACATCATTATGGATGCATCACTTGGGATTTCAATTGATAGACGTCAAAACTTTAGAAACACACATTACTTTCCATTATTTATCCAATACCTTCAAACATTCAGTGAGATTGCATCCTGCTAAACATTGCTTTTCGGTTATTCAGACAAAATGTATTACAACTCCCTTCTGCTTAACAGATTCAAAAAAAGAAATGTTTTCTGCTCAAGAATCTTCTATCCCCAGTAGCAGAATGGAGAAGTAAAATTAAATTATGGAAATACTGTCAATGATCATTTCACTAGATATTTCTGCATTTCACAAAGGGCCAGGTTTCAGCTTTGGCTAACATCCTGCACAGAATTTTTTGTTCAGCAACTAAGCTTTTGTCTGGTGCCTCTTATCATTTTGTGGGCGTGGGTGTGAGTGTGGGTGTGGGTTTGGGATGCGAGTGGGGGGAGGGGGTGTTGCAATTTCTCAAGGTGTTCTTGTCCAAAGTAAAGGCTTATGTGGGAATTCTGTCTGTCTTTCTGTCTGTCAGTGCTCTAGTGATTTAGTATCAGAGGCAAAACCACAGCAGCCACAGCCTCACCCTTTGGTAGATAGATTCAAGCCATATGGTGTTGTAATATCACATCGCAGTCTTGAAGTTTGCTGTTCCTTTCACCTCACTGCCATGATTGACTGGCAGAACCAGGAAAATGCGTAGTTTGTGGTAAATCGAAGAGAGTGGCTTTAGGACACTGCAGGGAGGCAGCAATCAAACAGCAGCACGCGCATTCCAGCCCCAGATGCTGGAAAGAAGATATTGCAAGGGCAATGCCCTAAAGGAGAACTGGGGATGCAGAGGATACAGTGAAAAAGACATGCTGGCAATGGCACAGAGATCAGCTGCTATAGAAGAGAGACTTGCGTGTCTTGATTGGAGGGGCAGAAAATGCTGCAAGTTCAAGAATACTACTCTTGTACTCATGCTCCCAACAGATGGGGATATGGGCACCTCAGAAAACACACAAATAGGAACTGAAATAAGGCAGAGCTTGAATGATTTTCAGAAACCATCTTCATGAGGAGTTAGCTGAAAAAGTAGACAAAGCACTGGGGCCAGATGGGATACATCCAAGAATACTGAGGGAGGTTCTGGCAGCTCTGGGCAGTTTCTCGACTGTCTGACCTTTTCAAAGCTTCTTTAGAGTCGGGAGTGGTCCCAGAGGATTACAGAAGGGCACGTGATTCCTCTACATAAAGATGAAAATAAGGAAGAGGTTGGGAACTGCAGGCTGGTTAGTCTGTTCTCTGTGGTGAATAAATAAATGGCAGTGCAATGCAATGTGTGCCTTTGAGTCAGGGAGGCGCTGCTAAAAGAGAGGAATATTGAGATTTCTGGAATCCAGTGGATTGCAGGATCTGAGGCAGCATGGGCTTACTAAAGGCAGGTCTTGTCAGATGAATCTGATTAATTTCTTTGAATGGGTGACCAGACAGTTGGACCGAGGAAGAGCGCTAGATGTGGTGTGGGATGGGGTATATAGGAAATTACCCGACCCTCTCCAAAAGGATTGTCAGCAGCCCACCTTAAAAAGGTCTACAGCTCCAAACTCAGGACTGGGAGGCCAGAGGGATTAAGGATTCAACTGGGTGCAAGAGAGAGAGGACCTTGGAGACAGACCACCCTTCCAAGCCAGTTCTCGACCAAGAAGAAAGTGTACATCTCATAGATTAAGTTCTTCAAGTAACTTCAAAAATACACTCAAGGTCACTACAGAGAGAGCATTTTCATTAGCTGCACCAATTTTATGGAACTCTCTTCCAGATGAATTAAGATCATCAACCGAACTCAAAGACTTTCGGAAGCAATTAAAAACTTTGCTTTTTATTGAAAATTATGGGCACATTACTTAATTTTATGATTTACCTACCCACTACAAATAATTATATTAGTGTTTTTGTTATATGTTATTTGAATTTTAAATTTGTAATTAACAAACGTTTATTGTAATGCTTATTGTGTTGTATGACTATATGTTACAATGTTTGTATTTTTCTTCTTCTTACCAGATGTTTTCTTTGTTTTGTACTTTCACCGCCTTGATTTTATGATAAGGCGATATATAAATACAGTTAAATAAATAAATAAATAAATAAAGGAGTCCTGCTGTGAGGTAGGAGAGCTAAAAACAGGGATTTATATCACTTTGGGAGGTTAGGATCCAATGGGAGTCAGACCCAGGGTTAGCACTTCTGCAAAGGAATGTCGGCTGCTTGGGAAGACTGCTTTAACCTTGTCATTCTTTGGGTTCGGCTGGGAACTATATTCACAGACACCGAAGCCCAAGTGGGCGACTGAATTTTATTCTGAACTTTGATTGAACTTTAAAATGTGAGCTGCGGGGAGGGGCACTAAGAACCAGTCTTGTGATATTACAAGCTGGGGGAATGACATGCTGGAGACTGGGGGCATAATAAAAGTGGCTTTGGTTTGCCCTTAACTGTTGCTTGCCTGGTATTTTTCAGAATCCCAGGTCACCACCCGCCACGCTATAGCACATGGTGTACTTAGATTTCAGCAAAGCCTTTGACACAGTTCTGCATAGGCAACTTATAAATAAATTGAGCACTCTAGGGATGAACTCTAAAGTAACCAACTGGGTTAGAAACCAGTTGAGTGGGCGGTGATAAAGCGTACTGGTAAATGGTGTTCATTCTGAGGATAAGGATAGTGTATCACGGATTCAGCCCTTCGTTTGATTCTTTTAACATTTTTGTAAGTGATATGGCAGAAAGGCTGTCAGGTAAGGTTTGCCTCTTTATGGATGATACCAAAATCTGCTATAGGGCACACACTTAGGAAGGTGCAGAAAACATGAAGGACCCAACAAAGGTTTAAGAATGGTGGAGAATTCTGCAGCTGAAATTTAATGCTAAAAAATGCAGAGTCCTGCATTTGGGCTGCAAAAATCCAAGGGAGCTGTATAATATAAGGAGTGAAGTACTTCTGTCCATGAAAGAAGAGGGGGAGCTGGGGGTGATTGTTTCTAATGATCTTAAGGTGGCCAAAGAGGTAGACAGGGGAGGCTCTACCATGAGGCCACCTGAGGCGATCGCCTCAGGCAGCACTCTGGCTCTGTTTTAGATTTTGATGTCTTTGGCCTTCCTCTGTCTTCCCACGTGGGAAGGCAGAGGCAGGAAGAGGCAGCAAAATCTAAAATTAAAACAGAGCCAAAGTGCCACTGCCGGATAATCAGCCTGATTCGTCCAGCAACGGCACTCCAGCTCTGGCAGACGAATCAGCCTGATCACGAAGTTCCTGCAAGCGATCTGAATGATTCAACTGGCAGCGGCACGCCAGCTGTTTTCATTTTAGATTTTGCCGCCTCTGCCTTCTCACAGCTTTTTTTTTCTCGCTCAAGCATTCTTGAGAAGAAAAAAGTGGAGGGAAGGCAGTGGCAGGCCAGAGGCGGCAAAATCTAAAATAAAAACAGCCGGAGTGCCACTGCCGGATTAATCATACAGATCGCTTGCAGGAACATCCTAGCGGCAGTGCAGAAAGAGAGGTGCAGGTGGAGGGAGGGGGGACAGGAGGACAAGTGCTGGACAACGGGGGGAAACAGGTAGATAAATACTGGACAACACAGGGAGCAGAAGGACAAATTCTGGATAACAGGGGAGCAGGGCAAGAAGGCAAATGCTGGAGGGGGGAAGCAGGGAGACAAATGCTGCAAAATGGGGAGAAAGACAGGAGGAAAAGTGCTAGACAACGGGGGGGGGGGGGGGGGGAGGGGCCGGAGAACAAATGCTGGATAACTGGGGGAGACAGGAGGACAAATGCTGGACAACACCTGGGGGGGGAACAGGAGGACAAATGCTGGACAACAGGGGAGAGGGGCAGGAAGATAAATGCTGGAGGGGGGAAGCAGGGAGACAAATGTTGGATAGGGGGCCACAAGAAGACAAATTCTGGACTAGGGCCAGTACTACCCAGTAAGCTGGGTAAGCGCGACAGGGGGCACCATTGTCACGAGGGTGCTGTCGCTAGCTACCTGCTCCCCATTCAGTGTGGCCTGCGGAGTGCTGGTGGCCTAGTGAAGAGCCTGCCCACAGGACACGCTGCTCCTGCAAGCGGAATGCTGTGACTACCAATTGCAGCCTCTCCCAGCCTTCTGCCCATGGGCACAGCATGTCCTGCGGGCAGGCTCTCCACTAGGCCGCTAGCACTCCGCAGGTCATCCTGAATGGAGAGTGGGAGTGGGCAACTAGCAACAGTGCCCTCCTGATGTTGGCTCCTGCGGGCAGGCTCTATTTCTCTTTGCTGCAGTCATGGCTTGTACAGCCCCTATCTGTAAGACATACTGCTCCCGCAGGCAGAAGGGTGTGTGAGGAAATGATCATGACCCAGAGAAGCAGAGCCTGCCCACGGGATCAGCATGCCCTGCAGGCAGGGGCTGTGCAAGCCAATTGTGCCCTGCCGTTCTGGGCTTGGATCATGGTCTGCACAGCCCCTGCTAGTGGGACATGCTGCTCTGTGTGCAGGCTCTGCCTCTTGTACATAAATGGGGAACGGCACTGGGAAGGGGAGAGTGGACATGAGGGGGCATTGGGAGGTGGACATTAATGGGCACAGGGAGTCAGAAGGGAAATGCTGGGTGTGGGGGCGGGAATACGGAGGCAGCGGAGATAAGATTGAGGTGGGGGGGCTAGGTAGATACTGGACATGGAAATGGGTATAGGGAGAAGCACGGAGGGGTGATGGAATGGGGATGTTAGCCAGGGGGTTATAGGGAGACTATGGGAAAATGCTGGACGTGGAGGGGGAGACAGAGGGAAGATGCTGTTCACTGGGTAATAAGGAGAGAAGGAAATGCAGACATGGGGGCAATAGGGAGAGAGAGGAGAGAAGACGGATATGGGGTAAATAGATTGAGAAAGATGGAGAGATGCTGGACATGGGAGTAATAGAGGGGATGGCATGGTATAGAGATGGGGTAGATGCTGGTTGCAGGGGGGATAGGAAAGGAGATAGCAAACATGGAAAGAGAGAGAGGAGGTATTGGGTGGAGGGAAAGAGAAAGCCGGAGAGAAAGAGAGAGAGAGACACTGGATGGGTGATGAGAGATGTTAGACATGCAGAGTGAACAAAAGACTGGGGAATAATGGACCAGGGAAGAAGAGCTGGGAAATGGAAGGACTGGGGTGAAGGTTGAAAAGCAGTAGGTAGATGGCGTAAAAAAGAGGGAGACTGAGAACTGCACAGTAAGGAGTAGTGAAGTCTGGGTGGCCAGAGAGAGAGAGAGAAATAAATGGAAGAAAGGTGGAAAGAAAAAAATCAATATCCAAAATGGAAGGAAGTGAAGAAAACAAAAGGAGAGACAAGAAATGGCAGATGGAGTAGAGACCGTAGAAAGAGAGCTAAGAGAAGACAGAAGAAAGCAGAAGCCTCAGATCGGGACCAGCATGATCAGAGTATAAAATGGGCAGACAACAAAGGTAGAAAAAATAATTTTATTTTCAAATGAGTGATTGGACTTTGCACTATTTTTCTATTTTACACAGTACAGGGAAACGAGTCTCTTTTATTTCTCTGGTATTGCATTGCATGCAGAGTCTGGCTTCTTGGGCTTTCAGTTTAATTTCTGCCTACATATTTTTAGTTTTACTTTAGGTTATCCTCACTTATTCTGTACTTGGTGAGGGTACTTGGATAGGGGACAACCTCGGGAATCATCTGAGGAAATATTTCTTCAGATAGAGTGGTGGATTCGTGTAATAGCCTCTAGTGGAGTGGTAAAGATAAAGACTGTATCTAAATTTGAGAAAGCATGGGACAAACATGCGAAAAGTAAGGATTATGGAGCTTAGTAGTTGGTATGGATGGGCAGAATGGATGTGCCACATGGTCTTAATCTACTGTCATTTTTCTGTCTTTCACCGATTCATTTTTTAAAGCAACATTTCTATTGTAATTATGCTCAAGTAAAATTTCTTAAGATTTGAATATGCTGCAAATGGGATTTTTCTTTTTTTGGCATTTTGAAAAGATGCTGCCATTTCTCAGACCCCCTATATCATGGCCATGAAAGCAAAAGAGAGACTGATTGCATGGTCCAGGCCATAGAACTGTGAGTGTTCTGGGTTTGAATCTCATGTCTCTCGGGAATACCCAATAATCAGAGATCTGGGGTGTGCTCAGGTGAAGGGAGTTAAAAAGGTGATTGCTATTACTGTGGTGCCTGATGAGGATTTCTAGGGTTGCCGGGAATGCAGTATGTTATGTTTATAGACCACTTCCCTTGAACGAAGTTCAATCCAAAGTAGTTCATAGCAAAACTAATGTGACAAGGACAATATACAGGGTGGCCCAAAAAAAGTGAGAACATATCGTAAATTAAAAGCTTAAATAGTTTACTTATTTACCTTTTTTTAGCTATATAACGTCTTTATTTCGACAATTTCCGGTCGCCATCCTTTTTTTTTAAAAATTTGTCAATCGTTTACATCTATCTTTTTGAATTTTTAAATAACTTATATGCTACGAGATGTGCTCACATTTTTTGGGCCACCCTGTATACATAAAACATCTACACAACAAAACATTATAATATAATACACCAATAAAAATACATGAAGCACAATTTCATAACGTGCATGTCCGGACCATGGACATGTCTAAATGTAAAACAGGCCACGTTTGACCCTAATTCCGCATGTGTGGGTCTGGACATGCCCACAGATCCAGAATCGTGGATGTAGATGTGTTCGACGTGGCACGCACAAACCTTGGGACACAGGTATACATAGCAAGCGGTGTGGATGTCCCTGCCCTCAGCAAATTCCAAAAAGATGTATGGCTCCACTGCTACCCGTCTCCATGTGGCCACACCTCCTCGGTTAAAATGTGCATCCCTGAAGTTGCTCCTCACAATGATGGTGTGGTGCCCATCATTGTTCCCTCTAAGCTGCGCTGGGTCCACCGCCAACATTCCTGCCGGCGGGGGGGAGGGGGGGAGGTGTGCAGTGCGATCGATCGCTGCACCCCTCCCCCCACTGGCGGGGGATGCCAGCGGAGGACCCGCCGCAGATGAAAGGGAACATTGTGAGGGTGCTGCAGCGTGTGTTAGATCCTGTAGATTCTAAATCATCTGCCCCACAAATAGACCAATAACATACCTGGTACCAGTAAAGCAGCCTTCCTTGTCCTCTTGCCCCACTGCCTTCTCTGTGGATAGTGGTGGTCCAGCTGACATTATTGGTGTCAGCCCAGTATTGTGATGGCAACCTAGATCTACTACTTCTAATTACTGTTGGTGGTCTTAAAATCTTTAAAAGTACAATAAAATCTAAACCAATGTACTACTTTTTTTATTTAGCCTATAGCGGGTTATACTCCAGTACTGTAGGTATATAGCTGTCCCTGGAGGACTTATAATCTAAGTCTGCAACAGAGACAGAGGGTAACGTGACTTGTCCAAGGTCACAAGGAGCATCAGCAGGAAAAGTGAGATTCAAACCTGGCTTTGTAGTGTCTAGCCCATGGCTCTAACCACCATGCCACGTCTTCACTCCTTCTTCCAGTTCTGCTCTCTCATTGCTGAATGTCATGGTATTAAAGCCTATCCTGTGATGATCTTTACATCTGGGCACCCTGAGAGTCGAAAGGTAGACCAATGTTGCTAGTGTTGTGCAGGACATTCCTCATAACTCTGAGGTGCTTCATGTCATAATGGATAAGGCACAGAAGCCTCAAGAAATATTTGTGAGACAGTGCTACTGCTAAAACTACTACTACTCATTTACTACTACTACTACAAGGCATACGCGGCACTATACACATAGATGTAAGACACTGTTGCTGCTCATCAGAGCTTACAATCCAATCAAGACGAAAAACACAACAAACCTGGGGACTAGAATATGGCAAGATGCCTACAAGTAGTAGACCAGAGAGTAAGGAGCATCAGGATCCAAAAGCAGCCTCAAAGTGGTGGAGCTTTAGCCTAGGAGATAGCATGGGTCAGCAATTCTCCAAATTAAGGCTTTTTTGGAGGGGGTACGTGGTGGTAAGGAGTACCGAAACCTTTTTCATCGACTGCTAAAATTGACCCATAGTCCTGATGTATTAATGAAAGAGTCCTGAATATCAGTACCAGCACCTTTTTTTCTAGGAAATATGCACTGCTCCAAAGTATGCTAATTTATCTCATGCATATTTATACTATGTATTCTTGTAGGTCACTGGGACAGGTTTGGAAAGCCCCAGTGCAGGGTAGTCTTAAGAAGCACAGAAGTACTACAAGGCAGTTTTTAAATCTGTAAGACTGCAAGGCGTCCTCCTCATTAGGAAACTCTGCACAGGATTTCACTCGGAAAATAAGCCAGGGATAGACGGCCATTTCTGGCAAGTCCATCAGCACCTGTTTTGTAGCAGGCGCAAATATATCTGCTAAATGTATGCAAGGATTTTTCAGAATTAAAGTCCTTCATGTACCCTCCCTGCCCTGCCCCTTTCCCGCCCCTATTCTGCTGTGAATAAAAACAGCTACGTACCCACACTGAGGGGTGGGTGTTTTCAAGTGAGTCTTGATACGTGACTAAGGTTTCTACCTGTGAAAAAGCTCTGAAAACTGTCCTCCCCGTGTACACACAGAAACATATTCCTTTGTTTCCACAATCTGATATTGTCCCCGTAAGAACCCTGAATTTATCAATTTTTGAGCAAACAAGGAAGATATGGAATGGAGGAGTAGCCTAAAGGTTAGAGCTCTGGCTTGGTAAGCAAAACACCAAGGTTCAGTTTCCACTAGCACTCCTGGTGGCCTTTTGCAAGTCACTTAACCCTCCATTGCCTCTATTACTACTACTGATCAGACACATGTAAAAGATGGTTGCTGCTCATCGGAGCTTACAATCTAGTCAAGAGAAACAACACAACAGTTGAGGACAGGGATACTAGGGGAATGGTAAGGAAACACATAGTAGACTAAGTTGATCAGGATCCAAAAGCAGCCTCAAATAGGTGAATTTTTGGCCTGGATTTGAAAAGGGCCAGAGATGAAGCCTGTGGTACAGACTTCGGTAGATTGTTCCAGGCATAAAGGTGAAAGGATTAAAGTCTGGAGTTGGCAGTAGATAAGAAGGGCACGGATAGAAGGTATCTGCCAGAAGAGCGGAGTTCCCGAGGAGGAGTGTAGGGAGAGATAAGAGAGGAAAGGTAGTGAGGAGCAGCAGAGTGTACATATAGATCAGTAGGAGAAGTTTGCCTCAGAAGAAAGGCCTGGCAATCTTCTTGCAGTCACACTGTCAAGAAAACCGAGGAGGTGCTGGGTCACCAGGAGTCAGCATTGACTCAAAGGCACACACTGCATCTTGCAAAGAAGATAAGAACGCTCCAAGGAGACTTTCTCTTTAAAATAACCAGTCTGTGCATGATAAACAGAAGTACCTTGAGTTCTTTACTTCTCTTCTGATTTATAACCCTGTACCTCGGGCAGAAGATCAAACAAATAATATTTTCAGTGAAGCCTGGCAGCATATTTATGGCATTATGCCTGCACTCAATGAAGTCAGCAGTAGCTGAGGTCTGCTCGGGAGCTGCCCTCTAACCATCTTCAGGACTTGGGAATAATGAGGGAAAAAGATAACTGAGGGGGTAATTTTATAGCTGCCCGCACTGATGTAACGTCTTGGCCATGGGCTTTATCCCAATTTCCAAATACCGCAGCAAAACCATTTACACACATTCATGAGTAGTAATTTGTGCTGACAGTGCAAAAGAGGGAAAACACACATATATTCTGGATGGGAGACAATTTCTTTTCTTTGACCCAAAGCAATTGTTAACCTTTTTGCAGGGGTGAGAGGGTTTGATCGTGGCTTAATGCTTCCCTATTTAATGCTGGCTGTGGGTCCGAAGGGCTGAATATTTCTTGTACCTTAGGGTAAGATACTATCATTACCTATTTCTTGTTCTCTCAGTGATGTTTGTGGTCTAATTGGAATAGAGCTATGTGTATATTTCCTTTGCTTTTTAGTACCTGTTTATATTCTTACATACTTTGTAGATTCTTGGTTTTCTTTGCTGGGAACTATGTTTGTTAAAATGATAAAGATTAAATTTTAAAAATCCCATATCCTTTGAAAATTCATGAGAGTGTTTGGGCACGTGGGGTGCAAATCTCTCCCCAGCCCTGCTCTTGAGAGCACCTCTTCAAACTGTGAGGAAAGTAATGTGTATACAGGGACTGTGAGGGTAATTCTGTAAGGGTCGCCCAGTTTAACGCACGTTGGCACACATGTATTGGGCACCTATTCTATAACGTAAAGTATGCCCATATTTTATTTTCTAGAATAGGGATGTACCAACTTGCATTAACCTAGGTTACGTCTGCTCTAGAGCAGGTATAAATGCCCATACCTAGATTTGGAGAAAACATGCATAAGTTGTAATAATTGATAACTTATGTGCATATATCCTGCCTATACTCTACCCAAACTCTGTCCCTGGGCACACCCTAATAGCAACCATCCAAAACACGCACGGAAGTGCCCATCCACATGTACAGGTGCTATAGAATAGGGACTTAGACGGAACTTTCCCCGCGCTCTTTAAAGAATTACAGTACTGCTACTACCAGTAATCATTTATATACCGCTACAAGGCATACACAGCGCTGTACAAACACAGATAGAAAACAGTCCCTGCTCTAGGAGCTTACAATCTAGTTAAGACAGACAGCACAATACAAGAGAAATAAGGGGCTCAATAGGGAGAAGAGACACAAGGGAGATAGTACCAGAAAAGGGTCAGTTCCATGAGTAAAGGGCTGCTCTACCCACAGAAATGGTTTTGAAAATAAGCTTTACATATTCCAGAGCATAAAGCAGTGACAGACCTTTCCAGTCACATAAGGGGGCTTGTTTACAAAGCCGCGATAGCAGTTTCCGATCGTTATCGGAGCCGCAGCCCCATTGATTTCAATGGGGCCGCAGCTCCAAGAACAATCGGAAACCGCTACCGTGACTTTGTAAACAAGCCCCAAGGTCTCGAAATATATGGCACTGTGACAGTCAAACTCTGAATGCAAATATTTTTCTTCACATCAGCTCTCAAATACATCAGCAAATATCCTACTGATCTCTTATGCAGCCAAGCACACATGAGAGAGCTTTCAGATTGCTACATTTTTAAATTGTGTCATGGTGTTTCCACAAATGCTGGGATTTTTTGCTGTTGTTGTTAGCAAGGTTTGAATTTCATGCAGCATCTTCCTAGAGCAGTTAACATGGAGTAGGGACTCCTTGTAGTAACCTACGTCTTAAGGAAAATCATAAAAATTCCTCAAGCACTACTGCTGAAGGATGAATCACTGAACAATATTCCCCATAGCACTCGTTCCAGCTTTGTGGAAACTGCCTAACGTCAAACAGAAATCCATAGGCACAAAACCTTACAAGATTATCAACCTGCAAGCTGGGTCAGCACATAACAGAACCCAGTTACACCATGAGAAAGAGATTCAACAAAAAGAGAATATTTTTTTAATTGCTACTACTACTTATCATTTGTATAGCAATACAAGTATGCACAGCACTGTACAGAGATATGTAAGATATAGTCCCTGCTCACCAGAGCTTACAGTCTAATCAAAACAGACAACACAACAACTAGGGAGTAGAGTCAATCTAGAGGAATGGTAAAGATACACATAGGAATGAACAGGATATAAGTATGGGTATAAACCTATGTAGATGCTGATAGAAATTGGTACATGGGGGTTCATGGGTATATTTTATAAAATGTCAGCTTGGTACATACTTTAAATGTTAACCAGTTCTATTTGGTGCATTCATCTCTAGAGTAATTGGTAATTGTAAAGTATGAGGGGTGTCCGATATTAAAGGTACAGGTGGCAATCATACCGGCTCCGCATGTGCAATAGTGCCGTCATATGCAGGACTACTTGTACTTGTAGTAGGAGAGCCTATAGCGTTGTTTTTCTAAACACTCAAATTACGAGTAGTTTTCGGGAAGCAAACAAACATGGTGTGTGTAATCGCAGAGTATTCGAAGTTTGAGGTGCGTGGAGTTATCAGATTTTTGCAAGCCGAAGGAGTTAAGCAGAGCAAAATTCATTGCAGATTAGAGGGCGTGTATGGCCCGAACTTTTTAAGCCTAAAAGAAGTCAGCGTCTGGTGTAACAAGTTTAAAGATGGCCGAACGGAGTTGAATGATGATCCGGAAAAGAAAAGAGGCAGACCAAAGACCTCACACACGGATGACAACTGCGCAATTGTCGAACATCTGATTAGGGAGGATCGTCGCATTAAAGTTCGTGAAATTGCTGAAATGACTGGCATTCCTAAGAGTTCTGTTCATGAAATCATATACGATCTCACCTTCCACAAGATCAGGAGGAATTGCAAGACACCGTTATGGACTACTTCAAGTAACTTGACACGCAACTGTACCGTGAAGGGATGTTCAAACTAGTGTCACGCTGGGATAAATGTCTCAATGTTTACGGCGATTATGTGGAGAAGTAAACAAAAGTATATAGTTTTTGGTGGAATGTATTGAATAATTTCTTTAAATACAAATGTTAGTGTAATATTGGCCTGTACCTTTAATATCGGACACCCCTCGTACTTCGATCTTCAGAAAAGCGGTATAAAAAAGGTGTTATATCGATAAAAAAATAAACTTAAATGCCGATCCACTCGTGCTCTGGCCCCGGAAATACTTGTACTTATATCACGTAAAAACTGAAGGAATGTGTCCCAAGTGTCAAATGTTATACGCAAATACCCCAAGTGCCAATTTGAGCCCATAGAACACAATTCGTCATGCTCAAAGTGTTCATATTTATGCATCATTGTGAATAAAGCGAATAGAGATCATGCAAAAAAAAATATGCAAAGGGAACCTACATTGGGTAAATCAGCCTCAAGGCGAGGACAAAATTAAATCTTCGCAGGCATAAAATAACACATTACAGAGACGAATTAAGTAGCAAACATTTCTCTGGGAAAGACCACTCCCTTAATAACGAATCAGGGGACTTAAAGGGAGTGTCAAAACCACAGAAGAACACAAAATAGTTGAGCTGATGGTGAGCAAATACTTTCAAACAAACATAAAATAACTTAATGACATTTCACACCCAACAGCAGGCACAGGCTACTGGAATCTGAAACTTGTCACCATCTCTGTCAGACTGCGCCCCATTATTTTCCTAAGCAGTGACTCAATAGTATGGCTGCTGCATTAGACCTACCTGAATGCATAAAAGCAGCCATCAGTACAAAAATATAAACTGATAGTGTTTTATTAAATTAATGCAATACAGTACATTCCTTCATTAGCTTTCAAGAGCTGCACTTTCATCAACAGATCAAAACAAAATGAGCAGAATGTCATAGTGGAATACAAGAGAAAGGCCCATCTCTCAGCTAAGTCCTTCTGTGTTTATTTTGAAATGTCTGATCATTTTAATGTCAAATGAAATGAGGACAATATTTAGCCACACAATGAGCATAGAATTTGAAACATCTAACTCAGACTGTTTCACATGTATGAGCATAACTTTACATTAGGATATCTAGGCTAAAAACGGACATTTAGGTCCATGGATTCAAAAATCCATAGGACTTTATAAAGTTTCAATTCACTTTTAACTTGATATGACAGGAAAAACCTGAAATTTGGGGTTTCTCCTGTGTCGTCAATAGTGTGTCCTATTGGTCAATAATGTGCAGTATTTATTAACAGCTGCACTACTGAAAAATAATAAGGCTGCACGTTTTGAGCAACAGGGTGAAAAATTTGAGCATTGAGCAACAGTGAGCACTATTGCATAATAGTGTGAACTATTGATGATATGGCCCCAACACGAAAAAAAAAAATTGAAAACCCAAATAAAACAAAACATCCTCTAAATGAAATGGGAAACTAAACAAAATGAACATTTTTGGCCTCTATACCCCTACTGTAATATCTGTGACCTCAATACAGCCTTGATTGCTGCAGGATTTGCCCGACACATAGATGCGCGCCTCTGTGCATGCCCACAATGAAAGTATGTACCATGAAACTAACATGCATTCTTTTACGCTGGTTGGTATTTTATAAGAGGTCATTTACATATGTATGTAGCTTTAGACACATGTAAATGGCTAAAATGCCGCCATTTACGCACTTTATTAAGTGTTTAATACTATACACCACCTTATAACATTACCCACATGAAGCCCAATTCAGAAAGGGGCACGTCTGGGCCGTCCAGATGGCCCTGAGCAGGATAGACCCATTAGAACCTGATTCTGTAACGTTGGAGTAAAATGTTCCCGTGGCATATAGAATTTGGCCCTGAGATGGCCCGGCATGCCCCTGCAAACCCGCGAGGACATTCTCCCGGCAGGCCCCCGAGTCCTGCGGCACCGACCCTCTGTTTCCCCACCGCCTGACAAAAAACTGAGCAGCCAGGGCCAGGATCAGGCAGCGGGGACCTACCTGCCCCCGGCCCCAGCCTCTGTGGTGGGAGGTTTTGGCCCCGATTGCCCAGTTAAAGCTGCTTATTCCACCTTCAAGGTAGAATAAACAGCATGTTCCCCCTGACCCTGCAGGATGTATAGGGCCATGACCTGAATTGGCCCTAAATGTCCTGCCGTCTTGGCTCGCCCCTGCTCCATCCTCACTCCTCCCCCTCCCACCGGCTCTCCCCGTATTGCTGCTCTGGCCATGTGGGGAGAGTCAGAGGGGGAATACAGGCAGGATGGCTTGTGGGGAGAGCCATCTCAGAATCGAGCCCATAATGTAAAATATCCAAGTTAGACATTTAGGGGCTGATTCTATATAGGGCGTGCAGAGAGATACACATTTAAAATGCACATAATTCCCTATTCTGAAGAACTTACACACATGCATGCTCATTTTGGAGGATAACTATTTCACCAGGGTGCACGCAAGGCCCATCATGCATATGTGCAATTGGGATGTGCATGGGATAAAGCATAGGTGGGGCCTTAATCTAGGCATGTAAACTATACAATACTATGATTCGACTCATTCAAGCCATGGTATTTTCAATAACGTCATATGGATGTGAAAGTTGGACAGTGAAAAATATAGGAAGAAAATTGATGCCTTTGAATTATGGTGCTGGCGATGAATACGGTGTATACCATGGACTGCCTGAAGAACAAACCAGTCAGTCAGTACTAGAGGAGATCAAACCTAAGCTTTCTTTAGAAGCTCAAATGACAAGACTTTGACTTTCATACTTTGGACACATCATGCGAAGAGAGAGATTATTAGAGAAAGACATCATACTTGGCAAGGTAGAAGGTCAACACAAAACAGGAAGGCCGGCAATGAAATGGATAGATACAATAACAGCAACTGTGGGTGCCACTCTGTCAACAACGAGCCACCTGACTGAAGACCGAACACAGTTTAGGACAACTATCCAGTGGGTCGCTATGAGTTGACACTGACTTGACGGCACTTAACAACAACAACATGACTTACATTTGCCACTGTCAATCTAGACATGGGTATTTATGCCTGTTCTAGAGCAGACATAATGCTGCGGCTACACTCAGACACATCCATAGGCCCCTATTCTATAAAGTAAAGGCCGTGCATGCTTTACTTTATAGAAGAGGCCACAAATATATGCACAGCAATGCCATTTGCCTACGTGGGAGATTATAGAATTACCCTCTTTAGGGTAATTTTATTAGGAGCTGTCTAGATTTAGGTGGCAAGTACATGCTGAAATGTCTGTATGTTAGTCAATTATGCATGAAGGTGGCCATATATGCACATTATTGACCTCTTATAAAATACTGACTAGTGGAGTGGAGGAGTAGCCTCTTACCAAAGGGCTCAGGATTTGAATCTCACTAGTTGCCTTGGACAAGTCAAACTCAGGACTGTACGGGGTAGGGAAATAGCTGTGCCATGGGTTTTACCAGCTATTTGGGTATGACAGTTATGTCAGTCTTTCTAACCACCATACAATCCTCCTGACACATGTGCATATAACAACTGGCCAACTGTCACTCATATTGGCCATATGGAGCAAATAGAGGTGTGTGATGATCCCTGCAGGTGGCCATCCTGGGAGTGGGATGTGCCTGCATGTATGCATACATGTGATGGTGCCAAAGATGTTCAATCACATTTATGATGAAATATTCCAATCGCGTAAAATTCATGTGTCATGCATCTGCAGGGTGAACATGTCTGACCCTTTGCAATGGGCTGCGCAGAACCAATAAAGTCATGCTGTCAGATAGGCATGATTGCATTGTGCATGTTTGTATACCCAATGTGCTATCCTAACACCTAAAAAACAATATTAATGTGTGTCCATCAGTCAATGCAGACCCCAGAATGTTTCCAGTATTATATTGAAGGGGGTTTCCCAATGCCACAATGAGAACAAGTGGCAGTCAAACCCTGGTCTGTCATTTACCAAGCCAGTGCTCTAACCATTAGGCTATACCTCCACACTTTTCTCCACAGCACTTTCTAGAATCAAAGAGACTGCAGGTTCCTGCCTGCCAAGGGCGAAACCCAAGACATGAAACAACGTGGCTGACACATTCTGAGACAATGGTACACCCTACCCAGGGCCTGCCTATAGTACTGCATATACACACTGCACTGCACTGCACACTCAGTACATTAGCTGCATAAGAGACACACAGTCACAGAACACATCTCTTGTCCAAAGGCCGAGCCACATGTGAGGTGAGGATGCCTGTCCCCCCACTGTACCTCCAATGCCAAACAACAGGCGCACACAAAGGTCTGCTGCACCACAGTGTGGCACTAACCCCTGAGGCAGCACATGTGCAGGGCATGCAGTCCCTTGTCACCTGCTTTACTCTACAAGATAGGTACACCCGCACATACCCCAAACACAAACCACATTCATGACCCCTGCAGTGCATCACTGACCATCCTGCCCTCCTCGGGGGGCTATGCACACATCTCCCACTATCATAGAAGACAAGCAGGTACTGGGCAATGCTCCAGTGATGAGTTGCAGCTATGGCTGCAATGTGAGCTATGTGTGCCGGTATTGGTTAGCCACTTTATTTCCCAGGATGCATCTCAGCATCTGAACACCTATACACTACTTTTTACCCAATGGAGCATGCAGCAATCCATCACATAAGTTATGAAATGTGCAGAATCGTAGTCTGTGTCATAGACATCGCCTCATGTGCAAATGACCTTCTTCGCCCGTCCACCCTGAATGAGAGGAAGGACACACATCACCTGGTCCCCAGAGCACGACCTGCAGTAGATGGACTCTCCAGGTTCTGGAGCAGATCTGAATCACTGCCAGGGTGCTACAGGTATTGTCTGAAATGTGTGATGCTAGTCACTTGGTAATCTGTACAATTGCAGAGTGGTCTGATTTATCTGGGCCTTGTGTGCTGCTCCTATTGGCCAGGGACTTTCCTATAATATCTCTTGTCGCTCACTAAGGTTGTGGCTGCTGTTACTAAGGAACCCAAATGCTGTTAGTGTTGCCTAGACCAGATGAGGGGGTTGCTTATAACACCAAACAGAAGGGCCTGACAAGTCCATAGAGACCAGCAGGTTACCAACAGCCCAAGAAGAGCTGCTGGCCTCACCTTTTAGGAGTGCCAATCAACCAGATCAATCCCAGGCAGCCTGTATATGTTGGGCGATACCTTCCTGTGTCAGCCACTCACATACCATGAACAGCTGGGGATTAGGATATGTCTAGAGGAATGGTAAAGAAACACAGTTGGAGAGCAGGAGACTAAATGGATCAAGATCCAAAAGCAGCCCGATCCGCTTAGTACTCATCCAAGTACAGTACTAAACAGGCCACATGGTGGCATGAGACCCCAAAAACTGGTAAACAGGTTAAAAGGATTTAGCCTAGGAAGAGATGGTGTGGATTCACATGTGGCTCAGTTGGTTGTAACTGACAGAATACATACCTATGGGGGGTCACCAGTTTACACACAGATTATGGTCATCATTTGGCACATAAGGGGGCTGGGTGGGCATTTTTCCTCTGACATGGCCTGTTATTATACTGCATACTATTCCTGCATCAGTGGCATAGTTTCCCCCCATATGCACATATCTACTCAATATGTGCAGGTGCAGAGCATACTGATCCCAGGATAACTAGCTGGGTGCCATGGTCCAATGATCATGGTGGACAGCATACCAGTCAATTCCTCCCTCCCTGCCATCACGGCACAGCTGCCTCGTCAGTGCTGCAGGCAGCCTTACTGAAGTTGCACACATGCAGCTAGGCACACCTTACCACTCCTGCCCCTGTCTACCAGGGGATGTGGGCATGTGTGCTGCTGCCTAAGACCTTGGTAAGGAGGGCTCACCATGTGCTCTGCTGGTGACATGCTTGCCATCCAACTGACAGTGGCAACTGCAGCATTGCATTGGACACACAGGGCCAGGACAAAGCTTTAGCTTGCAGCAGGCCGCAGCCGCTGCAACCACCACCCACATCGTCACACACTGCTGACATGGCAGCATGGTCGCAGTGGGGTGGCACAACATCTTTTGACTGTGGCAGCATGTATGTGTGCTGCCACTGTCACAGTGGAGTCATACCAGACATCACTGATGTCCACCCTAGGCAGTGGCCTGGACAGCCTAATGGACCAGCCAGCCCCACTACATCACCCATGTGATACCTCCTTTGCCATTTTGGCACCAGCATCACAGTGCCCTTTCTTAATAGAGCACCATGTTCTTGCTGCCAATGGAGCGCTACTATCACCACTCCTGTGGGTAAAACACATTGCATAATTTGAATGGGCTCTCTGCTCTCAGAAACAGCCCCCACCGCGAGCTTTCAGATAGCGCTAGGGTCCCAGCACTGGGAACTCTAATGCATGGTAACACAACCAGGTGTTAAAGAAGCACAATCTATCCCTGCCCATGCTACACCCCATTAATGCCCACCCTCCACCTCCTTTCACCTTAACACTACAGGCCCAGCTTCCGCAGGTTATTCCAGCATTATCGGCACCTTCCACAGCATTAAGCACTCACAGGTGCCAATAATGACCATTAACGGCACCTTTGCTCCCTTACCACCCTTTAGTAAACATACCCTGAAGTTTACATATGACAAAGTTCTCACTCTAGTTATAAAATATTTTTTGTCGCCTTTTATCATGGTGGAAACCAGGGGAATTTTAGCTGTAAAAAAATATTTGGTTAAAATTTGAAGAAATTATGTAACCGTGTCTGTAAATCAGAACTATCCATAAAATAAAACATTATTTAAAGAGGGCATGTTTACTAGGCCCTACACTAGCAATGCATGTGTAGGTCATGTTACCAGCATGGGGCTTTGTGCCAACTGCAGGGGGGGGGGGGTATAAATCTGTCCCACTACAGTTAGTGCAGGCATGACATGCTTTACCACATCAAACTGGCTGCAAGTGCAAGCAATGCCACCTATGAATGCCCCATCCCACCCAGTCCCTGCCTTGATGCACATTACCGGGGTGGCATGGGGCTCCATGTTACTTTTTAGCATGGCACAGAAACTACATGCTAACCCTGTACTACTCTGGTAGCGAACATTAGTATTAAGATAACTGATTGCAGAAAGATTAATCCTCAGCTTCACACACTTATCACTCCTTTCTTCTTACTACTGCTCATTCATTCATTGGTTCTGAATATTTAATTATACAACATATCTTCCAAACATGGACGGACCCTACAGCCTCATTACTCATTCGCTGACAGGAGATCATTCATTGGCTGCTAGAAACTTTCATGCATTGCCAAATTACTTCTCATCATTGCTCCCCTTCGCCAGCTGAAGAGATTTTTTTTGAAGGCTTTTTAAGAGGTTTTTAAGACTTGCTCTAAAAAGTCCCCAAGCAAGTGTGCATTTCAAAGAAGATAATAGCATCCAGTTTATCTGATCTCCCTTTAAATAAGCAGACTGTAGATCGGAAACATGCTAAACGTTCTCTCCACCATCTCCAACTACAGCCGATGGTTCTGCCACTTGTCTACAGCTTCATCAGGGAATTCTTCTAACCCAATGTGCAACCTACTCAGATATGTTAGTAAACATGCCCCAAACTGCAATATTTTGCCATCTTATGGTGGCAAAAGTGGGCCAAAATGGTCTTTCTTTTAGTGGGATAAGTAATGATTGGGCAGTCTGTAATAACTGTTCATCACCTTGTTAACAATTTAAATTTTTTACACACACACATGCTTATTTACCTCAAAATTTGTAATCATGTGGTTTAAAAATACTGGTTATCAATGCGGTAAAACAACATGAAAAAGAACGTTTGTTGGTATTTATTTTTCCAACATGCTTGGGAAATTATAAAAAAAAGAGAAGCTGGATATAGAAGTAATAGTATATTTAGATTATAAGACCTCAATGATAACGTTTCCTCACAATTCAGAATAAGACATGAAAAATCATTACAGGGCATGATACATCTCATCTAGTAAACATATTGCCCTGTCGTAAAGAGAACTTGTAATTTTCTAGCAGGCCAGCAACCTGTGCATCCCACAGAACAGAGCAGGCCAGAGGAAACATGAAGTGTCTAAACCAACAAGGGACGGCACAGGAACTGACTTAGGAGAGACCCATAGAGGCATTAGAGCCAGGGCCAGGTTTATCATTAGGCAATGTAAGAGGTGTTACCTAGGGCAGTGGCTTCTTGTGGTGGTAAAAAGCCGCTGCAGTCAAACCACAACAATAGGTCCTGACAGCTGCAGAAACTCAAAGAACCATGAGTGCCAACTCTGACCTGCAGGGAAAGTGGGCGATTATCAAATAGATATATGCATTTCCCAAATTGCCTTTATTATGCAAGTTTAATACTTTAAAATATTATGTCCAGTTATTCATTTTGCCAGCGGGGAGTATTGGGGTGATGATGATTGTGGAGTTTGAGGAGAGGGGTCTAGGGCCTTGAAAGTTAATTGAGGGGGCACAGGACTGAAGGTTTGCCTACCATTGGACCAGTCCAGATTAGGGCTGTGGGGCTCCACCATAAACAGTACCGTTTAAAAGGTAAATACTACAGTTTATAGGAAAATGACCAGCTCATCAGTAGTGCCCCAGCATAAGACAACTGTTGTCAGATTTCATACTGTGGAAGGGCAAATAAGGAAGCTGGGTTGCTTATTATTATTATTATTTACTGTAGAGAACATCTTTAAAACCTCAAAAAGCAAACCCCTGGGATTCTCACAATACATTCTAAACCTTCAGACACACCTGCCCCTTGGTAATTCAACATTTCCTAGAAATTCATTCTAAGGATTTCTTCAGAAATGATGAACACGGTGCAATGGATTCCTTCCCATAAATATAAAGGCAAGAAATGAGAAATGAAACACCAATTTCATGGTGAGAATTTGCTGCACAGTTAAGATAAAAAAAAAAAGCATAATCCGATTTAAAAGCCAATTATATCTTCCGGTAAAGGGGAAGATAAATATCGCATAATTATGCTTCAAGACCAAATTGTCCATAAAGCCATCATACTCTGCAGGGAATTCAAGGCTGGAGCTGTCACCTGGAGCAACATTTTAAGGAAATGCAAATATCTTGTATTATGGACTTAAAACGATATTCTAGCCTCGCCCTATTGAGATTACGCTAGAATTCGGTAAACGCACATTTCTAAAATGAGATCGCAGAAGAGTCCCAGCAAAAGATTTAATCGCAAACGTGTGTACGTATAAAGAGACAATGCCAGCGAGATACGGTCATTGACTTGGCGAAGGTCGTGTAACTGGAAGAAGGTATTGCCGCCCGAGATAGCATCAGTTTGCTCTAGACCGTGTTGATGATTATTCTTGAAGTATTACATTTACGTCTTTCACGGGAACTTAGCATTCCTACAGAGACAGTATTCAGTGGCAAGCATTGCATTTTGACAAAGTATTTGTGTACTTAAGTCAGGTGTTTTTTGTTCCCTAATCACCAGTAAATCCCCCATTACTGATCCACATCTGTTTCTATTTAGCAGTTCAGTCTGCATCTGTATTTTGCAGGCGATGAACGAACAGGCAGGGGACAGGCACAGCCAGATAAGAAGATTCAGTTATTTCCGTCCGCTACAAACTAATCAATGGCTCATTTTATTGGAAACAAAAGTAGCATCCTCCTCCTCCTATATTTTATAAATCCCTTTACCCTTTCCACAAACCCAACCAACAACAGTCCTACCTCCTTAAACTTATTCGTCTGTTTTTAATTTCAGAGCATACATTTCAAGCTATCTGCTCAGCCCCCTGAACCCGCGCCCCAAAACATATATGCTATTTACTGAAGGTAAATACCACGAGGTCTGTGTTTCTTAAATTCTAACTTCACTTCCCGACAGCAGGGCGCAGCTTATTCTACAAACGGAACCGCACGCTGATCGCAGCTCCTTAAACCAACAAAAAGGTTACCCCACCCATCTTTCCTATGTCCATTTGCCCTTCGCCAATTCTTGCACTTTTGCAAAAGGATCCCCCCAAACACCCCCCCCCCCCACACACACACACACATACACAACTTCCATAAGGGGAAAAAATTAAAGTCTCCTCTTATCGAGTCCAATCTCGACTGTACACAAGCAGACAGGGCAAAACAGCAGCCCGTCTAAGCCATCGCAGCCCTACGAACTCAGCAGGCGCAAAGCTCTGCGACGCATCCCTACAGATCTATCCGTCTTTCAACTCCGATCCCCTGCTTGCCATAGTGGTCCCATGCTCGAGCGGGGAGGCGCTCTTACCGTCGGTATCCCTGGAAGGACGAGGGCCAGGACATCCGCGATTTCTTGAGGCCGGGTCGGTGCCCCGTCTCCACGGCGTACGAGGAGCGGTCCATCGCGCGGCAGTGCAGGTAGCGCTCGGTGTCCGAGAAGCCGCGGTGCCTCACCCTGCACACCGAGAAGCGAGCCCGGCTCGGCAGCTGCGCGCACGCCTGGGGCAGGGGCTGGGCTGGGGGCGGCTGCTCCTGCTGTTGCTGCTGCTGCTGCGAGAGGAGGCGGCTCTGCTGGTGCGGGCAGGGCTCGTACGGATTCGGGGGCTGCTCCCGTCTCCACAAATGCTTGGGCGCTTTCGGCTTGCCCGCGCTGCCGCCGCTACTGTTTACTAGCACTACAGACACGTTGCTGCCCTCTGCCTCCATCCTTCCCTCTTCCCAGGCACGCGAAAAGAGCAATGCTTCCGAGTTGCAGCAGCAGGGAGACCGTCGAGGCAGAAATCAAAAGGAGGAAGCAAAGAGGAACGAGGGGACGGCGAAGCTGCCTCAGCGTGCGAGGAGGACTCAGGACGACATTGAAGTTGGACAGCTCCCCGCACACTTTCCAGGTCACAGTGCGAGAAATGCAACATAGGAAACTTTACGTGCACAAGATCAGCGACAGTCTTTCTCGGTAATCCCAAAGTTCCGGTTTAAGTCATTCCGTTTGCATTTGCTGATGTTTCCTCTCAGAGCTGAGGGCAGGGAGTGAGTGAGAGGCATCGGAGGAGCTGTAGGTATCTCCACCGGCTTATTCCCAGCTTTCTTTGCTGAAATGGCTTGGCTCTTTCATCTTTGCCGAGAGATAGCGGGAGCAGAAGGCAGCACCGTGTGCAGGATCCTGTCTCCGCGATCCTCTCCGGTGCACCGTGCCTGACCTGGATTAGAATCCGCGTCCGGGAAGCTTTGAGATGGATCAAGGGCTCAGTCAGGATCAGCTGTTCATTTAGCGCTCTTGTTCTTTGCCCACTGCCTACTTCCAGGCGCCACTCTGATTTCTGACACATCAAACTTTAGGGATTGAGACTGGCTGGGACAAGGAAGGGAGCAGGCAGAGGGGAGGAAAGGGGTGGGGTAGAAGGCGGGACCACCTTCCGATTTTAGTGCACGATTTTTGAAGACCTTGTTTTGCTGTTTTCATGGTAGAGTCGATGTTCTACATCTTGGCCTTTCTTGCAGGCTACATTTTGGGCACAGACAACTTTCCTGGCTACTCTATGATTTCCCAGCTCAGAACTCCAATCCAAGTACTCGGAGTGCCAGCTTCGTTTTGCAGGTAGGTGCCGAATGCTTTTTAATCTTCATAACTTTTCTTCCCCAACGTCTATCACTTTTCCTGTTTGTCAGTTTTTGCAGTGCTTTTAGACCTAGGCAGCACTATAGAGAAATATATGAGACAGTCCTTGATTTGTGCAGCTTACATCTGCTCTAAACACACAGGCCCCTGAGGAAATAACCACCCAGTAACAATCATGCAGTTTTCCAATGAACGCTAACAATAGGAAATGTTTTTCAGCACTCACTTCCAAGAAGATATTTTATTTCATTGTTTTCATTAATCCCCTCTGTCCCTCATACATCCCCACGGCACTGGATGTCTGGGGCATGGGACAGCTATATTGTGCATTTGCCACTCATATCTTTGCTATTCATCCTGTCGCCTCTGTTTTAAAAGAATAAATGTGAAAGTTAGGGTCAGTATTCACGCTTTTGGACAGATTTTTTCTTAACAGGCTTAGTAATATCTATTAAACAGGGACGCTGGATTTTTCTGAGGCAATGGAGGGTAAAGTGACTTGCCCAAGACCACAAGGGGTGCTAGTGGGAATCAAACTCTGGTATTTTAGCTCCCAGGCTATTCCTCCACCACAAATGCTTTAAACCCAGTACTTCTTCAAAAAGTAGAAAGACTAGGGGACAAGCAATGACACTACAATGTAGCATATTTAAGACTAATTGGAGAAAATATATTTTTATTTGATGCATAATCAAACTTTGGAATTCGTTGCCAGAGGATGTAATAAAAGCTGTTAGTGTAGATGGGTTTAAAATAGGTTTGGACAAGTTCCTGAAGGAAAGGCCAATTATCCTGTTTGCAACAGTGGCCAATCCAAGTCACAAGTATCTGTCAAGTTCCCAAAAGGTAGACAGATTCCATGCTGCTTATCCCAGGGGTAGGCAGTGGTTTAAGGAGGATTAATGGGCTTGATGGACCTTTGAGCTGACCCAATATATGTTCTTATGGAATACCACTTCCCTACTTCCATAATTCTGACCTTCAATCACCCCCCTCTCCCCCTCCCTCAGCTCTTGTCAGTAATGATAAGCATGGGCAAAATTAATTTGTTTAGTTTATAATTTTTCCCAAATTTTCCAGATTTTTGGGTGGGTTTGTTTTTTTGGTTACTTGCACACATTCATTCTACTACCAATTTTTATCGCATGCAGTCTTGCACTAATCAACTTAGCACATACTAATTTATACGTTAGTGTGCATTAAATCACTTTAGCACACACTCAGGTTCTTAAGGCACATTAAAGAGTACACATCCCTACTGGTCAGCACTGCCCCTGCTTCCTATGCTTGCTGTGTTTTAAACTCTCTTTTCCTATTTTCTATAGTGTAAAGTGATTCCTGTATCTCATGTTATATTTGCTCTGTACCAGACTCTTTCCCTAGCGCCTGTCAAGTGACTCTTGTGTCTTGTGTTATGTTATTGTAAACTACTCTGATACCTGTAAGTAAGACAGTATATCCACTCAGTAAACTGAGCTAAACTAAACTAAATATTCTGACCCATCCTCTACCAATCCCCAAGCCTTTTCCAATATCTAGTAATTAAACTGAACTGTTAAATTTTCTTCCCATCAGGCCTGGGCCAGGCATAGCTTGTAAGAATTAATAAGTGCAGCTATCTTCTAACTTGCCATTGATCCGATTTTAGCCTTCTCGTAATTATTTTTTTATGGTCTAATGTTGGTTTTTTTGTTGTTATTTTGTAAGTTCGATACATAAACATAACAGAAACAAAGAAAAGACATGCAGTAGGTCTGTAAATATGTACCCCGGACATGTTAAATTAATATAATCACACTGACACCAATGGAGAAGAAAAGAGAAAAAATCATGACCGGCATGGTACTGCAACAAACATCCATGACTTCCCTGAATGCTATGAAACAAAAATGCTGCCAAACTTTAGCAGCTCTAGAACTGACATGATGGGATTTAAAGATCCGGGATTTCCAACACATTATGAGCAGTGAACCTTTAGTGCCTGTAACCTTCTAATCACCCATCAAACTTCCCCTCTCCCACCAATCTTCCCTTTAGACTATCACTCTGAAAGGCTTTTTATGATTCATTTATATTTTGCATAATAGAGGTCACTTTAGAACAGTTGCACCAAATTTACATGTGTAAAATGTGATTTTAGAAAGCCACTGTTCAAAAGTTAGATGCGTAGCATGCACAGTTTGGAAGGGAGTGTGTTGTAGATGTGGTTTGGTATGAATGTAGTTCTGATTTTACAGTGTAAAATGGTGCATGCTGCATAAACGTTGAGATCGGAATTCAGGCCTTCAGACTGGGATGCGCTCTGTGATAATGGTATTTTACATAAGGCTTTGTCAATGGTGCAGCCTTTTGTAAAAGACGTATGAGGATATGCAGGAGGACTGTTGTATTTGCTGGCATGCACAGTGGAAGCAGCCATTTGACAAATACACATGCGGGGAAAATGAGTGGCACCTACTCAAAGTGTCCGTATAATTTTGTACCTTCTACATGTAAGTGCTGCAGCTTCCTTGTGTATCCAAGTAATTTGGCAAACTCTGCATACAAAGATTCAACTCTTCCAATCCATGGAAATTTCAATAATGTCATTTGGACATGAAAGTTGGACAGTGAAGAAGAACGAGAGGAACAAAATCAATGCCTTTGAATTATGGTGCTAGTGAAGAAAACTGTGCATACTACGGACTGCCGAATGAATAAATGAACTGGTCCTAGAGGAGATCAAACCTAAGCTTTCTTTGGAAGTTCAGATGACAAGACTTTGACTTTCAAGCTATTGAGACATCATGTGAAGAGAAAGATCATAATAGAAAGACATCATGCGTGGCAAGGTTGAAGGTCAGCACAAAAAAGGAAAGGCCAGCAATGTGATGGATCGATACAGTAACAGCAGCTATGGATGCCACTGTCAACCGTGAGCCACCTGACTGAAGACCGAACAATTTGGATAACTATCCAGAGGGCTGCCACAAGTCAACATTAACTCAATGGCACTTAACAACAATAGCATGCATATAAGTGTAGCCAATTAAGCATCATAGTCATAATTTATTTTCATTTTGAGGGAGGAAATAAACAATGGGGACTTAAGGAAAACTGCTCCCTTAATCCCTCGTGTAAATGCCTTGGTGAAAATAGCATGTTTCTAAGTATCTGTTTATGCCTCTGAGCAAAACCCGATAGGGACATTTTTTCCCATACATCACATGCGCCTTCCCATTGTAGCGATGTTTATTTCATTCAACTCCTTAATTGGCTTTTCCTGGACATCCAGCTTTATGGAATCTGCCACTTAGAGGGTCATTTCATAAACACCCACATAGGTTACGTGTGTTTCTCCACGCGGATGTGGGACCTATTTTATAAAGTGGAACACCCATGAGCTTTAGTTTATAAAATACCAGCGTATGAGTGCACGTCAACCTAGGTGTGGCAGTTACGCCTTCCTGCCCCTAGATTGATGCAGATGCGTGTGTAGGTGATAGTGTTCTATAACCTCTGCATCTGCCTTGCGGTCCCAAGCTCTACCCTTCGTGCACAACCCAACTGAAAGTATGTGTGATGGGACTTACGCGCATGCTTACAGAATAGCCACCGCCCAAACCTACGCATAACTGCCCATTCATGCATGTAAGTTCTTTAAAATAGGGACTTGCAGGCATAAATAACACATAACTTTCCACGCAGCCCTTATAAAATCAGCCCCCTAATGTGTGAAGATTGACATTGACACATGTAGGACCCTGAGTGATGCCTTTCTTATTTCAAAAGTATTTCTTTGTAAATTAGCTGATTTAGCTGTTCATCCCGCCAAATGCATGCATATTACCCATGGCGGCAGCGGCGCCAGTGGCTGCCGCCATTGCACTTTAAACCCAGATAGCCAATGCTGGGGTCATATATGGTCCCAGCATTGAATATCCGGGTTGCCTGGATTGGCAGATACAGTATTCATCGGCAGTAACCTTTGAATATCAGGACCATTTATAGATAATTTATGCATGTAGTCGTAAAAAGCAGGTGCAGTCTGTACACCAGCTCTGGGGCTGGTGTAAGTGATCGCACCTTAATTTAAGGCCAGTTCTTTGCCACTTACGCTAGCATTTTCTAAAGACAAGCACACACATGCTTGCTTTTATCAAACAAGCGCATGGAAATGCACCTTAATTAGGTGCTACTTTATAAAACTGCCCTACACAGGTGGACGTTTGCTCTTTCTGGTCATAACTGTGGAAAGGTCAGCGTATATGCTTTTGTTTTTATTTTATAACCTATATTTCTGTGCATTCACGTGGACTAACCCAGCATCCACACTACCTTTAGCAATTTAAATGTAGTACTGTACACACAACATTCCATTATGTATGTGTAACAAAACCTGTATTATCTTTCAGTTGCTGAGAATTAATTTCATCGCAAGAGAGAATAAAATAAGAAACAGCTTAGCATTATCGGCAGACAGTGTGCTTTCCGAAACAATAGAATGCACTATAACAATTTTATGATGGCTCCTCTTGAATCTTTAAAGGAAGGCAAATCCCAAAGAGCTTGCCAAAACCTGCATCAGTTTTCACGGTGAAACAGCAGTTTCACAATCACCTTATACGCTGCCATTCCACTTGGACTTCAGCTACCGCTAGGCTTCGATCGGCACCCTTTACCTTGGCCATTGGCTCTTTGGCTCTCATACTCCCAATACACATTGTGAGAGCTGATGCCATAAAATTTAACCCATGGGAAAGACAGAAGCATCCTCATTGGTGGCTTCAGGATTAGTCTTTTGGAGTCCCATTTTTAGGCCCTTCCTATTTCCCCCATCCTTTCCTCATTTTATTTAGTAAGAGGGACTTTATGTACCTGGGGGGTTAATTTTATGAAGTCCATTTAACACGTCTTTGGCAATATATGCCCATAAAATGGCTGCTGTAAAAGGAGACATGGTTGCTGGGAGCGTGATCGGTACAGGTGGATGTTGTGAAGTAATGCGCATTGATTACAAAATGCACTAGTCTATATGCATAGTTGTGAAGGAAATGCCTGCAGCATCAATGTAGTCATTACTGCTACACTAGTGCTACATGTGCTAAAAATATGGCCACATTACAGATCCCACACTATCCGAGTAGAGCAGGTTCAAGCAGAAACTGGGTGGTTCTGGGGCAGAGCATCCACATTGCGAGTAGCAGGGGCAATTTTGGTGTGTGCTCCCCAGCAATGTAGCTTTTAGTGCGGGGGCACTTGCTGCCAACTAAATGGGTGGCATTAAGTGCCCCTGTGCTGATCATGCCAAAGGGAACAAGTGTGGTGGTGGAACACAACCCATGTTAGCAACATGGGGACACGCTGGGCATGCTTCAGTTTTTTAGCAGACGTCGCATGCCACCCCATGCTGATTTTTGGGACTGATCCCATGACACCTGCTTGAAGCTTAGTAAGCATGCCCCATAGGCATCTATTCTTTATAAAATTGAGTGAAATTAGGTACTATTTTGCTCTCTAAACCTACAGTAGGAATGTTGTTATAAAATTACCCTTTTACTACCCTATAACTTAGCACAACTGCCAATGCCTTTTAAGTGGGAAACCGCTTGTGCCTTGCAAGTGCTCACCTGTTTTGTGAGGGTTTTTTTTTTGTATCTTAAAGTTTTATTCGGCAAGAACTTCAACCAAACATCACACATTGGCATAATCAGAAAAATGCACTAGAGCACTAACAGAGAAGCTAAACGTTCATCTCCTCGGAACCATGTACAGTATCCCACCAACCATCCCCTAAGAACGCTTCAACTCTGAACCTGTGCGTTCTTGCTTATTTTTATTTTCCCCCCTCCCCTCCTCCCCTCTCTCCCTCCCCCGCCTCCCCTCCCCCCCCCATCTACCAGCCCTACATGTAACAGATTCGTGGGTGACCCTCCACTCTCCCTGCGCCCCCAAGCCTAGGGACCTACCCCCCCCCTACGGCCGCCCTACCCCCCATTTAACCATCTCCACACCCCTTCCCACTGTCTCCTTACGCGCTCCTCTTTCCCCTTTCTCCACCCTGTTAACCGATGAATTTGATACAGCTCTGCCAACCGTTGTGCATATTGAGCTAGGGAGGGCATATGGCCACTCTTCCAGTGCTTAGCAATCTCGCATCTGGCCGCCATAATGCACTGCCACACAACGCTCCAATTCCCCTCTCTCGTACCATTGTTCTTTAGAAGGAGACAAAGTTCCGGGGACAGATCAATCTTTTCCCCTATGATATTCTCTATGATTCCCCCTATAGCCTCCCAATACGCCTGCACTACTGGACAGGACCACCACATATGTAGCCAAGTCCCTTTCTCACCACACTTCCGCCAACATTCATCCGTCTCACATACCTTCGCTTTAAACAGTCGCTCTGGTGTTAAGTACCATCTAGATAGCACCTTCCATCCATTCTCTCGCAATGATGTTGCTATGGAGGCCCTTGCTATCCCTTGAGCTATTTGCTCCCACTCCTCTACCTACCACGATGTGCCCAGATCCTTCTCCCAGGCCTTCATGTAACTTAATTTTTCCGGCCCTCGCGCCGTGAGCCCTTTGTAAATACGAGAAATAATTCCCTTTCTCCCCAGCGAACCGAGGCAGCTCCCTTCAAACCACTCCAAATCTTTCATGAAGTCCTGCCAATGTCTTCTCTGCTTGATATATGAGCTCAACTGCAAGTATGGGAATCTATCAGATTCCCGCAGCTGATACAAGTCCCGTATTCCCTCAAAATCCTTCACTCCTCGTCCATCAAGTACCTGGGATATTTGTGCCAGCCCCTGCCGGGCCCACCGTTGCGCCACCACCACCACGGATCCACTTCTGGGGGAGATCATACTGAACCCATGGATCCACTTCTGGGGGAGATCATACTGAGCACACGGATCCACTTCTGGGGGAGATCATACTGAGCACACGGATCCACTTCTGGGGGAGATCATACTGAGCCCACGGATCCACTTCTGGGGGAGATCATACTGAACCCACGGATCCACCTCTGGGGGAGATCATACTGAACCCACGGATCCACTTCTGGGGGAGATCATACTGAGCACACGGATCCACTTCTGGGGGAGATCATACTGAGCACACGGATCCACTTCTGGGGGAGATCATACTGAACCCACGGATCCACTTCTGGGGGAGATCATACTGAACCCACGGATCCACTTCTGGGGGAGATCATACTGAGCACACGGATCCACTTCTGGGGGAGATCATACTGAGCACACGGATCCACTTCTGGGGGAGATCATACTGAGCACACGGATCCACTTCTGGGGGAGATCATACTGAGCCCATGGATCCACTTCTGGGGGAGATCATACTGAACCCAAGGATCCACTTCTGGGGGAGATCATACTGAACCCACGGATCCACTTCTGGGGGAGATCATACTGAGCACACAGATCCACTTCTGGGGGAGATCATACTGAACCCACAGATCCACTTCTGGGGGAGATCATACTGAGCACACGGATCCACTTCTGGGGGAGGTCATACTGAGCACACAGATCCACTTCTGGGGGAGATCATACTGAGCACACAGATCCACTTCTGGGGGAGATCAAACTGAGCACACAGATCCACTTCTGGGGGAGATCATACTGAGCACCCGGATCCACTTCTGGGGGAGATCATACTGAGTACACGGATCCACTTCTGGGGGAGATCAAACTGAGCACACAGATCCACTTCTGGGGGAGATCATACTGAGCACACGGATCCACTTCTGGGGGAGATCATACTGAGCACACGGATCCACTTCTGGGGGAGATCATACATACTGAGCACACAGATCCACTTCTGGGGGAGATCATACTGAGCCCACGGATCCACTTCTGGGGGAGATCATACTGAACCCACAGATCCACTTCTGGGGGAGATCATACTGAGCACACGGATCCACTTCTGGGGGAGGTCATACTGAGCACACAGATCCACTTCTGGGGGAGATCATACTGAGCACACAGATCCACTTCTGGGGGAGATCAAACTGAGCACACAGATCCACTTCTGGGGGAGATCATACTGAGCACCCGGATCCACTTCTGGGGGAGATCATACTGAGTACACGGATCCACTTCTGGGGGAGATCAAACTGAGCACACGGATCCACTTCTGGGGGAGATCATACTGAGCACACGGATCCACTTCTGGGGGAGATCATACTGAGCACACGGATCCACTTCTGGGGGAGATCATACATACTGAGCACACAGATCCACTTCTGGGGGAGATCATACTGAGCCCACGGATCCACTTCTGGGGGAGATCATACTGTGCCCACGGATCCACTTCTGGGGGAGATCATACTGAGCCCACGGATCCACTTCTGGGGGAGATCATACTGACCCCACGGATCCACTTCTGGGGGAGATCATACTGAGCATACGGATCCACTTCTGGGGGAGATCATACTGAGCCCATGGATCCACTTCTGGGGGAGATCATACTGAACCCACGGATCCACTTCTGGGGGAGATCATACTGAGCACACGGATCCACTTCTGGGGGAGATCATACTGAGCACACGGATCCACTTCTGGGGGAGATCATACTGAGCACACAGATCCACTTCTGGGGGAGATCATACTGAGCCCACGGATCCACTTCTGGGGGAGATCATACTGAGCACACGGATCCACTTCTGGGGGAGATCATACTGAGCCCACGGATCCACTTCTGGGGGAGATCATACAGAACCCACGGATCCACTTCTGGGGGAGATCATACTGAACCCACGGATCCACTTCTGGGGGAGATCATACTGAACCCACGGATCCACTTCTGGGGAGATCATACTGAACCCACGGATCCACTTCTGGGGGAGATCATACTGAGCACACGGATCCACTTCTGTTCACTGTGAAATACCCTTTTAACAATTCTTATAAGATGATTTTGTACCATTAATGTGGTTTTCACTTTTGGATTGATTGCATTAGTGATGTATATGTGAATAGAACTTGTATAATACAAAAATATTTCTGACTTTCTCAGCGACCATACAGGCCAATAACTGGCCATCAAGGATCTTTGAATTTGTCCTTCAACTGGGATTCAAGTAAAGAATTGAAGATATAGATCTGAGTAATTGTCCTTTTCTTCATTAAAAGACTTTTCAAGGTGGTTTTCTCTCTTTTATTTAAAGCTGGATTCATCTCCTATTTTACAGCTTTGTAGCAAGAAGGAAATATAAGATGCCAAAGATTGCAGGGGTGTATGATTTTCCACAAGCTGATGAACAGAGGTGGCATCCGCCTATTGGAGAAGGGGAGAAGTGTCTTCCACAACAGTCTGGGTAATCCACCGCGGAGGGGTTTAAACTGGGATTGTCGGGAATGGGTAAACAAAGTCCCCAGGTAAGAAAAACATTAAAAAAAGGGAAACATCTGGAGAGCTGCATATACTAATGTCCATAGTATGCGAGTTCCAGATTTATAAGCTAGAATGAAAGAGGATGACTTGGATATAGTGGCAGTCATGGAGACATGGTACACAGAGAACAAGGACTGGGATATAGTTATACCAAACTATAATCTATTCAAGAAAGACAGGGGAGGAAGAAAGGGAGGGTAGGCTACAGTATGGAGGAGTAAATAACAAATTCACTAGCCACAGCAACACAGAGGGTAGGCTACAGCCAGAGGGAGTAAATTCCAAATGCACTAGCCAGCTGTTTAAGGGACAGCTAGATAAAGTGTAGTGAAAGGGGAAGGTGCCCCCTAATAGGAACTTTAAAGTGCTGATAGCTAACAGCAGGGGGCCGCTGCTTGAGGCACAGAGAGATAAAGCCTGCTTGAAGCAGGGACATGCTGCTGTCAGGTAATTATTGCTTCTGGGTTAAAAGGAGGCATAAATCTACCTAAAGTAGCGATGTGCTGGTTAAGAAGCACAATTGCCTAATTGCGTGTTGCTTCTGTCTGTTCTTTAGGGAGGGCGTAAAGCATACTAATGAGCTAGCTCTAGTAGGCTGGGGGGTTTGTGCAAGAGGGTACAAACTGGAAGACCACATATCTAATCAGAGAAAGCTTGTACTTTGGGGCAGGTACAAAGCCTGTGGGCTAGGCAATGGATTACACTGGGGGGGGGGGGGGCACTGTTGCTTTAATGAAACACTTATTATCAAAATAAAAAGGACATAAACTGTTTTAGTAGACTGCAGTTAGAGGTGGTAGGTTTTGAGCAGGGAAGCTCAGACTGTGTTGAAGCAAGTGTTTGTGTATTAGTTAAAGCTCTGTAAGAAACCAGGTGAAGTAATGTTGAAAGCCTATGCCTCAACTGATTGAAGGAAACGTGCAAATAAACTGCAAAGTGCTTATGTGTGAATGGCGTGACTGGATGGTGCTAGAGTCTTCATAAGACAGTGGGCCAACAGGAGGCCTGAACAGTGGGCCAACAGGAGGCCTGAACCTGACATGTTGTGGCCGCTCAAGGGACTGTTAGGAATAGCTCCAGTGCAGGATCACAGAGGTAGCCCCATGATTGCATGACAAGAGTACCAGCATTTCTTACTCTTGACAAAGGCACATGAGTGCCAAAAAGTGCCCCTGTCAAGTATGGGGCTATTCCTTTATGAAGAAGTGTAGCCTTTGTCTATGTAGCAGATCTCTCAGGGGGCTGGGGTTTGAGACAGCTCTGAAGGCTACAGGCTTTTAGTTTTGGTGGATCCTGAGGGGCAGGGGGAGAGATATCTTTGAAGGCTCTACAAGTATGAGACAACTTCTTACCACCTGCTGTGTCTTCAAATCTTGCATTTCCACAAAAAGGCCAGTGACCTTAGTGATAGGATAAAAATATCATCTTCTATCTGGATCCAGGACGCAAACCTCTCTGTCAAAGACGAGGTAAAATATCTCGGAGTAATCCTAGACCACACACTCAATATGGCATCACACATAAAACAAACAACAAGAAAGATATTCTATAAATGCAGAATGTTGAAACAACTCCATCCTCTCTTTCACCACCATGATTTCAAATCAGTCCTAAATGCAATCATTACTCCCCACTTCGATTTCGAAAAAGGGCACGGGCGAGGTCCCGGTGCCCGAAATTAACCGGGGCGAGCCTTGACGTGTCCCCCTGGCCAGGGTAGGAGGTTGGAGGAAGAGGCAGGGGGAGGGGGGTGGAGGTTAGAAGTGCAGCTGTGCAGTGACGCAGGGGCGCATCATTTAAAGAGATTGGTTCCGCTGCGGGGATGCGCGCGGCTGGAACCAATCAGGGAGCGAGCTGAGCCATGTGCAGCGGTTGCGAGAGCGCCCGCTGAGCACATGGCGTGAAGGAGGGCGACTGGCTGGTGTGGATTTGTTGCTGGTGCGGTTTATCGGCGGTGCTCAGCGTGCTTGAATCCCGTGCTGCGGTGTCGAGCGAGAGGCATCTCGGCGAGTGTGAAGTGGCGGGCTGTTTTTTCCAGTCAAGGATTGCTTTGCCGGTTGCGTCGGCGAGAGGACTGACTCCGCGTCTGGGACGGAGGTCCGAGAGGCGGCTGACGAGCAGCAGTGCGGGCGGAGGTGACATCAGGCGAGTGGGGGTGCATTGTGGTTTCAATAAGGGATCTAAGCTATATCTTTGATTAATTAAATTATATGCTTGCTGGTTTATGGGCGAGAAGGGCAGGGCTGCTTAACTGATTACCACTGGGCACGGTTTTTTCAAAAAAAAAAAAAAGCAGGAGGTGGTTATTCGCCTGCGAATTCTGTTTTTATTGTGGTAGTATTGCTGGTCGGTTATAGGTTTAAGCCAGTCAGCAGCTTCAATTTTGTGACAAGGGTGTAGGATGACTGGGGGAAAAAGAGGGCAGAAAGGGGCTAAGGGGGGACATGGACAGGGAAGAATGAGTTCGGTGGGGGCTCAGAGGGGTAGGGGTGAGGAAAGGGGGAGGAAGGGCAGGTCTGCGGGTCCATCAAGGGGCCGCTTAGTTAGTAGTGAGGCTGGGAGCCGAAGGGCCAGGGGCGCAGGGCCACGAGGTCTTCCTCGCAATAGGCCCTGTCCTGGGCCGGGGCGCAGGCTTGGGGGACGCGGCACCGCCCCGTCCAGAGGAAGGGGGGAGGTCAGGGGTGCCGAGGAGTGCCAGCCTGAGGAAGTGGGCTTAAGCAGGAGAAGAGCTGGCGAGGAGAACAGTGATTCCTCTCAGGGGATCGGGTTAGGTGCAACAGGTGGGGAGAGTGGTATGTTTAGTCCAGCGTCCTGGTTAGGGATGCCTGGAGGGGAGATGAGGGCGGGGGTTTTCCCGGCGGGAGGCGTTTTTAGTCCAGAGAGATTTGGGGCTATTGACCAGCAGGCTTGGGATCAATGGCAGCATGGGGTTCTGGGCTCGTCCAGGGCTAATTGGTTGGGGGCTTGGCAACCTGCGTGGTCAGGCGTTTCCCCCTCTCCCTTTTTGCCTTTTCTTTCTTCACAGAATCCGATGATGGCTTCGTCTGGATCGATGCTTCGTGGATCGCAGCAAGGCAGACTACCGCATGACGATGGTCGCAATTTGGGGTCCCAAAGTAGTGCTGCGATGGAGACGGGTGCGCAGCAACATCCGGATGGGATACAGCTTGCAACCGAGCGGATGACCGTGACGGCTATGGATGGTGAGTTACCCCAAGGGCATCAAGGGGGTGTGGTGTTAGGGAATATCAATCGAGCAGGGCGGTCGGGGAAAGCGAGTAAAAAAAGGAAGCGTTCTACTAGGCGACGCCGGCATTCGGATTCATCCACTTCCTCATCCTCTAGTTCTTCCTCTAGTACTTCGAGTAAGGACGGGGGAAGCGTGGTTGCGGGAGGGGCAGTTTCAGTGGGAAACCCTGCAGTTGGGGGCACTGCGGCAGTGACACCATTATCTGAATTGTGGGAGGGGGTACCTAAGAAGCTGAGAAATAAAATTAGGAAAAGACGCTATATTGACATCTTCCGTTTATTGGAAGGTCGGAAGAGGTCTGGCGAAAGTAAGAAAAAACGCAAGGAGGATGAGAAGGCCGGGAGGGTTCGTAAGGTTACGAGGTCAGTGGTGAATTGGGTCAGGGCTTTTTTGCGTTTGGCTAGTGTTTGGGGTCAGACATACCCGGGGCAGTACGGGATGTTACTGTCCTATGCTGACTCAATCTTGGAAGCCTCGCAGGCCCATGAAGGCTGGTCTTGGCTCAATTATGACGAAAAGTTCCGAGACAAAATGGAGGAGAACCGGTTTTTAACTTGGGGTACACAAGACATCAACTTGTGGCTCACCCAGATGTCAGCACGATCAAATGCTGTAGGGGGATCTGCGACTGGAACTAAGTTTGGTGGGGGGACTAATTCCCCAGGGAGCCGGTCCTTTCGAGTTGGGGGGGTGGGGTTGCCTAGTAAGTCAGGGGCAGGAGGAGGCAGCGATGTCTGTTGGAGATTTAATAAGGCCTCATGCCCATTTACGGATTGTAAGTTCCGGCACGCCTGCTCTGCATTCGGCGGAGGGCACTCAGCAGCGAAGTGTACTAAGAGAGGGGTCGGTGGTGTCCCCCCAGCGACCTCTAAGTAGGGGTCCTAGCTTCGGCAGAGCCCCTTCGCCCATTAAGGTTGAGATATTGCGCGAATGGCTTTGCTTCTACCCGAAAGAGGGGGATAGGGAGTTTTTAAGGATGGGGTTTGAAGGGGGGTTTGTTATTCCGGTTCAGGGTAAGGTTGAGGTGCAGGCAGCAAGGAATTCCCCGGCTGTGCGGCGGTTCGAAACGGTTGTCCGGCAGAAGTTGGAGGCGGAGTTGCGCATGGGGCGGATAGCCGGTCCGTTTTCTGAACCCCCTTTCGAGAATTTGGTGGTTTCTCCTTTGGGAATTGTTCCTATGAAAGAGCCGGGTAAATATAGGCTTATTCATAATCTATCATTCCCGACAGGATTGTCAGTTAATGATCACATTCCAAGAGCGTACTGCACGGTCCGTTATGCCTCTTTCGACAAAGCGGTGCAGTTAGTCAGATTTGCGGGAAAGGGGGCACTGATGGCGAAGGTGGACGTTGAATCCGCTTTTCGTTTGTTGCCTGTTCATCCCTCTTCTTTTCATCTTTTGGGTTTCCGATTTGCGGGGGAATTTTACTTTGACAAATGCATGCCCATGGGTTGTTCAGTGTCGTGTGCATGTTTTGAAAAATTTAGTACTTTTTTGCAATGGATGGTTATGAGCCGGGCAGGTGCTAAGAGTGTTGTCCACTACCTTGATGATTTCTTGTTCGTGGGGCCAGCAGAGACTTCGCTGTGCAAGGAATTATTAGAAGTTTTTCTGGGTGTTGCGGACGATTTAGGGGTACCTTTAGCTGAAGGAAAAACGGAGGGGCCGTCGACTAGGCTTACATTTTTGGGCATTGAATTGGACTCAGAGGAGATGGTGGCTCGTTTGCCGCCAGCTAAAGTAGGAATCTTACGAGCTTTGGTCTCGAATGCGCTGGTGGCTGCGAAGTTCACGCTAAAAGAGTTTCAGTCTTTGATAGGGTCATTAAATTTTGCGTCTCGAGTCATACCAATGGGGCGGATATTCATCAGACGTTTGGCGGCAGCCACGTCAGGTGTCCGTAAGCCTCATCATAGAATTCGAATATCCAGGAGCATCCGGGAAGATTTGCGGGTGTGGGATGTTTTCCTAAGGGAGTTTAACGGGTCGCCAGTGCTCATGGATTCTGCGTGTTCTACTCAAGAGTTACAGCTATACACGGACGCGGCGGGGGCTGTGGGATTAGGTATTTACTTTGGTGGGGCGTGGTGTGCGGATCAGTGGCCAACGTTGTGGCGCGAGCAGGGGCTTCTCCGGAATATCACGTTCTTGGAGTTGTTTCCTATTTTAGTGACGTTGGAGTTGTGGCCAGACAAATTGCGGAACAAGAGGTTGGTCTGGTGGTGTGACAACGAAGCAGTGGTGAGTGTGGTTAACCATTATACGCCACGCTGTAGCCTGGTAGCGGATCTGATGAGAAAGGTGGTCTTATCCTGTTTGCGGCTGAACGTTGGATTGACAGCGAGACACATTCCGGGGCTGCATAATGGCATAGCTGATGCTCTTTCCCGTTTGCAGTTGGATCGGTTCCAGCACCTGGCACCGGAGGCAGACGCGATGGGGCTGCCGGTCCCTTGGAGGTTATGGAACAGTGGCCTGCTGATATGAGAGAGATGTGGAAGAGATCTGTAGCGAAGAAAACCTGGGACGACTACTGTCGGGGTTGTGGTAATGTGGTGGAGTTTTTGTGGGCTAAGGGATGGAGGTCGGGGACAGCGTCCGATCATTTACTGGCACAGTACATCCTGCAGACGAAAAGGACGGGTGTGACTAGGGCTGTGGTGAAGGGCCATTTGGCGGGTTTTGCGTTTTTTGCGAAAGCCGTGGGGTGGGGCCCATCCGGTGGGGGGGTTTTTGGTGCGTAAATTGTTGCAAGGGTGGGGGCGTGCAAACCCTCCTCAGGTGGATCAACAGCGACCGGTAACGCATGACCTTCTACGAGGACTTTGTGCGGTCTTACCGGTTGTTGCGAAGTCTGAGTACGAGGCCACGCTATTCAAGGCTGTTTTCTCTTTGGCCTTTTTTGGGGCATTTAGGGTAGGTGAATTGGTGGCAGATTCAAAGACGGGCAGTGCGGGGCATAGTCTGCAGCGTCACCATGTACGTGTTGAGGGCGAACACTTAAAGGTCCTCTTGCAAAGGTCAAAGACGGATCAGCAGGGACGGGGCATTTGGGTAGTGCTACAGGCGATAGGAGGGCTCATGTGCCCGGTAACGGCTATGAGGGAGTATTTAGATTGCCGCCCTCAGGTGGATGGCGGGCTATTTCTGCATGGGGATGCAGGGTTGGTCACGCGTTACCAGGTCACTGCAGTCTTGCGTTTGAGGTTGCAGCGCATGGGTGAGGACCCGGCTCATTATGCGGCGCATTCTTTTCGCATAGGGGCGGCGTCTAGCGCAGCGGGCGCTGGGTTGTCGGGTTGGCACATACGCATGATTGGCCGTTGGAGGTCAATGGCTTTTCGGGGTTATGTCCGTTTATAACAAAAAAAAAAAAAAAAAAAATGTGCGCCTGCGTATGTTAACTGATGTTTTTTGCTTCAGGTGGGGGCAGCAGTGTGCTGGGCTCTTGGATGCTGGGGCATTCATTCGTGTTTTGGGCTGGTCAACGGGCAGAGCTACGGCCTATCGGGCTTAACCTTGGACTGGAGCCTGATGTGGTGTCGGTGTTATGGCTGGGCGAGCGGGGGCTGCGCTGGATGCAGCTGTTGCCTTTGCTGCGACACCACGCGCGAATGAGGACTCCACCGGGGATTATTCTACTGCACCTTGGAGGCAATGATTTCGCAACATGGACCTGTAAACAACTCATTAATGCTGCGAAAAAAGACATGGATCTGATATTAAGAATGTTTCCAGGTGTTGTGCTTATTTGGTCGGATGTCATCCCGAGGCCAGCGTGCTGGGGACAGCGGCGGTGGTCTAGGGGATTAACGAAGATCAATAGGCAGATCGGAAAATGGTTATGTGAGAAAGGGGGATATCACGTGCAGCATGAGTGGGTGGATGTTACTTGTACGGGTTTGTATCGAGGTGATGGGGTGCATCTGTCTCCAGTGGGGGTTGACTTGCTCCTCAACGACTGGCAGGAGGTTTTGGAGCAGGTGGTACGGGATATCAAGAGCAGGTCACAGCTTGTGCTCCGTTAGTGGGGGGGGCGGGAAAGGCACGGGGTGTGCCTGTGCCGGTGGCGGGATCCCGGAGGTTTCCGGGGTCCAGAGCCATAGCTAATTGGGGCGGGGCAGGGTGCCCGCGGCCCGGTGAACCCCTAGCAGACTTTTGCTAGTGACATGGCGAAGTCGGGCAGGGGTGGTAGTAACTTGTCCGGTGGTTTGACCGGCCTAGGTGCGGTAGTGTTGTCACCTTGCTAATCATATGGCTGGTGAGGTAACGCTCCGCTCCGGGATTGGTTGTTGGGTTGTTATTCATGTTTTAAAATGTTAAGATGTTATGGGGCAAATAAAGCTGCGACCTGTTGTTATACCAATTCATGTGTGGTGTGAAGTTTGTTGGATTGGGATAAGGTCGGGGTTAAGGTGTGGGTGCTGGACAGGGGAAGCGCTCGGTGCAGCTCCCCGGTTACGAAAAAGGGCACGGGCGAGGTCCCAGTGCCCGAAATTAACTGGGGCGAGCCTCGACGTGTCCCCCTGGCCAGGGTAGGAGGTTGGAGGAAGAGGCAGGGGGAGGGGGGGTGGAGGTTAGAAGCGCGGCTGTGCGGTGACGCAGGGGCGCATCATTTAAAGAGAATGGTTCCGCTGCGGGGATGCGCGCGGCTGGAACCAATCAGGGAGCGAGCTGAGCCATGTGCAGCGGTTGCGAGAGCGCCCGCTGAGCACATGGCGTGAAGGAGGGCGACTGGCTGGTGTCCCGCCCTCCCACCCTGTACTGATGATCGGGGTTGGGGGCTTTGGGGGTGTTGCAGCTGGGGGGGGGGGTGAGCTGGTTGGCGGGATCCCGGAGGTTTCCGGGGTCCGGAGCCATAGCTAATTGGGGCGGGGCAGGGTGCCCGTGGTCCGGTGAACCCCTAGCAGACTTTTGCTAGTGACATGGCGAAGTCGGGCAGGGGTGGTAGTAACTTGTCCGGTGGTTTGACCGGCCTAGGTGCGGTAGTGTTGTCACCTTGCTAATCATATGGCTGGTGAGGTAACGCTCCGCTCCGGGATTGGTTGTTGGGTTATTCATGTTTTAAAATGTTAAGATGTTATGGGGCAAATAAAGCTGCGACCTGTTGTTATACCAATTCATGTGTGGTCTGAAGTTTGTTGGATTGGGATAAGGTCGGGGTTAAGGTGTGGGTGCTGGACAGGGGAAGCACTTGGTGCAGCTCCCCGGTTACGAAAAAGGGCACGGGCGAGGTCCCGGTGCCCGAAATTAACCGGGGCGAGCCTCGACATGTCCCCCTGGCCAGGGTAGGAGGTTGGAGGAAGAGGCAGGGGGAGGGGGGTGGAGGTTAGAAGCGCGGCTGTGCGGTGACGCAGGGGCGCATCATTTAAAGAGATTGGTTCCGCTGCGGGGATGCGCATGGCTGGAACCAATCAGGGAGCGAGCTGAGCCATGTGCAGCGGTTGCGAGAGCGCCCGCTGAGCTCATGGCGTGAAGGAGGGCGACTGGCTGGTGTCCCGCCCTCCCACCCTGTACTGATGATCGGGGTTGGTGGCTTTGGGGGTGTTGCAGCTGGGGGGGGGGGGGTGAGCTGGTTGGCGGGATCCCGGAAGTTTCCGGGGTCCGGAGCCATAGCTAATTGGGGCGGGGCAGGGTGCCCGCGGCCCGGTGAACCCCTAGCAGACTTTTGCTAGTGACATGGCGAAGTCGGGCAGGGGTGGTAGTAACTTGTCTGGTGGTTTGACCGGCCTAGGTGCGGTAGTGTTGTCACCTTGCTAATCATATGGCTGGTGAGGTAACGCTCCGCTCCGGGATTGGTTGTTGGGTTGTTATTCATGTTTTAAAATTTTAAGATGTTATGGGGCAAATAAAGCTGCGACCTGTTGTTATACCAATTCATGTGTGGTCTGAAGTTTGTTGGATTGGGATAAGGTCGGGGTTAAGGTGTGGGTGCTGGACAGGGGAAGCGCTCGGCGCAGCTCCCCGGTTACTGCAACCCCACCCTACAAGGTCTACCTAAACAAACCTTAAGACAGCTCCAAATAGCACAACATGCTGCAGCCAGGATAACCTTGAATATCAATCCAATGGGACACATCACCCCAGTATTGTACAGTCTGCACTGGTTCCCAATTCAGAGCCACATAAACTATAAAATACTTGTCACCACATTCAAACTAATCAAAAATATCGCCCCATCATACCTTTCCACTTTCATTACCCAGGGAATCACACACTCGCATATGATGAGATTGTAATAAAAACAAACCTATTAGATTTTAGGAAAACTAAAATAATTACAAACATCAGCACATTCTCCCACATTGTTTATTATTGTTTATTATCTCCCACATTGACCCACTCTAGAAATGCCCTCATATTCATTATCTGATTTTTACCTATCCTTGCTGTGTAAATAGCTTATGTATATAGTTTACCCTGTTATCCAAGTTTGTATCCCTGTTCAATGTAAAACCTGACAACTTGTCGTTATGGTAGTTATGTTATGATGTAAACCGCGCTGATACCGAATAGCGCGGTATATAAGAAACTGTAATAAATAAATAAATAAATTGCTCCTACCCTCTGGAATACTCTCCCAGACCATCTAAAAGTTATAAACGACTCTCCAACTTTCGCAAAAAACTCAAAACCCATCTATTTAATCTACACTTCGGAAACCAAAACAAACCCAACAATCCCCACCTACCCCACCACATAACTCACTACTACATGCACCCTCTAATAAAGGCATTCCTCCTCGGGCCACCCTACTGAATTCAAACCCTCAATACTGTATTACAACCAAGTATGTAAATAGTTTGCATGTTATTTGTACTTTACTGTTTATAATTGTTAATGTATATAGTTCTAACCGTTCCATGTAATTGAATATGTACCATTTATTGTACAATTCAAATGTTGTTCACTGTAAATTCCAATTGATCTGCTGGGAAATGCAGTATAAAAAATTCTAATAAATAAATAAAAATAAATTTACTTACTGGGTATTAAAATATTAAGGTTCATCTTTTAATTCAAAGACAAAAATAAAAAAACAACAACAAACAGCTCAGAGGCCAGGAATTTACTCAATTCTCCTTTCTTTTCTTCTCCTTTCACCAGAAATTCCTCGGGTGTGGATCTTTTTCTTCAGTCACTCCTCTTCACTCCCCTTAGGTTTGGATTCTTAGTAGAATTCCCCTCTTTTGATCCTGGGAGAATCTGTAAAGGCACATAATCCACCCACCCTTAGCCTTGGGTCATAGGCTTGGACTCCTGTGTCCTACAGCAGTAAGGTTCTCCTAGCTTCGTTATTTCTCCCACTTATCCCCAGTGCTTCTAGGCTCCCGTGCAGTACATTTGCACTTACTGGTAGAGTTCACTCTGGCTGGTACAAGTTTGGAAGGCAGGGCACGGGGTCCTCCTTTACCTCTCTTCTTCACCTTCTACCTCTCCTGTTTCCTCTTTCTCCTTAGCTTGGTTTGCTTGATTAAGAGTCCACCCTCAAATGGATTCTCGAGGTCTGTTCCCTAAATTTCATATATGCCAGTTGTCTTGTTTCAGGTTTTCATTAGCATTTGGACCCCACTGACTAGGGAAGGCTCTGTGCCCCCTCAAGTCAGCTAGGCAGAAAGATGAGTAAATGATGCTTTTGTTTCCAAAACTGCCTCTCATATAATTTCTCTGACATCACAAACTCTTCCCCGGCTCTTCAGAATAAGAAACCAGCTAGAAAATTCCTAGCTGGTTATACATTTATACACGGGGTGGGACAAGTGTTACCCCTGCTAGAATAATTAATAATCCTAATCCATTTCGGACATAAGGCTCTCCTCAAATACTGCTTAGCACTAGGGCATTTAGTGACCTGGAGTCACACCTAATTTGTATTGTAAAGTGATTAAAACGTTTTCATGATAAATGTTTTTCTGGTCTAGTTTTAAGTATACTGCAAAGCAATTTTCTAAAAACATATTCAAAAGTATATACAATGATGAACTGGAAAGGCTTTGCTAACAGCACCAGCACTTAGTAGTATATTTACTAAACAGCGGTAGCGGCTTCCGTAAGATATCAGAGTGGCTCTGATATCACACGGAAGCCGCTACCGCTGTTTAATAAACATACCCCTTAGCCTATAGTGCATCAAATTACATAAGTATTACTACCCTTTGGGTCTCATAAAAAAGTTACATTAGATTTATTTGACTTCACTGCATACACATACCATAGAATTTGGGATTCTGAAAAGAGATACTGTGGATAAACTTAAAGCAGGTCCCTTGAATGGAGCAGGAACTGGAAGTGAATCAGAACTGGAAGCCAGAAACAAAAATGTCAGGGAAGAAGCTTGAATTAAGACTCCTGATCTGAGCTCCCATGCTGATCCTGGTTCAAGTCCTGAAGTACATAGAGGAGACCTTCAAGGACACAGTATAGAAGTCCCACCTCCAGTCTGGCAACCTTTGTGCTGCCTTGGAGGAGAGAGGTCACCTGGAAGGAATGCATAATCTGGGTATGGCATGAAGTGATCCTGTAGCTAGGACCTGCTCTCCAGGGGGATGCAATTTCCTCTCGCACCGAGGATGTGTCTTCAAGGGCTACTGCCCAGAAGGGAAAGGGGTTAGAATGGCCATCTTAGTTGGCGATCTGACCATTAGGCATGCAGATAGCTGCATGACTGGTGAGCATAAGGATCACCCGATCACTTGTCTGCCTGGTGTGAAGATGGCAGACCTCACGCTTAACCTAGGTAGGATTTTAGACAATGCTGGGAAGGAGCTAACTGTCCTGGTACATGTTGGTACCATTGACATAGGAAAATGTGAGGTGGAGGTTCTAGAAGCCAAATTTAGACTTTTAGGCAGAAAGTTGAAATCCAGGACCCCTCAGGGTGGCATTCTCAGAAATGTTTCCTATTCCACACACAGGACACAAGAGACAGGAAGAGCTGAATGAGATGATGGTAGGGAGGAAGGTTGTAGATTTGCTAGAAACTGGACTACATTAATTAATCTTTAAAAAGGAGATAGAGCAGATTCTTTTTTAACTTTATTTGCATTACGATTTCAATAATACCACAAATACATATATTACTTGTACAGAATTGAAAAATAAGAACATAAGAAATGCCTTACTGGGTCAGACTAAGGTCCATCAAGCCTAGTATCCTGTTTTCAACAGTAGCCAATCCAGGCTACAAGTATCTGACAGGTTCCCAAAGAGGCACATAGGTTCCACAGTGCTTGTCCCGGGGCAAGCAGTGGATTTCCCAGGTCCTCCTTAATAATGGTTTATGGACTGTTCCTCCAGGAACTTGTCCAAACCCTTTTTAAACCCAGCTACACTAACAGCTTTTACTATATCCTCTGGTAATGAATTCCAGAGTTTGATTACAAATGAGTAAAAAAAATATTTTCTTTTAAATAAGTTGCATTGTAGCTTCATTGTGTGTCCTTTAGTCTTTCTACTTTTTGATGGCGTAAACAACCGATCTACGTTTACCCATTCCACTCCATTCATTAAGTGATAGACCTCTACCATAACCCCCCTCAGACGTCTCTTTTCCAAGTTGAAGAGCCTCAACCTTTTAAGCCTCTCCTAATAGGGGTATTCTTCCATTCATTTTACCATGTTTGTCACTCTTCTTTGTACCTTTTGTAATTCAGCTACATCATTTTTAAGATATGGCATCTGGAATTGCACACAACATTCAAGGTGCCCCGCGGGATCAGAATCGCGCTCCCCTTTGTACGTCTGGCTCAGACTGAACGTACAAAGGGGTTGTACGCGTGGGACAGGATCAGGCCCTATATGTTTTTGCTTCCACGGCAAGCTTCTTTTCAAATTCTTTCTTTGCCTGCCTTGCATCTAACTTGCCAATGCTTATGTTGTTTCTGGTGTTTGTCATTAGGCTTCTTTTTCCATTTCCTGAAGGATGCTTTTTTAGAAATAACAGCCTGTCTGACCTTGCCTTCATACCATGCTGGCAGTCTTTTGGCCTTCCTTCCACTTTTCTTATGGTATGGAATACATCTGGCCTGGGCTTTCAAGATAGTAGTTTTAAACAAAGCCCATGCTTAATGCAAACCTTTAACCTTTGAAGCTGCTTCTTTTAGTTTTTTCTTAAATATTTTCCTCATTTTATCATAGTCTCCCTTTTGAAAGTTAAAAGGTAGTACAGTGGATTTCCTTGCTGTCCTTCCTCCATCTACTAAATCAAATGTGATCATGCTATGATCACTATTGCCAAGTAGTCCAACACCCTTATCTCTTGAATGTAATCTCTTCAATGTAATTTCAGTTTGTTCAATGTAAACTGCCTTGATATCATGAAAGGCGGTATATAAGAAATGTTAAATAAATAAATAAATCAGATCCTGTGTTCCACTAAGGACTAGGTCCAAATTAGCTTCTCTTCTTTTTGGTTCATGAACTAGCTGCTCCAAGAAGACATCACTTATTTCATCTAGAACTTTCTCTCCCTAGCTTGTCCTACTGTGACACTGACCCAGTCAATATCAGGATAACTGAAATCACCCATTATTACCGTGTTGTAACTTTTGTTAGCTTCCCTGATTTCTTTTAGCATTTCATCGGCTAGACGGTTGGTAGTATACCCCTACTGCCATCACCTTCCCCTTTTACATAGAACTTCTATCCATAGAGATTCTACATTGTATTTTGTTTCCTGCAAAACTTTAATCCTATGTAACTTAATGCCCTCTCTAACAAAGAGCGCAACCCCTCCATGAATTTGATCTGTTCTATCATTGTGATATAGTTTGTACCCAGGTATCACAGTGTCCATTGGTTGTCCTCCTTCCACCAGGTCTCTGACATGCCAATCATATCTAACCTTTCATTTAGTGCTATATACCTCGTATTCTAGCTTTTCCATCTTATTTTTTAGACTTCTAGCATTTGCATACAGGCATTTTAGAGGTTGTATTGTCGCGTACCGCCCCTAGTGGCTAGTGGTCATAGGGGTAGGTGGGACACAAAGATATTTTTATATGAGAGGAGGTTCCTTTAAGAGCTAGGTGCAGCCTGGTCTTAGTGGTTCAGCTCCTAGTGAGAAGTAAATTGTGAATGCAGAGTAGAGGGATAACATAGGCTTTTATTTCCCTTTACGCAAAAGATTCAGGTGGGTCACAACATAGAGGAAAATGTCCTTTACTTCAGGAATGAAACAAACTCAAGGTAAAGAAAAACTGTTAGGCTTCACAGTTGTAACATGGATTAATTAAGGCTTCCTAGAATAACTCAAGCGTTTCAAATACTCTTCTTCCTTCTGGCATACAAGTAACACTCTGGAGACAGCATATATTATTTACAAATCTAGCAGTGATTCTATACTGCTTGTAACGCATAGAGAACAGTCCATCTCCTCTTGAGACAAAAGACTAGGCTCCACAAATTCCACTTGCATCGGCTCTGAGTCAGAGTTATCCCTTTCTGTATCTAGGGTTTCTCTGGCTATTGGAACGGGCCAGTCACTATTCTTATTCTCTGGGTGTTTGTAGAGTTCTTCTAAGGTTCGCCAGTGAGCGTAGCCTACCTTTGTGCTTTTACCCTCTGGCTTATACAAGGTAGGTTTACTTTCCTTTCTTGTAACACGAGCATTGCTTTTAAAAGGGCACTTATGGGATGAGCTTTTTCTCTTAAAAACAGAGTTAACATACCTTGGCTTCCAACAGCATGTAGAACAGGAACTTTCTCCTTCCAGTAGTTCTCCTGGGATACAATCCTCGTGCCATTCTTTTCCCTGAAAGCTCTTGTTACCTTTCAGTCTGGTCACTGGATCCTCCGGTAAACGCAGTCCTCTTTCCAGGCCTAACTTCTGGCCTCTTCCTTCAGCACGGCTCTGCCTCCCAAAGTGACTGTTCCTTTGCTCAGCATTGCTTTCCCATTCACTCCTAAGGCTTTGCTCAATGCTTCTGGTGCTTCCTTCTTCTTGGCCCTTGCTCGTGGTGCATTTCTCTCGCACGGCTTTGCTCCTGGTGCTTCTTTCTGGTCCACCTCTACCTCCACACCTCTTCCAGTCTCCAGCCTCTTGCTTATAAAGCTCTCCTGTGTTTGAGCTTTCTGGGCTGCTTGTCAGGTGGTGTCGATTAGCTAGGTGTGTCCAGTCAGCCTCTGTGAGTGCACGCCTGCTCCCTCTAGCTGCTCTGTGTGGGAATTGCATTCCGTGCACATCTTTTATATTATGAAAAACAGCTTCTTTTCTTGCATCTTTGCTTCCATCAGCTCCTGCTGCATGACAGTATGTTACTCATACTAATCTGGTTATCAGTTGATAGATGTAATTTGGAATCTTTCGCCTATGTACTGAAGGACTTCTGGTTTACTTTTATTTTTGTTGGAACCTATCTGTCTGGATGCCCTAACTTCCCTGTTTTGCTAGTATCCTTCAAGGATACATCCTTCTGAGCATGCACGACTGGGTGACTGTCGGCTTTCCCCTACTATATAGTTTAAATGTTGCTCTATCTCCTTTTTAAAGGTTAATGCAAACAGCCTGGTTCCATCTTGGTTAAGGTGGAACCCATCCCTTTGGAAGAGCCCCTCCCTTCCCCAGAATGTTGCCCAGTTCCTAACAAATCTAAAACCCTCTTCTTTGCACCATTGTCTCATCCACAAATTCAGAATGGAGCTCTGCCTACCTGCCTTTTGTGTCCTGAGAGTAGAATGGGATGCACTTCAGAGAATGCTACCTTGGAAGTTCTGGATTTCAAATTCCTACCTAAAAGCCTAAATTTGGCCTCCAGAACCTCCCTCCCACATTTTTCTATGTCATTGGTGCCAACATGTACCAAGACAGCAGACTCCTCCCCAGTACTATCTAAAACCTCGGTTCATTTAAACAAAGAAGAAAAAAAGACAGAAACAAAATAACCTATATCCATCAAGTCCGCAATATATGGTAGAGAATCAAGTGTTAAACAGAAAGATAATACCTAAAATTAAACATTAGACAAGCATTACAGCTGCCTATAATCCAAACGCAATTATATATAGCAGCTCAAAAGAGACAGCTAAAGGCATATCTGGTACCATCCTGGCATTAATAAAATTTCTTTAATTTTCAAGTACAGTAGGTATTGCTCTGTCCCAGGAGAGTTTACAATTGAAGCTTGTACCTGAGGAAGTGGAGGTTTAGGTGAGTTGTCCAAAGCCACCAAAAGTACCAGGGGGGTTTGAACCCTTGTTTTTTTTATCCGAGGCTGTTTCCCTAACCACTAGTCTACTCCTCTATGCTGCTCCATGCCCCTATAAATTGACAACTGGAAAAGTAAAGCTCCCAACTGGAGACTGTTAGGCTTCAACAGCAGAACCTCCTTCCTCCTCGAGTTTCCTGGACATTTTTGTTTAACTTATATTTATTGAATTTTCAAGTAACAACCACGCATACACTTGATGAGAAAAAGAATTTAACATCATTACATATTACACAAGAAAAAAATCAAGTGGACCAACAGCCATTTCAACCTGTACCTTATGATCTGGAACCATTGGTGATGAAAGAAGAAGTTGAAGCAACATTGAAAGCATTATCAAAGAACAAAGCACCAGGCATTAATGGCATTCCCATATAAGTATTACAGAAATCTGATGCAGCTGTTACCATACTTACAAGGGTATACCAGGAAATTTGGAAGACAGCATCATGGCCAACAGACTGGAAAATATCTGCGTTTATACCAATACTAAAGAAAGGTCATCAAACTGATTGTGGAAATTATCGCACAATCACTCTGATTCCACATACCAGCAAGATTCTAATGAAGATTATTCAGCAGAGACTACAACTATATCTGTAATGAGAACTATTTGAGGTGCAAGCAGGGTTCAGAAAGGATGAGGAATGAGAGACATCATCGTGGATGTGAGATGGATCTTTGAAAAGACTAAAGAATACCAAAAGGATATCTATATGTGTTTTATTGATTGCAGCAAGGCTTTTGACTGTGTAAAGCATGAAAAACTCTGGGCCACATTAAGAAGCATGGGTATACCAGAACACTTGATTGTTCTCTTGTACAGTACAACCCTTAGATTGATCAAGAAGCAAAAGTTTGAACAGAACAAGGTGAAACAGAATGATTTCAAATCAGCAAAGGTATATGACAAGGCTGCTTGTTTTCCCCCTACCTGTTTAATTTATATGGAGAACAAATCATCAGAGAAGCAGGACTGTATGAAGACAAGAGAGGTGTGAAGATTGGTGGGAGACTGATCAACAACCTTCGCTATGCTGATGATACCACATTACTGGCTGAAAGTGAAGACGATCTGAAACATTTGCTTCACAAGATCAAAGAACATAGTCTTAAAATGGATTTGCACCTTAATGTAAAGAAGACAAAGATCCTAACAACTGGCTAAATCAACAAGTTCATCATTGATGGAGATGAAATTGAAATAGTGGAAAACTTTAACCTATTTGGATAAACTTTCAATAAAGAAGCATCAAGCAGTCAAGAAATCCGAGGACGCAGTGCTCTTGGCAGTATGACTATGAAGGCCCTAGACAAGATTCTCAAGAGCAGAGATGTCTTTCTCCATACAAAGATTTGACTTGTTTAAGCCATGGTATTTTCAATAACATCATATGGATGCAAATGTTGGACAGTGAAAAAGTCAGACAGGACTGCTGGCTCGACTTTCTGTGGAGTTGCCGGGTGTCGCTGCTTCACCTTATGAAACTAGGCTGTTTCGGGTGGCATTTAGTTTGGCGTTTTTCGGTGCCTTTCGAGTGGGGCAGTTGGTGGCGGCTTCACGCCGGCGGGGAGAGGGGTTAGAGATGAGGCATGTGTATCTGAGGGTTAGGGAGGTGCGGATATTGCTGGCTCACTCTAAAACAGATCAGCAGGGTTGCGGGCACTGGGTTTTGTTGAGGGCGATAGGGGACCCCCTGACTTGCCCCGTGTCTGCTGTTTGGGACTATTTGGGGGTGCGCCCGGTGGGGGAGGGTCCGTTCCTTCTGCATGACGATTTGAGCCCGCTGACGCGTTTTCAGTTTGCTGCGGTTCTGCGGTTGGCGTTGCTTCAGGTCGGAGTTGATCCCGCTGGATTTGCCCCACACTCATTCCGGATTGGAGCCACTACCAGTGCGGCGGCAGAGGGTTTACCGCCAGGAGAGATTCAGCGGATCGGCCGTTGGCGCTCGCACGCGTTTCAGGGTTACGTGCGTTTGTGAGGGGATTTGGGATGGGCTTGGGGGGGGCTGCTAACTGTTCTTTTGTGTTGCAGATGGGCGTCCTTGGACATGCTGGCTGATGGGCCACTCCTTCGTGCATTGGGTGGAGCGGCGAGCGGCGGTGCGGCCGATGGGGCCCAATTTAGGGATGGACCCGGCAGAGCTGGCAGTTCTATGGCTGGGCGCACGGGGCATGCGTTGGGTGCAGCTCCTGCCCTTGCTGCGTCATCAGGGGCGTATGAGAGATCTGCCGCAGCTGCTGTTGATACACCTGGGGGGGAATGACTTGGGTTCTTGGACATGTAAGCAGCTGATTCGGGCTGCAAAAAAGGATTTGGACGATGTGTTATGAATGTTTCCTGATGTCCTTTTACTATGCTCTGATATTATTCCACGGCCAGCTTGCTGGGAGCAGCGGCGGTGGTCCCGTGGGTTAACCAAGATTAATCGGCAGATTGGGCGGTGGATCATGGGGGTTTTCAGATTAAACATCCTTGGGTGGACGTTTCTTGTGCGGGTTTATGCCGCCCAGATGGGGTGCATTTATCCCCGATCTGGTTAGACTTGCTCCTTAATGATTGGCAGGAGGCCGTGGAGGAGTTTTTCGGTCGCAGCTTCGGGGGGGGGGGGTTCAGGAATTTGGGATCGCCTGAACCGGTGGCGGGATCCCGGAGGTCCGGGGTCCGGAGCCGTAGCTATTAGTTGGGCGGGGGTGGGGTACCCCCGGCCCGGATAACCCCGGTGAGGCTTTTGCTAGTCATATGGCGAAGCCGGAGGAAGGGATGGTAGGATCTTTGCAGTAGCCTCGCTGCGGGGGCAACAGCGATGACCTTACTTTGCTACCCACATGGCTGGTGAGTCATTACTGTTGTCGTAGAGGCGGAATTGTTTTTGTTTGAAATTATTGTTAAAGTGTTGTAAAGTTAATAAAGCTGCGACCGGTGTTATGCCAACAATGGAGTGTTGCGAGTTTTTTGGGGTAAAAGGGGGGGGTGTGAGGGGGTAAGGCACTGTGTCCGCCGTGCCTCGGTTATTTGAAGGCTGTAGGGGACCTACCTGTTCGGCCGGCAGTAACCGGGCCGGCGGCGGGTGACGTCCCCTTCGTGCCGCGGGGGCCGGAGGCATGCCGGGAGGAGCAGGCAGCATTATTTAAATTGATTGGCTCCCGCGGTGGAGCGGCGGCAGCGGGAGCCAATCGCTTTGGGTGAAGCCAGGAGGAGGGAGAAAAATGCGGGGGGGAGAGCCTGCGCTGCTCATTCGGGCGCGCAGAGCTGAAGAGGGTCGACGTCCCTCTCTCCCGCCCATTGTTGGGTTGGGTGGTGGGAGTGGGGTGTTGCAGCTGGGGGGTGGGGGCGGCGGGATCCCGGAGGTCTGGGGTCCGGAGCCGTAGCTATTAGTTGGGCGGGGGTGGGGTACCCCCGGCCCGGATAACCCCGGTGAGGCTTTTGCTAGTCATATGGCGAAGCCGGAGGAAGGGATGGTAGGATCTTTGCAGTAGCCTCGCTGCGGGGGCAACAGCGATGACCTTACTTTGCTACCCACATGGCTGGTGAGTCATTACTGTTGTCGTAGAGGCGGAATTGTTTTTGTTTGAAATTATTGTTAAAGTGTTGTAAAGTTAATAAAGCTGCGACCGGTGTTATGCCAACAATGGAGTGTTGCGAGTTTTTTGGGGTAAAAGGGGGGGGGGTGGGAGGGGGTAAGGCACTGTGTCCGCCGTGCCTCGGTTAATAGCTGAACCCAGCTGAGAGAGAGCCTGTCATCAATTTTAATGTAAAAGTTTGAAGGAAGGTCAAGGTAAACCATCATTGAGGAGACAAACTGTGTTTCCTCATCAAGAGTCGGACTCTTTCCTGAATGGATCTGGAAACAAGCACCTTGCCTTGTAGTATCCAAAGGTCTAAAAGCCTATTCCCTTGCCTCAAGCTGCATCGATCTGCCATGAAGCTGCTCCTGTGACAAAGAAGCCGCTGCTGATTCATCCCTGAAGGCTTAGCCTCTGCTGCCAAACGCATGCGCTTCCAATCTTCTCCATGGCTGCTTGAGACTCATTGGGGTGAGTTTCTCGGAACAGCAGCTGAGGAGGCACACGCTGTCCTGGAGAATAAAAGTCTCCATCTCCAAGGACACGCCTAGCTACCTGACTGTGGTGCAGACCAATGTTCCCTCTAATTTTCTGTAGGCTGTGTGCGCATAGACTATCAGTTGTGCAGCTTTTGAAGGAAGGTTAAATTTTTGTGCGCCACATAACGACACTCGGAGTTATATACTTTAAAATTTGACTACACGTCAGAATACAGTATGTACACCACACTGATTTTAATTATATTTAATGAAAATAGATGATTTATAAATGAAGCGGAAAATTTCTAGCAATTACAATCACAAATGCGGTATTATTTCAGTTAATTTTTATTGAAAGTCCTTATTTCATGTAAATAATTTATGTATGGAAGAAGAGAATGAGCTTACTATTAACAGTTCATTCTCAAAAATTTTCTCTTCGATCTTTCAAATTTAACCAGTCTGAATAAATTTTATCAAGGTCTACCGATCCACCATCTTGAAGATGACTCTTAACACGCATCAGCATTTCCAAATGTTCTAACTGTAAGCGATTCCTTATTTTGGTTTTTAAACTGTTCATAAAGCTGAAACCACACTCACAATCTGCACTAGAAGCCAAAAATGTTCCACCAATATCCATCAATTTCGCAAAATCTGCAAAGTGAGCATTCTGAAACGCCAAAGTCACCATATCCAGAAAACTGTTTATCAGTTTCCTTTTGATTTTTTCTGCGATGAAGAACTTGAAGTCATTGTACTGCTGAATAACATGTTCCTCCATAATAATTTGTTTGTACTTTAAGCAGAGTGATCGGACGTTTTCAATTCCAAATTCATAATCACACTGTGCTATTGCTCTCAAGTCAAAAGCAGACCATTCCTCAATTTCATTTTCGGGAAATCTTTCCCCTAAATGCAGACACAACATATTAATGAAAATAAGTGTGGAACCAGTATCCACTGAAACATCTCCAGGTATCTTGTCGAGAAGATTTTTAACATTATCACTCCATTTTACTGTGTCACCCCAGTATTGCATTCGGATTTTGTTCAGCTTACCCTGTGCAAGATGATATGCTTCCAGTTGTGATAGCCCACATTTTTGAAATGCCATTGTTAACGAAGCTAGTTCAGATAAAACATCATTCAAAATTTGCAGTGTTATATGGACTTGATGGTTGTTTAGCTTTTTATAACAGTACTTTGCAATGGGATCATTATCCTTCTCTTCTTCTAAATATTTTAATAATGAATCATAATTTCGAATAATTGCTTGAAGGGCAAAATATCTAGATAACCACAGCACTTCGTTCAGAGGTCTAAAAGTAATTGACTCTCATTCAGAAGCATCTGCTAATTCTTTAAACTGTGACCTTTTAGTAGAAGATCGACAAAAGATTGTGTAAACAGTTTTCATGAAAGTTTCAACTTCTTTCATCAACTTTACTTCCTTCCATGATTCAGAGATACTCAAATCTTCACGATGGGCAACACAATGCTGCTGCACTAAATGCGAAATGTTATAAGAACATAAGAACATAAAATATGCCATACTGGGTCAGACCAAGGTCCATCAAGCCCAGTATCCTGTTTCCAACAGTGGCCAATCTAGGTCATACGTACCTAGCAGTTTCCCCAAAAGACACAAGTTCCGCCATGCTTGTACTGGGTCAAGCATTGATATCCTGGATCCCTTCTTAATAATGGTTCATGGACCTTTCCTCCAGGAACTTGTCCAAACCTTTTTTAAACCCAGCTACACTAACAGCCTTTACTACATCCTCCGGAAACAAATTCCAGAGTTTGATTACACGTGGAGTGAAAAAATATTTTCTTTTATTAGTCTTAAATAGTTTACCCTGTAGCTTCATTGCATGTCCCCTAGTCTTTCTGTATTCTGATAACGTAAACATTCAATCTACTTTTACCCGTTCCACTCCGTTCATTAATTTATAGACTTCTATCATATCTCCCCTCAGCCGTCTCTTTTCCAAGTTAAAGAGCCCTAACCTTTTTAGCCTTTCTTCATAGGAGTATCCTTCCATCCCCTTTATCATTTTGGTGGCTCTTCTCTGAACCTTTTCTAATAACTCTATATCCTTTTTAAGATACGGCGACCAGAATTGCACACAATATTCAAGGTGCGGTCTCACCATGGAACAATATAGAGGCATTATAATATCTTTTGTTTTATTTTCCACTCCTTTCCTAGCATTCTATTTGCTCTCTTGGCTGCCGCTGCACACTGGGCCGAGGGTTTTAACATGTTATCCACAATGATGCCTAAATCTTTTTCCTGGGTGGTGGTTCCTAATGTGGAACCTTGCATCGTGTAACCCTAGTTTGGGTTGTTCTTCCCTAGGTGCATAACTTTGCACTTGTCCACATTAAATTTCATCTGCCATTTTGATGCCCAGTCTTCCAATTTATCAAGATCCTCTTGCAATTTTCCACAATCCTCTTGGGTTTTAACAACTTTAAATAGTTTTGTGTCATCTGCAAATTTGATAACCTCACTCGTTATTCCACTTTCCAGGTCATTTATGAATATGTCAAACAGCAGCGGACCCAGCACAGATCCCTGGGATACACCACTATTCACCTTTCTCCATTGGGAAAATTGGCCATTTAGCCCAACCCTCTGCTTTCTGTCTTTTAACCAGTTCCTGATCCACAGTAGTACACTGCCTCCTATCCCATGACTCTTTAGTTTTGCCAAAAGTCTCTGATGAGGGACCTTGTCAAAGGCTTTCTGAAAGTCCAGATACACTATATCAACCGACTCACCTTTGTCCACCTGTTTATTCACACTTTCAAAAAAACATATTAGATTAGTATGACAAGATCTTCCTTGTCTAAAGCCATGTTGGCTGTCTCCCATTAGGCCATGACTATCTACATGCTGAGTAATTTTATTCTTTATGATGGTTTCTACCATTATTCCCGGTACTGACGTGAGGCTCACCGGTCTGTAGTTTCCCGGATCACCCCTGGAACCCTTTTTAAAAATTGGTGTTACATTGGCGATCCTCCAATCTTCAGGTATTAGAGATGATTTTAATGATAGTTCACAGATTACTAATAGCAGGTCTGCAATCTCATATTTCAGTTCTTTCAACACCCTTGGATGTATACCATCCGGCCCAGGTGATTTGCTACTCTTCAGTTTATCTAATAGTTGTAATACATCTTCCCGATGTATCGATATTTCCAATTCTTCCGCACCTTTAAATACCACTTCAGTCATGGGTAACATCCCTACATCTTCCTCAGTAAAGACCGAAGCAAAGAATTCATTCAGTCTCTCCACTATCGCCTTGTCGCCTCTTAGTGCCCCTTTAACTCCTCTATCATCTAATGGACCAACTGACTCTCTCACAGGTTTTTTGCTACGAATGTACTTGAAAAAATCTTTATTTCGCGTTTTTGCTTCCGCAGCAAGCTTTTTCTCAAATTCTCCCTTTGCCTGCTTTATCAATGCCTTGCATTTGATGTGCTGTTTCCAGGTTTCGTCGTTTGGCTCTTTTTTCCATTTCCTGAAAGATGCTTTTTTGGCAACAACAGCCTCTCTGACCTCACCTTTAAAACATGCTGGCAGTTTTTTGGACTTCCTTCCACTTTTCTTAAAGCGTGGAGTACAGCTGGTCTGGGCTTCCAAGATTGTATTTTTCAACAACACCCAAGCTTGACGTAAGTCTTTAACCTTTGCAACTCCTCCATTTTATTTTTTCTTAACTATTTTCCACATTTTATCATAGTCTCCCTTTCAAAAGTTAAAAGGTAGTACTGTGGATTTCCTTACTATCCCTCCTCCACTAATTAAATCAAAGGCGATCATGCTATGATCACTATTGCCAAGTGGCCCCAACACCTTTATCTCTTGCACTAGATCTGGTGTTCCACTAAGGACTAGGTCTAATATGGCTTCCCTTCTGGTCAGTTCATGAACCAGCTGCTCCAAGAAGCAGTCATTTATGTCATCTAGGAACTTTATCTCCCTAGCATGTCCTGCCGTGACACTGGCCCATTCGATACCGGGGTAATTGAAATCACCCATTATTTTTACTGCGCTGTAACTTTTGTTAGCTTCCTTGATTTCTTTGAGCATTTCATCATCCATTTGTTCATTCTGGCCAGGCGGTCGATAGTACACCCCCACTGCCATCGCCTTCCCCTTTTTACATGGAATTTCAATCCATAGAGATTGTACAGCAAATTTTGTTTCCTGCAAAACTTTAATCTTTTCTGACTCAATGCCCTCTCTAACATAGATTGCTACCGCTCCACCAATTTGATCAGCTCTATCATTACGATATAGTTTGTACCCAGGTATCACAGTGTCCCACTGGTTGTCCTCCTTCCACCATGTCTCTGTTATTCCAATCATATCTAACCTCTCATTTAGTGCTATATATTCTAACTCTCCCATCTTATTTTTAGACTTCTAGCATTTGTATACAAGCATTTTAGAGACTGTATTTTATTCATATTAATTTGGCTATTGGTAGACATGGGTAATTTGGGATCTTTAAGCTCTGTCTGCTCCATACTCGAGGGCATTTGGGCTACTTTACTCTTTTTTGGAACCTCTCTGCTTTTGGTAGTATCCTTCAAGGATACATTCTTCCGAACCATCCGCTCTTGGGCGACTGTCGGCTTTCCCCTATTATCTAGTTTAAAAGCTGCTCTATCTCCTTTTTAAAGGTTAATGCCAGCAGCCTGGTTCCATCCTGGTTAAGGTGAAGCCCATGCCTTCGGAAGAGCCCCTCCTTTCCCCAGAATGTTCCCCAGTTCCTAATAAATCCAAAACCCTCATCTCTGCACCATTGTCTCATCCACGCATTGAGACTCCGGAGCTCTGCCTGCCTTTTGGGTCCTGTACGTGGAACGGGAAGCATTTCAGAGAAAGCTCCCCTGGAAGTTCTGGATTTCAACTTCCTACCTAAAAGCCTAAATTTAGCCTCCAGAACCTCCCTACCACATTTTCCTATGTCATTGGTACTGACATGTACCAAGATAGCAGACTCCTCCCCAGCACTATCTAAGACCTTATTTAGGTAGCACATGAGGTCCGCTACCTTTGCACCAGGCAGGCATGTTACCAGGCGATCCTCATGTCCACCAGCCACCCAGTTATCTACATGCCTAATGATCGAATCACCAACTATAACGGCTGTCCTAACTCTTCCCTCATGGGCACATGGCCCTGGAGAAACTTCCTCGGTGCGAGAGGGTTTTACATCACCTGGAGGACAGGTCCTAGTTACAGGATCACTTCCTGCCACACCAGGGTGATGCTCTCCTGTCACGTGCCCTCTCTCCTCCATGGCCACAGGGATGCTGACAGACTGGAGGTGGGACTTCAGGACTATACCTGTAGGTCTCGTCTATGTACCTCTCTGTCTTTCTTATGTTTTCCAAGTCTGCTACTCTAGCCTCTAGAGAACGGACTCATTCCCTGAGAGCAAAGAGCTCCTTGCACCTAGTGCACACGTAAGACCTCTCACCAACTGGGAGAAAATCACACATGTGACACTCAAATGTTTTTTTTTAGCTGTGCAGCAACACCATTTATTCTGCCTCACATGACAGAGGCACCATCCGAAGTAAACATGACTATTTTGTTAAAGTCAAACTTGTATTTCCCATAGAATTCCCGGAGTGCACTGACTATTGATGCAGCATCACATGCTTCCAACTGCAGCATCCCACCAAATGAAGTTTTATACAGACATGAATTTACTGGCCGATATTTGAAGTACAGTATTAAGTATTTGTTGACAGAAATGTCTATGCTTTCATCAATAGTTAATGTATGATACGCTGCTGATGCAGCATCTGCTATGAGCTTATCTTGGACATTGATGTTTATATTTTCAAGAAATTCAAACAAAATTTTTTGCTTCTCCAGCTTTCAGGTATGGTTATGTACTTGAACATGTGTTCATTAATATCTTGAACAGAGAGCATGGAAATATTCATCCGAACAGCCAGCAAAACACTATCAATTAGAATTTTAATTTCTTCTGGTGTAGAACGCTTCCGTTCATTACTAATTTGCCTTTTCTCTTTTTCAGCGGTGCTCTCAAGCAACAAGTTAAATAATCCTCTTAAATTTTGATTTGTAGCTCTAAGTTTCTTAACACTTTCAGTATGAGGCTTACTAGACAGATGTCATTTCAAAAGGTCCAGTTTCCACACATCATCCCAAAATTTGCCACTCGAAAACTCTCCGATGGTTTTTGCATCTCGGCAGTATAAACAGACTATTCCGTCATCCTCTTCGTAAGTGAATATTTCACACAGTTGAACGCACGTTTTATCCCAAGATTTTGGTTTCTCCGTTTCAACAATTTCTTCAAGCCATTCAGGCTTAAAAGCTCCGGCCGTTCTCTGAGTTTTGTACCTCTCATCACTATCGGTTTCGAGATTTTAAAAATTAACTTCTTTCAGTTTTCAATGTAATAAAAAATTTAATAATGCAATTTGAATTACAGATTACAATTGGACTACTCACGCATGTCACAAGCCAAAGTACAGAAGCGGAAGTTTCTCAATGCGCTAATTAAAGTTTAAAACCAAAGATCTTATATCCTGAAGGTCTATAAGATTGCACTAGAAAATATTATAGAACTTGTGAAAACCGTAAATACACATCAACTTTTACATTTTAAGACGTCTGTGTTGTTTTCTATCAGAACAGTAATTTTTGTGTGCTCTGTTGTAAAGTATGTGCGCTTGCTCGGCAAGGTGTGTGTGCGCGCACACGCGCACAGCTTAGAGGGAACAGTGGTGCAGACACAGCCTGAGTAACTCCTCCTGAGAAGGCTTTTTGGTAGTCCAGGCATGTTCTATAGAGGTGAATAAAACATTTCTTTATTTTGTTCTGAATATGGGCTTGACTGGATTTCTTTGGTTCACAAACCTCACCACAGGCCAGAATCCTGAGTGTTCACATACTTCTACACTCCCACACTAACACTTCTCTCTAATTTCCTCCATTATTCCACACACAGCCTCATGTTCCCTCTTATCCCCTGTCTTTCATATTAAAGCCATCTCCCTATCTCTAGCCAGGCTTAATCAGAAGACAGCATTGGTGACATGTGGTTATAGGCTGCATCCTCTTCCTGTGCAGACAAGGGCAAGAGTTTCAAACTTTCAGCTATATAGATATATAGGGGTATGTTTACTAAACTGCGGTAATGTAGCAGCGGCTACGTTAAGGCGTGTTATGTAACGTTAAGGCGCCTTAATGTTACATTCTGTAATGTTAAGGCGCCTTAACGTTACATAACGCACCTTAACGTTCCCAGCCGTGGTAAGTCCAGAAATGGGTGGAGAGAGGGCGGAGAAAAGGGGTCAGTGGGCGGGGAGAGGCCCCTTTCACACTAACGCAGAGAAATTAAGGGCTGAATTCTAACGCAACTGAAAACCTGGCATTAGCACACATTTGCAAGAGAGAGAAACTATTTCAGTGTCAGCAATGTACAGCATAGGCAGGGAGCCCAAAAAAGGTGATAGTAGTGCTCCATTTGCAGCAACAGCATAGTGCCCAGGTATGAAAGGCCACTATGGTGACGGTGCAAATGGGGCATGGGGGCTGCAGGCGGGACATGCAGTGGGGGCTACTGGGGCACAGGGTGGACTAGGCGGTTGCCGAGGTGGCACATAGGAATGCAGAAAATGGAAACCAGCAAGACAGCAACTGACCAGGGTCAGACATGCCCATGAGTCTGTGTCCCACAGTGTCCCATCCAGGAGACATTACCCAGCAGGTATCCCAAGGGGCACATAACATTGACAGGCGGTGCTGGGGGAAGCGTGGACATCTATGTAGGCACCCCTACCCCAGAACCGACACCCTAGGTAGCTGCCTACCTGCCCCCTGGATGGCCTGGGATGGCGCATCACTGGCACCGACAGCATATGGTCATGGTGGCATGGCAGAGGGGGTGGGTGATTGTGCTGGAGGGAGCAGTGGCACCCGCCTGCAGTGGACCTAGGCCATGCCCTGTACCAGTATGTGGTGTGTAGTGCAACAGAAGAGGTCTGGCCGAGGAACGTAAGGGTAGCCCTAGGGACAACTATGCTGCTGTGGCAACAGTGTGGTGCAATACACCCAGCTAGCATGTCCAAGAGCAGAGGGTCAGAGGTTCAGGTCCCATCTGTGGATCCTGCAGAGCATCTCCCCATAGTTTTAGCCCACAATGCAGCCACAACAACAACATGGGCAAACCCCAACACAGTGGTGCACAGACGTACGGACACCCACTCACAAGGGCTCCACTATCCACAGCTTCATGGAGTGTCAAGCTGTTAGCCCCAGCACAGAGCTGCAGTTATCACCAAAGCGCTACTACTACTCCCTGCACAGATTAGCAATGTCAGCACTGTGATCAGGACCAGTGCGGCGGGTAGGGTTGTCAACCACCTCCATCTCTGCACAATGCTGAGATAGGTGTGGGAGTGTGTGCATGTCTCTCCATTGTTTTGTGTCTGCCAACACCTCACTGAGCCCACATTGCTCACACTGCTTCCAGCGTTAGCCTGCAAATGTGCATAATGAGGACAAGGTATTGTGGGTATGGCCCAGACAGGGCGGATTGGCCAGGATGCATCTGCACAGGGTTGAGGGCAATGGCTGAGACACTGTAGTGCTCAACCACCACCTGCATGGACAGGGTGGCCACAGCATGTCACACTGGGGGGGGGGGTCACTCTCACTCTGACCGAGCAGTGACCATGGCATGTCTATGTTCCCCCATAGTACCACATATTATTTGTTTTCAGTGCTACTTGTGTGTTCCCAATTCTGGAACACAATCACAGGGATACCTGCTTGGTGTCTGTGCTGTGCATCCCACCTCTGGGTGCACAGGGTTCCCCTGTGAGCATGCACTATGGACTGGTTAGTGGGCTGTCTGCAGTTCACCTGTTCATGGTGGGAACACCTTGTAGGATGCTGCAGGTGCAGTCTGACTGTGCTGTCTGTTGATGCATGGCAGACCATGGCTTGGGGCAGTTGAGCCTTCCCCTGCCTACCCCAAGCATCACTGCTGGTCTGCAATGGTCACAGATATGGCACTTGCCCAGTAGCCCTAGTGGGCTGTCATCTGCCAGCAGGACTGTGGTTGCTGGTACTGCAGCCATTCTGTAGGGTGCAGGCACCTGTCCCACCACACCCTCATCTACAAAAGAGGTGATTGAGACCCCCTTGGGTATATAGCACATACCACTTAGACCCATAGTGGCAGTGCTGCATCGCCCTCATGCGAGTCTAGACACCCCACTGCCCTGATAACAGGTACTCATGGCAGCCACACTGTAACACCAGGTACACACTAATCTAGGTGGTGTCTGCTCCCACAGGGCCACATGTGACAGCAGGAACATTTGTACCTTCAGTTGCACTGCTGGGAACACCTGTCACACACTGGCAGTGATGGGGATGTGCAGCAGGACCTATTTCTAGCACCACATGTACTGTGGACCTAGTGCTGGGCACCCATCCTAAACCTCAGGGTGAACATGGAGCCTGCACAATGGTATGGTCTGTAGCTACTCTGTGCCAGTATCACACACTGTCAGTCCGTCTTACCACGCTGCAGTACCGGAGAGGTGCAGACCCCATTTGGTGGTCAGCTGTAGGCTGCTGTTTTTTATGTGCAATGCATCATGGGTGCTGGTGGGGTTACCCTGTCTTGGCACACAGAGCAGATGGTTTGTGCAGTGACCTGCAGTCCTTCTGTACCCAGCCATTGCTGTGCAACAGGCCATAGAGGTATAGCCTACTGGTTAGTACACCAACATTCTAGGTGGAGGTCATGGGTTCAATTCCTCGTTGTTCCCTCCTGTCCAAGGCAGATATTTTGCTTGCCTGTGACAGTCATATCTTTGCAGATCCATGCTGCCAGCACATAGTACCCTCACCACAGTTGCCAGCAATCCTTATAAGGCATTATAAGGCTCCTATTAGGACTTTCATACTTTGGACACATCATGCGAAGAGAGAGATCATTAGAGAACGACATTATGCTTGGCAAGATAGAAGGTCAACGCAAAAGAGGAAGGCCAGCAATGAGATGGATCGATACAATAACAGCAGCTACGGGTACCAGTCTGTCAACAATGAGCCACCTGACTGAAGACCGAACACAATTTAGGATAGCTATCCAGAGGGTCGCCATGAGTCGACTCCGACTCGACGGCACTTAACAACAACAACAATTAGGCACATTACAAGGCACGTTACAAGGCACCTTATTGGGCACAGTACAAGGCACGTTATAAGGTGCATTATAAGGCACGTTATTGGGCACAGTACAAGGCACGTTAAGGCACGTGCCTTGTACTATGCCTAATAAGGTGCCTTATAATATGCCTTATAACGCGCGTTACCTGACATGCTTGCCATAATGACACCCCGCCCATGCCTTTATATGGGCATCTGTACCTTTACCGCAGAACATAACACAAATGACATTACCGCAGTTTAGTAAACATATCCCATAGTGTCATACAGTTCAAAGCATGCCATTCCAGGAAGAGAAAATGGCCCAAGGCATCTCACCTTGCCACTGCTGCAGTCCTCCTCTAAAGCCCAAATGACCATAAGGAAAGGGAAAGATATGCAGACTGCCACACCTGTCACTTGTGCTTCCATACAGTCCCTGGTCGCTACTGAACATAATGCCTCTGTATCATTCCATGGCACCTTGAATACTTTGTGCAATTCTGGTCGCCATATCTTAAAAAGGATATAGCGTTATTAGAAAAGGTAGAGAGAAGAGCAATAAAAATGGTAAACGGGATGTAAGATACTCCTGTGAGGAGAGGCTTAAACGTTTGTGGCTCTTCAACTTGGAAAAGAGATGGGGGGATATGATAGAGGTCTATAAATTAATGAATAGATTGGAATGGGTAAATGCAGATTGGTTGCTTATGCCATCAAAAGGACATGCAATGAAGCTACAATGTAACCCATTTAAGACTAACAAGACAAAATATTTTTTTACTCAACACATAATCAAACTCTGGAATTTGTTACCGGAGGATGTGGTAAAAAGCTGTTAGTGTAGCTGGGTTTAAAAATGGTTTGGACAAGTTCCTGGAGGAAAGGTCCATAAACCATTATTAAAGGGGACCCAGGAAATTCACTGCTTATCCCAGGGCGAGCATTGTAGAACCTGTGTGCCTTTCTGGGAACCTGCCAGGTACTTGCAACTTGGATTGGCTACTGTTGGAAACAGGATACTGGGCTTGGACCTTGGTCTGACCCAGTAAGGTATTTCTTATGTTTTTATGTACTTATGTCACCTGAGATAATTCCATGGATCAAATGATGGTAAGATTTTGTGGTCCTTCCCACAGCCGTGAAATCATCAGAGACCAGATTCACTACCCATAATAAATCTATTTTACAAATATAGAGCATTTCAGTTTCCTGGGTCATCAGTTTTGTCACCTTGTACAAAATCTACAGTGTACTAAAATTGCAACCCTTACTATGTTCTTTACCAAAGAAAAATAATATAGAATAATATTGCAGAGTTACAACTTTGTTCACCCTCTCTTTTTATTGTAAAACATAAGTGTAGAGACTACTTGGATTTTGTAGCTAAAGAGCAGCAGCACCATCCAGTGTCCCTACCAAGAATTGTCAGAATTATACAGGATAAGGACTGGTACTTTCCAGAAACCTTGGAAGTTCACCCTTATGATTTAACTTAGGATGGCAGGAGACTCTTTGGAGAAGGGAAAGCCCACTTCCTATAAAAACCTCACTCAAAGGCAGCTTTCTGTTTTTGGTTCTCAAGCCATTGCAATCCACTTATGAGAGAGATCTGCACCAGCCATCCTGACCAGCAGAAGAAATGAAAGAGGGTTGGAGCCACTGCACAAATGCAGGGGGGTTGCTCAGCCTAAAGATGGGAGTTCCTGCAGGGACCTGCAATGAAGCTCAGCAGATGGAGAGAAACATCACCAAATAAGAAGGAACAGCAAGGAACTCAAGTGAAGGCCCTATTCAGTACCGGGAACTGAAGGCAAATGACCCTAAGCCCAAGTGCTTTGATAGAGGGAGGACAAAAGTCCACCCTGTGCCCCAGCTGCCCCACTGCATGTCCCACCTGCAGCCCCCTGTACCCCATTTGCAGCCACCAATTAATCTAAACTGGTTGATATATTAAAAAAAAGGTCAGGACAAGAGTAAGTAATTTAATTGAGAGTGCAGATTGTGGAAGGAATTGGGTAAACTACTCCCCTACATTACAGGAAGACATTTCTTTCTGAATTATTGTAATTCCATAAGATTGTAAATTGTTCAAATTAAAAATAGTTTAGCAGTGAACCTGATTTTAAATAAACCCATGGTTCAGAACACAAACTTCTGGCCTGGACTGAGAAGGGCGAATGAGAGTGTGTCAAGTGCCAAAATCTTAAATAGTTGCTACTTCATAGCCTCTAATCTCCTCTCAAGTTTGAACCATGATATTTAACCCTCTGAGAGCTCAGAGAAACTCTGGCTCATAGCTCGTTGGACTGGTGTGCTCCCTTATTTGCCTAGCAGTTCCACGGCATCTGCCTGGGCCACATGGAAAGGTGGTTACATAATAATAAGACTGTGATTCCCAAATAGCGGGTTGGACCCCAGATCAGGTCATAAAATCATCGAATGGAATTGCAAGTGGGTCCTGGTAAATGTTTTAAGCCACTTCTACAATATGAAACCAGCTTTAGGGTATGCAACCTGATGCAGGTAGAGGGAGAATAAATCATACTGAACAATGAGTCAGTTTGGCCTCTGAGCAACAAAGTAACAGTCAATTAGCAGCTTTCAATGGCTACCAATTAAGAGACAGTTTACATCTGGACTTTGTTCATGTCAGCTAAGATAGCTCTGTAGTAATCAGCCATTCGGAAATTTCAAGTAACTGCTGACTTATTCTCATAAAGGCTGAATATAAGTTGAACCTGGTTTACAGCCACTGCAGGCAAAAAGGAATAGGTAACTTAGAATAACATTGCAAACACTCAGAATTGGGAAAAGGCTTAAATCCAGTCCAGGATTTAGATTATCAGTAAATTTTCCTCTTGATAGACAGCACTACTGAACAAGACTTCAACAGTCGTCCACATTAGATTTAGCTTCTGACTAACATATAAACATAATTCTAGTTATCAGAACCCAGGGGTCAGCACTCTGTGCCTGGATCCATTCAGATCCTAGTTGACAAAATGTTGAGAATATCTTCCTGTCATCCCAGTATACATTTGCTCTTCAGGGGATTCAAATATGGATCTTCAGAGATGGGGCCTTATACCAGGCTATCAGCTGTTTGATGTCTTTCTCAGCCATTCTGTATCTCAGAGCCTTTATACACTAGTCCTGAATCAGGTAGATCCCAGTTCAAGGTTGGCTGAGGATCACAGCCTATGCAAAGCATGTGGTATGCCTTTACCCCAGGGCTGGCCCCAGAGTTGGTTCAAGATGTTGATGCCCTAGGCAGACATTAAGCTTTACATCCCCCTGGCTGTCAAAATGTATTGTTTAGCTTTGAATTCCCTGCTCTTTACTGCCCCTCTCCCTAGAAACTGCCATCCTAGGTGATCGCCTAGTTTGCCTGATGGTTGGGCTGGCCTTATTCCCCCCCCCCCCCCTTTCACACTCAGGAGCTGCAGAGTCTGCCTGGGGTGGGATTCTTCCCTCACATTTTCATCTGTTCTACAGTTTCCAGCCCCCCAAAATTGGTGCAGTACCATACCCCAATAAGGTATAAGCAGAAAAGAGATAGGTTGGGGCAGGTTATTAGAATGACTGAAGACAGAACACAGTTTAGGACAACTATCCACAGGGTCACCATGAATCCACACCAATTCAGCGGCACTTGACAACAACAACATTAGCACAGGACTCCATTAGTGTGATAAAAAGACCTAGGGGTATGTTTACTAGACCGTCTTAATGTTACCGGTGCTAGTTGCAGCGTTAATGTGAAGAATGCCATATAAGGTAGTGGGCGGTCCGGAGGGAAGGTTGCATCATGTGATAGTGGGCGCCGTGGCACGTTAATGCGCGTTAACCCTAAGTTCATGCCAGCGCAGTTTTAAGCTATAAAGATGTAGCCCCCTGGTTAATACAATGACTATGAAGGCAGAGGTCATGGGTTCGATCCTGCAGGGGTGTAATGTAAGAAGGCTGTCTGAGGCATTTCCTTTTAATTTAAACCAGTGCTGCCAGCAAAAACACCTTCACAGTGCCGTAACCTAAGGTGCCACATAAGGCGCCCTATAAGGCACTCCATAGGGCACATTATAAAGTGCCCTGTCCGCCAGGGCACCTTATAATGTGCCCTTTAGGGTGCTTTATAGGGCACCTTATGAGGGACCTTAGGCTACCGCACTGTGAGGGTGTTTCTGCTGGCAGCACTGATTTAAATTAAAAGGAAAAGCCTCAGACAGGCTTATTAAATAACACCACTGTGGGATCAAACCCATGACCTCCACCTTTGCAGGCATCGAAGTAACCAGTGGGCTACATCTCTATAGTGTCTAGCACACTGTTGGCTGGCTACAGAAAGACTGCAGGTCACTACACTAACTGTCTGCTGTGGTTACCAGGATAGGGTAAACCCACCTGTACCCATGATTCACTGCACATGAAGATCAGCAGCCTACATCTGATCACAAGATGGGGTATGCACCTCTATAGCACCTCGGCCTGGTAGGGGGAACTGACCGTGTGTGTTACTGGCACAGAGTAGCTACAGAACGTGACATTGTGCGGTTCCTGTGCTCACCCTGAGGGTGAGGTGGGGCGCCCAGCACCAGGTCCACAGCACCTGGCTTGGCTGAGATAGGATGTGTTGCAGGTCCCCATCAGTGCCAGTGTGTGATAGGTAGTCCTTGCGGACACACCTAGGATACACGTATGTCCATCTGTATGTCCCAGTCATGTCTAGCCCTTGTGGACTATGATGCACCCCAAATAGTGCATATCCTGTGTGTTTGCCATGGTCACATGTTATAAGAGAAGGGTAGTGTTTGGACCCAAAAGCCGATTATGTAGCACCACCCAACCCGCCCTCTGTGGGTCAGGGTGGGGGACAGGATCTCCCACCAACAGATCTACATTCTACATCTCTGCAATGGTGGCAGTAGAGTGGACCATTAACCCCAGTCCTGCTGGGGAATAGACACCCTACAGCGCAGTCAATGCAGATCTGTATGCATCACATAGGACACTGGCAGACAGGCAGTAGGCCTGGAAAAGCTCAGCTGCCCCCCACCACTATCTGACATTCACCAGCAAAGGGCACAGTCAGTCTCCACCCACTGCACATAGTGTGGCGCTCGCACCCCTACCAGGCGGTCGCCTAGTAGGGACGGGAGACCATCTTGTATTCCTTTTCCAAAGGGTTGTAGTTGTGTAGTCAGAAATGAACCAAGTGGATGTTTTAAAGCGCGCAGGAATTTTTATTAGCTTCCTTTAGGTAAGACGGTAACAATCTTCAAAGCAACTTTACACTCAGGACAAAGAAACAAAGGATAATCTTCTGCAATTAAAGCAAATGTCAAAACAGTGTTTCCGTGGAATTATTTACAATGGCTTTCCTTTTCTTTCCCTTTAAGATACTTCTTACTTCAGCAATAATAAAGGCACATGTATTTACAACTTACAATCAAAGCCAGTAGGGCTGCTAGCTCCTTCTTTGCTGTTTTGAGTTAAACAGTTCTCAGCTGTCTAGCCCCGCCTTGGTTGCACTAGCTACTTCTTTAGGAAAGAACCTTAGTGCTTCAATATAAGACTCATTCTCTCCTTTACTTCAGGCTTTCAGCTATAACAAAGTTGTAAAAGCTTTCTTAATTTCTTTCTGCTATTTGGCTTCCATTAATTAGCATCAATACAAACAGCACAGTTCATCTCAGAACAAGAAGAACCCATGTCAATTCCTCTACCATCCACCTCCATACTTTCTTCTGAGCTGCATATTGGTAAAGCTTGGAAACGTTCAGGCACTTTTTCCTTTAAGTCATTTAAAAGCTCAAATAGCCTATTCCACTGCACTGCCCCTCCTTCTCTTGGCAGAACTTCAACAGGCTTCTCCTGTTCAACTTTTCTTGAAAACCCCTTCTTTCTAATCTGGGTTTTCCCAGGTACAAATCCCTCTTCAGAATCAGAGCAAGAGATACAAGCCTTAGGCTTCACTGCTTTCTTTCTCCTACCTTGGAGTTTTACTGCAGGACTTCCATATCTGGGGCTTCTGTTGGCTGTAACTATCTCTGCCTCAGAGCCAGTCAGGGAATCAGGGTAAGATTTCCTCTCCACTTCCTGGGGCTTCTTCTGCCTGAAGACACACCCTTCACCCGAGGAGTCTAGGCTCTCTTGCCTTAGCTTTTCCAACGCCAGCCTTCTCTCTCTCTCTCTCTTGCCAGTATGTTTGGTCCTCTCCCTGGAACCTTCTCTGTAGCTTTCTTGGCTGCAGTCCTGGCTGCTCTTGCTCTCCTTGCTCTTGTCCTTGTTCTTGTTCCTGTTTCTCCTTCCGTCTATCTCTGTTTGTTTGCTCAAACTTAAACGTTGAGCAGGGCACCTCCCCTTCTGACTCCACCCCCATGTACCTCCTACTCTTACTTAGGGTTGCCATGGAGTCTGGGTGTGGCTTTAGCCTAGCTCTACCCTCGTGGTTTCTCTCACTGCTTTTACTAGGGTGTATGTGTTCTGGTGCACCCATCCCCCGCAAAGAAGAAAAAGTTCCTTTTCCCTTTATTTCTTCATGCTGGACTGCACTCTCCTTACCACAATAGTTTGCTAGCTAGTACATAGTGCATGTTCCTGGAGGAACTGTGTGCACCCAAAAATGGTTTACGAGCACACACACCAAGCAAGTATGTCAGTGATTGGGCCCCAGAAAAGGGAACTCACAGATATCACTTGAGAGAAATACTGTATAACACTATGGGGGAACCTAGCCATGCCATGGTCACTACTCAGTCAGGGCGAGAGTGACCCCCCCCCCCCCCCCAGCATGACATGCTGTGGCCACCCTGTCCATGCAGGTGGTGGTCGGGTACTACAATGTCCCAGCCATTGCCCTATGCCTTGTGCAGATGCATCCTACCCAGCTCCTCATTATGCACATTGGCAGGCTAACACTGGAAACAGTGCAAGCATTGTGGGCTCAATAAGGTGTAGGCAGCCACAATACTCTGGATAGACATACACACACTCCCACACCTAGTTCAGCATTGTGCAAATATAGAGGTGGTTGGCAGCCCTGACCGCCACACCAGTCCTGGGCACAGTGCAGGCATTGCTATGGTACTCAATACTGTTAGGGTCACTCCCCGGGGTGGTAAACACTGTCAGAAACAAAAACTGAAATACACTCCACAGATATCAGAAAGGTTGCTATGACGAATCTCTGTCAACAAATTGTGTTTAACTTAGGATTTGTTATCTGACATTAATCATAGCAACCTTTTGATATTTATTTTATTTATTTATTTATTTATTCACATTCTCTTATATACCGCGCTATTCTGCATCAGTGCGGTTTACATTGAACAAACTGAAATTACATTGAACAGGGCATTATAACTTGGAGATAACTATTTTACAGGGAACATGGGCTATGGAGGGTTAAGTGGCTTGCCCAAGACCACAAGGAGCACCTGTATATATATGTGGAATGTGTTTCCAAGTTTAAGACGGCATTGCTAAGGTATGCAGATGCTAGTATTGTTAGATGTTGCTCCGCGCAGGGCCCAACAGCCTGACTCTCCATGAGCCATTGGATAGTGGAGCCTGTGGGTGTGGGTGTTTGTGCCCCTGTTGGCCGCTGCTCTAGGGTAGAGGTTCCCAACTCCGGTCCTGGCGGGCCAAACACGGTTCAGGTTTTCATGCTGTCCCTAATGAATATGCATGGATACATTTGCATACAATGGGGGCGGTGCATACAAATGCATCACAGGCATATTTATTAGGGACAGCATGAAACCTGAATGGTGTTTGGCCCTCCAGGACTGCAGTTGGGAAACTCTGCTCTAGGGATTGCACATGTTTATGGTGTATGTGCTCTGTAGGGTAAAATATAGGCGTTTATGGTGTGTTTATTTTATCTGCAATAAAGGTACCGTCTTTATTACCACGGTTTAGTACTGGGTAAAATATAGGGACATGGCTGGCAGGAGCCACAGCTGGGACTTGAACCTGTGATCTTCAGCCCCTGAATATACTGGCTGCGTGTACTGCACCAAACTGTTATCACAGAGGCAGCTCATTCCCTGGGGATACCATGACTGTTCGTCAGGCAGACCTTGTCTGTTGCAGTGCACGGCACCCACCTAAACAGGGCTTGGCCATGGTCTGTTGTGGGCAGATGCCACTGCCCCCTCCACCAACAGCCCCCCTCTGCCACCATGCTGACATGCCCTTGTGCCGGTGGTGCTGGTGGTGCACAGTCCCAGGCCATCCAGTGTGCCGGTAGGCAGCTGCCTATGGTGCGTGATATGGGGTAGGGGTGCCTGCATAGACATCCATGCTTCCCCCCAGCACCGCCTGCCAATTTTATGTGCCCTTTGGGGTACTTGCTGGGTACCGTCCCCTGGGACACTGTGGGACACACACTCGTGGACATGTTTGCCCTTGGTGAGTTGCTGTCTTGCTGGTTTTCCGTTTCTACATTCCTATGTGTCACCTAGGCATCTGCCTAGTCCACCCTGTGCCCCAGCTGCCCCACTGCATGTCCCACCTGCAGCCCCCTGTACCCCGTTTGCAGCCTCACCATAGTGCCCTTTCGTACTTGGGCACTATGCTGTTGCTGCACATGTATCACTACTATCACTTTTCTTGGTCTCCCTGCCTTTGCTGTACATTGCTGACTGAAATGGTTTCTCTCTCCTGCAAATGTGCCTCTAACGCAAGGTTTTCACTGGCGTTAATTTTCAGACCCTGATTTCACAGCGTTAGTGTGCCTGGGGCCTTTCCCCGCCCAGTCTCCACCCATTGACCCCTTATCTCCACCCTCTGGGGAGCCTTACTCCACCCTCTGTGTGCCTTAATGCACCCGGAGGCGTTAGCGCTGTTTAGTAAACATACCCCCTAGTCTACATGGGGAAGTTTAACATTGGATATATCTGGTCAGATTCTGATTTAAAAGTTTGATATTTCCTAACCCTCTTGCTGGGGAGGCTGAGGATTGTGAGACAGGAAATCATCTGGTGGTTGAGGGGGGAAGGAGGATATTGGTTAAAGGTTGAGGAGGTCAGATTGAAAGAGGTGGTCAGCTAGAGGTAGCAGTAGGATAAGAGAGGAGAGGTTAAGAAAAGAGGTCAGCTGCAGGAAGAGCTGCTTGCGTTGGAAGTACCTCAGATAATAATTACTTACAAAAAGCAAATGTACTTCTACCACATTACATGCCACTGCAAGAATAACAAACATGCAGTAACTACTGTACTACATATCAGGCACATCAATAGATTTTCTGAGATTTTTGGAGACAGGTTCCCCCCTTCAGCTAATTTCTTTTGGTGGTCATATGGGGTTCATGTGACTTTTCAAGGGCAAAAATAATCTCATCAGCTAAAAGTCTTGGAAACACCAGTATAAGGTGAAAGGTTAAGGAATTTTGCAGAGTAATCTTTCTGAAGTCTTTGTGGTATATATTTTCAGGAAGACATTTTCCAGCATTCACAATATCGTATGGTCTTCTACTACAGAGGCAGTGTGGCTGTATAATTAGATTTTCTTGGTACTGTATAAAACTATTATAATGGCATGACTAATTTGCACAGTGGACATCACTATCATTGCATGCTTCTAAATATATTTTCCCTTCCGTTGCCATACTGTAGACTCTACCTCATCTCTGATTCACTCTCACTTTCCCGCTGCTAAGGATTGTCTGTACTTGTTCCAAGCTTTCTTGAATTCCAGTACTCCTTCTGCTTCCAGCACTTCACCGTGGGAGGGTATAATTTCTAAATACACCTCAGATGTGTTGTAAAACACAATATGAAGCCTGAGTGAATTTGACCACATGCAAATGTAGGAAAAAAAGTACACTGTCTGGAATATTTGGTTTAGTAACAAAATGGATGTGAATGTGTTTTCTTTCACCATTTCCTTACTCACTCATTTATTTAGGAAAGCCTGACTCAGGCTGAACTATCAAGAAGATGCAAGATTTATATGTATTGGTGTAGCTTATGGGTCAAAAATCTACTTTGTTTTGATTATCCATCAACCAATCAGATGTATCAATTTTAAATTACCATGAAAAATACTTCTACAGAAAAACAGAACATTATAACTTATGTTTATACTGACTGTGAAATATTAGACTGCAGATAACTGCTTGGAAAATGTGTGATGTCTTGCTGATACTCTGCTCACCAATGAAATGGAAAATAAGATTGATTTGTTCAGTTTGTTCTCTTGCCTCAATCTTAAATTAATGAGCAAATGAAAATATGTCTGCTCATGCCATGTTCTCCATTTGCCCAAAAAATCTTTCAAATTTCTTCTATTTAGATGTCTCATTCTCTATCTGTGTCACATTGTCTTCAAAATAGCACCTATAGGCAAGCCTGCATGTCCTCGCTATAAGATCTAAGTACTAAAGGTTAGCATGCATGTCAAGGCCATTTAATATGTGCAATATATCACATGCTATGCATTAATAGCATAGCATACACATTAAATTGATTGCTCACATGGAACTGAGTTCATTCTAAAATCTGCATTTAAACAAAGGGGCCTGTTTACTAAAGTGCAGATTAGCTTGCACTGTTACTGCACAGTTGGGACACTTAAGGGCATGTTTACTAAAGTGCAGCAAGCATTTAGTGTGAATTTTATTTTGCAAGCTAACAGTTATTGCATGGTAAAAACACCACCATGGTAACCCCCCTTCCCCCCCACTAAGTGCTTAACAGAGGTTTGGGCAGGACTGGAATGCAGAGTGAGTGTGGCAGCTGGTGACAGCTAGCGTGTGGGATGCTACAAAGCACTAGCTGTCACAATTGCTGATAGTGTGATTGCACTTAAAGCCTCCGTGAGATGTGGCATTAAGAGCAGATGTGCATCTGCTGCCTCAACCTGCCAACTCCCCCCCAAAAAAAACAATGGTGGCAAGCGCTTCTGATAGTTGTCTTCCTCCCACCCACCTGATCCCAACTAAAATCAACTCCCACCCTCCCCATGACAAGCTCCTTCCATCTGATCCCCTTCTTCATTATAATTTTGCCAGTTCTGATGCCCTCCATAACACATCCTCCTCCCAATCATAACAACCCTCCCCCCAGTTGAAGCCCTAAACCTTCATCCCCTTAGGCACTTACCTGCAGGTATCCCTTCTGTCTAGTGGACAGGACAGTGCAATCCCCCCTTCACTCCTGCACTGTTGCCACCTGGGAGAAAAATGGAAAATCTGATCCCTAGTGGCAATCTCATGGTACTAAAGCTGACCCTAGTGGTAGCACCATGAGATTACCCACTAGGGGTCAGATTTGCCATTTTGTACCCGAGTGGCAATGGGACAGGAACAAAGGTGGATCACTCCTATCCTATCCACATGACACCAGAGATAACTGTGGGTAAGCACCTGGGAGGGGGTGTAGGGCTTCAACTGAGGGGGAGATGGTAATCCGGAGGAGATGTGTTACCACAGCCTCCAGGTAAAATGATCCTCACCCCCTCCCCTGAATGGCACTACAATAAAGCCCCTAGATACACCCAACGTCACCAAAGAAGATCCTCCCACCCTTTACCCCCCTGACACAACCAAAGATGATCTCCTCACCCCTGAACCCTCCTGGTTCTTACAGGGGGTTCTGTGGTGGCTAGCAGTGGGGGCAGGAGTGATCCCAGGATAGTCCTGCCCCATCATGTGGCTAAGGATCAAAATGAGACCTCTGAACCCTACCAGTAGTCTTCTAATACTACCACTAAAGGTCTAGCTGCAAAATAAGGGTGTGCACCCCTCATTTGGCTGCTTGACCCTCTATTATTAGGAGTCAGAGGTGCTATTTTGTACTGGGCAACTGACCAGGTAAGAGCATCTGGGGATCGCTCCTGCCCTCAATTAGCAATCAATCAGAGAACCCCCATTAGGAGCTAGGGAGTTTCGAGAGTAGGGGGGGGGTCTTCTTTGGTCATGTCTATGGGTGTTGGTGAATGGGGGCTTTATTCAATGTGTTGAATGAGGCTTTATTTGAGGTGTCAGGTTGGACTTTATTCAAAGTGCTGAGGGTGTTGTGGGTGGAGGTTCTTTATAGCTGGAGCAACCACTTAGTGCAATGCCAGTAGTGCAGATACTACTGTGTTATCTGCAATGCACGTGAGGTATGGTACTCAATATATGTTGAAGGCCAAAAAACAGAAATGTAGCAGCAGATAGTTCAGCTTCAGTTACATTCAGTTTTTTAATATCAGAAACTAAAAATTAGCAAGATCTGTGTCCAATCTTTTGGAATTTAAGTCAGTCCTTGAGTCCAGTGTTCCTTTCTGGTTCTTGGGGTCTCCTTGAGATATGTGAATACGACCAATTCTCTACTCCTTTAGGAATTCCCTTCTCATACCTTGGATCAGTGCTTGCTCCACCCAACTCGGTACATCTTCCTCTCCTTCCTTTTGTTATCTTTGAGATACCTCTTCCAGCTTCTCCTCTGGGCAAGCACCTTGGGAACACTCTGTATCTCCTTCTCCTATCTCTTCAGAACCATTTAGGAAACCATATCTCTGTCTTAACTCTTATACTTTTATAGCCTACAAGTATCTCCAACTGAGAATTCCCAGAAATTTGTTCAGATGCCTCTTTAACTTCAGGAACAGAAAGGTAGACTAAAATCCTCCTTCCCCTAATAAAGAAAAGACAAAAGGAAAACCAGATACTCTTAGGGGTATGTTTACTAAGCAGTCTTAACGTGCAGCCGGCGTTAGTGTGCAGGATGCCATATGAGGTAGTGGGCGTTCCGGTCTTAAGGTAGCATTTAGGGTTATTGTGCGATAAGGTACTTTTCATGCGATAGAGGAAGCCGTGGCACGTTAATGCGCGTTAGCCTTAATTAGGTGCGCTGACCTACAAACACAGCAACAGAGGTGTAGCACAATGGTTAATACATTGACTGATGAAACAGGGGTCATGAGTTGCTGTCTGGCGGCTCTACTGTTTCAGCATTCCTATGGGCCACCTAGGCATCACCCTAGTCCACACTGTGGCCCAACTGCACCACAGCATGTGCCGCCTGCAGCCCTCTGTATCCCCTTTCCAGCATCTGTCCAGTTGCCCGTTCCGACATGCCCACCCCTGCTGTTGTGGGACATGTGCATGCCATAGGAAACCTGTCCAATAGAAAGGGAAAACCCTGATCAGCGCTATTTCACTGTGGGATCATTCACCTTGTATGGGGACAGAGCATAGCCCCTTCCAAAATTGATATCCTTTTTTTGGAGCTTTCCCGGTAGTGTTTTTTGATGTTTCCCATTGATATCACTATTGCCCAGCTTGGTTATGTTTTTTTCCAGTTTGTTCAGGTCATTTTCAATGTTTATTTGCCCTTTTGTTCCGTGCACATGTATCACACATCACTTTTTGTAGGTTTCCCTGGCTTTGCTGTACATTGCTGACGGAAATGTTTTCTCTTCCCTTTAAATCTGCTCTAACGCGAGGGTTTCACTCGTGTTAGTTTTCAGCCCAGGAATCCACAGCGTTAGTGTGCAGGGAGCCTCTCCCTTCCCACTCTCCACCCATTGACCCTCTCTCTTCGCCCCTAGGGAGCCTTCCTCCGCCCTCCGGGAGCCTTTCTCCGCCTTCAGCGCTAGTTTGCGCTGCTGTGCGGGTTAACGTGCGATAAGGCGCCTTATCACATGGTAAAGCACCATTATCACACGATAAGGTGCCTTATCGTGCGATAACGTGACAGCAGCGCAAATAGCGCCCTTTAGTAAACATACCCCTTAGTCATATGAAGTGAATCTCCTACAGTGTAATTCCACCCTAATCAAGGAATTTAAATGCAAATCAGTTACAGGGATTCAGCTGACTTACTGGACTTTGTTACTTTCACTCACTGAAGAATTAGATATAATAAAGTTAAGATGAATAGAACAGGTAGGAGGAGATCCTGAACTAATTCAACTCAGCTCAAAATGTTCATTGGAAAATGGGGAGAAATCCTTCTTTCTCAGAATCAGAATCCACCCTTAAGCCACACACTAGCTTTGGAACCAAGAGACAACTGTTCGATTCCCACTAGCACTCCTTGTGGCCTTGGGCAAGTCATTTAACCCTTCATTGCCTCAGAAAAATACAAATATCAATGACCCTGTTTAATGTACATTACCACGTTTAAATTACAACATAAACTGCTTTGACTGAAATGATAAAGCGGTATAAAAATATTCGTTTAATAAATAAATACAATAAATAAGCCAGGGATCTCCAGCTATTGGAATAGCACGTCAATGAGAAGTATCACAAAATGGCATAGTCCTCTACTGCTGTTAAAGTAGTGAATGTCAAAGGCTCACTTCATGCAAATTAGGCATAGCAGCCATGCATGAAATAGTATTGGATGCTGTCCTCCACATGCTATTTCATATCTGATTGTCTCTTGGGGGAGGTATTAATTTTTTGACATAGATACATACATACTGCCTTTCGAAATCTCCCATGCTGTGGCCGAAAGAAAAGGCAGTGTATTGTTTGTGATTATATTTCATCTATAATTTGTCTTTTGCGTATCCTGTAATATATTAAGAAAGTTTGTCCAAATTTATTTACATAGTAACGTAGTATACGATGGCAGATAAAGACCAATATGGTCCATCTAGTCTGCCCAGCAAGGCGGCAAGAGTAGGAGCACTTGCCGCTCCGTGCAGGTCACCCCTCCCCATGCCTGTGTTTAAGGGTATACCCACTGCTCCGTGTAGGTCACCCATATTTATAAATGATAGTTATGCTTATTTTGATTTATCCTGTTGCTATAAAGGGATACACTGTGTCCGTCCGTTGCCATTTTGAATTCTGTCACTGTGTTTGCCCCACCACTTTCATCGGGATGGCGTTCCAAGCATCCACCACTCTTTCAGTGAAAAAGCATTTCCTGACATTGTCTTTCAGTTTACCCCTTGCAGCTTCATGCTATATCTTCTAGTTTTACAGCTTCCCTGCCTTTGGAAGAGGTTTGTTTGGACCATTAATACTCTTTAAGTATTTAAAGGTCTGAATCATATCTCCCCTGCCCCTCTTCTCCTCCAGAGTGTACATATTTAGGTCTTCAAGTCTCTTTTCATGTCTTCTGACACAGGCTCCAAATCCTTTTAGTTGCCTTCATCTGAACCGCTTCCAGCATTTTTATATCCTTTGTGAGATATGGTCTCCAAAACTGAACACAGTATTCCAAGTGAGGAATCACCAGTGACTTGTACAGTGGCATTAGTACCTCTTCCTTTCTGCTGGTAATTCCTCTCTGTATGCAACCCAGCATCCTTCTGGCTCTTGTCACCGCCTTGTTACTCTGTTTCACCACCTTGAGATCATCAGAAACAATCACTTTGAGGTCCTTCTCCTTGTCCGTGCACACCAGTCTCTCGCCCTCTATCGCATACAATTCCCTTGGATTTCTGCTTCCCACGTGCATGACACTGCACTTCTTCACATTAAATCTTAATTGCCAAGCATTAGACCATTCTTCCAGCTTTTGTAGATCTTTCCTCACGTTCTCCACTCCCTCAGGGGAGCCCACTCTGTTGCATATTTTGGTGTCATCTGCAAAAAGACAAACTATTCCATTTAGCCCTTTGGCAGTATCACTCATGAATATATTGAACAGTACTGGTCCCAGGACGGAACCCTGGGGCACACCGCTAATCACCTTCCTTTCATCTGAGTGAGTTCCGTTTACCATCACCTTCTGTCATCTTTCAATCAACCAATTTCTAATCCAGTTCACTATCTTGGGACACATCCCCAAGCTGTTGAGTTTATTGATAAGCCTCCTATGAGGAACAATATCAAAAGCTTTGCTGAAATCTATGTAGATCACATCCATCATATGTCCTTGATCTAGTTCTCTGGTCACCCAGTCAAAGAACTCAATCAGATTTGTTTGGCAAGATCGTCCTTTGATAAAACCATGTTGCCTCGGACCATGCAACCTGTTGGTTTTGAGGAAGTCCACTATTTGCTCTTTTGGGTGTGCCTTCATTACTTTTCCCGCCACAGAGGTAAGGCTTACTGGTCTACAGTTTGACACTTCCTCCCTATTACCACTTTTTGTGGAGAGGTACCACATCAGCCCTTCTCCAGTCCTGTGGAACTTCTCCTGACTCCAAGGATCTATTAAAAACATCCTTTAAAGACCCTGCAAGAACCTCTCTGAGCTCTTTCAGTATCCTGGGATGTATCCCATCTGGTCCCATGGCCTTGTCCACTTTCAGCTTTGCAAGCTGTTCTAACGCATCATCTTCTGTGAATGGTGTGGTATCTACTCCATTCCCATTTGTATATTTGTCAAGCACAGGTGGTCCTTCTCCAGGATTTTCTTTAGTGAAAACAGAGCAGAAGTATTTGTTTAGCTTTTTCACTTTTTCAATGTCACTTTCCACAAATCTGTTCCCAGCACTTTTGAGTCCTGCAATTCCACCTCTGATTTTCCCCCTCACCCGAATATACCTGAAAAAAGTCTTGCCACCACACTTCACATCTTTAGCCATCTTTTCTTCTGCCTTTGATTTTGCTATCCTTAGTTCTCTTTTTGCCTCTTTTAGTTTGATCTTGTATTCTTTTCTGTGTTCCTCTGTTTGTGAGCTTCTGAATTTTGTGAAAGCTGTGTTTTTTGCCTTTATTTATGCAGCCACTTCTTTGGAGAACCAAAATATTTGTATTGCCAAAATATAAGTTTAATGTTTTATAGCTTTATATTGTGCAATTATATGTTATGCTTGGACCTTCTAAATTTGGATTAGAATACCTCTTTTGATGTAAAGCACTGTTACTCATGGGAATAACAGCATATTAAATGAATAAATTGAAATGTTAACACAAAGTACACTATTTATTCTAATTTTACCATGCTCTATCAAGGGCATCCCCTTGAGACATCCTCAGACATCCCAACAAATCAGACCCAAGTCCCATCACCAGGCAATCTCCATAGGGTACTCCTCCTTGCTTATCTCTCCCGCTTCTCCAGAATGAGTGTTTACTATTCTGGAGTGTCCCACTTTTCTCTGGGACAGTTTCTCCAAATGGGTTAGTTTTGTGCATTAATTAATAAAACCAACTGCCAAAGGGTTAACTAAATCAATATACACTAACACCCTTAATAAATACCATTTACCCACCAATATTCAAAAACCTACCAAATAACTTCTTTAACATAGAATTATTTCACAACTCAATAAGGCATATATGACCTCAGGGTGGCCTTACCCCTACATGTGGCAAAACTAGTCACCATAGGGTTTCCTCTTTTTTAGAAATTTGGTGTGCTATATGTGTTTCGTGGAGTCGGGAATAAAGTTGTTTGTAAGAAATTCTATTCTTTGCCGCAATGGTGGACACCTTTGGTTGTTTAGTGCTTGCGGCTAGGTAGCTGCAGTGGAAATGGACGTTTGTTAACCGACATGTGATGAAATCTCTGGATTGCTCAGATAAGTGGATAAATACTTACTAAATGGTGTATAGATTAACCTGTCTGAAGAGAACTTTTTCTATTCTTTGTAGGGAAATGAATAGATGATCCAAAAGTTCCGGTTTCATGTTGGAATGCAGACGCGTTTTAGTTTTTATACTAACTCAGAGAATCCCTAAAAGTACTTTTTTGGATGTTGGCAGTTTTGATTATATCAGTGGAAATTGTGCAATATATAAATTAAAATTATAAGAAGGATAGTGACCTTTGATGTGAGCATCTGCTTTTAACCCTATGGTGACTAGTTTGGCCACATGTAGGGGTAAGGCCATCCTGAGGTCATATATGCCTTATTGAGTTGTGAAGTAATTCTTTGTTAAAGAAGTTATTTGGTAGGTTTTTGAATATTGGTGGGTAAATGGTATTTATTAAGGGTGTTAGTGTATATTGATTTAGTTAACCCTTTGGCAGTTGGTTTTATTAGTTTATGAATTGTACTGCGATGTCAATTAGCTGGAAGGAGTCTTAGCTTTAGTTCAGAAAGAAGGAATGAAATTTTGAATCTTCCATTAGTACTAGGAGAGGATGTTAATAATAGTCCGGATTGGGATTCTTTTATTAATAAATCTAAGAGGAATATACGATTGGAACTTCATAGTCTAACCTTGGCAGAATATTGTCATAAGGAAGCCATTCCAAAGGGACTCCGGATTTGGAAAGCACCTGGTATGTTTCTTGAAGATGAGGCATTTGTGTCATGCTGGAATCGAATTTTGAATAAATGTTCACTTGACTTGATGTTATTGGTTATTGATTCAGCACATACGAAGAATATTGCTTTAACCAAAGAACGTGACAAAGATTTGGATAAGTTGAAGAAATTGATTACTTTGATGTTCGTCATGCAGATATACTTAAACAATTAGAGCGTTATAAAGCTGATCTGAAGAATTTGAAGATTAAAAAGTTGCTAAAGGATGAAAAACGGATGAAAGAGGGTTCTATCTATAATTGGTCTTTGCGAAAGAATAAGCAGTCGGATAACTATAGAAAAGGTAGTGGAGGAGAAAATTCTACCTATTCCTCTGACTCAAGCGCAGATGCAGGGCAATCAGATTCTCATTTTAAGATAGGGAGTAAGAAAGATCATTGTACTGGTCACTCTACTAATTTACAAAACAAACAAGGAAATTTTTCCGGGCCACCGACACGTTCGCAATGCAAAAAGGAAACAGTAACCTTTCAATAACAGATACAGTAATTAATCTTTCTCATATGCCATTAACTTCAGCATAAAATGATGTTTTAGCGAGAGGTCTATCCTTCATCAATGGACCACATTATGATGGTTTTAAAAGTAGAGTGGCTACTGAAAGATTAATATGGTCTATACAGCTCAAACGTTTCTTCACCTGACCTATCTTTAGTCAGTTTGAAATCTGATTGGACCCCTCCGGGCCCTTTAGACTATAGTTTAAACTTTTAAACATTAGTACTTTCAGACCTGATTAAAATGGAATCAAAATATAATAATTGCCCGAAGAATCTATCTACTGCTGAATTTGAAGCATTACAAGATCTTTCAAAGATGGATGATATCACTATTAAACGGGCAGATAAGGGAGGTGCAGTGGTGTTATTGAATACTACAGATTATGATGCTGAAGTTCTAAGGCAATTAAATAATGTTAATCATTATACACGTTTACAAATTGATCCTACTGAAGAATTGCAAAGAATTGTGTCTAATACTACTACCGCTGCTTTTCAATCTAGTTATTTAACGGAGAGAGAAAAGGTTTTTCTCAACCCATTATATCCAAAAATACCAGCTTTTTATATTTTACCCAAAGTACTTAAAAATTTAATAAATCCACCAGGACATCCAATTTTGTCCATAAGAACATAAGATATGCCATACTGGGTCAGACCAAGGTCCATCAAGCCCAGTATCCTGTTTCCAACAGTGGCCAATCTAGGTCATACGTACTTAGCAGTTTCCCCAAAAGACACAGGTTCCATAATGCTTGTATTGGGTCAAGCATTGATATCTTGGGTCCCTTCTTAATAATGGTTTATGGACCTTTCCTCCAGGAACTGGTCCAAACCTTTTTTAAACCCAGCTACACTAACAGGCTTTACTACATCCTCCGGTAACAAATTCCAGAGTTTGATTACACTGGTCAACAAACTTTTACAAAAGTCATGTTACTGAAATAAAAATAGTCATTTCTTATCAATTTTTATATGCTGAACACGAATATGACAGAGAAATTGCAAAATTGGCTCTAGTTTTTTTGTAATCTACAAGAATGAATGTTTACATAACGAAATGCATGTCAATGGTAAATATAATAGGCCTTCGGTTAATACCTGTAAAAAAACAAGTCATAGACTACTTCTTAGATTTTTTCACCTGTCTCGTGTACAGCTGTTCGGGAGCTTCTCTGGGAAGTGTCCAGCAGTAGTCAGTCAGCATTGTAGTGGACCATTTTCCCTAGTATCTTTGCTCCATCGTTGCGATATCCTGGTGAAAACGTTCACACTGTTCATCACTAACCATACCACAGTTGTCAGGAAAGAAATCAAGGAAATGGATCTTTAGAGACATATTTCAGCCAGGTTTCTGATACTGCATCAGCATGTCTTCTACTAGTTCCTTGTAGTTTTCTGCCCTAACATTCCCGAGAAAGTTTGTTGACACTAGGCAAAAAAGCATTCCATGCTTGTTTCGCATCACCCTGCAGAATGTTGGAACCGGTCATCTTTGAAGAGCTCTCGAATCTGAGGACCCACAAAAACTCCCTCTTTAATCTTTGCTTCACTGAGTCGAGGGAATTTTTCATGCAGGTATCAGAAAGCTGGTGAAGAGCGGTCCATGGCTTTCACGAAGTTTTTCATCAAACTTAGTTTGATGTGAAGGGGTGGTAGCAGGATTTTGTGAGCCTCAACCAGAGCTGGGTGCTGGATATTCTTCTCTCCAACTGTTACATTTTGTCTGTGATCCATTCCTTCCACAAGTAGTGCCAATCCCTTGCTCTGCTATCCCACTCACACAAGAAACACATGTATTTTATATATCCCTGCTGCAGTCCCATTAAAAGGGCAACTACCTTCAAGTCACCACAGAGGTGCTAGCTGTACTTGTTATAGTTAATGGAAGTCAGTAGATGCTTTAAGTTATCGTATGTCTCTTTCATGTGGATGGCATGTGCTACTGGAATAAATGGAAGACAGTTTCCATTGTTCAAAAGCACAGCCTTCAGACTCAGTTTCGAAGAGCCTATAAATAGTCTCTAGTCTTGTGGGTCATGAGTGATTTTTAAGGCATTCATGAGGCTTTCAATATCGGAACAGAATACCAGATTACTTTCCTTTCTGAAGAAAGGCTCCAACTGCTGGTGGCACTTTCGATATGGAGTAATGTTGACATCTTCTTCTAGAAGATTCCATTGTTGGAGTCTTGTTCCTAGCAATTCTGCCTTATTATTGGATAAGTCCAAATCACGAACCAGGTCATTTAGTTCTTCCTGTGTTATTCTGTGTGGAGTTGATAATGCATCCCAGTGAAAATCTGGGACACTGCATGCTGACTGACCAGGAGAAGAACAGGTCAGCTCACCCTTGTCCTCATCAGATGAATCAAGAGAACATTCTGATGGAGGTTCTGGAATAGGAAGTCCCTCACCATGTGGAACTGGTCTCAATGCAGACGGAATGTTTGGGTAGACTATGCTCGACATCTTTTGCTTCGTTATTCCGCTGGAAAGAGGAGGAACCAAGCAGAAGTAACAGTCATTTATGTGGTTGCTTGGCTCTCTCCACACCATGGGGACTGCAAACGGCATTGAGCGTCTTTTGCAATTCAACCACTGTGAAAGCTGTGTTGTACATGTAGCGCAGCATATATGCGGGGCCCAAGGCTTGTCTTGGTCACCAATCTTGCATCCGAAGTAAAGATGATATGCCTTCTTCAGTTGAGAAGTGATACTTTTCTTCTGGTTGGCAAATGTCACTTCCCCACAAATGTAGCAGAAATTGTCAATGGTATTAACACACTTTCACAGCATTACTGTTCTGTATTGTACCTAAATGGCTAAAATTAAATGATTAATAAAAGTTACATGTAACAGTAGCTTAAACTGTCTCGCACACAGTCTGAAATATTTTAAATGCTCAACCATTCCGACTGCGTATAGTACACTGCTGATGTCAGATGGCTTCAGCAGCCGTCTGGCAGTAGTATTGCATTGCATCAGAAAATGATGCAATCAACTCTGGATGATGTGTGCATGCTGGTATTATGCAATGTGATGCAATATTACATCATTCAAGGCTTATTTGGGATGTTGTTGATGTTCTACTGGATAAATTTACACGGTGAAACATCAAAAATGAACTACATGCAATATCTTCAAAATGAGAACCAATAATTTTTTTTTAATGTTATATTCGTGTTCAGCTCACCAAGATACTACAGATTAGGGCCTTTTAAAGTCAGTTACGATTTCAATGTTGACCAGTGTTACATGTTGAGTGAAAAAATATGTTCTTTTATTAGTCTTAAATAGCTTACCCTGTAGCTTCATTGCATGTCCCCTAGTCTTTCTATATTCTGATAATGTAAACAATCAATCTACGTTTACTCGTTCCACTCCGTTCATTAATTTATAGACTTTTATCATATCTCCCCTCAGCCGTCTCTTTTCCAGGTTAAAGAGCCCTAACCTTTTTAAACTTTCTTCATAGGGGTATCCTTCCATCCCCTTTACCATTTTGGTGGCTCTTCTCTGAACCTTTTCTAATAACTCTATATCCTTTTTAAGATACGGCAACTAGAATTGCACACAATATTCAAGGTGCGGTCTCACCATGGAACGATATAGAGGCATTATAATATCTTTTGTTTTATTTTCCATTCCTTTCCTTATGATACCTAGCATTCTATTTGCTCTCTTGGCCGCCGCTGCACACTGGACAGAGGGTTTTAACATGTTTTCTACAATGACGCCTAAATCATTTTCCCGGGTAGTGGTTCCTAATGTGGAACCTTGCATCGTGTAACCGTAGTTTGGGTTGTTTTCCCTAGGTGCATAACTTTGCACTTGTCCACATTAAATTTCATCTGCCATTTGGATGCCCAGTCTTCCAATTTATCAAGATCCTCTTGCAATTTTCCACAATCCTCTTGGGTTTTAACAACTTTAAATAGTTTTGTGTCATCTGCAAATTTGATAATCTCACTCGTTATTCCCTTTTCCAAGTCATTTATGAATATGTCAAAAAGCAGTGGACCCAGCACAGATCCCTGGGGTACACCACTATTCGCCTTTCTCCATTGGGAAAATTGGCCATTTAGCCCTACCCTCTGCTTTCTATCTTTTAACCAGTTCCTGATCCACAATAATACACTTCCTCCTATCCCATGACTCTAGTTTTGCCAAACGTCTCTGATGAGGGACCTTGTCAAAGGCTTTCTGAAAGTCCAAATACGCTATATCAACCGACTCACCATTGTCTACCTGTTTATTCACACCTTCAAAAAAACATAACAGATTAGTAAGAGAAGATCTTCCTTGTCTAAAGCCCTGTTGACTGTCTCCCTTTAAGCCATGATTATCACCTCAGCATTAACCTAAAAAAAACCGGAAGCAATGTTCGTTACAAGAACACCCGTGACTGAGGATACTTTCCCAACAACAATCTCAATCAACAATACATCTATACCTGTTAAAAAAGAGGTAAGATACCTGGGTGTAATAATAGATCATACTCTCACCATGATACCACACATAAAGCAGACAGTAAGAATCATATTTCATAAACTCAAAACCATACAACACCTAAGGCCCCTCCTGGACACACATGACTTTAGATCGGTTGTCAATACACTCATCACACCCCACTTTGACTATTGCAATAGTCTACTAATTGGCCTACCACAAAAAAACACTTACCTATTACAAAGAGCCCAGAACATCTCCGCAAAAGTAATTACTAAAGCTCGTCTAACAGACCATGTGACCCCTATACTCCTAGAACTACATTGGCTCCCTATAAACAGCCGTATCAGATACAAAATTTTCTTAACAACCTTCAAGCTCCTAAATGACATCGCCCCATCACATCTATCAACACTACTACAGACCCCATCCGAACCAAGAGCTCGCAGACAAAATGCAGCCCACTCACTTGATATGCCAAAATCATTCACGAAGACCAAAAAAATCCTCAAGTGACAGAGCCTTCACGTACACTGCCCCCATGCTATGGAATGATCTCCCACTAGACCTCCGCATCATAAAAGACCTCTCCCAATTTCGGAAGGAACTTAAAACATACCTATTCTCCGAATATTTCCAAATTCCCTACCCCCCATGCCCTGTCCCACAACATCCACAGACACACCAACTCAGAACCCCCAAAACCACAATTAAATAACCCCTCACAGTCCCCCTTCACACACACAAAACCTTTGATAATAATGGAAATAAATTCCACCACCTACACATGACACACCATTATTCTGTAACACATTGTACGATTACTCTATAACACATTTGTATAGAACCACTTGTAAATAACTTATGTAAATAGTTTGGACAGTTTTATTTCTACATCTGTTATTATATGTAAAAAGTTAGAAAGTTTCTTTCTGTTCAATGTAATGTATACGGAAGTATACCTAATTTGTTATCTTGTTCCATGTAAACCGCCCTTGATCACTGGAAGGGGCGGTATAAAAGAAATAAATAAATAAAATAAATAAATAAATTATCTACATGTTCAGCAATTTTGTTCTTTATGATGGTTTCCCATTTTTCCCATAATGATTCCCTGTTAGAAAGGGTTGGCATATATTTGGATATGCATTTAAAGGAAGAAGCTCCTCAAATTCCTTCGTATATTAAGGATACAACACATTTTTTGAAAATTTTGGAAGATTCTGGTACGACTGAACAGATCACTTGGATGGCGACTTTGGATGTAGCAGCCCTGTACACTTCTATCCCTCAGGATGGCGCTTTGGAAGTTTTATCGATAGTATGGGACGCTAGATCAAGACCACATAAAGTACTCACAGCATTTTTGCTAACCCTGGCTGAATTAGCATTAAAGAAGAATTATTTTGTTTACAAACAGGAATTTTTCCAACAAATTTCGGGTACTGCCATGAGAGCAACCTTTGCACCATCACAAGCAAACGTCTATATGCACGCCTTTGAAAATCAGTGGGTGTATTGTTCTAAATATGCATCCCATATCCTGCGATGGTATAAATATATAGATGATATTTTTCTGCTATGGAGTGGATCTTGGGATTTTTTGAATGAATTTTTCAACTATCTGAATGGTTGTACTAATGAGATTAAATTTGAGATTAATATTCAACAATTTTCATTACATTTTTAGATTTTAAAGTTATTAAATATGCAGGAGGATTTTTTACCACTGTCTATACTAAGCCTACAGACAAAAACACTCTTTTACATTTTTCTAGCTCTCATCCAGATCATCTGACGTGCAGTCTGCCATATTCACAATTGCTTAGATGCCGTCGTATCTGCTCCTCTAAACATGAGTTTGATATGCAAGCAAAGAATATGATATAGAAATTTCAGAAACGCGGCTATTCAGATCCTGTCCTGAAAAAGGCTTACAAAAGAGTGAAATATAATCATCGTGAATGGCTACTTATGCCCAAATCTATTAATATAGATTCTATTATGCCACCTATCGTATCATCAATTACATGTGTATTGCCACATTCTAGCCGTTCAAGTCGCATAGCTGCTTCTATTCGTAAGAGGTGGAATGTTCTTATGACTCACCCAAAGTTGTCAGGTAATTCTTTACGTATGGCATATAGCAGGGGTAGGAACTTGAGAGATCAGCTTTGTTCAGCAGTTCCTTGACAGAAAACCTCTGCTTTGGTGTATAAACATAAGAAATATGTACATTGTTCATACTGTAATATTATGGAAGACAAGATATGTATTAAATATGTGAGTAAGAGTCATCTGTAAAATCAAGATACAACCTGTAACACTTCTTTTGTGGTATACGCTTTATGGTGCTCTTGTCTTAAGGTATACATTGGCAAAACCACACGTTCTTTGAGAACACGGTTGGCAGAGCATCAATACAGCAAGACTCGAAACCCCATTAGTTCAGCATTGCATGTCCTATAGCCATGCTTTTGAGGAATTATGGTGCACAGTATTGGAATATGTCCCTTTAAATATATGGAGAGGGGACAGAGGACGTTTGCTGTTACAGAAAGAACAGAAATGGATTTATGATTTGAACACATTGGACCCACATGGGTTGAACGATAAAATTGAATGGACATTATTTATTTGACTAAGAGCCAGGTAGCTTTGAAGTTCCAATCTATTTCCTCATTTTTAGAAATTTGGTGTGTTATATGTGTTTCGTGGAGTCGGGAATAAAATTGTTTGTAAGAAATTACGTCAGCTATTGTGAGTGAATCAACTGGTAAGAAGTCCCTTTAAAAGCAACCGGACATCTGGACTCCCACTCTTCCTCTAAAGATCACTCTTTTGAATCACTTATTCAGGATCTGTCCCTTTTTCAGCATAATTCTTTTCCTACCCACTCAGCAGGCCATACTCTTGACCTCCTCCTCTCTCCAGTTTCTCTTCCTTTTCACATACATTCTCTTCGTGCCACCCCTCTCCCTTGGATGGATCACTATTTCCTGACTTTCAACTGTTTACCCTCTTCGCCTCAGTCCATGCCCCTTCCACAGGTTCCCCACCCACCCTCTCCCACAAATCAGCGCCTCTCCCGTCGCATTACCACCCTTACTCTCCAGAATTTCCCATCCGCAGAAGGTCTTCTGCACTCAGACGTCTCCTCTCTTTCCCCAAACTCACAAGCCTCCACCTGGTCTTCCTGTCTTTCTTCTGCCCTTGATCACTTGACTCCCCTTACACCACGTCCCATAAGTCATCACCCTTCACAACCCTGGTTCCATAATGGTCTTCGTCTTCTCCGCACTCAACTTCGACACACCTTTTGGTTTTCTAGACCATGGGATGCTGTTCCAAGGGTTGCAGAGCAGAGATGGCATCCATCTGTCCAAGAAAGGTCAACGCATCTTCGGTAGTAGACTGGCTAATCTACTGAAGAGGGCTTTAAACTGGATTCATTGGGGATGGGTGAAGAAAGCCCCCAGGTAAGTGAAAGCCCCCAGGTAGGTGATACATTAAATACCTTTATGGAAATGGGTAACAGGGGTAACATATGGAAAGCAGTGTGTATAAATGCCCGTAGCATGGGAAATAAGATCTCTGATGTTGAAGCTTTGGTGGGAGTGGCTGGCTTGGATTTAGTGGCAGTTACAGAAACATGGTTCACAGAAAACCATGATTGGGATGTAACTATACCTGGCTATACTTTATTCAGAAAGGACAGGGTAGGAAGAAGGGGAGGAGGAGTGGCACTATATGTAAAAATAATATTAAAGCTTTGGAATTACAGAGCTTAAAAGGTAGAGAGGAGGCATTGTGTGTTAAACTAGAGAGAGGGAAAGATAAATATATTTGCATTGGTGTGATATACAGACCTCCCTCACAAGAGAAAGAGGTGGACAGAGAGTTAATTGAAGACATACGCAGCATTGCTAGGAAAGGGGAAGTGCTACTGATAGGAGATTTCAATATGTCAGATGTTGATTGACACATTCCTGCTGCAGTATCATCTAGAAGTAAGGAGATCCTGGATTCTCTACAGGGAGAACTATTCAGGCAATTGGTAACAGACCCCACACGTGAAGGGGCCATACTGGACTTGGTGCTTACCAATGGTGAAAGTGTTTCTGATGTAGTGGGAGATCATTTTGCATCCAGTGATCACCAGATGGTGTGGTTCAGTATTAGGACTAGGGCTGTTAGAATCCATTCAAAGGTGAGGATTTTAGACTTTAGGAAGACTAACTTTGCGAAGATGGGCCAATATCTCAGGGAGTCGTTAGTGGGATGGGAACAGCTGTAGGATGTAGAAAAACAGTGGGCAAAACTGAAAGGGGATATTTTAAGGGCAACCAACCTTTTTGTTAAAATGGTAAATAAAGGTAAAAGGAAAAGGAGACTGCTATGGTTTTCAAAAGAAGTAGCTGAAAAAGTGAATAAAAAGAGGGAGGCCTTCATGAAATACAAGAGATCACAGAGAGAGGAAGACAGGTATCTGTATATGGAAAAACTTAGAGAAGCTAGCAAAGTAGTCAAGAAGGCAAAGATTCAAAAGGAGGAGGAAATAGCCAATGCAATAAAATGGGGGGATAAGACATTTTCCAGATATATTAGTGAGAAGAGGAAGGGCAAAAGTGGTATTGTCAGACTCAAGGGTGCAGGGGAGGAATATGTAAAAGCTGATAAGGATAAAGCGGAATTGCTTAACAAATATTTTTGTTCTGTGTTCACAGATGAAGAACCAGGAGCAGGACCTCAGAAAACACCCAGAAATAGGAACAGAAGCGAGGGACATCTTGAACAATTTTCAGAAGACTGTGTTCGTGAGAAACAAACTCAACTTAAAGTAGACAAAGCTATGGGACCAGATGGGATATGCCCTAGAATACTGAGGGAACTTGGGGACGTTCTAGCAACTCCACTGACTGACCTTTTCAATGCCTTGTTGGAGTTGGGAGTGGTGCCAAAGGACTGGAGAGAGGCTCATGTGGTGCCTTTACACAAAAGCGTAAGTAAGGATGTGGTTGAAAACTACAGGCCGGTTAGTTTAACTTCGGTGGTGAGTAAATTATTGGAAACGCTGCTGAAAGAGAAAATAGTGAGGTTTCTGGAGTCCAGCGGATTACAGGATCCGAGGTAGCATGAATTCACCAGAGGCAGGTCTTGTCAGACAAATCTGATTGATTTCTTTGACTGGGTGACCAGGGAGTTGGACCGAGGGAGAGCTCTAGATGTGGTGTATTTAGATTTCAGTAAAGCCTTTGACACTGTTCCTCACAGGCGACTTATAAACAAACTGAGCACCCTAGGGATGGACCCTAAAGTTACTGCTTTGGTTAGAAATTGGTTGGGTAGGAGGCGACAAAGAGTACAAGTAAATGGAGCTCACTCTGAGGAGATGGATATTACCAGTGGTGTGCCCCAGGGATCTGTCCTTGGTCCGATTCTTTTTAACATCTTTGTTAGTGATATAGCGGAAGGGCTGTCGGGTAAAGTTAGCCTCTTTGCGGATGATACCAAAATCTGCAATAGAGTAGACACCCAGGAAGGTGTAGATAACATGAGGAGGGATCTAGCTAAGCTTGAAGAATGGTCTAGAATTTGGCAGCTGGGATTTAATGTTAAAAAATGTAAGGTCATGCATTTGGGCTGCAGCAATCCAAGGGAGCAATATAGTATAGGGGGTGAAGTACTTTTGTCCACTAAAGAAGAGCGGGACCTAGGCGTGGTTGTGTCTGATGGTCTTAAAGTAGCTAAACAGGTAGAAAAGGTGACGGCAAAAGATAGAAGGATGCTTGGGTGCATATGGAGAGGAATGGCTAGCAGAAAAAAGGAGGTGATAATGCCTCTCTATAAGTCTTTGGTGCGACCTCATTTGGAGTATAGTGTGCAATTCTGGAGACCGCAACTTCAAAAGGATGTGAACAGGATGGAGTCGGTGCAGAGGGTGGCTACTAAAATGATTAGTGGGCTTCATTATAAAGCATATGAGGACAGACTTAAGGATCTTAATATGTACACCTTAGAGGAAAGGCGGGATAGAGGTGATATGATTGAGATGTTTAAATACTTCCGTGGCATAAATGTTCAGGGAGAGAGCCTCCTTCAATTGAAAGCAAGTTCTGCTACGAGGGGACATGAGATGAGGGTGAAGGGAGATAGATTCAGGAGTGATATGCGGAAATATTTCTTTACGGAAAGAGTAGTGGATCCGTGGAATAGTCTCCCAGTGGAGGTGGTAGAGATGAGGACAGTAACTGAATTCAAAAAAGCATGGGACAAACACAGAGGATCTCTAAAGGTAAAAAGGGGACTGTTGTAGTTGTTGATATGGAAGGACAGACTAGATAGGCCATGTGGTCTTTTTCTGTCATCATATTTCTATGTTTCTATGTTTCCCCAACCACGTTATCCAACTTCAAAGCCGAACATTCACATTACCGGTCACAGGTTCATAAGGCCAAGCAGACTTACTTTTCTACAGCCATTTCTTCTGCACCCAACCAGACTCGCCACTTATACACAGTCCTCAGGTCCCTTATGTCCCTCCATCACTTCCCCTTCCTTCTCAACTTGCAGCCTTTTTCAATAAGAAGATTTTGGATCTCAGAGCATCTCTGCCTCATTGCCCTCCACCTATCTCCTCTCCTCCTGTCTCTCCTCCCCCTGCTTCTCAGCTTTCACATGTCTGGGCCTCCTTCCACTCCATCACTACCTCGGAACTCATGGGACTGATATCTTCCTCCAATAAGACTTTCTGTCCACTTGACACTATCCCCTCCTCCTGGCTACTCACTCCCTCTCTTGCTTTTATTCCCTTCGTTCTTATGATTAATACCAGTCTTTCCACAGGTGTCTTTCCTCACTCCTGGAAGCATGCCCTTATCCACCCTATCCTCAAGAAATCCTCACTCGACCCTCAAATTCCTGCCCACTATCATCCTGTCTCCAATCTTTCTTTTCTTTCTAAAATACTCGTGAAAACGGTCTTTGCACAATAGTCACACCAACTTGACTCTACCCATTTTCTTCACTCCCATCAGTCGGGTTTTCGGCAAGGTCCCAGTGTGGAGACTGTTCTGGGATTTCATAATGAACTTCATGCAGCTCACGACCATGGTGATTTCTCGGTGGCGGTATCCTTAGATCTCTCAACAGCTTTTGATTTAGTTGACCACTCCCTTCTTCTCTCTCGCCTACGTGAGGCTGGCCTCTGTAGCACAGTTTATCACTAGTTTCACTCTTTTCTTTCTTCTTGCTCCTGCGCAGTGATTTCCTCATCTGCCCCACCACTCTCTTCTGATCCCGTTCCACTGCCCTGTGGTGTCCCTCAGGGATCTGTCTTAGCACCTTTTCTCTTCAATATTTTCCTGGCACCACTGGCACTCTTGGTTCAACAGTTCGGGATTTCCGCCTTCTACTATGCTGATGATCTGGTTCTTCTTCACCACACTTCCCCTCTTCATCCTGATCTTACCCCCCTCAACTCCTGCCTTTCTTTTGTTGCCAACTGGCTTACTACAAACTGTCTGCACTTAAATTTAAGAAAAACACTTGATATCTGGTTCACTTTCGGTAGTACTCCCCCACCGGTCACTCCCTCTTTCTCGGACTCACCTATCCCTTTGGTTTCTAGCTATCGTTATCTAGGTGTTTTCTTCGATTCTGACCTTTCCTTTTGGGCTCACATCTCTCATGTCACCAAGACTTATTTTTTCCTCCTTCGCCAGACCCGAGCCAACTGCCCATTTCTCACCCCATAGGCTCTTACCACCCTTCTCCTTTCTTTGGTTATGTCACGCATCGACTTCTGCATCTCAGTTCTGGTTGGGCTTCCTCTTTTACAACTAAATCATCTGCAACGCATCCAAAACACAACTGCACGCCTTATCTTTCACTCCTCACTCCGGGATCACGTCACTCCCCTCTTCCTCCACCTTCATTGGCTTCCCCTTCAATTTTGCATCCGCTATAAGATCCTCACGCTGGCCCATCAAGTCTTGCACAATCACACCCCTCAGTACCTGGCAGATCTACTTCAGTTTCATACTCCCACTCGCTCACTCCGATCACTACACATCAACCACCTTCACCTCCCCTCTCCATCACGTGCTCACTTACAATCCACACGCTCTTCTGCTTTCTTTTTTATTGGTCCTGCCCTCTGGAACTCTCTACCCACTTCCCTCAGACTCGAACAACACTATCCCACCTTTAAGAAAGATTTGAAGACTCACCTTTTTTCCTCCACTTTTGGTCTCCCCTCCCCTTTTGTGTGAAACTACCCTTTTCCTCCTTTTTCTCACTCCTTTTCTCCTTGATTATGTGTATTTAAGTGTCTTGAGTGCTTTCCTGTCATGCATTGTAATTTCTCTTCTTTTCCCAGCCTATTGGGCCTTTTCTGTACTCTGTTTTTTTGTAAACCGCTATGCTATTACTTGAATGGCGGTATATCAAACCAATAAACATAAACATAAACCGACGTCAGACGCTGCTGATGCAATAGCGGTGGGAGGCATTTTTCTTGCCCGATGTTTGAGATTTGTGTAGACACTTTTTGTGTCAGATTCTGGCAATATCTTTAATAATTGTGCTATCAGGAATCCCTGAAGAAGCCTATTTGGTGAAACAGAAGATTTTGTTGGGCATTTGTATTCTTTGCCGCAACGGTGGACACCTTTGGTTGTTCAGTGCTTGTGGCTAGGCAGCTGCAGCAGAAATGGCCGTTTGTTTACCGACATGTGCTGAAAGCTCTGGATTGCTCCGATAAGTGATAAATACTTACTAAATGGTGTATAGATTAACCTGTCTGAAGAGAATTTTTTCTATTCTTTGTAGGGAAATGAATAGATGATCCAAAAGTTCCGGTTTCATGTTGGAATGCAGACGCGTTTTAGTTTTTATACTAACTCAGAGAATCCCTAAAAGTACTTTTTTGGATGTTGGCAGTTTTGATTATATCAGTGGAAATTGTACAATATATAAATTAAAATTATAAGAAGGATAGTGACCTATGATGTGAGCGTCTGCTTTTAATCCTATGGTGACTAGTTTCTCCACATGTAGGGGTAAGGCTATCCTGAGGTCATATATGTCTTATTGAGTTGTGAAATAATTCTATGTTAAAGAAGTTATGAGAAGTTTACCCACCAATATTCTAGGTTTTTGAATATTGGTGAGTAAATGGTATTTATTAAGGGTGTTAGTGTATACTGATTTAGTTTTGTGCATACAATGACAGTCATGAACCTCATTTCTAAGTCAGAATATGTGAAGTATGAGCTCAGTCTCTCAAATTTACTGCTAATGCTCGGTGTAAAACTTCCATCGTGCCAAAAAGAGCTTCCTTCTGGAGTTCGTACGATGTAACATGCATGGGGAGTTTGTCAAGATGTGCTTGGAAGTTCTTCTTTATCAAGACTGTGGCTCCCAATACAATGGGAAATATTTCTCTTTCTGCCATATTTTCTTGGTCTCTGACTGCATTTCTTGGTACTTCAGGATCTTCTGCCTCTCCACGCAGTTCACAGAATAATCACTTGGAACCGACACCTGTATTATCAAGCTGCTCTGGTGTTTTTCTCCTTCACCTCTATGTTCGGTTTCTTCGCATCCAGTTTATTATCTGTCGGAATAGGAATGTCACAGGTGATCATAACCTCTTTATTCTCTGTAATTCTCTTAGGGACATGATCCTAGTGCTTTTCAGGGACAGTGATTTAGTGCTTATAGGGTTTCCAATGGATGAGGCATGCTATTTTGTTGTGCCTTTCTGTATAGAAATTTTCTGCTATCAGAACTTCACAGCCGGCTATGAGGTGAGTCACTGTTTCCAGCTCTTTCATACAAAATCAACATATATCTGTTTTGCCAGTTTTTTCAATGCTTGCTGTAAATCATCTCATCTGTAATCCACTGTCCTGGGCTGCAGCTATCAATCTCTCATCCTTCGGTTTCAGTTCACCACTCTTTAATCATTCATGTGTCCATTCTTGATTGACAAAGGGTTCCTGGAGTAACACTTCATATTTCCCACTGTATTTGTGCATTTGTCACTTGTTTTTCCTCGTTTGCTGATCTAATTCTTTGAATAGTTTTTTTTCTCTTGTTTTGCAAATTCCATTGCTTCCTTTCCTTTGTGTGCTTGTGAATTCTCACTCATTCCTTCTAGTCATCGGAATGCTTGCCAAGTTTGATGATGGAGACAGATTCTAGGTGTTTATTTTCATATTTCAGCACTTTTTATGTATTTGAATCTGATAATGTTTGTCAGGTAAGCCTGGAGGCCTATGATAGTAGCTCTGTAGGTGTAATCAATCTCTATGAGTCCAGCCCTCCTTCTGCTCTAGGAATGTAAAGTCTTGACATACACTGATTCTTGTAAATTACTTCATGAGCATGGGGGTGTTTTCTTGTTTGCACATCCAGTTTTTCAAGATCTTTAAGAGGCCAGTCCACAATCCCAAAACTGTATGAGAGTACAAGAATTGCCAGTTGATTGATGGCTTGTATCTTATTCTGTGATGTTAAAGCACTTTTCAATAATAATTTTAATCTCCTGTAATATTTTTTACTGATCTTCTCTCTCAGTAATTTCTGCTTAAGTGTCATTCCTTTCTCTACTCCGAGATGCTTATATACACCTTCCTCTTCAAGGTTCTTGATGTCACAGCGATCAGTCAGGAAGATGTTTTCCAGTTTGCTCAATTTTCCTCTAAACAGAGTTACCTTACTACACTTGTCAAGGACAAAAGTCATCCTGATGTAATCAGAAAAGCTTTTCACCACATGGAGTTGCTCTGCTAATTGTTGGTTGCTGGAACTATAGAACTTCAGATCATCTACAAATAATAGATGGGATGTTGCTTCTAGGTTGTTACCTTCTTTAGGATTCAGGTCAGGTCTGTATCCCAAAGACTTGATGAGAGTGCTCATTGGATTAAGCACCACACAAAACAGAAGTAGTGAGAGGGAATCTCCCTGAAATATTCCTCACTGGATCTTAATGTTAGGAATGATGTACTGACCATCTTCAAGTCTCAAAAAAGTGTGGTTTGCCACATTGTTGAACTTAATGTACTTTATCAAACCAGAATTTATTTTATACAAGGCAATGTATTACCCAATAGTGTGGGATACTGTCAAAAACTTTCTTATAATCAATGCATGCTATTCTGAGATTTCTGCCTTCCTTAGCACTGGCCATGGCCTTATTCAACATTAACTGTCCTTGGTTCCATATGCTCCCCACTCTCCCCTCTTATTGCCCTTTTACTCTATTGCCATGATGTTATTTAGCTCAATATGATTGTATATTCTGTATGCATCTATTGCAGTGAACAGCTTATAGATTGTAGATAAACAAGTTATTGGTCTATAATTATTGGGAATATTGCTTGGGTCCCCCTTTGGAAGGAGAAATGTTCTTCCTGTAGTAAGCCATTGCGGTGTTAAGTCTGACAGCCTAAACAATTGATTTTTACAGTTTGCCAGATCTTGGTGGAGTGATGTTAATAAAGCAAAAAGTTGGTTACTCCATCTGGGTCAGGGCTCTTCCAGTTTGGGGCTCATTTTAACCTGCTTTCCAGCTCTTTTGTTGTTACTGCAGGCCATTCCATAGGTTTGATGTTTGTTTTTTCTAAATGTTCCTGTATGCAGGGTAACCATTCTGCTTCTAGATTGTGCTCTATAGGGTCCTCATATAGTTTTCTGCAGAAGGTTTCTGTCATGGCTTTCGTAAGTGGTACTTTTATCATATTAATGCTCTTTTCTATTTCCCTGTAGAATTGTTTTGGGTTCTCTCTAAATTGTTCATTTTGATATATATATTTTTTTGTTTTCTTCATATCTTCAGTTTTTGCGCTTCTGCTGCTACTTTCAATTGATTGTTGAAACATATACAATTTCACGTCTTCTTCTGTTAATGCTGCATTCTTCAGCTTGATGTCTTGGATCTTCCTTGATATCTTTGATGATCTTAATCCTTTTAGATACTCATCTATAAAGGATACCTCCACAAACAATGACTGTATTTTTCCTTGAATGTACTTTTTCCAAGGAGGAACAGTTATTGTCTTTTTCTTCTGGCCCTGCACTTTACAGTAGTTGGCAGCATTCTTGTAGTAATAATTTTAGTTGCACAATATTGTACTCAATTTATTTCACTGATGTCAATAAATGTCCCCTTTATACTCAATGTGGCCTTGTCCATCTTAATTATCATACATCTAACTTGTTTTTTTAAGTGCCATCAAGTCAATGCAGACTCCTGGTGACCCAGCACCCCCTGGGATTTCTTGGCAAGGTATGGCCATAAGTATATTACCAGGCCTTTTCTTCTGAGGCAATGGAGGGTAAAGTGTCTTGCACAAGGTCTGCCGGTGAGAATCATACCCAGATCATTTGGTGTTAGGCAGTTGCTCTAAACACTAGGCTACGCCTTCAGTAACCTTAGGTGTTAAATTTAACGGGTAATCTTTCCCTTGTTTGGAATCCAGCATATTCATCTCTTTCCAGGTGGACTAGGAGTTCAGTCGTGCATTCTTCCACCTCTGGGTCTTCCTCCTCCCTCTATTCTTCCTCTTCAGCTGATTTGTTGACCCATTCTTTATTCAGCTCACTCTCCTGCAGTTCCAGATCTCTCAGCTCCATCTCTCCCTCAACTGCTCTTTCTATTTCTGTGTATTCCTTTCTTCTGGTACTCTCACCTAGGTCTCCTCCTCCCTGTATTTCTTTTTCCATGGAAGCCTCTAGTTGCTTCAAGATGTTGTAATTCACATACTTCTTTACTTTGATCTGTGAAATTAAAGATCTTAAATTTGCATCCATTGCTTTTTGCAGTTTTTCTAGTGGCAATTTTCCTCTTTCTTCCAGCTTTTGGTGGACTCTCTTTGTATACCCACTTGATTTAAATATAGGGTTTGTAGCATAAAAGTAGCAGTACATTATCTCCTCTATCTGCAGTAGTCCACTTAACCATAGATAATCCTCTTAACTTTGGTTTATCTCCTGCCTCAGTGGGGCCATGAATAGGCTAACCATGGCCTTTATCTGTGGCAGGGATGTTATCTACATCTGCAGTGCTTGTACTTTTGCAACAGCCATTGTAAGCCCTAGTACGTAAGCTACGAGTGGGCACCTTTTTATTCTGGGTGATGTGTGGCCAGTTTTTATTTTTCTTTTATGTTCCTGCCCTAATTCAATTGTAGTGTTGCCTTGCTGAGATTTAGTATAGATGTTATACAATGGGGTCAGCACATGAAAGTATTTCAGCAGGACTTGAGGAGGGAACTTTACTCTCTCCCCCTAAGAAATGCACATCAATTCACCGACAACTGTTAGTGAATTTTAATGTTGCACACCTGTTTGACTCCTTGCAGTGTGACTCCTTCTGCTGACACCACTGCAGTTATCACCTAGAGATGCTTCATCACTATCACACAATAAACAATGTTAGCAGGAACAATGTCACATCTCTCCTGCAAATGAAGATTAGGACACTTGTGAATGGTAAGCACTCATTTTGAAGAAATGTGAAGGGATATGAGAGTCAGGAGCAAGTCTATGTGAGTTGCATGTCTGTGAGGAGGTTTTTTTGGTCATTATCATAATGGCTGGAGTAGTCTCATGGGGGAGGGGCTGTGTCAGTATCTAGGGTCAGTGTGGTCTTGGGCATTAAGGTCATTATTGATGAGGGATTCAAACTTTGGACTTAGCTCATACATTTACAGTAGCAGTTCAAGGTTTGTTCCATTCATATACAGTGGTATTTCCCTGTCCCTGGAGGGCTTACAGTCTAAGCAGATAGGGGGCTGGGGAATGGTTCTTTTACTTCAGAAGAATTAGCAGAGCGCTTATGATACTTTTTGATTTAATGAGCACACTGCTACCCTGTACAAGCTATTGAGGTTGTCTTGTTCATTTACATGCTACAGTTTAGTGCATAGCATGCTAAGTGGCATTTCAGTTTGTACAAGACAATATTTAGTGCAAGTTCTTGTGTCAGGCCCGTGTGCGTATATAATTGTACAGTGTTTCAGGTGAGCTCAATAAAAAAGCTCAATACGATGAAAGTGAAATTATTCACTTATGATCAGAAGCCAGTTTTGCATTTGTGGATCCCTTAGCATTAAATATTAAAGAAATTAGTTCTCATTTGCAAATGAGAGCTTATATTTCTGCTTCACAGCCTCTTGTTGTTAAGTGTTATTGAATCAATGTCTACTCCTGGGAACCCTTTGGATAGTTTTTCATATTGTGACTATCCCCAAGGTATGACCAGAAGTAAATGCTAGGTCTTTCCTCAGTAAGCCTACAGCACCTGGTTTGCCAAGGTGGTTTCCTATCTGAGTACTAACCAGGCCTGACCCTACTTAGCTTCCGAGAACAAATGAGATCGGGTGCACTCTAGGTGGCATGACCGTAGTGTTGGCAGTATTATTAAGTTAATAATGGCAATAGGGGGCTATGTACACATATGCAAGGATCTCCCTAAAAATATAACTGATATTCGGTGAGGTGGGGTATTGAAAATGAGCCAAACAAATGCTGTTGTGAGGCAGATTTGGACTTGGATAGCAGCTGTGGCTATATAGGTTTTGATTACGATTTCCCCTTCTGTATTCTTATGAAATACAGGGGCAGCTATTGGAATTATTAGCTATTCTACTCTCATTTCTTAATGTCATACACAACCCATTAAGATATCACACTTCATTTATCTTTGTGTTCATATGTCGCACTGTATTTGAATACTCTAAGAAAAGAAAGCCCCCACCATTGAACTGAAGTCCTGTTGAGACTTGGAAATAGCTATGGTGCAGCTGGTCTACAGTCTGCTTACAGGCCTGGAAATCAAGAAGCGGCCAACTGGGATGACAATGACGCCAGCCAGCAGTACTGAAGTACGCTCAGTAGAGTTGCCCAGCAGCAGCATATCCATCTTGCTGCTAGAGCAGCTGCTTCTATGATGGGTTATCCAAAGTACAGGATATCCCCAGGAAATTGTTAGACATGTATGCAAGAACAGAGGCCGAGTTTCTTACCCAGCTGTCCAAGCGCATTGTGGAGGTAATTGGCTATTAATGGAATGAGGCAGTTGCTTGTACTGTACTTTGGGCTATTCCTTTTAAATTTTGGATAGTTAATGTGATTCAAATTATATGCATATCCTTACATGGACTAAGATGATGGCATAAAATATGCATATTAGCAGCTCACCTAGGGTACATGTTCTTTTCTGAAAATGAAATGTAGACATATAGAGACACATTTTACAATGGGACGTCCAAGTGCAATCTGGGACGTCAAAGCCAGAACGTCTGAAAAGAAAGGCAGGCACGTGCAAGTTCAGGCACGATTTCAGAAATGTGGACATGCCCGATATGGATGTCTATAGAACCGTCTACATAGACATCCCCAGAATAGCATGCCAGAACATGGATGTTTAATGGCGTAGCAGTTAAACTAGTGGGTTGGGAGCAGGATAACTAGAGTTCAAGTCCCACTGGGGGTCTTTCTGATCTTAGACTTGATGTTTAATTCTCCATACTCTCTGGATATTTTAAGACCAAAACAAGTACTTTCCTGATACTTCCAACAGGTTTAAATGTGGATGTATCTGCCTGTGGATGTCCCTGATGTTCTGGAAATCAAACGGGGATGTGTAAGTCCATTACGCCTCCACCACACCCCCTTATCTACTTGGACATCCCTGCATCAGAGATGTCTGTAAATGTCCTTTGTGGAATGGCTTCTGAGTCGTCTCCATGATTCCGACGTCTATGTGCATGTCTTCAGACATCCAAATCACGACTAAGACTTTTATAGTGACCCCATAGTGACCACGTAATCTTATAAAGTTAGCATATCTATATGAAGTTAAATGTACATTCAGTGTTCGAAAATATATAAATGCCTCTACTTACATAGTAACATAGAAACATAGTAAATGGCAGGAGATAAAGGCCAGCATTGTCCATTTAGTCTGCTAAGTAAGGCGGCTACAGTTGTAGAGTTGCACTTGCTGCTTTGGGCAGGTTACTCTCTTCCATGCCTTTGAAGTTGTACCTGCTGCTCCAGGCAAGTTACTGCTCTCTATTTATGAAGTTATTGACATTAACTTTGATCCCGTCCTCTTGCTATGCAGTGATCCTCTGTGTCTGCCCCGTGCCTTTTTGAATTTAGTCACTGTTTTTGCTCCCACCACCTACTTTGGGAGGGCATTCCAGGCATCCACCACCCTTTCTGTAAAAAAGTATTTCCAGATATTGCTTTTAAGTTTACCTCCTTGCAACTTTATTTCATGTCCTTTCATTGTACAGCTTCCTCGTCTGTGAAAAAGGTTGGTTTGTTAATATCCTTTAAGCATTTAAACATCTGTATCATATCCCCTCTGTCTCTCCTCTCCTCTAGGGCGTACATATTGAGGTCTTCAAATATATAACTTCATAGGCATAAGTTAGCCATATAAAATTATACATGCCATTTCTGCATTCAGACTTGAATGCATTAGTTATAATTTATTTATTTATTTAGACAGATTTGTATACCACCTTATCCTACAATCAAAGTGGTTACATCACATCACAATTGAGGTTACATTTAGCATATGGGTGCTTTACAACATTTAACATGAGGGTATTTAACAACATTAGGACATCACAATTGGAGGGTTACATTTAGCATGAGGGTGCTTTCGTGACCTCATACCTGGAAGATCGAGCACAACAAGTCAAATGCGCCCAAAAGAAATCATTGCAGTTCCCCGTCACGCAGGGAATACCTCAGGGATCAGCCCTGCCATCAATGTTCTTCAATATTTACATCCAACCCATATGCAACATCATCAAACGACGCAAACCCCAATATCACATCTATGCTGACGACATCATGGTGTATGCTCCAATCAACCTACTAGCACCTAACACCACAGCAATAACCAAATGCCTTCAAAACATGAATATCTGGCTCACAGCCAATAACCTGATGGTCAACTATGATAAAACTGAGGCAATGTTTGTTACCAGGAACCCTACCTTAGTTACATCGAGACCAGCTGGATTTCACCCCTCTCCCTATAGCCTTGAACTACCATTGGAAAGCTAAATACTAATAATATAACCTTAAACCCTACCCTAGAATGCCCCTATGCCTGACTCTATAGAGACGCATAATTCTGGCCAATTGGTGACTTTTTAAATTTATTTATTATTTCTTATTAGCTTTTATATACCGCACTATTTAGTATCAGAGCGGTTTACAGGAAACATGAACAGTCAAGGAACTTTACATAGAACAGGCATAAAACATCAAAATAAGCAACTTTACATAAAACAGGCATAAACAGCAAATCTAGGTAACAGAGTCAGATAACTATTCACATGCAAATGCGCTAACGAAAGGGAAGGTATTAGAAAGAAAAGGGGAAGGGGAAGGGACAGGGGGTGGGATCGAGGCAGGGGAAGTAGGGAGAGGATGGAGAACTAAGTGCATGTTGTGTAGCAGGACTCAAGGTATAGTCTGTGTAGGAGAAGAGGCCAGCATTATGGGATCAGCTTTGAATGGCCAGCATTTCCACATTTCCTCACTGTCCAAAATTTCAAACAAAGCACTTATGCAACTAGTCCCCGCTACTGGCTGCACAAGTGCTTTTGATTATCAGGTCAGTAGGTCTGAAGCAGTCTCCCTGAAACATCTCTCTTCTAGGATGTAAACGTACATGTGCTAGAAAACTACGTTCGCACTTTTGCACAGCTGAAAACCTATGAACTGGGGCAGAATAACCACATGCATCTCATATAAAAGGCACCTCTGCCTTTGAAAAATTACCCCTTTTTTGCTGAAACAAACCACAGGTTTTATGTCAAGAAAAAGGTTTACTTAAATACCGAATCCTCTTCCTCTGTAGTTTGAAAAGAAGCAGCGACTAACCGGAGAACAGCTGTAACCCTAATGAGCAGTCAGAAAGCTGTTTATAGCCAGACACATGCAGCATGTATATAAGAAGGCTAGAAACTTGCATATGTAAAGCACAGTTCCTTCCCTGAGGACGTAGAATTTGAAATGCATGTAGGAGGTGACATAGGTGTGCTGGATGGCGAGCCGCCTACAGGTTTGGCAATAAGTATATTGCACTTTATAATCACAAATTTCTTGCTTTTTATTACAGCACAGGGAACATATGCTTTCAGCACAGGGAACATATGCTGAATATTAAGTACATGGCATAAGTCACACTGTTTCTCCTAAGGCGTCCTATGAGGTGGCAGGAGCACCAATTAGCTTGGTCACTGTTTCCATCCAAAAAGTTAATAGGAAAGAAACGAATAAAACCATACGTTTGTTTTTCTCTTAGTTAATTGATTTCCCCAAACAAAATGTACACCATAATATATAGCAAAGCACTACCTATACTTATTGGCAGTTACATAGTTGGAAACATATCCAGGTAACATGGACCATTCCTGCTTTAACTGTCCTGTGCTGCATGCTTTTCCCTTTACTTGGCATTTTCCAAGGCAATCGATCAGAAAACTGACAGTCTTTCCTTTTGCACTTTGCTTTTATCTGCATCAGGTCAAAAACTAAAAACCAATAATCCAAACTTCAAGACACAAAAGAGAGCCATCAAGCACGCTGCTCACTACAAAACCATCACTGTGCTAGATCGACGGTGATTGACAATAGAAAAGGAATTCAGTGAATCATCTATGCCTAAATCCAAGCCTATGTATGAATTACTGAAGAGAGGAAGATAAAACAAGCTCTCTAAAGATATTTGTGGCATAAACAAAGCTACAGGTTCAGTTATGCATGGAAGCTACAAATCACAGCAAGAGAAAAAGAGTGTTAGAAGGATGGGCTCAGTGGTGTACAATGTATTTCGTTCAATCCGCTTCTGCAATGATTTTGCCCTAATAGAAAAGTTATTGTCCACTGTCAATAAGAACGTGCTGTAAGATAAGGCACTTTGTGCAGCCTAACATACAGCTTTTAAAGCACAAAAGAGAGTTTCAACATACATGTAGTTGGCATTTTTTCTTGTGGCAGAATAATCGAGTGGTGTGCCAAATAGTGCATAGTAATAGAAGATGATGTTTCTTTATTATTCTATTCTACTCAGGGGTCGAATCACCCCTGTCATTTTGCTCCTCTATTTGGTGAATAATATTAGATATTTATTTATTTATTTTTCCTTTATATTCCACATAAATTGGATTCTATTCTACGTTCTCGCAACTAGCAGGTGCCCTAAGGGTATATTTGGGGCTATTAGAGTCAGAAACATAGCAGAAGAAAGGCTGTTTTGGTTGGGGGGATGGGAAGAGGCCATGCAGAAGGCAGAGCACCTTACATGCTCTACAACGGTGCCCTCTGCTTTGCTCCTAAGCTGGTCCACTAGGGGTTAGCCATGCAGCATTTACAGTATTTAGCCCCAGCACCCTGCGTCCTGAATATATGTATTCAGAGGAATAGCTACTTTTTCTGCTTTTTATTCTAGGAAAGATAAAATATGAAACGCCTTTTGGGAGCTGGATCCTGCTGCCACTTTTTCTTTTCCTTTATTGTATTCCATTGGTAAGAAATATGAAAAAACGTGCTAGAAATGAGATTTTACTCTCTTTCAGAGTGCTGCTGTATACAGTGATGAGTGTACAGTGGTGAGTGTAAAAGGAAGAGTCAGCCAATTGGGCTTTTACAAGGTAACACTTACCTCGTGAAAGACCAATTGACTGACTACTCCTGTTACATATACATTCCCAGCACACTTACTTACCTCATATGTCCCTCCCTATGATGATTACCTCACTAGGGATGTACATTAATTTGATACAGCATGGGTAAATTTAGCAATATTCTCCACATCACGATTAGCCTGAAATAGGAAAAAACTTAAAATTTTGGATTTTTTTTCCTGTAAAATCTGTAAGGGGCCTACTGGGCCGCAACGGCCACTATCTCACCTTACATGGAGGAAGTACACCGAGACCAATTTCTCAGCAATACTCACAAAATCTTCATTATAGGATATCCTTTTCTCAGCATAAATTCTTCACACACAAATTCTACATACAAGGTAGCTACTGTATAAGGATAGACAGAAGAGAAAGGTTAACTGGGCAATTCAGCACACTGTCACCTCCATGGCAGGGCTCAATAAATTCCCCCCTTCATGGTAGGGCTGGATAACTCCCCCTCCTGGCTGGCTCGCCAAATATAAGGGGCCTGCATAATAAAGATTTTGTGAGTATTGCTGAGAAATTGGTCTCTGAGTATTTCCTCCGTGTAAGGTGATATAGTGGCCCTTGCAGCCCACTAGGCCCCTTACATTTGGTCAGTAGGCCCCTTACAAATAAATAGTGTGTCCTGTTGCTCAGTGATGCACATTATTTATCAAGAGGCACACTAGGGGTGTGTATACCAAAAAAATTGAATGTACTCATTTGTACTCATTTTAAACAATTTTTTCCCAATTTTAAGAATATTTTGTGTTACCTATTCTTTTATTGTGTGTGCATTTGTATGTATGCTAGAATTTAAAAGTGCAAATCGATTCTACATGCATTAATTTGTTGTTGTTGTTAAGTGCCGTTGAGTCGGAGTCGACTCATGGCGACCCTCTGGATAGCTATCCTAAATTGTGTTCGGTCTTGAGTCAGGCGGCTCATTGTTGACAGACTGGTACCCATAGCTGCTGTTATTGTATCGATCTATCTCATTGCTGGCCTTCCTCTTTTGCGTTGACCTTCTATCTTGCCAAGCAGGATGTCTTTCTCTAATGATCTCTCTCTTCGCATGATGCGTCCAAAGTATGAAAGTCGAAGTCTTGTCATCTGAGCTTCTAAAGAAATCTTAGGTTTGATCTCCTCTAGTACTGACTGGTTTGTTCTTCGGGCAGTCCATGGTATACAAAGTATTCTCCGCCAGCACCATAATTCAAAGGCATCAATTTTTTTCCTGTCTATCTTTTTCACTGTCCAGCTTTCACATCCATATGATGTTATTAAAAATACCATGGCCTGAACAAGTTGAATCTTTGTATGGAGAGAGACATCTCTGCTCTTGAGAATCTTATCTAGGTCTTTCATAGCCATTCTGCCAAGAGCAATGGGTCATCTGATTTCTTGACTGCTTATTGCTTCTTTATTGATAGTTGATCCAAGTACGTTAAAGTTGTTCACGATTTCAATTTCTTCTCCTTCAACGATGAACCTGTTGATTATGCCAGTCGTCATGATCTTTGTCTTCTTTACATTAAGGTGCAGGCCCATTTTGAGACTATGTTCTTTGACTGTGAGAAGCAAATGTTTCAGATCATCTTCACTTTCAGCCAGTAATGTGGTATCATCAGCATAGCGAAAGTTGTTGATGAGTCTTCCACCAATCTTCACACCTCTGTTGTCTTCATACAATCCTGATTCTCTGATGATTTGTTCTGCATATAAATTAAACAGGTAGGGGGGAAGTATGCAGCCTTGTCTTACACCTTTGCTTATTTTAAATCATTCTGTTTCTCCTTGTTCCGTTTGAACTGTTGCTTCTTGATCAATGTACAGATATGATCAGGTGTTCTGGTATACCCATGCTTCTTAATGTGGCCCAGAGTTTCTCATGGTTTACACAGTCAAAAGCCTTGCTATAGTCGATAAAGCATAAATAGATATCCTTTTGGTATTTTTTAGTCTTTTCAAGGATCCATCTCACATCCTCAATGATGTCTCTCGTTCCTCGCCCTTTCCTGAAACCTGCTTGCACTTCAGGTAGTTCTTGTTCCAGATATGGTTGTAGTCTCTTTTGAATAATCTTCAGTAGAATCTTGCTGGCATGTGGGATCAGAGCGATTGTGTGATAATTTCCACAGTCAGTTGTATCACCTTTCTTTAGTATTGGTATAAACACAGATCTTTTCCAGTCAGTTGGCCATGATGTTGTCTTCCATATTTCTTGGCAGAGCCTTGTACGTACGGTAACAGCTGCATCAGATTGCTGTAATACTTCTATGGGAATGCTATCAATGCCTGGTGCTTTGTTCTTTGATAAGGCTTTCAATGCTGCTTCAACTTCTTCTTTCAACACCAATGGTTCCCGATCATAATCCTGCTTTTATTGTGGTAACTTGCTGTTCCATGTTCCTCTTCTTCTCATATCTGTTTGACTGTCTCTGTCCTCTTTTCTGTCTTTTCATATAAATGGCGTTCCTTTCCTTTTTCCTCAAATGAAATAGCATTGTAAACCGCTCTAATGCCCCTGGCCTGAGCGGTATATCAAATTCAAATAAACATAAACATAAACATACAGGTTGAAACGGTTGTTGGTCCACTTTATCTTTATCATATAAAAACTCTGTATATTCCTTCCACCTTTTCTTGATCTTCTCAGCATCATTCAACATAGAACCTTGAGCATCTTGTAACATTCCAATTCGAGGCTGGAACTTTTTCTTTAACTCTCATAGCTTTAGGAAAGTCGATCTTGTTCTTCCTCTAATAGTTACTGCTTCTATTTCCTTGCATGTGTCGTTGTAGTACTTTTTCTTGTCCTGTCTTGCTGCACATTGGAAATCTCTGTTGAGTTCTGTTATTGTCTTTCTTTATCCTCTGGCTTTAGCTTCTCTGCGTTTCTGGGCAATTTTCAGAGTTTCTTCCATCATCTATTTTGGCCGTTTTTGCTTTTTCACCTTTTGTAGGGACTTCTCGCTTTCTTCCAACAAAACCTTCTTGATGTCATTCCATAACTCTTCTGGAGCTCTGTCATTTGTATCTAAAGCAGCAAATCGATTTTGCAGGCAGTCTTTAAATTCCAGTGGTATATTCTCAAGGTCATATTTTGCTGCATTCGTGAGTGGTTTGCTCTTTTTCAACTTTAGCTTGAGTTTGCATACTAGTAGTTGATGATCTGTACCACAGTCAGCTCCAGGTTTTGTCTTTGTTGATGTTATAGAACTTTTCAATCGTTGACTTCCACAGATGTAGTCAATTTGATTTTTATACAATCCATTGGATGAAGTCCATGTGTACAGTCGCCGCTTGTGTTGATGGAAGAAGGTGTTTGAGATGAATAGATCGTTGGTCTTGCATAATTCTATCAGTCTTTCTCCAGCTTCATTTCTGTTGCCAAGTCCATATTTTCCAACTACTTTGCCATCTTCTTTGTTACCAACTTTTGCGTTCCAGTCACCCATGACTATCAGGATATCCTGTTTGCATGTTCTGTCAATTTCAAAAGATGACCTGAGCACACCATTAACCCGCATTGTTAACGAATCCCTCAACCAAGGACGCATGCCGGATCTCCTCAAAACCTCAATCATCCGACCAACCCTAAAGAAACACAACCTGGATCCCCTTGAACCCACCTCCTACAGACCTATAGCAAGCCTCCCATTCACCGCCAAACTCATTGAGAAGGTAGTCCAGAGACAACTCCAAGAACATTTAGATGCTAACAACATATTGGACCCACAACAACATGGCTTTCGCCCACTCCACGGAGTCGAGACCGTCATGACGTCGTTAATGAACACCCTCCTCATGGGAACTCAAGCCAAGCACTCTGGATATGCCATGATCTTCCTGGACATATCAGCTGCCTTCGACACCATCTCCCACAACATCCTCATACACAGACTACAAGCAATCGGCATCAAAGACAACGTACTCCAATGGTTCCGCTCCTACCTGACCAATAGACAACAACTGATCCGCACAAACCTATCAACCTCCCCCCCGTTCCAGCAACACCAGGGAGTACCCCAAGGATCCACATTATCAGCCATGCTCTTCAACATCTACCTGCAACCACTCTGCTCAATCATACGCACATACAACATTAACTACCATATCTATGTGGACGACATCACAACATCAAACCCAACCAATAAGCACCTATCAGAATGCTTCACCGAGGTATCCAGCTGGCTACAAAAGAACAACCTATCCATCAACATAAAGAAAACCGAAGCCCTCATAGTAACAAAGGACCCAGACTTCACACCACCTACACACCTCGACATTGGAACCACAAAAATACAAATACAACCACAAATAAGATACCTGGGAATCATCATAGACCAAGCACTCACACTCAATCAACAGATCAAAAAAAACACCGCAACAATCTACCACAAAGCTAAAAGAGTACAACGCCTCAGACCTCTTCTTGAACCACAGGACTTCAGAACAGTGATGCAAGCCCTGATACTCCCCCACATGGACTATTGCAATATAATATACCATGGACTCCCAGCCACTCATACCAACCCACTTCGAACTGCCTTAAACACCACAGTAAGAATTATCAAGAATGCAAAAAAACAGGACCATATCACCCCAGTCCTGAGGGAGCTACACATACTCCCCCTAGAAGCAAGAATCAAATACAAATCCGCCCTACTCACCCACAAAGCTCTCTACCAAACTCAAACCTCCCAGCTCCGCACCCTCCTGCCTCAGCCAGCCCACAGCAGGACAACCAGACAAACCATCAATAACTCCCTCACCATCCCACACAAAAGAACGAAATACAATCAACGGACCTGCAACAGAGCCTTCGAACTATATGCACCATCCCTCTGGAACTCTCTACCAAATCACATCAGAAGCAACACAGACCTCTTATCCTTCAGAAAAAAACTTAAAACTGCACTATTCCAAGAATTCCTCGGACCAGAGACAAGCACCCACCACTGACTCCCTCCCATCCACCATATTTGTCCCCCTGAACAAATGTCATATGTAACCATAACACAATGTCTATGTCTACGTCCCAAGTAATTGTTAAGAATCATTATTGTTGGCCACCAGGTGACGGCCCCAAACCCTTGTAATTGATTATTGTACGTTCCACCGCTTTGACCCGGTGAAAAGCGGGATATAAATGCAGCTAAATAAATAAATAAATAAAATACTTGTTCATAGAACTCTTCAATTTCATTCTCTTCTGCAGCTGTTGTTGGGGCATATACTTGAATTATAGTTGTGTTGATAGGCATTCCTCGTAGACGAATAGAGATTAAGCATTCGCTGACTGCATTGTATTTCATTACAGTTCTTGCAAGTTTCTTCTTTATTATAAATGCAACACCATTTCTTCTTTGTCTTTCATTTCAAGCATAGTAGACCATGTGATCATCTGATGCAAAGTGCCCGATGCCATTCCATTTCAGTTCGCTGACACCCAACAGATCAAGTTGTACACGTTCCATTTCATTCTTGACCACCTCCATCTTCCCTTGGTTCATGCTTCGTATGTTCCATGTTCCAATGCATAAGACATCTTTACAGCTTCTGACTCTCATTTCATGCGCAGCTACATCAGCAGTCAGACGTCCCGAGCGCTTTGATCCAACCACATCATAAATGCTGGCTTTACTCTGAAAAGTCTTCAGCTCTTCCCCAGTAGCTAGTTGAGTGCCTTATGACCTGGGGGTCTCATCTTCCAGCACTATAGCACAATTTGTTTTGTTGTAACTATCCATTGGGTTTTCATGGCAAGATACAGAAGTAGATTGCTGGGCCTTTCTTCCGTGCAGTTTAAGTTTGGTGTTGTTGCCGTTGTCACAGAAATGTGATCCTCCACCGTCAACACTATCCCATTCTGCTGATGGATTAATTTGTGATGGACCCTAAAGTGACTGACTGGGTTAGAAATTGGTTGAGTGGGAGGTGACAAAGAGTAAAGGTAAATGGAGTTCACTCTGAGGAGAAGGAAATTACCAGTAGTGGGCCACAGGCATCTGTCCTTGATCTGATTCTTTTTAACATCTTTGTTAGTGATATTGCAGAAGGACTGTTGGGTAAGGTTTGCCTCTTTGCGGATGATGCAAAAATCTGCAATACAAGTAGAGTAGACATCCAGGAAGGAGTAAACATGAGGAGGGATCTAGCTAAGCTTGAAGAAAGGTCAAGAATTTTTAATGCTAAAAACTGGAGGGTCATGCACTTGGGCTGCAAAAATCCAAGAGAGCGGTACAGTGTAGGGAGCGAAGTACTTCTGTCCACCTGGGTGTGATTGTTGCTGATGATCTTAAAACAGCTAAACAGGTAGAAAAGGTGATGGCGAAAGCCAGAAGGATGCTTGGGCGCATCGGGAGAGGATGGCCAGCAGAAAAAAGGAGGTGATAGTGCCTCTGTATAAGTCTCTGGTGCAACCTCATTTGGAGTATTGTGTGCAATTCTGGAGACCGCACCTTCAAAAAGATATAAACAGGATGGAGTCAGTGCAGAGGGTGGCTATAAGGACAGACTTAAAGATCTTAATATGTATGCATTAGGGGAAAGGTGGGATAGAGGAGATATGATAGAGACATTTCAATACCTCCATGGCATAAACGCACAAGGAGAGCCTCTTTCAATTGAAAGAGTTATGATGTACCTGCTTATTTTAAGAAATATGCATGTATATGCATAAAAGAAACAAACAAACAAATAAAATACCTCAACAGTATAGCAAGCATAAGTCTTTAAACCTAATCAGTTTTATACATATTTCTTATTTCTTTTCCATTCACTGCATCCAAAATATATGGAAGTAGATGAAGCATCAAAATTTGGGAGGTCTCTAGGGTCACCAAACCTAGCAATCAATGTTCCTGTTGTTAAATGCTGTTGAGTTGTTGACTCATGGCGACCCTCTGGATAGTTGTTCTAAACTGTGTTCGGTCTCCAATCAGATGGCACGTTGTTGATAGAGTGACATTCATAGCTGTTGTAATTGTATCGATCAATCACATTGCTGGCCTTCTGCTTTTGTGTTGACCTTCTACCTTGCCAAGCATAATGTCTTTCTCTAATGATCTCTCTCTTCACATGATGTGTCCAAAGTATGAACGTCAAGTCTTGTCATTTGAGCTTCTAAAGAAAGCTTAGCTTTTATCTCCTCTAGTACTGACTGGTGTGTTCTTCGGGCAGTCCATGATATACACCGTATTCGTCGCCAGCACCATAATTCAAAGGCAGTGATTTTCTTCCTGTCTATCTTTTTCACGGTCCAACTTTCACATCCATATGATGTTATTGAAAATACCATGCCTTGAACAAGTCAAAACTTTGTATGGAGAGAGACATCTCTGCTCTTGAGAATCTTGTCGAGGTCCTGCATAGCCATTCTGCCAAGAGCAATGTGTCATCGGATTTATTGACGGCTTGTCATTTCTTTATTAATAGTTGATCCAAGTTGGTTAAAGTTGTCAACTATCTCAACTCTATCAACGATGAACTTATTGATTTTGCCAGTTGTCAGGATCTTTGTCTTCTTTGCATTACGATGCAAACCCATTTTAAGACTATGTTCCTTGATCTTGAGAAACAAATGTTTCAGATTGTCTTCACTTTCAGCCAGTAGTGTGGTATCATCAGCACAGCGAATGTTGTTGATGAGTCTTCCACCGATCTTCACACCTCGGTTGTCTTCATTCAGTCCTGCTTCTCTGATGATTTGTTCTGCATATAAATTAAACAGGTAAGGGGAAAATATGCAGCCTTGTCATACATCTTTGCTCATTTTAAGCCATTCTGTTTCTCTTTGTTCCATTTGAACTGTTTCTTCTTCATTAATGTAAAGGTTTTGCAAGAGAACTATCAGGTGTTCTAGTATACCCATGCTTCTTAATGTGGCCCAGAGCAATCAATACTCTCCCTTCATTCTCATCATCAGTTCATCTAGCATACACTGTTAAAAATCATATTTATTAATTAGTCTTTTTAAAAATGTATCTGAAAGTATGAGTACATGTGTGTGGGAGCAGCCTCTTAAAATCACTGCTCCCTATCTGCCCTGTTGCCCCAGCCCTCCCTATTCATTCTCCCTGCATCGTTAGCCCATGACATCAGATCTTCCTGAAACCCCCTTTACATTCAATAACTCCATCAAGAATATCCCCTTACATCCAGAGCCCCCTATCAAGAATATCCCCTCACTCCCATCCCCAGTCTTACCTGGGTCTCTGGCATATTTGGGGGGAGCAGGAGCAATATCCAGTTGCTCCAGCTCTTGATCTTCCTTGTTCCAGGTTAAAAATGAAACCCGTTACCCCTTTCAGCAATCTTACAGTATTAAGGTATCAGGCTGCCAAATAAGCGTCTGACTCCTAGCAGTAATACTGCGAGATTACCACCAGGGATCATGGGCACTAATTTTGAATCCAAAACTAAAGGAGTAGGAATGACCCTTGTAAGGCTGGAAATGGGATCCAGTTGATGGTGGAGCTTTCAAGGGGATCTTGTGGGGGGGGGGGAAGAGGGTGTTATTCCCATCTTTCTTGGTGGGAGGGGTCAAATGTCTGGGGAGAGGTTCTTGATGAGGCGGATTGGGGTTCTTGATGGGAGGAACAGATGACAGGGGAAGAGAGGTCTTTGTGGATGTCTAGTTGAGCTTTTAAGGAGCATCTGATGCCGTAAGGTGGGGGGATTGGGGGGGTGATTGGGGGGGGGGACCTGTACAGCTGGCTGGGGGAGCTGGAGTGTGCATGCAGATCACGAGCAGAAGGTTTAAAAAGTTGTTTCCAGAGACATGTGGGGTGGTGTTGTCAGGTTGTTTTCTCCTTCTGTAGTTTTTTAGCATCACTGCTCTTGCTGGACAGGAGAAGACATCAACGTGTAGTTATGAGTGTCATTTGATGCATTTTCCAAGAGGCTGTGCATTTGGCAGAGCATCTTGGTAAATACAGTGGGAATTTTCCATGTCATGACCTAGACATCAGGCTTCCCCTCTCCAAGCCTCATCTAACTTCCGTCTGAATGTCTCTTTTTGAAGCAGTGAAAGGCAAAAAAAAAAAAGAAAGAAAGAAAAAGAGATATGAGGATGAAGGGAATAAATGTCAGAGGGGAGCACTAGTGATTTCCTTTTCACCAGTAATACGTTCACAGTTAACAGAAAAGCCTGAATCAGATACTGACTACTCTGTGCCAAATGAATCAGCCAGAGATAGAGTTCAGCAGCAGAGGAAAATGTTTCCACAACAGCAGTGACAGAAATCCAAATTATGGGCCCCCAAGAAACAATTTTTAAAGGGCCCCCAAAGCAAGGGAAGTCCACTTCAGAAGATATGGGAGCGCTTGCAAGTGGGCTCCTTTCTTCCTTGACCCCCCTTGCACTGCAGGGGCCACTCGATCAGAATTTACACCACTGCACGGTAATAAAGGGTGTGTCTCTACAACCAGGGCCGGCGCAACCATTAGGCGAACTAGGCGATCACCCAGGATACCAGTGGTCCAGGGGCAGGCCTCTCCGGGAACCACAGCAGCAGCAATGGCCTCAAACAGCCCTGCAGTGCTTACCTTAAAACATTGGTGCTATGGGGCTGTTTGTTTCTACTCTCTCCAACGCCTGATGCCAGCTTCCTGTTTACATGGGTGCCTCATTTCCTTGCATGGCCCTGTCTACAACAAAGGATGGAGAGGAAGAGGTTTCCATGGTGGAAGAGCAGGTTGCACAGCAAAGGAGCAAGCTACATGAAGAACGATCTGGGCAATTAATGTCACACAACAGCCCTGTCCAGACAAAACCGTTGCTAGTTATTCTAGTCATCCAAAGGAATGGCTGATTGACGATGAAAACTAACAGAACTATTTTTCAACAAAGTACTCAAAATGCCGATTTCTCTGCTTTTGAGAGAAAATATAAAAGCACAAGCAGGAGCTTAAAGGAGCATGTCTATTAAAGAAAAAGAAATAGATGCGTACTATCAAGAGAATGGTTAGTGTACTCTCCTTCTATGGGATTTCTTTACTGCAATTGCTCAAAATTGTTCTCCAGGAAACTGCTGTCACTTCTAGATTCAAGACTGGGTAAAACAGTTCCAGTTGCTTATGTGATCTGGAGAATTTAACAGATCATTGCAGGGTTGTGCGTGGCATATGTTCACTTAAGATATGTTGATGCACGATTCAAATTTAGTTCATTGACTCAATGCAGAAAGGAAATATTGGTGAGGTGTCTTTAAACATATAGGGGGTCAATATTTAAAAAAGCACTTAGACATTCAGCGTTGTGCTGAACACCTAAGTGCTGTATTTTTTTTAAATACAGCAGCATTATATTGTATGCATAGTGGAATATTAATATTCTGCTGTACATATAACACTATGAGGGTCATTTTGGAAGCAGTATTCATGCTTTGGACATCTGAAAATGGGCATAAAGATATCCAAAGCAGAGAGATATCTCCGGAGCCATTTAGAAGCCGGGTCTGGGGATGTCCAAGTCTGAACAGGGGCATTCCCAGGAACCTGGTCATCCCCACCTGATCTCAAACATAGTCTACGTCTGGCGCTGCGTCTAAGTTTAGACCTGTTCCAGGCATGAACAGGCATCTGAAGAATGCTCTTTTTGGCTGAAAATATCCAGAGGGAGTAGAGAAGATAGTGCTCCATCACCCCCTTACTCAGCATAATCATAATGATAGCAGCAGTGGAATTTGAACACTGTTTTCCCTGGTCCTAGCCCACAACGCTTACCATTAGGCTAATCTTAGATGATGTCTAGGTTCTGAAATACCATTATGGGGATGTCTATGTAGCCGCCAACACAGACGTCCATATCGGGCATGTCCATGATTGTGAAATCATGTCTGAACTGGATATACATGTATACTTATATGTATAACTTGTATATTCAGCAGCACTAGCTATACATATAGTGCCGCTGAATATAGGAATAGCTTGAAACCTCTAGATTAGACATTTTAAATTGCTCATCAGATGTTTTAATGAATATTGACCTCACAGCTGCTGCTGTTCAGTTCCTAGCTGCCAGGGAGGTTGCCTTTTCATGGTGGTGGTGAACTGTTGCCGTCCTCACATAAAGGTAACTTTTGAGTGCTTAGAATTAATCAATCAGTCTCTTTGACAGAGCTTTTAGCCAAATATGGAAATGCTGGCAGGGAAAGCACTAATTATTGTCCCTATAATCTGTGACAAATTCAGGCAACCTAATGTAAAATTACATCCTTGCTGCTTATGTCAAAGATTCAAAAAAGCACACATTTTATAAAGGCAACTTCGGCATCTATGCAGGTCCCGTCCAGCCTTTAAGTAAATTAGGCGGCTGTCTAGGACAGCAACTTCTGGAGGGTGGCAAAGAATAGGGCTTTTAAAGCTAAACAATAGATTTTGATAGCCAGGGGAGCATAGGGTTGCCAACTGACTCCAGATGTGCCTGACAGGTTTGATCCAGTCCTGGGTTTACCCCATTGCATGCAGGAACTTGTCGTTTTCTATTTCCTATGGAATGCAATGAAGAAAGTAGAACTAAATGTCCCTGAATGCAATGGGGTAAACCCAGGACTGGATCAAGCCTGTTGGGCACATCTGGAGCCAGTTGGCAACCCTAGGGGAGCATAAGGCTTAAGGTATACTCCTGCATGGAGGAGTGGCCTAGTGGTTGGGGCAAGGTACTTTAGGCCAGAAGGTTGGGGGGTTCAAATTCCACTAAAGAACAGCAACCTTGGGCCAGAAGGACTGGAGTTTCTAGTCCCACAGGTGCTCCTTGTGGTCTTGGGCAAGCCACTTAACCTTCCATAGCCCATGTTCCCTGTAAAATAGTTATTTCCAAGTTATAATGCCCTGTTCAATGTAATTTCAGTTTGTTAAATGTAAACCACACTGATGCAGAATAGCAAGGTATATAAGAGAATGTAAATTAAATAAATAAGGTTTGCCTAGGACAGTAACACCTTGAACCAATTCTGAGGCCAGCCCTGCACTATGTGATTTTTATATGATAGGCACCCAGAACTATTTCCAGTAGTGCATAAATTCTTATACACAAATTTACACTTTTTTCTGAGGAAGCTGTAAATGTGTGCAGCACACTTCTGTATGGAAATTTCCAACATTTAGCCAGACTAGAGGAGTAGCCTAGTGGTTAGGGCAACAGCCTGGGACCCAAAAGACCAATGTTCAAATCCCAGTCATATTCTTTATGGCCTTGTGCAAGTCACTTACAATCTAAGTCTGTAGCTGAGGCAGTAGAGGTTAAGCCCTCTGAGAACAGGGAAATATCCCACTTCTTTGTTGCGAGGACATCTATGTGGACGCCAACATGGGCGTCCACATCAGGGGCATCTATGTATTTAAATTCAGGCAGAAACATAGAAGTCTTTGGTGTTTTTCTGCATGTTTTGTCCTGGAGGTCCCAGATAACATGCCAATGACAGTGTTCTATAATCAATATGCATACTTATGTGCTTCACCTACACACTGCCCATATGCACATTCACAATGAGCGTTTGCATAGTGTAAAGAACCCAGATACCTTTACCATAGTCTGTATTTTCCAAGGCCACTTCCACATGTGTGTAACTAAAACACCATGATTTAGGCATGTTCTTCTTCCTAAATCTAGATGGCTCCTTATAAAATGAACCCCATTATGTCATCTGTGACTGTTTAGTGCAGGAACCGCAATCATGCAATGAAACCTGCAAAGAATTATAGGATCATTCTTTGAATATCTGCAAGTTTGAGCAGCTGGGGATCATTTAAAAGAGCGCTATGAAGAGGACTTAGAGAAAGACCTTATGGGTCAATTTTTTTTTAGATCTAGACCCAATGGACACATATCCTAATGTGGACATATGCCTTTGAATGTGTGTAACTGTTCAGAGAGAGGTTATTTAGTTTGTTGAAAAGTGTGAAAAACGTCCTCTGCTCAGCAGTGAAGGAAATAAAACTATATACATTTGAATTATTGACGATTAAGACCTTCTTGGATTCTGATGATGCCACTGAAGAGTTTAACAGAAAAAGGGAAGCTGCTTTAAAGTTTTGAGCAAATAACATTTCTAAGCCAACAGTTTTGCAGTTCAGATTTATTTCTTCAATATCACTGCAAATTCAGATTTGCCTATATTAACATGAAATAATTAACTGCAGAGCATAATATCATGGCAATAACTTTATACACCATTTTGATATTTATGTCACAACATAAGTATGTAAAATGATTCTTATAAAACTACCTCAGGCATAAAAGTATTGCATAGTGGCATGTGCGTTAACTTAGAGATGCCAAGGGTAAACCATCCCAAAGAGTGAGATGTACAGCCCCAGGGAGTAAGATTAAAGTCCAGAGAGAGAGATTTTTTCAGATGATGCATCCAAGGTATAAATCTAGAAAAATATAAACATAGTATTGATTTTCAAATGAAAAAAAAATGATATATAGTTTTCTTTGCCGTCTCTAAAAGGATATAGACGTGGAGCTTGATTCCCATAGGGGCATGTCAGGGATGTCCAGATGGCCCCAGGCAGGATGAGCCTGTTTGGACCTGATTCTGGTCTGCGGAAACAAAATGTTTCCGCGGCAGCCAGAATTGGGCCTGAGGATGCCCAGCATCCTGAGGACAGCCCGGCATGCTGCTGCTTGCCTGCGGGGACGCCTTCCCCGCAGGCTCCCTTGGCTGTCGCGGCTCAGTCTCCCTTCTTCCCCGCCACCCGACTCATAGCTGGAAAGTCGGGACCCATCTGTACCCAACCCCGGCCGGGGGGAGGGGGAATCCCTGGCCCCGATTGTACAAAAAATGCTGCTCGTCCCCACGGGCCCGGCCATCTTGCCCTCCAGGTGGTCTGTTACATAATTTAATTCCTAGTGTTCCCATGATTATGGAGGTTCAAAAATGTATTTGCACAAGATGGTACGTTTAGGTTTTATTATGTTTAATTAGCATAGCATTATTTTTAGTATTCTATAATAATGAGAGTTTATATAGGTGAGGTGTGAAATCAAGTGGAAACAATAAATTATAGATGGGGACCCAATGTGCTTACAGTATTTGCTTAGAACCCACTGAAGGGTTAATCCTGCTCTGAAAACGCATAAAATACAGTAAGCACACTCTATGAAACATTTATAGTCACATTGTTATAAAATGACCTCCTACAGACAAAGGTAGAACTCATGACTTTCCAGTTTAGTGATTGGAAATGTTATTAATTTATGTGATCTTATATAATGCCTTTCCATCATCCAGGCGGTTTACATTAAACCAAGGACCTAGAACTATTACATAGAACACAGTGTTAGAAACTGAACCATAAACTAGATTACATTTAACATTACACGCTGGTCGATGTCTGGTTTTCCAGTGTGCAATCCTGAGGACTCTGTATTTTGCACAGTACAGAAGGAAATGATTTTCTGTTCTCCAAGCTCTGCATATAGAGTTTGACTTCTTAGAGTTTCTGCTTCTAATCTGTGATTACTTATTTTGTATTTGAGGCTCTCTCTGCATTTTGCAAGCATGACAGAAGTAAGATATTCTGTTAGGGCCCAATTCCATCCCGGACGAAGATCCTCTCTGTACATCTGGTCTGTCCCCGGCTAACTCAGTCAAGGCTCTTCTATGGAGCCACAGCGCTATGGTGTCATGTTGCCATGGCACCAGGGCTCCACTGAAGAGCCGCGATGCCGACCACTGCAAAATAAAGCGAATTCCCCACAGCTCACCCCCTGATCCTCCGCCCCCCCCCCCCGCCCCGGCAGTACAATAAAGTAACCTCCAGGGAAATTATTCCATCTCGGATATGGAATAACTTTCCCGTACATGTCGCCGGCAACCGCCCAGACTGCCTAGACTCCGCCCCTGAGCCGCCCCTTCCCCAACCCCATCTAACTTCCCCGCACAACCAGCGGAGAAGTTAGTCACAGCTGGGAGAAGGCGCAAATAGTCCCGCAGGATCAGAATCGTGAACAGTCCTGCACATGCAGGACAGCCCCCGGCTAACTTAGTCAAGGCTCCTCAATGGAGCCGTGGTGCTATGGCGTCATGTGGCCATGGCACCGTGGCTCCATTAAAGAGCCGTGATGCCGGCCATCTGAAAAAGGGGTTTATTCCCTGCAGCCCAACCCTCAGGGTCAGGCTGTGGGGAATAAACCCTGGCTCCCCCTGCCCCATCCATGTCCCGGGCTGTTCAGAAAATCACGTCCAGGGAAGTTATTTCACCTCGGAGGTGGAATAACTTCCCCGGACATTTCGCCGGCCCTGGATGTACAGGGCCGACATTAGAATTGGTCCTGTATGTCCAGGGTTGGCGACTGCCCACTACCCACCCAGACTCCACCCCCGGGTCACTCCTTCCCCGCCCTGTCTAACTTCCCCGCACAACCGGCAGGGAAGATAGTCAGGGGCAGGAGCCAACACGAATAGCGGGGATGGACGTTCCATCGGGCTGTCCATTCCTGCTATTCATAGCTCAGAATAATCCCCTTAGTATTTAGTTTCTGTGACTGGAATATTTTTCTTTTTGTACAGGATTTTGTTTTACTTCTAAAGCACTTTCTAATAGAGTTTGAGTTGTTGTTACTAAGCTGACTCCAGAATATGTGCATTACGCACGTCACCTATGAAGGCATAATTGTATATTTCTATAGTTGTACCTGTTTATATATCAATAAAAATAAACATTAAAAAATCAGTTGAGTGGTGGAGTTGAATTCCATACTGATATAAATTGTTTATTTCTATTATGTAAAGGTCTTGTTTTAGGTGGGACCATGGTAAGAGGACATGCAAATTTGGCTCGGTTTTTGTGCCTTTTAAAATTATCCACCCTAGTCAAAACATTGGAGGGGACCATCTGTCTGTACCCTTTGTACCATGATGAGAAGCAGGGTGCCCCATCTCTCTTTTTCATCCCCCCCAAACAAGTGAGCAAGCGCCGATGTGCAGTAGCATCTACTGTACCTTTCCACTCTTCGTATTCCTAACATTTAGCTGTGCTCCTTTCTTAATCTTTTCTTTAGTACATACTTATAGAAGACTTATCATACTGGGTCAGACCAAAGGTCCATCAAGCCCAATATCCTGTTTCTAACAGTGACCCATTCAGCCGGATGGATCCCAAAAGGTAGACAGTTTCCCTGCTGCTTATCCCCAGAAAAAGTAGTGGATTTCCCCAAGCTCACCTTAATAACGCCTCGTGAACCTCTCTTTCAGGAACTCGTCGAAACCATTTTTTAAGCCCAGCTACACTAACAGCTTTTAATGCATCCTCCAGTGAGAAATTCCAAAGCTTACTTACAAACTGAGTGAAAAAAATATCTTCTCCGATGTGTTTTAAATTTACTACTTAATAGCTTCATTGAGTGTCTCCTAGTCGTACCTTTTCAAAGAGTCAACAACCGATTCTCATTTACCTTCCTATTCTACGTATTATTTAATAGACCCAGGGCCGGCCCATCCACTAGGCAAGCTAAGTGGCCGCCTAGGCTGGCTGGTCTGGTTGGGCGGCGGCAGCAATAGCTGACTGGGGCGTCAGCTCGAGGGGGTGGTGAGGCCTGGCCTTCTTCCTAGGGTGGTAGAAACTCTTGGGCCAGCTCTGAATAGACCTCTATCGTATCTCCCTTCATTTATCTCTTCTCCAAGCCAAAGACCCTAGACTCTTTAGCCTTTGCTCATAGGAGCAACATTCCATCCTCATTATCATTTTCATCACCCTTCTCTGTACCTTTTCTTATTCCTTTACAGTATATCTTTTTTGAGATGTGGTGACCAGAATTATACACAATACTCAATGTGCAGTTGCATCATAGAGCGATACAGAGGAATTATGATATTCAGTTTTATTCTCCATTTCTTTCCTTATAATTCTTAGCATTGTATTTGCTTTCTTGGCTGCCACTGAACACTGAACAGAGGATCTCAACACATCAGTCCCTACGTTTTCTTGGGTAGTGACTCCTAATGTGGAACCTTGCATTGTTAGCTATAGTTTGAATTGTTTTTCCCTACGTGCATAACTTTGCACTTGTTCATATTAAATTTCATCTGGTGGGGGAGGATGCTTTGTGTTATTTCACTTGTTGGGGACTGAGATGATGAAAACAAAGGGAGTGAAATGCTTTTGAGTCTAAAATGAGGCTCTCTCATATAGCCAGTTTGTGTTTTCCTAGCAAAACATCTCTGTAGGTCAAAAGACCACTTCATGCTCCTCAGATTGACACAGAACTGACAGAAAGCCTTAGAAACTGCAACTCTAGATCTAGTTCAGACAAAAAAATAGAGCTTAAGCAATGACATCAATTATAAAATTAAACGCAGTAGATGAGGGGGCAAGTATTCATATAATGGGAATTGTATGTTCATACTTAGAAACGGGGATGAGGAAGTTGCAAAGGAGATTTGTGTGGCCTACAGTTGTTTAGGGTTTTTTCAATTATTTAAAGAACTGCAGTTTTTGCAAAAAGCATACTTTGCACATTTTGTTTCGATATTTGATACACTTGCCATCTGCACAAGAACACTGTTGCATTTTGAACACTCACATTGTAACATCATCAATGGGGCCGCGGCTCCGATATGGAGTCCGCTACGGCCGTTTAGTAAACATACCCCTAAGATTGCGACCTTCATGTGACCAAAACCACTACTGTTCATTATTAAAAATAAATGCTGATCTGTAATACATCTGTAATACATCTGTAATACATCTGTAATACATCTGTAATACAATATTAGCAGTTAAAAGGTAGACAATGAAGTTAGTATGTTATTTACACCATTGTCCACTATTGTGAAAATAGCGTATAGTTCTCTGAGAGGAAACTGCATTTTTGTTACTTTTGGAAGTTGTACAAAGAATTCTGACAAGTGCCAAAAATGAACTAAATTATGGTGTTTACATTTTTTTGAATAAATTGTGTGTACAATTTTTATGTAAAATATTTTAGATGATGCAAGATGAAATAAGATGGGAGATTTAGAATATATAGCACTAAATGAGAGGTTAGATATGATTGGTATCTCAAAGACATGGTGGAAGGAGGACAACCAGAGGGACACTGTGATACCTGGGTGCAAATTATATCATAATGATAGAGCAGTTCAAATCGGTGGAGGGTTGCACTCTATGTTAGAGAGGACATTGAGTTACAAAGAATTCAAGTTTTGCAAGAAACAAAATACACTGCAGAATCTCCATGGATTAAAATTCCTAACACAATTCCTAACACAATTCAGAAAAAGTCTCAAACACCACCTCTTCTTAAGCTATTTCCCAATTTAGTTTTGCACAAGAGAAACTATACACCCATACTCAGGTCAAGTAAACTTCAACTGTGATTAATGTATATAGACTATTGTATATAGTTACATAGTGTACATAGTTTCCCTTTATTACCAAGTTCAATTTCCTGTTACTTGTAAAATGCACTACAGTTTTCTGTATGTATATGTTTAGTTCAATGTAAACTGCGCTGATGATAATAGTGCGGTATATAAGAAATGTTAAATAAAATAAAATAAATAAAATAAAATGGGGAAGGGGAAGGTGATGGTGATGACAGTGGGGATATACTATTGACCGTCTAGCCAGAATGAACAAATGGATGATGAAATGCTCAAAGAAATCAGGGAAGCTAACAAAAGTTACAGCACAGTAATAATACTGGGTGATTTCAATTACCCCAGTGTCAACTGGGTCAATGTCACGGCAGGACATGCAAGGGAGATAAAGTTTCTAGATGAAATAAATGATTGCTTCTTGGAATAGCTGGTTCATGAACCAACAAAAGGGGAAGCCATTTTGGACCTAGTCTTTAGTCAAACACAAGATCTGGTGCAAGAGATAAGGGTGTTGGGGCCACTTGGCAATAGTGATCATAGCACGATCGTGTTTGATTTAATAAATGGAGGATGGATGGCAAGGAAATCCAAAGTACTATCTTTTAACTTTCAAAAGGGAGACTATGATAAAATGAGGGAAATAGTTAAGAAAAACCTAAAAGGAGCAGTTGTAAAGGTTAAAGATTTACATCAAGCATGGGTGTTGTTTAAAAATACTATCTTGGAAGACCAGTTGTATTCCATGCTTTAAGAAAAATGGAAGGAAGTCCAAAAAACTGCCAGGTGAGGTCAGAGAGACTGTTGTTGCCAAAAAAAGCATCTTTCATGAAATGGAAAAAAGAGCCAAATGACAAAAACTGGAAACAACATGAGCACTGGAAAGTTAGATGCAAGGTATTGATAAAGCAGGCAAAGAGAGAATTTGAGAAGAAGCTTGCAAAAACGCATAATAAAGACTTTTTCAATACATTTGTAGCAAAAAAAAGTGTGAGAGAGACAGCTGGACCATCATATGATAGAGGGGTAAAAGGGACACTAAGGGGTTTGCTTGAATTCAATGGGGCTGTGGCTCCGATATCACACGAAAACCGCTACCGCCGCTAAGTAAACAAACCCCTAAGAGGGGACAAGGCCATAGCGGAGAAACTGAATAAATTCTTTGCTTCAGTCTTTACTGAGGAAGATGTAGGGATGTTACTCATGACTGCAATGGTATTTAAAGGTGATGAAGAATTTAAAGAAATATTGATACACTGGGAAGATGTATTACAACTATTTGATAGACTGAAGAGTAGCAAAGCACATGGGCCAGATGGTATACATCCAAGGGTGTTGAAAGAACTGAAATATGAGATTGCAGACCTACTCAATCTATGAACTATCATTAAAATCATCTGTAATACCTGAAGATTGGAGGATGGCCAATGTAACGCCAATTTTTAAAAAGGGTTCCAGGGGTGATCTGGGAAACTTCAGACCAGTGAGCCTGACGTCAGTATTGGGAAAAATGGTAGAAACCATTTTAAAGAACAAAATTACTGAAAATGTACATAGTCATTGCTTAATGGGAGACAGCCAACATGACTTTAGCCAAGGAAGGTCTTGTCTTACTAATCTGCTATGTTTTTTTGATGGTGTGAATAAACAGGTAGACAAAGGTGATTTGGTTGATATAGTGTATCTGGATTTTCAGAAAGCCTTTGACAAGGTCCATCATGAGAGACTTTTGGCAAAATTAAAAAATTATGGGATAGGATGCAGTGTATGGATTAGGAACTGGTTAAAAGATAGAAAGCAGAGGATATGGCTAAATGGCCAATTTTCCCAGTGGAGAAAGGTAAATAGTGGAGTACCCCAGGGATCTATGCTGGGTCCGCTGCTTTTTAACATATTCGTAAATGACCTGGAAATGGGAATAACGAGTGAGGTAATTAAATTTGCAGATGACACAAAATTATTAATAGTTGTTAAAACCCAAGAGGACCTTGATAAATTGGAAGGATGGATTTTTAAATGGCATATGAAATTTAATGTGGACAAGTGTAAAGTTATGCACTTAGGAAAGAACAACCCAAACTATGGTTACATGATTCAAGATTCCACATTAGCAACCACCATCCAGGAAAAAGATTTAGGCGTCATCGTGGATAACATCTTGAAACCCTTTTCCCAGTGCGCAGCAGCGGCCAAGAAAGCAAATAGAATGCTAGGTATCATAAGGAAAGAAATGGAGAATAAAACAAAGGATATTATGATGCCTCTGTATCATTCCATTGTGCAACCACAGCTTGAATATTGTGTGCAATTCTGGCTGCCGTATCTTAAAAGGGATATAGTGTTATTAGAAAAGGTACAGAGAAGAGTCACCAAAATGATACAGGGGCTAAAAAGGTTAGGGCTCTTCAACCTGGAAATGAGACGGCTGAGGGGCGATATAATAAAGGTCTATAAATTAATGAATGGAGTGGAACGGGTAAATGTAGATCGATTGTTTATGCCATCAAAATATAGAAAGACTAGGGAACATGCAATGAAGCTACATTGAAACCTATTTAAGACTAATAAGAAAAAATATTTTTTCACTCAGCACATAAACTCTGGAATTTGTTACTGGAAGATGTAGTAAAAGCTGTTAGTGTAGCTGGGTTTAAAAAAGGTTTGGACAAGTTCTTGGAGGAAAGGTCTATAAACCATTATTAAAGCGGACCCGGAAAATCCACCGCTTGCCCCAATATAAGCATTGTAGAATTGTCTTTTAGGAAAACTGCTACATTGGCCAGTGTTGGAAACAGGATACTGGGCTTGGTGGATATTGGTCTGACCTAGTATGGCATATCTTATGTTCTTACCTTCAAAATAGAAGGTGATAGTGCCTCTATATAAGATTTTGTGAGACCTCACTTGGAGTACTCTGTGCAGTTCTAGTTGCCACACCTTCCAAAGGATATAAACAAAATGGAGTCTGTGCAGAGGATGGCTAGCAAAATGGTCAGTGGATTTTGTCAAAAAGCATATGGGGACAGACTTAAAAAGTATACTTTAGAGGAAAGATGGGAAAGAGGAGGTACGCTAGAGATGTTTAAATACCTCCATGGCATGCATGCACAGGAGGAGAGATGCTTTCAATTTAAAGCAAGGTCTGCAATGAGGGGACATAGAATGAGGGTGAATACCCAGTACCCCAGTTTTTAAAGCTCCTCTTGCAATTTCTTTTGTGATTTAATAAATATGAATAATTTTGTGTCATTTGTAAATTTGATCACCTCAATCAGGGCCGGTGTAAGGGAACTGGATGCCCTAGGCAAACTTTAAGCCTTATGACCCTCCTCCCCCAAGATTTTGATAATTAAACTCACAAATCAGGAGCCTTCCAATACCACCGTCCCACCTCAATCTGTTAAGCATGCATGACCGGCTATCATACTTTGAAATAGTAAACTTTGCTTTGTTTGTATGTGTGTGTGTGCTCGCAAGGAAAGAAACCTACTGATGGATCTTTGAGTGTGTGTGGGCATCAGGATTTATTATTTTGCTTTGACTACTGCTACTCTTTGCTGCTCTGCAGAAGCTGTGGCCCTAGGCGACCTTCTAATCTTGCTTAATGGCTTGGCCAGCCCTTACTTCACTTTTTGTTCCCAGTTCCAAGTCATTTATAAATATGTCTCAAGCAGTGGGCCCTGTAGAGATCCCTGGGGAACTCTACTACTCACCTTTCTCCACTGAGAAAATTGACAATTTAGCCCTAGTCTCTGTTTTCTGTCTTTTAACCAGTTCTCAATCCACTGCCTCATTTTCATAACTTTTTAATTTCCTCAAGAGTCTCATGAGGGACTTTGTCAAATGCTTTCTGAAAATCCAGGTACACTGTATCAACCAGCTCTCCATTATCTACTACTACTACTACTATTGAGCATTTATATAGCGCTACCAGTCGTACGCAGCGCTGTACAGACATGTAAGAGAGACAGTCCCTGCTCGTCAGAGCTTAGAATCTAGTCAAGACAAAAACACACAGAGCAACAATCTAGTCAGGGCAAAAACACACAGAGCAACAATCTAGTCAAGACAAAACACAGAAGTCAAGATCTGAAAGCAACAGTGAATAGGTGGGTTTTCAACCTGGATTTGAAGAGGCCTAGGGAGGGCGCCTGGCGTATAGACACAGGTAGCTTGTTCCAGGCGTAAGGTGCAGCAAGGTGAAAGGAGCGAAGTCTAGAGTTAGCAGTACGAGTGGAGGACATAGATAGAAGTAGTTTCTTAGAAGAGCAAAGTTCCCGAGAGGGGATGTAGGGAGAGATAAGAGATGAAAGATAATATCTACACATTTCTTCACGCCTAACAGAGTATTTGTTCAGTATTTTTTTCTTGTTGTCATCTGCCACATGTTTTGTTTCATTTACCTTTCAGTCTTATAACCCACTCTTGCCCTCTTCTTCTCACTAAGGTGCAGCCAAAGTTTATTATACTTTTTTTGCAATACAAATTTCTAAGTTTTAATATCTGTGTATAGTCATTATGCAAATAGAAATCAGAATGTATTCATTTATTGAGTTTAATATACCACTCACAGTTAAAGCATGTCTATACAACAAAACACATAAAAACAACAAAACATATTCAGCTTTATTAGAATATTCTATGCCATTTGCTTTCTGTTTACATAAAGAAAGATTTAAAGTTTCTTCTATCTACCCTGTGCTCATGCTGTTTCCTGATAGACCACTACACAGGCAGCTAAACCAATTCACATCCAAGAAAATCATCTAGACAGTTTATTACAGCAAGTCAAATTGAAGAACTTACTGTGAAAGCTGAACCAAGAGGGACTACAATCCTGGTTAGACATGCAGCATGATGGATCTGTCTGAATTATGGCCAAGGATGGATTATGGAGCTGTCCGTATAGATGCAAACTGGAGCAGGTCGAAATGTTGAGAAAATGATGAAATGGGATAAATTAAACTAACTCTGGGGCCAGCTCTGGGTTGAATTAACACAAATTTGAAAGTAGAAAGCAGCAGGGTTTAAGTACTTTTGGTGCGTGTCTTCACTGCATTTACTTTAGGGCCTCATTTACTAATCTGTGCTGCAAACCCTTTGCATTAGCTGCTGAGGGCGGTGCCGCAATTTTGCCATGAGGTTAACACAGAGAAAAAGTCACTGCTGCATGTTAACTGCACAGCAGGGTAATGTGCGATGCGCTACACCTTTTCAGGTAGTGTTAGCTGTTTTGTGTAATCACCTGCATTGGTAGTTACTAGGGCAATAACAACCCAGGGAGGAGTGGCTTAGTGGTTGGGATAGGTTACCTCAGAGCTGGGGGTTCAATTCCCACATAGGGACAAGCAACCTCAGGCCAGAGGGAGTGGGGTCTCTAGTCCCATGGCTACTCCTTGTGGCCTTGGGCAAGCCACTTAACCCTCCATTGCCTCAGGTATGCTTAGATTTTGAGCCCTTCAGGGACAAGGGAATAAAAAAGTGCCTGTTAGCATGTATATGTACTGTAAATCACTCTGATACACACAGTAAAGGGCCGTATATCAAGTGCATAAACCATCTCATTAACTGTAAGGTGTAGTTCCCACCTTCTTCCTCATTAGCTGTTTAACACAAGAATTATGCACAATATGGTGGTCACTTTAGAAAGGATTTTCTGCAGGTATATGCAAATGCATGTTGGAGGGCAGAGTTTGAATTGGGCATGAGCAGAATGGTGATTTGCTTGGGTTCTTTATGAAATAAACATAGCCACATATACTCTGCCTGTGCACATGTCACCAGCTCCCTAGCTGGTCTAAACAGACACGGCTTCATTATTATCCACTAAGTCTGCGTTTTTGTGAGGACGTTTTATAACGACATATAGGGCCTATGCGCCTTTATAAAACAGGCCCAAAAAATATGCCCACTTGTCCTCTGCCCCTAGGCTACCTATTATGAAATTACTGTCCATCTGTCAAGGTGCTGCTTACTGAATAGGCCCCTTAATTTACACACCTCTTATGGCTTTCAGCTCATATGGAACCTGCCCTAACTTAGCTCATCTGATTCATAACTACCTGAGGAAGTCCAGATATTTTCTTCCCTTCCCATCTCTTCCAGCCATTGCAATAAGAACCATCTTGGCTGATAGACAGAGTGTGGTTCTCTCCAGACTCTGGAACGAATATGCTGTTACGCCAGCATATAGGTGTTGCTGATTCACAATGATGGGCACTCCTTCCCTCCTAGGAGCTGTGAATGATGCCTCCACAATGCCTCCTACATAGGAAGCCAGTGAAGGTTTGGAAATCAGTCCTTGGTCTTGGGCATGGCAGTGTTATTAGGCCTTTCAGCTAGCCTACGAGAAAGGGCTAGAGTAGTGGTTCTCAACCTAGTCCTCAGGACACATCCAGCCAGTCAGGTTTTCAGGATAATCACAATAAATATGCATGAGAGAGATTTCCTTGCACCGCATCCACTGTATGAAAATTTCTCTTGTGCATATTCATTATGGCTTTCCTGAAAATCTGACAGGCTAGGTGTGTCCCGAGGATTGGGTTAAGAACCCCAGGGCTATAGTGAATAAATTGTGCCAATACATAACCGTGTGTTAATACATAATGCACACTTTATTTATCTCAGGTCACAATTTTTTGCAATGGGATCTATTCATTTATGATGAACTCTAAAGCTGTAGTGCACTTTAGTAAATCTAGTCCAGATACCTGGGCCATGCTCAGTGGTTGTGGCCTCTTCGAGCGGTACCGACACCCCGGCATCGGCTATGGTGATGGATGAAACACTCCTCACCGATGAATGTAGTCTAGCACTCTCGGCTACTTCGGTACCGCTAGAGTTGCTGCAGACCGTTCCTCGAGTATCGGCATCGGTGTCGGTACCGTCCATGCTTGCTTCGACAGACTCGCTTCCTTCGATGCCGAGCCTGGAATCGATCTCAAGCATGGAGGATTCGGTACCGACTCGTCTCGGTACCGACCTCGGGCGGTACCAAAGTCATCGCTTTAAAGAAAATCCAATGCTTCATCCTTTCAAGTCTTCCGATACCGATGACTGGGATGAATCCATCGGTACCAAGGCTGATTTTTCAAGTCTAGCCTTTACCCCTCATTTTAGAGGGTCCTCCTCAGGGGAGATTTCTTTTCAAGCTTTTCTGCTTGATATGGCAAAGCTACTTGCCATTTCTATACCTGGTAAGGAATCCCTACCGGGGGATTCAGAGACACTGCAATTCCCCTGGATTTCAAAGGAGGTGATCATGCTTCCTTTGCATCAGATCTTACAAGATCTACTATTAAGAATGTGGGAAACTCCTTTAACGGTATCTCCACATTCTAAGACACTTGACACCATGTACAAGGTGCCACCTTCTCCAGGTTTTCAAAAGACTCAACTTCCTCATCATTCTATTGTTGTAGAATCAGCAATGAGGCGTATTAAGAGTGCAAAGAAGCACTCTTCTTATCCGCCAGGTCGTGAGTCTAGGACTTTAGATGCCTTTGGACGTCAATGCTTCCAGGCATCCATGCTTTCAGCAAGAATTATCTCATATATTTTCTATATGGGATTATCTCTTGAAGAGGTCACAAAGAACTTAAAGTTTTTGAACCCTTTTCTTCCAGAGTATAAAAGAGTAGACTATTTCTTATTAGTCAATCATGCTCAAAATATCTCTAGGTTCCTTAATCGTGCTTCCCTAGAGTGTTTTGAGTCTATTAGCAGAACTTCTGCTATAGCCATAGGAGCACGATGCATAGCCTGGCTCCAAGCTTCAGACTTGGACATATGGATACAGGAAAGGCTGGGAAACACTCCTTGTACTGGTGAAAATCTCTTCAATAAGGAATCTTTATTTCAAGCTAATCAGTTAAGCACTGATGCTGTTGCTTTCAGAGGATTGTCAAAACTTTCCTCTATCCCAGCTAATAAAAAAATCTCCTAAAAAGCTTTATCCCCCTAAGGGAAAAAAGTTTTATCCGTCTTCTACCCATAATGCAGATGTTTCCAAAAACAGGGAACATCAAACCAGGCTAAGCAAATCAAAATCTCAGCAGGCTCAGCAAACCCAGCAGTCGCAGGGTTTCTGATATTTTATTCATTTTTTCCCTGTGTGAGGTTTTTAGAACCTCTGAACCTACTTCTTTTCAACAGAAGCATCTAAGGTTCCTCTCATCCATATTGAGATATCAGTCATACATTGACTCAATCCTCGTCTCTGGGCATGAATCTCTTGCTACAAGAGAAATCCATCCTTTTAGCTCCGAGAGCTATTGAGGACCATCATACCCTAAGGATAACAGGTTTTCTCCTTTAAAAAAAAAAGAACTAACAACAAACAACAAGGTGAGCTATGCCCTTCACCTTGACAGTTTCCTATATGAGGATATCTCAAACTTTAACTGCAAGGGGACCCTACCTCTTCTAAGACTTACCAAATTGTGAGTCTTCTCAACTCTGTATTACTTCTATCCCTCTTAGTCCAGACATTCAGTCTCTAAGAGTACTACTAATCAACTGGAGGGCTTATTCTCTAAGCCCATAGGATTATTCTTCAGTACCTACTCCAGTAAGTAGTTTCCATACAGAGTTTTTCTTCCCCTTTGTGGTTCATGTTTTCTCTGTGTATCTTTGAGCTAACCTTCTCAGATACTTCTTTAAGGCAGCTTATCAGACAGAAATTGAGTATTACCACTTCAAATTATGTCTGTCGGTCCTCTCCAATCTATAGGACCTAACTTTTTTTCTGCTGCCTTAATAACAGATAACTCCAAAACAGGTTCCAGAACCCATTTGGACAATTTATTGTTGCAGACATTAAGCCTGTCTACTATTCTTAGCCATCTTCAATTATTTTTGGCTCCAACAGAATAGATTAGGGTGCACACTGGCAATTAAACAGCTAGATCCAAGCAACCTACAACATGCTCTCTGCAATTATACAAGAAAGCACTGCAACTATGGGCCTTTGCTAGAGAACCTCAGAGTTACTCCTAGTAGGTAGCTTCCAGATGGTTGAAAAGGGCTTCAGCTCGTAGACTCTGCTCAGTCATGTTCCTACATGACTGTTTTTTCCTAATCTTACCATCTTCCTTAAAAATGTCCTTTTAAGGAAAGGTAACCAGGGCTTAGACCACGTGAAAGTGTACCGAATTGCACCATTCCCTGGATTGTTCCACATCTCCCTGGAATTTCTACAACAGGGATGCATTCTTTTCACTGCAGTCGGTCCTTATTCACTTCCCTATACTTCATTGTAGCTTATGATGAACAAAAAACCGCATGATACTCATATTGCCCTCATAGAGAGGCAAACATGGTATCCCCTTATATTGCGTCCTTTTCTCAAGCTACTACTTGAAGTTATAGAAGGATCCAGACTTGCTGTCTTAAGACTAAGGATCTCCTCTGCACTCCTTCACGTATGTCTCAAGACCTGGTTACTTAGGGGATAGATCTTTTTTAAAGAAATCTAGTCCTCTCCTTGTAAGTGGAAAACATAGTGTCAGTCTTCCATGAAACTCTCTCTATAGTTCTTCCATTTTTAACCAGACAGAGATTCTCCATCAATATTCTCAAGTAGGTCTTATCCTTCTTGTTATTGGGTCAATCTCTATACAACATCTGACTGAAAGATTTGTTTACTGTCCATATTAATGCTGTTCCAGCATATCATAAAACTTAATGGACAACCAATTTCTATGGTACATTAGGAAATACCTTCTTTACCATTACCTTTTTGGTTACCTCACATCTGAAGCTCTCCATGTAAAGTCATTATCATAAGTGACATCACTTACGAAAGACTTTACTGATCTTCAAGAAATTGGGGGCCCAACGCCTATTACAAATGTCTTGGTTTTTCATTTGGATGAAAGGGGGTCTTAAAGACCTATCCTTTTTTCTACAAAGGGTATTTCTACCTTTTCATCCAAACCAGTCAGATTTATCTCCACTCGTTTCCTAGGGCCTTATTCTGCTCCAAGGACAATGAGTTCAAACTTTGAACTTTACAAAAGCTTTAGCTATTTTCTCCAAAGTTCAGCCTTATTAAACTCCCCCACTTTTGCTTCTTGGGTTACTTCTAGCCATTAAGGCTTCTTATCTCTTCCTGTATTGCAAAATTATTTTCCTCTAATTCACAGTGAGGAAATTTCTTTGAGGATAATATACTGGCTCTCAACTGCAGACCCATATTAGCCTCACCAAATACTTTTGCAATATGTTTGAGTAAGATCCACATTAGAAAATTGGAATTCAATTTTTTCTAACAATTATAAACTACACAAGGACCCCCCCCCCCCCCCCTCTGGATACCTTGTTTAGTCAAGCTGTTCCACAGCCCCCTTTTTTTTTCTTTTCTAGTTCAACTCGTACCCTCCATCCCTTTGATGCCTGAGGTTCTGAGGAATAAGCATGGCCCATCCATTAGATTTGCAACATGCTGGGGCCTCCTCCAGGCATCTTAGCTTGGGAGTCCCCATATGTGAAGACTCATTCCTGCTTGTTCCTGGAGATAGCACAGTTACTTACCTGTAACAGGTGATCTCTGGGAACAGCAGGAATAAGCCTTCACAACCCACCCACCTCCCCTAGGAGTTGCTCTCTATCTCTCTCTCTTTCTAATTTGTCTACTTCCCTCCTTCGGTCTCAGCTACAAACCCAACTGATGAGAGGGAAGTCTTTAGGCGGGAAGGCAGTGCACATGCGTGTGGGATGCTCCCAAAAGCTTTCTTTTTGGACACTGGGGAGCGTTCCCACGCAGGCTCCTACTGTTCCCAGAGATCACCTGTTACAGGTAAGTAACTGTGCTTTCTGTGTCTGACCAAGTAGAATATATTCAAAACTTTGCTCAAAGAGCCCAAATGTCACCTTCAGCATAACTTGGTAATACTGACATTTAATATAATTTCTTCCACTGTAGGGAATTAAAATAGGATTAAAGAGACAAACAAATTATGTGAAGTAATAAATAGCCTTCACTACAGCATGAGCTCTCTTGATGGAAATTAAGCTGGTCTAAGTCGTACAAAATAATATGCAATTCATGGCAACTTGTTTAATTTTTCAGGGACAGCACTGGCAATAGAATGAGTCACAGCTGCGGAAAATAACAACCTGCTATATGGTTTCTAGTAATTACCACAAAAGCTATGATGGTGCACCCCGGAAAAGCACAATCACCGGGTCGTTATAAACAATGGACCAGATGTTTCAAACGCTTACTGCATAGACACAAGATAGAGGAGGTCCTCTGTATATCCTTTTCAATGATCCCTTGTCTCAGCAGTTTTCAGTATTTTATGCTACTGGCACGAGTCTTCTAAGTTATTTGGAGACCATACCATTCATACCTAGAACTATTATTACAAAAACATTGACATTCTGCCATGTGTTGCCTTCATAGTTACTTGATTTACTCAGTTTGGATGTAAAAATTCACACAGTCAGAATTGCACTGGAAATTTTTATGTACAATGTGTTTTACTTCTCTAACTTTTCATGTATAAAAGACCTGCAAAGTTCAGGCAGGTGCTGAAATGTGATCTTAATGTTTGTTACACTTCCAAGTAAATGATTACAAGTATCAAAAATAGTAAAATACATTTCTACCAAGTATCAAGGGAAAATTGCTTGTACCACTCATCATTTGTATGGTAGCACTATACATGTATATGTAAGAGAGTCCTTGCTTGACATAGCTCATAATCTATGCAAGACCGACAAATACCACCAATCCTGAAAAGGTTTCACTGGTTACCTCTTCAAGCTAGAATCCTATATAAGAATATAATCATGACCTTCAAAGCCCTAAGCAATCAGTCCCCCATAACCATCACCGAATTGATACATACCACAGCTCCTATTAGAAGTAGAAGATCCGTAGCAGTAAACACTTTAACAGTCCCGAAAGAATCAACAAGATGCAAAAAGTCGACAACTAACAGAGCCTTCTGCTTCTATGCCCCGAAAGCTTGGAACTCCCTCCCCCCCCCCCCGACATTAGAGCTATTACAGGTCTAACCCAACTTAGAAAGGCCCTAAAACTTCACCTATTCACCAGATACTTTCCGGCGTAGTCCTGATAAGGAATTACTCTCACTATGTATATAATGTAGATACTATATTGTATAACTTTTGTTAATCTACCTTGTTATCCAAGTTCCAATCCCTGTTCAAATGTAAATGCATCTCAGTGACCCTGAAATACATATGTTATGTTTTGATGTACACCGCACTGATGTCAATAGCGCGGTATAAAAGAAATACTAAATAAATAATAAATAAAAATAAATACAACAGTTTGTTTCCTGCTGCAATATAAAGTATTACAATCTAAAAGGTTTCCAGTTCTGACAATGGATAGTCTGAACAAAGATAACTCTTTGCTACTAGGATAGTGCAAGGTTAGCATGAGATTTTGGAGCCAGTGACAGTACAAAGGATGGCACTGCGCACTACTTGTCACAATTACCGATGGCACAGCTGCACCTAACGGCACCTCATGAAAGTGAACAAAAAGCTGTTTGAGCCCTCACAATCCAATTCACCTCCACAAACCTCCTCCAAATGATGATCCCCATTTCACTAAAGCCCCCAGGTCCAATCCCTCCTTCATAACCATCTGCTAAGGTAGTGAACAAAAGCCCCACACTAAGTAGTTCTTTCAAAGCCCCCCCCCTACACATTTAGAATGAGGGTGAAGGGGGTTAGATTCAGGAGTGATATGCGGAAATATTTCTTTACGGAAAGAGTGGTGGATCCGTGAAATTGTTCTCCCAGTGGAAGTGGTAGAGATGAGGACAGTATCTGAATTCAAAAAAGCATAGGACAAACACAGAGGATCTCTAAAGCAAAAAAGGGGACTATTGTAGTAGTGGATATGGAAAGGCAGACTAGATGGGCCGTGGTCTTTTTCTGCTGTCATGATTCTGTTTCTAATATTATGTCGTCATAGTCATTTAAACTTGCATAGTGGAAATGTGAGAAATTCATCTCCTGATGCAGCAAAGAAAAAGTTTGAAAAGTCTAAAGAGGTATCAGTATTTTATTTTCCCTTGTGGATGCAGTTTCATTCTAAGATTAAGTTTATTCCTTCTTCTCTAGAACTATATTAATATGTTATGTTCAAGGGAACAGAACATATTAACTAAAGCTGGAAGGTCCTGTTCTGTGAAGCCAGGCCAGTGTAACACAGCAAGCTAAAGGTAAACATTGCAGGGGGGCACCAACTTTTGCGGAGGGGGGGGGGACCAAAATGCTGAAAAATAAAAATAAAAAAAAGAGGTAATGAAAAAAAAAGAGAAAAATAAAATGGTAAAAAATGAAAGAAACATTACAAACTAAAGTAATACAGTACCTCCTTAGAACTTCTCTAAGGGGTATGTTTACAAAGCAGCGGTAGCAGCCTCTGTGTGATATCGGAGCCACGACCTCCATTGAATTCAATGGGGCCTCAACTCCAATATCACACGGAGGCTGCTATCGCTGCTTTGAAAACATATCCCTAAATCTTGGGGAAAAGGGAATTTTTTGGGTTAAAACTGATAAAATATATGCATTTAAAAATTCAGAGCTTTATGAAATCAGTTAGGGCATAGTACTACAAGCCAGCTTTCAATTAAATTAAAGCTAGTTAGGGTATATCTTAACAGAGAGAGTAGAGTAGGGTAAATATTATTTGAGTAGATAGAGAGAAATTGTTATCTAAAAACCTTTTACAAAGAGGCCTTCCAGTTAGGAGGCAAGAGAACTGGGAAATGGCTTTAACATCTAATTAAATAAAGTGACAGATCAAAGGGGCAACTTGATAGGCCCCTCTATCAAACCAAGGGCAGTGTGAATTACCCAGGAAATTGAACAGATTGCTTTAGAAGCACAGATCCAAAAAGGTTATTCTTCTCACCCATCTCAGGCAAAATCCTTGATTTATAGCCTCCTAAACCAGTTAAGGGGAATGGGTGATCTTACTCACGTTCAGGTTTAACAGATTATTTTCATCAGCAGGTTACTAGGCCTTCAGAGTTGATTAAGTCTTTGCAATTCACATTAAAAGTCCTTTATACTTATTAGGTATAATTGTATTGGTCCCCTAGCAACTTTACATAACTTAACAACTTTAAATAGCTAAAAGAAATCTTTAAATCTAAGACGCAGACAGCATTCCAGCAGCGAGATGTGGACTATCCAGTCTTCTGCACTGAGTGTTACATGTAAGATTTTCTCCCAGTTGGTGAGAGGTCTTATTAGGTTTTTGTTGCTCTCTGTAAGTGGCTTTGGCCTAAAGGCAGTACAGAAAACCTATTAAATAAATAAATGTGTGTACTAGGTGCAAAGAGCTGTTTGCTCTCAGAGAATGAGTCTGATCTCTGGAGGCCAGAGTAGCAGATTTGAAGCAACTGATGCAGACAGAGAGGCATATAGGTGAGACCTACAGAGATGAGTAGAGAAATCCCATCGACAGTCTGGCAATCCTTCTGCTGCCATAGAGGTCAAATGGAATAAGAGCATCACCTTAGTGTGGAAGAAGTGATCCTGTAGCTAGGACCTTTACTACAAGTGATGAAAAACCCTCTCATACTGAGGTTTCTCTAGCGCCATGTGCCCATGAGGGAGGGGTTAGGATGGCCGTTATGGTTGGCGATTCGATCATTAGGCAGGTAGATAGCAGGATGGCTGGTGAACATAAGGATTGTCTGGTAACATGCCTTCCTGGTGCAAACCTTGTCATGTGCCACCTAGACAAGGTTTTAGATACTGCTGAGGAGGAGTCTGCTGTCTTGATACATGTTGGTACCAATGACATAGGAAAGTGTGGGAGGGAGGTTCTAGAAGTTAAATTTAGGCTTTTAGATAGTTGAAATCTAGAACTTGCAGGGTAGCATTCTCAGAAATACTTCCTGTTCCACACACAGAACCATAGAGGCAGGCAGAGCTCCAGAGTCTCAATACATAATGAGACAATGGTGCAAGGAAGAGGGTTTTGGATTTGTTAGGAACTGGGCAACATTCTGGGAAGGGGGGGGGGGGTCTTTTCTGAAATGACGGGCTCCAAAAGAGCAGCTTTAAGCTAGAAAATGGGGAAAAGCCGACAGTCGCCCAAGAGCATGATTCGGAATGATATATCCTTGAAGGATACTAGCAAAACAGGGAAGCTATGGCATCCAGATAGAGAGGTTCCAATAAAGGTAAACGTAACCAAGGTGTCTTTAAGTAAAAACCAGACCCAGTTGAAAGATTCCAAATTATGTCTGTCATTCAATAGCTAGACTGTTAACAAAAAACAAACTTTGAAATGCTTGTATGCAAATTCTAGAAGTCTAAAAAATAAGATATGTGAGTTAGAATATATAGCATTGAATCAACGGTTAGATATAGTTGGCATCTCAGATACCAATGGGACACCATGATACCAGGCTACAAACTATATTGCAAATGATAAGGTATATCACATAGGTAGAGGGGTGATGCTATATGCTAAAGAGGGCACTGAGTTAAACAGGATAAAGGATTTACAGGAAATTAAATACACTGTAGAATTTTTATGGATAGAAATTACATGTGAAAAGGGGAAGAGAACGGCAGTGGGTGTGTACTACTGCCCACCTGGCCAGAATGAACAGACAGATGATGAAATGCTAAAAGAAATTAGGGAAGCTATCAAAGTTTACAACACAGTAATAATGAGAGATTTCAATGCCCCATTATTGACTGGGTCAATGCTACCTCAGGCCATGCTAGGGAGATAAAGTTTTGAGATGAAATATATGACTGCTTCATGGAGCAGCTGGTTCAGGAACTGACTCAAGGAGCTATTTAGATCTAGTTCTTAGTGGAATGAATGATCTAGTGGGAGAGATAAGGGTGTTGAGGCTGCTTGGCAATAATGATCATAACATGATCACATTTGATTTAATAAATGATGGGAGGATAACAAGGGAATCCACTGTGCTAGCATTTAACGTTAAAAAAGGAGACTATGATAAAATGAAGAAAATGGTTTTAAAAAAACTAAAAGTATCAACTGCAAAGGTTAAGAGTCTATATCAGGCCTGGGCGTTATTTAAGTATACTGTCTTGGAAGCCCAGACCAGCTGTATTCCACGTTTTAAGAAAGGTAGAAGGATGGCCAAACAACAGCCAGCATGGCTTAAAGGTGAGGTCAAAGAGGCTGTTATAGCTAAGAGAAAATCCTTCAGAAAATGGAAAGAGGAGCCATATGATGAAAACAGGATATATAAGTACTGGCAAGTTAAATGCAAGGCATTGATAAGGCAGGCAAAGAGAAAATTCGAAAAGAAGCTTACTATGGAAGCAAAAGCGCATAAAATCTTTTTCAAGTATATTTGTAGAAAAACACCTGGGAGAGAGCCACATTATTTATTTATTTTAAAGTTATTGAGCAGGTTTATATACCGCCTTTCAGCAAAATCAAAGCGGTTTATATCGAACAAAACAAAAACATTACATTACAACTTATTCGAACAGGCAACTTTTCAAAAAAAGCATGGGACAAACACAGAGGATCTCTAAAGGAAAACAGGGGACTGCTGTAGTTATTGATATGGAAGGACAGACTAGATAGGCCATGTGGTCTTTTTCTGTCGTCATTTTTCTATGTTTCTATGTAGGAAAGGTAGGATGTCTTAACGTATTTACATGAGGTGACAACAAAATGATATACTTAACATATTTACATTTGGGTGATGATATATTTAATATTTACAGCTAAGTAAGAATACTGACATGGTTTGCAGTACATAGTTACGAGTAAGTGGTTACATTTTACCATTCTTCAATGTGACATTTTGCATTGTAGATGTAGTTGATTATTTACACATTCTACATGATGAACCATTAGATGATAGAGAGGTAGAAGGGCCACTAAGAGAGGACAAGGCCATAGTGGAGAGACTGAATGAATTCTTTGCTTCAGTCTTTACTGAGGAAGATGTAGGAAACTTACCCATGCCAGAAATGATATGCAAAAGTAATGTGTCAGAGGAATTGAAACAAATCTCGATAAATTGGGAAGATGTATTACAGTTATTTGAAAAACTAAAGAAAAGCAGATCACCTGGACCAGATGACATACATCTCAGGATGCTGAAAGAACTGAAATATGAGATTGCAGACCTATTTGTAGTAATCTGTGAACTATCCTTAAAAGCATCTGCAGTACCTTAGGATTGAGAGTAGCTAATGTAATGACAATTTTTAAAAAGGGTTCCAGGGGTGATCCTGGAAACTACAGACCCATGCGCTTGACGTCTCTACTGGGCAAATGGTAAATAACAGTATAAAGAACAAAATTACTAAAGATGTGGATAGTCATGGATTAATGGCAGGAAGCCAGCATGGATTTAGCCAAGGAAAGTCTTGTCTCACTAATCTGTTATATTTTTTTAAAGTGTGAATAAACAGGTAGATAAAGGTGAGTTGGTTGATATAGTGTATCTAGATTTTCAGAAAGCCTTTAACAAGGTCCCTCATGAGAGACTCTTGAGGAAATTTAAAAAATCATGGGATAGGAGGCAAAGTACTATATGGGCGGGGGGCTGATAAGTCTCTGACCTTGTAACAAAACAGAAAGTTACAAGCACACGTTGGTTCCAGAGGTCCGAATGATCTTTCTGCAGTTTTGTTTTATTTGGTACTATATAAAATGAAACTGCAGAGAGATCATTCAGACCTCCGGAACTGAAGTGTGTTCATAGCTTTCTGTTACATGACAAGGCCAGAGATTATCAGGCCCCCACCCCCTCATATTGTGGATTAGGAACTGGTTAAAAGATAGAAAACAAAGAGCAGAGCTAAATGGACACAACACCCATTCTCAAGCAACTCCATTGGCTTCCATTCAACAGTCGCATCAAATACAAAACATTAATGACAACCCACAAAGCACTAACAGGCCTCTATTCCTTCCACCTTCGCAGCTTCCTCCATCCCTTTCAACCCAATAGAGCCAGCTGCCAATCCAACAGAAGCACACTGATTGTCCCTCATTCACAAACAAAGAACACCCAACAGGCTTGCTCAAGAACATTCAAACTATATGCACCAACCCTATGGAACTCTCTCCACAACACAATCAGGAGTATCAAAGACTTTTTCACATTCAGGAAGCTTCTGAAGACCCATTTGTTCAGTGAACATTAAGGACCTGTAACATAATCCCACCCCATCAGACCTCCATAAGTTTTACCTTTACAATGCTTCAACCCATGTTTCCATGCACCTCAACATATACAAATCAATGTTAATACTCAAATTATTTGTACATAGTTAATTACTGCACTCCATGTTTTATTGTAATTTTGAGTTATCTGTAAACCGCTTTGACTCGGTGAAAAGTGGTATAAAAGCACAGTTAAATAAATAAATGGATAATTGTCCTCAATGGAGAAAGGTGAATAGTGGAGTACCTCAGGGATCTATGCTGGGCCCTCTGCTTTTTAACATATTTATAAATGACCTGGAAATGGGAATAATGAGTGAGGTAATCAAATCTGCAGATGACACAAAACGCAAGAGGATTGTGAAAAATTGCAAGAGGACCTTGAAAAATTGGGAGAATGGGCATCCAAGTGGCAGTTGAAATTTAATGTGGATAAGTATAAAGTTATGCACTTAGGGAAGAACAGCCCAAACTACAGTTCCACAATGCACAGTTCCACATTAGGAATCACCACTCAGGGAAAGGATCTGGGTGTCATCATGGATAATACATTGAAACCCTCTCCCAGTGTGCAGCTGCAGCCAAGAAAGCAAATACTGTAGAATGCTAGGAATCATAAGGAAAGGAATGGAGAATAAAACAAAGGATATTAAAATGCTTCTGTATCACTCCATGGTGTGACTGCCCTTGAATATTGTGTACAATTCTGGTCACCATATCTTAAAAAGGATATAGCAGAATTGGAAAAGGTATAGAGAAGAGCAACCAAAATGGTAAAGGGCATGGAAGGATATCCCCTATAAGGAAAGGCTTAAAATGCTAGGGTTCTTCAATTTGGAAAAGAGATGGCTGAGGGGAGATATGATAGAAGTCTATAAAATAATGAATGGAGTGAAATGGATAAACAAAGATCGGTTGTTTTCCTCCTTCAAAAAGTAGAAAGATTGCAGACACACAATGAAGCTACAGTATGGCACATTTAAGACTAATCGGAGAAATTTTGTTTCCTTTCAGCCCATAATAAAACTTTGGAATTCATTACTGGAGAATGTAGTAAAAGCTGTCCGTGTAACTTTTTTTCCTGGAGGAAAAGGTCATAAACCATTATTAAAGGGGACTGGGGAAATCCACTGCTTACCCCTGGAACAAGCAGCATGAAATGTGTATACCTCTCGGAACCCAACAGGTACTTGAGACCTGGAATGGCCACTGTTGGAAACAGGCTACTGGGCTTGATGGACCCTTGGTCTGACCCCGTATGGCATATCTTACGCAACACGTTAAGTTTGGTGCTGCACAGCCAGCTGCAACTGTCCCAGTAATAGAGTCACTGCTCCTCCTGACTGATGTCAAATTTGCACAGGCTGAGGGCTGAGCTGATATTAGGGCTGCTAGAGAAATAGTTCAAGGTTGGCCCTCCAATTTCATCACTGCACCAAAGTCATTTTCCAGGCAATAGGGAAGCAGAATGTAGCAGTAGATCCAGCCAACTGCCATCTTGAAACACCAACCTTCTAGCACTATTTTACCATAGATTAGTAAATGAGTCCCTTCATTTTTCCTGATAATTCAGCCTGCCTCCTTTGCATGTGTTTATTTTGTATCTTTTGAAGGCTATCCTATTTTATCTTACCACTTCTGCTATCTCCCTAGAGAAACCTATCCGTCTTTCTCCTTTTACTTCAGCTAACCCGTTCTTCATGAAGCTCTGAGCATTCCCTTTTACTGATGATCACAGTTCCTCCCTACTTTTCAGCTCTCAGAATCCCAAAAGACCTTCTTCATTCATCTGTAGGACAGGCCTTGAGGATCAGATTTTGGGGCATGCAATCTGTGCAGTTGCACAGGGTCTGATGTGCAATAGGGTGCTTCTGTGCTGATCCTCACACCTCTGTCGTTCTTTATCAGGGTGTCAGGGGAAGAAGAGAGGTGGCTTCAGAAATAATGACCTTGGGCATTGATGTGGGGAGGGGAGGGGGGTGGTAAGAAAGAGGATGCTATGCTGGATTCATTGCCACTAGTGCTGGAAGTGTCACCATTGAAAGCTGAGACATCAATTTCAGGTTTCACACAGAGCATCAGTTAAACTAGAGTCAGTCCTGATAGTCTTAGCATGGTTCAGTTTGGGTTGATGTTAGTACCAAATCACAAAGTAATCAACTTATTCTTTATCTTGTCACTGTGGGATTAGAATAGCCTCTGCTGTAGTGGGCTCTTCTCTAGTTGCCTGAGGAATGTCCTCTGTAGGGTAGCCTTGACTTTCCTACTACCAAAACATGCAGCTCACACTAATTAGAGGTAAGTGACAACTGTAGAAGCTTAGGGTATGAAGATTCAATGATGATAATGGAGAACACACCAGGAAGGGCGCCATAGGTCAGCCAGAGCAGATGATGGTATAGAGCAGTGGCAGAGCCTAGCCCATGTGCCCAGTGAGTTTAGGACAGGTGGTAGCTAGTAGGGACCATAGCAATAAGCCATAATCTGTAGCAAGAAGCAAATTCTGTAGCAATTGCCATAACACTGCAGCAAAGTAGGGGCCCTAATCATAGCTGAGTGAGCACAAATGCCTTATGAAATAATTTGACTCATAAATAGATCTACATTACCCTTCAATTTAATTTGCTTTCTCCTATCAGGGGGACAATTTTATGGAATTAACGTTGCAAAAATAAAATAAACACAAAAAATACTTACATGCTCATTGTGGGAGTCAAAACACTACCTTCTGCCTAAAAGTTTAGATTTTTAGTTATAACTAAATGTCAATTACTTCTCATTTAAATCCTGCAAGGCATCATTAATTTTTCTTTCTGCTGAATGTTGTTTTAATTCTTAAAAATGCACTGGTAGGCATATTTGCATTCTTCGTATATCATCTTTTCCTGTGATGAAATGTCAAGAGGATAATGTTTTACTTCCTTAGTATTCTTCAAAAGTCTTACATCACTTTACAATAAAACCTGCCAAGAGAGTACTATGGTGCTGAATGCTCTACATTGCTTCATTTACTTTAAAGTGAAATGCTTCAGATTCCTGTGGAACCTTTTACTATCTCATTTTTTCATTTCTGCATGACTTCGGCAAATGTATTCACGTCCTTTCTTTTGGCTTTCTGCTAGACAGAACTGGAACTGGGCACTTTGCTGCCAGAGCAAAGCAGCACGAAACGGGCCCTTGGCCACCTGTTCCTACCCTCGACCATTTGCACATTTCTGCTTTAAACAGGAGCTGGGCAGGAGGGGCAGCCAAGGGCACCTCCCAAGCTCCAAATCCCCCGGTTCTGATCCTGGGGCAGGCACAGGGGCAGAAATATAGTACAGGTGCCCTGTCCAAGTTCCAGTTCTCCTGCTAGAAAACTGGGCCCAATCTGTCACAGCAACAACTTCTTCAGTATGGCTGGAAAATGTTTTGCTGCACCCAAACAATGCTTTTCGATTGGTGTTGATAGACCTGTTCTAACAGTCCTTGAATGGTACCCATGACTGTTAGAAAAAGACATACATGACAAAAACCATTTTCAAATCCATTTGGGAAGATGAATAAACTATTTTAGCATACACAAGATGATCTTGTCAGGCATATTAAATTTTATTTCGCAGACCCCATAGCATAGGCAGTTTTCAAACAGCCCATAGAGGTGCATTGTCTGTGGGTATTTTACTTGTAAACCTTGTAGCCACTTTCAAAGGGAAAGTATGCAGGTAGTTTCCCTATTAAACATGCCTACCAGGCCAGTGGATCAGAAGTACCTTTGGACTTTGCACCTGCCTTTGTATCAGCAAACATTTTATGCAAACGCACCACACACAGATTTGAAAATGAAGTCAACCTGTGCCCTTTGCTTAACATATCTTCTACCTGGGATGCAAGTTTAGCTGGAGAGAGGGGATAACTTTGAGACAAACTGTTGTACACATAAAAATGACTATTATGTAGGAAGACCTTAATTTGCACGTTAAGGAGGTCCTAGAAGAAACTAACAGAGCTTCTCAAAAACCTGCAAGTTCATACATGTAAATAAAGAAATGTCACATGCAAATAAGAGTTTAACAAGTTCTTGGACAATAACAAATGTGATCATGCTCTGCATTAACTTCTCAGTGCTCTTTAAATAGCCACCCCCTAGGCAAAATGCAATGATTTAAATGTGTGCTGTTGAGTCAAAGCTGACTTCTGGCAACCCAGCAGCTCCTGAGTTTTATTGGCAAGGTGTGACTGGAAGTAAATTGCCAAGCCTTTCTTCTGAGGCAATGAAGCGTTAAGTGACTTGCCCAAGGCCACAAGAAGTACCAGTGGGAAATGAAGCCTGGTCTCTGGGTCCCCACGCTGTTGCTCTAACCACAAGGCTACTCCTCCACCTGCTAGGACCTGGTGTTAAATAGATGCCATCCACATTAAGGACCAAAATGCCACTACTAAGCAACATGAAATAAATGGGGCATCCTTAACCTCCAACCTTCCCTCTCTCCTTCTTGTTGAAAGAAGCAGCCCCATGTGGGGATTCACATCTCCTTATCATGGCAGTGAAGGAGATTCTCTGCTCTTTCATCCCAGGAATCCATACTCCAGCTGCCCAACACTTACCCCACTGTGAGTCACAGAATCCACCCAACGCTGAATCACCACTCTCTTTCAGTCAAAGAACCCCCTACCATTAAAAAATAATATCTTCCTCTCCTATGTCTCTATCCCTAAAGCCATAGAAAGTTTCCAAGACTAGGGGTGTTCAGGCCAGATTTTGTTTTGTTTTGTTTAGTTTTCCATGACATTTATGGGATATTCCATCTTATTAACTTTTCTTGTTTTAGGGCAATATTGTCATTAATGTACCCTATTGCTTGAGCAATTCACAATCAGGTGAAAAAGGTCAAAGAACGTAATGAACTTCCAACATCAAACAATGAACATTAGGAATTAATACAACTTTTGTTGGACTCTTTCGATTTCCAAGCATTCTATAAAGTTTGCCAGAAATTTTCAGGGTCCCTTTTATTCTGCAAATCTTAAAAAGGAGGTACTCTTTTTCTTAAAATAACTTTTCATTCCATAGCAACTATCAAATCAAAGTTTCAAACAGCTGAAGTTTCACATGGAGATTTCCCACAGCATACCAAAACTACATAGTACTATGTTTTGGACGGCATTGCTTATCTTGCCATTCTTGCTTCAGGAGAATGTCGCTATCTCTAGCCTTCTTCTAACACCGCTTCCATTCATACTCAGGCACTTCTTTGCTCCAGCATTCAATCCAAACCACTTCCATTCCTACTTTAAAGGAGCATAGCTACATCATTTCTGCTCCCCATTCGCCAATCAGAAGAGGGGAAACTCATTCAACCTCTCTGTTCAAACCTTTGGGGGCAACAATTTGAAGATGGTGAATCACCTATTATTCACAGTAATTCAAAACTTTCTTGCGATCTCCCCCCCCCCCCCCATCACCAATGATCCAAAATGTGATCCAAAATTCTCCATCGAAGAGATTGAAATGTATGTTGGTTGACCAAACAATGCTGTACTATAGGGGTTGATACCATTGCTATTTTAAGACGCGATTTATGCTCAGCAAGGCTAATCCTCGTTGCCCGACTGCTCTGTCCAGTACAGTATACAACTTAGAGCATGAACAAATAATAACATTTCCCATGTTTCAAACAAATGTGCATCCTACCTTAGACCCTTTCTCTACCACACCTGTGGAAGGTGTAGTTACTCTTCCAGTAAGTATCAGATCTTGATGGGAATGAAGACACACAAAACCCTTTTTCCCACAGCCTTCCTCTTTAGTGAATGATTCCACTAGGGACTGCTTCACCGCTATCACATGATAGTGGTGAAGTGCCTCTAGCAGTGCCATTCATCAACAGTGTGGGCATGAGGGCTTTATCTTCTCTCCTGCTCATGATGATCTGGGACCCTCTGGATGAGCAAGTACATATTTCAAAGGGGTGCTGGAAGGGCGTGGAGGTGCATTCCATTGTGTGCGTCCCGGCCTTTGTGCATCTGGTCAGAACTGGGCATGTCTAGCTCAAGCAGAATTAGAATTGCATCTGGGCCTGTATGTGCAGGCCGGGACCCGATTCCCATCGGCCTGCATGCACAGGCCCCTGCCTGGCTAACTCAGTCAGGCTCCTGAATGGAGCCGCAGTGCAATGGCACCCAGTTGCCATGGCACCCGGCCGTCAACCTCTTTCTCCTTTCCCTGCACCCGACTCCCAATCTGGCCTCCCATGTGGGGAATCTCCTGCACCCTTTCACCTTTTTGTTTCTGGGTAGGCCTCCCATCCCCCGACGTCTATGGGAACTTATTCCACCTCCGGGATGGAATAAGTCCCTCGTCCAGTCTGCCAGCCCCTGACATACAGGGCCAACTTCAGAATCAGCCCTGTACATCTGGGGCCACGGACTGCCCACTGCCCACCCTAACTCTGCCTCTGGACCTCCCTGAGATAAGAAGGCGGAAAGACAAGGTTAGTAAATATTGGAGAAGGAAGTAAATGTGTGGGTGCTGGGAAGGGGAGTAGGAGGCAGGAGGGCAGGTACTAGGGACACGGGATATGGCAAAGCAGGAACTCTGACAGGTGGAGACTCTAAGATTGGTGAGAAAACAGAAGAAAGATTCGAAGATAGACTGGGTACTGGGAATTTAAGTGGAGACTCGGGGCTTGGGTAGGATTGTGAGTGTGAATTTATCTTTGCTTGGGGGGATAGTGGAACTAAGAAATTGACTAGAGATTAAGAGGACAGTGGGAACATGATGATTGGATGAGGGGTATGAGTAGGGCTGTGAGGCCAAGTGCTGAAATATGAGGATCAGAGAAGGTTTGAAGGACCTGGAGGATTTGGGGAGTTGAGGGGTTGGGAGGGAGGGCAGTTGAGAAGGACAGAGTGCTATGGAGTGGATGAGAATTACAGGGAGGGACAGATCTTCCTTTAAGCAAGTGAAAGAGAAATGGGAAAAGTGAAAGGGGAAATGGAAGCCTGGATGGGGGTAAGACATAAGAAAGGGCCTGAAGGTGGAGAGATAAGTGTTAGGGAATGAGATGGGGCTTGTAAAAGGATGAGAAGCAGAAGGTGGTAATTGTCTAGCTGTGGAGGGAGTTCATGGTGTTGTCACTGATGTGAGACTAGAATATGAACAGAATTTTTTTGTATGTTGAGATGTAAAGTGAAACGCCCAACTTCTCTTCTGCATCTGTTGTTGGGAGAATTTTATTGATGAGTCTGGGAGTGTTGCATATGAATAATTATGTCCTATCAGACTAATATCCAAAGGCAATAAGGTTTTCACTGGCAAACATATAATTAGCCTAATCTCATATTTTAAAAAAATGTACAGATATCAGGCTTTTAAAATACAGAATGGCCAGATATTATCTTTATAAATGAGGGGCATATTAGGGGAGGAGCAAGAGTAGGCCAGAAAATTATCCACATAGTGACAATATTCAGGCAAGTTACAGTACATGTGTAATTTAGGTCTTCAGATTATCAGGCTTAGTCTAAACAAATAATACAATGACCACACCATCACTCTGTATAGTCAGCATGCTATCTATATGGATAGTGACACGGAATACATAGATTAAGTTAAATGAGAAGGTGGCATTTAACAAGCCAGTGGCTGAAAATTTACCCCTGGTTGCACAGCTTATACTGCAAGATTGGACCCAAGGTGGGGAGGGGGGCACAAAAGTAAAAGTTGGCTCAGGGTGCTACAACCCCTTGAGCTGGCCCTATTTGCATGAAACTACTTCCGTCTAAAGGGATCTGTTAAATATATCCTTTGGGGAACCCGCAAGAACATCTCTGAGCTCCCTCAATATCCTAGATGTATTCTATCCTGTCCCATAGCTTTGTCCACTTTCATTCCTGCAAGTTCTTCAGAAACATTCTTTTCTTTGGACAATGCTATATCTACCTCATTTTGATGTGTACTTTTGCTAGTTATTTGTGATCCCTCTCCAAGACTTTCCCACATAAACACCGAACACGGATGGAGGGGTTGTTGGCCTTTCATAAGTCTCTGAAGACAGTACTGTTTGAGGATAAAATCCTTGCTGAGGAATGTGCTGTTGAGAGGGTGGGGGGGGGGCCCTGTTGGAGTGGGGAAGATGGCACTGTGTGGGGGAGTAGGGGGGTTGGGGTATTTTTTTCTTCATGCTGTCTGTTTTTGGTTTTTGTACACCCTGCTGATTGGCTTTGCCAGAATGGAGTTAATTGCTAATAAATGAAAATTAAATTTGTTTAGCATTTCTTTATTGTTCTCCACATATTGATCTTCAACATCCTTTAGTTTTACATTTCCACCTCTGGATTTTCTTCTTTCTTGAATATACCTGAAGAAAGTCTTGTCACCTTGCTTAACAACTTTAGCCATTTTTAATTCTGCCCATTCTATTCGCCTTCTTGATTTCTCTCAGCTTTACCTTGTGGGCAATTTCTCCAAATGGGTTAGTCTGGCACATTTTCGGTGTTCTTCCTTTTGCGATCCCTTATCCCTTGTGAACACTAGCCTTCTCGCCCTTATTTTGTCAGCCACCTCCATGGGAAAACCTAATGGTTTTCTTTCCCTTTTGCTTTTATTTACTTTCTGTACATCCTATCTCTGAAATAAAAGAAGAACCTCTACTGTTGGTTTTTCAATGAGAATTGCTTGAGGATCAAGAGTGATAGGTTTCAAACACTTGGGGGGGGGGGTTATTTTTGAAACCTTATTTGTGCTTTGGACATCTGAAAGCAGCCATAGAAATATCAAAAGCGTGGAGATATCCCCAGAGCCATTTTAGAAAGTGGGTGTAAAGACATCCCTGGTGCAAGGATTTCCAAGTTGGAATGGGGGTGTGCTGTAGGCGTGTCTGGGGCATTCCCCCAGAACTTAGACATCCTCACTGTAAAGGCCTGGAGCGACCAACAAGAAGCAGACCCTTTACACTCACCAGAAATGCCCCGGATGTCCCGAGCCATGTCATAGTTTATACCTGCTCCAAGCATGAATAGGCATTGGAAAACTGCTCGTTTTGTCAGTCAAACGTCCAGAGGGTGTGAAGAAGGAAGTATGCTCATGTTCCCTAGATTTGCTATGTTAACAATGAACACTGATGGGGAATGAGGGCTCATATGTTTCTTCAGCCATACCAATGCACTTCCCCATTTGTAAACATACATGAGATAGATGTCCCTGGCATTATCTCTACACATTTCGTCCTGGACATCCCCAAGCGCACTTGGATGGCCCTTTTTAAAATGCCTCTTCTTGTAGTTATTTTCAGATATTTGAGATTTGCAATGCCTCCCTCGTGACCTTTTTTATTGATCTGAAAATTCTCATATTCTAGTGACCCTTTTCTGCAGATGTGTACATGGCACTTCATCAAAGCTTCTTTGCTTCAGCTTTGGTGGTGGGCGAGCAAATGGGAAAGCAAGCTTGCTAAGTGAGCAGGAAAGGCATGGGTTCTCTAGTCTGAGGAAGTCGATTATACTTGGAGACGCTTCTGCCTAAAAAGAAGGTTGTAGGGGTTTTTTGTCTGCCTTTTTGCAATACGTGCCAAAACTTACCACACTTTAGTAAACATGCCCCTAAGTCTAAAATGTGTCCAGAGTTTATAGAAATTTTCATGAACTGGGAAAACCCAAGTTTTTCCATTAAGCTTAGCGTTTGTATTAACTATATCTTAGATCATTTCCGCACAGTCTGCCAAGCTGTCATTACACCCATACTGAACTACTGTAACTCCCTATACTATGGCCTACCAAAACAAACCACCCGGCCCCTGCTGTAGCTCAGAATACCGCCACCCGCATCACCACTGGATCTGGGAAACAAGACCATATAACGCCCCTCTTGAACCAGCAACATGGGCTCCCAGTCATCTCCATGACAATATTTAAAATCAGACACATGTCTGTCAACATACCGCAGGACCTGATATGCATGAGCACTAGTACCAGGACATGGAGACAGAACACCATAGACACCATCCCAACACCCCGCACATTCACGAAGGCCAACCAGTCTACCACTAGGAGGGCACTAGCCCCTGTGGCACCTGCCCTTCTGGAGGCACTTAGGGTCACCATGGCCATAAAAGACTTTAGGAAGAAGCTGAAAAACCTTCCTCTACATGGACCACTTCAGGGATGCAACCTAGCGCCCCACATCCTGGACTGGTCCTCTCATGGTCTATCCCCACCTGACACGTGGACATCTGTAGGGAGACTAATATATATATGTTACATTGTAGATTAATTAAGCTTCTAAGCACCTCCTGCATTTCTCTGTAAGTTCACTATAATACAGTTTGAGTTGATATGTAAACTGCTTTGATTCCAGGATAAGGTGGTATAAAAACCGTGTTAAATAAATAAATAAAATCTTATGCTTCAGCAGTCGAGCAGTTATCAGATTTGATGTTTATGTTTTCATTTACAGAATTACTGGATTATATTGATAATTAAAGATCTATCTAATGTTGTTGTACTTGGCTATTTTTTGTGTTTTAATGTATTGATTGTGAATTCTCTTTAATTCTGTAACCAGTCTGGAGCATTGCTGCAATGATCCCTCAAGCATAACTCATAAATCAATGTACTGTATATAAAATAAAAATATGAACGAGAGTCAAGGAGAAGGTCAAATGAAGCATGTCTTCCACAGAGTCTGGACCATTCTGCCTGGCAGAGACCACAGACCATTTTAGATGAACAACAGTTTCTAGTCAGTGGAGAATGTTGCAGCATGCGTGGCTACAGTAGGTAGAAAGGAGGGAAACATTGATCCTGAAAACAGTGAGAGGGAATGGAACAAAGAGGTAATAAGAACCGGGAGCTTCTGGAGGAAGGGCTGCATTTAAAACAAACATGAGAAAATAGTTTTTCACTTAGTGCATAATTAAGCTCTGAACTCATTGCCGGAGGATGTGGCAAATGTATCAGGTTTAAAGGGTTGGACATGGGAAACTACAGACCGGTGAGCCTGACGTCAGTACCGGGAAAAATGGTAGAAACCATCATAAAGAACAAACTTTCTCAGCATGTAGATAGTCATGGCCTAATGGGAGACAGCCAACATGGCTTTAGACAATGAAGATCTTGTCTTACTAATCTGTTATGTTTTTTTGAAGGTGTGAATAAACAGGTGGACAAAGGTGAGTCGGTTGATATAGTGTATCTGGACTTTCAGAAAGCCTTTGACAAGGTCCCTTATCAGAGACTTTTGGCAAAACTAGTCATGGGATAGGAGGAAGTGTACTATTGTGGATCAAGAACTGGCTAAAAGATAGAAAGCAGAGGGTAGGGCTAAATAGCTAATTTTCCCAATGGAGAAAGGTGAATAGTGGTGTACCCCAGGGATCTGTGCTGGGTCCGCTGTTTTTGACATATTCATAAATGACCTGGAAAAGGGAATAACGAGTGAGGTTATCAAATTTGCAGATGACACAAAACTATTTAAAGTTGTTAAAACCCAAGAGGATTGTGGAAAATTGCAAGAGGATCTTGATAAATTGGAAGACTGGGCATCAAAATGGCAGATGATATTTAATGTGGACAAGTGCAAAGTTATGCACCTAGGGAAGAACAACCCAAACTATGGTTACACGATGCAAGGTTCCACATTAGGAACGACCACCCAGGAAAAAGATTTAAGCGTCATTGTGGATAACATGTTAAAACCCTCGGCCCAGTGTGCAGCGGTGGCCAAGAGAGCAAATAGAATGCTAGGTATCATAAGGAAAGGAATGGAAAATAAAACAAAAATATATTATAATGCCTCTATATCGTTCCATGGTGAGACCGCACCTTAAATATTGTGTGCAATTCTGGTCGCCGTATCTTAAAAAGGATATAGCGTTATTAGAAAAGGTTCAGAGAAGAGCCACCAAAATGGTAAAAGGCATGGAAAGATGCTCCTATGAAGAGAGGCTAAAAAGGTTAGGGCTCTTTAACCTGGAAAAGAGACGGCTGAGGAGAGATATGATAGAAATCTATAAATTAATGAACGGAGCGGAACGGGTAAACATAGATTGATTGTTTATGTTATCAGAATATAGAAAGACTAGGGGACATGCAATGAAGCTACAGGGTAAACTATTTAAGACTAATAAGAGAAAATATTTTTTTCACTCAACGTTTAATCAAACTCTGGAATTTGTTACCGGAGGATGTAGTAAAGGCTGTTAGTGTAGCTGGATTTAAAAAAGGTTTGGACAAGTTCCTGGAGGAAAGGTCCATAAACCATTATTAAGAAGGGACTCAGGACATCAATGTTTGACCCAATACAAGCATTGTGGAACCTGTGTCTTTTGGGGAAACTGCTAGGTACGTATGACCTAGATTGGCCACTGTTGGAAACAGGATACTGGGCTTGATGGACCTTGGTCTGACCCAGTATGGCATATCTTATGTTCTTATTTTCTTGGAATAAAAGTCAATAAACTGTTTTTCAGGTGGACTTGGGAAAATCATTGCTTATCCCTGGATTAAGCAGCACAGAATTTTGTTAGTTTTGGGGAGGCTGCTAGGTACTTGTGACCTGGATTGGCCACTTTTGGAAACAAGATGCTGGCCTTGATGGACTTCTGTTTCTGAATAGTCTGGCAATTCTGTCAGAACGGAGGGAGGTAGCGATGACCAATGGCAGCAGTATCCTAGCAGGTACTTTGCTACCATCCTGCAAACCTAACCTTAAATGTAGTTTAAAAGAAAATCTGAACAGTATTCTCAGTTAGAAAACTAAAAGGCAGCAGAGTCTATGGTTATAGCTTCAGACATTAGTGAAGTCCAAGTCTGTCAGATACAGAAAGGTATTAGCTGGTCTAAAGACCCAGCAGCACTTTTTTTAAAGCTGCTTTTTTGAAGCCTCAGGTTGAAATTTCAGATTCAGTTCCTACAATTACTAAGATGGAAGGATTCACAATCCCCAGTAAGAAAACAGACAGCGTTACTTAGTGGCAAGCTTAAGAACCTGAATAGGCCAGGCTCTAGAACAAGCCACAGAGCACCTGCTCATACATAGTACTGAATGTGAAGAGAATTAAAATGATGAAAGACTCTGGAGAGTCATGAATGAAGGCAAGCCTCTTAACCCTCCACTGCCTCAGGTACAACTTAAGATTGTAAGCCCCCCTTAGGCAGGGAAATAGCTACAGAACCTGAATTGTAATTCACTTGGAACCTGCCTGTGGAAAAGATGAGCAATTAAATCTAAAATCCACATGTAGTTTAGGGGATAACAGCACTGGCTTTGTGATCTAGGACTTGAAGTGTAACCACACAAAGCATAACTTATTCCATATGCAATATAATAAAACTTTATTACTATGATACTTTCTCATAATGCTACATAGAACATAGGGGCGGCCCAAGGGTGATGAGGGGCCATGTGCGGAGACTTATTGCAGTGCCTCATTTGCATAGCCACTGGATCATACTTGCATAAATTTAATTTATTTTATTTTAAAGTGTATATGTTACCCGTCTAAAATTTTAGGTGGCTTTCAAAGGAGCACTTCACAAGCCTCTTTTTTGTCCTGGCAATGACTTAGGGGCATGTTTGGAAACATAGAAACATGACGGCAAAAAAAGACCACATGGCCCATCTAGTCTGTCCTTACATATCAACCATTACAACACTCCCCTTTTTTCCTCTAGAGATCCTCTGTATTTGTCCCATGCCTTTTGGAATTCAGACACTGTCTTCATCTCTACCACCTCCACAAGGAGACTATTCCATGGATCTACCACTCTTTCCATAAAAAATATTCCTGCATATTCCTGAATCTATCCTCTTTCACCCTCATCCTATGTCCCCTCGTAGCAGAGCTTGCTTTCAATCAAAAGAGGCTCTCCCCCTGTGCATTTTATGCCACGGAGGTATTTAAACGTCTCAATCATATCATCTCTATCCTGCCTTTCCTCTAAAGTATACATATTAAGATCCTTAAGTCTGCTTTATAATGAAGACCACTAACCATTTTAGCAGCCACTCTCTGTAGCAACTCTAATCTGTTTATATCCTTTTGAAGATGCGGACTCCAAAATTGCACACAATACTCCAAATGAGATTGTACCAAAGACTTATACAGAGGCACTATCACCTCCTATCTTCTGCTGACCATTCCTCTCCCTATGCACCCAAGAATCCTTTTAGCTTTTGCCGTCACCTTTTCTACCTGTTTAGCTACTTTAAGATCATCAGACATAATCATGCATAAGTCCCAATTTCTTTTGTGGACAGAAGTACTTCACCCCCTATACTATATCGCTCCCTTGGATTGCTGCAGCCCAAATGCATGACCTTGCATTTTTTAGCATTAAATCCCAGCTGCCAAATTCTAGACCATTCTTCAAGCTTAGCTAGATCCCTCCTCATGTTATCTACACCTTCCTGGGTGTCTACTTTATTGCAGATTTTGGTATCATCCGCAAAGAGGCAAACCTTACCCGACAGCCTTTCCACAATATCACTATGGAGCTGCGGCTCTGATATCACATGGAAGCTGCTACCGCCGAATAGTAAACATACCCCTAGGTTTTGTTTGATGTAAGCCGCTTTGACCATAGGATAATGTGGTATATATAAAAAACAAACAAACCCACAACATTAAATAAATAAATAAATATTAAACCAATACATCTCAGAGAATACCAATAAATGTCCTACTGGGGAAAGAGAACAAGTGGAAACTACATGAACAGAATACTGCAGCTCAGTTGCACCTACAAAACATAGTCTGTCACCAAAATTAGAACAAGAGATCGCAATTTAGAAATATTAAGACAATATTTAAACTGGGAACCCCAAAAGCCATATTTGGAATGTACAACAACACTAGAGAAATAAAGCTATAAATTAATTTCCTCTTGTACTAAAAAAAAAAAAAAAGCAAAGTCATTAACGATACACATTTCCCAGCACTAACGTATTCCAGTTAATAAATTCAAAATAAAATAGTTTTTTTTACCTTTTGTTGTTTGGGCATTTTATTTTTCAGTTGCAATTGCCCTAGTCGCTTTCTTTTGCTTTATTTGTGTCTTCTGCTAATTCTCCATTGTCTGCTGTCTATTTGTCATTTTTTTCTCTTCTAGTTTTCTCCATTCTCTCTACATCTGCCTCCAACATACTGATCTTTCCATTTTTGCTCTTTCCTCCATTTCTTTCTTTATTCCTTTTTCTTCCACTCAAATTTCACCCTCCACCCTCAATTCCCACTTACTCTTCCAATACTTAGCCAATCATAGATTTTTCTTCCCTCCCATACAAAATATCTGTTCCCCTCTTCATCCTCCCACCCCCAGCTTCTTTTTTTCTCCCATCAGACCCTGCCCCACCTCCCTTCTGGTTCTCCACCAGCATCAGCTTCTTTCTAGTTCCAGCTCCTCCCAGCATCCACTCCCTTCCAGTCCTATTTGCCCATCTCCCCGCATCAGCCCATTTACAGTCCTAACCCCCAGTATCAGTTCTCTTCCAGTCTCTTCCAGCATTCACTCCCTTCCAGTCCCAGTCCCCCATCTGAAAACATCAGCCCATTTCCAGTCCTGGCCCCCCCATCCCATTCCTGTTCTAGGCCCCTAGTCCCCCACCCCATTCCATTTTAGCACCCAGTCCCCCCATTCCATTCTAGCCCCCAGTCATCCCCCCCAGCCACACACCAAAAGGTGCCCTGTGCCTTACTGGCTTCAGAAGGAGCTGGGGAGGCCCAAAGCCATGGCTGACCTCTGAACAGCTGCAGGAGTAAAGAGCAACATTTGCCTTCTCTCCTGTGGCTGTGATAAAAAGGAGCCCAAGGGCACGCTGAGTGCCAAGAAGTCAAATGAGGGCACGTTCAATGTGCCCCCATTTAACCTCCTGGCATTCAGTGTGCCAGTGGGTTCCTTTTTATTGCAGCTGCGGGACAGAAGGCAAACACCAGTCTTTACTCCCATGGCTATCCAGACAGAGGTCAGCTGGGTCTTTGGGACTCTCCGGCTCCCTCTGCAGTCGATCAGGCATGGCGCCCCCTGAAATGAGGGACCATATGCAGGCAACATTTCCGCACAATGGACAGGCCAGCCCTGATAGCACACAATAGAGAAAAGAGCATGGCCACAGTATGGTGGCTGAAACATTGATTCCAATTATGAGGATGCAGCATGATCCGGAAAACTGCAAAGATCAGTTTTAAAGCCATTGCTACCACCGCAGGTCTCATAGAGGGATGACAATGGGATGCCCCAAAAACGTTGGTGCTCTAGACGATTGCCTAGATCACCTATTGGCAGAAGTAGACTGAAACAGTATGCTGTAAAAAGCTGAAAATCCATGATGCAGTTAGCAGAACAAGGTATGGCATGTCAGTCTTTGGACATTAGTTTTCTGGGACCAGATTCCTCACCTTGAAGTTCAGTGTAGAGTTTTTACGTACTTAAAGAAAATGAGTGAAAAAAATTGAGCTGATTATTTTACCGCACCCCCTATAAAAACACCTAACGAAGTAAAAACAAATCATGTATTAAAAAAACATAACATATAATAATACCTAATATGTATTTAATAATAATTTGTCAAATTTTCTTAACAACATCCACAGAAACTGCATTTCAATTGAAAACATTTTCAAACAGTCAAGCTTTTGGCATGTTTTCTGAGAGATAAATACTCGGTTATCATCCTAACTTTACTGGCAGGATATTCCACACACTGGGAGCAATTAATAAGATGGATCTTGTTTGAGTTTCCACTAGCTTAATAGATGAGGTAGCTGATAATTGCAATCTGCAGCTCTGGCTTAACCAATCCTCTCTGGTTCATAATACACTACTCTCTCAGCTAAATGCTCTGGCCTCTAACTGCAGATGGCCTTATGAGTCAAGCACACATTTTAAAAGTGGATCTACTGGCAAACGCCGGTCATTGCAACACCTAGAGAACTGGGATAATATATCCTTTAATCTTCAACTTCAGCAATAACCAAGTAGCCATATTCTTCACTATTTGTAATTGATTCAACGAAGTTTATGATAAGCCACTAAAAAAGTGCATTACAGTTATCCAAATGGGTAATAATCAGAGTTTGTTTCACTTTATTCCAGATGTTTCTTTATTGTGTGAAATGTCAGTTACTTTTAATTTTAATCTGCTCCGATATGTGCTCTGAAAGGCAGGATGTCAAATCAATGAATGCAAAGCAAATGAATAATTGAGGTTAAATTCTCTTTAGATCAGTGGTTCTCAAACCTGTCCTGAGGGATGCCATGTCAGCCAGGTTTTCAGGATATCTGTAATGAATATTCATGAGAGAGATTTGCATATAGTGCCTCCTTTGCGTGCCCACTTCTCTTATACATATTCATTGTGGATATCCTGAAAACCCAACTGGTCTGGGGAACCCCCCCAAGACAGGTTTGGGAATCATCGCTTTAGATAAAGGCCTCAACCCCTTAATAAAATATAGATAAAAATACAAAATCTGAACCACTGCTTAAAGATATGGATGAATTGCAAGCCCTCAGTTGAACTTTAACCACTGAAATCTTTGCAGTTTTCTGGGTCATGCTACGTCTTGCTAAGTGGAACTGATGTTTCAGCCATCATTTTATGGCTTTCTTCAGGGTGAAGTGGCTATGCACTGAATGTCCCTATATACAGTGGTTCTCAAATCGGATTGGTAGGTTTGAAGCAGAAAATTTGAATTTTTGGCGGGAAAGTTCGTTGAGGAAAAGGCAGAAAATTTGAATTTGATTTTGAAGGGAAAGTTTATTGGTAAAAAGGCGGGAGTTTTGAAATTTTGGTGGGAAGGTTCATTGGATAAAAGGTGGAGGCAAAAGTGGGTTAAGGTCTAGTGAGGAGCCCTCATTGTCACCGTGGCGGTGCAGCCCCCACTCCATGTAGGCAAACTTACTTTAAAATGCTTGCCATGCTGCCTACACTCTTCTTTTAAGTTCTGAGGCCATCACCTCCTAACTACTGCCAAGCCAAAGTCTCACGGTGTGGCTGTTATCATAAGACTTCAACCCAGCGGCAGCCGGGAGATGACAGCTGCCGTCAGAACTTAGAAGAAGAGCAGAGGCAGCACAGCAAACGTTTTAATGTAAGTTTGCCGCTCTGCCTTTACCTGGTTTTGGCCCCCTTCCTGTCCGGGCCCCCTCACATTGTGCGGACTGCTTGGGCAGAATTTACACCACTGGGCGGCAAGTTGATCTGTTGGAAGATTTTGGAAAATTGCCAATCATTTTGGTTCCTGGAGCTAAGAGGATCAGGTCATTTTGAACCCAATTTTTGAAGGTACATATCTGTTTACCAGATAAGTTCCCGTAAAAAGGCTATTCAGCGGCACTTTTCCGATAGTGCTACAAAATATCTCCTCTGACTGCTCCAGCGCTTTCCAGATAGTGCTGAGGTGGCCTGTGCGTGGGACGAGGGCAGTCCTCAGCATTTTCCAGTTTGCAGCAATATTCAGTCCATTAACTTGATAACAAACCGGATAAAAGTTAGGCCACAAAAAATGCAGGCCTAACTTTATATGGTTTGCTATCTGGATAGCTGCTGAATATCACTTCTATGCAGTCAGTGCTGAAACAGATATTCAGTACCAGAGGATTTCCTGATTCTAGTGCTGAACATTTGGTTTCACTTTAAATACTGTGGCTGGTACTTAAAAACGCCGACCACTGAGTTTGAATATAGGCCCATTTTTTTTCTAAAGGCTCTTTTTATAATTACTTTTACTTCATGCACTGCATGAAAAAAATCCATTTAAAGAGGCAGAACATGGTATTTTAAGTCTTTTGAAAGTTTAATGGCCATAGCAGACCACAGCTGACATATACAACTGTAGTGCAGCAACAGCAAAGACCTACAAAGTGAAAGAAGATGGGCTGACAGCAGCCAGGGGCCTAGGGTGGATGCTTACATTGGCAGTGCATCAAATCATTTTCTGGTGTTGCCATGCACTATCAATACTATGGCCACAGCAGCAGCTCAACAGAAGTGGACTTAGCAGGATGGTCCAGTCCTATTGCTCTGTTCAGCATATATTTGCTGAGGCAACCTAGCTGTAAATAAAGAGCAGTGATTATCAAATTTCCATGAACAGAAAGAATGATGTATGGTAGATTCATTTAACAGGTTTTTTTATACCACTTTATCATTTAGTCCAAGCAGTTGATATTGTAACTTCAACTTGGTAATGTACATTAAACAGGGACATTGATCACTTGGATTTTTCTGAGGCACTGGAGGGTTAAGTGACTTGCCCAAGGCGTGCTACTGGGAATCAGACCTTGGTCTCATTAGTTTATTCCTCTGCTTCATTCCATCTCAATGTTCCCCCTTCGGGCCTTATTCAATAAGGATTTCTCTTTCTCCAAACCTAGAGAAATCCTTTCTGAACAAGATCTCCCGTCTCCATTTGTTAGCCTTATTCTTGGTCTTAGTTTACTCCAAACACATTCGATACTCGTATATCTTGCTATTGTATAATTAGGAGACTAATGTTATTAAAGGATCCCATAAAGATGCTTGCATTTGCATGCATGGGTCATATTTAACAAGAAATGTTAATTTCTTTCTCAAACTTAAATTGCAATTAAGGAATATACATTGCCTTTGCTGGCTGAAGAGTGGTTCATCAGAAAACATAATGGCTTGCTTAATTTAAGTGTTCTGTCTTCAGCATGGCTGCGGAGCTCTGAGTACTTTGGGGGTGGAATCACCATAGAAATTCTGCTCTTTATATGTATTACTCCCTCTGCTAATAACAGTTTCAGGTGATGTGTGTTTTATGTATGTCACTGCCTAGAGAGAAAACTACTGCAGAATGCTGTTTTAATCCCACATTAGTCACAGCACATCCCCCTCGCTCATATCACTAAAATACTATTAATAGTGTAGAGAAAGATGTTTTTGATTCATTGACTTTTATAAATCAACTTCACGTTTGGATGCTTATGGAAATGGAATGGCACAATCACACGGTGATAACATTTTACTTTTGGAAACCAAATTTAAATCCTCACAGCTCCAGTGAATTCATTCATTTTAACCCAGGAATTCTGATCTGATCACCAAGACAGGGCACTAGCTACTGCATCTGCCTGAATGGGAAGGAGGGTACAGATACTGCCATCTTTAGTTTGCCAATGCAAATCCTGTTCACCTTTGTAGTGACCAGGAGCCGTTCATTGGCCAATGTGAAGCAAATTTGTTATCTCACTCCAGGGCTCAGTAGATATTTGTCAGTAGTTTCGAAAAAAAACCAAACACAAATTTCCTAACTACCAAACTAGCATCTTCGCTGACAAGTTCAATAAACAGAACAAGGAATGAATGTGCACAGAGTGATCTACCCTCTCTCATTATAAATTCTCTCTGCAGAAGAGTGCTTAATGTTTAGGCACATTGACAAGGGGTGATGCATACTATTGTTGTTGTTAAGTGCCATCGAGTCGGAGTCGACTCATGGCGACCCTCTGGATAGCTATCGTAAATTTTGTTCGGTCTTCAGTCAGGCGGCTCATTGTTGACAGACTGGTACCCGTAGCTGCCAATGCCCGAAATAATAGTTTGCCTTTTGTATCTAGAAAGAGATTTTTATTGCATTTTCAAGAAAACTGAAATAATCCAATCTATACACACAAGATGCTGTACAAAACATAAATCTGCATATTCAGTGCTGGTCACTGTCCGGATCCCGGTGCTGAATATCAAGATTAAATTTAAATGCCATGGGCATTGTTTATTTAAAAAACACCCTCCACATAGTTTAAATATTGCACCAAATAACAATAATGACGACCAAAGGATCAACATAGGGTCATTCTGCGAAGAAAGCTCTTCACCAAGATAGAACGGTAGTCTTCAAAAATGAAGCCAATGAGTAAGCAGAAAGGATGATCACCTGATACAGAGCATGTGGACAACATGTGGACAAAGCTGAAAACAAAAAGAACAACATTCTGCTGTACATGAACATTCAGCAAACCGTGAAATAGAAAGCAACCAGTTAACCCACTGACAAAATGTTTTGACTGAAATAAATCAAAGGCCAAATGAAAGACACCACGGGCCCTATTTTCAAAGGCATTTACACAGGTAATTAACTTAGTTACCAGTATAAATGCCTTAACAAGGAATTTTCGAAGGCAACAGTAGTACCTTCAAAAATTCCCTGGTTTATCTTTAGCACCCCGATGCTATGCAGTTAGCGGAGCGGGGGTGGAGGAAGTGGCTAACTGGATAGCACTAATTTTTGATGCTACCCAGTTAGCCCTCGGTGACTTAAAGATAGGTTTGGAAAACCCTTGCCTATCTTTAAGGCGATGGAGCTAACCGGGTAGTAACGAAAATCGGTGCTACCCAGCTAGCTCCTGCGGCTTCTGGGTTGTGCAGCGATAACCGGATTTTCAATGCTGGGGCTGCATATGACTCCCGTCATTGAAAATCTGGGTTAGAAGGGCGGCAGGTGGGCTATGTGTTGACATGGCACCGCCCAACTGAATATTGGGCCCCACATGAATATGATTACCAACACTAAGGGTTTTTTTTACTAAAGGGTGCTAGCTGGCAGTGCGTGTTCTGGTATGCGCTGGATGCCCACTGGAACCTGCGTTGCCAGCTACTACAGGACCATGACGATTCCTGTGCTGTGTAACTCTCGGTAGGGTCACAAGTGGGCAGATTAGGGGCAGAGAGTGGGCGTAGTGAGCTCAGTGCTTTTGCCATGTTAGGTGCAACACCTTAGCACCCTTTAGTAAAAGGGTCCCTAAAACAGAGGGGAAATGAAGCTCTGCGTAATATCAATGCAGTGATCAAAACAATCCCCACAGAAACCGTTGCAGAGATAATCCAACTAATGTATTCTGCTGCCTTCTTTGTCATAAAGGAACTAGGATAAAAAATAAAGAAACCAAAATCATTTAGGCAAGGAAAGCCAAAAGGGAAATTCACCTAGAACAGAAAATTAAAAAGCGTTCGGCAGATGTGAGCAATTTTAAGAATCTGAAAGAACCAGTTAAAAAGGAAAACAATATCATTAAAAAGTGCAATACTGTGCCCAAAACCATCTCAGAAAAACTAAAGCAAGGAATTGTGGCAGTAGGAGAGAAAATTCAATGATATGAAAACACCATTTCAGAACAAATCAACATAAAAACCTTTAAGCAGGTCAATAATACAATGAAGCCATTGGAAGTCCTGATAAAGAAAAGACACCTGACTTTTGGAAAACATTGTGGGAAAACCAAAAACAACATAAAAACTTTAAAAAAACACTATGGATCAACAATGGGACCGGATGGGCTACACCCTAGAATACTGAGGGAACTTGGGGATGTTCTAGCAACTCCACTGACTGACCCTTTCAATGCCTCGTTGGAGTCGGGAGTGGTGCCAAAGGACTGGAGAGAGGCTCATGTGATGCCTTTACACAAAAGCGGAAGTAAGGATGTGGTTGAAAACTACAGGCCGGTTAGTTTAACTTCGGTGGTGAGTAAATTATTGGAAACGCTGCTGAAAGAGAAAATAGTGACGTTTCTGGAGTCCAGCGGATTACAGGATCCGAGGCAGCATGGATTCACCAGAGGCAGGTCTTGTCAGACAAATCTGATTGATTTCTTTGACTGGGTGACCAGGGAGTTGGACCGAGGGAGAGCTCTAGATGTGGTGTATTTAGATTTCAGTAAAGCCTTTGACACTGTTCCTCACAGGCGACTTATAAACAAACTGAGCACCCTAGGGATGGACCCTAAAGTTACTGCTTGGGTTAGAAATTGGTTGGGTGGGAGGCGACAAAGAGTACAAGTAAATGGAGCTCACTCTGAGGAGAAGGATGTTACCAGTGGTGTGCCCCAGGGATCTGTCCTTGGTCCGATTCTTTTTAACATCTTTGTTAGTGATATAGCGGAAGGGCTGTCGGGTAAGGTTTGCCTCTTTGCGGATGATACCAAAATCTGCAATAGAGTAGACACCCAGGAAGGTGTAGATAACATGAGGAGGGATCTAGCTAAGCTTGAAGAATGGTCTAGAATTTGGCAGCTGGGATTTAATGTTAAAAAATGTAAGGTCATGCATTTGGGCTGCAGCAATCCAAGGGAGCAATACAGTATAGGAGGTGAAGTACTTTTGTCCACTAAAGAAGAGCGGGACCTAGGCGTGGTTGTGTCTGATGATCTTAAAGTAGCTAAACAGGTAGAAAAGGCGACGGCAAAAGCTAGAAGGATGCTTGGGTGCATACGGAGAGGAATGGCTAGCAGAAAAAAGGAGGTGATAATGCCTCTGTATAAGTCTTTGGTGCGACCTCATTTGGAGTATGGTGTGCAATTCTGGAGACCGCACCTTCAAAAGGATGTGAACAGGATGGAGTCGGTGCAGAGGGTTGCTACTAAAATGATTAATGGGCTTCATTATAAAGCATATGAGGACAGACGTAAGGATCTTAATATGTACACCTTAGAGGAAAGGCGGGATAGAGGTGATATGATTGAGATGTTTAAATACCTCCGTGGCATAAATGTTCAGGTAGAGAGCCTCTTTCAATTGAAAGCAAGTTCTGCTACGAAGGGACATGGGATGAGGGTGAGGGGAGATAGATTCAGGAGTGATATGCGGAAATATTTCTTTACGGAAAGAGTAGTGGATCCGTGGAATAGTCTCCCAGTGGAGGTGGTAGAGATGAGGACAGTAACTGAATTCAAAAAAGCATGGGACCAACACAGAGGATCTCTAAAGGTAAAAAGTGGACTGTTGTAGTTGTTGTTATGGAAGGACAGACTAGATAGGCCATGTGGTCTTTTTCTGTCATCATGTTTCTATGTTTCTATGTTTCTAACAATGTTCCAAAAGACTTTGAAGGAAACCTCATGGCAGATATTGTGATAAAAGAGATGAAATGGTTCAAAAGCAAGCTTGAAATGTCAAAACTTGAAATGTCCTTGGAAAAGAATAAGGCCAAGGATTTCAGCTAAAACATCCCAGAAACCTAACCCCAGATCAGCAACCCAGTTTAATGACATTTTACAAACAACTACTGAAAAATGGATGATAACCAGAAGAACCATTTTGATTCAGAAAAATAAAGGAAAGGTTACTGATCCTAATAACCACAGGTCAATCACTTGTCTACTCACCACTTACAAACTGTTTACTGGAATTATACCTAACTTAAAATATGCCTATTTGAAAGAAAACTCTCTTCTCCCAACAAAACAAGAATGGAACTGACAAAAATTCAAGATAAAAAAAACAATTGCTGATTGACAAGATTATTTTGAAAAACTTAAGAAAGGAAAACAAATCTTTTTTATTGATTGGATTGAGTATAAAGAGAGATTTGATCCACTTCCTCTTAGTTGTACCATAAAATGTCTAGGAATTTTGTGAGTGATTAAAAGTATCCTACAATTTCTGAAAATATTAATGGACTCCTGAAAGACAATTCTGATAGTGAAGGCAGAGGTGAATGCAGAGTTAGAATCAGAAAAGGGATATTCCAAGGAGACTCACCAGCATCCCTGTTATTTGTGCTGGCAATGATTCCATTAACAAGCATATTAAATAAAATCTATTAAGGGTACCAACTTTGAAAACTGACACAGGGATGTGCATTCATTGGAAACAACATTGGAGAGATCGAAGAAATTTCCCTTGTAGTTTTTTATAACATTTTACTTCAAACAGACTAAAAAATCTGAAATCACTGACTGGACAACCAAGATCTGGATTAGGCTTGTAAATGTCTCTGACAGTATACTTAGACATATAGTTCCAAAGAATTTATGGCACAAAGACATGGATAGAGGAACATCTTTGAAGTAAATTTCTACAGCAGGAATCAATGGATACATAAGGCAAAAAATCCATAGAGCTCCAGACCAGACAAACTTTGAGACAATCAGGAAACAGGAATGAACCTCAGCACTACAAGATGCAGTTAAGAGCAGACTGGCTAAACCCAGCCCCCATGGAGATCTAATAGTTTTTCTGCAAGATGTCTGCCTTCTAACTCAAAAGATCACTGGTTTGAGGTCATCCTCTGACTATGGAGAGAAAAAAAACACAGTTGCATTTTTTATTTGCCTGAAATCTCTAGTAATCTTTCAGCTATATTTCTTGTTTGGGAGCAGCCAAAGTTACCTCTTTAATTAACAAAATTGCCCTGAAATGAAAATTTATAAAAACAAAAATGTATTAAAATAAACAAAAAAAAACCCTGCAAATGAAACAAGAAACTAAATGAAATGCAATCGTTCTTTTAGCTGCACATCAATTTTATCTGATTAGCAGGATTTTCAATTGGCACTTCTCCAGGCAACTTAGGCTGCAATGGAAAGTTGGATAAGTGCCTTCTGAATATCATGCCAACCAGATAAGTGTCGGAACTTATCAGGATTTGACTGCTCAGTGCTGATATTCAGTTGCAGCTCCTATCCGGACACTGTTGCTGAATATCCCACTGATAAATAAGTACTGCAGCTTACCGCAGCGGCGTTTGAATATTGGCCTTTTCAAATATCGGGCTCTACCCTACTTGGAACAGCCAACAGTTTGCAGTGATACAGTACTTCTGTTTCTCAGGTCCTTGGTAAGTCTTAAATTAATGTAGTTAAAACCAGTCAGCACTGATGGTGATATGCCACACATGAATGATAATGATGATAATAATAATGTGTATTTCCTGTCTAAAACGGGCTATCTCCACAATAGAAGTTAGATATTGTAAGATCACCATTCAGCTCCTGCAAAAACAGACATCTAGGAGCCCTTTTACTAAAGGGCGCTGTGGTGTTGCCCCAGAAGCACCAATAACATGCAATTTCATGCTGCAATAGGGCAACAGCACATTGTTAATTCTGAGGAGCACGGAAAGCTTGTTCCTGGAAGTTACCATGGTGCACACAGCCCTGTCACGGAATGACAATAGCGCAGGTGCACGCACCACATATGGAGGTGGCGGTAAGTACACCCACGCTATTTGCTTGCCATGCAGATCACGCAGAGCGCTGCCTGCACGGTGTTCACCCCATTCACTCTCTGCCCCTTACCCTACCACTTGCAATCCTAACACTCCATGGACAGTTAGCTCCAAGATCCAGTGGCGCTAATTGCAGTGGCCCCGTGTTGTCAACACGTGCCCAATGTTTGCCTTTAGCAAGTGCCAGAAACACAGTCACAGATGGTGCCCTTTAGTAAAGGGGCCCCTTAACTATTTTCAGATTCATTTAAGAAACACTCGACTTGGAAAATGAGGTTTGTTCTTCTAGATGTGCAGGTCTTCAGCATGCATTCGTTTTTTTTATTGTTTACACTCAGGAACTGCTGCTGGAAGCTGCTTTAAATGCAAGTCACAGCAAATGAAGAAGAGACAGTATCTGTGATTATAACAGAGCACTTATCTAAGCACTGGACGGCCCCGCTGCCATAAAGAAATGAGTCGATCTAACTTACATGCTGCGAAGAGAGTCTTTGAAAATCCTAAAAAAATAATAAGGCTGTACCAACATGGAACATATAAAATACCCTGTATGATATTATTTGATTAATCCCTATCAGGAATAGCATCCATAATGGTCAAAATGATAGATAATCCAAAATATATAATTGATTCCTGATGGTTTAAAAAAATGCATTCTATTGATGACGACAAAAAGGGTATAATTAGTTAGGCTGATTACTTTCTCCAAGGGCCCTAAAAGTGGGCTTTAACATGTTCTTCCTTTTATCTTCATGAATCTTACTATAGTCATTCCGTGCAGTCACAACACTCTTATTTCTGAGACATTGGTTTTACAAACTAATTTGAAAGCATCTTTCAAAATTTTTTAAAGCTGGTTGAAGGAGCTGTCCGTTATCATGGTTATTTGAACTAGCCTTTGCTTAAAACCTTGAAAGTGAATGGTGACTCTTTTTTCGGTCCCATAGACAGACCGATGGACCACTCATCTATGATCACTCCCCCTCTCCCTTTTCTGTGTCTATTTCATTCATCTCTGGACAACAGACCTTTTTGCCTTCCCTGTCTCTTAGTTGTTTCAGCTAATAGAAGGCAGCGGGCAGGGTCCCGGAGGACGCCAGTAACCGGCGGTACCATCCAGGCGCGGGCCCCGGTCTTGTAGGACATCGAGGGGGGGGGGGTGGCAAGGAGGCCAGCATTATTTAAACTGATTGGTTGCTGGCATCGGGAGTGAGCCAGCAGCCAATCAGATGTGGGAACGTGCCATGTGCTTCAGCGGCGTGGCCGCACGCTGAACACATGGTTGAGGAGCGGGGAGCCGGTGGCGTCTTCTGGATCGCGGCGCAGACTGTTCCTTGGTGGCGGTATTTTTTGTTCCTGCTTTGGGTGCGGTGTGTTGCCTGGCGAGGGACCGGAGTCAGAGGTCTGCTGCTGCGGGATCCCGGTTGCGGTGCATACGTGGTGCGCGCGCACGCAAGCTACTCAGGCAAGGGTGGGGTTCGGGGGGCAGAGGGAACTGCAGAATAGCATTCATCACTGCCTTAACATAAAAATAATAATAATTAAAAAAAAACCAGTAAAGGAAGCAGCTGAAGTGTTCCCGTGGCTTGGGGCTTTGCGTGCAGTCCATGCTATGGCGGAAAGGCGGAAAGATAAACGGGGGGGCGCGGGAGGAGTGAGGTTGCTTCCGGGCGGCGTCCTCAGGGTCATCGGGGTAGTACGGAGGCCAGGGGGCGCCCGGTAGGCCTGACGGGCCGAGGGAGAGGTATTTCGGGTGCAGCAGTTGCTGGCATGGCTGGGCTGGCTGACAGGGGGTTCCGGGGGTCAATCTCGCCTGTTCGAGGTCCTGGTAGGGGGAGGGGTCGTCGAGTGCGGGGTGCGGCCTTGTCACGGGGGGGCCAGTGCACGGGGAATGCCCCAGTGCTTGGTGCGGCTGCGGGGGAGGTGGGGGAAGAGCTGGCAGGGGGGCAGGGTTTTGGGGGGCAGCTTAGGGAGGGTGCTATGGACCATGAGGCTGGACAGGGCCCTGGGTGGGCTGGTTTGGGGTTCCCAGCCGGGGCGCGGGGGGTGTTAGTTTTGCGGGGGGGGGGGCAGGGTCCATGGGGCTACCAGGTTGGGAGCACTGGCTTGGTGGCGGTCAGGGCTCCTCGAGGACTGATTGGTCTGGGGCTTGGCAGGCAGTGTGGCCTGCGGCTGTTCCCCCTGTTTTGTTCCCTTTTTTATCTTCGCAGGTTCGTGCAGGCGAGGTTTCTGCGGCTATGCAGCACCAGGCAGCGGTGGGTGCGACGTCGGGTGTCTGTGGAGACTCCGCAGATGGGACGGCAGAGTGCAGCGACAGAGAGCCACGTGATCAGTCCTCTGTGGGTCAGCAGCGAACGGTGCAACCTGCGACGATGGACTCGGCAGCGGGTGAGTTACCTTTGGAGCCAGCCAGTGGGGTTGGTGGCGCAGCGCGGGCCGCGGGGTCGGGTAAGACTTCTAGGAAGAAGAAGCATGTCTGCCGGCGACGTCGCGGATCCGGGTCGTCCTCTTCCATGGGGTCCTCGGCAGGTGGTAGGACGGCTGCAGAGGGCGGATTGGTTGGTGGAGGTGCGGCAGCGGTGACGGTTTTGTCTGAATTGTGGGAAGGTGTTCCATGGAAGTTGAGGAGGAGAATACGTAAGAGGCAGTATATTGATATTTTTAGGCTTCTTGAGGGTCGTAAGCGTTCCGGGGAAAGCAAGAAGAAGAGGAAGGAGGATGAAAAGGCCGGTAGGGTGCGGAAGGTGGCGCGGACGGTGGTCAATTGGGTGCGGGCTTTCTTGCGCCTGGTGAGTGTTTGGGGGCGTCACTGTCAAAAGCAGTATGGAATGCTGTTGTCTTATGCGGACTTCATTCTCGAGGCTTCTCAGGTCCATGATGGGTGGTCATGGCTTAATTATGATGACAAGTTTCGAGATAAGATGGAGGAGAACAAGTTGCTGTCCTGGGGTACGCAGGATATCAATTTGTGGCTCACCCAAATGTCAGTTAGGTCCGGTGCAGCAGGGGTTGGGGGAAGCGGCGTGAAAGTGGGGGGGACAGCTACTCCGGTGGTGAACCGGCCCTTTCGTTGGGCGGGGCGGGGGCTCCAGGCAAGCAGGGGATCGGTGTTGCCGCGGATGTGTGCTGGAGGTTCAACAAGTCCTCCTGCCCGTTCCCGGATTGTAAGTTTCGGCATGTCTGTTCGGTTTGCGGGGGTGGGCATGCGGCGGCAAAATGTATACGAAAAGGTCCTGTGCCACCGGCCAAGTGCAATTTTTGGGTTAGCCCCATCGCCAATTCGGACCGAGGTATTGCGCGACTGGCTACTACATTACCCTCGGGTGTGGGACAGGGAAGTGTTGCTTGGGGGGTTTACGAATGGTTTTGTTATCCCTGTTAGGGGCAGGGTGGTTTCTTTGGCTGCCCGGAATGCCTCCTCCATGCGGCGTTTTGCTGCGGTCGTGCAGGAGAAGTTAGATGGTGAACTGCAGCTGGGCTGGATAGCGGGCCCATTTGTGGATCCCCCATTTAAGGAGTTCGTAGTTTCTCCGCTGGGGGTTGTCCCCAAGAAAGAGCCGGGCAAGTTCCGGTTAATTCATAATTTGTCATACCCGGACGGGTCATAGGTTAATGATCATATTCCAAGGGAGTACTGCACGGTCCGTTATGCTTCTTTCGATAGGGCGGTTCGGCTGGTTCGGAAGGCGGGGTGTGGGGCACTGATGGCGAAGGTGGACATCAAGTCCGCTTTTCGATTGTTGCCGGTGCATCCCTCCTCCTTCCCGTTGCTAGGTTTTCGGTTTTCTGGGGAATATTATTTTGACAAATGCATGCCCCTGGGTTGCGCAGTGTCGTGTGCTTACTTTGAGACTTTTAGCACCTTTTTGCATTGGGCTGTGGAGCGAAAGGTGGGTTGTGCTGCGGTGGTTCATTATTTGGACGATTTTTTCTTTGTGGGGGCGGCGCGCACTTCTCAGTGTTGAGAGTTGCTGGAGGGTTTTGTGGCGGTGGCTGGTGATTTGGGGGTCCCGTTGGCGGAGCAGAAAACGGAGGGACCGGCGACTACCATCACTTTTTTGGGAATTGAGTTGGACTCCGTGGCTATGGTGGCACGCTTACCATTAGCGAAGGTGCTACAGTTGCGGGTTTTGGTGGCCATTGCGTTGGTCTCGGCGAAGTACACTCTGCGAGAAATGCAAGCCCTGCTCGGATCCTTGAATTTTGCTTGTAGGGTCATTCCGATGGGGCGAGTTTTTATGCGTCGGTTGGCCATGGCCACGAGTGGTGTTTCTCAACCTTACCATCGTATCCGGATTTCCAGGTGCATGCGCGAGGACTTGTCGGTTTGGGATGCCTTCTTGAAGGATTTTAATGGGTGGGCGGTCCTCGTTGGTGACCGGTGTTCGAGCGAGGACTTGCAATTGTACACTGATGCAGCCGGGGGTGTGGGCTTAGGTATTTACTTCGGTGGGTCTTGGTGCGCGAGCCAATGGCCGGCGGACCGGGGGGAGGCTGGGCTTCTGAAGAACATCACCTTCTTGGAGTTGTTCCCTATCCTGGTGACGCTGGAATTGTGGCCAGACCGGTTGGCTAACAAAAAAGTGGTGTGGTGGTGTGACAATGAAGCGGTAGTCAGTGTTGTCAACAATTATTCGCCTCGGTGTGCGGACGTTGCTGCCTTGATGCGGAAGGTTGTGTTTTCCTGCTTGCGTTTGAATGTGACCTTGCGAGCCCGACACATCCCGGGTCATAGGAACGGCATCGCTGATGCTTTGTCTCGTTTGCAATTGCAGCGTTTCTGTCTGCTTGCCCCAGGAGCGGATCCGGTGGGCTCAGAGGTCCCGTGGAGTTTATGGAGCTGTTGCCGGCGCCGATGACGGAGCTGCTGCGGAGTTCTCTCGCGGACAGCACGTGGAATGCGTATTGTCGGGGCTGTCAGTGAGTGGTTGCATTTTTACAGGGGCTGGGGTGGCGAGGGGGGGTGGTGCCGGATACACTGTTGGGTACCTATGTTATTAGTGCAAAGCAAAGGGGTTTGTCTCGGGCAGCTGTTCGGATGCACCTTGCGGGCTTCTCCTTCTTTGCTCGAATACTTGGGTGGTCCCCAACGGGGGGGGGGGTTTCTAGTGCAGCAGTTGATGCAGGGTTGGAGGCAGGTACACCCCCCAATGCCTGATACGTGTCGCCCTGTCACCCATGACTTGCTGGCTGGGATTTGTGACGCGCTGACTGCTTTGGCTGCGTCGGCATATGAGACAACCCTTTTCAGGGCAGCATTCTGCCTGGTGTTTTTTGGTGCATTCTGGGTGGGTGAGTTGGTGGCGGATTCCAAGAAGGGGGGGGGGGCGGATAGGTGTTTACAGACACATCATGTGCGACTGGAGGGGGGTTGCTTGAAGGTTTTGTTGCACAGGTCAAAGACAGACCCGCAAGGACAGGGTGTGTGGGTGGTGTTGCGGGCGATAGGTGGGCTCACCTGCCCGGTGGCGGTGACTCGGTTGTATTTGGAGGGTCGTCCCCGGTCAGTGGTTGGATTTTTTGTTCATGCTAATGCCCGTTTGGTCACTCGTTAACAAGTGACAGTGGTCTTACGGCTGGGGCTTCAGCAGCTGGGGGAGGATGCCCGGCAATTTGCGGCGCATTCTTTCCGTATTGGGGCGGCGACCAGTGCGGCGGGGGCTGGACTGTCATCTGCGCAAATACAAGCGATTGGCAGGTGGCGGTCCAGGGCTTTTTTAACTTATGTCCGGTTGTGATACATGGGCATCGGGGGGGCGCAGATCATTAACACTGTGTTTTCTTTGCAGACCGGGGCAGCTGTGTGCGGGGCTGTTGGATGCTTGGGCATTCGTTTGTCTTCTGGGCTGGCAGGCGTGCTGAGGGGAGGCTTATCGGGCGGAACCTGCAGTTGGAGCCTGCGGTGGTGGCGCTTTCATGGCTGGGCGAAAGAGGACTGAGGTGGCCGCAGTTGATGCCCTTGCTCCATCACCATGCGCGTATACGGACACAGCCCAGTTTTCTTCTGTTGCATTTGGGGGGTAATGATCTGGCCTGTTGGACCTGCAAGCAGTTGATTAACGCTGCCAAGAGGGACTTTTCTCGCATTTTGTTAATGTTTGCTGGGGTAGTGCTGCTTTGGTCCGATGTCATCCCCCGGCCTGTGTGTAGGAAGCAGCGGCGCTGGTCCCGGGGGTTGACTAAGATCAATCGGCAGATTGGGAGGTGGGTGGTTGAACACGGGGGTTGCCATGTTCAGCATGATTGGGTGGATGTGGCCTGTGCTGGGTTGTACAGGCCGGATGGGGTTCATCTGTCCCCGGTGGGGCTTGACCTTCTTCTTAATGACTGGCAAGAGGCACTGGAGAAGGTAGTGGGGGGCCACTCTGGCAGGTCGCAGCTTTTGCCTGGTTAAGTGGGGCGGCAAAGGCACAAATATGTGTCTGTGCCGGTGGCGGGATCCCGGAGGTTTCCGGGGTCCAGAGACATAAGCTACTTGGGGCGGGGGCAGGGTGCCCACGACCCGGAGAACCCTGAGCTTACTTTTGCTAGTGACATGGCGAAGTTGAGCAGGGGTGGTACGAGCTGGACCGGTGGTTGACCGGATCAGGGGCGGAAGCGAGGTCACCTTGCTAATAGTACGGCTGGTGACGTATTGCTCTGCCGGGGGGGGGGGGGGAATTATTCACTGAGTTGTTTGGTTGTTAAATGTTAAATTGTTGTTGAGCAATAAAGCTGCGACCTGGTTTTTCCCAAGCAATGTGTGTCTGTGCATTCTGTGGGTATAGGCAAGGAAAGGGGGTCCTGGAGTTTGTGGGGGAGAGGGGGAGCGCCTGGTATGGATCCCCGGTTATTGCTTTTTCTAAACCATCCTGCTGACCCTGTGGTATTAGGAGCAGTAAATTTCAGGAATAAATACATGAAGAAATAAATAAAAGTGACATTCTCATGGTTATGCCCAACTAAAATTACTTTGTTTCCCTTTTTCACTTGTTTCCTATAACTATCCAATAAACACAAGTGACAACAAATCCCCAGGCTTATTGGTTATTTGTAGAAGCACCTTGTTTAAAAGAAAAATCAAAGAAGTGGGACAGCTGGACTAGGGGAAGTGGTATGACAGCAGGAATATAGCCCTCCATATGAAACCACAGTGATGTGACTGCAGGAATCCCAGACCCACAGTTCTACATTGAGGGTCAGCCTTTGACAAGGTCCCCCAAGCGAGACTCTCAGGGAAATCAAAAGTCACAGGATAGGAGGCAGTGTACTATTGCGGATTAGGAATTGGTTAAAACAGAGAGTAGGGCTTGTTGGAAACCCTTCATGTGAGGGCAGGTTCTCCTCAGTTCTTTAAGTTTGGTACTCCAGACAGTGGGAAAATAAAGACACAAAAACACAGAAATTCACATTCTTACCAAAGTTCCAGGGAAGCAATCATTGAGGCCATGAACTTGAATGACTTCTCTCAGATTGGTTTGAATTCCTTCTACCTGAAGCCTGCTTTTATTATTTTTAAAGAGGAAGTAGCTGAGTCATAATCATAAACCTAAAATAACACAAGGGGTTGCTAGAATTCTTTTACAAAACAAGAACTGATTACAATGTCGCTGTCCTCTAGTGGTTCAAATCCCACTAGAGGACAGCAACCTTGGGCCGGAAGGACTGGGGTTTCTAGTCCCACAGGTGCTCCTTGTGGTCTTGGGCAAGCCACTTAACCCTCCATAGCCCATGTTCCCTGTAAAATAGTTATCTCCAAGTTATAATGCCCTGTTCAATGTAGTTTCAGTTTGTTCAATGTAAACCGCACTGATGCAGAATAGCGCGGTATATAAGAGAATGTAAATAAATAAATAAATGTATTAGAGAACATTTACTTGATTATGACAAAATAATGTATAAGTACAGAATTGGAATGTTACAAGATGCTCAAGGTTCTATGTTGAATGATGCTGAGAAGATCAAGAAAAGGTGGAAGGAATATACAGAGTTTTTATATGATAAAAATCAAGTGGACCTACAGGCGTTTCAACCTGTACCTTATGATCGGGAACCATTGGTGATGAAAGAAGAAGTTGAAGCAGCATTGAAAGCCTTATCAAAGAACAAAGCATCAGGCATTGATAGCATTCCCATAGAAGTATTGCAACAATCTGATGCAGCTGTTACCATACTTACAAGGCTCTGCCAAGAAATATGGAAGACAACATCATGGCCAACTGACTGGAAAAGATCTGTGTTTATACCAATACTAAAGAAAGGTGATCCAACTGACTGTGGAAATTATCGCACAATCGCTCTGATCCCACATGCCAGCAAGATTCTACTGAAGATTGTTCAAAAGAGACTACAACCATACCTGGAACAAGAACTACCTGAAGTGCAAGCAGGGTTCAGGAAAGGGCGAGGAACGAGAGACATCATTGCGGATGTGAGATGGATCCTTGAAAAGACTAAAGAATACCAAAGGGATCTATTTGTGCTTTATCGACTATAGCAAGGCTTTTGACTGTGTAAACCATGAGAAACTCTGGGCTACATTAAGAAGCATGGGTATACCAGAACACGTGATCGTTCTCTTGCGCAATCTGTACATTGATCAAGAAGCAACAGTTTGAACGGAACAAAGAGAAACAGAATGGTTTAAAATAAGCAAAGGTGTAAGACAAGGCTGCATACTTTCCCCCTACCTGTTTAATCTATATGCAGAACAAGTCATCAGAGAAGAAAGATTGTATGAAGACAACAGAGGTGTGAAGACTGGTGGAAGACTCATCAACAACCTTCGCTATGCTGATGATACTACATTACTGGCTGAAAGTGAAGATGATCTGAAACATTTGCTTCTCACAATCAAAGAACATAGTCTCAAAATGGGCCTGCACGTTAATGTAAAGAAGACAAAGATCATGACAACTGGCATAATCAACAGGTTCATCGTTGAAGGAGAAGAAATTGAAATTGTGAACAACTTTAACCTACTTGGATCAACTATCAATAAAGAAGCAACAAGCAGTCAAGAAATCAGACGACGCATTGCTCTTGGCAGAATGGCTATGAAAGACCTAGATAAGATTCTCAAGAGCAGAGATGTCTCTCTCCATACAAAGATTCGACTTGTTCAAGCCATGGTATTTTCAATAACATCATATGGATGTGAAAGCTGGACAGTGAAAAAGACAGACAGGAAGAAAATTGATGCCTTTGAATTATGGTGCTGGCGGCGAATACTGTGTATACCATGGACTGCCCGAAGAACAAACCAGTCGGTACTAGAAGAGATCAAACCTAAGCTTTCTTTAGAAGCTCAGATGACAAGACTTCAACTTTCATACTTTGGACACATCATGCGAAGAGAGAGATCATTAGAGAAAGACATCATGTTTGGCAAGATAGAAGGTCAACGCAAAAGAGGAAGGCCAGCAATGAGATGGATCGATACAATAACAGCAGCTACGGGTACCAGTCTGTCAACAATGAGCCGCCTGACTGAAGACCAAACACAATTTAGGATAGCTATCCAGAGGGTCGCCATGAGTCAACTCCGCCTCGACGGCACTTAACAACAACAACAGAATTGAGGAAATTATGCTGTGCCAGCTGTGACCTATAGTTGACTCTACATTGAACTATGGTTGTACAGTTCATAGCCTATATTTACACTTTATGCTTATGCCAACAATATACTTAAGCTATTTAAGAATAGTTACACTTCGTATGATCAAGCTATCTAATTCTAATTAAAAAGCAATAGGTGAAAAGCTAAACTTGTGAGTGACTGTCACCATTACCAAAGTTCATCTAATCAGCATATTTTAGAGATCTGTGTCAAGAAATTCATCTATTTTCAATTGCATTTTGGGGATTCTGGTATCTCTCTATCTGTCCAATCCTACAGGGCTAAATGGCCAATTTTCTCAATGAAGATAGGTGAATAGTGGAGTACCCCAGGGATCTGTGCTGGGCCCACTGATTTTTAACATATTTATAAATAACCTGGAAATGGAAATAACAAGTAAGGTGATCAGATTTTCAGATGACACAAAATTATTCAAAGTTGTTAAAACACAAGAGGATTGTGAAAAATTACAAGAAGACCATGGTAAATTGGAAGACTGGGCATCCAAATGGGAGATGCAAGAACAAACTGAACTACGGTTACACGATGCAAGGTTCCACATTAGCAATCACCACTCAGGAGATATGATAGAGTTCTATTAAATAACAAATGGATTGGAACGGAAAAGGATTTGGGTGTCATCATGGATAATATGCTGAAACCCTCTAATCAAACAATATTATGATTCCTCTCTATCGTTCCATGTTGCGACCACACCATGAATATTGTGTACATTTCTGACCACCAAAACTTAAAAAGGATATAACAGAATTAGAAAAGGTACATAGAAGAGACACCAAAATGGTAAAGAGGATGGAGGGATACCCCTATGTGAAAAAACTTAAAAGGTTAGGACTCTTCAACTTGGCAAAAAGAGTGTGGGGAGATATGATAGAGGTCTATAAAATAATGAATGGAGTGGAACAGGTAAATGTAGATCCGTTGTTTACTGCTTCAAAAAGTAGAAAGACTAGGGAACACACAATGAAGCTACAATATAGCACATTTAAGACTAATAGTAGAAAATATTTTTTCACTCAACATCAAATCAAATTCTGGAATTCGTTACCAGAGGATGAAGTAAAAGCTATTAGTGTAGCTGGGTTTAAAACAGATTGGACAAGTTTCTGGAGTCCATAAACCATTATTAAAGAGGACCAGGGAAATCCACTGCTTACCCCTAGGACAAGCAGCATGGAACCTGTGTACCTTTTTGGAACCTGACAGGTACTTGTGACCTGGATTGGCTGCTGTTGGAAACAAGATACTGGGCTTGATAGACGTTGGTATGACCCAGTATGGCATCTGTTATGTTCTTATTGTAACCGATGAATAAAATGTTTTAAAAATATATGTACATATAAAGAAAGATACCTAGTCTCCCACGAGGCTATGGACAGCATCCGGTATGGTCTTTGTTCCCTTCCCTCCTGCTGAAAGTTTTTTTTAGGAGAAAAAAGAATGAAAGTGAAAGGGATTACGTGATTCTCGGGGAGCCATGGGAACAGGATGAGCTGGCAATATTGTTCGGGGTTCACCCTTGTTGTGGGGGGTTCCAGGAGAGAGAAGGGCCCATTCAGGCTGATGTGAAGGGGCCGGGATCCAGGCATGACTTTGGGCTGAATAGGGAGGCAGCCACAATGTCTGCGGTCGTCCCAAATTATAGCTTGTAGAGGCTGGAGCCCATGGACATTGTGGCTGCTTTTGGGGAGGACAGATGACTTCTGGTGCCTGCAGTGGCTGTGGGAAGGCCCGAATGGGAGGGGAGTGTTAGGCATTGTTGTTAGGCCTGTGTTAGGCCTGGAGAGTGGGTGGAGCTGGCCTTAAAGGGGCCGAGCTCCCTCGAAGCAGCCAAAAATGGGCAGAATATTAAAAATTAAAACATTTTAAGTGAGGGAAAGAGTTTGAGAAGGACAGGAGCTCTAAAACAAGTGATTTTTAATTTTGGAAATGGTAAATTGTTATGATTCTCAGAATTTTCAGTGAGTGGTGACTGAGTGGACATGGTTTCGGTCCAGAAAACAACAGAAATGTAAAAGTAAACATTTTAAAGTTGCAATTGCTCAGAAGGGCTGGGCAAGGGCTGGGAAGCCCTTGAAAAGGATTATTTGTGCTTAAGAAAATTCTTTTGGCTGCATTTTGCAGCATTTTTAGGAAGGAAGCATGATCAGTTTTGAAATCGGTTTGATATTAAAAATAAACGTTTTAAACTTTTAAAAGTGAAAAGGTTTCCCTGGGAGTGTTGGAGGGTTCTGAATGAATGGTTCTGGGGATTTTTGGCCCCTGGAAAAGTAAACAATTGTGGTTATTTACTAGGGTCCCTAACTGTTCATTTTAAAACTTTAAAAACAAATCAAAAGTGTGCCTGAGCTATGCAGACGTATATTCATATAAAAATGATGCATAAAATTGATCTTCATGGTTTTTTTATTTTTTTATTGATTTTAGTTAAATTATACTTAACTATACAAAAAAGGTAAATCACAGTACAGAATACAGTGTAAAAAGGAAAAAGAAATAAGCAAAATACAAATGATAAAGTCCACATCAAGAGATATGGGCAGAGACCATGGCAGGTAAAATAAAACTAAATCAGAAAACAAGGCACTATAGCGTACGATATTGGGAAATTATCAATAACCCAGAATTACTCCCCATTAACTGTGCCTGAACGATCAAAAACAAATTTCTCTAACTGTGTTACGTCCACAAAAACATTTGACTGCTTTTCTGGAAGACTCTACGGATAATATTACCTCTCGTTCTACACTGTTGGTTACGTTAGCATCTGTTGAAGTAAAGCAGCGTATATTACGAGCATTTTTTAAAGTTAAGTCTGCCAAATTTTGTGGTCAGGCTATAAACATTTTTCCTGATGTTTCTCGTGAGACTCAGCTCCGACGACGGCAATTTCTTTTGTTGAAGCCTAAGGTTTTAGCATTGGGAGCGACGTTTTTTTAACGTTTCCCATGTAAATGTGTTGTTAATTATGGAGGGGGATCTTAATGTTTTTAAATGTGTATTAAAAGTTTGGAAAAAGTCCCGAATGTAAGAGATTACAGCAAGAATCCTAGCAGCAACACTGTTGCAATCTGGCTCAGCTGATCTCCACTCAGAAATGTCAGAGTTTGATGGAAATCTCTCCTGACATAGAGAAATGACAGCTGGAAAAAAAAATAGTTTGGGCTCTGAAAGAAAAGTGGTGTAGGATTTTTGGAGGAAAGAAAGTTTATAGGGTTCAGGAGGAGCAGGTCTAGGACTATTTGATGACATCAGTACAAGTAAGGATGCTTTTGGAATGTAGTTTGGAATGGAAGTAAGGTGAGCAGCGACTGGCAGTTGGAATATGTTTGATGAAGTGAGTGGATACATGTCAGTGTGGCTGTTGACAGTGCCCTGTTTTTTTGAGTGGTTTTGCCTGAGATTGAGAGTTGGTTTTGAGGGTCTGAGTGTGAGTGAGGAAGAGAGGGAGTTTAAATGGAAGAGACTGTATGTGAGGATTTTTGAGTGTGTTTGTGAAAATTTGAAAGTGTATATGAGAAGCCAGAGGGAAAGGAAGGATAAGCACAGATAGGAGAAGGTTAAGAAGAAACGTAAATCCTAGTATAGAAAGAGGAAGGGTTTAAGCTTTCTTTCTTTCTTTTTTATGTTTAGGGAGTATTAGTCAGGAGAGATTATAGGGAGACTGGGAGGTTAAAGTGAGAAGTAGAAGATTAGGATTAAGGTCTGCTAAAGTGAGAAAAAGGCTAGTGACCCTTTCTGAAAGAGAATAAGAGTGTGCTTAGCTTGGAAACAGAGAAGGGTGGGAGAAGCAGTATTGAGAGTCCTTTAGGAACCTGAGAGGTAAAGAGAGAGAGCAGGGAGAAAGTGACTGATTAGTCGCGGGTGAATGAATAATTAAATGGGAAGAAAGTGACTTGTGAGACAGAATTGTAAGTGGTTGCCTATTAATGGCAGGTAGGTCTGGGAGATGAAAAGTGTCCAGAATCAACAAAGAAAGGACCAAGCAAGCTTGCTGTAGTGACAAGATTTACACTTGCTGCAAAATATTTTTTAAAGTATAATTTTCTAGTGAAAAGAAAATTGTTTTAGAATTAGAGCAAGGCGCTAGTGTAAGTGAGGAACAGCATCAGCACCACATTTTTTCCTGAAGACATCCTGGAGGTTTCTTCCTTCTCGAGCAAGCACTACGTGGAGCTCTTCATGGAAGAGAGAGAGAGAGAGTTTGACAACTGGTCCCCAACGAGAGAGGATAAGTACACAATTCCATATTTGAGCTCAAATATCCATAAAGACTGGGTTTTGCAATACTTACATGTTCAGAAAACTGAGTCTTGTGAACAAAGTCAGAAACTTGAGACTGTTTCCTAATGTTCATTATTTGCAAATTGTACTTTTTAACACACTGCACCAGAGTCAGGAGGCATCTGTATTTTGTTTATCATACTTACCAAGAGAATACTTACCTGGGTTTCTTAATAGCTCAGACTGAGATTCTCTACAGCCTATATCCTTTTAGTACCTTTTTATTTTTCTGACTGTGTTCAACTTGAGGGTATTCCAGCCAGAACTTAGTATTTTAGTGCCCCCGCCACACCCTGTGTGAGCTGGATAGTAGTACCATCGCCCCGATAACCATGAGATACTCTTACTAAGAGGATAAGCCTATTCTTTCTTGCTCTGGGGTGGAGGTGAGAGGTAGGTTACATCATGTCCAATATTCAAAAGATTACATGTGAGTAATTGAGTGCTAACTTGTAAAACATGATCTTAATATTGTCACCTGCCCTCCCTTTCTGCAAGTAAAAGTATGTGCACCATACTTTTCTCCAACACAAAAAGTGAGCAGACTTAGGTCAGGGGAGGCAGAAATATATTTTGCTCTAATTTAGTAGCCTATCTCCTAGCAATAGTGCTGCGGGCATCACGGGCACCATTACGGATCCTGGGGCCGGCTGAATAGGAGTGACTTGGGATCCCTCCTGTTCCCACTAGACTTTGAAAGAGCTGGGGATGGGATCATGGAGATGGAGGGTCCATGTGGGGGTGGGGGAAGAGTTCTTAATGTCACAATGGGAGGTCAGGTAGGGGGATCAGATGCCGGTGGGGTGTTGCGTGGCCGATCAATGTCAGGGGGGAAGTGGTTGTGGGGGGAATTGAGCTGCTGGCGAGAAGGGATTTGGGTGTGCATGGATATCAGGGGCAATGATTTTAAAAAGCTGCTCCCATGTACATATGGGGTAAAGATCTATGTTCACACCCACCATGCAGCTTTTGAAAATTGCTGCTCCCGCTGGACATGGGGAGACATCAACATGCTGTTGTATACATCCTTATACATATTTTACAAGAGGCTCTACATTTAGCGGAGCCTTTGTAAGATATGGTTGGAATTTTCTACATCCTGACCTGGATGTCATAATTCCTCTCTCCATGTCCTATCTCAAATTTGCCTTCACCTGTATATACAGATAGCAGTGATGAATATAAAGAGTGTTAAAACCATTTCAGCATTTAACTTAAGCCAGCAGCTACAAGAGTTGAATATTGACCTCAATCATGTACAGCCCCTTAAAATACTGGTTGAATAGCCAAACTTTCTGAAATACAAATAATTATTCATCTCTATGAACTGTTGAGATAATTTATTTCATAAATGGGGCCAAAATATGAGAAGGTCTTAGCCTGTATAGTAAGATTACCAACTGAATCTCAGTCAAAGAAAGGGGTTGAATAAACTTTTCCGAGAAGGCCTGAATACTACTTTAATTTCTTTAAACTTGTAGGTCTTCCTATAGTTTAACATCTAAAAAGCACTAAAAATCCATCCTGTGATATGGAGATTTGTGTGTATTTTAGGACGTGAAATACTTGTAAATGAATGCAGGCCGATGCTCTGTTCTGTGCTGTACTTAGGTTCTCCAGTGGATGGTAACCCACTAAAACTACATCCAGCTTGAATATTTTACATCTTTATTTTGTAGTTAGAGAAAGGCAATATCAAGTGGAATAGATAATTATCACTTAAAAAACATTTGATAAAAAGGTGGGTAGTCACGGCGTTCATTTAGAAAATGATCACAGAAAAGCACCAGAGAAGATCACATGGTTGGCCTCTTTTATCAAAGCATGTTGAACACTATTTGCAGATCACGACCACCTGGCCACATTTTAAATGATGCATGTCTTGTAATATGCACCAGATAAATATGACTCTGCCTTTTTAACACTAAAAAATGAAAATGGAGCAAATGTTTTCGCCATGTGGAAGATTAGCATGTGTTAATTTATCATGCGTACTGCCATTCGGTGTCTGTCTATTGCCAGTGAGCTCTGTCCTTCAGGAGTTGCTCAGGCAGCTGTGGTTCTGAAGTACAGCATATCATTAACACAGTTATCCAGTCAAGACTCTACTAGGGACAGCAGCTGCCTTCGAGCACATACTGGTACAAAAGGAACAGTACATATTATACGCCTTTAAAGCAGCAGCCACAGGAAGAAATAGAGATGTCAGAGACAGGAAGAAATAGCGAATTCAGAACCAGGACCTGTTCACATTCTTTTTTATCTTAAACTTTGGGGTTTGTTTACTGTGCAGTGGTAGCGGCTTCCATGCAATATCCGATATCACATGGAAGCTGCTACCGCTGCATAGCAAACATACCCCTTGGTCTGAAGAGCTAGTGCAGCTACTCAGTTTTCTCATGATTGGCATAAAAATCTGCAAGAGTGGTTGCTGTGAATGCTGATAATATTGGGGGGGGGGGGGGATATTCAGCGCCGACGGCTAGCTCTGCTAAGATGACTAGCTGCCAGTGCTGAACTTAAACCCTGGATATTCAATGCTGGGGTCATAGCTGGCCCCAGCACTGAATATCCAGTTTTGCTGGTTTGCCGCAAGGCTAACCGGGCAGCGGTGATATTGAGCCGCTGCCCAGGTAGCTAACACGGCGAATGTTAGGCCAGGGTTACCTGCATCAGACTTGCACCACGTATTGCTATCCAGACAGCAGCAATATTGAGACACTACCTGGTTAGTGATAGGCGCCGCTTCCGCTCCACCCTGGAATACCCCAATTCTAACCGCTTAGTATGGGGGCATGTAGCAGCAGCACCCTGGGATACTCAACAGCACTAACTGTGTTTGTGTTGTTGAATATCCTGCAGAGCAGCATTTACAGATTTGCAGGTCTGCAAACCATGTAAATGCCTTTGAAAATGCCCTCTACTTTTTATACACACCACAATGAAAAACATCCATAGAAAAAATTCATATCATTTTAAGAAAAAAGGCCTCAAATAACATGAGTATATATCGGCTTAAACAAGCCTTCTAGCATAAAAGCCTAGGAAGGCCATTACTAGTTTAGCTCAACATCATCAACATTGGCCCAAACAATTCTTGACATAGAACAACATTCACTTTAAATAGACCAGGGCTCTATAATAACCATTATCCAACCTGACACAATATTGTGTTTCGATAAGAAAAACCTATCTGCATCAGGGAAAGCAAAACCATAACAAAGGGATCCCAAGAGCTACTCTCCAGCCGGCTGAGTGCTCGCAACTACCAACAGACTAAAAAAAACTTTTAAAGACATTCGAGTAGTGACGTGATCCCATGACATCAATTAAATGAGAGTTGCCCAGTCCACAGCTTGATTAAGGCCAGCTGGCTCACTTGAATTCAAGCGGAACATCCAAGCATGCTCACGCAAATCCAGTTGTTGAAGTTTATTGCCATCCCCCCATGAAACAGATAAATGATCAAGAACCCGCCAGCGTATATCAGAAATTTTATGATTACATTTTAACTAATGGGCTACTAGGGGTCTGATTCAGAAGAGGTGTTAAGACGGCTTTTATGCTCAGTTAAACAGAGATGTATCTTTCTCTTTGTATGTCCCACATATGTAAGAGAACAAGGACAAACAATCATATATATCGCCCATTCAGAATCACATGTCGTCTTATTCTTGAAATGAAATATTGTGCCATTAGAATGAGTCCAACTTGAACCAGTGAGAGCATACTGACACCATCCGCATTGACCACATGCTTGGTGGCCTTTCTGCTGCTGTATTAATTGGTCAAATGATTCTGACAAAGTATAGTTTGTAAGAATACCTCGCAAATTTTTACCAAGTTTATATGCAATACATGGAGGCACAGACAAAATAGGATGCAGACCCAAAACATTCCAGTGTTTATAAATAGATTTCACTGAAGCAAGTTCCCATTGGGCATACTTAGCTCGCAAGTATGTCTTAAGTACTACAGAAGGGGGATAGCCTCTGGCCACAAAGTGTGATGTAAGGAGCTGAGATTCAGCTCTAAATTGAGTGTCAGTAGAGCAACTCCTGGGTGCAGGTAGGTTTGACTTAAAACAATATGGGTGCCAGCTATTGAACTGTAAATAAGCATTACAATCCACAGATTTATGATAAACAGATGTCACAATTTCATCATGGTGATGTTCAATATAAACATACAAAAAAAATCAGTTTTGGAGGAATGAAAATTCAGTGAAAAATGTAGATTGACAGCCAATGTATTCAGCCATGTATAAAATGTAAGCAATTATTCTTCTGAACCAGTCCATAATACAAATATATCATTAAGATATCTCTTCTACATGAAGATCTTATTCTGGAAAACACAGTCAAATAGTTCAGTTCGAACTTAGATACATAAAGAGATGCCACCAAAGGGACCAATGTGGCACCCATGGCTAATCCATGGTCTTGCTGGTAATAAATTCCATTATACCAACAGTAATTTTTATGCAGTACTTACTCTGCTAGTTGCTGGAAAAAAGCCAGAGGAATATGAGCCGCTGTAGGGCAATTAGATAGAATGTCCATAATGACCATCAATGCACTGCATTGAGAAATGTTAATATAAAGACTGGTAATGTCCATGGACACCATAAGAACATAAGAACATAAGATATGCCATACTGGGTCAGACCAAGGTCCATCAAACCCAGTATTCTGTTTCCAACAGTGGCCAATCTAGGTCATATGTACCTAGCAGTTTCCCCAAGAGACACAGGTTCCACAATGCTTGTATTGGTTCAAGCATTGATATCCTGGGTCCCTTCTTAATAATGGTTTATGGACCTTTCCTCTAGGAACTTGTCCAAACCTTTTTTAAACCCAGTTACACTAACAGCCTTTACTACATCCTCCGGTAACAAATTCCAGAGTATGATTACACGTTGAGTGAAAAAATATTTTCTTTTATTAGTCTTAAATAGTTTACCCTGTAGCTTCATTGCATGTCCCCTAGTCTTTCTATATTCTAATAAGGTAAACAATCGATCTAAGTTTACCCGTTCCATTCCGTTCATTAATTTATAGACTTCTATCATATCTCCCCTCAGCCGTCTCTTTTCCAGGTTAAAGAGCCCTAACCTTTTTAACCTTTCTTCATAGGAGTATCCTTCCATCCCCTTTACCATTTTGGTGGCTCTTCTCTGAACCTTTTCTAAAATCGCTATATCCTTTTTAAGATACGGCGACCTGAATTGCACACAATATTCAAGGTGCGGTCTCACCATGGAACGATATAGAGGCATTATAATATCTTTTGTTTTATTTTCCATTCCATAGTGCATGTTCCTGGTGGAAATGCATGCACCCAGAACTGAGATGTCAGCATACACAACAAGCAGATAAGTCAGTGACTGGGCCCCAAAAGGAAACCCATAAATATCACATGAAAAAAATACTATATAGCACTATGGGGGTGCCTAGCCATGCTGTGGTCACTGCACAGTCAGGGTGAGAGTGATCTCCCAGCAGGACATGCTGAGGCCACCCTGTCTGTGTAGGTGGTGGCCGGGCACTAAAATGTCCCAGCCAATGCCCTATGCCCTGTGCAGAGGCATCCTGGCCAGGCCACCCTGTCTGGGCTATACCCATGGTACCTTGCTCCTCATTATGCACATTGGCAGGCCAATACTGGCAACAGTGCTGGCAGTGTGAGCTGTGGAGGGTGTTTGCAGCCACCACACACTGGATAGACAGACACACACACCCACACCTATGCCAGCATTGTGCTACTATAGAGGAGTTTAGCAGCCCTGGCCACCACATCAGTCCTGGGCACAGTACAGGCATGGATATGGTACGCAATACTATTGGGGGTCACTCCCCAGGGTGTTAAACACTGTCAGAGACCAGATCTGAAGCACACACCACAGACATCAGAAAGGTTGTTATGATGGAGCTCAATCAGCAAACTGTGCTTAACGTAGGAATTGCTATCTGCCAGTAATCATAGCAAACGTTTGATAGCTGTGTACCGTATACCCAGGTGTAGGGTGGCATTGCTAAGGTATGCAAGTGCTAGTATTGGGAGATGCACGCAGGGCTCAATGTCCTGCCTCTCAAGGAGGCATTGGCCAATGGGGCCTGTGGGTGTGGGTGTGTCTGCCCCTGTTGGCTGCTGCTTTACGGCAGAGGTTCCCAACTCCAGTCCTGGTGTGCCAAACACTGTGCGGGTTTTCATGCTGTCCCTCATGAATATGCATGAGATACATCTGCATACCATGGGGGTGGTGCAAAGATATGCAGCACAGGCATCTTTATTAGAGGCAGCATGGAACCTGAATGGTGTTTGGCCCTCCAGGACTGCATTTGGGAGACTCTGCTCTAGGTAATGTGGCTGTTTATGGTGTCTGTGCTCGGTGGGGTAAAATATAGGCGTATTAACCATGCGTGTGTTCTCTGCAATAAAGGTTTGTCCTTACTATCACGGTTTAGTTGTGGGAAAAATATGTGGACTGGATTGGCAGTAGCCCCAGCTGGGCTTTGAACCTGTGACCTTCTATTCTTGCACACACTGTCTGTGTGCACTTCACCACCGTGTTGCCACAGATGTGCTGCATTCCCTGGGGAGTCCATGACTGTACATCCGACAGGGCCTGTTTGTTGCAGTGCACGGCACCCACCTGGACAGGGCTAGGCCATGGTCTGCTGTTGCCACCAGCTGCTGCCACCTCCACCACCAGTACCGCTCCATCCTTAGATTGGAAACAGCATAAACCCTGAAGGATTTGTGGCCCTCCAGGACTGCATTTGGGGGAATCTGCTCTAGGTAATGTGCACGTTTCTGGTGTCTGTGCTCTGTAGGGTAAAATAGAGGTGTTTGAGCCATGCTTATGTTCTCTGCAATAAAGGTTCGTCTTTACTATCACGATATAGTTGTGGGTAAAATATGGGGACTGGATTGGCAGGAGCCCCAGCTGGGGCTTGAACCTGTGACCTTCTGTCTCCAAACACACTGGTTGTGTGCACTGCACCACCGTGTTGCCCCAGAAACAGTGCATTCCCTGATGATACCATGACTGTTTGTCTGGCAGGGCCTGTCTGTTGCAGTGCATTGCACCCACCTACACAGGGCTAGGCCATGGTCTGCTCTGGGCAGCTGCCACTGCCCCCCTCCACCCCCAGTACCCCTGTTCCACCATGCTGACATGCCCTTCTGCTGGTGGTGCTGGTGGTACGCAGTCTCAGGCCATCCTGTGTGCAGGTAGGCGGCTGCCTATGGTGCGGGTTCTGGGGTAGGGGTGCCTGCATATCTGTCCGCACGTCCCCCAATCACCGCCTGCCAATGTTCTGTGCCCTTGGGGGTACCTGCTGGGTACTATCCCCTGTGGCACTGTGCTAAACACTCTTGTGCCCATGTTGGGCCCTCATCAGTTGCTGTCTGGCTGCTGTTCAGTTTCAGCATTCCTAAGTGCCATCTAGGCATCTGCCTAGTCTGCACTGTGCCCCAGCTGCACCACAGCATGTGCCGCCTGCAGCCCTCTGTATCCCCTTTCCCAGCATCTGTCCAGTTGCCCATTCCGACCTGCCCGCCCTGCTGTTGTGGAACATGTGCATGCCATAGGTAGCCTGTCCAATGGAGAGGTAAACCCTGATCAGTGTTATTTCACTGCGGGATCATTCACCTTGTATGGGGACGGAGCGTAGACCCTTCTAAAATTCATATTTATTTTTTGGGGCTTTGTTGGGAGTGCTTTTTGATGTTTCCCATTACTCTCAGTATTGCCCATCTTGCTTATGATTTTTTTATATTTTGTTGAGGTCATTTTTAATGTTTATTTGCCCTTTTTTTCCGTGCACATGTATCACACTGCTCACGTTTTGTAGGTTTCCCTGGTTTTGCTGTACATTGCTGACAGAAATGGTTTCTCTTCCCTTTGAATCGGCTCTACCGTGAGGTTTTCACTCGCGGTATTTTTTTGCTTGAATTTCAGCCCCGCTCGTGTGCGGGGAGCCTCTCCCCTCCCACGTTCCACCCATTGACCCCGTCTCTCCACCCCTGGGGAGCCTTCCTCCGCCCTCCGAGAGCCTTTCCAAGCCTTTATCGCACATCAGCGCGCCGTGCACATGAGCAGGCACTTTAGTGTGGCGCGCACGTGTGCGGGGCACAAAAACGCATCATTAGCATGCGCTAAGGTACCTTAGCGCACGCTATTGTGCGCCGCGCACTTGAGCGCAGTTTAGTAAACATACCCCTAAATTTTCTTTTGATCATATTTAGTTTCATCTATATCCTTAAGCTTTGTATGTAACACAGAAACAGACTGAGATAGCTCCTGCTCAGCCTTCTGAGGAAATTCAGTAATAAGCAACATTAAATCCATTTTTTATACAGCATCGGACTTTTTGTGATAGAAAGGGTGTGGAGATGTGTGTGCGTGTGCATGTATAATATATATATATCCTATAATATATATATCCATGTATGGATTTATGTACTTGTATGTGTGTAGATATATATCAGCATTATTACCAAAAAATCCAATCCATATCACTCCTAAGTACAAATCTAACAAGCCATAGAAAAGAGCTACCACTTTAAAGGATTACACTGGGAATATCTAACAATACATCCAAGAGTTATTCAATTGGATGAAATTGTGTAAGAATGTTTAACCGTAACACGTCACCAGTGGGGATACTGAGATAGTTAGGAGCCTCAGTTACAGGGGTTGTGTGTTTCATAAGCAGCATATTTCTATACTTCCAAACAGACACGCACACTTATTCTATCCTGATTCTCTCATTCATAGGCTCCTAACTATCTCAGTATCCCCATTGGTGAAATGTTACGGTTAAACATTCTTACACAATTTCATCCAATTGAATAACTCTTGGATGTAGTCAGATACTCCCAGTGTAATCCTTTATAGTGGTAGCTCTTTTCTATGGCTTGTTAGATATATATCAGGGCATTCCAGGGCAGAGAAGGCACCTAGCGCTATATACATATCTCTAGTAACAATGTAACACAGTAAATAATGGCAGATAAAGACCAGCATAGTCCATCTAGTCTGCCCAGTAAGGTGGCAAGAGTTGTAAAGCTGCACCTGCAGGTTACTTGCTCTTTGCCTTTGCTTAAGATTGTACTTGCCACTGCAGGCAAGTTACACCTCTTTATTTATGAAGTTATTTACATTTGCTTTGATTCCATCCTCTTGCTATGTAGTGATTCTCTGTGTCTGTCCCGTGTCTTTTTGAATTCCGTCAATGTTTTTGCTCCCACCACCTCCTTCGGGAGGGCAATTCAGCCATCCACCACCCTTGCTGTGAAAAAGTATTTTGTGACATTGCTTTTAAGTTTACCTCCTTACAGCTTCATTTCATTTCTAGCTACAGCTTCCCCATCTTTGAAAAAGGTTTGTTTGTTCAATAATACTCTTTAAGTATTTAAAGATCTTAATCATATGCCCCCGTCTCTCCTCGCCTATGTAGGTTACCTTAGCCTTAGAGAAACAACTGGTGCAATATAGGAATTACCTAGCTCTAAAAAGAGTGTTTAAATTTCAGCCTGTCCTGAGAAAGTAGCTTTAAAAGAATATCTTTGGCCTGTATTGCAGTGGTAAGCCTGTGGTCGCAGTTCACAATTGATAAGAGTTCTTTTGTTGAATGGAATGTATCTTTAAGATGGCGCCATTCTATGAGTTTGTATTTTGCGTCTCAACATTTGGTATTTAAATGGTGCTTATAGATTTTGGTGGTGAGCATCGGTGTGTAGCAGCTAGATTGTGTGGTGGCTCCTGACGCAAGCTCTCCTTTTTGAGCTGAAACATCGGTGTTGGGCAAGACTGCACAATGTTTTTTTCCATCTCAGAAGTTACTTTGTTCCCTTGACTGTTCAGTCTTGGTGAACTGCCGCTGTCTAGCCACATTGTTTGATGTGCTTTAAGTTTTCACCAGATGCCATGGAGGCGCTTCAATAAAGCTAAGTGGCTGTCTTTGTTTTTGCTTCTGAAGTGAAGTGCTTTTGAATGCAATTAAGAAATTGCAAAAACTTTGAAAAAAATCATTAATATCTTTGTTGGGAATTGGAGTCAAATGATGAGGCTTAAGCGATTATAGATCCAAGGTTAAGGGTCAGAACTGATGCTTGTTGATGCCTCCATTGTCCCTTCATTTTTGTATGAATTATTCTGTTTTGTTCTTGTGAATTTGACCCGGCTGTTTGTGTTTTGTGTGAGTTGGCAGTTGTCCAGCAGGGGCCTCTGGCTGAGGAAGTCAAACTCATAGCTTACTGACACATTTTTACAGCAGAATGTGCCAGTTATTTCCCATCCCCCTCTCCTCACTCGCTCACCCCCAGGGCTAGATTTTCTTAAATAGTCACTTGTCCTAACTTTAGTGGAAAGCACATCTGTGTTGCTTTTTGATTTAACAACTGCCCCATATTTGACACACTAATCAAAATTACTTTTATTCAGTGCAATAGCTGTGGCACTTTAATCCTCAGGAAAAGAATTTGGAGCCTTCAAGCTTGTCCTACCATGTATTAAACTATCTGTTATAGAAAAGAAAAGATTCAATTGAGGGATATATATATATATATATATATATATATACACACACACACACACACAATGAGGGTCATTTTAGAAGCTCTAATTGTGATTTGGACGATTGAAAATGGGTATGCAGATGACCAAATCACAAAGACGTCCCCAATGTCATTTTACAAAATCGTTCCGAAGATGTTCCCATGCTGGAGACATTTATCCTGCACAGGGGTGTGGCGGAGGCATGTCTGGAGTGTTCCAGAGACTCTAGGTGTGCACGCCCGATTTCAGAATTAGCCAGCATGTTTCCGCCCCCGTCCAAGTCTATACCACTACTACTACTACTACTGAGCATTTGTATAGTGCTACAAGTCGTATGCAACGCTGCACAGACATGTAAGAGACAGTCCCTGCTCATCAGAGCTTATAATCTAGTCAAGACAGACAACACAGAAGGTGTAGGCAGGGATAAACAAGGGGGACAGAAAAAGAAAAAGGAGATCAGGTGAGTCAAGATCCAAAAGCAGCAATGAAGAGGTGAGTTTTCAGCCTGGATTTGAAGAGGGTTAGAGAAGGTGCCTGACGTATAGACACAGGTAGTTTGTTCCAGGCGTAAGGTGCAGCAAGGTGAAAGGAGCGAAGTCTGGAGTTAGCGATAGAAGAGAAGGGCATAGATAGAAGCAGTTTGCTAGAAGAGTGGAGTTCCTGAGGGGGGTTGTAAGGAGAGATAAGAGAAGAAAGGTAGTGAGGAGCCGCAGAGTGAATGCATTTATAGGCCAGCAGGAGGAGTTTGAACTGGATGCGGAAATGGATAGGGAGCCAATGAAGTGACTTGAGAAGAGTAATATGGGCATGACAAGGCTGGCGGAAGATTAGCCGCAAAGCAGAGTGTTGAACAGATTGAAGGTGAGAGAGATGATTCAAAGGGAGACCAGCAAGGAATAGGTTACAGTAGTCAAGACGGGAGGTGATCAAGGAGTGGATACGCGTCTTAGTAGTGTATTCAGAAAGGAAAGGACAGATGTTTCTGATGTTATAGAGAAAGAAACGGCAGGTCTTAGCTATCAGATGGATGTGTGTGGAGAAAGAGAGAGAGGAGTCAAAGACAACCACAAGATTGCGGGCCGAGGAAACAGGAAGGAGTACAGAGTTATCCACAGAGACTAAGAAAGGAGGAAGAGGGGGGGAGTTTTTGGGGGGGAAAGATAAGAAGTTCAGTCTTGGCCATGTTCAGTTTCAAGTGGCGGTGAGACATCCAGGCAGCAATGTCAGAAAGACAGGCAGAGATCCGGGTCTGGATTGCTGGAGAGATTTCAGGCGTAGAGAGGTAGATCTGAGAGTCATCAGCATACAGATGGTACCGAAAGCCATGGAAAGAGATAAGTGCACCAAGGGACTGGGTATAGAGAGAGAAAAGGAGCAGACCCAAGACAGATCCTTGGGATACACCAACTGGGAGCGGGATAGCAGAGGAGGAGGAGCCACCAGAACACACACTGAAAGAGCGATGGGAGAGATAGGAGGAGAACCAGGATAGTACAGAGTCTTTAAAACCAAGCGATGACAGGGTATCGAGGAGAAGGTTGTGGTCAACAGTGTCAAAAGCAGCAGAGAGGTCATCGAAAAAACGGTTCAACTACAGCTTCAGGAACACATCGACAAACACGAAACACTTGACGACAACCAACACAGATTTCGTCCCAACCATGGAGTCGAAACACTACTGATCTACCTCTTCGACAGCATCCTAAGAATAATTGACAACACCAGGAATGGAATCATAATGATCTTCATCGACATCTCCTCAGCCTTCGACACAGTGGACCACAACACGCTCCTGGAAAGACTAAAGAACACTGGTATACATGGTATCACACTGAAATGGTTCCAATCGTACCTAACAGAAAGACAACTACAGGTCAAGGTGGGACACAACACCTCCCGACCCATAAATGTCCGACAAGGAGTACCTCAAGGATCCGCACTCTCAGCACTCCTATTTAACATCTACATCCAACCAATATGCAACATCATGAAAGAGAACAACATTCAATACACAGTATATGCAGACGACATCATGATATACACCCGATTTCAATCGACAACCCGGACTTCTCTAAAATAACAGACTGCCTTACCCAAATGATGAGTTGGTGTCAAAACAACAACCTCGCAATAAACTACAACAAGACCGAAGCTTTAATCATCACTCGGAACCAAAGCTTCATACACCCACCAAATATAAAGATACAAAGCACTACTATACCAATAAGATCAGAAGTAAGATACCTCGAAGTTACTCTGGACAATAAACTCAACCTCAAGCCACACATAGACAAAACAATCCAAAAAGCCTACTACAAGATGCGAATCATCAGGAGACTGAAACCACTCCTCGCCCCAGATCACTTCCGTACAGTCTGTCAAGCACTGATAACCCCACTACTGGACTTCTGCAATCCGATATACCTTGGACTACCGAAACAAGCCCTCAAACCACTCCAACTGGCACAAAACACTGCAGCACGAATCATATCCAGAACTGCAAGACAAGAGCACATCACACCAACCTTAAAGGATTTACACTGGCTCCCAATCAGTGCACGCATCAGATACAAAACTATCATAAACCTATTTAAGATAAAACAGCACACATCAGCCAACAGCCTGCACACCCTCATACAACCAGACACCAGCACACGTCCTAGAAGAAAACAAACACACAACCGAGTCAGCACCCCAAGTGAATACAAACACACACGCAAGGACACAACAGACAGAGCACTCTCCATGGCTGCTCCAACAATATGGAACAAACTACCGGACGATTTGAGGGCAACTACAGACCTCAAAGACTTTAGAAAACAGCTGAAAACCATGCTGTTCATAGAACACTATGGACACATCACATAACCTCAGAGAATGTATAACAGTACATGATACCGCCTAAACAATGTATGTATGGAAAATGTTTTTAGCACCACTGTATATAGCCCACCTTGTACATAGCTCAAACCAATCTAGCACACAATACAACATACACTCAACTAAATTTCACCCTCACTGCATGTATAACACACTCACTTTACCAGATTGTTTGCTGTGATACCACCTTGATTATTAAGATAAGGCGGTTTAGAAATACTGTTAAATAAAAATAAAAATAAGAAGGATGAGGACAGCGTAAAGGCCCTTGGATTTTGCCAGGAACAAGTCATTGGAGACTTTGGCAAGAGCTGTTTTAGTAGAGTGTAAAGGACGAAAGCCAGACTGTAAAGGATCCAGGAGGGCATGACAGGAGAGGAAGTCGAGGCAGCAGCGGTGAACTGCATGTTCAAGAAGTTTAGAAATGAAGGGAAGGAGGGGGATGGATCGATAATTAGGACAGGTGGGATCAAGTGAGGGTTTATTGAGGAGAGGTGTGACCACAGCATGCTTGAAGTCTGCAGGGACTGTTGCATTGGAGAGTGATAGGTTGAGAATATGAGAGATGGAAGGGACAATGGTGGAGGAGATGGGGCTTAGGAGATGGGTGGGGATAGGATCAGAGGAGAAGGTGGTGAGTTTGGAGGAAGAAAGAAGGTGTGCAGTTTCCTCTTCAGAGATCACAGGAAAGGAAGAGAGGGTAGCAGAGGTAGGGGGGGGGGGGAAGTTGGAAGTGAAGCGGGGGAGGAAGGGAAGTAGCTGACTTTGTGGGGAATTGGAGGGTGATCTTGTGGATTTTGCCATGGAAGTAGTCAGCCAGGGTTTGGGCAGAAAGGGAGGGAGTGATCAGAGGCGAAGGCACTTTGAGGAGAGAGCTGAGAGTAGTAAAGAGACGGTGAAGATCAGAGGCAAGAGAGTTAGTCAGTTGGACATAATTATCTTGTTTGGCAAGAGTTATGGCTGACTGGAAAGAGACAAGCATGAATTTGAAGTGTAGAAAATCTGGAAGGGAGCGGGATTTGAGCCAAGCACGCTCAGCAGAACGGGCACAGGAACATAGATAGTGGGTAGTGGATGAGAGCCAGGGCTGGGGTGTAGAACGTCTCACAGGACATGGCATGGGCAGAGCAAGAGCATCCAGAGCAGAGGAGAGTGCAGCATTATAGGAAGTTGCTGCCTCGCAAACAGATTTGGATGACATAGTGGAAGAAAGAGATGAAGAAATAGTGGAAGAGAGAACCAAAGAATCAATAGCATGAAGATTTCTAAATAGGTTGGAGGAGACAGGACGAAGTTGAGGCAGCGGGTGATGAAGATTAAAGCTTAAAAGGTGATGGTCAGATAAGGGAAGAACTGAGCTATAGAAGTTCGAGGGTAAGCAACTAGAGAAAAATACCAGGTCAAGGCAGTGGTCATGCTGGTGAGTGGGGGGCAGTGGAACAAAGCTGGAGGTCAAACGAGGAGGTAAGGGAGAGGAGCTTTAAAACATAAGGATCAGAGGGGTTATCAACATGAATGTTAAAATCCCCAAGAATAAGAGTGGGGGAAGAGGAATCCAGAAGGAAGGAAAGCCACGAGTCAAAGTCAGTGAGAAAGGTAGAAGCAGACTTGTTGGGCGGTCGATAAATAACAGCTACCCAGAGAAGAACTGGAGTGAAAAGGCAGATGGAGTGGACTTCAAAAGAGAGAAAAGAGTGAGACTGAGGCAGCAGGCGGGGTTGGAATTGGCAGGAGGGAGAAAGTAGAAGCCCAACACCACCACCACGGCCAGTGGGATGAGGTGTGTGGGAGAACTGATAGCCCCCATGAGAGAGAGCAGCAATAAATGCAGTATCATCTGGGAGGAGCCAGGTCTTAGAGCAAGAAGATGTAGAGCATTAGAGATAAAGAGATCATGAGTAAAAGCAAGTTTATTAGAGACAGAGTGTGCGTTCCACAAAGCACATGAGAAAGGGAGAGTGGAAAGGGAAAGGAGAGGGATATGAATAAGATTAGACATGTTGCATGAAGATCTCTTCTCAGAGTGAGACAGAAGTCTAGAGGGGGGCCAGGATTGGGGTTGATATCTCCGGATGAGAGAAGGAGAAGGAGTAGCAGAGTACGGGGTAGAGAGGAGACAGTACTGCGGAAACGAGGGCGAGGTTGTCTTAAAGAGAGAGGAGATGGTTGAATGAGAGGGAGAAAGCGATGAAGCTCAAGAGCTGATGATTTAATTATTTATTTAGACAGATTTGTATCCCACCTTATCCTACAATCAAAGTGGTCACATTACAAACAGAAGGTTACAAATAACATAAGGTTCATAAAACATTATACATAACACTATCAACATGATAGGGTAGAAGACAGAATGGAGGGGGAGTGAGGATGGTAAAGGGGAGATAAGGAGGGGAGGCGTGAGGGTGCTGGTACGAGAGGAGACAGTTAGGGAGAATGAAGAAGATGAAGACAATGTGATGAGGAGCCATAGGAGAGGAATAGAGAGGAGAACAAAGGCCAGAGGATATAGAAGGTGGGAGCGTCAAAGAGATTGGGCACACCTGTGCGTGAAGTAGGTAATGAGCAGGTGACAGCTATAAGAGACAGCGAGCCACAGGGTGGGTGGGTAGAGGGGAGGGGGGTGGGGGGTGGGGTATAAGTTATACAGCTGAGAAAGCAGAACAAAAGTGCAAAATAAGGGGCAGAGAGATAAGAGAACACACTAACAGTGACAAATAAATAAATAAATCTATCTATCTATCTATTTAACATTTATAAAGTGCTTCAAACGTACGAATAAGTGCAGACAGATAAAACTCACAGCAAATTCACTCACAGGAGCTAAAATTCACCTCTCAAGCAGAGCACTACGAGGGCACTGCTCTTCCCAGAGCACAGAGAGGCATACCTGCTCTACGGCATAAATAGGCACCTGAAAAGTGCTTGCTTTCCCAGAAAAACAGTTGGAGGGGTGGAGAGGAGATAAAACTCTATTATCCTCAGTATAGCCCAGAATAGTAAAAAGAATTGATGGGATTTGGGGATACCTGTTGTGTGGTTGTCAAGCTGCAAAACATCTCCATTACCTGAATGGCAGGCAGGGAAACATCTCTAGTCTCTGATACAGTTGTGGAGACATCTATATAGATGGCCCCCATGACATCCATGTCAGGGACATCTATGTTTCTGAAATCGCCTCCAAACTTAAATGTGCCAGCCCTTTTTGGGAATGTTTTGGCCTGGACATCCCAGATAACACCTAGCTGCCCTTTCTAAAGTGCCCTTTAATCTGTATATATGCAATTACGAGATTAGAAAAATAGGAATGTTCCATGTAGAGTGGCACATCTGTCTTTGCAAAGTTCTTATGTTGATATTTTAGACTTTTGTCAGGAGCCTTACAGTCTTAACCAATGTTCCCTCTAATTTTCTGTAGGCTGTGTGCGCATAAAATATCAGCTGTGCAGCTTTTGAAGCAAGGTTCAATTTTTGTGCGCCACATAACGACACTCGGAGTTATATACTTTAAAATTTGACTACACGTCAGAATACAGTATGTACACCACATTGATTTTAATTAAATTAAATGAAAATGGACAATTACTAAATGAAGCGGAATATGTCTAGTAATTACAATCACAACTTTTAAATTTTAAGACGACTATGTTGTTTTCTATCAGAATCAGAACCATAATTTTTGTGCGCTCTGCTGTAAAGTATGTGCGCTCACTCGGCGAGGTGTGTGCGCGCACACACGCGCACAGCTTAGAGGGAACAGTGGTCTTAACAGGTGATCATATTTATTCAAAAATGCAACTGCTAAGTTACAATGCAGCACCAAAAAAATTAGAATGGCACTGATATTTCCGTTGTATAGCAATTTAAGACCATTCTTTGTATAAAATCAATTTTGCCATAATCCTTTAAAAGGTTAATTTTATAAGGGGGCACCTAGCTAAAGCACTTTTTAAGACGCCTAATTTATAAAAACAAGTAGGCGCCTACTTTATAAAATACTATCAAAGCTCTCTGTCTAACATTTTAACTTTGGAAATTATTCTTCAACACAGTTAAAATCATCAGTTCATAATTAACAGGAAGGTAAAGGACCTCAGTTGATATATTAAAGCCATTAACAAGGCTTCAAAGCTGTACCATTAAAGGTCAAAGACCTTCCACCAGCCAATATTTTTTGCTTTTTCTTATTTTTCTCACTGGTGAAGTGATAACAGATTATCTTCACTTATCTTATATGTGAGAGCAGATGGATGAAATATGACACATATAAGATAAGTGAAGATAATTTGTCATCACTTCACCAGTGAGCGAAATAAGAAAAAGCCACAAATATTGGCTGGAGGAAGGATTTCTGACCTAAGATGGTACAGCTTTGAAGCCTTGTTAATGGCTTTAATATGTATACCAACTGAGGTCTTTGTCCTTCCCATTAATTTAAATGTGTTAAAGAATAATTTCAAAAGCTAAAATGACAGAGGACTTTGATATCATTTGATATTATTAGTTGATCGATATTGATATCCTCTGGGGTTTATTTGCCATATTTATAAAATACTAGCCTAAGTGGCTTGTACGGTACTTTAGTAAAGGTGTGGACTTAGATGTTTACAAGAACCATCGTACATAATTATAGTATTTGCATACATGTGCACTCTGCCCATGCTGCACCCAAACTCCACTCATGCACATGCCCACTGGCAAAGTATGCATCATTTAGCAATGCATCTATTTTTTCGCTGGTCATTGTTTTACAAGAGGGCATTAATGCGCATATGTGGCCACATACGCACGTTAATGACTAAAATGACCTCCAGTAACACATGTACTTTGTGCCTAAAAATATTCTGCCCCTTACAAAATTACCATATTTTCATACAAATAACGTGCGCGTTATACGTATTTTTCTAAACCATGCAACCCCCATGCGTTATATGTGTGGGCGTGATATATACATGTTATTGACATCACAAGACAGAAAAAACAAGCAGTTGTTTGTAATTTTTTATAATTTCTTTATTTCTTAAATCATGAAGTCGTTGGCCTACAGAGGGGTGAAACCTGCTTTGAAATCCATGATTCATCATTCATTTGCCAGAAATTTCGCTTTGATCTGAATTGCGACAGTAGAGTTAGCTTGATTTTGTTCCCTCCGTGAAAGAACCCACTCTTTCAAGTCATTCTCTAGTTGAAGTCATTTTGCTTTGGGCCCATGGCATGCACGTTTTTGGAGGTTCATTTTCTCTAGCTCCTTTTTCTGCTTTCTCCATTTGAAAATGGACATCTCTCCGACCTTGAACTCTCTCGCTGCTGCTCTGTTGCTTATTTCTTTACTTTCACAATGCCTTTCAGTTTGACGTTGGCAGTGTAGGACTTGCATTTCCTTCCTGGCATGATCACAATCCAATAAGGCCATGCGCAGTATATGTGGGTGCGTGTTATCCGGAAACGTTTGCACAGAATGTTGTCACTTCTGCACATTATATGTGTGTGCGTGTTATATACGTGGGCATGCTATTTGCGTGAAAATACAGTACTCCATAAATGCACAACTTATCACCTTGTATGTTTTTAGAAAGATGCGAGAATAATCCAGAAATTGTAAAATTTGTATTTATTTATTTATATGATTTTATATACCACACTATTTTTAAATCAGCGCGGTTTAAATAGAACAGGAACAATAAAATGTTTTACATTGAACTGACATTGAACAGGAACAGTAAGTCATATTCTGTACTGTGCGTCCTGGCCTCTGTGTGTCACAACTGGATGCACAGAGGTAGATATGATTCTGATCCTGCGGGGCACATCTAGACGCAACCAGAATCACGTCTAGGCCTTTACGTGCAGGCTGGGACCCGATTCCCATCACCCTGCACGTACAGGCCCCTGCCCGGCTAATTCAGTCAGACTCCTGAATGAAGCCGCGGTTCCATGATGTCCAGTTGACATGGCACCGCAACTCCATTCAGGAGCTGCGATTTCCGGCCGCTGACCACTTTCCCCTTTCCCCGCAGTCTGACCCCCAATCTGGCCTCCCATGGGCTGCGGGGAATCTTCTGCACCCCCTCAGCATTTTTATCCCAGCTGGGCATCCCATCTCCCGATGTCTATGGGGACTTATTTCACCTCCAGGGTGGATAAGTCCCCCATCCAGTCTGCCAGCCATGGACTATACAGGGTCAACTTCAGAAGTGGCTCTGTACATCCGGGGCCACGGACTGCCCATTGCCCACTCTAACTCTGCCTCCGCACCGCCCTTTCATGCCCCCTTCTAAATCTCCCTGTACAAACTCCTTGTTCATACGGGGAGGCTTAGTCAGGGGGCATATAGCTGGATGGACATTCCAACAGGACGTCCATCCCCGCTATTTGTGGGACAGAATAGACCCCTAAATGTTTAACATTGAACAGGGACGTCAATTTGGGTAGTAACAGGGGGAACTAAATTACAAGTTGAAAAGTGGTTCATAAGAGGTTAGCATGGCAGAAGTTGTAGCTGTGGGATTGACAGGCCTTGTCTCTAAAATAGCTATAGTATATGGTCATAGAATACTTGGAACAAATGAGTCTTTATTGCTTTCCTAAAGGTTGAAAGGTCAGAGATGGATCGGATTGGGGCAGGTACTCATCCTTATTGCTGAAGGGGTGGTGAGTGTGTTAGCCATGCTTGTTCTCCTCAGTCTATTGTTCAGGGTCCATTGTATAATTACTGCAAGGGAGTCTGCAGACATGTCATGCATTACTTTAAATGTCATCAATAGAGCTTTGTAATTCAGGCGGCTCGCTATTGGGAGCCAATGTAATAGCCTTAAGATGGAAGCTCCATACAGGGTTCAAGCTGCGGTGTTCAAGGCCATTTGAAGTGGTTGAAGTGTGTATTTTGGCAGATTGTGGAGAATGATATTGGCATATTCAAGGTTAGGGAAGATAAGTGCTTGGAATACGATGCGGAAGTCAGTAGGGTCCAGGAGTAGGCGTAGATGACAGAGGGTCCTTATTTTATGGTATACTGCCTTGGAAACATTATTTATTTGCATTTCCATACTCAGTCGTGGTCCAGAATGATTTCCAGGTAGCACACCTCTTGCTTCGTCATCAATTCTACATCTTTTACCCGTAAAGAAGTTGGTGGGGTGAAGGTTTGGTCTTTCGTTATAAAGAAAACTTCAGTCCTCTTGCAGTTCACTATAAGGTTGTTTGTGAAGAGCCAGTCTGAGACTGCATTGAAGCATTCTGTAATCTTGGTGAAATTAGGACTGCCCGTGAAGAATGGGATGTATGGTAGGACATCATCAGCATAGATGTGGTATAGAAGGTTATATGATTGTATTATTGAGCAGATCGGCTGAATGTAGATGTTGAAGAGCAGGGCAGATAGAGATGAACCCTGTGGGACTCCTTGAATCTGCTGGTATGTGTTTGATATCTGCACGCCTATGAGCACCTGTTGTTGGTGACCTGTTGAGTAGGATGTACACCAGTCTAGGGCTGCGTTCTGTATTCCTTTTTGTTGTAGGTGAACAAGTAGGAGATTGTGACTGACTGTGTCAAAGGCTAAGGCGATATCCAGGAATATTAGGATGAAACCCTGCTTCGCTTTTTCTATTCCCATAATGAGTCGGTCCAGGATGATAGCCAGGAGGGTTTCAACCCTGTGCTGCTGTTGGAACCCATGCTGCTGAGAGTCAAGTGGAGCATGGGACTCGATGTGATCTTGGATTTGTTGATAGACGACCTTCTCGCTTATCTTGGCCAGGAATGGGAGGCTGGATATTGGTCAACAGGAATTTATGTCAAGAGGGACTAGTTTATTTTTTTTTAGTAATGGTCTGACGGAGGCTGTTTTCAAGGATGATGGTACCACTCCTGTGGTAACGGAAAGGTATATGATTCTGGCAATGATTGGATCGCGCTAACTTGATCCAGTATGGAGGGCATGGATCAGCTGCAGATGTTTGCACAGGAACAATAAAATGTTTTACATTGAACAGTGTGTGCGTGTTATATACATAGGCATGCTATTAGCATTAAAATATAGTATTCCCTAATTGCACAACTTCTCACCTAGTATGTTTCTGGAAAGATGAGAGAATAATCCAGAAATTGTAAAATTGTATCATACGTTGTCCGTGCTAGAAACCAGAAGTGATGTGATTCTCTCTTTCTCCCCTGATATTTATTTATTTTATTTATTTATTTAACATCTTTTATATACCGCGCTATTTGTTGTCAGTGCGGTTTACATATAACAAAGTTTGCACATTCGGAGGACAGTTGTGTGCTTACATTATAACAGGAAACTTAAACTTGGAACAACAGGGTAAAAACTGTAACTATGTACAAAACATATTAGATTCTTTAGACCGCAGAGAACCTGAGGCGGAATTGCCTATGAGGGAATTGGGAGTGGAGATTGAGAGTTTTTGGGTTTAGGAGTGCTGAAGTTTGTGTTTAGGAGTGCTGAAGTTTGGGTTTAGGAGTGCTGAAGTGAAGAAGGAAAATGTGGTGCTTGATTGCCTTGCGGAATTGAGTGAGGTCTTTAATTGCTCTTATTTCAAGTGGGAGGTCATTCCAGCATTTAGGTGCATAGAAGGCGAAGGTCCTTTTCTTGGTTGTCTGGGTGCATTTGATGGACTCTTTGGGAATGATCAGGGTGTTGTCCGTTATTTTCCACTTTATTTTCCAATTTATTTTCCACTTCTCTACCCCCGGCCGGAGCCCAAGGTCTGGGCAGGGCAATGAGAAAAGTAGAAAGAAAGGTCTCAGACCCGCCTCCTATCCGGCTCAATCCAGATAGCCGATTATTCAGATTCTAAAGGCTACAATCGGCACCGGTTCAGCAAGGGGCAAACCCCTCAAGTCTAGTTGGTGCCAGCCTTTGCCATCAATGAGCTCGGCCACTCAGTGCCTCCAAACCCCGCACAAGCCACCCAGTGTCTCGAAATGACTTCAACACAATATGACTCATACACACTATATATATGTGTGTGTATATATATATATATATATATATTAATATATCCTTAAGCCACCCAGCATGAGTGGAGGAATGGCCTAGTGGTTAGGGGAATGTACTTCAATTAAAAAAAAAAATAATAATTTTAATTTTTTTTTATTGCCTAAAGAGGTCTATCAAACAGTTTTTCAGTTTATGTCCTTATTGGTTTCTTATGCTATGATGACAAATGCTTTTAGAATAACATGTGAAGCAAGTGAGCAAGGCAGAAGATAGAAGTCCCCCTCACCACAACAAACATGAACATATTTTGATGAAGATTATCATAACCTGGGCTCATTCCCATCCAAAACACGACAAATCACAGTGCATGGGTCAGATGAGAGAGAGGCTGATGCAACAAAATGTGAATGAAATATGTGCACTTAAATTAAGGATGCATCTTTTAAATCATGTAGTAAATAGCATGCAAATCGAAAGCAAGTTAAAAGAGGTGTACTAAAAACAAACATGCTAAAAAGATAGGAAGAGAATCAATGCCTTAGAATTATGGTGCTGGCAATGAATACCATGTATACCATGGACTGCCAGAAGAACAAACCAATCAGTAACATAGGAGATGAAAACTAAACTTTCTTTAGAAGCTCAGATGACAAGACTTTGACTTTCATACTTTGGACACATCATGCGAAGAGAGAGATCATTAGAGAAAGACATCATGCTTGGCAAGATAGAAGGTCAACGCAAAAGAGGAAGACTGGCAATGAGATGGATCAATACAATAACAGCAGCTATGGGTGCCACTCTATCAATAATGAGCCGCCTGACTGAAGACCAAACACAGTTTAGGACAACTACCCAGAGGGTTGCCATGAGTTGACACTGACTCAATGGCACTTAACAACAACAGAATGTGCAAAAAGGCCTGCATCTTCCTGCACTGGGGAGCAATAGCTACTCCCTTTATTTTTTTTAAATTGTTTATTTATAGAATTTTAAACAAACCAGCAAGAAAAAGGTTGATACAACCTTGCAAGAAAATAAGAGTAATACAAGTGAAAAAACTGAACATAATACATTCAATAGAAACATATTAAGTTAACTCTACTGTAGCCCACATATATGGGAGGGGAGAGAAAGAAATAATAAGCCAGGACAGGAATACCTGTTCTATGTAAAAAGATAATACTTTAAGGAACCATCAACGGAAAAAAACAAGTGGCCACGAGATACCCCAAAACTGACAACAAAATGAGCAGAGATTATACACTATTCTGGCACATAATTTACTACTACTAGTAATCTACTAGTAATCATTTATATAGCGCTACAAGGCATACACAGTGCTGTACAAACACATATAGAAAACAATCCCAGAGATATCCTGGCATTAATAAAGGTAGCAAGATCAACAGGATTAGTGAAAAAATATCTAAAATAGTTATCTCCAAGTTATAATACCCTGTTCAATGTAATTTCAGTTTGTTCAATGTAAACCGCACTGATGCAGAATAGCGCGGTATATAAGAGAATGTAAATAAATCTAATAGACTTATATATAACCAGCCATCTACACGGAAAACATAGAAAGAAGGATCCTCCAAGTTGCAACACTCCAGCTTTCTGTAACAGAAACTGTTTCCGCCGCTTCTGGGTTTCCCGAGTAAGATCGGGAAACATGGAAATAGATAGACCAAAAAAGGTCTCCAACCGGTTCTTGAAAAACATCTTCAGGAACCATTCCTTATCCGAGACTAGGGCACACTGAATTATCAAAGTAGATGGTATAGAAGTTCCTCTGCCCATATCCTCAAAAAGGTTTGAGACATTCAGGATGTCAAAATCTACATTAGACACATCATGTGAAACCATTGAATCCTTCTTTCCGCGAGGAAGATAATATCCCTTAGTCAATGGCGGAGTCAAATCTGCTGGGACATTCAAAATCTCCTGTAAGTATTTTTTAAACATATCAAGCGCTATTACCCCCTGAATTTGTGGAAAATTTCAGACTCGCAAATTAGCGGCCCTTGCAGCATTTTCCAGCACTTCTAACTTCTAACGAACAATCCCATTATCTTTAGTCAAAGCAGAAGACAAATCTGAAAGAGTCTTATACTGGGTTCCATGATCATTTACTGACGTCTTCAAACGCTCACATGCAGACACAACTATCTCAATCTTACCGGCATTCTCCTGAATGTGAAACTCATTTTCTTGGATACGCGATGCGAAAGCCGTAGACTGGGAGTGAACAGTCCCAGAGAGAGTAGCAACAGCGTCCCAAATTGACTCCAGCGTGAATACCTTGGGTTTATGCAGAAGAGGAGTCGAAACGGAAAAAGGAGTAGAAGCAAGCTGTGAAGGACGGCATTCTTCAGGGGTCAGCAGGACCAAACTATCAGAAGGCTCCCCTCGGATGACACCCGCAGCCCCCACCTCAGGAGACAACGGTGTCTGAGCAGCAGAAGCTAGGCTTGCAGCAGCAGGGTGTTTCGGTGGCGTCCTCTACACGGGAGAGAGAGATGTCTCTACATCTGATGGGGGCACTGAAGGCTCCTCTCCCAGCACCGCCAAGCCAGCTCAAACCTCCCTTCTCTGATCCGGGGTAAGTTGTACAAAATGATCCATGGGACTGACAGATGGTAGTTGGGGCACTGAGGGGAAAGCCCTCAACTTCCCCTTTCGTTTAGGCATTTGTTCAGCAAGAACTCTCAGCGGCCATCTTGGAAGACTCCACCCCACTACTCCCTTTATTTAAAAGGAAATTGCATGGAGACGCCACTTTAAGAAAAGTGGAAGGAAGTCCAAAAAACTGCCAGCATGGTTTAAAGGTTAGGTCAGAGAGGCTATTGTTGCCAAAAAAGCATCTTTCAGGAAATGGAAAAAAGAGCCAAACGACGAAACCTGGAAACAGCACAAGCACTGGCAAGTCAAATGCAAGGCATTGATAAGGCAGGCAAAGAGAGAATTTGAGAAGAAGCTTGCTGCGGAAGCAAAAACGCGAAATAAAGACCTTTTCAAGTACATTCGTAGCAAAAAACCTGTGAGAGAGTCAGTTGGTCCATTAGATGATAAAGGGGTTAAAGGAGCACTAAGAGGCGACAAGGCGATAGTGGAGAGACTGAATGAATTCTTTGCTTCGGTCTTTACTGAGGAAGATGTAGGGATGTTACCCATGACTGAAGTGGTATTTAAAGGTGCGGAAGAATTGAAGGAAATATCGATACATCGGGAAGATGTCTTACAACTATTAGATAAACTGAAGAGAAGCAAATCACCTGGGCCGGATGGTATACATCCAAGGGTGTTGAAAGAACTGAAATATGAGATTGCAGACCTGCTATCAGTAATCTGTGAACTATCATTAAAATCATCTCTAATACCTGAAGATTGGAGGATCGCCAATGTAACACCAATTTTTAAAAAGGGTTCCAGGGGTGATCCGGGAAACTACAGACCATTGAGCCTGACGTCAGTACCAGGAAAAATGGTAGAAACCATCATAAAGAATAAAATTACTCAGCATGTAGATAGTCACAACCTAATGGGAGACAGCCAACATGGCTTTAGACAAGGAAGATCTTGTCTTACTAATCTGTTATGTTTTTTTGAAGGAGTGAATAAACAGGTGGACAAAGGTGAGTCGGTTGATATTGTGTATCTGGACTTTCAGAAAGCCTTTGACAAGGTCCCTCATCAGAGACTTTTGGCAAAACTAAAGAGTCATGGGATAGGAGGCAGTGTACTATTGTGGATCAGGAACTGGTTAAAAGATAGAAAGCAGAGGGTAGGGCTAAATGGCCAATTTTCCCAATGGAGAAAGGTGAATAGTGGTGTACCCCAGGGATCTGTGCTGGGTCTGCTGTTTTTTGACATATTCATAAATGACCTGGAAAGTGGAATAACGAGTGAGGTTATCAAATTTGCAGATGACACAAAACTATATAAAGTTGTTAAAACCCAAGAGGATTGTGAAAAATTGCAAGTGGATCTTGATAAATTGGAAGACTGGGCATCAAAATGGCAGATGAAATTTAATGTGGACAAGTGCAAGGTTATGCACCTAGGGAAGAACAACCCAAACTATGGCTACACGATGCAAGGTTCCACATTAGGAACCACCACCCAGGAAAAAGATTTAGGCGTCATTGTGGATACCATGTTAAAGCCCTCGGCCCAGTGTGCAGCGGCGGCCAAGAGAGCAAATAGAATGCTAGGTATGATAAGGAAAGGAATGGAAAATAAAACAAAAGATATTATAATGCCTCTATATCGTTCCATGGTGAGACCGCACCTTGAATATTGTGTGCAATTCTGGTCGCCGTATCTTAAAAAGGATATAGCGATTTTAGAAAAGGTTCAGAGAAGAGCCACCAAAATGGTAAAGGGGATGGAAGGATACTCCTATGAAGAAAGGCTAAAAAGGTTAGGGCTCTTTAACCTGGAAAAGAGGCGGCTGAGGGGAGATATGATAGAAGTCTATAAATTAATGAACGGAGTGGAACGGGTAAACGTAGATCGATTGTTTACGTTATCAGAATATAGAAAGGCTAGGGGACATGCAATGAAACTACAGGGTAAACTATTTAAGACTAATAAAAGAAAATATTTTTTCACTCAACGTGTAATCAAACTCTGGAATTTGTTACCGGAGGATGTAGTAAAGGCTGTTATTGTAGCTGGGTTTAAAAAAGGTTTGGACAAGTTCCTGGAGGAAAGGTCCATAAACCATTATTAAGAAGTGACCGAAGATATCAATGCTTGGCCCAGTACAAGCATTGTGGAACTTGTGTCTCTTGGGGAAACTGCTAGGTACATATGACCTAGATTGGCCACTGTTGGAAACAGAAAACTGGGCTTGATGGACCTTGGTCTGACCCAGTATGGCATATCTTATGTTCTTATGTTCTTAATTTTAGTGTACATTTTTACTCATATTAGAATGCACCTTTTTTGGGAGCTAAAATATCTTGTTAAATCATTAGTAAAGTTCAACTCCCAAAAAGCGTATTAAAATATGAATAGAAAAGGTACACTAAGAAGCATGTTTATTAAACTACGGCAATTGATAGCAAGGACTCAAGTGTGAGTTATCCAGCATACTTCAACCTGCACCAACTTCGCACCCACTAAACAGACAGTGCTGTCATGACTGTCGATAGCGCAGCTGCACTTAATGCCACATCAAAAGTTGGTGTTAAGTGGAGCCACACCACTGGTAGCCTGTTAGTGTGGTTGCTGCCCATATGTCAATGTATGGCCATAATCTAACTTCACCAGTATCAGGACTGTCGTCAACATCAGCAGGTCATCCTGGTCTAGCAGTGCATGCAATTTCCGTATTAACCATAGTTGATAAAAATAAGAGCACGTCACACAGCCCACATATAACAACATATCAAGTGCAGGATCAAACTCCCAAAACTTTGTAGAGACTCACATATTTGTAACAGCTCATTTTTGCATTGCAGTGAGCACAACAATGGTGAACCTCTTCTAATCAACCACATTACAGATGATTTTTCCACATTCATGTGCAAAGCATTTGTCCGCAACCAGTCTGCCACCACATTCAAATGAGTGTTGAAACTATTAACATAGTATTCCTGATTTCTGTTGTCTCCTTTACAGTACAAGTGTAGTTGGATATCATTTGCAGTACATAAACTAAAACTCGGTGTCTGCACTACTCAACCACCATGCAAGTTGGGTGAAAGAGTGAGAGAAAAAAATCACCAGAGACAAGGATCCCTAAGGAACCTCTCTACAGATAGCCCAGGGAGCTTACAAAACCCTCCCCAACCCACACATTGAGGCCGCTGCTGAAAATAGGATGAACACCAATTCCACACCTTCCCCACATTCTTCAAATGTCACAAGCAGTAGAAAGATCTAATTGTACCCACAGTGTAACCCTCTTCCATGTGAATTCTAACATTGTCCACCATTGACACCCATCCCAAAATACAGATTGTGCTGGATGGAAGAGTTCAGCTATCTCTAAATTCCAACTAGCCTTTCCATAACTTTAGCTAAGGCTGGCAAGTTTGAAATAGGCTGATACCTAGATAAAGAAGGGAATGCCAGTGGGATAATTAACTTTGGGATTTAATTAATGAACTTGCTGCTGCCACTTAGGGACGCAATCAACGATTAGGTGTAGCATAAGGCTCAGACTGACACATAGCAGTTGAGGACTCCGGCATGCAGAACCAATTAAAATTTTGTACTGGAGGCAGTTGCCGCTATTGCCTATGCATAAATTTGGGCTTGGACAGTGAATGCTGCAGATGTACACATGTAAAAAGCAGCTTTCTAGAATAGCTATTTACCTACATGCATTGGCCCTGCAGAATTATTTCCTAACCCCATTATATAACGAACTATCTCCTATCCTCATTCTTTTCCTCAGCAACAGTAAATTTCTCAGTTCTTCTCATTCACTGAAGGTTTACTACTTGTTTGGATAAGTCTGTCTGAACAACAACTTCATGCTGCAAGTTCTCCATCAGATTGTTCCACAGTAACAGTGCTATAAAGGAAATGTCTTTAAGAACATAAGATATACCATACTGGGTCAGACCAAGATCCATCAAGCCCAGTATCCTGTTTCCAACAGTGGCCAATCTAGGTCATAAGTACCTAGCAGTTTCCCCAAAAGACACAGGTTCCTCAATGCTTGTATTGGGTCAAGCAGTGATATCCTGTGTCCCTTTTAATAATGGTTTATGGACCTTTCCTCCAGGAACTTGTCCAAACCTTTTTTAAACCCAGCTACACTAACAGCTTTTACTACATCCTTCGGTAACAAATTCCAGAGTTTGATTACACGTTGAGTGAAAAAATATTTTCTCTTATTAGTCTTAAATAGGTTACCCTGTAGCTTCATTGCATGTCCCCTAGACTTTTTATATTCTGATGACATAAACAATCAATCTACGTTTACCCGTTCCACTCCGTTAATTAATTTATAGACCTCTATCATATCTCCCCTCAGCCGTCTCTTTTCCAGGTTGAAGAGCCCTAACCTTTATAGCCTCTCTTCATAGGAGTATCCTTCCATCCCCTTTACCATTTTGGTGGCTCTTCTCTGAACCTTTTCTAATAACGCTAAATGTTTTTAAAGATACGGTGACCAGAATTGCACACAATATTCAAGGTGCGGTTGCACCATGGAACAATACAGAGGCATTATAATATCTTTTATCTTATTTTCCATTCCTTTCCTTATGATACCTAGCATTCTATTTGCTCTCTTGGCCGCCGCTGCACACTGGGCGGAGGGTTTTAACATGTTATCCACAATGATACCTAAATCTTTTTCCTGGGTGGTGGTTCCCAATGTGGAAACTGGCATCGTGTAACCATAGTTTTGATTGTTCTTTCCTAGGTGCATGACTTTGCACTTGTCCACATTAAATTTCATCTGCCATTTTGATGCCCAGTCTTCCAATTTATCATGATCCTCTTGCAATTTTCCACAATCCTCTTGGGTTTTAACAACTTGTGTCATCTGCAAATTTGATAACCTCACTCGTTATTCCCTTTTCCAGGTCATTTATGAATATGTTAAAAAGCAGCGGACCGAGCACAAATCCCTGGGGTACTCCACTATTCACCTTTTTCCATTGGGAAAGAGCTGAGGTTTGATTCTCTCCATTCAAACCTCAGCTCTTCCCAGGACTATCAGCAATTTTTTGTCTAATGAAAAAAGTAGATGCTTTATGACATAGGCTTTACATTTATCTCATAGATAAATAGGCCTTAATCCACCGAGGACCTTATATGTCAGTATAATTTAACTTGCATTTGCCCCTATCTTTATACAGTAGCTAGTAGGGGTGTGCAGGCCAAACATTTTTGTTCTGCGTAGTTTCCCATCTCATGATGAGATTTTCATTTTAATAAGGTTTAACATTTTTTTGTTCATTTCAAGTGCAATGTTTTCAATAGTAAGCACTATTGCATAGTAGTGCACCCTGTTGCACTTTAGAGCTCTATTGCTCAAATAGTGTATCTATTGCATAATTGTGCACCTATTGTTTAATAGCGAGCACTACTGTGCAGTAGTGCATACTATATTGTTTCATAGTGGGGGTCATTCCAAACAGCGTTTAGCAGGGATGTACATCCGGTTTGGACGCCTGGGACCGATGCCGATCCCAAAGCTCCCCGCATGTATAGAGGAGATGTGTGGTTAGCTCTGGACAGAGGCAGGAAGTGGAGGGTCGGAGGAGAAGTGTGGCCAGGACAAAGGCAGGCCCATGACCCTGGATGTACAGGGCTGATTCTGGTCGTGGTTCTGTATGTCCGGGCTGGAGGAGATAGATAGGGGACTTATTCCACCTCCGAGGTGGAATAAGTCCCCCCGATGTTGGTGGCCTCTTCGGGGTTCGGGCAGTGGGGAACAGCATGTTCCCAACCATTAATGCATGGATATGTATGTTGACATGTGATGCAATTAACACAGATGTACCTAATGATACCAATAGTGGTATCATGAGGTGCACCCATGCTAACTGGCACATTGACGGTAAGTGTGCACTACTGACCTATTAGTGCCTTCATTCGGCTATTTCTCACTACCTATCCTCTTTTCTCTCTCCCCCACCTGTCCTTGGGAACTCTGTTTTTCTGGCAGATCCCTTCTATCTGTGCACTTCTCTTCCAATACCAACTAAAGACCAATATTCCTACCTTGCTGCTCCTTATGCCTGGAACAAACCACCTGAGTCAGTATGTCAGGCTCCATCTGTGGCACTGTTTAAATCCAGGCTAAAGCTCTTTGAGACTGCTTTTGGATCCTGATCTCCTTAGTCTTCTATTCACCGGTTCACCTCCTTTGGTTAAAAGACAGAAAGCAGAAAGTAAGGCTAAATGGTCAATTTTCTCATTGAAGAAAGGTGAATAATGGAATACCCCAGGGATCTATGCTGGACCTGCTGCTTTTTAGCATGTTCATAAAAGACCTGGAAATGGGAATGAGCGGGGTGATTAAATTTGCAGGTGACAAAATTATTCAAAGTTGTTAAAACGCAAGAGGATTGTGAAAATGTTCAAGAGGACCTTGATAAATTGGAAGACTAGACATCCAAAAGGCAGATGAAATTTAAATGTGAACAAGTGCAAAGTTATGCACATAGGAAAAAATAATCCAAACTACGGTTACACGATGCAAGGTTCCAGATTAGGAACCACCATCCAGGAAAAAGATTTAGGTGTCAACATAGATTGAAACCTTCTGCCCAGTGTGCAACGGTGGCCAAGAAAGCAACTGAATGCTAGGAATCAAAAGGAAATGAATGGAGAATAAAACCAAGGATATTATAATGCCTCTGTATCATTTCATGGTGCGACTGCAACATGAATATTGTGTGTGATTCTGGTCACCATATCTTAAAAAGATATAGTGGAAAGAAAAGGTATAGAGAAGAGTCACCAAAATGGTAAAGGGGATGGAAGGATACTCCTATGAAGAAAGGCTTAAAAGGTTAGGGTTGGAAAAGGGATGGCTGAGGGGAGATATGATAGAGGTCTATTAATTAAGGAATGGAGTAGAACGGGTAAACATAGATTGGTTATTTAAACCATCAAAAAGTAGAAAGACTAGGGGGCATGCAATGAAGCTACAATGTAAATCATTTAAGACTAATAAGAGAAAATATTTTTTCACTCAACGTGTAATCAAACTCTGGATTTCATTACTGGAGGATGTAGTGAAAGCTGTTAGTGTAGATGGGCTTAAAAAAGGTTTGGACAAGTTCCTGGAGGAAAGGCCCACAAAACTTTATTGAAGAGAATCCGGGAAATCCACTCTTTGCCCGAGCAAGCATTGTGGAATCTGTTTGCTTTTTGTGAACCTACCAAGTACTTGTGATCTGGATTGGCCACTGTTGGAAACAGGATTCTGAGCTTGATGGACCTTGGTCTGACCCAGTATGGCATTTTTTATGCTCTTGTGTTTCCTCATCATTCCCTTAGATATATCCTAGTTCCTAGTTGTTGTGATGTCCATCTTGACTAGACTGTAAGCTCTTATGAATAGGGACTGTCTCTTACATGTCTCTGTATAGCAATGTGTACATCTTGTAGTGTTATACAAATGAAAAGTGGTAGTAGCAGTAATTCTTGAAGGCTACCAAAAGGGACTGCTATTGCTGGAAAGAAATCTGCACTTGTAAGTATTTCTTTACTTCTGGAAATTCTCTAAATCTTGAGGAAAAGGGAATTCTTATTACCTCGGACTTAAGCGCCAGACCCAGGAGGAGACGCACCACGGACACCATCACAACCCCCAGTGCTTTTACCAAAGCGAAGCAATCTACATCTGGGACAGCAACATTACTGGCCGCTCCCGCTCTACGGAACTCACTCCCAGAATGCCTAAGAACCACTGAGGACATTAAGGACTTTAGGAAGATGCTTAAACCACACTCTATATAGAATACTTCGGTGACATCACATGACCCGACCACAGAACACAATTATCTGCGTCATAATTGCTCCCGCCCTTCCCCACCCCTTTTTCCCCTACCTCTTACTGCCTCCCCCCTCTCCACCCCGATCCCATAACCCACCTATCCCATCAGATGAACCAACATTTCCTCTTTGTATATAGCTCATTTTGTATATAGCGCATCTTGTACATAGTTATACTTCAATATTACCTACTTGACCAAATTGTAACATCCCACTGCATGCCTCCACCCTCGTTCTATGTAACATGTTTGATTGAATTGTAAACCACTTTGATTTAAGGATAAAGCGGTATAAAAATCCTTTTAAATACATAAAATAAAATAAAAATTCTTTGGGTTAATGCTAAGAAGTCTGTGTATTAGAATCCAGCGTATTTGCAAATTCACTCAGGGCTCAGTAGCCCCAGAGAGAATTTAATGTAAATTTAAACCTCAGTCAGTAGCCCCAGAGAGCTTTTAATTTAGATTTAAACCTCAATCAATAGCCCCAAAGAGTTTTTAATTTAGATTTGAACATCAGTCAATAGCCCCAGAGAGCTATAGTTTAGATTTAAACCTCAGTCAGAAGCCCCATAGAGCTTTTAGCGTTCATTTAAACCCCAGAGAGCTTTTAATTTAAATTTACACCTCAGTCAGTATAGAGAGCTTTAATTTAGATTTAAACTTCAGTCAGTAGCCCCAGAGAACTTTTAGCTGAAATTTAAGCTTAGTCTGCAGTCCCTGGAAGCTTTCAATTTAAATAAAATTAGAGCATATCTTATCATAGAAGGAAGAATATGGCAAATATATTTTGAATAGAAATAAAATAAATTGTTTCTACAGACCTTCACAAAGAGGCCTTTCAGTTAGGAGGCAAAATGACCTCTGAAACTGTTTTAAATAGGTGTTAAAGCCAAGTGACAGGTCAAAGGGGCAATTTGATAGGCTCCTGCTATCAAACCAAGGGCTGTGTGAATCACCCAGGCAATTGTTAAAAGATTACCTTAGAAGCACAGGTCAGGGCATTGTGTAGCAAGCCAGCTTTTACTAATTCATCTTTCCTTCCCACCCATCCTTCTCCCACCCACCCCAAGCATAATCATAGCTTTATAGGCTCTTAAACCTTATAAGTCTATTAAAGAGAAAGAGGTGGTCAAATTTATTTCAGGTTCAGCTGGTTATCCTTAAACCTTTTAGGTATTGTTTTATCAGTACAAGTATCCCTAGTGACTTTAAGTAAGTAGAGAACTTAAATAGCTAAACAAAACCTTAAAACTAAGATGCAGACAGCAGTCCAGGAGTGAGATGGAAGCTATGCAGTCTTGCATTGAATGTCACATATACAATTTTCTCCATGTTCGTGAGGGTTTTATGTGTGCACTAGATGCAAGGAGCACTTTGTCCTCAGTTAGATCGCTGGAGGCTAGAGTGGCAGATATTTTTTCAATCAAACTGGAATTGGTTACCGGAGGATGTAGTAAAAACTATTAGTGTGGCTGGGTTTAAAAAAAGGTTTGGATAAGTTCCTGGAGGATAGGTCCATAAACCATTATTAAAGGGGACCTAAGAAATACACTGCTTGTCCCCATACAAGCATTGTAGAACTTCTGTCTTCTGGGGAACTGCTAGGTAATTGTGATCTAGATTGGCTACTGTTGGAAACATGACACTGGGCTTGATGGACCTTGGTCTGACCCAGTATGGCATATCTTATGTTCTTAAGACATAAGGAAGACAGAGAGGTATATAGGTGAGAAATACAGGGACATAGTATTGAAGATTTCACCTTCAGTCTAGCAGCCTCCCTGTTGCCATGTAGGAGAGAGGTTGTGTGAAAGGAGAGCATCACCTTGGTGTGGCAGGAAGTAATTGTGTAGCTAGTACCTGTCCTTCAGGTGATGCAAAACCCTCTTGCACTGAGGAGGTATCTACAGGGCCATGTGCCCATGAGAGAAGGGTTTGGATGGCTGTTATGGTTGGCGATTCAATCATTAGGCACGTAGATAGTTGGGTGACTGGTGGACATAAGGATCACCTGGTAACATGCCTTCCTTGTGCGAAGATAGCTGACCTCATATGCCATTTAGACAAGATTTTAGATAGTGCTGGGGAAGAGTCTGTTGTCTTGGTACATGTTGGTACCAATGACATAGGAAAGTGTGGGAGGGAGGTTCTAGAGACCAAATTTAGGCTTTTAAGTAGGAAGTTGAAATCCAGAACTTCCAGGGTGGCATTCTCTGAAATGCTTCCTGCTCCACACGCAGGACCCAAAAGGCAGGCAGAGCTCTGAAGTCTCAATGCATGGATGAGATGATGGTACAAAAAAGAGGGTATTGTATTCATTAGGAACTGGGCAACATTCTGCAGAAGGGGGAAGCTTTTTTTGAAGGGATGGGCTCCATGTTAACCAGGATGGTACCAGGCTGCTGGAATTAACCTCTAAAAAGGAGATAGAGCAGTTTTTAAGCTAGATAATAAGGGAAGGTTGACAGCTGCCAAAGAGCGCATGGATTGGAAGAAAGTATCCTTCAAGGATACTAGCAAAAGAGGGAAATTAGGGCATCCCAATAGAGAGGTTCCAATAGATAAAAGTAACCCAGAAACTATTAAGTACAGAGCAGAAAGATTCCAAATTACCCCTATTAACTGCTAACCAGATTAATATGAATAAAATACAACCTCTTAAATGCCTGTATGCAAATGATTGAAGACTAAACAATAAGACAGAAGAGCTAGCATATATAGCACTAATTGAAAGGTTAGATATGATTGGCATCTCAGAGACCAGGTAGAAGGAGGACAACATATGGGGTATTGTGATACTTGGGTACAAACTATATCATAATGATAGGGTATAACAAATTGCTGGAGGGGTTGCACTCAATGCTACAGAGGCATTGCGTCACACAGGATTAAAGTTTTACAGAAAACAAAATACATTGTAAAATCTCTATGGATAGAAATCTCATGTAAAAAGGGGAAGGCAATGACAGTGGGAGTGTACTACCGACAGCCTGGGTAGAATGAACAGATGGATGATGAAATGCTAAGAGAAATCAGGGAAACTAACAAAAGCTACAACACAGGATATACTAGCGAGATAAAGTTTCTAGATTAAATAAATGACTGCTTCTTAGAGCAACTGGTTCATGAATTGATGAAAAGAGAAGCTATTCTGGACCTAGTCCTTAGTGGAACACAGGATCTGGTGCAAGAGATAAGGGTATCGGGGCCACTTGGCAATAGTGATCATAGCATGATCACGATTGATTTAATAAATGGAAGAAGGACAGCAAGGAAATCCATAGTACTACCTTTTAACTTTCAAAAGGGTGACTATGATAAAATGAGGAAAATATTTCAGAAAAAACTAAAAGGAGGAGCTGCAAGGGTTAAAGACTTACATCAAGCATGGGAATTGTTTAAAAATACTATCTTGGAAGCCCAGACCAGATGTATTCCATGCTTTCAGAAAAGTGGAAGGAAGGCCAAAAAACTGCCAGCATGTTTTAAAGGCGAGGTCAGAGAGACGGTTTTAGCCAAAAAAGCATCTTTTAGGAAATGGAAAAAGGAGCCAAATGATGAAAACTGGAAACAACGTAAGCAATGGCAAGTTAGATGCAAGGCACTGATAAGGCATGGAAGCAAAAATGCAAAATAAAAACTTTTTAAAGTACATTCATAGCAAAAAACGTGTGAGAGAGTCAGTTGAACCATTAGATGATAGAGGGGTAAAAGGGATGCTAAGGCAGGACAAGGCCATAGTGGAGAGAGTGAATGAATTCTTTGCTTTGATCTTTACTGAAGAAAATGTAGGGAAGTTACCCATGCCTGAAATGGTATTTATTTATTTTTTTTATTTATTTGTTTATGCAATTTTACAATAATTAATCAAGCAAAATTTCGCTTGTACAGAAAACAACAACTTGTAAAGAAATAAGTTAATACAAAAAGAAATACCATAGGAATCGGAAATACAAGAGTATAGTTAGCCCACAATAATGGGGGAATCAGCTTAAGGAAAACAAAATATAAGGAAAAAGTGGTTCCTTGATATCCAACAAGAGGAAAAGATACTCAAGAGATAAAACAGAGGCGGAGGACAGAGAAATATCAATTACGATGAGGAATTCACTGAGAAGAAGTCACAATTTGAGAACTAATAAACGAAAATAACTCTTCAGGCTGAAAAAAACCATAACTATTCCTAAAAGAAATAATACATTTACAAGGAAAACTCAGCATAAATAAAGCACCAATCTGAACAGCACCTGGTCTCAAAAACAAAAAGGCTCTCCGCTGTTTCTGAGTCTCCCTAGAGACATCAAGAAACATCGTAACCCTCTTCCCCATAAATAGCACAGAACGTTTCTTAAAATACAATTTTAATATCCAATCTCTATCTGAAGATATCGCAAAGGTCACTAACATTGTGGAGACTGATAAATCAGCTTCTTTAGGTGATTGTAAGAGAGCAGAAACATCCAAAATATCCATATCTAAAGCACCCTCAACTACCTTTCCTTCCTTCTTACCCTTAGGCAGAAAATAAGCTTTCATTATTGGGGGAATTAAATCAGGTGGTACATTTAAAACTTCCTGTATATATTTTTTAAACAATTCAATCTGAGACAGAGTTGTTATTACTGGAAAGTTTAACAATCGAATATTAGAAGCTCTCACAGCATTTTCTAAATTTTCCAGTTTCATTCTCATTGAAATATTTCATAATAGAGTCATTTGCTAATGAAACCTGAGTCATTTTCTGTTCCCCAGCTTCGATCTTCAAACGGAAGTTAGCCAACTCTCCTTGGACACCAGATGACATACTTTACAATTTCTCCAACCGCAAAGCTGTTAAATCTATTTGCTTGCTAACAGCGGAAGAGAGCTGTAATATCGCTTCCCATATTGTCTCCAGGGATATCTCTTTAGGGCGGTTCAACAAAGTACCTTTAGAAATATCAGTCATCAAAGGTAAAGACTTTATTTCAACTCCTTCAACTCGGCGAGGAGATGTATTCGCCTCTAAAATAGAAAAGGGGACCATATCCACAGCCCTCCGCACTGAGGGCTGTTCTCCAGGACTCTCTTCCAGCAAGGCCCACACATCATAGTAACATAGTAAATGACGACAGATAAAGACCAGCATGGTCCATCTAGTCTGCCCAGCAAGATGGCAAGAGTAGGTGCACCTGTCGCTCTGTGAAGGCCACCCCTCCACATGTCTTTGTTTAGGGGTAAACCCACCACTCCATGTAGGACACCCCTATTTGTTGAGACGTTATATGGTTCAGAAGTTAGATGGTACCGTTTATCTTGTTTTTATCCTATTGCTGTAAAGGGATCCACTGTGTTTGTCCCACACCACCAACTCCGGGTGGGGCAGCCTCTCCTCTCGCGAGAAGAGGTACCGGACAGGTCCCACGTAGAGGCAGCAACCGCTCATCGGGGGAGCGAGACACCTCCAGGGCAGACATCGCCGGAGCCACTACATCCGACGTTGCAGCACCCACTCTAACCTCCCCCTTCTGTTCCTCTGTCTGCTGAACAAATCGATCCATGGGACCAGCGGAAACGGCAGAAACAGGCTCCGCGGGAGGAACCTTTCGTTTGCCTTTTCGTTTAGGCATGTTCAGCCCAAACGCTCATGCCGCCATCTTAGCAATCAACCACTCCCCCCCTGAAATGGTATTTAAAGGTGATATATTGGAAGAATTGAAAGAAATATCAACAAACCTGGAAGATGTATTACAAGCATTTGATAAACTGAAGAGTAGAAAATCACCTGGATCAGTTGGTATATATATCCAAGAGTGTTTGAAAGAACTGAAAGATTAGATTGCAAACCTACTATTAGTAAGGGTGAACTATCATTAAAATCATCTGTAGTATCTGAAGATTGGAGAATGGCCAACATTATGCCAACTTTTAAAAAGGCTTAAAGGGGGGATCCAGGAAACTGCAGACCGGTAAGCCTGACATCAGTACCAGGCAAAATGGTAGAAACCATTATAAAGAATAAAATTGCTGAACATGTAGATAGTCATGGTTTAGCAGGAGAAAGCCAGCATCGATTTAACCAAGGAAAGTCTTGTCTTACTAATCTGTTATATTTTTTTGAAGGTATGAATAAACAGATAGGCAGAGGTGAGCTGGTTGATATGGTGTACCTGAATTTTCAGAACGCCTTTGACAAGGTCCCTAATGAGAGATTCAGCCAAATTAAAAAGTCATGGGATTGGAGGAATTATAGTACTGTGGATCAGGAACTGGTTAAAAGATCGAAAGCAGAGTAGGGCTAAATGGCCAATTTTCTCAATAGAGAAAGGTGAATATTGGAGTACCCCAGGGATCTGTGCTGGGCCCGCTGCTTTTTTAACATTTTCATAAATGCCCGAGGCCGCGGGCCGGGTCCCGCGGCCGACAGTAACCTGGGCCCGGGCCCGGCCGCGGCCTCCAACGTGCCGGGTACAAGGGGGGGTGCGTCGGGGGGGAGGGGGCGGTGCGAGGCAGTTGAAATCGCGCCGGCGCGCCGTCGGAGCGATTTCATTGGCCCGCATGACATGGGGTGGGCGGTGCTGTTCGCGAGGAGCCGCGTGGCCGTCTCCTTCTGGCCGCGGCTCCTCGCGTATCGGTCGCGTTCCTGTGCTCGGTGAGTGGGGTTCGTGGAGGGGGGTCCATTGGCTCCCGGGGGCGGTGGGGGAGGTTGCATTCGGGTGGGGGGGGTCGGCAGCCGGTCGGGGCATCTCAAAAAAAACAAAAAAAAACAAACAGAAACTAAATACTTAACAAATAAATACTTTGAAATAAAATAGCAGGAGTGGAGAACCCCTGCAGCCAGTGACCTGCTTCCTGGTTGCTGCAGCGGGTTCTTTACCCCTGCGCTGGGCTGCTGCTCAACGGTTGGGGGGAAGGCCGGAGCATGGCTGGGAAAGGCAAAACAAAAGTGGCTCCGGGGGGAAGGGCTGGGGGGGGCTCGAGGGGGTCCCGCGGGGTTGGGGCAGCCCCAGGGGCCAGAGTAGGCCGTGGGGGGGGGCGGGGAGTAGGGGGGAGGACCAGTAAGCGGAAGGTTGGGGTGGGGATGCGTGGGGCTCTCCCTGCCCCTGCAGCTGTGTTGGGGGGGCCGGAGGAGGTGGTGGGCCCCCTAGAAGGGGTCGTGGGGCCTGGGGCGCGGGAGGTGGAGGAGGCGTCGAGGGGGGGTGCTGGGGTAGGTGGCGTTGAGGAGGGAGCGTCGCTCGGGGTGGTCGGTGGGGACGGGGCGGAGTGTTCGGGTGCGGTGGGGCCGGGGGGGGTCCCGGGCCCCCCCGGCCCCTAGGGCCCCCCCCCGGGGGGGGGGGGACGGTTCGGAATGCGTAGCGACGGGTGGCAGGCTTGGTCCCCGGTACCTGGGATGGCAATGGGTGGGAGCCCTTGGGGGGGGGGGCTGGGGTGGGGAGCATTGGGGGGCCGGTTTTCAAAGTGTTGGGGGACAACTCCCCTGGGGGGCTTCAGGCTGGGCAGCCGGGGGGTTGGGGTCCTCGGGGGGGGTGCAGGGAGGGGTTGTGGGCTGGGGGGCGGGGTCTTATGGGATGGCTTCGCAGGGGGTTGGTTTGCCTCCGTCCCCGTGTGTTGGCTCTCCTCTCCCTTTGCAGGTTTCGGGGAGTGCGCCCTTGACAGCAGGCGGAGTTGGCGGTGGAGCGACAGTGATGTCGGTGGGTGGGGGCCAGTCCGGCCCGCCCATGATGGAGCAGACGGAGTCCACCTTGGGTGCGCAGGTGGCGGTGGAGCCGGCGGCGGCAGGTGAGTGCTCCGGGACGACGGCGGGGGGAGTTGGGGGGGCAGTGCCGTCGGGGGAGGGTGCACCGCCAGCTAGTAAAGCCAAGGCAAAGCGGAAGCACCGACGGCGTCGGCGGAGGAGCGCGTCGTCTTCATCTACATCGTCGGGGTCTTCGGACACTTCCTCAGCGGACTCCACCGGCGGCCGCGGGTTGGTGAGGGGGCGGGATCGGCGGTGGTGCGTTGCGCGGAATTGTGGGAGAGTGTTCCGCGTAAGTTGAGGCGGCGGATTGTGAAGCGGCGTTATTTGGATATTTTCCGGCTATTGGAAGGGAGGAAACGCTCGGGGAGAGTCGTAAGAAGCGCAAGGAAGACGAGAAGGCGGGGAGGGTACGGAAGGTTTCGCGGAACACACGTTAAATTGGACTCGGGCTTTTTTGCGTTTGGCGAGCGTATGGGGGCATGAGGACCCGAGTCGTTATGGTGAGATGTTGGCTTATGCCGACGCGATCTTGGCGGCTTCCCAGGCCCACGAGGGGTGGGCCTGGCTTAATTACGACGAGGAGTTCCGCGATAGGATGGAGGAGAACCGGCAGTTGTCATAGGGCATGAAGGATATTAACCTTTGGCTCACGCAAATGTCGGCAAAGAGGAGTGGAACGGGGGGGGTGCAGGTCCGGCTAGGGCGGCGGGCGCGGCAGCTTCGGTGGGATTGCGGTCCTTTCGGCCAGCGGGCCCGGGGCCCGAGGCGAGTAAAGTTGGGGCGGGCGGTCCCGGCGGAGATTTGTGTTGGCGCTTTAACAAAACGTCCTGCCCTTTCCCGGACTGCAAGTTTCGGCACGCTTGCTCCCTGTGCGGAGCCGGTCACTCGGCCGTTAAGTGCAGCCGTCGAGCGGTGCAAGGGGCGGCGGCGGCAAGTAAATGACGGGTTGGAAGGGGGTCTGGCGCCTACCCCCATTAGGATATGGGCATTGCTGCCGTGGCTGGAGCTCTACGCGGCTACCAGGCATGGCCCGGCGGGGACGATGTTGTGGGCGGGGTTTTCTGAGGGCTTTCGTATCCCTTTTCAAGGGGCTGTCCGGGATTTGGAGTCGGGGAATGCTCGCTCGGTGATGCGGCTGGCGGATGTGGCCCGCGCGAAGATTGCGGCGGAGTGCGCTCTGGGCAGAGTCGCTGGGCCGTTCCTTCGGCCGCCCTTTTCGCCGTTTATTGTTTCACCGCTTGGCGTCATCCCGAAGAAGGAGCCCGGGCGTTATCGGCTGATACATAATCTTTCTTGTCCCCTCGGGGCCTCGGTGAATGACCATATCCCGCAGGAGCTGTGCTCAGTGCGCTATGCGTCCTTCGACGAGGCTTTGGAGCGTGTGCGCCAATGTGGAAAGGGGGCTTTGCTTGCGAAGGTGGACATTGAGTCTGCCTTTCGTCTCTTGCCGGTGCACCCGTCCGCCTTCCCTTTGCTCGGCTTTCGTTTTGACGATTCTTATTATTATGACAAGTGTATGCCCATGGGTTGTGCGATCTCGTGTGCGTACTTTGAGGCCTTCAGCTCTTTCCTGCAATGGGTGTTGATGCGGAGGTCCGGTCTTCGGTCTATAGTGCACTACCTCGATGATTTTTTGTTCGTCGGGCCGGCCCAGTCTGCAGTGTGTGCATCCTTGTTAGAGCTTTTCCTGGGTATGGCGGCGGAGTTTGGCATCCCTTTGGCGGAGGGTAAGACAGTGGGGCCGGTGACTTGTATTTCCTTCTTGGGGATTGAGATCGACTCTGTTGAGTTTGTGGTCCGGTTACCGAGGGATAAAGTCGAGCGGCTGCGGCTCTTGGTAGCTGAGTTGGGCTCCGCTACGAAGGTGACGTTGACAGAGCTTCAGAGGTTAGTCGGCCACCTAAACTTTGCCTGTCGGGTCGTCGCAATGGGAAGGCCGTTTGCGCGGCGGTTGTCTTTGGCGATGGCCGGGGTGCGCTGTGGGCACCATCGCATTCGGGTGACTGCGGGGATGCGAGCTGATTTGCGCGTGTGGGATGCTTTTTTGGCGAATTATAATGGCTGCTCGGTGTTGCAGTCTGAGGAATTGTCCAACAGGGATTTGGACTTGTTTTCAGATGCTGCGGGGGGTTCGGGTATGGGATTGTTCTGCCAGGGCTCGTGGTGTGCAGCGCCGTGGCCGGCGGCTTGGTCCGCGAGTGGGCTGACGCGCAATGTGACGTTCCTGGAGTTGTTCCCGATTGTGGTGGCCTTCTGGGTATGGCCAGAGAGGCTACGGGACAAGCGGGTAGTCTTCTGGTGTGACAACGCTGCGGTGGTGCAAGTCATTAATCGTCATTCGCCAAAGTGTCCAAGGGTGGCGGCGTTGATGCGGGTGTTTGTGCTGGCCTGTCTTCGTCTCAATGTCACGGTTCGGGCGCGCCATGTGCCAGGTGCTCTGAACGTTATTGCTGACGCTTTGTCTCGTTTCCAGTGGGAGCGGTTTCGGGAGTTGGCCCCGGGGGCGGACGAGACCGCGGCGGTGGTGCCGGAGCACCTTTGGCGAATTGGGACGCCGGAATGATCTCATTGTTGCGGTCTTCCCTGGCTCCAGGTACGTGGAAGGCTTATCTGGGGGGGTTTGGGGGGTTCCGTGTGTTTCTCGGGGGGTGGGGCTGGTGGGGGGGTAGAGTCGGGGACATCTTGGCGGGTTCTTTCATAGCGTGGGCAAAAGAGGGTGGTTGGTCCCGGGCGGCAGCACGGGCGGCTTTGGCCGGCTTCTCCTTTTTTAGCAGGGCGGCGGGCTGGGGCAGTCCGAGCGCCTCGTATGTGGTGAAGCGGCTATTAGCCGGGTGGGCGCGAGCGCAGCCCTCCTGCCCGGATTGGCGTCGCCCCGTGTCGCATGCCTTGCTGCTGCGTATTTGGGGCGTTCTACCCGAGGTGGCGGCTACTCCGTATGAGGCAGTCCTTTTTCGGGCGTTGTTTGTCACAGCCTTCTTCGGGGCCTTCCGAGTTAGCGAGCTGGTCCCTCCGTCGGGCGGACGAGGGGGGCGGGGGGGTTTGCTGGTGCAGCAGGTGGACATACAGGAGGCGCGCGTACGGATTTTCCTGGCCCACTCGAAGACTGACCCATTGGGGCAGGGTCGGTGGGTGCTGCTGAGGGCCATTCCGGGTCTGGGATCCTGTCCAGTGCAGAACTTGGCGGTGTACCGGCGGCGGCGGCCGGATCGGGCCGGGTGTTTCTTCTGCCATGCTGATGGGACAGCTGTTACCCAATTCCAATTCACGGCAGTCTTCCGCTTGGCGTTGCGGCGGCTGGGCGTGGATGAGCGCGGTTATGCGTCTCACTCCTTCCGGATAGGTGCAGCAACGAGCGCAGCCGCCGCTGGCCTGGGAAGTGAGGTGATCCAGCGGATCGGGCGCTGGCGCTCCAGGGCCTACGAGGGCTACGTGCGTCCGGAACAGTTGTGAGCTGTGGTGGTGGAAGGGGGGTGGGCGTGGGGGGGGGTTCTAATGCTGTTTTTTCTCTTTCAGGTCTACTGCTGAACGTGCCGACAGTGGCTGCTGCCCGGAGCGCGCCGGGTGTTTGGTGGCTTCTGGGGCATTCATTCGTCTACTGGGCGGAACGCAGAGCCTCAACTCGTCCGCTGGGTACACACCTGGGCTTGGTGTCCTGCAATTTCCAGCTGGAGTGGCTCGGCGAGCGGGGCATGTGATGGTGGCAGCTACTTCCAGTGGTTCGAGAGCACGCGGAGCGGCGGCAGAGGCCGGTGGGACTCCTGATACATCTTGGAGGGAATGATCTTTCCTGTTGGACTTGTCGGCAACTCATCCGCGCAGTGCAACGTGACCTGCGTGCGCTGCAGGAGCAGTGGCCTGACGTTGCAATCGTCTGGTCGGACATCATCCCTCGGCCGGCCTGCTTATTTATTTATTTATTTATTTGGACAGCTTTTATATACCGCTGCTTCCAAGGATCAGCAGCGGTTTACATTATAACAAACAGAACTGGTACATTGAACTTTAAGAACTAGGAACATTATACATTATAACAAATCAAATATCAATACAATTGATTCAGTACATTATGAACTAGTTTACATAACAATATTGAACTATATTACAATTAATGTGAGAAGTGTACTTATGTCATTTGAAGTTGTAGTGATTCCAATTAAGGTGTACCATTGGTTAGAGTAATTGATTTGGTTTATGGAGGTTGGGAAGGTATACCTGTTTGGCCATTGGTGTAGTATTGTGTGAATAGATGGGTTTTTAGTGTTTTCCTGAATGTTAGTGTTTAGTGTTTTCCTGAATGTTAATGTTTAGTGTTTTCCTGAATGTTGCCTCAACGACGCTGGTCGAGAGGGCTGGCCAAAGTGAACAGGCAGATTGGCCGTTGGTTGCAACAGGCCGGTGGATGGCAGGTCCGGCACCCCTGGGCGGACCCCCAGTGCGCAGGACTGTACCGTACCGACGGGGTACACTTGTCCCCGGTCGGTCAGGACTTATTGCTTAATGATTGGCAGGAAGCGCTGGAAATGATTGGTCGCAGCTTTATGGTGGGGGCGGTGCGAGGATAGTGCCTACCTCGCACCGGTGGCGGGGTACAGAGCCAGCGCTCGCAGGAGCGGCGCGGGCTTGACCTGGTTTACAAGCAGTGGGGGCGAAGTGCTCCCCGGGGTGGGGCGAGACAGCCCGGTTGGGGGTCTCGGCCCGGTAGCGGGGGGGTGGGAGCCGGCCTTTGCTACTAGGATGGCGAGGCAGGCGGCGGGGTTTGGGGGGGAGGAGGATGCTCCGCCTTGCTACTAAGATGGCGGCGGGGGGGGGCTTCCTCCGTTAATGGGGTGCGGGGTTGGGTTTTGTTCAATTGTTATCTTAGGCCCGTGTTGGGCCGGTTGTACAGGTTGTAAATAAAGCTGCGACCAAAAGTTTGTACCAAATATTACTGAGTTGGTGAAGTTATTGGGGGGGGGGGGAACAGGATTGGAGGGTGTCAAATCGGGGAATGGAGGCGAGGAGGGCTTCCGGGTTACCAGTGTTAATGACCTGGAAATGGGAATAACGAGTGAGGTCATCAAATTTGCAGATGATACAAAACTATTCAAAGATGTTAAAACATAAGAGGATTATGAAAAATTGCAAGAGGACCTTGATAAATTGGAAGACTGGACATTCAAATGGCAGATGAAAATGAATATGGACAAGTGCACAGTTATGCACCTAGGAAAGAACATGATGCAAGGTTCCACTTTAGGAATGGCTACCCAGGAAAAAGATCTAGGTGTCATCATGGAATATGTTGAAACCCTCTGCCCAATGTGCAACAGCAGTCAAGAAAGCACATAGAATGCTAGGAATCATAAGGAAAGGAATGGAGAATAAAACCAAGGATATTTTAATGCCTCTGTATCGTTCCATGGTGCGACTGCACCTTGAATATTGTGTGGAATTCTGGTCGCCGTATCTTAAAAAGGATATAGCAGAATTAGAAAAAGTACAGAGAAGAGCCACCAAAATGGTAAAGAGGATGAAAGGATACCCCTATGAGGAAAGGCTTAAAAGGTTAGGACTTTTGAACTTGGAAAAGAGACAGCTTAGGAGAGATATGACAGAGGTCTAAAAATTAATGAACGGAATGGAACAGGTAAATGTAGATCAGTTGTTTACACCATCAAAATGTAGAAAGACTAGGAGACACGCACCCATTTAAGGCTAATAAGAGAACATTTATTTTTTAACTCAGCGCTTAATCAAACCCTGGCATTTGTTACTGAAGGAGTAGGAAAAGCTGTTAGTGTTGCTGGGTTTAAAAAATATTTGTACAAGTTCCTAGATGAAGGGTCCATAAACCATTATTACAGATGACTCAGGAAATCCACTGCTTGCCCTGGGACAAGCATTGTGGAACTTGTTTGCCTTTTGGGAACCTGCCAGGTACTTGTGGCCTGGACTGGCCACTGCTGGAAACAGGATACTGGGCTTGATGGACCTTGGTCTGGCCCAGTATGGCATTTCTTATGTTCTTACAGTATGTTATATTAGCCACAGTGTGCTTTCCACATGCACATTCCACCCCAACCCGCCCATAATTTCACATGAGCATAGATTTCCTTGGGATAATGGGGGGATTTGAGATCACTATTAGAATAACATATAATTCATAATTCGTCCATGCAGGACTGGTGGAGTTGATATTGAAATTCCCCTGTATAGCATGTTCTTTATGGGATAGGTGCTGGTGGTCTTTAAAGAGTGGGGATTCCCAGGAATTGCCAGCATATAGATTCATAGTTGTATTCCTTTGGATATATTTTGATATGTTTTAATATATTTTGTAGTTAGTTTTAAATGCAGTATTGACATAACCCTTGAAAGAAGTGCTCCTTGAATCAATAGCGCACAGTTTGACAGTTTTGATTCCCTGTATATATTTTACTACATTTTTACATGGTTAATGGTTAGTTTTAAATATAGTATTGTTTTTGTATGCATTTATAAGTTTTTTTCATTAGTGGGAGGGGCCAATGTCATTCTCAGTGACGGCGGTTTTCCCGCGAAAAAGTGGTGTATCTGTTTTTAAAGAGTGGGGAGCCTCGGGAATTGGTAGCAGATAGATTAGTTGTTTCAAATCCCCTGGATACATTTCGATATATTTTAATACATTTAATCCTTATTTTTTAACACAGTGCTGACACATTCTTTGAAAGAAGCGCTCCTTGAATGGGCAGTACATGGATTGATAATTTGAACTTAAGTTGCTACATTTTAGGATATTTGGCAGACAGTTGTGATTGTAGGGTTGATATACTCTGTGACATAAGCGCTCTTGAAGGTATTCACCAACCTTTATTAGTGGGAGTGGCCATCTGTCAATCTCAGTGACGGCGGCTCTTCCCGCGGCAGATTTCTCCTTTTTATTTACAGCGCAGCCGCCGGTGTCTTTACTAAAAAGAACAGTTCCACTTTGGAAGCAGTTTGTGGACGTTTTGAGAGCAGTCGTTTTCAGTTGATTTTTTAATTTGGTTATCGCTGGGAAGAGGTAAGAGTTTAGTCAGCCCTTTCTGTTTGTTTGTTTTTTTGGTCAATTTAGTTACCGGCATTTTTATGTTGCTAGCAAGAATGCTAACATGTCCCTTGAATAAAATGGGGAGTTTTGGAGCGGTCAGCAATTTATCTGTGTAGCGATAGATAAGAAGACATATGAATAATCGGGTTTGATTACTGCCAGCGTTTTTTCACAATAGTATACGGTTTGAAGGTTGGGCACAAATATATAGTAATTTTTTCATTTTTTGAGTTTAGGTTTATCCGTTTATGTTTGGTTTTTTGGACCTTTATTAATACAATTTTTTATCCTTTGTTTTAAAAGTTTTGTAATATCTATAAGCATATAAACAATCTTTTAATTTAGTTTAAGCCATGTAGTTTTAAATTAGTCCTTTGGTCTTGGATTTATGATTTGGTAATTTTCAATGCTTTCACATTGCTCCTGTTGTGCTTTTGTTCTTTTATGTTTTCATTTTCATGATGAATAATATAAAAAAAGTTAATTATGGAGACCTCTGTTCTCTTATTGTCGTATATACAGTGTAGCAAGGTACCAGATATAGAATACACAGGTATGGTCATTTAAAGGTGTTTGTAATATGATTTGTATGTCATTTCTAAGGATAATTTATGGTATCTATTTGTACTAACTTCATATATATTATGTTTTATGCATGGTCATTAGTTATATTTATTTATTTATTTATTCATGTAGTAATGTTTTATGCATGGTAATCATATGTATTTATATTTATTTATTTATATATTATGTTTTATGCATGATCATTAGCCATATTTATTTATTTATGTAGTAATGTTTTATGCATTGTAATTGATCATGTTTACATTGTGCCTTTATGATTTGATTCGAGTTTGATTTTAATTATTTTAATTATTTTATTGTTTATTAATTATGAATGTTTTATTATTAGGCAATTACATGTTATGTTTTAAAGCCTAGAGCCCCTGATGAAGGCATAAGCGAAACACGGCCTGTGTAGGGGCCGGGCAAAAGAGTATTCAAATAAAATTCCTTCCTTGCTACCCACGCTTTTTGACTGGTTTTTTAATGTTCACCATAGCCAGTTACAGCAAGTTAAAACACGTGTTAACCTGTTAGCAGCGTTTAGTAAAAGGACCTCGATAGCAGAAAGTGGGAATCTCTCTTTGCATGATGTTGTGGCAGTCTTCACTTGCCACAGGTTTGGATGTGGTGCCCCCCTCATGATATCAGGAATTAAAAAGGGTTCTTCCTTTCCCATGATATCAAGTATCAGAAATTTGTTCTGCACAGCATTGAGAGGGGCTGGTGTAGATCTCAATCAGAGCCTGGCTTGCTGACCTGTCAGGCTACTCTAAGAACATAAGAACATAAGATATGCCATACTGGGTCAGACCAAGGTCCATCAAGCCCAGCATTCTGTTTCCAATAGTGGCCAATCTAGGTCATATGTACCTAGCAGTTTCCCCAAGGGACACAGGTTCCACAATGCTTGTACTGGTTCAAGCATTGATATCCTGGGTCCCTTCTTAATAATGGTTTATGGACCTTTCCTCCAGGAACTTGTCCAAACCTTTTTTAAACCCAGCTACACTAACAGCCTTTACTACATCCTCCGGTAACAAATTCCAGAGTTTGATTACACGTTGAGTGAAAAAATATTTTCTTTTATTAGTCTTAAATAGTTTACCCTGTAGCTTCATTGCATGTCCCCTAGTCTTTCCATATTCTGATAAGGTAAACAATCGATCTACGTTTACCCGTTCCACTCCGTTCATTAATTTATAGACTTCTACTCTGGTTACTTATACAGAGCAAGAGAAAAAGCGCCCTTCCTGTTATTGTCAGATGATTTCACAGACGTTAACCAGGCCATGTGAATTAGGTTCTTACTAAGTAAAAGATCTACTCCTGCTGGTGTTCCATCATAAAAGCTTGAGTGAAGCTTTTATGACTTTTTTTTCAAGAAAAGATCAAGAAGTTGGATTAAAGTTTTGTAGATGCTATGGATACTAGGTCTGAATGGGCCAATTTTAAGTTGATAAGTGATGAGGACCTTCTTAAACGTTAGGTTCCATTAGTGCTTCTTATTGTCCACTGGATCTGTGCTTACCAGTGATTTTGTTAGCACTGAAAGATTGTTTTCATACAATATTGACTATAATGAATTCTTCATTTTCTCAATGTTGTGTGCACAAACTGTTGAAATATGCTTGTGTTCCTTCAATTTTAAAGGAGTCCTCGGATCTATCACTGCTGGGGAATTATCTCCCAGTTTCCTCACTTCCATTTCTATCAAAGGTTTTGGAAAAAAGTGGTCCTGATTAATTTGCAGGATTATGATGAAGATCATTTGTTATTGGTCCCTTTTCAGTTTGGGTTTGCCAAGCATATACTATTGAGACTTTACTTCCATGGGATTAATAATATCTTTGTCTGTTTGGCATTGCTGTTACTTTTGACACTTTAAATCATAGTGTATTGTTGACAAGGCTAGGGATTTTGGGCATTTCAGATCTCTTTTTGACGTGGTTTTCTTCTTATTTAATGACTAGGGCACAACAGGTTTTATGGGGAACTCAATTTTCTTCTAGTCAACTTTTATTGATGGAAGTGCCCCGGAGTTTAGCCCTTTTTGCTTTGCTTTTTAATTTATATTCGCAGCAGCTTGCAGAATTTTTGCCAGCCACAATGTACAAGATGTGATTTATGCTGATAATATTCATTTTTATTTTCAGTTACATCTTCTTTGGAAGATGCAGTTGCTTTTGTTAAACCCTGTTTTTTTTTTTATATACAATCTTGGATGAAAAAGAAACTGGTTGGCTCTGACCCTCTCAAAAACAGAAGTCAAGAACCCTTGTGAGTCCCTTGATACTGAAGTTTTGATCTTATCAGAGTCCTGTGTTGTCTCAGGTATAGGCTTTGTAATAATACTTGACCACTCATTTTTTATGCAGCATCAAATCCATGGTGTTATTACTGTAAATATGCATTTTCAACTTACATCGATTATAAAGTCTTAAGCCTTATTTAACACTAGATTCTTTTAGGTCTGTGCTGTAGGCACTAGTGATTTTGAAGTCAGATTTCTGTAACCCTTTTATACAGTATCTGGGTCCTCCAAGTTATTCTTTGAAGGTGTTACAACTGGTACAAAATGCCGCAGTCAAGATGTTAACCAGCGCTGCACATTGTGACCTCATTATCCCTTGATTGCATTTGTTAAACTGGTTACCAGTGCCAAGCCTTGTGGCACTCCTGCACCAGCAACCAGCCAGCCTGACAAATCTTGACCTATCCATTATTTATGATCCCGCAAGAATGAACACAATTAATTTAACACCTCTCTGTTTCACCTAATCATCCTTAAGCTATACAGTAGGATCTCATTGTGAACTGAGGCCATGTCTAAGCAAACCAAAACTCTTGTTTCATGCCTATCCAAACGCCTTCTCAGTGTGTTCACAAGCAATAGTAGTACGCGGCAGTATGAGTGCAACGAAAACCGCTTTGAAAAGCATCTACAAATCTCATTTTCCTTCAGATATGCATTAATTGAAGTAAGACACACTTCTCAATGATCTCATTTAGAGAGGATAAATTTGCCCAACCATTCTTCTTTAACAAAGGAGAAACAGATTTTTTTTAATATCTGTGTCATAAAGTTTTCCAGCTGCTCCAGGACCAGGTTTTTGCATGTTTCAATTATATTTACCTGATATTTGTCTTTCCTGCAGTCCTACTAAGTCAGATCACATGAATGGGTTATGTCTTTCCTGACAGCAAATGGGGACAGAGCTATGGCCTCTATATATCCGTATGTAGACAAGAAGTCAATCAATATTCTTCTAAGGGTTGTTTTGACCCCATTCTCTTAGATGATTTCTTTCAATATGTACTGATACTCACTGAACAGAGCCCATAGGGGAAAAATAATGGAGTGTTTACTTTAGCATATAACATATATAGTAGTGTAGGTTGAACTGCCTTCCAGGATGGGTACTGTATCTGGCAGGACTTAAGGAGAGTAAGGATAACTGAACTTTCCTCCTTGTTCTTGTAGTCCAGAGAAATAGGATTTGCCAGAGCATCTCCCTAGGTGGGGCAAGAGAAGGCCATTTCTTTACAGCACTGTGGCCAGGCAGAGCCTTCTTCATAGCTTGTAAGCCCAGATAGCAACTTTGATCCCAAGTACTTCAATGAGCCAGCAGCCATGCTGCAGGTATTTACTGTTAGGATGCCTTTACAGATGCCTGAACCTCTGTCAAACCAGCATGACTGCCCTCTGGCATCTATTAACCTTTGATAAGATAGCCAAATGTAAAAAAAAACCATTAGGATTCAGTAGCCACTGAAATTAATATACATAACTGACAAAAACATAACCAATGGCTAACATGATCTTGGAGCACAATGCAAACACTTATTCAAAAGATGATGATGTGAATGAACTTCAGAATACCGGTGATATGAACGTAACAGTCTATGTCAATACTGCATCACACTATTCCAGTCATCAACTCCACTCTATTTACACACAATACTTCAGTTTGTTACCATTCCCATCTCAATGCATCCCTTTTCATACACTTGTGATAGGATTGAGTAACTAAGAGAGCAGGCTCTGGTTGGGGGAGGGGTGAATGGAGAGAGCATAGCACCTCCCACCATTGCTTATGGGTGCTCATGCAATAAGTCTGGTCCTGCCTCCACCCAGGGACCTCATGTCCTTGTTGGGCTAGTGGCCCACTCCAAACCCCACAGCCCTACATTGGAGTTAAAATTGAAAAAAAATCTTCTCCTAATAAGTCTCACACCAATGGATGCACCTTCTTCCCAGCTTAAGCTTACCCAAATCATTTATTCCTCAAGGGGGCAGAAGCAGTTTCCACTGATTCCTGCTTTGGTGGTGCCACTTACGCTAAAATCACGTGATGTCACATTTCAAGATGATGCTTCTGGGGCAGGAGCAAGTGGAGATCACTCCTGGCACTTTGAGGAGTCATCATTTTGAGGTGTACATAAAGTGGGAGGCTGGAAGGAATGGGACTTCCTGTAGGGGGCTGGGCTTAACAGGCAACAGATTTCTTTACAATTTTAGTCTCAAAATGGGGCTGTGGGATAGGTGGAGCAGGTCACTGGCCCATCGGGGACTTGATGCTCCTTGGGTGGGGGTCCTTTTACATAGGGCCAGTGATCTCTTTAAGACTATCACATAGCTGTATTAGTGGGGGGAGGGGAGACCAATTTTTCTACTTCCATTCCCGCAGCTGGGAATGTGCAAAGTTCACAGCTATGAGAATGCAAGTATAATATTGTATTTCGCTATTTCCCTACATGATGCAGACAAGTCAGGAACTCATTTGTATCCCATATATAAATATGGCAGAAACAGCTGTAGTCCACAAGCTATTTCATGTATTAGTGCTTTGGATTTACAGAGGGATCTTTGCTGTTGCTTGTTTCTATATTTCATGAAGTATGATCCTTTTAAACTTACTGTAAAGGTCGAGAGAGGAAAAGTGATTTAAATGATCTGCTTAGCATTTGGAAATGTGCTATTGCAACTGAATTGCCTTTATGTAAACCTCTGCACAGCATGCAGAGAAAACTCATGTTTTTATTATAACACAGGCACCAAACAGGACTTGTCAAATAGTTAACAGAATTATATTCACTATAGCATATCTGTAGGGGAAAATGCACAAATTTTGACTCCATGTGTAAACACCACCAATTGTTGTTTTATGGGAACAGGTATTGTGTGCATATATATGTGATTACACTGCATCCGTTCACTAATATGGAACCATATATTTCATCAGCAATATTTATTAAGTCACAACTTTCTTGATCCATATAGAAGACAAAACTAAACTTGAGAAAAATAAGAGTGTTGTGGACTTACCTGCTGGATTCTGCAGTAGTGATCGCGATCAATGGAGGGATCCTCAGTGGAAGACTAGTGGGTCTTTGTAAAGGTTCTGTGATTTCTGCCTTTTTTTCCAACTCTGCTTGTTCTGACTGTCTGAAGGTGAGAGGGGGTAGCTGAACACTGCGACAAGAAAGTCTTCGCACCAAAAATGGTTCCATTGCCTGTAAAGTCCCCTCCTCATCTGTTTTAGTGTGCAGGGCTTCTTCTGATACCTATTGTATAAAAACAAAATAATATTTTGCTATTATGATTAGTTAATTTCTAAATCAAAGATGTGAAGCTCAATTTTTGCATAGCTTGTCTAGATAGGAAAAGAGATGTCTATGTCTGGACATACAGTTTCCTGAGCATTTTACAAAATATGCATACGGACAAGGAAATTCATGTATAGATTGCAGCATATAAATGGAGTCATCCATTTTACAAAGGAACATGTCCAAGAAAAGAGTGACATTACTCGAAGTCATTAAGACGTACAGCTTACTCACGTTAGTGCCACCATCTCTGAATTACAAAACTGGATATCTAACATGAGCCAGTCAGTGAGCCAAGTTAGGAAACCCTCGATGTATTTTGGAGAACCTTCAACCACTCCTCCAAAACCCAGGTCCAAACTAGTAGTTAGCTAATACTTAACATGTGTAAATTTTGATTTCCAGTTGATTAAAGTATGCACATGCTGCCACTGTGACATCAGAAATACGCACATTTTTCCAGCCTGCTCATACTACACCTAGAACATGCCCCCTTTAAAACTCTACACTCTAAAGCTCTGCCAGGAGCACTGGTAGGATAGGGGTGTTGAAAGGGGAAGAGAGAAAGAGAGAATATATGTAGGGATGTGGGGGTCATGGGACTTGAGAGGAATAGAATGAGTCTGGGGAGGGCATGAGAAAGAAGCCTACTACAGTGGCATCACTACCTATGGGAAACTCTAGGGATGGCAAATGTCTCCACCTCAAGAAATATGAATCTCAAGATTGAGGTTAGCTGGGGACTTGGGGATGAGGGGATTGAATGAGGGTTTAGGAGACTGGGCAGGATTGTATTTTGTGACAGAATAGGGACTTGGGAATGGTAGTAAAGGGGATTAAGAGATTGAGTAGGACCTACTTTCAGGGACTGTATAGCAGTGAGGGCAAGGCATCTGGGTGAGGGTATGTATAAGGGTGTGTTGGATACACTAGGGTACATGCAACAAGGCATAGAAAGGAGAGATGCTGTGAAACTGAAGGAGGTAAAGGACATGGAAGTATTGGAAAAGGGGTAAGAGAGAAAAGGGGCAGATATGTGAGATGGAAATAGACGAGCTAGAGAAGAGGTGAAAAAGGTACAAGAAGAAAAGTAGAGGATAAGAGTTAGAAGAAAGGGCTGAGACCAGTGTGGTAGGAAGAATGACAGGGAAGGAGTTGGGGGTTGATGAGGGAACAAGAAGCAGAGAAAGGTAATGAGGCTGGGGAGGTTGTCAGATATGCGGGTTGGAAAGGAGGTTCTAGGGATTGAGTGAAAGAGAGGTTATCGCAAGGATGTGGAAGGAGTGAAAACAGAAGAGGGAATGGATTAACTGGGAAGGAGTGAGAGTATAAGATGGAAAGTTAATAAGTAGGTAAGCAATGAAAAAGGGGAGTTGAGAACTAGAGGGTAAAAAGGGAATAAAAGGAGAGGTGAAACCTAGCATTGAATGGAATTGTAGGCACAGAAAGAAAAAATGGAGATAAAAATGAAAGGGAAAGATCAATGTCAGAAGCAGATATAGAGAAGAAAGGGGGAGGCATAGAATAAAAAAGACTGGACAAAGTACTCGATAGCTGTATGAAAAAATGAGTGTGGCACATTCACGTATCTTTTGTGAGATTTTTTTTTCTTCTGCAGATCACGGCATCCCTCTCAACATCATGGGGATGAAATCTTTGTCTCTGGTTTGTAACCTTTTGATCAGTTCTTTCATAATATTGAGCATCTCTATAGCATAACATTTGTCACTCTTTAGAATCTAATGGTGTCAAAGAATAACACAAGATTTGGGTTTGAATTTAATTTACACCTTTTTCAGGAGAAGCTCAAGGTCATTACTAAAGGATCTTGATTGCAAGCAAGGTACCAAAGCTCCAACAACTAGACTATGGCTGGAAAGAATCGTGTTGCCAAAGCTGTTGCTCTTGTTACAGCTTCTGCTTCTGTTCAGACAGACGGCCCAATCCCAGTCGAGAGATGAGTTCCATGTGCATGATGCCTGCAAGCTGAAGCCCTCATGAAACAAGTGGATGAACTCAGAGAAGAGGTGGGGAGACTGAGAAGCATCTATAACAGCAAGAAATACATTGATGAGATGGTTCATGTGGCATCCAAGCTCTCCGACAGAGGTAATGATGGCATCCTACAGAATGAAGAGAGTTGGACACAAGTCACCAGAACATGCAGAATCGACAATCTAACTCTTCCAGCCCTCGAATTAAAGAATGAGTATGCAGCCCTTGAAGTGGAGGAGGTGAAAGCATCCAGGAAAGGGAAGAACCAGAGTTCAAGTACCCCAAAATTGCAGAGCCAGTGACCATAAGTCAGCGAAGGGTAGTGATGGTTGCAGACTCTGAGGGATACCAAGGCATCCATCTGCTGGCCAGACTTGATGTCCAGTGAAGTGTGCTGTCTGACAAGTGCCAAAATCTGAGTTGTTATGGAGAGTTTGCCAAGACTCATGAAGGCTATTTACTATTATCGGATGATGCTCATCCATGTTGGCACAAATGATGCTGTTAGGTATCCCTCCAAGCGTATCAAGTGTTACTTCATGGCTCTGGGAGAGAGGGTGAAGCAGATAAGTGCATATGTGGTGTTCTCTTCAATCCTCCCTGTTGAGGGTAAAGACCAAGGCAGAGAAGCTTGCATTCTGGAGATGACTGAATAGCTGCATGGATGGTATCTTCAAGAGCATTTTGGTTTCCTAGACCATGGGATGACATTCCAAGGACTGCTGATGGTGTCCACCTATCCAAGAAGGGTCAAAGTGTATTCTGCAGAAGACTGGGGATAGATGAAGAAAGCTTCCAGGTAAGTAGAAGCCCTCAGGTAAGTGAAATTTTAGTACCTCTGTAGGAATGGGTAAAGGGGGTAATGTCTGGAAAGTAGTGTGCATTAATGCCTGTAGTATGGGAAATAAGATCCTAGATGTTGAGGCTTTAATGGAAAAGGCTGACTTGGATTTAGTGGTGGTTATGGAAAAATGGTTCATGGGCAACCATGACAGGGATGTAATTATACCAAGCTATATGTTATTCAGAAAGGACAGGGTAAGAAGAAGGGGAGGAGGAGTGGCACTATATGTAAAACTTATATTAAAGCTACAGAACTACAGAGCTTATTAGGGAAGGAGAAGGCACTGTGGGTTAAACTAGAAAGAGGGAATAGGAAATTCTTTTGCATTGGTGTGATATATAGATCTCCTTCAAAGGCAGAAGAAGTGGACAGAGATTTAATTGAAGTGGACAGAGATTAAATTGAAGAAATTTGCAGTATTGCCATGAAAGGAGAAGTGCTACTGATAAGTGATTTCAATATGCCGGATGTTGGCACATCCCTGCTGCAGTGTCCTCTAGAAGTAAAGGTATCCTGGATTCTCTACAGGGAGAACTATTCCAGCAACTAGTAACAGAACCCACACATGAACGGGCCATACGGACCTGGTCCTTACCAATAAGGGAAGTACTGTCTTTTGTACAAATCTGACAAATTTGCCATGCCCTGAGTGTTCTTTTGTGATTGTTTAATACCCATATTTGTTTGATTATGAACCAGTGTACAAAGATGCAATGTGTGCCCAAAATGTTGTGTTTTCTGATCCATGTATGTTGGCAGTGTGCATGTTTTCTTCTTAATTTCATTAGTTAGCCCTGAAAAATTGCTGTTTTTTGTTGTTGGTGGCCATAAGAACTTGATGGGCCAGCCCTTTCTCACCAAATGACATCTGTCTGGCATGGAGTGGACCAGTTTGATGAGGTGTTCTCGCGTTATGATGTGATTCCAGGCTTCAATCAGTGACTCAATCAGCTCTCACTTGCTTCCCAGCTGCTTCTTGGCAATCTCAATTGATACCTTGTACTAAAGATTCTCAATTGGGTTGAAATCAGGTGATTGAGCTGTTTATTTCCTTCCAGTTGGCCACAGCTTTGCTCGGTGGTAAGGCGTATTGTCATCCTGGAAGAAATCTGCCAGGAAACAGTTGCTCAGCTGCTGGCAGCATGCATTTCTGAAGAATTCCTATGTATTTCACTGGATTCAGCATCCCTCAATGATATAGAGTCTTCCAACACCACAGGCTACCATGCATCCCCAGATCATGACCTTGGTTGGATGCTTCATGGAGATATTCAAGCACTCTGGTTTGTACTCTTCATGAGGAAACCTCCTCACATTGGTTTTGTCCTGGTCATCCAGAATGCAGAATGTGCATTTGTCACTGAACAGAACTTTCTCCCAGTCAGTCTTGCTCCATTTTCAATACTTGGATGCTCACTCAATGCATTTCTTTCTCTTTTCCAACATTAGTAGCGGCTTCCTCCATGCCCTACAACCCCTCAGTCCGTACGCCAAACATCATCTCCTCACAGTGGAAGTGCAAACTGCAATGGAACACTTCTCCTTCTATTCCAGTGGAAGCTCAAGGGAGGTTAGCTTGCTGTTGTCAAGAGATGTCCTTATCAAGGCCCTGTCATCCCTCTTGGTTGACTTTTTAGGCCAACTGCTATGATGTCGGTCTTGCGTATTTCCTGTCTCCTTATTTATTTATTTTATTTTATTTATTTAACTATTTCTTTTATACCGCCCCTTCCAGAGATCAAGGGCGGTTTATATATAACAGATTAACAGTCTTGTACACAATTTGTATACATTTTACATAGAACAGTAGAAATCAACTATTTACATTGAACAGTAAATATAAACTTTGTAGGTATTGTAACAAAAAACAACTTGAAGGTATTAAAGCAATGCTTTTTCAGAATGCGGACAACCATGCTCCAATTACAGCTGACCTTTGCTGCAATCTGCAGGCTGGAGTATCCCCCCACATGCAAAACCACCACTTGGACTCGAGCCTCCATTAATAGAAAATGTGACCTCTTTACCATGCCAGGATGTTGAGCATCAGAAGCAATACACACCAGTTGATCCATATTAAAATCAAACCCTGTGTGCTGCCAAAATACCATGCACTGATTGGTTATCTTATATGTCTTCCTATTGGCTGAGGAAGCACAGTATTCTATTGGTTCATTTCAATTCCACTTTGACACAGAAAGTGATTGATTGTATTAGGACATTGTTTCCTCATGACAGCCATACAAAAGTTCACAGACAAGAAATTTTGCATGTAGAAATGGCTGCCGAATTAAATTTGCAACTAAACAGTATATAATAAACCAGGATTATGCCATGGAATTTGGAAAGATTGTCAAAATACAGCTGAGAATAGCTTGATTATGCAGCCTAGCCAAGACTTTTCAACACCACTGTAGCTTACAATAAAATTAAAGGGAAGGTTAAGACAAACTAGGGAACAATTTCAATCCTTATATTAGGAATAATATACAAGGAAAGGAGTTCAGACTACACAACTCAGCTGGATTCCACCTCAACTCCATAAGCCAAATTAAAACATCTTTAAGACATTTTAAGATAAACAGGATGAGAGACAGCTGGTAAATATCACTGAGCCTCATATTGACATCTAATGGGAAACTTGGACATAACATAGAAAAAAAGAAGCATGATGGCAGAAAAAGACCATATGGTCTATCCAGTCTGCCCTTCCATACCAACTACTATAGTCCCTTTTTTCCTTTAGAAACTGTTTGTCCCATGCTTTCTTGAATTCATTTATTGTCCTGGTCTGTACTACCTCGGCTAGGAGATTATTCCATGTATATACCACTCTTTCCATAAAGAAATATTTCCGCATATTACTGATGAGTCTACCCTCTTTCACCTATATCCTATGCCCCCTTGTTGCAGAGCTTTGCATCAATTTAAAGAGGCTCTCCTCCTGTGCATTTATGCCATTGAGGTATTTAAATGTCTCTCTTATATCTCCTCTATCCCACCTTTCCTCCAAAGTAAACATATTGAGATTTCTAAGTCTGTCCTCATATGCCTTATGAAGAAGCCCACTGACCGTTTTGGTAGCCACCCTCTGCGCCGACTCCATCCTGTTTATATGCTTTTGAAGGTGTGGTCTCTGCAGTTGCATACAGTACTCCAAATGAGGTCTCACTAAAGATAGAGAGGCACTACCACCTCCTCCTTCCTGCTGGCCATTCCTCTCCCTATGCATCCAAGCATCCTTCTGACTTTCATTGACACCTTTTCCACCTGTTTAGCCATCTTATGATAATCAGAAACAATCACATCCAGATCCTGCTCTTCTTTCATGGACAGAAGCCCTTCATTCCCTTTACTGTACCACTGCCTTGGACTTTTACAGCCCAAATGCATTACCCTGCATCTTTTAGCATTAAATAAAGTGTCTTAAAAGATAATCGGGAAAGCCTCAATAAAAAGCTTAGAGAGCCAATACAGGTTTTTGAAATTTGTGCGAAAACTAACAAGCAACAATGTGCTTGATACATTCAAGGTATGAAATAATCATATTTCTTTGCAGAATACTGTATAGCAATCTAACTGTATCCTCCTAAGATTTATCAAAGAGAGGCCACAAATAAAGAGTATTACAGCAATCTATGACTTAATATAAACATGAATGAGAGTTTGGTAGCCCGTTTTTTCAGCAGTGATTGCAAGGAACAAAATTGTGTAAGAGCAAAGTAGCAACTGGGCAGCTGTAGAAATTTCCTTATGAAATGGAAGCTGAGCATCAAGATGACAACCTAGAATTGTTATGGAATCTACTATGTTGATAGGTACACCATTTATACTAGGGGCCAATGTTGATGCCTTGGCAGGTTCTAGGGGGCCATTGGTACTGATGTCAATGCCGAAGATGCTGAATCAGAGCACTGACTGAAGAGGGACTCCCCTTGCTTTCCTTGACCTTTCAGGCCTCTTCTAGTCATTTGTAGACACAAAGTACAAGAGGAGGGCTGGTGACCGGGACCCAGCTATTGGAGGTACCAATTGTGTTTGCCCATGACTGACATGATCAGGGCACATTTGGTGCACTTTTTGAACCCACTGGCCAAAACGTGCATCAAGGTCCCTAGATTTCTAGATCTGTGTTGTTTTTGGGACATGTCTGGGAAATCGGCCATGGCAAGATCAAATGGCTTGATGATGGGGGAAATGAAGAAGAAGAAGAGCACATTACCAAAAGGAGTGTTGAAACCTGAACAGGACTTGAGTGACAGGACCACCATTACTGATGGCAGGTGGAAAGAAAATCAATCAAAATCACCCCAAAGGGGAAAGGAAAGACACGTTTGCCGGTGGATACTGAAACACTTCTGTGGGACTCCATGGAAAACGAAGACTGAAGAAGATGACACCACAGCAAGCAGGAAGACAGGGGCAGGCACTGTGGAGCCTCCCAAAAGCTTCCAATAGAAGCTGGGGACTGTTCCTGCATGGGGCTTTGTCACCCATATGTAAGGACTTACTTCCTGCTTGTCCACTGAGAAGATGTTGATATCTGCTGCGTTAACTGCCAAAAGAGTGTAGTAAACATGTCCCACAGTGTACATGCATATTTCTGTGATTATTGCAGTAAGTTAAAATTCAAAGTGCTGTTAAATGCATGTTGGGCCGATGTATTAAAGGGCATGAAGGCTAATGCTGCATTAATGCATACTTAGTGCATATTATCACTGCTATTCTTTTTACATTATTCAATCTTAACAACTATGTAGATCTAACACGATGATAATGTTAAGAAGCTGAGTCACATACAAATGCATGTAAATATATTAATGCAGACTGAGTACCTCGTAAACCAATGTCATTAGTGTTAAATCTTTAATACAACTCTCTCAGGCAAATGCAAAGTAGGCTACGGTGTAAGCAGGTAGAAGTCCCAATAGTTCAACACTGCTTAGACTCCTCACATTCATTTCTAGATCTGCGTTGTTTTTGCATTGATTGTGTACCCCAGGGGATTTACAGACAGAGTCGGGAGCAAAGTTTGGTGCTCTGTGAACGATGGATTTTTCGGTTGGGCACCATTTTTCCTGGTGGTCTGAATACTCAAATTGACTGGGGATTGTGTGTTTGCTCTGTAAGTATTGTGTATGCTTGTGGTTTTTGAGCCTTTTGCCTTTAAGATAGTTTGGTGTGGGTAGGGAGATTTTCCCTATTTAATGCACATGCATGGCGTTTTTTTAGCAAGACATGCTGTTGAAGAGGTGCATATCTTGATATGTTGAAAATATATTGATTGGAGGTAAGTAGTGGGTTTTTCCTAGTTTTTATTATTCTTTAATAGCTGTTTTGATGGTGTGAGTGAATATGGGTTTTGTTTTCTTTTAGCCATGGTATTCAATTACCTTCTGATGAAGCTTGGCGAAACACTGTGGTGGACGTCTGTTTCTGGCATAGAGGATTACAGGAATTTATAATGTGACACAACTTTGTGCAGTTTGAAGTTGCACGCAGATAAGTAATGACATCTTCTGTATGTGTATCGGTCTCTATGGCATTTTGATTAAGAGATTGGAAAGTTTTGTGCCGTGGGTGGAACTCTATGTTGTGGCTTCTACCCATAGCTCTGGGTCAGTGATGTTATGGGGTTATGTGGCACTAACGTTCTAATTGATGCCATTGATAAAGAGAGTACTTTTTGTATGAAATGCCTCGGGAGTGCTGAGACCCATTGCTGCGGAAGCAAAAACGCGAAATAAAGACCTTTTCAAGTACATTCGTAGCAAAAAAGCCATGAGAGAGTCAGTTGGTCCATTAGATGATAAAGGGGTTAAAGGAGCACTAAGAGGCGACAAGGCGATAGCGGAGAGACTGAATGAATTCTTTGCTTCGGTCTTTACTGAGGAAGATGTAGGGATGTTACCCACGACTGAAGTGGTATTTAAAGGTGTGGAAGAATTGAAGGAAATATCGATACATCGGGAAGATGTCCTACAACTATTAGATAAACTGAAGAGTAGCAAATCACCTGGGCCGGATGGTATACATCCAAGGGTGTTGAAAGAACTGAAATTTGAGATTGCAGACCTGCTATCAGTAATCTGTGAACTATCATTAAAATCATCTCTAATACCTGAGGATTGGAGGATCGCCAATGTAACACCAATTTTTAAAAAGGGTTCGAGGGGTGATCCGGGAAACTACAGACCGGTGAGCCTGACATCAGTACCGGGAAAAATGGTAGAAACCATCATAAAGAATAAAATTACTCAGCATATAGATAGTCATGACCTAATGGGAGACAGCCAACATGGCTTTAGACAAGGAAGATCTTGTCTTACTAATCTGTTATGTTTTTTTGAAGGAGTGAATAAACAGGTGGACAAAGGTGAGTCGGTTGATATTGTGTATCTGGACTTTCAGAAAGCCTTTGACAAGGTCCCTCATGAGAGACTTTTGGCAAAACTAAAGAGTCATGGGATAGGAGGCAGTGTACTACTGTGGATCAGGAACTGGTTAAAAGATAGAAAGCAGAGGGTAGGGCTAAATGGCCAATTTTCCCAATGGAGAAAGGTGAATAGTGGTGTACCCCAGGGATCTGTGCTGGGTCCGCTGCTTTTTGACATATTCATAAATGACCTGGAAAGTGGAATAACGAGTGAGGTTATCAAATTTGCTGATGACACAAAAACTATTTAAAGTTGTTAAAACCCAGGAGGATTGTGGAAAATTGCAAGAGGATCTTGATAAATTGGAAGACTGGGCATCAAAATGGCAGATGAAATTTAATGTGGAGAAGTGCAAGGTTATGCACCTAGGGAAGAACAACCCAAACTATGGTTACACGATGCAAGGTTCCACATTAGGAACCACCACCCAAGAAAAAGATTTAGGCGTCCTTGTGGATACCATGTTAAAACCCTCGGCCCAGTGTGCAGCGGCGGCCAAGAGAGCAAATAGAATGCTAGGTATGATAAGGAAAGGAATGGAAAATAAAACAAAAGATATTATAATGCCTCTATATCGTTCCATGGTGAGACCGCACCTTGAATATTGTGTGCAATTCTGGTCGCCATATCTTAAAAAGGATATAGCAATTTTAGAAAAGGTTCAGAGAAGAGCCACCAAAATGGTAAAGGGGATGGAAGGCTACTCCTATGAAGAAAGGCTAAAAAGGTTGGGGCTCTTTAACCTGGAAAAGAGACGGCTGAGGGGAGATATGATAGAAGTCTATAAATTAATGAACGGAGTGGAACGGGTAAACGTAGATCGATTGTTTACCTTATCAGAATATAGAAAGACTAAGGGACATGCAATGAAGCTACAGGGTAAACTATTTAAGACTAATAAAAGAAAATATTTTTTCACTCAACGTGTAATCAAACTCTGGAATTTGTTACCGGAGGATGTAGTAAAGGCTGTTAGTGTAGCTGGGTTTAAAAAAGGTTTGGACAAGTTCCTGGAGGAAAGGTCCATAAACCATTATTAAGAAGGGACCCAGGATATCAATGCTTGAACCAATACAAGCATTGTGGAACCTGTGTCCCTTGGGGAAACTGCTAGGTACGTATGACCTAGATTGGCCACTGTTGGAAACAGAATACTGGGCTTGATGGACCTTGGTCTGACCCAGTATGGCATATCTTATGTTCTTATGTTCTTATGTTCTTCGGTTGTTGAAATTATTTGCTTTCATAAGTCGCTGTTTTTGGTTACAAACTTTTGAGTGCTTTTTCTTGTATTTAGTGCTTACACTCTTACGTATGGCATTTGACAGCATGCAATATTTTTGAGTCAGCCAGAGGATGACCTATCATTTATTGCATGCCAACAGAAGGAGTAAGTGAAGTGGCGTCCCTATTGTTGGGAGGAAGACTGGATGGGGATTTTTTTTTTCTTGAGGTCAGGAATTATGGTGGCTAACCTCCAGCTTTGCACTACGAATGGAATAATGCAGGTAGCAATATCTCATCTCGCACAAAATACTGGGTTTAGCTGTACATTGAGCATTTAACGCAGTGTTTTGTGGGAGATACTACTTACTGTAGAATCAGCTCTTAATATCCATTAATTGCTGATATTATTATGGTCCCAGTAGTACAGACTATGCAACAATCACCGCATTAAGAGTAGCTAATTACCAATAACATAAAACAACTCTCAGGCAACAATTAAATAATCCCAATTTTTAAAATAATATTTTTCTAATTTAATGTAAAAGCATCAAAACTGCCCAAAGCTATAGATCATAGAAAGCCCCACAGGGCCAGCTACCAGGGAATCAGCCAGTATATTTATAGCTCAAAGAGGAGGAGAAACAACTACAGGATGAAAGAATCTCCCTCTATGTGGCAGAAAACTACATAGGAGACTTGCTTAATACCGCATCATCGATCTAAAACACTCCTCCATCCAGCCAATTTTTATTAATTACTACAATACTTATTAAAAAAGTACTTGTTTAATAATAACTGTGAATTCACTTACAATATTATCTATTTATATCATATACAAAGAACTAATTTAGGTAAAGCAGCTTAACAATTGGCATTCCAACTGGCTCAATCAGAGCTCCGAGGTTACGATATACAATATTGACTATATTTTTATAATATATATAGAACTAATTCAGGTAAAGCAGCCTGATATCAGTTAACATTCTAACTGGCTCAATCAGAGCTCTGGTGCTACAATATTTAGCTGTATTTATATGTACCACCTTTCACCAGGTCAAAGCAGTTAATATACCTGCAACAAAAGCAAAAGCTCTATTATCCAACGATTTTTAAAAGAAGCATGTAAACCACTGTACTTAACAGCTGCTGATGTCCCACGGAAACACAAAAGCCACCCAACAAAGATCTTTGTTTCACCCTAAATGGGGCTTCCTCAAGGACAGGCTCTACTATACTTGTGGAAGAATCTTACTAAAGCTACAGCATCTGACGTCAATCTTTTTAAATGCCTCCAACCCAATCAGATAAAACTTGACCAGGGAAACCCTTAAACTAGAGCTGATCAGAGAAAGGAAGGGGCAGGTCTCCACAGCTCCTAAAAGTATATCCCCCATTCAATTTTCACATCTAAAAGTATATCTCCCATTCAATTTTCACATTTAAACCAACAGGTTTTATTGTATTAAGGTTATACACCCAGCTTTGTTGACACTGTAGAAGAATCTTTCCATGGTCCCCACACCTGATGTTAGAAAGAATGAAATTGATCGCCATGCAACAAAGATCAGAAAATGTATGATTAAATTATACACAATGCCTAACCAACGGATCCTCTCAGTTTAGATAAACTGTATTTATGATCTGACAGGCGAATCTTCAGTTGGTGAGTAGAATTTAAAACAGGGATAGCAGCTCAAGTACACCACATAAGTAGAGATGCAAGATATCATTCATTTTAAATCAAAGATATGTCCATTAACTTTGCACCTTCATCCATAATCTTGCAGTACATACAACATCCATACCGAGAATGGCCTGTAGATATGGCCATTAGTAGTGCTCTAGGTACTGTGGGGCCATAGCCTGTCTCATAAATTTCTACCTCTACTGTGGGCTATATGAGTACTCGTATCAGTAAAGCAAGGGTGGACTGAAAGAGTTGTCCATCTACGCTTAATTGAGGAACAAATTTTTCTTGACAAAAAAGAATGTTGCAAAACACAAGTGATCAAATCTTCAGGAGAAACTGTGGAGGAACTCAAAGGAAGGGAAGTGAGAAGCCACTCTCGAAGGTTAGAATATGCTCATTTATAGGCTTTACGGAGCACCTGACTAGAGTAGCCTCATTCCATAAACTTCTGTACCATCTTCTGAGCTTGCACTTTAAATTCAGCATTAGTAGAACAGATTCGTCTGCAATGTAAAAGCTGAAAAAAGAATAAGCTATTCTTTAAATGAGGAAGATGAAAGCTGTTGTAACAAAGTATTCTTTTCTGTTGGTTTAGAATAAAGCATTGTAAAAAAAAGTGTCTTTCTTCTTCTGTGCACATATATCCAAAAAATGTACTTGAGACATATGACAAAGCATCTCAAATTTAATCGCTGGATTGCAGGTATTGAGATAATGTGAAAATTGAATTAAACATTCATGTGTTCCATTCCATAGGAGAAAGACATCATCAATATAACGTCGCCACTCAACCACATATTGCATATATCCACTGCACCTTGAATGCCTGTATATATAAATAAGCTAGTATTAAACAAGTACTTTTTAAATAATTATTGTAGTGGTTAATAAAAAATTTGCTGGGCGGAGGAGTTTTTTAGACCGATGATGCGGTATTAGGCAACTCTCCTATGGTAGTTTTCTGCCACATAGAGGGAGATTCTTTCATCCTGAGGGTCTTTTCTTCTCCTCTTTGAGCTATAAATATACTGGCTGATTCCCTGGTAGCTGCTCCTGTAGGGCTTTCTATAATCTATAGCGCTGGGCAATTTTGATCCCTGTAGTACAGAACCAGATACAGATCTTACACTGTAATACAAATTTTGAGCCAATGGTATACTCACCTTGTTAAATATTGTTCTGCGCAGTTTATTTCAATGGTTTTGTTGAATGTCATTCATGATGGCAATAAATTATGTTCTTTCTCTGAGCGTTTACTAACTAGTAATAGAGAACCTCCCAATACGCTCACTATTATCAATATGGAACTTAAAGCTTCTTTTTACTACCTCTTCTGGCCTTTACAAGCATCCAAATTGAAACTGTAATTTGCTAAAGGTCTCAGACTTATATGGCACACATTTTCGGACTTACAATACGGCCAATATCAGTGCCTGATAGCATCACCGACCTTTTTGCGAGAAATATCCAGTGATTGAGAAGCCGCACTAGCAATAAGAGGTCTTTAAATTACTAGATGTGTTTGGTAGTCCGCATGCACGGCATTTTTGGGAGAGTGAAGAATGGAATTGGGATTTATCGTATGAGTTCAAGTATGAGTTTGTATGAGTTCAAGTCCCTGAGAAACGTGTGCAGCATGCTCTTATATGTGGTAGGTGTTTGGATAGTATGGTAGTAAATAATGTAGGTTGGAATTGAGCTGATGTAGGTGGTTTTTGTTTTATTTTATTTCATTTTATAGTAAAAAAATAGAAGACAGTGATCCTCTGATGAAACAATAATGGTGAAACGTTAGTGCGGCGTCTGGGGAATGCGTCGGGATCTGAAAGCAGAGGGAGCATGAAGAAATAGTTTAAGATATGAAGCTAAGTATTCCCTAATAGTTGGACCTTGGACTGTCAGTGAAAACACTGAATTGAAGCGCTGACAGTATTATATACATGTGTTTTGAAAAACAAGGAATGAGGGGATGAGGGAATAGTTCTATCCGCTTTCTCAATCACTGGATATTTCTCGCAAAAAGGTCGTTGATGCTATCAGGCACTGATATTGGACGTATTGTAAGTCCGAAAATGTGTGCCATATAAGTCTGAGACCTTTAGCGAATTACAATTTCAATTTGGATGCTTGTAAAGGCCAAAAGAGGTAGTAAAAAGAAGCTTTAAGTTCCATATTGCTAATTCATGATGGCAAGACATTCTAGAGCCTAGTTAATGTGACATTCAGCAACAATGCCTGGCAGAAATGTATTCACTAAAGTAAGTAACATCAGAGCTTCACATAACTTGACATTTCTTTCTTCAAAGACATTGCTGTTAAAACTACAAGGGATAATTATTTCTTCCAAAAAAATGTAGGATTATTTTAGTTCTATTTTCCAGAAACATGCTCTGCGTTTTGATACATGAAATGACGTGACATCAAAGAAAAATACAGACTGAAAATGTGTTTGCAATTTGCATGCCACAGCTGTGTTTGTAATTTAATTTTCTTATTACTGCACGTAGAAACGAAAGCAGTATTCATCTGCGCTCTATACACAAGATGCTGTCATCATTTTAAAAGCTTATAATAATGTCATTGAGAGATTTCTAAAGGTCACAAAGTCGTATCCAGAGCTATTCTCTAACAAAGCTATCACACTCAATTAAAACTAAGTACAGAAATGGTCATTCCTAACTGAGGGTGAAGTTAGAAATTCAAAATATGGTGAAACTTTCCAAGACAGCAAATAAGGATGTGCACAGCGCAAAACACTTTGGGGTTTTTTTTGACTGGTTTGAGCTTTTCTCCCAATTTTAACACTTTTTTTGTTTGTTTGACATATTCTTTTTTTTTTTTTAAATAAAATTAGAATGTATTAGAACTTTTTAACCTGCACTAATTGCCTTGACAAGTATTACTTCATAGGTTAATGTGCGTTAAATTGATTTAACATGCACTAAATTTTATAAGGAGCACTAATGAACCAAATGTGTGCTAATGAATACAGTTCCCCAATTTCTGTATAGGCTCTACAGCATTAGGAGAGATCTTCAACTGTTGTTTCATGCAATAGCATTTTCTTTTACACACCTTCAATCATTCAGTCCTCATCTCAGATGCAAAGTTGTGAAAATGCCACACAAAGGAGGCAATAACACATCACATTTTCCTGAAAGGAACACACACAAGAAGTGCTTCTATCAGAAAATACCTGCATTCTTTATTCCAGAAAGATCTGTCATCACCCTGCACTCCAAACCCTTCCAGCTTTTCATTCTGTTGCTCAAAATGAGAAGGCCCATGACTTAGGTTAAACAGATAAGTCACAGCAAAAGGCGTCACAGTGCAAGGAGAGCAGCCCTTGCCCATCCCCCACTCGAGAGTTTACGCAGTGCTCTGCTCAGATTTCTAACAGTGCCTGACTCATGCGGCGAAAGAAACAGCAGACATTTGCCAGAAAAAAATTGCTTGGTGATCACCTGTGTATTTCTGGCTTCGTCCAACAGACACTAACACTTATCTAATTCAGTTCCAGAGTTCAAAATATTAAGGTCAATTTATTTGTTCTTAACCCTTAGGAGCCTGTGTAGTTCTCTCTCTCGCTCTGTTATTTAGAACCTACTGTAAAAGAGTTTGTGTAAATAAAATATTTACCTGTCATGCTGCATGATCCTTGTTTGCAAAATATAGTGAAAAAGCACAATTCATAATTCGTGTCTAAAGTCTAATCCTTAAAATGTAAAAATTATTAATATTACACAGTATAACAGTAATTTTATAAACCATATTTGTGTGGAAAGTGTTGATTTACGCATGTATATAAGCCCTCGTGAAATTAGGTTATATGAAAGCCATATGCTCTATGCTTGATTCTTTGCACTAGGTAACCACCTGCAATAACTGTTACTATGTGGGAGGTGAATGGGCATGAAAAGCACATTGCAGTTAGCGGGGGAGGGGGGACAGACAATTGCTACTCACTGTCAATGTGACAAGTAGTGTGGCTGTACTTAATAATACCTCAATGGATGGTGTTAGTTGCACCTGTGTTCACTGCACCGCGCATTAGGGTCCACGACCATGCGATAACTCCTGGGAACATGTTAGCCATGTTAGCCAAGGCTTTGCACTTATCATGTGTTAGGGCTTTGCACTGAATGCGCTTTTGGTGTGAAAATTAACGAGCTTTAGTAAAAGGGCCCCAATGTGTCTTTGAATATAAAATAGATACCTTTCTATCCAATTAACCTAGGCACCCCGTTATCAAAATACCCACAGTATGTGATCGCTCAGAGAGTATAATTCCATAGTTAAATATTGAGAACCTGAAATTCTGGTTGATGGTAACAAGAAGTAGTATTTGCAGATAGCAGGAGTAAAGTGGATTTACTTGCGGTTCTCGAGGTAGCATTATCTAAGTGTACCTCTTCCAGCAGCTTGGAGACTGAGCATGTCATCTTTTTGATGACACCAGTACTAATAGAGTAGGGTCTGCCAAATATCTACAATACTCTCAGTCTCCAAGCAGCTGGAGGAGGTAGTGAGCCAAGGTGCTGGACTCACTGAGGGACAACTAAGGAGCAATGGTTAGTTAGGTTTTTGGGACACTTTTCTTTTTATTTTTGAGTCTCCTCATGGAGGAGCACTTTTCTTTGTTAAAAAAAAAAGAAGAAGAAAAAGACAGACAGACTGGGAACAACATTGGGGCCCAAGAAACTCAACTGAGAGGAATCCCCCCCCTCTGTGTTGGAGGTGGGGGTGCTGGGGAAGGTAGTGAGAGAACCGGGGAATGCACAGCCCCCAAACCCTTCAGCGGGTGAGGGCCGGCTTGCTAGTCCAGTGCTGAGCAGTGGAACAGTTCATCCACGGAGACCTCCTCAGCACCAAAGCCGCGTGTTATGGCTGAGCGTGAGGAGAGAGAGAGGCATACCTGAATCGCTGTACCGGGGCTGTGTGAGGTAAGCGTTTCGGCCTCTAGCGAGTTGCTTGCGGTGTTCGGGGCTCATGTGCATTAGTTTTTTAATTGCGCGAAGGACAGCATCGGGGGTGGGTAAGGCACCGTAGGCCTACTTCCCGTCTGAATCTGCGACCATGTGGCTGCTGTTGGAGAGCCGCACGGAGAGAAGAAACTAGCACTTTGGGGTTTGATCTCTCCCGTTTCGCTCCAGATTAAGCTGGCTGCTCATATTTAGGCAGGAAAGCTAGCAGGGGCCCCTGGTGTTGTTTTTTGCTTGTTATTGCCTTCAAAGTTTCTTCAATAATAAAAAAAGAAGAAAAGACAAATAATATTTATGTGTAGAAGATATTCTAGGTTGCGAGCCTGGTGGCAGGAGCTGCTAGGGCCAGTCTCCCTCAGATTTCCAGCAGGAAAGTGGTGGTCCTCTCTTCTTTGGCATAGGAAGGAGCAGACAAAGCTGGCCCACTGGTCTAGTCCGCCATGCCTGCCAGACCGCAGTGCTTGGTTTGTGGAACCCGGCGGGAAGTGGTCTCAGAGACAGGCATCTGTCGGGAGTGCGCACAGGAGGCCACCACAATGGAACAGTCCCTGCAAGATCCCTTAGGATGTGATGGTACTCCCTCACTGTTATGGGAGGAGCAGAAGGTGGGGGTTTCCATGCCTGTTCCACTGCAGGCTCAGTCGGGTACCCCGAACCTCCCTGGACCCTCCACGTTACAGATTCTGGGTGAGGTGGGGGTGTCCGGAGTTTTTTCCTCAGAATTTGTCTTACATCTCCACAAGGTATTCTGCTTGCACCAGCAGGGAGTGGGGGATGGCCCCTCAGCATCGAGATGCAGTGCTAAAAGGTCCAGGGAGGTTTGCGAAGGCGAGCCAGCAGCAGGACTGGCAAAGATATCCAGGATCTTGGAGGAGGAGCCGGGGCATTCCCTCTTGTAAGATGGTCTTGTGGGGGATGATCTGGATGCCGCATTGGACTTGGACAAGGTGTTGGAAGGAGGTGAGATCCTGGAGCGCAAAGACCAGGTGCGAATTGTCTGGGTTTTTCACTGGGAGGAGTTGACAGCACTTATCATGGAATCTTTGAAGGTGCTGAATATACTGACTGCAGTACTGGCAGAAGAGGAGGAGTCCCTGGAGAACCCTCTGCTTCAGGTGGTACACAAGACAGAAAAGGGGGCCAGAAGAAGGGGTCAGAGGTGCCTGTAGGTTCAGGGGAGGGAGGTGTTGATGGCGGACCAAAGCGAAGGTCTGTCTCACGCTCAGTGCTGGACTTCATTGTCCAGTTGAGCCTCAGGTAAGCCTCCTCTCTGAGCCGGGGGGGGGGGGGGGGGCGGAGATTGGTTTCTTTAGATATATGGTTTAGGTTTAAAGATAACATCTTATTTGTTGCTCCTGTGAGTCTGCTTTGTGAATAGATAGTGGAGATAGTGGGCAGACCCCGCTCTATTAGTACTGGTGTCATCAAAAAAATTAAAAACGTATCTATTCACAAAACACTATAATTCCATGGAAAACCTTGCAGTCGACTTAGACAAAGGCTAAACAGTTATGTGATTTTAAAGTTCAAACCTCTCACACTTAAATTGACAACACACATAGCTTAAACGAACTGACGACCCAGTCTCTTATGCCCTAAACCTCCACATGTATATAGTTGTATCTGTTGTGTACTGTCTTACTTTATAGACACTACATTGTTAGTTATTTGTTTATCACACTGTTCCAGTTTAATTATACTGTTTAGATGATTAGACTTAGCCTTGTTTAATTTAAGATGTTCTATGTAAAATTTAAGATGTTTAAGATGTTCTATGTAAAACAAACCTAGCTTTGTTAACCTGTTGTTAATTGTACACCGCATCTGATCTCTGGAAGATGCGGTATATAAATGAGTGTTAAATAAAATAAATAAATGCTCAGTCTCCAAGCTGCTGGAAGAGGTACACTACCCCGGAGGTGCGGGACTGGACTGGAGTTCCTCAAGGAACAACAATTAGCAAGTAAGTCTAATTTTGTCATACTAGGGAAAAGCAGTATCCAGATACAACTAGTTTTCCATTAAGGATAAGACTTCTATTGGAATAAATGGGGAAGACTACTACTACTAATTTCTAAAGTACTACTTGATGAATGCTGAGGTGCCCAGACACACATAAGGGACAGCTATTACTCCATGGAGCTTATAATTTAGTGTAAACAAACCAACATTACAGAGTCTATAGGAAATGTATTTGTTAGAGAGAAATGGTCAAGATTTCAAAGCGGCCTCAAGAAAGTGAATGTTTAGACTCTGTTTGAGTACAGCCAGAGAAGGATCGTGAAATTCCGTCTATTCCGGATAGAAGAGTGCTGCAGGATGGAAAGCAGGAGTTGGTGATGAAGGAGAAGGGCACAGATAAGAGAAACGTGCCAGATGAACAGAATTTGAAAGGAAAGGTAATGAGCAGCTGTGGAGTGAATGCATTTGCAGGCTGGCCTCAGAAACTTGAACTGTATATATGGAAGCAGATGGGGAGCCAATATGCTGAGGTGAGAAGAGGGGTGACGTGGCTGTAACAACACAGAAGAAAGAGAAATCATGCAACTGAATTTTGAAGAGATTGTAGTGGAGAACAATGGTTCAGCAGGAGATCCAGGAGGAAATTTATTTTATTTTTCAGTGCTTAAAAGAAATCAATCCTATCACCACAATAAGACAACACATGGACAATTTCCAGTAATTCCTTTTTATTTTTACATGTTTATTTTCGTGCTCTCATAGTAATACTTCCTTTAGATTAGCAAAACTACTAGCACATCTGCAAATGCATTGCCCGTGCTTGTGTTGCAGTAACACTAACTGGATTTCTAACACAAAGGGGCATATTTACCGAGCCGCACACTGATAATGCACATGTGGGCTGTGTTACTAGCACAGGGCTGCGTGCTAACTGCATGGGGGGGGGGGGGCAGGTACAGCTGTCCCCTGCATCTACTGTGCTTCGCCAGAGTAAACCGGCCATGGGAGCAGCTAATGCCATCCACGGAGGTGGCACCGTTTGCCCCAGCGGTAATGGTGCTCAGTGCAGGTTGTACGGGCTACAAAGGCCCACGCTAGCTGCTGTATCACGGTGGGAATGCCCCCTCCCACCCAGTCACTGCTCCGATATGCACTGTGAGAGTTACTTTTCAATGCCCTGCCGAAACTGTGTGCCACCCTTTAGTAAACATGCCCCTTAATTGAAAAAACATATCACTCCTAAAACGGAAAAAAGAAAGCCCAGGAATGACTGAATGCTATATAAATATGCAAGGTTTCTATTAAGCTTTATCTTTATTCTTTAATTCTTAACAAAAAATCTGGTAGATTTCACTTCATAGTTACCCATTAGTTCAGTCAACCCAAAGCTATGAGCTCTTGCTTCACCCACAAAGATCTGGGCTTCCAGTCGGCAAACAATGACCATATATCAGACTTCCTTCAATAAATATACTGCTGCCAAAGGAGATATTCACACCACTATTCATTGTATATCTGTACCCTCAAAAATGCATTTGAACATTCCTGAAAAAAATATCCAACGCACACAGGAGGTGGAGCCCAGTTGCACTTTCCATGACTCCACTGTATATCCATTCCTACCAAGAAATATTTATTTACCCACCCGGATTTGTGGCCGTTATTCATCTTCCTAAGACCTCAATCATATATAGATTTACTCCAGCTCTGATCAGGAGTACAGTGTCTTGGAAAGATTTTCACACCCTTGTATATCTTTCTCATTTCACTGTCTAAAAAATACATTTTGAAATGCATTAAAATAGGAGTTTGTTTCATTGATGTACACAATATACTCTCCACATGTAAGTGTAGAATATAGAATAAAGAACCTACAGATGTTAACATGTATATATTTTTTTCATTTGGATAAATGCCGGCCTTTTCTACGAGCAGTTTGTACCTACAGTTTGTTACTCAATGTTAACAAGTGAGTGTTTTCTCTGTGAACGAGTGCAGGGTTTTTCCCTATCAATTCCTAAGGAGCTGGCACAAGTAAGTATTTTGATGTGTCAATAAGATGGTGTGACGACTACAGGCATGCATTTTGACCTTTTGCATTTACTTTGCATTGATGTGATGGACAGAATATACTCCGTGTGATTTTTTTGCCTATTTCTATCATAAAGGAATATTGAAAAAAATGTACGGGGAAAATAACAATTAATGTATTCCACAGCTCATAGCAAGATGGACCCGAAATGCCTCATGGCATGACTATTTTTGCTCAATATTCCTTAGACCCCCCCCCCCCCACCATGTAGCATCTGCTTCAGAGCAGTAGCTTAGTGATTACAGACATAGTTTGCAAACCAAGGAAACCAGGGGTCAAATACTGTTTCTTCAACTTCACCCTCCACTGCCTCAGGGGAAATTTTGATTGTAAGCTCACTTGGGCCAGAAAAAATCTACAGTATCTGAATGCAACTCTCCTCGAACTCGGATTTGGAAAGGATGAGTAATCTAAATAATTGTTTACCACATGCTCCTTTTTTGGCCGCAAAGTGGGTGACTCCTCCCCCTGGCGACTTTATAAGCCTGCCACCTAATGACGAGTCTACAACTTATAAACGATATAATAGTCTATGAAGTGCCTCGGACTACTATTGTCTTTGTTTGGTGCTGTAGCAGCAAGGACATGCTAGTCTAAAAATGTGCGAGGGTAACAATAACATGCAAACAAAAAGAATGATTGGAGATTATTTATATGATTTCTTATTCTGTCCAAAATACTATAATTATAAACACAATTGGTAGAAAACGACACACTGGTTGCCCAAGGAACTTGAACAGTAAATGTGAATTCCAGTTACGTAAGGAGTACTAGAATGTTTTCTTCATGCCTTTCCTTCAAGGTCAACTTGGGTGAATTGATACTGGAAACTGTAAGTAATAGAGAAACGGAAGATAAAATGTTGGAAAGATTGGAGTTGGCAGAGCTGCAGGGAAAACATCTTTTCATAGAGCCCATTAATAAAATTATGCTGCAGTGAGGAGAGGGAGACCACACACACACACACTCTCATACCTATACCATAGGTTTTTTCAACCTTTCCCCTTCCAGAAGGGATTGGAAGGAAAATTCTTCTTTAAAGAAAACTCAGAAGGAGGTATGATACTCCCCAATATTATGACCATTCCCCATGCCACCTCCCCCTCCTCAGGAACTGGCTGGTGCAAGTGGGAAGAATAGCATCAGCCTCTTCATGATGTTGTCATTTTCCACAGTAAGCACCTAGAAGATGATTTTCCTTCTGGTACCTGACTAGGGGGATAATGGCGGATCAACTCATTATCTCCTTATTAATGTATTTCAAATACATGGCCATGTCAAAAATCAACACAGCCATGCTCACAAACTTTCGTACATTTTCACCTCATAATTCAATTTTTAGTGCACACACTAAAGATTATTTCACTTTCATTCATCTGCCCAAAAACCTATTTGCTGGAAGAAAGAAAGAAATTGGGTGTGAGAGTACACCCCACAGGTAGTAAAACTAATCCACAACTTCCACCTAGAGGTTCTACGGATGGGCATTCATTAGTGAACATTTAGTTTATGAATGTGCATTAAAACCTTTTGTGCATGTCAAATCAAATAAACACATTAACCTACAAATTAATGCATTAAAAATTGATTTACATGCATGAAAAAGCTCTGTGTGTTACAAAATGTTTATTAAAACAAATACTACTACTACTACTACAACTACTGAGCATTTGTATAGCGCTACAAGACGCACCCAGTGCTGCACAGACATGTAAGAGACAATCCCTGCTCATCAGAGCTTACAATCTAGACAGACAACACAGGAGGTGTAGACCGGGATACATCTAGGGAGAATGGTAAAGAAACAAAGAGATCAGGTGAGTCAAGATCCAAAAGCAGCAGCAAAGAGGTGAGTTTTTAGCATGGATTTGAAAAGGGTCAGAGAAGGCGCCTGGCGTACAGACATAGGTACTTTGTTCCAGGCGTAAGGTGCAGTAAGGTGAAAGGAGCGAAGTCTGGAATTAGCAATAGAACAGAAGGGCACAGATAGAAGCAATTTGCCAGAAGAGCGGAGTTCCCCAGGGAGGGGTATAGGGAGAGATAACAGAAGAAAGGTAGTGAGAAATTGCAGAGTGAATGCACTTATACTAAACAAAATGCATGAACATAATGAAAAAATCCAAGCTAAAAATGTTTGGCCTGTGCATATCCCTAGGAGGTATTTTTTAAAAGCTCACACTCTTTCCAATAAGCAAATACAAAATAATGCCATTAAACACCAGATGGCTGACATTCATGAAAGCATCTGACCTTGCCACCTCAGTTTTAGATGCCAAACGTTCCGTGAAAATTGCACTGCATTCAGAATCCTAAGTTTTAGGATCTTACATTTTAGGATGAAAATTTCCTTAACATGGGCCACAAATTAAGGGAACCTTGTATTAAAGTGCGCTAAACAGTTAATGCATGAATTCGCAAACATGTTTCGTGTGAAAGGGAAAGGGAATGCATGTCGACAACTCCTGGCAGTTAGCGTTGTTACCGTAGTGTTAAGTGCATCTACGTTGGCTGTAACATACTTAACGAGGCATGTTTACTAAAGAGTGTATCATTTCATGGTACGATCGCACCTTGAATATTGTGTGCAATATCGGTCACCGTATCTTAAAAAGGATATAATGGAATTAGAAAAGGAACAGAGAAGAGCCACCAAAATGGTAAAGAGGACAGAAGGATACCCCTATCATGAAAGGCTTAAAAAGTTAGGGCTTTTCAACCTGGAAAAGAGTCGTCTGAGGGGAGGTATGATAGGGGTCTATAAATTAATGAATGGAGTGGATGGTTAAACATAGATCGTTTTTGCCATCAAAAAGTAGAAAGACTAGGGGACACACAATGAAGCTACAATGTAACCCATTTAAGACTAATAAGAGAAAATATTTTTTCACTCATTGTGTAATCAAACTTTGGAATTCGTTACTGGAGGATGTAGTAAAAGCTGTTAGTGTAGCTGGGTTTAAAAAAGGCTTGAACAAGTTCCTGGAGGAATGGTTCATAAACCATTTTTAAAGAGGACTCGGGAAAACCCAAGAGGATTGTGAAAAATTGCAAGAGGATCTTGATAAATTGGAAGACTGGGCATCAAAATGGCAGATGAAATTTAATGTGGACAAGTGCAAAGTTATGCACCTAGGGAAGAACAACCCAAACTATGGTTACACAATGCAAGGTTCCACATTAGGAACCACCACCCAGGAAAAAGATTTAGGCGTCATTGTGGATAACATGTTAAAACCCTCGGCCCAGTGTGCAGCAGCAGCCAAGAGAGCAAATAGTATGCTAGGTATCATAAGGAAAGGAATGGAAAATAAAACAAAAGATATTATAATGCCTCTATATCATTCCATGGTGAGACCGCACCTTGAATATTGTGTGCAATTCTGGTCACTGTATTTTAAAAAGGATATAGAATTATTAGAAAAGGTTCAGAGAAGAGCCACCAAAATGGTAAAGGGGATGGAAGGATACTCCTATGAAGAAAGGCTAAAAAGGTTAGGGCTCTTTAACCTGGAAAAGAGACGGCTGAGGGGAGATATGATAGAAGTCTATAAATTAATGAACGGAGTGGAACGGGTAAACGTAGATCGATTGTTTACGTTATCAGAATATAGAAAGACTAGGGGACATGCAATGAAGCTACAGGATAAACTATTTAAGACTAATAAAATAAAATATTTTTTCACTCAACGTGTAATCAAACTCTGGAATTTGTTACCAGAGGATGTAGTAAAGGCTGTTAGTGTAGCTGGGTTTAAAAAAGGTTTGGACAAGTTCCTGGAGGAAAGGTCCATAAACCATTATTAAGAAGGGACCCAGGATATCAATGCTTGACCCATTACAAGCATTGTGGAACCTGTGTCTTTTGGGGAAACTGCTAGGTACGTATGACCTAGATTGGCCACTGTTGGAAACAGGATACTGGGCTTGATGGACCTTGGTCTGACCCAGTATGGCATATCTTATGTTCTTATGTAGAGTGTCTCCAGGTAGTGTGAATGCCCTGCAGTCTAGCAGGGCCCATGTACATTCCCGGGTAAAGGGGACTGAACATCACACAGACCTCTGAATGGAAGAAACATGTGAATAATGTACATGAGATCGTGGTCCATAAATGATCAACATGCTTCTCTATAATAACATCATTCACAAAGCAGTCAGATATCTACCAGCACAGAAAGAGTGAATGTGCATGATGCACCAGAGGACGCAATTTGTTGCCACTGGCGTAGGTCATGAACAAGCACCTCCTAGCTGCCAGTGGGTATGCACACATTTGAATGGCTGCGGCCCAAAGATCTCCATCCGGTCCCATGGCCTTGTCCACTTTCAGTTTTGTAAGCAGTTCTAACACATCATCTTCTGTGAATGGTGTGGTATCTACTCCATTCCCATTTGTATATTTGTCAATTGCAGGTGGTCCTTCTCCAGGATTTCTTTAGTAAAAACAGAGCAGAGGTATTTGTTTAGCATTTGTGCTTTTTCAATGTCACTTTCCACAAATATGTTCCCAGCACTTTTGAGTCCTGCAATTCCACCTCTGATTTTCCTCCTCTCCCAAATATATCTGAAAAATGTTTTGTCGCCACACTTCACATCTTTAGCTATCCTTCCTTCTGCCTTTGATTTTGCTATCCTTATTTCTCTTTTTGTCTGTTTGTTTGATCTTGTATTCTTTTCTGTGTTCCTCTCTTTGTGAACTTCTGAATTTTATGAAAGCTGTGGTTTTATGCATTTATTTGTGCAGCCACTTCTTTGGAGAACCAAATAGGCTTCCTTTTCCTCTTGTTTTTATTTACTTTAATACATATATATCTGTTGCCCCTTTTATTACTTCCTTTATTTTAGCCAATTGCAATTACACTTCTAAAAGTGTTCAGAGAGGTTCTTGCAGGGCCATTAAAGGATGTTTTTAATAGATCCTTGAAGAGAGGAGAAGTTCCACAGCACTGGAGAAGGGCTGATGTGGTACCTCTTCACAAAAGTGGTAATAGGAAAGCAACTTTAATACATGGCTCCAAACCTGGTGCAAACAAGGAGGATTTAGATATACAGGCGACTGGGGAAACAGATGGATCAATAAGAGGCTATACTGTGCTGATGGACTACATCTCTCCATCACAGGGAAAAGGATCCTAAGTGAAAATTTAGGCAGTATGTGGACAGGCTTTTAAACTAGGGAAAAGGGGTGATGGATGGAGAAGGATAAGTTCAGGACGTCACTCCCAGCAAAAGCATAATAACATTGGAAAAGTCACACTTTTAAACTACGCATCAATGGCAAGTGGGAAGAGGCATGTAGAACAAAATCCATGCAAAATACAGGCAAGACAGTCAACAAATGCTAGAAAGCAACGAGCATAATTGCTCAAAGCCTAGCCAACAAAGTTCTGGACCTGGAAGCCCTAATGGTGGAAATGGACTTGGACACTGTGGCCACTACAGAAACATGGTTTAACGAGTCACATGAATGGGATATAGACTAGCTGGCTTTAATCTATTTAGAAGAGATAGAGAGGGTAAAAAAGGAAGAGGAGGAGTAGCCCTATATGTCAAAAGTAATATTAATGCTGCTGAAATGCAGGGGACATGGGGAAAACAAGAAACACTGTGGATTGTGTTGAAAAGAGGAGATGGCACTGTCATCCATACTGGTGTAGTCTACAGGCCTCCAACTCAAACCGAAGACATGCAGTAGATAGCGAATTGATTATTGATATTGCAAAGATAGCCACGAAGGGAGAAGTATCATATTGAGTGACTTTAATCTATCTGATGTGGATTGGAGTATTCCTTCTGCAAATCTGGAAAGAAGTAAGAAAATTGTTCTCCACTCCCTCAGGAGAGTCCACTCTGTTGCAAATTTTCATGTCATCTGCAAAAAGACAGGGACACAACTAACGAGAGGTGATTGGAGGTCACAGGTGCCTTTATTAGTTTCTTCAGGAGGGTCTGTAAATATAGACACAGTAAATAGCAATATACTTTCAACATCTCACCCACTGTGATTACAAAAAATATATATTTTAATGCAGAATGTCAGGAATTTAATGTCCATTAAAAAGACACAAACCAGTGTCACTTACAGAAATGTTGCTGCCCGCATTTCCTCAATCTGAACTGATATCTCAAAAAACGCCGCGCATGCGTGCTGGTAGTCGCTGTCAGCTTTTTATACAAAACTATCTCATCTCAATTGTATTAGGCCGACCAATAGTCAATCTCTCTTAAAGTGGCGAAAATTTTTTAAAGGCATACCTGCCATTCAATAGAAGAGTTCAGGCCATATGGCTGTAAAGTGTTTACTAAAAAAATCCAGCGCTGTTCACAAAATAGCAGAGTAATTGTTCAGATATAGTGGATTTCAAAACTCAATCTAAAAAATTATCTTTGGATTTTTTGGATTGGGGATATCCTCGTAATATCATAAACAGTGCATATAAGCGAGCATTGTTTAATGATCGGGACTGGTTGTTGAGGCCGAAGTCAAGACAAGGGATGGATTTTGATGCTGACCATGTCAATTTAATCACTAAGTTCTCACTACTGAGCTATAAAATCCAAAAAATAGTGTTAAGACATACACACCTTTTACAGACCGTTCCTGGATTATCAGATAAGACTATCCGTTGTGTGTGGCAGCGCAATGGAAATCTTAAAGAACAGCTTAGCCCAGCAGCTTTACGGCCTTCCATAGATAATGATAACATTAGTGAAACAAGGGGACACATGCGGTGTGGAGAATGTCTGATTTGTCCTGTGTCCGAAGATGTTCAAGAATTCACGTATTTGGGGAAGACCTATCATTTGAAACATTTTACATCATGTAATACCACTTCAGTTATTTATGCTATCAAATGCCCCTGTAGTAAATTTATACATTGGTAAAACGATTCGATCATTTAAGACTCGGATACTAGAACATAAAAACCGTTTGCGCTGTGCAGTACTGACGGCTCCGATAGTCCAACATTGTGTTGAGTTACGGCATGATTTTGACTAATTACTTGTTTTTGTATCGACCACATTCAACGGCCGATGAGAGGCAAGACTTTAGAAGAGACTCTGCTATTTTGTGAACAGCGCTGGATTTTTTTAGTAAACACTTTACAGCCATATGGCCTGAACTCTTCTATTGAATGGCAGGTATGCCTTTAAAAGATTTTCACCACTTTAAGAGAGATTGACTATTGGTCGGCTTAATACAATTGAGATGAGATAGTTTTGTATAAAAAGCTGACAGCGACTACCAGCACGCATGCACAGCGTTTTTTGAGATATCAGTTCAGATTGAGGAAATGCGGGCAGCAACATTTCTGTAAGTGACACTGGTTTGTGTCTTTTTAATGGACATTAAATTCCTGACATTCTGCATTAAAATATATATTTTTTGTAATCACAGTGGGTGAGATGTTGAAAGTATATTGCTATTTACTGTGTCTATATTTACAGACCCTCCTGAAGAAACTAATAAAGGCACCTGTGACCTCCAATCACCTCTCGTTAGTTGTGTCCCTGTCTTTTTGCAGATGACATGAAAATTTGCAACAGAGTGGACTCTCCTGAGGGAGTGGAGAACAGGAGGAAAGATCTACAAAATCTGGAAGAATGGTCTAATGCTTGACAGTTAAGATTTAATGTGAAGAAGTGCAGTATCATGCACTTTGGAAGCAGAAATCCAAGGGAATTGTATGCGATAGGGGGCGAGAGGTTGGTGTGCACAGACCAGGAGAAGGACCTCGGAGTGATTTTTTCTGATGATCTCAAGGTGGAAAAACAGTGCGACAAGGCGGTGGCAAAAGCCAGAAGGATGCTGGGTTGCATACTCCAGCAGAAAGGAGGAGGTACTAATGCCACTGTACAAGTCGCTGGTGAGTCCTAACTTGGAATATTGTTTTCAGTTTTAGAGACCATATTTCACAAAGGATATAAAAACAACTGGAAACGGTTCAGAGGAAGGCGACCAAAATGATATGGAGCCTGCATCAGAAGACTTATGAGAAGAGACTTGAAGACCTAAATATGTACACTCTGGAGGAGAGGAGGGACAGGGGAGATATGATTCAGACCTTTAAATACTTAAAGAGTATTAATGAACAAACAAACCTCTTCCAAAGACGGGGAAGCTGTAAAACTAGAGGGCATAACATGAAGGTGCAAGAGGGTAAATTGAAAGGCAACATCAGGAAATACTTTTTCACTGAAAGGGTGGTGGATGCTTGGAATGCCCTCCCGATGGACGTGGTGGGGGCAAAGACAGTGACGGAATTCAAAATGGCATGGGACAGACACTGTGGATCCCTTTATAGCAATAGGATAAAATCAAAATAAACATAACTATCTCTTATATCTCAACAAATAGGAGTGATGTACACAGAGCAGTGGGTACACCCCTAAATAAAGGCACGGAGAAGGGTGACCTGCATGCAGCAGTAGGTGCACCTAGTCTTGCTGCCTTGCTGGGCAGACTAGATAGACCATTCAAGTCTTTATCTGTCGTCATTTACTATGTTACTATGAAAGTATTTCCCTGGCAGGTAACCAGGAGCCCTGCCCCATAGCACGTGCTGCAGTAGCATGGGTGCACCTAATACCACCTACTGAGTTGGCATTAGGTGAACCCCCGCTAATGCAGTTAGCAAGCGGTGCGAACACAGCAATAAGTGCACTGAGCTCACCATGCCCACTTTCCACCCCTAACCCGCCCACTTGTAGCCTAATGTGGTTGCACAGTTAGTGTGGGAATCATCCTCCACTGTCATGGCCTTGCATTAGCTGGCAACGCATGTCCCAGGGGGCCTTCAGCATGTACCAGCACACGCGCTGCCAGCTATTGCCTATTAGTAAAAGATCCTCTTAATGGTTTGTTTGTCATATTTATGAATTTATAATTGTGAATGTTTATTGTCATCCACTTTGATTTTAGGGATATAGTGGAATCTAAATGATTTTAATAAAAATAAAAAATAGATGGGGGAGGAAGCAGGATGCAGATCACACCGTTATAGAGAAAGAGAGAGATTTTGAGATACCAGAAGACCTCAGGTAGGTCCTACCAAGTACAGAAGGCATGGATAGAGGCAATCTTGATGAACACTGTCATTCTCTGTCTAGTAGCCTAGTAGTTGGCACACTGGCTTAATAACCAAGAAACCAGGGTTTGATTCCCACTAGTTCTCCTTGTGGCCTTGGGCAAGTCATTTAACCCTCCATTGTCTTGGAAAAAAGGCCTGGCAATCTATTTTCAGTCATACTGCCAAGAAAACCCAGGAGCTGCTGGGTCACAGTACACACACATTGCATTTGCTAGCTGAATTTCTGCTGCAGTTGATCATGGCCTAGGAAGGAAAAGTGTGATAGCTGTATGGATGAGAGAGAGGGAGGACTCCTCTTTCTATTCTTCTAAGGAAAGAACTCCAGAGGACTACAAAACGGAACTGCTACTTCTGGAGATAGGTCTGCAATTGTAAGTATTTACATCTGGGAATTTTTCTAAATCTTGGGGAAAAAGGAATTCTTTAGATTAAAGCTGATTACACAGGTACACTACCAAAAAACTGCCTCCAGTTTTGCAACTGATTCCTATAGATTTTGGGGTGCTGAATCCAGGAAAAATAGCCAAAATGTTCCATCACGTCACGTTTTCTTGCAAAATTTAGATTTCTTACCCATATAAGGAATGTTCACATAATTTCTTTTTAGCCGACTGCAGTTTATTTTCTTGGCCCAAAATAGAGGTTGTAATGGTTAACTAACTAGAAACACTCCCTCATGATATTTTAGAGTGTTTTGTATTCATTTTATACATTAACAGGACAATTGGGAGGCGGGGGGGCTAAATCCAGTACTCGCGCTGGCGCATGTTCTTTCCTGTTCGCCTCGCCTCATTCGCTCGCTCAAACACGGTGGTTGCGACATGAACGTTCCTGTCAAATTTCAGTTTCTTGCAAGTTCATTATTACCTTTTGTTTGCTCAGTCGTAATCCAGCTTTATTATGAAGTGGTTCACTACAGTTGTAGTTTGCAGTGCTGTGTATTTGTGATGGCTCACAGAGCCAGAGGTTGCGTCAACTCTCCGGACAGTTTTTGTTTTATTTGTGGGGAATATACCGTGAAAAAGCGGCAGAGGAACATTTCTGCATTTATTAAAAAAGTATATTTCGCCTATTTCGGTTTGAAGTTAGGCGATCAAGACAAACCGTGGGCTCCTCACAAAGTGTGCAAGACATGTGAGGAAGATCTACGCTTATGGATGAAAGGTAAAAAACAAGCATTTCGTTTCGGAATACCTATGATGTGGCGTGAACAAAGAGACCACAGCAGTGACTGCTATTTTTGCTCTTGCATTGTGAAGGGATACAACTTAAAAAATAAGAACGTAATAAGTTACCCCAACCTTCCCTCAACAATTAGGCCTATGCCTCATAGCAACGAAGTACCTGTGCCTGAACCACCAAAATCTTTGGATCATATTTGTGTGGACGGTTCTGATCATGATGAGACTCATCAGATGGCTTTTCCCGATGAGTCCAGTACTTCCGAGTTTGAAACTGAACCAGATCCGAAACCTGAACTTTTCTCTCAAGCTGAATTGAATGATTTAGTCCGGGATTTAGGACTCCCAAAAGATGCTGCCCAACTGCTAGGTTCTCGGCTTAAACAGAAAAAATCTATTGTCACCAGGAACAACTTTTTATTGGTACCGCAACCGCGAGACACAATTTTTGAAGTATTTCAGCAAAGAGGAAGATTTGGTATTTTGCAACGATATATACGGAGTGATGGAAAAGTTTAAACTCAAGTATGATCCTGCTGAATGGCGGCTGTTCATTGATTCGTCAAAAGACAGCATAAAAGGTGTTCTTCTTCATAATGGCAACACATTCGCTTCAGTTCCTATTGCTCACTCTGTTATTCTCCAAGAAAAATATGAGAATTTGGCCCTGATTCTTCAGAAGATTCGTTATGATGAGCATAAGTGGATGATTTGTGGAGACTTTAAAATTCTATCCATGCTATTAGGGCAGCAATCCGGTTTCACCAAATATCCCTGCTTCCTTTGCTTGTGGGATAGCCGGGCCCGCGACCTACACTGGGGGAAAAAAGACTGGCCAATTCGGGAGTATTTGAGACCCGGTGAGAAAAATGTTCTTCATGAGAGCTTGGTACCTCGTGATAAAATTCTATTACCACCTCTCCACATTAAGTTGGGTCTCATTAAGCAATTCATCAAGTCCCTTCCAAAAGATGGTGAGTGCTTTCGGTACCTTTGCTCAAAGTTCCCCCGACTTTCTGAAGCAAAGCTAAAGGAAGGAGTGTTTGTTGGCCCTGATATAAGGAAACTCATTTCAGATGGAGCATTCGCTGAAACGATGTCTGAGAAGGAAAAAGAAGCCTGGGATTCCTTCAAGGATGTTGTTCTCAAATTCTTGGGGAACAGGCGGGATGAGAACTATAAGGATATTGTTGCCAGGATGCTCAGTGCCTTCAAAGAACAAGGCTGTAACATGAGCCTGAAAGTCCATTTCTTGCACTCCCATGTGAACTACTTTCCCGAAAACTTGGGGGCGTACAGTGAAGAACAAGGTGAAAGGTTTCACCAGGACATCAAGGACGCAGAGAGAAGGTACCAAGGAAGATGGAACACCACTATGATGGCTGATTTCTGCTGGTTGCTGCTGCGGAAAACCCCAGATGAAAAATACGCCAAGCAGCGCACCAAGAGAAGCATTCGGGGGAAGAAGAAACGGGCCCACCAGGAGATTGATTGACCCAAGAATGACTTTAAAATCTAAACTGTGTTGACAAATATCGTGTTTTTACTAAACTTTGAAATAAAAATTTGCTAGTTATTACCACAGTGTCGGATCTCATTTATTAGAATTTTATTTTCACACCATCGGGTGTTTGTCTTCATGTATTGCAATGGTGCGGTTTGCGTTTTCTATTCTTACATACATACCTGTACAACATTTTTTGCACATTTCTTTGCTTTGCATTGTGTCTAACCTCGCTCTTATATGCTCAATGTTTGTGCACATGTATGTGGCTGTTTTAAGTGCAGACAATTTTGCTACCATCACAGTGTGTTTTGTTGACATTACTCTATTCTTATGTGCTGCCTTGTTACAATTTTCTTTATTCTTATTTGAATAACTACTAAACAATTAGTATAAAGAATTCATCCAAGAAACTTTTATCTCGATCGCACTCAATCTGAAACGTTCACCTCAAACTGCTAACCCAATGTAGCAAAAAATCTGTACATGATGGAGCAAATTGGTTACCAGATTTGGATTCAGCGCACCAAAAAACGTAAAAATCAATCGAAACATTAGAGGCAGTTTAAAAAAAAATTTTTTTAGTGTACCTGTGTTATTCTATGAACCCAGTGTATTTGTTAAATCAGTCAGGGCCTAGTAGCAGCAAAGAGCTTTCAGTCTAAATTTAAAACACGGAAGAGAACTTTCTGGTTAAATTTAGACCCGAGACTCCCTCTATCCAAGCAAGGGCTGTGGGACTCCCCCTGGAAATTTGTCACAAATTACCTTAGAAGCACAGGACAGGGTACTGTGTAGCAGTCAGCTTTTAATAAGTCTTCTTTCCCTCCTTCCCTCTCCGACACCCACCCACCCCTGGGATAATCGTAGCTTTATAGGTGCTTACACCTCTTAAAGGAAAGGAGGTGCCATAGTCACTCTCAGGTGCAGCTGTTTATCCTCATCAGGCATACATTAAGGACCTGAGATTAATTAAGCTTCAGGTGAACAAAGAACATTAAACGTATTAGGTATAGTTTTATTAGTATAAGTATCCCCAGCAACCCTTAGTATGTAAAGAAATTAAATATCTAAACAAAACCTTAAAACTAAGATGCAGACAGCAGTCCAGCAGTGAGAGTGGGACTTTCCAGTCTTTTGCATTGAGTGTCACATGTATGATTTTCTCCCAGTTGGTGAGAGGTCTTCCGTGTGCACTAGGTGCAAGGAGCTCTTTGCTCTCTGGGAACAAGTCCGATCTCTGGAGGCTAGAGTAGCAGACTTGGAGGACATAAGGAAGACAGAGAGGTACATAGATGAGACCTACAGGGATATAGTCCTGAAGTCCCAACTCCAGTCTTCCAGAATCCCTGTTGTCATGGAGGAGAGAGGTCACATGACAGGACACCATCATCCTGGTGTGGCAGGAACTGATTCTGTAGCTAGGACCTGTCCTCCAGGTGATGTAAAACTCTCTCACACCAAGGAAGTTTTTCCAGGCCCATGTGCCCATGAAGGAAGGGTTAGGACAGCTGTTATAGTTGTTGATTCAATCAACAGGCATGCAGATAGCTGGGTGGCCGATGGACGTGAGGATCGCATGGTAACATGCCTGCCTGGTGCGAAGTTAGCGGACCTCACGCGCCAGCTAGACAAGGTCTTATATAGTGCTGGGGAGGAGTCTGATGTCCTGGTACATATCGGTACTAATGATATAGGAAAATGTGGTAGGGAGGGTCTGGAGGATAAATTTAGGATTTTAGGTAGGAAGTTGAAATCCAGAAATTCCAGGGTAGTGTTCTCCAAAATGCTTCCCGTTCCACGTGCAGGACCCAAAAGGCAGGCAGAGCTCCGGAGTATCAATGCGTGGATGAGATGATGGCACAAGGATGAGGGTTTTGGATTTGGTAGGAACTGGGGAACATTCTGGGGAAAGGAGGGGATCTTCTGAAGGGATGGATTTCACCTTAACCGGGATGGAACCAGGTTGCTGGCATTAACCTTTTAGAAGGAAATAGAGCACCTTTTAAACTAGATAATAGGTGAGAGCCCAAGAGCGCATGGTTCAGAACAATGTAACCTTGAAGGATACTATCAAAAGAATGAAGTTAGAGTATATTACCAAAGAGGTTTCAATAAAGGCAAAAGTAGCCCAAATGCCCTTGAGTACGGAGCAGACAGAGCTTCAAGATACCATACCCCTGCCTACCGATAGACAGATTAATCTGAATAAAATACAAACTCTAAAATGCTTGCATGCAAATGTTAGAAGTCTGAAAAACTAAAATGGGAGAATGATTGGTATCTTAGAGACATGGTGGAAGGAGGACAACCAGTGGGACACTGTGATACCTGGGTACAAACTATATCATAATGATAGAGCTGATCAAATTGGTGGAGGGGATGTACTCTATGTTAGAGAGGGCACCGAGTCACAAAGGATTAAAGTTTTGCAGGACACAAAATTTACTGTAGAATTTCTATGGACTGAAGTTCCATGTAAAAAGGGGAAGGTGATGGTAGTGGTGGTGTACTATTGACCACCTGTCCAGAATGAACAAGTGGATGATGAAATGCTCAAAAAAATCAGGGAAGCTAACAAAAGTTACAGCACAGTAATAATAATGGATGATTTCAATTACTCCGGTATTGACTGGGTCAGTGTCACGGTAGGACATGCTAGGGAGATAAAGTTTCTAGATGAAATAAGTGACTGCTTCTTGGAGCAGCTGGTTTATGAACCGACCAGAGGGGAAGTCATTTTGGAGCTCATCCTTAGTGGAACATCAGATCTGGTGCAAGAGATAAGGGTGTTGGGGCCACTTGGCAATAGTGATCATAGCATGATCGCATTTGATTTAATTAATGGAGGAGGGATGGTAAGGAAATCCACAGTACTACCTTTTAACTTTCGAAAGGGAGACTATGATAAAATGAGGAAAATATTTAAGAAAAAACTAAAAGGAGCAGTTGCAGAGGTTAAAGACTTACATCAAGCTTGCGTGTTGTTTAAAAATACTATCTTGGAAGCACAGACCAGCTGTATTCCACGCTTTAAGAAAAGTGGAAGGAAGTTCAAAAAACTGCCAGTATGGTTTAAAGGTGAGGTCAGAGAGGCTGTTGTTGCCAAAAAAGCATCTTTCAGGAAATGGAAAAAAGAGCCAAATGACGAAAACTGGAAAAAGCACAAGCACTGGCAAGTTAGATGCAAGGCATTGATAAGGCAGGCAATGAGAGAATTTGAGAAGAAGCTTGCTGTCAAAGCAAAAATGCATAATAAAGATATTTTCAAGTACATTTGTAGCAGTGTATCATAAGATCCGATCCCTCAGACACCTACGATCCTTGATGGAACCGGACGACTTCAGGACAATTTATCAGGCACTGATATTACCACATTTCGATTACACAAACTCAATACTGCATGGACTCCCTCAAGCCACCCTGAACCCGCTGCAACTTGTGATGAATGCAGCAGCAAGAGTCCTACATGGAGCATCTAGGAAAGATCATGTGACGCCCATCCTGAAGCATCTCCACTGGCTCCCAATACATGGCAGACTCACGTACAAGATTTTACTGCTGATGTTCAAAGCCACCAATGGGCTCTCACCCTCATCCCTAGCAGAGCTGACCCTGGCTATACCATCCAATAGGTCCAGAAGATCGATAGCAGTCAATACACTGACAGTACCGAAATCAATAACCCAATGCACCCAGTCAACAGCTAGCAGGGCTTTCAAATTTTGTGCACCCAGATGTTGGAACACCCTACTGCCCCCACATCCGAGCAATCCCAGACCTAGCCCAGTTTAGGAAGGCCTTGAAGCATCATCTCTTCCACCTGTACTATCCGATAGACAGTGCGATAACAGCCCATCCACTATCTAGCCAGGGAAGTTTTAAGTAAACTGTACCTTGCAAAACACCCATGACTAAGACTAATGATGTAAAGCCTACTATGTTGCATATATGTAAATAGTTACCCCAAGTTATCCAAGTTTGTAATACCTGTTTATTGTAAACACAGATCACCCAATGAAATGTGTAAACTTCAATGTTCAATATAAACCGCACTGATACTGAATAGCGCGGTATATAAGAGACTGTAAATAAATAAAATAAAATAAATAAAAAAACCTGTGAGAGAGTCAGTTGAATCATTAGATGATAGAGGGGTAAAAGGGGCACTAAGAGGGGACAAGGCCACAGCAGAGAAACTGAATGAATTCTTTACTTTGGTCTTTGATGAGGAAGATGTAGAGATGTTACCCATGACTGAAGTGGTATTTAAAGGTGATACTGTGGAAGAATTGAAAGAAATATTGATACACCGGGAAGATGTATTACAACTATTTAATAAACTGAAGAGTAGAAAATCACCTGGACTGGATGGTATCCATCCAAGGGTTTTGAAAGAACTGAAATATGAGATTGCAGACCTACTATTAGTAAGCTGTGAACTATCATTAAAATCATCTGTAATACATGAAGATTGAAGGATGGTCAATGTAATGCCAATTTTTAAAAAGGGTTCCAGGGGTGATCTGGGAAACTACAAACCGGTGAGTCTGACATCAGTACCAGGAAAAATGGTAGAAACCATCATAAAGAACAAAATTACTGAACATGTAGATAGTCATGGCTTAATGGGAGACAGCGAACATGGCTTTAGACAAGGCAGATCTTGTCTTACTAATCTATTATGCTTCTTTGAAGGTGTGAATAAACAGGCAAAGGTGAGTCGGTTGATATAGTGTATCTGGACTTTCAAAAAGCCTTTGACAAGGTCTCTCATCAGAGACTTTTGGCAAAACTAAAACGTCATGGGATAGGAGGCAGTGTATTATTGTGGATCAGGAACTGGTTAAAAGATAGAAAGCAGAGGGTAGGGCTAAATGGCCAATTTTTCCAATGGAGAAAGGTTTAATAGTGGTGTACCCCAGGGATCTGTGCTGGGTCCGCTGCTTTTTGTCATATTCTTAAATGACCTGGAAAAGGGAATAACGAGTGAGGTAATCAAATTTGCAGATGACACAAAACTATTTAAAGTTATTAAAACCCATGAGGATTGTGGAAAATTGCAAGAGGATCTTGATATATTGGAAGTCTGGACATCCAAATGAAAGATGAAATTTAATGTGGACAAGTGCAAAGTTATGCACCTAGGAAAGAACAACCAAAACTATGGTTACATGATGTAAGGATCCACTTTAGGAACCACCACCCAGGAAAAAGATTTAGGCGTCATCATGGACATGTTAAAACCCTTCACCCAGTGTGCAGCGGCAGCCAGGAGAGCAAATAGAATGGCAGGTATCATAAGGAAAGGAATGGAAAATAAAACAAAGGATATTATAATGCCTCTGTATTGTTCCATGGTGCAACCGCACCTGGAATATTGTGTGCAATTCTGGTCGCCGTATCTTAAAAAGGATATAGCGTTATTAGAAAATGTACAGAGAAGAGCCACCAAAATGGTAAAGGGGATGGAAGGATACCCCTATGAAGAGAGGCTAAAAAGGTTAGGGCTCTTCAGGTATACTTAGATTGTGAGCCCTTCGGGGAAAAGGGAATTAAAAGTACCTGTTAGTATACATGTAAACCACACTGATTCTAAAGAGCACGGTATAAAAAAAAAAAAATTAAAATAAATCTGGAAAAGAGACAGGTAAGGGGAGATATGGAGTGGAGGAGTGGCCTAGTGGTTGGGGCAAGGTACTTCAGGCTGGAAGGTTGGAGGTTCAAATCCCACTAGAGGACAGCAACCTTGGGCTAGAAGGACTGGAGTTTCTAGTCCCACAGGTGCTCCTTGTGGTCTTGGGCAAGCCACTTAACCCTCCATAGCCCATGTTCCCTGTAAAATAGTTATCTCAAAGTTATAATGCCCTGTTCAATGTAATTTCAGTTTGATCAATGTAAACCACACTGATGCAGAATAGCATGGTATATAAGAGAATGTAAATCAATAAAATATATACGATAGAGCTCTTTAAATTAATGAATGGAGTGGAACAGGTAAATGTAGATCAATTGTTTACGTCATCAGAATATAGAAAGACTAGCAGACATACAATGAAGCTACAGGGTAACCTATTTAAGACTACCGTATATACTCGAGTATAAGCCGACCCGAATATAAGCCGAGGTACCTAATTTTACCCTCTCAAGCACACTTAGAACTAACTCGATCTTCTGCTTTCTTCTTTCTCGGTCCAAGGCTTTGGAATTCACTCCCCCACTCCCTACGTTTAGAGACCTCCTATCAATCCTTTAAAGCCAAGTTGAAAACTCACAGTTTCTGTTCTGCTTTTAACCTCCCTCCTCCAGTCCCGTCCTCTTCTTCGTCATAGGACTAATCATGTCAAATCCTTAAACCCTCCTTCCTGCACCTTGTGTGTTGTCAATGTCTCCCCCCTCCCTTCATGTCTGCCTCAACCTCCACCTTCCAGCCCCACCCTCTTCTCCTACTTAGTAAACTTATGTTAGTTCCTAATTCCTCTTTCCTGAGCTTCTTTGTTTTGTCTATGTGCTCCCTTCCTTCCCTCCATGTCTGCCTTCTGTATCCCCTGACTGCTATCTGTTTCTATCCCTGTTCTTTGATTTTATGGCGTTCTTTTCTGTTTCTTTTTCCGCAGCCTTCCTTTTAAATGCTTTTATGTATTGTAAACCGCCCAGATGCTATTTTGTATTGGGCGGTATATAAAGTTTTAATAAACATAAACATAAACATAAACATAAACACAGAAAACTGGGCAAAACTATTGACTCGAGTATAAGCCGAGGGTGGGAAATGAGGCACCTACTAGTCAATGTAAAAAATAAAGATAGAGACCAATAAAATTACATGAATATTTATTTAAACGAAAAACAGTAAAATAGCTCTGTAAGTGGAAAATGGGGTCAACAAAAACAATATGGCATCAAACCTTAAACCCGCTCCGCCTAGCTTTGAATGCAGCCGCAAGAGTCCTCTCTGGATCGTCAAGATCCGACCACATAACGCCCATCATGAAGGATTTGCATTGGCTACCTTTACATGCCAGGCTCCAATACAAGTCATTGGTCCTCACCTTCAAAGCCCTAAATAACTACCCCCCTACACCAATCAGCAAGCTAGTCCATGGTACCCTGGAAAATAGAAACAGAAGGTCTACTGCACTGAACACATTAGTAGTCCCCAAGCTAATAACTACATGCACAAAGGCTACCTCCAACAGAGCCTTCTCCATATTCGCCCCTTTAAACTGGAATGCACTCCCCCATGAAATCCGTGGTATTAAAAGCCTCTTCCTATTCAGAAAAGCCTTAAAACTCCACCTGTTCACAAAATGTTACCCAGAAACTTCCAGTGATAGAAGCACAACCAGCAAGCTTCTCTCATACCCCAGCCGCCCCTGAACGTCAATACCACAGATATAATAGGTAGTCCCCACTCAAGCCCAACCAACCACTAATCTTCATCTTCACAAAATCAATGCAACACCCATTTATATTAGAGTATTGTACATAGTTTCGAGTTAACATGTATTTAGTTTCCCCGGTTTCGATCCCATGTTCAATTCCCTGTTCTTTGTAAACTCAATGTTGTTTCTGTACATTGTAGTATTTTTGTTCGATGCACACCGCGCTGATTTTAATTGCGCGGTATAGAAGAAATGTTAAATAAATTAATTAATTAATTCAAAATAAAGAGATATTTTTCTACCTTTTGTGCATTTTTTTTCAGCTGCAATTGCTCCAGTCACTTTCTTCTGGTTTCTTTGTGTCTTCCACTAACTCTCCATCGTCTGCTGTCCATTTGTCTTTTCTTCTTTCTTCTAGTTTTTTTCCATTCTCTCTCTACATCTGCTTTAACATACTAATCTTTCTCCTTTTGCTCTTTCCTCATTCCTATTTCATCTACTCAAATGTTACCCCTCCATTCTCAATCCCCACTTACTCTCCCAATATCCGGCCAATTGTAGATTTGTCTTCCCTCCCACACAAAATATTTTCCCCTCTCCATTTCACTCTCCCAGCTCCATCCCATTCTAATCCTCCCCCAACATCAGCTCCATTCTAGTTCCAGTCCCACCCAGCATCCGCTCCCTTCTAGTTCCCACATCAGCCCATTTCCAGTCCTAGCCCCCCATAAGCCCATTTCCAGTCCTATCCTAGACCCACCATCAGCCTATTTCCAGTCCTAGCTCCCCCATCTATTTCCAGTCCAATCCGAGTCCCTCCATCAGCTCATTTCCAATCCCAGCCCCCCATGAGCCCATCAGCCCATGTCAAATCCTAGCTCCCCTCCACTCAGCCCATTTCCAATCCAAGCCCCCCATGAGCCTACTTCCAGTTCTAGCCCCTTCATGAGTCCATTTCAATCCAAACCCCCACCACAGCCCATTTCCAATCTTAGCACTCCCCCAACAGCCAATTTCCAGTCCTATTCTAGCCCCTCCATCAGCCCATTTCCTGTCCTAGCCCCCCCCCACTCACCCATTTCCAGTCCTAGCTCCCTCCCCCTCACAACCCATTTCCATTCCAAGCCCCCGTCCCCATCAGCTATTTGCAGTTCAAGCCCTCCTTCCACTCAGCCCATTTCCAGTCCTAGCAACCCCCCCAGCCCATTAACAGTCTTAGCCCCCCAGCCCATTACCAGTCCTAACCCCCCATCAGCCCATTTCCAGTCCTAGCCCCCCCATAGCCCATTACTAGTCCTAACCCCTCCCATCAGCCCATTACGTCCTAACCCCCCCATCACCCTATTTCCAGGCCTAGCCCCCCCATCAGCCTATTTCCAGTCTTAGCCACCCATAGCCCATTACCAGTCCTAATCCCCCATCAGCCCATTACCAGTCCTAACCCCTCCCATAGCCAATTACCAGTCCTAACCCCCCATCAGCTCATTTCCAGTCTTAGCCCCCCCCAATAACCCATTACCAGTCCTAAAACTCCCCATCAGCCCACTTCCATTCTTAGCCCCCCCATAACCCATTACCAGTCCTAAACCTCCCCATCAGCCCACTTCCATTCTTAGCCCCCCCATAACCCATTACCAGTCCTAAACCTCCCCATCAGCCCATTTCCAGTATTAGGCCCCCCCAATAGACAAGTTCCAGTCCTAACCCCACCATCAGCCCATTTCAAGTCAGCCCCCCCATAGCCCATTACCAGTCCTAGCCTCCCCATCAGCCCACTTCCAGTCTTAGCCCCCCCCCCACCATGGCCCATTACTAGTCCTAACCCTCCCCTATCATCCCACTTCCAGTCTTGGCCTCCCCCCCATTACCAGTCCTAAACCCCCTTCCGCCCTATCAACCCAAATTAAAAAAAAAACAACCCAGCTGCTTCTGCTGCGGCAGCATCAAGAGTGCCGCGGCAGTATCAAGAGTGCCGCCGCCGCCGCGGGGCCCCCCGGCAGAGCCTCCCTGCATCGCAGCCTATCCCCGAACGCGGGCTTCTTTCAGAGCCGCGAGAGTTTCCTTTCTTGCGGCTCTGTTAATCCCGCCAGGGCCGATGGGAAATCCCATCAGCCCCGGCGGGATTAACAGAGCCGCGAGAAAGGAAACTCTCGCGGCTCTGGAAGAAGCCCGCGTTCGGGGATAGGCTGCGATGCAGGGAGGCGATCCAGGGAGGCTCTGCCGGGGGGGCTCCGTGGCGGCGGCGGCACTCTTGATACTGCCGCGGCACTCTAGATGCTGCCGCGGCACTCTAGATGCTGCCGCGGCAGAAGCAGCTGGGTTGTTTGTTTTTTTTTAACTTGGGATGAAGAATGTTTTTTGCGCGGGGCCCCCTGAAACGCGGGGCCCTGTGCAAAAAACATTCTTGCTCAATGGACGGGCCGGCCCTGCCCAGCACATCACTGCAAAGGTTTCCATATCTGCAGCCGCGGTTATGGAAACCTTAGCTTTAGAAGCAGCGCCCCCTGCTAGACATCTGCAGACGTTGACTCGAGTATAAGCCGAGGGGGCCGTTTTTCAGCACAAAAAATGTGCTGAAAAACTCGGCTTATACTCGAGTATATACGGTAATTTAGTTTTGTAAGGTGTGCTGTGGTTCTTGCTTATTCTTTTAGTTCTTTGGTGTGCAAACATCTTGCATTTCCTCCATATTATATAATCGTCTTTTTGGTTTGGTTCAGACTCTGTCTGTAATTTTGAGAAAGATCTCCCCCTGGGGGGGGGGGGGCATCTCATCGCTCGCCTCAGGCAGCAGATTGCCTTGAGCCACCCCTGCTTACCGCTGCCATTAACACTTGCTAAACAGGTCGCCCTTAATGCTCTTTAGTAAACATATCCCTAGGTATACAATTTTTCATGTTTACGATGTTTCAACTAAATTCATCACGCGTTGAAACTAACAAGCTTAATGCTAACCAAGTTAATCTGTTCAACGTGTTCTTATTAATTCTTCTATGTAAAGTTTAAAAACTATTATTGCTATATGTAAACCGCTTTGATCAAAGGAAAAGTGGTCTATAAAACCATCAAATAAATAGACAAAATAAATGCCAGGGGCCAAGGAAGATGGTGGACTAGACTAACCACACCATTACTCTGCTCTGCGTCTTCCTCATCCTGATCTTTACTGCAGTGCTGCTGCGGTTGTGTCACTACTTATGTGAATTACAAGGTCCCAGGAGTGAAACAAAAATTCATTGCGCCTCAGGTAGCAGCTACACATTCAGCAGCAGCAGTACTACCCTTTATGGAAAACCAAGCTTATTTCCAAAAGGAACACCAAAAAGGGGAACACATTGTCTTCTGGCAATGGTAAGAGAAGGGTATCTTTATTGTTAAGGCATATCGTAGTAATAGATACATTACAGTCTCTCCTTGTGTTGTATATATATATATATGTATATATATAGTCAAAACTAGGATCACCAGCAGATATTGTTAGCATCCTGGGGAATAGTTCTTATATACCATGTTTTTACCAGTCAAAGCAGTGTGCATGCAGATACTGTATATATATTTTTTTACTTTGTCCCCAAAGGGCTCTCAATCTGTGTGTGTGTGTGGGGGGGGGGGGGGGTTGTACCTGAGGCAACGGAGAGTTAAGTGGCTTGCCCAAGGCCACCAGGAGCACCTGTGGGACTAGAAACCTCAGTCCTTCCAGCCCAAGGTTGCTGTCCTCTGGCAGGATTTAAACCCCTGGCCTGCCTGCCTGAGGTAACTTGCCCCAACCACTAGGCCACTCCTCTCATTCCTGCTGCACTGTGTCCCTTTCCCACAGCTGACTGAATGGCTTCCATGGCCCAGCCCATATTTGGGTAGGCTGGGCTACTAACGAGCAGCCTGTGGAGAGTGGAGACATAAGCACCAGCAAGTTGGATGCAAGGCAGACAAAACGAATTTGAAAAGAAGCTTGCTGTAGAAGCAAAAATGCATAATAAAAACATATTCAAATACACAAATCTATGAGAGAGTCAATTGGACCATTAGATTATAGAAAGCTAAAAGAGGTGCTATGAGAGGACAAGGCCATAGTGGAGAGACTGAATGAAGTTTTGGTTTCGGTCTGTACTGAAGAAGATATAGGGAAGTTACCCATGACAACAAAAGAGAGCCTCTGCAGTCTGGAAGCAATACAAAAGAAGAACAGAGAGGCTACAGCTACACCAAGTAAATTTTCTCTCAGAAAACTCTATTAGAAACACACATGCATCAGGGGGGGTCAACAAATGTGTAAGTCAGTGTTATAGTCACATACAACACCTTCAATGCAAAAATGTTGGAGTCAATAATTCTGCGTAAAACTACTGGAGTACCAACTTGTGCAACTGGCAGTTTGTTACCAGAAATGGTATTTACAGGTGATGTATTGGAGGCAATGAAACAAATATTGATAAACCAGAACAATGTAAAATTGTAATTTGGATAAACTAATAGAGGATCACCTGGACTGGATGGTAAACATCCAAGGGTGCTTCTAGAACTCAAAAATGAAACGTCAGAGCTACTATTAGAAATTTGTAATGCAATGTTTGCCATCAAGTCAATGCTAACCCAGCAGCTCCTGGGTTTTTTTGGCAAAGTGTGGCTGGAAGCAGATTAGCAGGCCTTTCTTCCTATCAATGTAGGGTAACATGACTTACCCAAGGCCACAAGGAGTCAGTGGGAATCAAACCCTCTTGGTTACAAAGCTATTACTCTAACCACTAGGCTACTCCTCCACTCTAGAAGCTTGTAAACTAGCATCATTAAAATCATCTATAGTATTAGACGGCTGGAGACGGCCAACACAATGACAATTTTTAAAAAGGGTTCCAGGAGTGATCTTGGAAACTATAGACCAGCGAATCTAACGTCAGTGCTGAGCAAAATACTAGAAACCATTATAAAGAACAAAATTACTGGACATATATAGTCATAGTTTAATGGATAAAAAACAACATATTTAGCCTAGGAAGTTCTTATCTCACTAATCTGCTATATTTTTTGAAGGTGTGAATAAACAGGTAGATAAAGGTGAGCCAATTGATATAGTGTATCTGGATTTTCAGAAAGCCTTTGACAAGGTCCATCACAAGAGACTCTCGAGGAAATTTAAAAGTCATGGGACAAGAGGCAGTGTAGTATAATGTATTGGGAACTGGTTAAAAGATAGAAAAACAGAGTAGAGCTATATGGCCAATTTTCTCAATGGAGAAAGATGAATAGTTTGGGATCTGCACTGGGACTGCTGCTTTTTAGCAAATCCATAAATGATCTGGAAATGGGAACAAATGAGGTAACCAAATTTGTAGATGACATAAAATTATTCAAAGTAGTTAAATCATAAGAGGATTGTGAAATAAATTGGGAAACTGGGCATGCAAATGGCAGATGAAATTTAGGGGCTTGTTTACAAAGCCGCGGTAGTGGTTTCTCATGATTTCAATGGGGCCGCGGCTCCGATAACGATTGGAAACCGCTACCACGGCTTTGTAAACAAGCCCCTTAATGTGGACAAATGCAAAGTTGTGCATTCAAGGAAGAACAATGCAAACTACAGTTATATGATGCAAGGTTACACACTAGGAATCACCACCCAGGAAAAGGAGTTAGGCATCATCATGGAGGTTGCAACCCTCTGCCCGGTATGCAACAGTGGCCAAGTAATCAAATAGAATGCTAAAAATCATAAGGAAAGGAATGGAGAATAAAACCAAAGAGAGGGATATTCAAAGGAATTTACACGGTTTGCAGTCAAAACCACAGAGAAGTCTCCAGAGCTAATTTACAAATGACATTTAGAGACATCTCTAAGTAGGCAGGGGGCATGGTGGAGGCAGAATTAACTTAGATGTCCCCATTTGATTTGACAAATGTTGGCGACTTCTGCAGGCATGTCCATGTTTACACCTGCTCTAGGCAGGAACAGGCATCAGGAAAGTGCTTATTGTGGTTTTAAAACATCCAAAGGGGGTAGAGGAGATGGCAAACTAAGATCAGAAAGGTCCATACTGGGATTTATACTCTGACCACCCTGCTCCTAACCCATGAGATTAACCATTAGGCTAGTAGACATCCCTGGATTGGATACTATCCTGCGGACATAGATGTTTATATTGGGTGTGTCCATATTGCTGAAATTGTGCCTGGGCTTGAACGTGCCTGCTTTTTTTCCAGACGTTTTGGCTTTGACATCCCAGATTGCACTTGACTGTCCTTTGTAAAATGTGCCTTCACAGGCATAAAAAGATATTGAACAAAGATGAAGAAAGCAATGACCCTTGTGGTATTCCACAAGATATTTCCCACTCATTTGGAATTTGTTGGGTGGAATAAGTGCAGGGCATCCATGCGATCGGGCCCGGCAGCATCCTGTAGGACATGGAGCCACAGAAGGAGAGGCCCTTCCTCCCAATCCCCACCCTGGAAACTCTGCCGAGGGTCGGGCAGTGGGGAAACAATGTCTGTTTTCGAGTTGGGCCTTCGGTGCTTCTGCTGTGTGTCCTGATGCCATGGAGATGGGACGCCAGGGCACCAGCATGTCAACAGGAACATAGGGCAGACTGGCCGTGCTCCAGGTTAGACGTCTCCCACTGCAGATCCAGGGGCACGCTGGGCCATCTCTGTGCCTGATCCTGCAACCTCGGGAATGTCTTGCTCCAGCTGTGCAGAATCGGATACGAACTTTGCCCATCCAGTGTTTGGACGTCTGGAAGGCCCGGACATACACCTCATTGAATTGGGCTTCACGTCTAATATTATTTTGGCAGATATATGGAGAGTTATTACTCATACTAATAATTTCCTTAAAGGTGTACTTGACCAAGTAAATTGTTTTTCTTGTGATACTGTGGTTAGGTTACAACAGTAAGATAATAGGTTACAGGTTATGGAGCAGAAAATAGATAAAAGTCAATCTCATTTGGGATCCCTTCAGTCTGCTGATGTTTCAGCTACTAAAGATAGTTTGTCTATACAGGTGCAGACTGAGTCTTTTAAATTTCTACTCCTAATTACATTTTCCAGATTAGTGAATTTCCTAAGACTCATCTTTTGTCTTCTAGGATTCTTCTTAAAAAATACTTCTGAGTGTTTGACAGTCTAATCCAGATGCTATTATTGTTGCAAATACTTATTACTTACCAACTCGTTCAGTAGCGGGGGCAGCTCCAGATTTGGCACTAAAGGGGGATAATTCATCAGTTTCTTTGGATTTAATGGAATTTCTGAAAAATTCTCATGGTGTGATCTCCTCTAGAGCCACATTGGTTGTGACGCTGCTTTCCAAATTGGATACAGCTTTAATTTTTAAGTCATATTTTCCCATAAGAAACGTTTGTTTTGTGGCCAGTTCTAATTTTTCCTGATGCATCAAGAGTTACAAAGGCTCATAGGAGATGTTTTCTTCAGTTGAAGCCCTGTATGTTAGCAATTAGTGCAACTTTCTTTCTTTGTTTATTTTTGTAAATGTTTACTCTTATCAGGGCTCTAATTATGTCTTTCTTGATCCTGTTCAGTTAGAGAGCATTTTGGAAGGTAAAGGTTGAAAGCAGCGATGATTCTTCTTGAGGTCTCCTCTTCTTTACTTTGGGTTGTATGCATTTTCTGTTCTTAGTTGGTCTGGAGATCTAACATACATTATTTTGTTTGATATTTGCTGCTGAGAAGCAATCTCCTCTCATTTCCTCTTAATGAGAGCTAACAAGTTGTGACATTTCTAATTTTGTTACTTTTTTCTTTTTATATGCTTTCTTGGTTTCTTTACTGTATGTAAACAGTTTGCAAAAGATTTTCATAACAAAATAATAATGCCCATCTTTAGATGTCCAAATTATGAATAGAGCTTCTAAAATGACCACCATTGTTTGACAAGGAAACCAGCAGTGTTTTAGTACTAAATGTACTCTGAAAACGGAACTGATATTCACTCAACACCTCATGAGCCTCCAAAAACTCTCTGTTGTTCAAATATGCTCTTCTCCACAACCTTTCTTACAAATGATAAATTAGAAACTGGTCTCTAAATTCACATCCCAATCTGATACATTTCTGTGCGGGTTTAATTTATAGCTTTCTTCAAAGTGTCTGGAAAAATTCCTTGAGCAAGGGATGCATTCACAATCAATGTAAATCTACCAGCCAATCCTTCTTTTGATGTTCTTATCAAAGAAGATGGGCAAGGGTCTCACATAAAGGTAGTTGGTGTTATCCTATCCTACGCACCCCAATATCTACTTCTCTCCAACTATCTTAAAACTTCCCAACCCTTCATCACCTTCACTTCCTCATCGACATTTTTCTCCCTAATATCTTTCCTAACCCACGTCCTTATCCTAATCAAAGCCCTTTCTACTTTCTCTCTTCACCAATCCTACCCTTATTCACCTTGCTCTAAACAAAATATTACTCCTTTCACATCTTTACTTCCTGCGAAATCCACCCTTCTATCTAACCCTTTGTCCCTCCACCCCATCATCAATAAGCATCACATTTTTTGTAAATCTTTACTATCTTTCCTTGAAAGAAGTCTGCTAACCCCAGACTGCTGAATGTAGTAGCCTAAACACTGTTTTTATTTCCATTTCCAGTCAATGTAAAGCACATCCTGAGAGTTCAATTTGCTTAGCAAACATGCTTGCTTTCTCCTTTGAATTTGTTCAAGATACTTGTATCACCTACATGTAGCTCACCAATTTATTCTATCCTCTATTATCAGTGTTTTTTCACCATACTCTCAAATTTTCTTAAAGTCGACGTAAATCAGGTCACAATCCTACCCTGCCTCTCTTCTAACAACTTAAATGGGGCTATGATGTTGTAACTTATTTTCAGATCTGACTCACAACTCAGTAAGCTCTTCAGAATAAACACTTGGATTCTCTTTAACTGTCTTTAAGAATGGTTCTGGGATGACACTCTTCTTAGAACGTGCCCTACGACTCTCTACTATACACAACAATTGTCTGCCTCGAAAATGGAGCTAAAAAGATATCAAAGAAATCATCCATTCTAGAAAATTGTATGAATCCTAAATCTAAATCACTAATTTTTTGGGGAACCCCAATTAAAATCCCCTATCACAACTAAATTTCAAATCCATAATGCATCATCAATCATCAGCTGTTTAATCATCTGCATGGTATTTCCTGGTACCCCTTATACTACCAGCATACCAATTACCATCTATTCATTCACGGATTTTGACCAGACAATATTTAATGCCATTAATCTGCTGCAATATTTCTTGTTTTATTTGTATACTTTTAATAAGAAACACCACTCCCCCTCCCTTTTCTTTTATATAGACCACCACACACTGCCCTCCCCTCCTGGCCTCTTCTGGTCCTCCAGTCATTCATCTTCTCTCCTACAGCCCATGGCAGCAATAGAAAGAAAACCAATGCTGGGTCTTCGAGCCCATGTGCCGTGGTGAACCCAGTGACATTCAATGCAAAAATACTGGATAGCAACCACCTTGCTGCTGGACTGTTGTCTGCATCTTAGCGCTGATGAGTTGTTTAATTCATTAAAATTGCTAATTAGGGATACATAAATTAATATACTGGGCCTTTTATGTTGTGTTTGCTTCTCTGAACAGCAAATAATTTAATGTTAAGGTTAAATTTCCTTGTTGTCCTCTTAATTGAGAAAATTGACTATAAATTAGCAGGTGCTTGGGGTTGGTGAGAGATGGGGAGGGTGGGCAGAAAAAAGACTGAGGATCTTTTATTAATGGGCGGTACCTGGCAGTGCGTGTTCTGGTGTCCACTGAAGGCACTCTGGGACACACAATGCGAGCAAGCACGGGGCCATGACAGCGCAGAATGATTCCCACGCTAACTGTGCAACCCACACCAGGGTTGTAAATGGTGGGGTAGGCGTGGAGAATGGGTGTGGTGAGCTCAGCGCAGTTAGCGCTGGGTTCACACTGTGTACTAATTGCATTAGGTGGCCTTTTACATCCCCAACAATTAACAGGGTGGTGTTGCACCTTACATGCCATAGTTTCAGCGCTCTTGGCGCATTAGGTGCAACACCCTAGCACCCATTAGTAAAAGGGCTCTTAAATTAAACTAAAGCAAAATAATTTTAGTTCCTTTAACCTTTTACTGTTCTAGGGTTGCAACAATTAAATTAAAGTAAGGCAAAAGTATTTTTGCCTTTTTAAACAAGCTAATAACTAATTATTGCTTTTTAAAAAATAAAATGGATTTTATTAAGAAATCCACAAACTCCTTTCTATTCAAAGCTTTAAATTATCATATCTCCCAGCAATGTAACATTCTCTAACCATCAATGGCTTCCTCTGCTGTTAGTGCACTACGGTTTGCATATGTTTTTAACCCTGGCTGCGGCGTCCAAAACCCAACCCAAGAAACAAATATTCAGTGTCAGCATCCAGATAGTGGTCAACACAAAATATCAGGATAGCGTCGATTTTCTGTCCATTATTCAGGTAAATTTAAGACAGCCTCTTTGTTGTCCAATCTTTATCCAGCTACTTATCTGGATAGCAAACTGAATATTGCCGCTAACTGGTTAAAAACCAGCTCTGCCCTCACTCCGCCCATGGGCCATCCCGGCACTAAATAGATAACGCTGCTGAAAATCGCAGAATAGCTCCGACCAGTGGCACTTAGAAACATAGAAACATGATGACAGAAAAAGACCACATGGCCTATCTAGTCTGTCCTTCCATATCAACAACTACAACAGTCCACTTTTTACCTTTAGAGATCCTCTGTGTTGGTCCCATGCTTTTTTGGATTCAGTTACTGTCCTCATCTCTACCACCTCCCCTGGGAGACTATTCCATGGATCCACTACTCTTTCCGTAAAGAAATATTTCCGCATATCACTCCTGAATCTATCTCCCTTCACCCTCATCCCATGTCCCCTCGTAGCAGAACTTGCTTTCAATTGAAAGAGGCTCTCTCCCTGAACATTTATGCCACGGAGGTATTTAAACATCTCAATCATATCACCTCTATCCCGCCTTTCCTCTAAGGTGTACATATTAAGATCCTTAAGTCTGTCCTCATATGCTTTATAATGAAGCCCACTAATCATTTTAGTAGCCAACTTCTGCACTGACTCCATCCTGTTCACATCCTTTTGAAGGTGCGGTCTCCAGAATTGCACACTATACTCCAAATGAGGTCGCACCAAAAACTTATACAGAGGCATTATCACCTCCTTTTTTCTGAGAGCCATTCCTCTCCATATGCACCCAAGCATTCTTCTAGCTTTTGCCGTTGCCTTTTCTACCTGTTTAGCTACTTTAAGATCATCAGACACAACCACGCCTAGGTCCCGCTCTTCTTTAGTGGACAAAAGTACTTCACCTCCTATACTGTATTGCTCCCTTGGATTGCTGCAGCCCAAATGCATGACTTTACAGTTTTTAACATTAAATCCCAGCTGCCAAATTCTAGACCATTCTTCAAGCTTAGCTAGAACCCTCCTCATGTTATCTACACCTTTCTGGGTGTCTACTCTATTGCAGATTTTGGTATCATCTGCAAAGAGGCAAACCTTACCCGACAGCCCTTCCGCTATATCACTAACAAAGATGTTAAAAAGAATTGGACCAAAGACAGATCCCTGGGGTACACCACTGGTAACATCCTTCTCCTCAGAGTGAGCTCCATTTACTTGTACTCTTTGTCGCCTCCCACCCAACCAATTTCTAACCCAAGCAGTAACTTTAGGGTCCATCCCTAGGGTGCTCAGTTTGTTTATAAGTCGTCTGTGAGGAACAGTGTCAAAGGCTTTACTGAAATCTAAATACACCACATCTAGAGCTCTCCCTCGGTCCAACTCCCTGGTCACCCAGTCAAAGAAATCAATCAGATTTGTCTGACAAGACCTGCCTCTGGTGAATCCATGCTGCCTCAGATCCTGTAATCCGCTGGACTCCAGAAAACCTCACTATTTTCTCTTTCAGCAGCGTTTCCAATAATTTACTCACCACCGAAGTTAAACTAACCGGCCTGTAGTTTTCAACCACATCCTTACTTCCGCTTTTGTGTAAAGGCACCACATGAGCCTCTCTCCAGTCCTTTGGCACCACTCCCGACTCCAACGAGGCATTGAAAAGGTCAGTCAGTGGAGTTGCTAGAACGTCCCCAAGTTCCCTCAGTATTCTAGGGTGTATCCCATCCGGTCCCATCGCTTTGTCTACTTTAAGTTGAGCTAGTTTCTCACGAACACAGTCTTCTGAAAATTGTTCAAGATGTCCCTCGCTTCTGTTCCTATTTGTGGGTGTTTTCTGAGGTCCTGCTCCTGGTTCTTCATCTGTGAACACAGAACAAAAATATTTGTTAAGCAATTCCGCTTTATCCTTATCAGCTTCTACATATTCCCCCCTACACCCTTGAGTCTGACAATACCACTTTTGCCCTTCCTCTGCTTAATAATATATCTGAAAAATGTCTTATCCCCCCATTTTATTGCATTGGCTATTACCTCCTCCTTTTGAATCTTTGCCTTCTTGACTACTTTGCTAGCTTCTCTAAGTTTTTCCAAATACAGATGCCTGTCTTCCTCTCTCTGTGATCTCTTGTATTTCTGGTATCTGGTAGCAGGTGCTTCTGAATATTGACCTCCATGTTGGCAATCTATATCTATACTGTTTTAGGGATTATTGGAAAGACAACTGTCTGGCACAAGACACTGGCCTAAAGAGCACTAGAATACTCTAATTTATTATAAGCAACGCAAGAACAAAGCGAGTCCAAGGCATCATAGTTGCCTGTCACACTGGAATCATATGCATAGCCCAGACCCTTTGCAAAATAAGCACACGTTCAAGGTTCTATTTATTTGATTGACCACCTATCAAATGATACCTAAGTGGTTTACAATATTAAATGAAAATACAAATACAATGATTTTAAATACATAAATAAAAAACAAATAAAAGAAAATAACAGTAGGGTGAAGAAAAAGAGTAGGCTGCGATTGTTCAGTCATTGCAAGTCTTCCCCCTCTAGCTCGCTCCTGCAGCAAAAACGTGAAACGTATTCCGTCGGGAAATGCAACTGAGATATAATGAACCTTGATGGCCCTTTTATATTTCAGATAAGAGGATTCTATATATATGACCCAAGGTAGGTAGTTATCTATTATGGGGGCTATTACCCAAGGGTGACCGTCAAACCATGCCCTCTGATAAGAAGGTCCTATTGTTTATAGGAGGATGCAGAAAGGTGTGCTGGGCTTTGTGCATAGTATGGGGCCTCTCCCCTCATTTGTGGTGCTAGCAGTTTCCTCTTTTTTTTTACTAAACAACTGATGTAGTGGGACCACTAACTCTTCTGTGCATATCTTATATATAGAAATTTGTGAATTATATAAAGTGATTGAAATCAGGAGAAACTTCAGGGACAGATACAATAACAGAAACTTCTATTTAAGAGATTTTCTGTCTACTGGTACACCAGCAATGGTGTATTTTATGTTCTACCTAAAATGCACACAAGTTTGTTTAATCTACTAGGAGATCTATTGTTTGAGTTGTAGCTTCCTGCTCGACCTAGTGTTCATTTCTGTCGATAAATTACATGCCTCATTTATTGCTCTTTTATATTCACAAATAGCACAGTAATAATAATGGGTGATTAAAATTACCTCGGTATCGACTGGTTCAGTGTCATGGCAGGACATGCTAGGGAGATAAAATTTCTAGATGAAATAAATGACTGCTTCTTGGAGCAGTTGGTTCATGAACCAACAAGAGGGGAAGCCATTTTGGATCTAGTCTTTAGTGGAACACAAGATCTAGTGCAAGAGATAAGGGTGTTGGGACAACTTGGCAATAGTGATCATAGCATGATCATGTTTGATTTAATAAATGGACGAAAGACGGCAAGGAAATCCACATTACTACCTTTTAACTTTCAAAAGGGAGAGTATGATAAAATGAGGAAAATAGTTAAGAAAAAGCTAAAAGGAGCAGCTGCAAAGGTTAAAAATTTACATCCAAGAATGACTGTTTAAAAATACTATCTTGGATGCCTAGGCCAGCTGTGCTCCACGCTTTAAGAAAAGTGAAAGGAAGTCCAAAAAACTGCCAGCATGGTTTAAAGGTGAGCTCATAGAGGCTCTTGTACCCAAAAAAGCTCATATGAGCTGTGTGATGGCGCAGTTGGGTTAAACGCTAGTGAAAGGAGGAGAAACCACTCTTTTTCCCCTGTAGCCAAGAGCAGTGCAGGAAGGGAAAGGGTTAATCCTTCAACTTATGAAAAAAACTCCGTGCACAGAAAGCAAGTGAGAGAGCCACACCTCAGCTCCATGGCAACTAGGGGAGCTGACGTGAGAGGCAGGGGGGCGGAGCCAAAGCCCATAGGACAGTCCCAAACATTTAGGCAGGAGGAAACAGAAAAAGACATGCTGAAAAACGTTCTAGGAGGGACGGTGAAAGGAGTTCTGAGAGGAGCTCTGAAAGGAAGTCTGAGGGGACATCTGAGAGGAACCGAGAAGGGAAGTGTGAGGAAGAGAGAAGAAGGAATAGTCCTCAGGAGAAAAGGCTGGAAACTTGGTACAAAGGCCAGAGGAATTCTTCCCAGGAGTCTTCCATTGAAGCTGTTGTAAAAGGTGGGAAATTAAGCAGGAACAAAGCTCCATTTGAAAGGCTGCACAGACACTCTGATTGCAGGCAGCGTGTGTGTAGCTCCAGTTCAGAGAGAAGCACAGCGGACAGTGAGCAAGTTGCTGATTGGAAGCTCTGGAGACAGGGGTCAGAGTCAGACCCTGTTGAGAAGCTTAACGGCAGAGAGCAGAGGAAGCAGTCTGGGGACAAGAGGTTGCCTGTAAGCCTACCAGAAAGGGTAAGGAAGGCCAGGAAAAAGGTGAGCCCCTTTGAATCCATTAAGTCAGTGCTAAAGGAGACTGGTGTCCTAAGTTCCTCCCCCATACCTCAGAGTAAAGAAGAGTCCCATTGGAAACAGATTAAAGCTTTATTAGAGCAGTGGAAGCCTGCTCAGGAGAAGCCTGTAATTGAACAAGGCATATCAGACTCAGAGGGAGAGCCCATGCAGATTGAAGAAGCTGTTATTGGAAGCGAGGGTTCTGATATGGAAACAGATTGTGCATTTTGCCAGAGAGGGTGAAAGCTGTAAAATGTTATGCTAATAGTAAGTGCTGGAAGAAGCCTGAGATTGTGCTGGTGGGATTTTACATGGGAAGAGGCAGAGAGCTGCCGAAGTGTAAAAGCCAGGCCAATTAGGCAACCGGGGAAGAAAAAGAACATTACTGTTTTATGGTTTGTTTTAAGAAAGCATTTGTTGCTGGAGGAGAAAGCAGTGAATGTTTTATAATAGAAAGAAGCTTGAAGAAAGTGCTTTGAAAGAAACATGCCTGTATGTCTAACAGGTGAATAATGCTGTATCAGTTAAAGACACTTTGGTTTGGAGAATCCTTTATTTCTGTTTATTGGGATAGTAGATAGACACTTGTGCAACAATAACAATAAAACTTATTGTTAACCCAATTCCTTGCTGACTCCGTCTTTGCCACAACTACAAGGGAACAGAGACCGCAGCACTTAAAAAGGATAAAATAAATATGTGGTCCGTCCATTCCCCCTAGGCAACCGCCTATACCAAGGGGTGGACGCGACAGCTGGCACACAATATGGTGTTTGAAATTTTATCTGAGGTATGCTATTTTGTGTGAACAAATCTGTTTAATGCATGGGTGGATGTTTAAGTGGTCTGATGGATACAATTGGTCCCTGTATGTGCTTGTCTAAGGTGAGCAATTCTGGTTGGTTGTTAGGTCTTCTTAAACTACACATGTGGGTGGGTGTGTCCTTCTGATAGTTGGGGCAGGTTGTTTGAGCAGAATGTTCCTGCTGGTGAGTCTATTTATAATGGTGTGATTGAGCATGCTGGATTTTGATCTACTGTTGGTTAGAGTTAAGAAGAGCTCATTGGGTGGGTACTGTGTCTAAGGGGTATGTTTACTAAAGGGCGATAAGGGAGCAGGCATTAACCGCAGTGATAAGGGGCTTTACATGTGTAAAGGGCGCTGGATGGGTTGGAGGCGTTCTGGCGTTAAGGGCGCAATGGGCCATTTAACATGCATTAACAAGACATCGGGTGTTAAGGCCTCAAGCATGCACCTTAACATCCGAAAATGGCTGTCACCCTAATGCTGGATAAGGGTGCACCAAAGAAAGTCAATGTAAAGGCGATGGATAGAAGGACAGGTGGGAGCCGATGGACCTGCCAGATCTGTGGGCACCTTATGTGGCAGCCAGTAATTTGGATGAGCATGTGGGAGGCAGTTGTACTGATGCACTGAGGGTTGTCAATGTAAAATGGTGCAATGTCAGTGTATGGCATAGGATGGGGAAGACGTGTCCCCCAGCAGAGTCAGAAGTGGCAGGATTTGTGCTGCAAAAGGAGGGTGAAGCAGGAGTGGTGACATGCAGATCAAGCACAGGCGAGGCATACATGAAGAGACAAAATGTGGGAAAGAATACCTGTGTAGGCCATAGTGTAGCAGCTTGCATGAGAAAACATGACTGCATACAGCTGACAGAGGCAGATGGATGGGCTGAAGGAAGGATGGCAGCAGAGAAGAGGGTAGAATGGGTTGGCAGCACCGATATGCTGTAGGTGCCATCCCCAATGTATTTGTATTGTGTGGGAAAATGTGTGTCAGTGCCATGTGGAAGGCCTGATACCAGACCTATGGGTCTCACACCTGTCCCAGCCACCCAACCACCCAGCCACCCAACCACCAGACAAATGCGCAGATAACAACTTGACAGGTGTCCTCCAAACTGGGCAAATGGGGCACATACGGACATGAGGTGATACCTGCAGATGACTATCTGAGAAGTAGGATGTGTCCACTTGCACTGCAGAGATGTGATGGAGCCAAAACTGTACAGTCATAATCATGATGTCATATATGACTCATGTCTCATATGTAGGTTACAGCTGTATGCATGTAATTGCCTGTTAGTATACCGCTGTATCAGTGCAGTCACATCAGGGTACCTCTTACTGACGAATTGGTAATGTCAGATGATAAACAGGGACTGTACGGAGCCACTGGTGGGTTAAGTGACCTGCTCAAGGTCACGAGGAGGTATTGTCAGTCCATGAAGGTTGTGGCAGACATAAAATGCGACAATAACACATTCCAAAGTGTCACATACAGAGTGCTAGTGGGCCTCAAACCCTGGTATCTTGGTCCCTCAGCTATTGCCATGACCATTATGCCACACCTCCAAGCAAATACTGGACATCTGCAGAGTGAACATGTCTGACCCCCTGCAATGGGCTGAAGCAGAGCCAATAAAAGGGCATGATGGGTAATAGCATGTTTGCTGACCCAAAGTGTGGCCAGAACACATAACAAAGTAGAAGGCTCCTGCCTGTAGCAGTCCAGGCTCTGCAAGTCACAGCAGAGCCTGGACTGTTACGGGCAGAGAAATGACCTGAGTAGCACACAGGCCCAAAATGAACAAGTGGGAATCAAACCCTCATCCTCTGCTTATGGAGACAGTGTACTAATCAGTAGGCTACACCTCCACATGTCACTGCCCAGCGATGTATGGATTCAAAGAGAATGCAGGTCACTGCTTATAATGTCTGCTGTGTGTGCCGGTATAGGTTAGCCCCTCCAGTACCCATGAGGCACTGCACACACAGGACAGCAGTCTGCAGCTGATCACCAACTGGAGAATGCACTGATCCATCACATCAGCTCAGTAAGACTCACTGACAGTGTGTGCTACAAGCACAGAACAGCTTAAAACCGTGCTACTGAGCAGTTTCAACGGTCACCCTGAGAGTTAGGATGGGTGCCTAGCACTTGGTCCCCAGAGCTGGCTCTGTTAGAGATGGTCTCTGTTGGCCATGCTGTAGATCCACATCACTACCAGTGTATAGCAGGTAGTGTCTGCAGTGTTTTATGCTAGTCACCTTGTTTCATGCACCATTGCAGCATGCTGTAGGCAACTGTCACATCTGAGCCCTGTGTCCTATCCAGTTGGATAGGAATCCTCCTAGAACAGTGCCTGTCAGTGCCCAGTGTTGCCATGGATGCCAAATGCAGGAGGAGGGGGGCTGCTGCTACCATCTTTTTGGTCCAACCATGACTACAGTGAGCAGGCCCGGAACAACTGAAAATACCAATCCACCACAGAGCTTTTTCAGCCATGCACATACCACCTGTGGCCAGTCAGCACACAAAGCATGTGCACATAGCAGCCATGTACAATCTGGCTTAGGACAAACAGCATGTTCACCCAACATTTGGGCTCCCAAGACAGGGAGACCACCCACATCACTGGAGCTGAACACTATGTAGCACTATGTGGATACATAGCTGTGCCATGGTCACAGCTTGGCTAGAGTGAGAGTGCCCTCGCAGCGTGAACTACTGTGGCCACCCATGCCATGCACGTGGCAGACAGGTACTATAAAGTCTCAGCCATTGATCCGGACTCCAATGCAGACACATCCTGGGCAAACTGCTCTTTTTCAGGACCTAACCAAAATCTTTTGCAGACTAATGATGGGAAAAGCCTCTGCTCCGCCCCGGGATATGTAAGGGAGATAATCAGGGATATTCAGCGGCACTAACCGTATTAGTGCCATTGAATATCCCGTTCAGTGGCATTTGCACAGTTTACAAGTCTGTAAAATGTGTTAATTCCTTTTGAATATCAGGTTCTTCATGCGAAGAGAGAGATCATTAGAGAAGGACATCATGCTTGGCAAGGTAGAAGGTCAACGCAAAAGGGGAAGGCCAGCAATGAGATGGATCGATACATTAACAGCAGCTATGGGTGCCACTCTATCAACAATGAGCTGCCTGGCTGAAGACCGAACACAGTTTAGGACAACTATCAAGAAGGTTGCCATGAGTTGACACCGACTCAACGGCATTTAAAGCACAGTTACTTACCTGTAACAGGTGATCTCTGGGAACAGCAGTAATTAGTCCTCACATATGGGTACGTCGGAACCGACAGAGCCTGCGCGGGAAAGCTCCCCAGCTTCCCAGAAGGAAGCTTTTGGGGCCTCCCACTGCACATGCGCCCTGCCTTCCCGCCTTCCTGACCAGCTCTCCTCAGTTCGAGTTTATAGCTGAGACAATAGAGAGAGGAAAGGAAGATAGATAGAAGATACAACTCCTAGGGGAGGTGGGTGGGTTGTGAGGACTAATTCCTGCTGTTCCCAGAGATCACCTGTTACAGGTAAGTAACTGTGCTATTTCCAGGAACAAGCAGGAATAAGTCCTCACATATGGGGACTCCCTAGCTAAGATGCCTGGGAGATCCCCTTCCAAGGGTTCGCCATCTTCGTATGGATCTCAGGCATCCATCCTGGGAAGGTGGGCAGGAGTTGTTCAAGTATGGAACAGGTGTTTGAGGACAGCCTGACCAAACAAGGCATCCCGGCGGGAGTCCTTGTCCAAACAGTAATGGGCTGTGAAGGTATGAACCGAGGCCCAGGTGGAGGCTCGACAGATCTGATCTATGGATACAGAGTGAAGATGAGCCATAGAAGTGGCCATGGCTCTCACATTGTGAGCTGTGACATGGCCTTCCAGAGAAATGTTTTTACTCTGGTAAGCAAAGGAAATACACTGAGCAATCCAATTGGAAAGTGTACGTTTGGAGACTGGAAGTCCCAAATGAGAAGGATCAAAAGCCACAAAAAGTTGGGAAGACTTTCTATGTGGCTGAGTTCTGTTGAGGTAAAAGGCAAGAGCTCTTTTACAATCTAAAGTATGAAGGTTCCTCTCTGCACTGGATGCATGAGGAGCCGGAAAAAAGACAGGTAGATATACCTCTTGATTAAGATGAACAGGCGAGACCACTTTGGGCATAATGTGGGGATTCGTCCTAAGGACCACCTTATCATGATGAAACCTGGTATAAGGTGGATGAGCCACTAAGGCCTGTAGTTCACTGATACGGCGAGCCGAAGTGACTGCAATAAGGAAAAGGACCTTCCAGGAAAGAAATTTCAAGGAGGTAGAAACCAACGGTTCAAAAGGTGGCTTCATAAGCTGACCCAGAACTAGGTTCAAGTCCCATGCTACCGGAGGAGGTCGGATGGGAGGCTTAGTTAGAGTCAGGCCTCTCATGAACCTTGCAACAAGCGGATGAGAGGAGACAGGTTGTCCATTTATAGGTTTTAAGGATGCTGCAATAGCACTCAAATGGACTCTTACTGAATTTGTCTTAAGGCCTGCATTAGAAAGATGCAGGAGATAGTCTAGTAGAGAATTCAAAGGAAGTGCTAGAGGGTCAAGACCCTGTTGAGCACACCAAATGGAAAAGCGTTTCCATTTGAAAGCATAGGAACGCCTCGTGGAGGGTTTCCTAGAGGCATGAAGGATATCTTTCACTGATTGAGAAAGATTGAAGTCATGAAGGCTTAGGCCTTCAGTAACCAAGCTCTGAGGTGTAGGGACTTGGGGTTTGGGTGCCACAAAGTCCCTTCCTCCTGAGAGAGAAGGTCTGGCGCAGCTCCCAGGTCCAGGGAGGGTCCCTGGGAGAGATGCAGAAGTAGAGGGAACCACACTTGGCGTGGCCAGCGTGGAGCTATGAGGATCATCGATCCGTGATCCCTCTGGAGTTTGAACAGAGTCTTGGGAATCAAAGGAATGGGTGGAAAGGCATATAGGAATTCCTGACCCCAATGTAGGAGAAAGGCGTCGTTGGCCTGAGCTCCCTGACACGGAGTCCTGGAACAGAATCGGGGAAGTTTGGCATTCCACGGACTTGCAAAGAGGTCTATGTCCGGGATTCCCCATTCCTGAAAGATTCTGCTTATCTGGTCCATATGTAGGGACCATTCGTGTGGAAGCAGAACTCGACTGAGTCTGTCTGCCCAAGAGTTTTGAACCCCTGGAAGATACACTGCCAGAAGATGAATTTGATGCTCTCTGGCGAAGGCCCATAATCTGAGAGCTTTGTTGCAAAGCGACAGAGAGCCTGTCCCTCCTTGTTTGTTTATGTAGGACATGGCCACCTGATTGTCTGTATGGACTAGGACGGTCAGGTTGACTAGGAGGGTATGGAAGACTTTGAGGGCAAAGTAGATTGCTCGCAGTTCCAGGAGGTTGATGTGAAGGGTGGTCTCTTGTGGAGACCAAGCACCCTGAGTGGAGAGGTGTTGAAGATGGGCTCCCCACCCTGTTTGGGAGGCATCTGTTGTGAGGGTTGTTTGGGGCAACAAAGGTTGGAAGGGGGCCCCCAACAACAGATTCTTGGTGGACATCCACCATTGGAGGGACCAAAACAGACGCTTTGAGGTGAGTATTTGGTCGGAGAGCGCTCCTGATGCCTGAGTCCACTGGGTGGCCAAGGTCCATTGAGCTGCTCTCATATGAAGACGAGCGTAGGGCACCACGTGTACCGTGGAGGCGATGTGGCCCAGAAGTCGCAGCATTTCTCTGGCTGTCAAGTGACTGCTGGACTGAGCTTGGGAGGCCAAGCACACCAGACGTTGGCCCCGGACTTGAGGTAGGTAGGCCCTTGCAGTGGTGGTGTCCAACTGGGCCCCTATGAATTCCAGAGACTGAGTAGGGGTAAGTTGAGACTTGGGAAGGTTTATCACCAGTCCCAGATACTGCAGAATGTGCCTTGTGCGGTCCAGGGAAATCTGGGCCTCTGACTGAGATGGAGCTCGGATGAGCCAGTCGTCCAGATATGGGAATACAAAAATTCCCAGACCTCTTAGAAATGCGGCAACAACTGCCATGCATTTGGTGAACACTCTTGGAGCAGAGGCTAGACCGAAGGGAAGTACTCTGTACTGGAAATGTTTTCCCTGAAACAGAAATCTTAGATATTTTCTGTGGGATGGGTGGATGAGTATATGTGTGTACGCATCCTTGAGATCTAGAGAACAAAGCCAATCCTGACTCTGAAGGTATGGAAGGAGAATGCCTAGAGAAAGCAGTTTGAATTTCTCCTTGTACAGAAATTTGTTCAATTCTCTCAGATCTAGGATAGGTCTGAATCCCCCTGTCTTCTTTGTTATGAGAAAATAAGGGGAGTAGAATCCTGTCCCTTGTTGAAGAAGAGGAACCTCTTCTATTGCCCCTTGGGCAAGGAGAGAAGAGACTTCCTGATCCAACAGGCCCAGGAGAGATGGGGGAGAATTGAAGTGCCTCACCATGGTATATGGAGGAAGGTTGGAAAAATGAAGTTTGTAGCCCTCTCTGATGATAGAGAGGGTCCAGTGCTCTGATGTAATTTGCCCCCATCTGGGAGCAAAGTGAGCTAACCTTCCGGGAATGGTGAGGGGCTCTGGTTGTTCTAGAGCCAGAAAGGATAAGTTCTCTAGGGGCAAGTCAAAACCCCTGAGGGGGTTGAGCCTGCTGAGGAGTGGCAGACGCTGCAGGCTTTGACCTTGCCTGTTTAGGTTGCTGACGTTTAGCAGCAAAGCGAGGCTGAGAAGATTGTTGGCCAGTATTTGTGGAAAATCTGGCCTTCTTGTAGTAAGGCCTCTTGAAAGACTTTTTCTTGGCAGGAGTAGAGGTAGACTTAGAAAGTCTATCTAATGTAGCATTTTCTGCGTCCATTTGAGTGGCTTTAATTTGCCAGTCCTTACCAAATAAGTTCTCACCTGTACAGGGCAGATTCCGTAAGCCATCCAGGACCCAGGGTTCTAGGTCAGAGGCCTGGAGCCAAGCAAGTCGTCGGGCTGCAATAGCAATGCCCGAAGCTCTACCGGCACCCTCAAAGGAATCAAAGGCTGCTCTGTTGGAGAACTTAGAAACATCTAGAAGCTGTTTCACCAGAGAAATGAACTCCTCCTTTCTATCCTCAGGGATAAAGGAGGCAAAATGCCGTACCTTTAGGGCAAGTTCCCTGAGAAACATGCCCATATACAGACTGTAAGAATTAATCCTGGCTATAAGCATACTAGCCTGGAAAATTTTCCTGCCAAAAGAGTCTAGGGTCTTACATTCTCGCCCTGGAGGGGTAGAAGAGTGCCTTTTGGTGCTCTTAATCTTTTTCAGCGCAGACTTCACCACAATGGAATGGTGAGGCAGCTGAGTCTTTTGAAACCCAGGAGAAGGAGGGACCCGGTACATGGTGTCCAACCTACGAGAGTAAGGAGACAACGTTAGAGGAGCCTCCCATAAGTCCATCAAGTGTTCTTGAAGGATTTCATGGATAGGCAGGGTGACTGCCTCTTTAGGAACCTTAGGGTATCCTAAAATATCCAATTTCTTTGACCTAGGTTCTTTTTCAGAGGATGTGGTAATAGAAAGTCCTTTAGCTAGCTCTATAATGAAGTCTTGAAAGGACAAATCCTCTGGTGGAGACATTCTCCTCTTTGGGGAAGAAGGGTCTTCATGAAGAACTAGAGACAGCTCATCAGAGTCCTCAGAGGAGTCAAAATCCTCAGAAGAATCAGAGTATTCTCTATTTGCTTCCAACGCACGATACACATACCGATCGGTATCGACATCGGGCGTACCGGGTATGGGATCGGTATCGGGTGAAAACCCGGATCCGGCATGCGGAACCGACCTGCGTTTGGAAGTCGATGGTCTCGGTTCCGGTATGGGAGACGATACCGGAACCGGACCCGGTACCGCTGAACACGGTACCGAGGGCGTCGCAGCTGTAATAAAAGCCAGCATGGCCTGCTGCATGGTCTGAACAGTATTGCTCATAGACGCCACTGCTGCCTGGATGTCGGTACCGGTATGGGCCGGTACCCCAGAGCAGTCTAACAGGTGATCAGTCGAGGCCGTGCCATCGATGTCAACCTGTAACCCCATCGATGGTGGTTTGGAAGCCAGAGCTTCCCGCCGGGGTTGTTTGGCTGGGGCAGGATCCTCAGATTCAAAAGTGAGAGCCTCTCGATGCTTTGAAGGAGATTTGCTCTTTGAGGACCTGCCCGAAGAAGGTTTGGTTACCTGAGATCCATCCGGAGAGGAAGACCTGGATGACTGTGATGCTGGATTATCTGAAGCAAACAGCACATGGAATTTGTTGGCCCGGTTCTGCAAACCACGTTTAGACATCTGGGAGCAGGATGGGCAGTCCGGAATGGAGTGGTCAGGTCCCAAACATTTAAGACACCATTCATGGGTGTCTGTGACAGAAATAACAGCACTACACTTGGTACACTTCTTAAAACCAGGGGCTGGTTTCTCCATGAGGAGAATTTGTGTAGGCCTGAGGCCTAACCGAAGTCACCAAGTTGTGCAAAGATAAAGATTTTTTTTTTTTTTTTTAAAGAAAAAAGAAAAGAGAGACCGGCGGTACCGGTTTCGGTATGGGGAAGGCAGGTACGCGGTCTAAAGAAACAAACTAAAACAATAATTTCTTCAGCGGTGACAGGAACACGACCTGCTGGCTCCGCGGAAAAAGAGAAACTGAGGAGAGCTGGTCAGGAAGGCGGGAAGGCAGCGCGCATGTGCAGTGGGAGGCCCCAAAAGCTTCCTTCTGGGAAGCTGGGGAGCTTTCCCGCGCAGGCTCCGTCGGTTCCGACGTACCCATATGTGAGGACTTATTCCTGCTTGTTCCTGGAGATCAAGCTTTCCTTAGGTCACGATTATCATTGTTTTTAGCTTTCTTTTGCATAGGAGTATATTTTCTAATGATGGCATTATGTTTCTCTATTTATAACCTATTTCTTCTTTGTTCTTGTTGTTTCCTATAGAATAGGGGTGTGTGCGCCATATGATATTTACATCAGGCAATGCAATGTCTACAGTCTGTGCAAGCATTTTGAACTTCTTACTCTTACTTTGAGATATCACACCTGAAGAATTCTCAATGTGTTTCTTCCATTGAGTTCCAGATGTTTAGTGATATCATCAAAGTAAGTGCATGTCCAAAAAAGGGTAAGGCTCATAAATATTATTCTGAAACTGATAGTCTTACAAATTTGGGAGCAGAGGTCATTCTAAATACTCAGATAAAAAAGATTTATGAAAAACATTCTCTTAACAAGAGGATATCATTATTTTTATTCACTAAATCTGGCATGCATCATTCTGTTGGGAATGTTTCCAAGTCATAATTCTGGATGATTCAAACTGCGTGAATGCATTACTGTAACAAGTTTCTAGATCTCTATCTGAATAAAACAGATGAAAATGGTAATTTTTGAATGCAGATTAAGGTAGTGGAAGGTGTAGAGGAGTTGCCTAGTTGTTAGAGCAGTGGGCTAAGAACCAAGAAAGTCAGGGGACTTCTGTTTTCTCTGCTTGAAAACAAGGCTTGTAAGCCCTCTGGATCAGGGAAAATACCTGCTGTGTCTGAATGTAACTTGCCTGGAGCCCATATTTGGAAAGATGAGAAATTCAGTTTAAAGCCCAAATCCTAAACAGATACTGACTATGCTTCTGCACTTGATTATGAATGGGTGTTTAGAGCAACCTACTGTGATCCCATCTGATTATGAATGCTTTTTAAAGTGCCCGTAGACAGAGTTCACCTACGAATGCAGGAGGTCATTTGATACCTCACAGAAATACAAAGTTCCCGCTAAGAGAAATAACCTGAATGGAAATTACTTGAAAAATCCTTCCCGTGGCATGGGATTTTACAAAAAGAAACACATATCAAATGAATCATATCTTCTGAAGTGTGTGGTTTTAGATGTTTAAAAGACGGATTTCAGCCTATGTGTATACATTCACCATAAAAAAAAGACAACTCATGAACGTTATCTTTTTAGACCAGACCTCCTGCTGGGATGCTACAGATGGAAGAAATAACAAATCAGCCTGAAAACACGTCTTATCTTTTCAGTAGACAAAAATGACCACGCTATTTTGTGTGTTTTAAACACTCTATTGAAAAAGACAAATGATCTCACTTTATAGTCATGACCTTGCTGTTTGAAGCTTGACCTTCTTTGAAACTTGACAGAAATTCCTTTGAGCCTATTTATCTTTTAAGTCTAAAATAGTAGCTCGAATATTTGCAATAAAAAGGCCCTACAGATACCGACACCGATGAATTCATTAGAAATGTTTCCATATTGTTACTGGATAGTAAAGATGTATTGAAACCACAATACTCATTCATAAGACATTTGCATTCTTTTATAACAAAACTCTTTCCAGGATATACAGCTTTAAACAGACTGTCACGGCAAATTAGACACTTTCTACTTATAAGGAAAAAAATCCCCTACTGTTAAAGTTCTTTGGTAAAACAAAAATTGGTCATGTCAATGCTCATCAAACCTTAAATACTGAATCACAGCTCATTTGTTTGACAGCATTTAACTGAAGACGAAAGCAGGGACATTCGATTACTCTAGGCAATTTTTTCCTACAGTACTTTATTATCAAAAACCTCTTTAGTTTAAGTCAAGATTCTGACTGTGTGGCCTGCAAAGTAACACAACACATATCAACAGTAAAGGACCATTTGTCCCATTCACTCTATCCATTTGCCCCTAACTACACCTATTCTAATTAAAGGTATCTTCTACCTGTTTTCATTGTTCAAAAGGTACATACCCAATGTAACAAGCAGGGCTCTTTTTTTCAGGTAGTATGCACCGGTACAGAGTATGACACCTTCTTTGTTCCATGCTAGCATTGTCCCACTGTCTTCCACAGACTATGCCGTTCTTGCCATCCTGACTGCCACATCTCTCTCCATTCAAGATCATGAAGAACAGCAGGGTGAGCCATGGGGTCTGAAGAGATGTCTGCTGTCTGTCGCTGCTAGGCTGCCTCCCCCAAGGAGGCAGACCAGCAGGGGCAGGCAGCCGACAACCATTCAGAGCCTGCCTAATCTCTCTCCTCATATGGAGAGAGATGAGGCAATCAGAGGAGGAAGGAGGGACAGCCTGAATATAAGAGTACCTTGGGGACTCATGTTTTGTGGGAGATATCTCTGGGTTCCACTGGTGCCACTATTCAAGAAAGTACTGGAGTGAAAGATAAGGGATGAGTGGAAGGATGGAAGACAAGGGGTGAAAGACAAGAGAAATATATAAGAGGGGACACCAGGAGAGAAAAATACAAGGGAATAATAGAGAGGGGAGGACACCAGGGGAGAAAGAGTTAAGGGAGCAATGGAAGGGAGGCGGGACATCTGGGGAAGAAGAGAATAGACAAGAGAACAATAGAAGAGGAGCCACCAGGGTATAAAGAGATAAGGAAACAATGAATGAGTTGAGGACACAGAGGAGAAATAGACAAGAGAAGGGAGAGGGACTCAGATGAGGAAGAGAAAGGGACAAGGGAACAATGGAAGCGAGGAGGATAAAGGATTAATGGGACATATTGAAGGAGCAAAAGAAGGGAGATGAAGGGATGAACTGGGGGAAACAGCTATGGGAAAGAAATGGATACATGATGGAGTGTTGGAAATTAAGACGAGAAGTAGAAGAGGGGGAACATTGAATATGGAAGTAGAAGAAGATCGATGAGTGAAGGATGATGCATATATATGTGAGGAAGGAGTAGGTAAGCAGTGTGTGAGAGTGAATGGGAGTAAGCTATTTGTGTGGAGAGCTAGCCAGGGATGAGTGTGTTATCAAGAGGGGAGGAGGAGGCATAATATAAGGTATGGTAAAGAGAAACAAAAGTAAGTATAGAAAATAAATGACATAAAAGAATGGGTTCATCGAGAGAAGCAAGGGTAAGCAAAAGGAAAGATCTACAAGAAAATCTGAGAGAGGGTAGAAGAAATACAGATCAGAAGGGAAAGAAAATGTAGCAAAATGATCCATGAATAAAGAAAGAATAAATGAAAATATGACCTATAAACAAAAGTATAAAAACAGAGAAACATGACGGCAGAAAAAGACCATATGGCCTATCTAGTCTGCCTTTCCATATCAACCACTACAATATAGAAACAGAAACATGATGACAGAAAAAGAACATATAAAAGAAACCAAAATGGGATCAGAAGAAAGGAACAAGAAAAAGAAGCTAGCACAAAGGTGAGAAAATATCTTATTAAAAATATTATGTTACAGAGATAAAACTGTGTATGGGTAGGACTGTGGTAGGGACAGTGCATCTTACTCCCCACCCCCTACATTCTGCATATGAATTCCTGCACTTTTTTCCTTAGAAAAAAAGCACAGGTGTCAAGTACAAATCCCAGCTGCAGGGCACTTAGGCACATGGCCAACTGTCTGGTTTTGAACCAGACAACCAGTTTTAATTGCCTCTATAGAATGTCCAATCAACATACTGTGCAGTTCAGGGACAATCAACTCCTTCCCTCCTTAGTCTTCACACTTCCTGATGAAAACAGAGACAGACTCCTGTCCTGAGTCAAATATCTGCAGATTTCATCAAGCACTGCTCTCTTTAGTCCCTCCCACCATTCTGTGATTGGAAGCCTGAGCAAAAAGGTGTGGGTACAGCTCAGTTTTCACATGCATTACTACATCCAAAGGTCGGAGCGCATGTGTGATGGGCCCGCTGCTTAACATGGTGGCAGTCCCATTTGCCCCGTTCCCCTGCCAATAGAGGGCAGAGATCTCATCAAATCCTTGGCGGGAAAATTTTCTGCCATGGCTTTAGTGTCGCGACAATTGTCATAGCGTGACATCACCCGGGCAAGATCACGGCTCCCGATATAAGGGAGGAGGGCGGAGCAATTCTCCTTTTGGATCGCCTGCATTTCCTGATCACCTTATTCTGATTGACTTCTCCTCCGGTGGCACTTAACAAAGTTACCGTTTGGCAGCTCTTCTTTTCTGTACCAGGACTTGGAGAATGGCTGCCTTCGTGGGGACAGATGATATCGGTGCCTCAACCCGACCTTGGAACCGTCTCCAGTAAAGAACTCATTGACCATGTCAGAGCAGACCTCTCCTGGGTGGCTTGCAGCCTCCCCGCACACTCTTCATCTAATCTCATTCCTTGCCTCAAGTGGATGGGTACCCATCTCTGGGGCAGGGAACTCAAGAAGATCAACAGACAGGTCAGCCTAAGCTTTCTGTGTGCCAGGGGATGGCAGATTCAACACAAATGGGCATATCCCCCATTGCCCGGCTACTAGCGATCTCCTTGACCTATCAGACATTTATTTATTTAACACATTTTCTATACCGCCTTATCGTATAATCAAAGCAGTTTACAATATAACTCAAACCATTACAGGGAACTTGCATTAGAAAACCAAGGGGGGGGGGGGGGGTCATGCAGGGAGTGCTCGAGAACACAACTTATATACAGTGGAACATATATGTACATTCATTAGTGGGATATGGGCATGAGTCCAGAGACTGACAGGTGTTAGGAGCTTTCACTGAAATGATCAATGAAAAGGAGGGTCTTAAGCTGTTTCCTAAAGTCTTTTATGTCCGAGGTGGTCCTTAGTTTCTCTCTACGAGAATTCCAAATAGAGGGAGAAACAAGTGAAAGTGCCCTCTTTGCAGTGAACTTGGCCTTTGTGAATGAGCTGATGGTAGGTATGGTATTTATGGTGCTCTGTCTCTTTGGTCTGTTGATGGGCTTGATGCTGAGCAGGTCCTGTAAGATTCCGGCTGACATGTTGTTTCTAATTTTAAGTGCAGATTTATATTAGGCATGTGAGGTGATTGGTAGCCAGTGGAGTTGGTTCGAGAGGGGAGTTATGTGGTCGTGCTGAGATGATCCAGTGATGGTTCGGGCTGCAGTGTTCTGGACTAGTTGCAGACGTCAGATGGTTTGCTTAGGTAGTCCTTGATAAAGCGCATTGCAGTAGTACAATGAGGGTGTTATGGTGACTTGACAGACTGTGTGGAAATGGTCTTGGCTGAGGAGAGGTTTGAATCTTTGAATTCTGGCAAGTTTGTGGAAGGCAGTCTTGTTGATCCTGTTGATGTGGGCTTGTAGGTTCAGGTGCCAGTCAAGGATGACTCCAAGGTATTGAATTCAACCTTTTTCTTAATGACTTGCATGAGATGCTGGAGGCTGTTCTTCAGGCCAGTTCAGAGTTCATTCACCTAGAGGAGGCTCTGTGGCACCGGGGAGGGTTCTCATAGTGGGAGGCATGTGAAAGACGAGCTTCCACACATCCATGGTGGCTACCCGAGCCAGGCTACAAGCACATGCAGGGCACACATAAGGGGTAGGGCGCCCCAGCTGCCACCAAGGTGAGGCGCCCCAGCAAGTCTTCCCACACGATGGCCGACCCGTCGTAGGTGGTCCTCTAAGACAACACAATAAGGCTGCTGGGAATGGGGTGGGCCCAACTCAGCTTGGCAAGATGGACCAAAGCCCTCGTGTCTAGCCGGCTTGGTGACAAGGAAGGATGGTGCATCGCATACTGACTCGGGTGACTAGACCAGAACCTCATCATGTTTTAAATCTGTTGCATATATATTTACATTGGAGTATGTTGATATGATAATAAAGCCGTGGCCAAGTTTCATCCACAACTGTGAGAGGGTGTTTATTGGGCTGTAAGACAAGAGGGCAAAAGCTTGATACCTGGGGGGAGGGTGCAGACAAACGTTCTGCCTGCCTATGTTAATCCAAGGGCTGGAGCATGTGTGTGACAGGCCTGCTGCTTAACATGGTGGCAGGCCCATTTGTCTCCCTCCTCTTGCCAATTGGGGGCCAAGGTTTCTCTGGGGCCTTGGCAAGACAATTTTCTGCTGCGGATTGACAATTGACAATTGTCATGGCATGAATTCATCCGGGAGAGATCATGGCCCCAGATATAAGGTAGCAGGGCAGAATGATCCTCCTTTAAGATCACCTGCATAACTATCCTGCCCACCCAACATTGCTTCTGGCACTGTCCCCAGGATGGCATGGCTGCACATATCAGCCTTGTAGCAGCTATCCAGTGGTTATCCGAGCCAGGCTACAGGCACACGCAGAGCTCAGGCAAGGGGCAGGGTGCCTGAGCTGCTACCAAGGTAGGGTGCTGCGGCGAGTCTCCCCACATGACGGCCAGCCCAGTGTAGGCAGTCCTCTAAGACAGCCCAGAAAGGCTGGTATGGGAGTGGGCCCAACTCATCTTGGCAAGGCGGGCCCCAGTCCCAGAGTCCAGCCAGCTTGGCAAGAGGAAGAATGGCGCATTGCATACTGGCTCGGATGACTAAAGTGGAACCTCACCTTGTTTTAAGTCTGCTGCATATATATTTACATTGGAGTGTGTTGATGTGATAATACAGCTGTGTCCAAGTTTAACCCACAACTGTGAGTAGGGTGGTTATTGGGCTGTAAGACAAGAGGGCAAAAGCTTGATACCTGAAGGGAGGGGACAGATGAATGTCCCACCTACCTATGTTATGGCATAGTAGCTGAAGACTACTTCAACTCCTTCTGCACTTCTTTCTTGGACAGTTCTTCATCTCAGCCCCTTCTACTGCAAGGTTAGAGCAGACAGATGCTTAACCTAAAGGGAAGAAAAAGAGACACAGAGGAGGGAACAAGGAAGGGAGAAAGAAGGAACACAGGAGATGGAGGGGGATAGATTGGAGGGTACAAGGGAGAGAGGAAAGAGAGGCTGGAAGCAAAGGACATGGAAGAGGAATAGTTAAGGACAGCAGGGGCTTAGTGGATGGGAGAGAGACAGTGGAGAACAAAGAAGAGCGTAAAAAAGAGAGACAGGGGCAGAGGGGGAACCACAGGTAGGGCCATTGCAAGGATAAGAGGTGTCCTAGATGACCCATATTCAGCACCGCCCATGCTCCAGCTCCCATTTCTATTGCTGCTGGTGCTGCTGCTGCCCTTCTCTGGGACACGCAGCAGTGGCAAGACTTTTAAAACAGCACCGCAGCATTTACCTTCTCCTCTGTCCCCTCCCATTCCACTTCCTGTTTGCAAAAGGAAGAAGAATCGGAGGGGGGCAGATGCATGAATGGCACCGCAGTGCCTTAGGAGAAAGTAATTCCGGTGCTATGGTGCCATTTAAAACATACTGTTGCCTCTGCACATCCCAGAGAGTGGCTGGCAGAGGTAGCAATGGGCTTCCTCTGACCACTCGTGCTCTAGGCAACCACTTTGCTTGCCTAATGTCATGCTGGCCTTGGCCACCCCCTTCCCCCATTGTCCCTGACCCAGCCCTTCTTGCCTCTCACTTTATCGCCAAAGTCAATGATCTTCGTCTCCTTTTCGCTTCTTGTCCACCTCCCTTTTCTCCACCGCCCCCCCCCCCTTGCTCCCCTCCTGGCTCCTCCCCTCTCTCATTCTGCAGAGTTCAATAGGGTCCTCTCAACAATTCGAAAGACCACCTGAATCTCCGACCCCATTCCTTCTCACTGGCTCCTGGAAACCTCACTGGCCCTCTCCCCTCTGGCTCTTTCTATTATTAACTCCAGTCTGTCCTCCGGCACCTTCCTTACCACCTGGAAGCATGCAGTTGTCCGCCCTATTCTCAAAAAGGAGTCTCTTGACCCCTCATCCCTAGCCAATTGGCACCCCATTTCAAATCTTCCCTTTCTCTCTAAACTTTTGGAAAAATTGGTTTTCTCACAACTTTCCTCCCACTTAGAGGACTCTTTAGCACTTCACCCCCGGCAATCTGATTTCCGTCCTGGTCATAGCACTGAGTCTATTCTACCATCCTTTCTCAACGAACTTCACACTGCTCACGATCATGGTTCATAGAAACATAGAAACATGATGACAGAAAAAGACCACATGGCCTATCTAGTCTGTCCTTCCATATCAACAACTACAACAGTCCACTTTTTACCTTTAGAGATCCTCTGTGTTGGTCCCATGCTTTTTTGAATTCAGTTACTGTCCTCATCTCTACCACCTCCACTGGGAGACTATTCCATGGATCCACTACTCTTTCCGTAAAGAAATATTTCCGCATATCACTCCTGAATCTATCTCCCTTCACCCTCATCCCATGTCCCCTCGTAGCAGAACGTGCTTTCAATTGAAAGAGGCTTTCTCCCTGAACATTTATGCCACGGAGGTATTTAAACATCTCAATCATATCACCTCTATCCCGCCTTTCCTCTAAGGTGTACATATTAAGATCCTTAAGTCTGTCCTCATATGCTTTATAATGAAGCCCACTAATCATTTTAGTAGCCACCCTCTGCACCGACTCCATCCTGTTCACATCCTTTTGAAGGTGCGGTCTCCAGAATTGCACACTATACTCCAAATGAGGTTGCACCAAAGACTTATACAGAGGCACTATCACCTCCTTTTTTCTGCTAGCCATTCCTCTCCGTATGCACCCAAGCATCCTTCTAGCTTTTGCTGTCACCTTTTCTGCCTGTTTAGCTACTTTAAGATCATCAGACACAACCACGCCTAGGTCCCGCTCTTCTTTAGTGGACAAAAGTACTTCACCTCCTATACTGTATTGCTCCCTTGGATTGCTGCAGCCCAAATGCATGACCTTACATTTTTTAACATTAAATCCCAGCTGCCAAATTCTAGACCATTCTTCAAGCTTAGCTATATCCCTCCTCATGTTATCTACACCTTCCTGGGTGGGAGTGTGTTTTATCAGAAGGGGACTACTTTGAAGGAGACTGAGTGCAATAACTGTCAATCTTATACTTCTTGTGTTATTGCACAAGTCTTGATACTTTTTGATCGCACCTCGTACAATATGGGGGTTATTCGCAATTTCTACAGGGATAATCTGGCATATTTACATGTTGAAATGGCATCTACCTGTAAATGAAGATTTTAGAAAGGGCTGAATGGCTCATGGATGCTGTAATATGTAGATATTGCAAATGGGCATGTCAGTGACATGGTGAGGGAGTGGCCTGGGTGGGTACAAAATCATATAGGGAATACACCTGTATGATTTAATTGTCCAAGTCGGGGTTTACAGCTACTCCCTGTCATGCATAACTTTCTAAAAAGTGCTCCTCTTAGACTGCCCTTTACAGGAAGGGGATTACACTCCTTAAACCTCCATTATTTATTTTCCCACCAAATTGAAATTACAGTAGGTAGAGATAGCAGCATTTGTAGTTAATTGGCGCCATTTATATATACAGGTTTTCAATACCAACTTCCACGTGTGAGTGCTAGCACCTACACTTGGGAAGTTGCCGAGTTTCCCTGTTGATTTTTCCCCATTTTTAGATTTATAAGATGGGTTCTTCAGCTCCAATTATACCATACCATGAACATAGATCCTCATTTCAATTAATATATATTCAAAACTGGCACACAAAATGCCACAAAAATGACATTCTGGTTCCATAAACAGACTTTTCCCTGGCAAGTAAATGGTGAAGTTGGGTAGAAAAAAAATGTTTTAAAGTCACAGCACCCCTATCAAACTTTGATACATTTCCAAGTGAAAAAAAACTATAAAACTATAAAAATAATATGATTAAAGCAAAAAACTCTTGATAGTTTTAACCATTAAATATTTTTGGGATGTAGTGTAGATTTTTCCACATGAAAATTTGCCAAAAATTTCATAGGTCACCTTTTTTTGGGATATTGTGTACATATCATATAGGTGTATTTGTGATACTTTTTTGATATTCTATAGTTCTAAGTCACAGTCCATCCTATTGCTGTTTGCTGACCTACTTGTAAGTTCTAATAACTATATTGCAAATGCAATGTGTGCCTTTGAGTCAATGCTGACTCCTGGCTCCTGGGTTTTCTTGGCAGTGTTACAGGAAATAGATTACCAGGCCTTTTTTCATAGGCAATGTAGGATTAAGTGACTGCCCAAGGACACAAGGAGTACTAGTGGGGATCAAAATCTGGCCTTTTGGTTACCAAGTCAATGCTCTAACCATTAGGTTACTCAAGCCATATTACTCTAAGCCAAACTAGATCACTTGTTAATTCATCTGAAGGAGGAACCCATATGGTTTTGGAAATCCATGTAAGATGCTTATATTATTTAAGAGGAAATTGGAGCAGTCCTTTACTGACTTCTAACTTCCTTGTAGTTAGGCCCTAGGCATTTACTCAGTATTTGTGTGCTGCAGGGTTGCCAGCTATTTCTGGTAACATTATGACATATTATGTAGAAACATATATGGAGATGGATCCCGCTACTTGCTGTGACATGGGAAGTGATATGGTAATTTGATGATATCATTTAAAAGTATATAGCCCAGTCAATAGAAAGGGTTTTTTTTTTCTTTTTCCCTCCTTTCTGGGGACCTGGAGTCTGCGGAAGAGGATCCTGCAACACCACCTGGGCTAAGGACAAAGAGGTCAAGCCTTTTTCTGTCTTTACTGTCAGGCTTCCAGTAGGGTTTGAGCTCAAGAAGAGAGAGAGATGGATCCCAAGCACCCAAGTTTAAGTACAACACAAAAATAGATGCTATTTTGCCCCTTTCCTACATCCTGAGGAGTAGCCAAAACTCATGATTGGAGCTGTTCAGCTCCCTGGACAATGTAGTCCCCAGAACAGATGGTTCAAGGTTAGGAAGAAGTTTTCTATCTTGACAAATCTTCCAAGAGAGGGTCAGGATTCAAGATCAGAGTCTCTGGGCTCACAGGAGAGGGTTTTGAGGGCCAAGATAGCTAACAAACAAAAGAGGAAGAGAAACTTGCATTTTGAGAAGACAGATTTCTATGCTTTTGGAGTCTGTTCTCTACAAATCCCAAAGTGGTTCAAGTGAGCCAGAGAAGTTAAGAGTGGTTTTTGGAATTGTCTACACAAATACCCCAGTGGGTTCTAGAACCTTGGAGAAGAGGCAAAAGAGTTGTGCTTGTGAAGATTGTTTTATAGGTTCAAGACTTTGGAGTACCCAGATGTCAGCATGATTCATTGAGTCAAGAAGATTCAGGGGAAGAAGAGAAGATCAAAGCTTCAAGAGCGAAGATGGAGACTGAGCTTCCAGAGGGTTTTCAAATTTATTACTTTTATTCCTGTGATAGGAATAGCATTTTTGTCTATTTCTGCGTTATCACTCAGTAAGGAATTTACTTTTTTGTATTCAGCCAATACTCAGACTGGACTTCAGTTTTAATTGGGTGAGTGAAGAGGGACTGCAGAGAAAGAAGAAATGTGGGGCCCTGGAATTAAAAAAATCTCTCTTCATCCCACACAAGCTCAAAGGTAAAACAGATGTCTCCTCTTCATTTAAAAGTCCTCTGGATACAAAGACAAAGGACAGTACTGGGAAAGCCTTACAGTTATCTTTATGTAGGTCTGATAAAAAATATCACAGACTACAACGGATGTAGTTAGATTCATCCTCAGTAAACACATATAACATGACTCCAACCATTTTATCACCATCATTTTTTTCAACAGAACAATTATGCAGAAAAAAAACCATTTGTTCATCAATTACATATAATTACATATAACTAAGGTGTACTTGAGTAAGTAAGTATACATTATTGGTATATGTAATTAGAAATACTTGCTATAAATTGGCAATTAAGCTTAAGGGCAAAACCTTGGAGATGACGATTGGTGAGATGGGAGCTTCTTCTTCCTTTTCTTTTACATTGCAAAGGCCAGCGCTCTTTACTTTGGAATCGATATGGGATGCAATCAAGTTGCTGGGGGAAGCTTTGGTTCCTCAAATACAAGTTTTACAAACTAAAACACAGGAATTGTCACTGAGTTGTTCTGGGAATGCTCAGCGTGTGGACAATTTACAGGCAAATGTGGAAGCCGTTTCTGTTAGGGTGGATAGACTGGATCAGCAAGCGGAGGCTTTTATTAGACTCCAAAACTATCCAATTTAAAATAGAACTCTTGGATAACTGTTCTCGAATGGCGAATCTCCACCTGGTTAATTTTCCTCGATCTACAATGATCACTGCTAGAGATATGGTTAAACAATATTTCTTAGAAGTGTTGGGGGTATCTGCTGAGTCACATCCTCCTTTAGTGAAAGCTTATTACTTACCACAGGGCGGTAAGGAACCTGTTGCGGCAGAGATTCAGGGTTCTCAGATGGCAGATATATTGAATGTTTCTCAAATGTTGGAAAGATCTGATGTTGAAGATGTGGTACCTGCAACTTGTTTAATAACTTGGTCCGGTTATCAGATAAAGATTGGTTGTTACGAATGTTTTTTCAGAAACGTATGTTTTTTTCTTTTCCCTCGCAACTTATTTCCTGTATTAATGCACGTGGAGATCCTGGGAATGATGGATCTCTTTCTGCGTCATAAAATTAAACAGGCTGTTTGACTCAATGTATTTCTTTTTCTTGGATTTCTTATTTTTTTAGTAGAGTTTGTTTCCTTTAGGTCCATATTGGTTTCTTATATGGTGGGCTAGTGGATGGGGAGTCCTTTGTATATTTCCTCTATTGTTTGTTATCTAATTTGTTAATTTTCTGGGACAAACCACATTTCTTGACAAGTGTATGTTATTGGCTTGCTATCATGTGAAAATGCATAAAGATAAAATTTAAAAAAAAAAAAGCTTAAGGGCAAAAACTGCAGCCATAGATTTAGGGTGTAGAAATCTAAAGGAGATGTATGTGATAAGGGAGGAGAGTTTAATATGAACAGAACAGAAACAGAGACCACAGGATGAGAGTGCCTGATGATCTTTAAGTAGCCAAACAGCATGATAAAGTGCTAACTAGAGCAGAGGGCTGCTGAGCTGTATAGCGAGCGGCATAGCCAGCAGAAGTCAATGAAAAAATGCCACTTTATTGCTCAGACCTCACTTAGAATACTGTGTGGAGTTTTGGAGGCTGTATCTCAGAAGAGGATAGAGATAGGCTTGGATCAAAGGACAGTAACCATAATAGTCAAAACACATATGATATGATATACCTTTCAGGAATTGACCCAATTTAGTTAGAAAAGACCTACATGCATTATCTGACTTTTATCTATCCTTCCAATATAAATAGATTATGTATATAGTTAACCCTGTTTTCCAAGTTTATACTCCTGTTCGATGTAAACCTGACAGCTTGTTGTTATGGTCGTTAAGTTATAATGTAAACCGCACTGATGCTAAATAGCGCGGTATATAAGAAATTGTAATAAATAAATAAATAAATAAATACTTGAGGACCTTAATATGTATACCCTTGAAAAGAGAAGTGATAGGGGGAATAGGATGTTAAATACTCAAAGGTATTACTGCACAAGTAACCAACATTTTTCCAAAAAACAAGGAAGCTGTAAAACTGAGTCATGATATGCAGCTGTAAGGAGGTAGACTCAGGAACATCAGAAAGCATTTTATCAAGAAAAGAATGGTGGACCCCTGGATTGTCCACTCAGAGTTGATGGTAGAGGCAAAAACTACTAAAATTCAACAAGTTAAAAAGTGTACACTTGCAGTGTGTCACAATGATGCATTTCCCCCCAACAGTAGAATCAGGTATGTGGGGGGAGGGGGGGTTGATATGCATTGTCAGGGGGTGCGTGCTCACATGTATGTGTGTGTGTGGGGGAGGGGTGGGGGGTGTCGGAGCAGTGTGTGTCAAGGGCATAGCATCTTTAGTGTATGGTAGTGTACAGGCACAATAAATTTGATAAGAGTGCTGTACACCATCAATCAGGGATCTGATCCAGCATACCCCCTTCTGGCCCTACCAAACTTGCCCTATCACAACATTTTATTTATTTAAAACATTTATAATCCACACACTAGCATGACAGAGTACAATAAACACTCATAATATATCAATAAAACACTAAAAACAATAAAACAAATTCAGAAAATAAAAACAATAAAATGTAAAATAAAACCTACCTATTAAATCCAATTAAATATCTGTCAAAAGATATTTTAAAACAATACAGGATATGGAGTATAATCAAAGGGACTTAACCATACAGGAAAGGAAATGTTGTTTGAAAAGATGCACTTTTAATTTCCACCGAAAAAGCACCAGCTCAGGAATTGTTTGTAATTCTTCAGACAATGAATTCCACAAAACCAGAGAACTCATGGAAAGCATCCTGTTTCACAAAGTCTGAAAGTGAATCTTTTTGAATAATGGGACATCAAGCAAATTAACATCTTGAGATCACAACGATCTTCATGGACAGTATATTCACAAGAGACTTGAAAGACTAACTGGGGCCTGGTGATGAATGCATTTAAACATAATAATAATCACTTTATACAGTATTTGATATTTTATCAGTAACCGATGTAAATTGAAAAGTTGCTGTGTAATGTCTACTGATTGACTACAACCTGTTACAAGATGTGCTGCAAAATTTTGAACCGATTGTAATGGGCAAAGTGACACTGCAGAAAGTCCTAATAGAATACAATTACAATAGTCAAATGACGAAAGTACCAAAGTTTGAATCACCTTATGAAAATGATCAGGTGCCAAAAAAGGCTTCAAATGTTTTAACAAATGTAACTTATAATAAGCTGTTTTTACTAATTTCTGAATGTGGGCTTGAAAGTTCGATAACTTTAGACAGACATGACTGAGATGAAATTGGGCGATAATTAGCCAGATCAGATTATCTCCTGTTGAATTGTTTTTAACAATGGGAAAACAGATGCTCTTTTCAAATCAACTGGTACTACCTCTTGTGAAAAGGAAGGAAGGAACTCTACTCTGCAGAAAAGTTAAGGTGCTGAGCAGGTGGTAGAAGGGGGCAAATGCTAGGAATAGGGCTGAAAGACATGTCTGAGGTTGGGAGTGAGAGAATGGGGCTGGAGCTAGAAGAATGGTGCAGGTATTGAGGAGTGGAGATGGACGAAGAGGGCTGGGTCTGGGTAGAAGGGGGCTGGGGCTAATGTAAAAAACTGAAGATAGATGAAAGGGGAGAAAGAAACAAGGGGGTAGGGGCTAAATCAGAGGCTGGAGGCTGACAAGGAGGCAAGTGGAAGAAGGGGCTGGGGCTTGGAGATGGGTCTCATTTTTGGGCCGGGAGGAAGGGAATGAGAAGGAAGATAAGTGACATATACCATGGGTGGGGAGAAGCAAGGGAATATGCAGGGGAAAGTGAAGCTAGATGGGTAGAGGGATGGTTGCTGGGTTTCAGGAGGAACAAAGAAAGGCTAAATGAATATTGGAGAAGGAGGTAGGTGGACAGATGCTGTGTAAGGGGAGAAGGAAGTATGAGAGAAGAGGAAGGGGACTGGATGCTAGGGATCAATGAAAGACAGGGGCAGTGGATACTGGACATAGGGCAAAGAGGCAGATGGTTATGAAGAGGGTGAGAGACAAAGAACAGGACAGGTTTTTGAAAGAGGTAAGAGAGGAGATGACAGGGGGAATGGGAACTTGGATAGCAGTAAAACATAAGAAGGAACGGAGGTGGAGAGCTGATAAGGTACAGGGAAGGAACTGGTGTTGAGATGATGAGAGGCAGAGATAGATGAGGTCAGGGAGTCAATGAGTACAGAAGGTAGAAATGGGGGCTAGAAAGTGGATGAAAGACAGGATGGGGGAATAGGAAGCTTGAGAATGAATAATCGAACGGGAGGAGTAGGGAGATACGTTTAGGAAGTGGAAAGCTAGTGAGTAGGTGAAAGGTGGAAAGAGGGAGACTGAGGAGTGAAGGATGAGAGGAGGAATGAAATCTAGCTATGGGTAGATGAGAGACATAGAGAAAAAATGAAACAAAATAATCAATTTTCAGAGATAAATGTAAGGAAAGAAGGGGAGAAGACAGGGACAGTGAAGAAACAGAAAATGGAAATCAGATCCTGGAAAAGGACTTAGGAGAAAATAAACAAAAAGTCATAAAGACAGACCACAACAAACCCAACAGGAAAAACAAAATGGTCAGACAACAGAGGTGCAAAACATTATTTTCCATTTTAGACAATGAAATATGCCAGCTTTGAAAATGTGGATTTCTTGTATTGTGTTCTCTGCAGGAATAAATACATTTATCTTTCTCTCTACAGTGTTCTGCTGCTTACAGTCTGGTTTCTTGGGTTCTCCATTTCACTTTTTGTCTGTTGCTATTTGTTTCTAATCCGCTGTCTTGTTTTTGTTTTGTTTTTTAACTAGGTTGATCTGTGTTTTCCATGTGTAACCACAGTGAGAGATTCTATTAGCAGGTAGGTTCTGTGTGGGAATCTGTAATAGTTCTGCTTGTTCTCTTTTCCCAGCTGCAGCTTATTGGTATTCTAGAATATTTGCAGTGTTGACTTTTCATAGTTGCAGGGCCGGATTTACCCATACGCCATGTACGCCATGGCGTAGGGCCCACAGCTGGCAGGGGCCCACAAAAAAAGAACCAGGTATTTTTTTTTAAACACACACAATTAAAAAAAAAAACCTGGTGGCTGCCGCCGCGGGGCCCCCTCTGCTGCCGCGGGGGCCCCGTCTACAAGCTGAAGCCGTCGGGTCGGGTCTCTCCCTCCCTCGCTGCAGGCTGCGAGAGACGCGAAGATAGAGCGTCTCCTCGCGTCTGTGTTAAGCCCGCAGGGGCTGATGGGATTTCCCATCAGCCCCTGCGGGCTTAACACAGACGCGAGGAGACGCTCTCCCTTCGCGTCTCCTGCAGCCTGCAGCGAGGGAGGGAGGGAGAGAGACCCGACCCGACCCGACCCGACCCGACGGCGTCAGCGTGTAGACGGGGCCCCCGCGGCAGCAGAGGGGGCCCCGCGGCGGCAGCCCCCAGGGTTTTTTTTTTAAAATTAATTTTACTTTGGGGGGGGGTAGGACTGGTAATGGGCTATTGGGGGGGCTGGGGCTGGTAATGGGCTATGGGGGGGGGGTAGGACTGGTAATGGGCTATTGGGGGGCTGGGGCTGGAAATGGGCTGGGCTGGGCTGGGGGGGGGGTTAAGGCTAGTGGAGGGCTGATGGGGTTAGGACTGGTAATGGACTGTGGGCTGTTGGGGGGGCTTAGAACTGGCAATGGGCTTTGGGGGGGGTTAAGACTGGTAATGGGCTGTGGGCTGATGGGGGCTGTCTGGTAATGGGCTATGGGGGGGGGGGCTAGGACTGGAAATGGGCTGGGGGGTTAAGACTGGAGGTGGGCGGTTGGGGTTAGGACTGGTAATGGGCTGTGGGGGGGGTTAGAACTGGTAAGGGGCTTTGGGGGGGTTAAGACTGGTAATGGACTGTGGGCTGATGGGGGTTGTCTGGTAATGGGCTATGGGGGGCTAGGACTGGAAATGGGCTCGGGGGTTAAAACTGGAGGTGGGATGATGGGGTTAGGACTGGTAATGGGCTGTGGGCTGATGGGGGGGGGGGTAGGACTGGCAATGGGCTATGGGGGGCTGACTGGAAATGGGTTGATGGGGTTAGGACTGGAAGTGGGCTGATGGGGGGTTAGGACTGGTAATGGGTTATAGGGGGGTCTTAAACTGAAAATGGGGTGATGGGGGGTTAAGGACTGTAAGTGGGGTGATGGGGGGGCTAGGACTGGTATTGGGTTGGGGGGTTGCTAGGACTGGAAATGGGCTGATGGATGGCTAGGACTGGAAATGGGCTGATGCAGGACTAAGGGAATGGATGCTGGGTGAGGCTGGAACTAGAAGGGAGCTGATGTTGGGGGAGGATTAGAATGGGATGGGGCTGGAAGAGTAAAATGGAGAAGGGAAAAATATTTTGTGTGGGAGGGATAAAAAATCTACAATTGGCCGGGTATTGGGAGAGTAAGTGGGGATTGAGGATGGAGGGGTAAAATTTGAGTGGATGAAATAGGAATGAGGAAAGAGCAAAAGGAGAAAGATTAGTATGTTAAAGCAGATGTAGAGAGAGAATGGAAAAAAATCTAGAAGAGAGAAGAAAGGACAAATGGACAGCAGACGATGGAGAGTTAGCAGAAGACACGAAGAAACCAGAAGAAAGTGGCTGGAGCAATTGCAGCTGAAAAAAATGCACAAAAGGTAGAAAAATATCTCTTTATTTTGAATTTATTAATTGGAATATGTCAGCTCTGGTAAATGTGCATCATTAACATCTGCGCTTTGTTTAGTACAAGAGCAAATTAATGTATAGTTTTATTTCTACAGTGTTGTACATTCCAAGTTTGGCTTTTTGGATTCCCAGTTTAATTATTGTCTTCCTATTTCTAAATTGTGATTACTTGTTTGGTGATGGTCTATGTTCTGCATGTGTAACTGAGCTGAGGTGTTCTGTTTATATAATTCCTATTTGACATTGCCACTTGTTCTCTTTCCCCAGTAGGTCATGTATTGTTGTTCTCTGAAATGTATTGGTTTAATATTTGCAGTGTTGCCTTTTGATTGGTAGAGTATGGTGCTTTGTGAGTCCTGGTAGTGCTGTTAGGATACGGCGGGTTTACTATGGGCAGTGTTTGTAGTAGTTCCTAATGTGTCTGGCAGTTGGCACTGGATTATAGTAATGTAGAAATCTTTTAGTCTTTCTTTATCCATACACTCATTAAGAGGCACGTTTACTAAAAGTTAGTATATGGTAACATTATGCAAATATTTATGCAAATGAGGCCCCTTATGCAAATGAGGTCCGCACCCCCCTTGGGCCGCCCCTGCTGGGGGCCCACAATTTTTGTTGGCGTAGGGCCTCACTCAAGGTAAATCCGGCCCTGCATAGTTGCATTGCTGTTTTAGGGCTTTTGCAATACTGCTAATATTCCAGCATTGCCTTTTCATATAGGGATTTTGCTGTTTGAGTTCTGCGACTTAATGCAATTTTGGTAGGCAGGTTTGCTAATATATAGCTGACTTTTGAGGGACCACAAAGTGCCTGCTAACGAAGAAAGCCAGTGACACTGTTACAGAAGTGACAACCGAATCAGGATATTTTTCTATTGTAGGTCATAAGGGGAAGCAACCTTGCTCATTCTCGCCAGCCATTTAGTGAGATTACTTTTAACTTATAAATTTGTGTGCAAAGATTTTAAGCCAGAGAGAGGTTGGATATAATTCTGTTAGAGCTAGAAGAGGGATGGCAAACTCTGGTCCGGAGTTCCACAATCCAGCCTGGTTTTCAGAATAACCCTAATGAATATACATAAACAAGAAAATCCACTCAGAGTATTAATTGCAGAACACAAAAACTCTCAGGCTAAAACAATAGAAATAGTACCAACTAAGCTAACCTACTTCAGTAGCTCAAGAGTCACAATTACTAGACCGCCTAAAAAAAATATTCATGAGATATATTTGCATACAATGGGAGGCAGTGCATGCAAATATATCTCATGAATATTCATTAGGGACTTCCTGAAAACCAGGCTGGATTGTGGTACTCCAGGACTGAAGTTCACCATCCCTGGGCTAGAGCATCACAGAATTCTTGTTTTTAAGCCACATGGCAGCAACAAATTTACTGCTGCACCACAAACGTAATCAGTTACCCTACACCCCTGGCATGCATATATGTGTATGTGTGTGTGCACCTGTATGAGGGGGAATGTGCATGCATGTGTGTGTGTCGTGAGTAGTGTTGGGGGCTGCATGCATGTGTGTGTGTGTGTGTGTGTGTTTGTATGTCTCTCTCTCTCTTAACCCCACAAGATCAGCTTGAACTTCCCCCACCATGAGACTCAACTATGCACACAGCCGATTGAGTTGGCAGAAGTGTGAAATGCCGCATTTCAGGAATTGCATCCAATTAGGCGGCTAGCATAAATATATGTATGGACAGAGAACATTTGCCGAGCCACCTGAACCTGCAAGAATAGGCACTCCGCCTAAGCAAATGCACCTAAAAAGGCATGGGATAAACACAAAAGATCCCTTAAAGGCAAGAGGGCGAAACAGATCACTGAGGGAAGCTGCAAGAAGTGGCAATCGAGAAAAGAGCAGCACTGACATGGCTGTACTTTGCTTTCAAGACGTCATGGGTTGGGGGGGGGGGGTCTGCCTAGAGCAATAATTACAACCTTAAACACCTTACCAGGCATACTGGATGAGCCAATATGTTACTATGCAAACTGGACTCATGCAGGAATTACTTTCATTGTGGCCCCCTCCTCATTCACGTTTCTTCTCACTTTGCAAGCTTGAAGGAAACACTTTTTGCCTCGTCTCAAGGCAACATTTTCCATTGCTTTGTTCATTTTTATTGCCAGCAGTATAATATTACTAGCCAGTATGAGTAAGACTGACAGGGTAGAGCTCTTCTGCAATATTTGCGTGTTCTCCTTTCATAACATTAAATTCCTGAAGGACTTAGAAGAATACACATATAATTTAAAAACTGAATCTTATTGATTTTTTTGTTTTTGTTTTAGATGCTGAATTCCACCGAGACCATAACCAGACATCCAGAATTTTAAATTGCTCCACAACTGTATTGCTACATTATGTAGAAAAGGTTGGCAGAAATCATGCTGCCCATTTATTTACTCTGTTTTTCTGATAGAGAATTAGAAAAACCTTGTAGATACTTTTAAGTCAGCAGCAGAAAGTCCTGGCCTCACAACCACATGTTTTGAATGTGTTTAGGATGCCGATCTTGAAGAGAAGAAACAGCTCAAGTTTATTGGATTGTCTGTATCACTGGCCTATATTCCTTCATGTTTTGATAAGTTTGGTTTCCGCCTCTGATTTTGGGCTGGGCTTCTGACTAGGAAATGTTTAGGTTTTCCTCATTATGCAATAGTGCTGTAATTATCTTTTTGTTGTTTCATCCTAGTCACTATGTTTTCCAACAGGTTGTGAATTGTTGCACTTGTATTTTGTAAAAATGCATAAATATAAAATAAAGAAAAGAAGAAGAAAAAAAGGAAATGTGGCAAGTAATTCAGGGTCATGGTGGGGGGGGATTAGTGAGATGGGCACAGAAATGATTTACCTACATTCCCTAGTACCCTTGCACCAGTCCTGCAGAGAAGCAACTGTTGCCATAAGAAAATGCCACTTTTCTAAACAACAACAAAAAAAACAGAACAGGAAGGTTTTTCCATTTTTTCTTCTCATGCCATATGCCCTGGCTTCTTACAGCTAGAACTGCCATTTTTGTCATTAGAGGAACAAAGACAGGATACCTACATAAATTAGAGGAGTGGAGGAGTAGCCTAGTGGTTGGGTCAAGGTACTTCAGGCCAGAAGGTCAGGGGTTCAAATCCCACTAGAGGACAGCAACCTTGGGCCAGAAGGACTGGGGTTTCTAGTCCCACAGGTGCTCCTTGTGGTCTTGGGCAAGCCACTTAACCCTCCATAGCCCATGTTCTCTGTGTGCTGTGCTTTCCTGTCTAATCAATGTGTTTATACCTCAAAAATTTCCTGTCATGATTTGACAATTTCCAATCTGTAATCAAAAACCACTGCTGATTGCTGGAAGTAGTGGTATACAAATGTATACTAAATAAATATGCAGGAAGGTACCTGTTTTTCTAAAGACACATAGGTGCCCATGTGTTTTTATAAAAGGCTAGCATAAATCCTGAAGAAATAGTGCCTAGATTGAAGACATGGACACTGTGGGGGTTATTTTAGAAATTCTATTGATGCTTTGGGCGTTTATAAAAGGGCACAAAGATGTCCAAAGCACAGAGATGTCTCCAGAGCCATTTTAGAAGCCGGGTCTGTGGACATCCCCAGTGCAAGGACGTTCAAGTTGGAACGGGGCATGGTGGAGGTGTGGCTTGGGGGTTCCCATGAACATGGACGTCCTTGCCTGATTTCAGAAACATTCTGGATGTCCCGAGCCACATCAAAGGTCATACCTGCTCAAGGCACAAATAGACTTCTGAAAAATGTTTGTTTTGTCAGGCAAGCATGTGGAGGGCATGAAGAAGGAGGTGCGCTTGTATCCACTTTCTTTTATAATTTGTCAACGAACACTGACAGGGAATGGGGGCTCATGCTTTCATTTTGCCATGCCGCTGCATGTCCCTGTTTGCAACCTGGCTTCAAATGGACGTCCCCGCCCCACGGTTTCATAGCCTGGATGACTGTATGGACACCACACAGGCGTCCATGTCAGGGATATCTATGTAGCTAAATTCGGGCTGAAACGTAGACGTCTGAGGCATTTTTCTGAACACTCTGCCCTGGACATCCCAGATTGCACTTGCATGCCCTTTCTAAAATGCCACGTCATGCCTGTTCAAAAGCAGGCACCAATATTAGCAAGTATGTGCGTTATTTTGTAAAATACACATGGAAATTATGGCTCCAACTGTGCTCCATCCAAACCTTCCCTAGGCTCGTCTCCTTTACTAATACCGCTGTGACCTAATTTTATAAGGGGACATAGCATGACCTAATTTTATAAGAGTTGTTTTGTGTAAAAAAAAGATTTATAAAAATTATCCTCATAAGAACATAAGATTGTAAGATTTGCCTTACTGGGTCAGACCAATGGTCCATGAAGCCCAGCATCTTGTTTCCAGCAGTGGCCAAACCAGGTCACAATTACCTGGCAGCAGGGCTGTCCCAAACATCAGGGAACTAGGTGGTCGCCTAGGATGGCAGCTTCTGGAGGTTGGCGAAGATCAGGGCATTCAAAGCTCTACAATAAGGGGGGCCTAGTGCCTATTTTTTATTTATTTATTACAGTTTCTTATATACCGCGCTATTTAGCATCAGTGCGGTTTACATTATAACTTAACGACCATAACAACAAGCTGTCAGGTTTACATCGAACAGGAGTATAAACATGGAAAACAGGGTCAACTATATACATAATCTATTTACATTGGAAGGATAGATAAAAGTCAGATAATGCATGTAGGTCAATACCAATACCAATACCAACTCTGGGGCCGACCCTGTCTAGCAGAATCCCAAAAGGCAAACAGATTCCATGCTGCTTATCCCAGGAATAAATAGTGAATTTCCCCTCGCCGACTTTAATAATGGTTTATGGAAGTTTTTCTCTAGGAACCTGTCCAAACCTTTCTTAAAGAAGCTACACTAGCAGCTTTTACTGCATCCTCTGGCAACAAATTGCTTCTATATAACAAAATCACTGCCACAGACTCAGGGCCAGCTCAAGGGCCAGCTCAATCTCTGACCAGCCAACCTCCCCAAACACAACAGGAGTATATACAACCCCAGACATAAGCTAACTACATCCAATCTAAAGCAATAAAAGTAGTCACTACTGCACCTTGTGAATCCCATCAGAACCATCACATACATTCTCCACTCACCAAGCTCTCACCCCCATCAGTGAAAACCATCGAGGAAACAATTGCCATCATCAATACCACGACAGCACCGAATGACCCATGCCCAGCGCACTGGATCAAAACAATGCGCTCAGAACTAAGCCCAATCATAGCTGATATCGCAAAGCAATATTTTACCACTGGAATCTTCCCGGGCGCCCTTAAGGAAACATTCATAAGACCTTTACTGAAAAATAACCAGCTCGATCCGAAGAAGGAGGACTCCTACCGACCAATTTCCAGTATCCCTTTCCTAGCTAAAATACTCGAGAAAACAACTCAAAGACAGATTCAACAGCACATTGACACAACATCCCCTTTAGACCCATGTCAACATGGATTCAGAGAGGTGCACGGCGTAGAAACCCTATTGACCTCACTGACAAACACACTCACCAATGGGATAGACAACATCAAGAAAGGCTTTGCTTTGATTTTCCTGGATATTTCAGCAGCGTTCGACTCAGTTGATCACGAGCTTCTCCTAATGAGACTCCATGCAAAGGGAATCCACGACCACGCATGGGACTGGTGTAAGTCTTACCTTCAAGGAAGATGGCAGCAAGTTCAAATCGGCAACAATACATCAGAACCCTTCCAGCAAAGACAGGGAGTACCACAAGGGTCGTCATTATCTGCACTACTTTTCAACATATATATGCAGCCAATTTGCGGCATAACCCGCTCCTTCGGCATTTCCTGCCTCATGTATGCGGATGACGTCTTACTATTCACACCTATAACGGTCACATGCCCAGATCTCACAATGTTGACTAAATGTTTCAACGCAATAACAGACTGGCTCTTTAGTCAGAATTTACGTATAAACTTCAAAAAGACAGAAGTGCTATTTATCACACGGAACAAAGACTTCTCCCCACCATCAACAATAAAAGTCAGAGACGCAGAACTTCCGGTCAGATCCAACATACGCTATCTAGGGGTAATATTAGACCAACATCTGGACTTCAAAGATCACATCAAGCGCACAGTAAGGTCTATTTACTTCAAAATCAAAACCCTCCGCCACCTGAGACCCATGATGGAAATTGACGACTTCCGAAATATTTTACAGGCCCTAGTGACACTGCATTTTCACTATGCTAATATAATACTACATGGCCTCCCAAAAAATACTCTAAACCCGCTACAATTAGCCATGAACGCAGCAGCTCGTGTCCTTTGCGGAGTATCCAGAAAAGACCACATCTCACCTATATTAAAAGAGCTTCACTGGCTCCCAATAAGCTGCAGAATCACATATAAGGCCCTCCTCATCACCTTTAAAGCAATCAACAAAATATCACCCTCCTCAATTGCTGATCTGCTCGTCCACACCCCCAACAACAGATCCAGAAGAGCAATCTTGGAAAATACTCTAGTTATACCAAGTGGATCTATGAAACTTAATCAATCAACCATCAATAGGGCATTTACAAGCTATGCCCCAAGGTGTTGGAACAAACTCCCTTATAACATAAGAGCAATCAGGGACCTCACTCAATTTAGAAAGACCATCAAGCATCACTTGTTCCTCATGCACTTTACACAGCTCAATGATTCCCCCTCTACCCACACACTCACTCAGCTCGACGATTCCCCCTCCACCAACGCACTCACTCAATCATGTCAACCGTTAACATATGCATACTAAAACTGCATTCTTAAGGAACTGTAATATCATATGGTGTATATTAACTCTTCATGACCAAGAGAGTGCAAATACGCAATATTCAAACTCCCACTGTAAAACCATTATGAGTTCAACCTGTTAATCCCTTGTAACATAATTTCATATGTATATAGTTTCCCCAGTTAATCCATGTTAAAACCCTGTTTTATGTAAACGTAGGACAGAATCTGTATGTCCAAGTGTTTTATTGTTCGATGTAAACCGCACTGATGAGAAATAGCGCGGTATATAAGAAATGTTAAATAAATAAATAAAATAAATAAATAAAGGGTTTTTGCTGCCCTTGGAAAGTCCACCATGCCTCCTCCTCCTTGCTGCGCCATGTCAACCCCCCCCCCCCCCCAAATCTCACCTGAGGGATGGGGGCAGCACAGCAACCCTTCCATTCTTTGTTTCAGTGCTTCAGCTGGCCTTAAAGCACTCATGGCCAGCACCTCCTGATGCAACTTCCTGTTGGAGGGGGCAGTAGTGGCAGGATATGATTGTGTGCACTCCCGTGGGCACTTTAAGACCCGTTGAGGCTCTGAAATGGTGGCAGAGAGCCACCACTTTAAAAAATTGTGGAGGGACCAGGGGATTGTCAAGTCGTCTGCTGGGGTCTGCCACCCTTGTCATCCACCTAGTTTGTCTGGTGGGCGGGCCAGCCCTGCACAGACTACAGCAAGATTTATGCAACATTGAGGGTAGTTATGTCCCAGAAAGGCATAAACCTTTGAGGAAATATGTTTATGTATTTATTCAATCGCAATGCAAAATCAATATAATTAATTACACAACTAACATAAAACAAATATTATATTGAATGGGAGAATAATGACATTTGTATCCATGTATGGGATATTAACTGTTTGGGAGTTAGTCTGTTGCAGGAATGATGGTGTTAATGGAGCATATATGGTAACTCTTCTGCGTGCTCTGCAATTTTATTTCCTAAGAGCATCAGAAAAGCCATGCTGGGTCAGACCGAGTACACTGAGCCCAGCATCCTGTCTCCAACAGCAACTGGCCTAGGTCATAAGAACTTGCAGGACCCCAAAAGTAGATCTATTTTTCATAGATCATTTCCAGAGATGAGCAATGGCTCTCCGAAGTCTATCTGGCTAATAATTCTACCCGTTCCACTGCATTTGCAGTTTTATAAACTATCATATTCCCTTTCAGTTTTCTTTCCTCCAAGCTGAAAAGCCTCAACCTGTTTTGCCTCTCTTCATAACGTAGGTATTCTGTCCCCTTTATCATTTCTGTCACCCTTTCCTAGTTGCACTATATCCTTTTTGAGATGGGTCGAATGCAGTAGTCAAGATGCAAATGCACCAGGGACTCATATAGAGGCATAAGGGATAGTCTCAGTTTTGTTTTTCATCCCTTTTCAGATCATCCCTAGCATATTATTTGCTTTCTTACTAGTTGCCTAATTCAACCCACGTATATCTCCCACATAAATATCCAAACCACAAGGGAAACACACACAAACATTCAATTTTTGTCGGAACGTTCACCATGAAGAATTAACTTCCTCTCGAGGTGTAATGTTCATTTTTATCTTTTTTATCAGGACCCCAGCCCAACTAAGGTCTTGAGAGATAAAACCCTCAACACCAACTGCAATATATATCCTCAAAACCAAGAGGTCACTTAGCTGAAGCGCTGCATCATTGTCCAATCTGTCATCTTCTTCAAAGCAGCACAACTGAATTCCAAAAGCACGTTCAACTGCAGCTTCAGCTCCCGTTCATGAAAATGGCAGCGTCATCGAGATCAATCAATCTCGGTCCTGTAACCCAATGTTGTGTTTCAGGCCAATGGTGTTCATGGCCCTTTCTCAAACCATTGTCGCATGCCTTACTAGTTGCGGCACATAAAGATGAAAATGTCAACATGTAATGATCCCAAGGTCCTTTTCTTGGGTGGTGACTTCTAACACAGAACCCAGCATGTTGATCCTGTATTTGGTGTTATTTTTCTCTATGTGCATCACTTTTCACTTGTCACATTAAATGTCATCTTCCATTTACCCGACCAGTTTCCTAGCCTCACAAGATCCTTATTTATGTTTGATATGATTCCATCCTGTTGTCTGTCCCGTGCCTTTTTGAAATCCGTTACTGTTTTTGCTCCCACCACCTCCTTCGGGAGGGCATTCCAGGCATCCACCACCTTTCTGTAAAAAGTACTTCTTGATGTTGCTTTTAAATTTACTTCCTTGCAACTTCATTTCATGTCCCCTAGTTCTAAGGGTTACTTGTCTTTGAAAAAGGTTTGCTGTTCATTAACACCCTTTAAGTATTTAAACATCTGCATCATCTCTCCCCTGTCTCGTCTCTAGGTTATATATATTTAGGTTTTCAAGTCTTTTCATATCTATGTCTTCTGGAGCTGGCCCCATATCATCTTAGCTGTCTTTCTCTGAACCATTTCAAGTCTTTCTATCTCCTTGGTAAGGTATGGTCTCCAAAACTGAACATAATACTCTAAGTGAGGACTCACCAATGACCTGTCAAAAGAAAAAAACACAAACACCCACCGGGAAAAGACTGCAAGTACAAAGAGCAGGGTGATGGCACTCAAAGGTGGTCACTCAATAAAGGTGTGGTTTTATTTATTTATTTATTTAAAGTCTCTTCTATACCGCACTATTCAGCATCAGCGCGGTTTACATTGAACAAAGAATTTACACATTTCCGATGGTACTTTGTGTTTACATTTGAACAGGAAGAAATAACTTGGATAACAGGGGTAACTATTTACAAATTAAGACAGGTAACTATTTACAAATTAAGACAAATTAAGGTTTCTCATCTTGCTCTTTGTACTTACTCACCAATGACCTCCTTCTTGAAGACATTCACAGTATTGCTAGAAGGGGGAAGTACTGTATATTGGTAGATTTCAGTTTGCCAGATGCTGATTGGGATATTGTGGCTGTGGTGTCGTCAAGCATTAGAGAGATCCTGGATTCTCCACAGGGAGGACTGTTGCAGCAACTGTTTATGGAACCCATGTGGGAGGAACGATACAGGACTTGCTACTACAAATGGGGAAAGTGTTTCTGATTCATCTGTCATGCAGTGATCACTGGATGGCGAGCTTCAATATTAGGATACATGTAGAGGTGATTCGTTCAAAAGTGAGGGTTCTAGACTTCAGGAAAACTACAAAATGAGGAGTCATTAACTGGAGAGTAACATCTGGGAGGGGGGATACAACAGTGGACAAATCTCAAAGGCAGTACTTTAAGGGCAATGAAACTTTTGTTAGGAAAGTAAATAAGAGGAAAAGGAGGTTGCTATGATTTTCAAAAGTAGCCTTCATAAACTAACAGATTGCAGAAAGAGGAAGACAAAGAGCAATATCTGAAGCAGCTAAAGAAAGTTGGTAGAGCAGTCAGGAAAGTAAAAATTCTACTGTAAGAAAAAATACCCAATACAGTAAAAAAAAGAAGACAAGACTTTAAATTGCAAGTAGCAGGTGGCCATGATGACTACAAAATTTCTGATGCCTCATACTTTTCTGCCCCCCACCCCCACTTTTTTCTTCATCCAGGCCACGATCGCTATTTAAGCAGGTGCTGCCCCCTTGCAGCACAGTGCGGCCCTGCGTGAGTCTAAGCTGTGCCATACAGGAACTCTCCTGATAGTCTCATTGCATGCTTCAAACCCGAGGGCTGCTGAGGAAAAGAAGGAGTGCAGCAGCGATGGAGGCAGCTGGGGTTGGGAGAAGGGAGCTGGAGGCTGCTGGGCTGATGCTGGCATTTGGAAAAAGGAAGCTGGAAACTAATGGTAAGACTGTTGGGGTAGGGACTGTGGGATGTGGATGACTGGTTAGCTGGGCTGGGCTATGGACGGGGGGGGCTGATGGAATGGCTGGGACGGGGAGTGGCAGACTGGCTTTTAGGCTGATGAGGGGGGTTGGGGGGTTAAGACAAGGCTTGACAAATCCTGGGTGCCAAGTCACTATGGCAAATATAAATTGAACCCTGGCACCCGGGTTTCATTGCAGGGGTTGTAACCAGTATGTGCCCCACATTTACTGTTCAGGGAAGCCATTCATCACAGAAACCCCACATTACAGGCATTGGCAGATACCTGCGCTATCTCCCAGTGCATATAACATGGGTCCTGAAGCAGCCCCAGTCTCCAAAAGAAAAAGCAAGTGTGGTAAGCACCACTGAGAGTGGTACCAAACCCACCCCCTGATCTTAAGACAGACCATGACCGCTGCACTCTCCCACTCCATGACCCTCACACATCCAAAATATCTCCCGATCCAACCTCCTCCAACACATTCTTGCCCTACAGATGAGACTGCCACAACATAGCCGGCATTGAGAGCTAGTGCAGCGCCATAACAACACCACCCGACTGTGGCACTAACTGCCCATGGAGCATTGCAGGAGCAACTAGGTGGGTTAGGGGTGGAGAATGGGTGGGGTGAGTGCCTTGCATTTCATGCAACCCAACTCTTTTTAAAGAAGGGAAAGAAAAAAATGGAATTCTCAGGGAATACAGACCACATTGTGATGTAACTGGGGATTTTTTAAAGCTGCTGTGCCACTGGTTAATACTCTTAATCAGATGCATATTTCCAGTATAAAAGGGAGTTGGGCATCCTGAAATGTTCACACATCTCCTTCTATTTTGCTGTGCTAAAGGAGCAGATATAGTAAGAAAAAGCAAAGGAAGTCTGCAAATATGCCACTGCATTATAACGGGTAGTGACTCCTGGCAATCCTGTGGATAGTTGTCAAAGGCAGTGACAATAAAATAACAGAATTCCTTTATTAAGGCTTCAGGTTCATACAGATAGTAAGAGAAAGACCAGAAAGATCGGCAGTCCCCATAGCATCTCACACATATGACTTTGCTTCTTTGATGTTACCATAATTGTAACAAAATTGCTGTTTCAATTTTAGCATCTCTGAACTTGTTCATTCAGGGGGTAATTTTCTACATTTTACGTTTTACATGCCTAAAAGAACTTTTATACAGTTACCCCAAACATTATGGGACTGATTCTATAAGGCGAATAGCGTGGCTGTACGCTCCGGTAAGATGTGCAGCCCCGCTATACATATGGAGAGTCTACTGCCTCAGACTCTCCCTGCATGCACAAAGCCTCTGAGTGGGGACAGTTGGATGGGGCGGGAGAGCACGGGAAGGGGTGGGATGTGAGCAGAGCATGGGCGGACCAAGGCATCCGAGTGTACAGCGCCGATTCAGGTCACCCATGTATGCACTTACTTTATTTGCTAACTTTTACATCTCTTCCTGAGCAGGTGTAAATATCCCCATCTTCAATCAAGCCATGATTTCTGCTAGTATATCTCTAGTATTTTATAAAGTCAAATAGGTGCCTATGGGGCATGTTTACTAAAGTGTGATAGCTGGGAGCACGGGTTTTAGTGCGGGGGTAATGTATGTTTTGGCCGTGCGTTAGCTGGGAGCTTGTGGCCAAAAGGTGACCACACTAAAAATGCTGTGTTACCCAAGCAGGGCGTGAATAGGCAGAATTAAGGAAGAGAGTGGGTGGGGAAATGGCATGAGGCGGGGCAGCCATGCTCGTTGCATACAAGTGCCACAATGATGCCGTGGGAACAACTACTGCCTGCCTCTGATGAACATTAGGACATAAGAAGGGCAGAAGCAAGGCAAATACATAAGGAATAACAGGGCAAATAGATGATGTTAGCGGAATACCTAGGCACCTGCTAGGTCACCTGTTTGGAGGGGCTTCATGGTGCAGCTGCTATGGCACTGGAGTAAAACAGCCTGAGGCCACAAAACCAGTCCTGCAGGTCTGGAGTGACCCTGCTAGGAATGTGGGCAAACAACCATAGAAACATCAACAGCTCTCTTGACCGACTGCCATTAACATCTGCATATGCACTGGATAGATGTTAGAGAGCTGCTGGCGTTATGTGCTTTGCCAGTTTCAGAAGATGGGGCCTGTGCTCTATGATTCACCTAGTACTGGCCACATAGCCAGAGTTGGTGCCAGCAGATTTCAGTGAGGGGTGGGGCATGTAAACGAGGTGTTTCATATGCTGGTAATATGAGTGTGGCATCAAAATGTGGCATCCGGCCACTACCTCCCTGCATGGGATGGCATTTTGCAGTGTCATACTGCTGACATGGGTCATGTTCCTGTGGGCAGCTGGCCCCTCACCCTGACCATGGAAGGATGTGGCTGATGCCTACCAGCTCTGAGCAACTGCCTATTACTTCAAGCAATGAATATGGGATTCTTGCGTAGGAACTTATTGATCGGTGTTTTCTCCTTGGCCCTTTTACTCAGGGATTGAGACATTCCATGTAAGTGAGGAGCTCTTGTGGGCTTCTGAGGTTTTGCAGGCCTCTGCTTCCCTGACAGCTGAGGTTCTCAGTCTAGGTTTGGTTATTTCCATGGAGATATGTGGATTGCAGTGCAGTATACCCCCACAGCCCTTCCTTGTGGGGTGTGGAGGGTTAGCACTGGTGCTCTATATGCCTTTTGTCTCCCATTGTAGATGTCACACATGTTCTATATGGTGGGCCATGGGGGTGCTTCTTGATCTTATGAACCCCATGTGATACAGAGACAGGCTGACTGCCCAAAGCATACATGCTAATTGTGCATGCTCTCCAGAGCTACCGTCTCTAGCAGTCCCTTTCCTCCTAAATGGAGGACACACACCACAATGGCTATGGTGCTGTCCAAGCCATATAATAGGAGTGATTGAGAGGGGAAGCCCATCCCCCCCCCCCACACCAGAGGTCTTGTACTGTGTGCTCTGTAGCCTAGGTGAACAGGCACCCTGGGCTCCTCAGGGTGAAGGGGCTCCCATGATGGACACACGGACACCCTGCCTGATCCCATAAAAGGCCCTCCGCATTTTCAGATGCCATATTTGCACCCTATCTCCCACAATTAGGGGCACAGCACAGACTCACTGCACCTGTTTATTTTTCATGATTGGCATACTTTGCCCTCTTGTATTAGCCCCATTGTTCTGAGTTGTGCAGCCAGTTGTGCCAATTTCTGGTCATCCCTCTCTATTCTGCACTGGCCTGTTATCACTGTCCTATAGGTGGGGTTGGAGCTGATTTATTACTGTTTATAGTGTTTTTGTAAATTACTGCTGCCCTAATAATGCGTTTGTGGCCTTCAATTGCAAGGAGCACATTCACTGCTTGCATGCCGTAGGGCCATGTATTCAAAACTACCATGGTACAGATGTGCCAAATGTGCTGGTAACGCTCTGCTGCAGCCACGCTTACCTGCTGCTACCATGGTCATTAAGCCCTGCTGTGTTAATTTTGCGCATCAATAGTGTGTTAGCTCTGCGTTATCAGCAGCCCTTTAGTATATGTGCCCCTATGTGCCTTTTTAAAATGGTCCTTAAACATAAGCAACCTGTTATAAAATTATTCTCTTAAAGTGTATATATAAGACTAGACAAAGACTAATAGAAAGCAGTTCTCGCTCTAGGTGGCTCAGCTTGGAATGACAAATTCAAATACATCTATCTCTGCCAAATAATAAACCAGAATTTCTCAAAAGCAAAGTATACTTGAGAGTATCCTGAATGTTCCCTCCTGCAAAATGCACCTGGGATATATTTTCATGCCAGAGAGTCATTAGCGAGCCAAAGAGTAATCTATCGCAGGGTGCATGTACAAATATCGAAGCACTTTGGAAAAATGAAATAAATAAATAAAAATGCCTCTTGCATTGTATTCCACCACAAATTTTGCTTAGGAGATTAGGATTTACACCAAGTTCAAATAGTCCCGATAAGCAAATGATTACAAAAACAAACACAGCGAAAGCACAGAGATAAGCCAGCAAACCACAATCAGGGCTGAACAATGCAGCTATTCATCCCTGACCAATGGAGAACCTCAGCCACAATGACTGCAACGGAGTTAATAATGTACAACAATGTAATCAAACTGCGACAGGCGAGTGTACTTAGTGGAACAGAAGCAGACACAGTTCAGCACTTCCACTTGTAACTATATTAAATAATCATGCTGTGATACGTAGCCAAAAAAGTGTTAAAATTAGAATTAAGCAATGTGGGATTAGGTGGCAATAAACTAACTGCAAAGGAGATAAAGGGAGGGCCAAGTGTTGCATGAAGGGTACTCAGTCATTTAATACTCTAATCCTATTGTAGGGCTGCCACACAAAGGCTCCATTTCCAAAGGATATGATAAGCAATTTTTACATCATTTATTTTCACTACTCGAGTATTTTGATTTGTGCAACAATGTTGGAAAGATAAAGACATGGAGCAATAGCCACAAAAGCATTAACTGCAATTTGTATGCTAATTATTCGTATTGCGTCAATTTATATGGACTACAGCCAATTATCAGTCTGATGTGGAAAAGAGAGAGAGCCCTACTTTTAGAAGGAATGTATGCCAGCAAGTAAAGTTTTCCAGTGCTCAGGAAACTAATCTGCCGGCCTTATTCAACACGTCTTTTTCCCATGCTGAGCATTCGAGAAAAGCTTTGCTGAATCTTCTCATGCCCGTCCCTCAAAGTCCTGTTTCTTTCCACTAACAAGCACATTTCAAGGCTCGTGAGTTGGCCACTCATGATCCTGCACCAAAAGGTGTTCCATGACTTCTCTCTTGCTAAGATCATAAATGTCCGATCTGGTGGAGAATCCCTATTTTACCATGAATTCTTGACCTGTTGATGTGGGTACAGAGGTGGTTTAGGCCTTCCAAGTGGTCATGTTTCCTCTCCCAGGAAGGAAGCTGTTCAGTTGTGCTGGCATCTATGCTCATTCCATTGGCGAGATTGCCATGGCGCACCTGCTACATGTCTCTCATGGTTATTCACTGGTTTTAATATTAATTATTTCTGTTGTCATGAAGAGGTTTCTGCCTGGCTTCTGCCATGTTTTGCTACACTGTGATTGTACAGAATGTATCTAGTGTCCTCTACCTGCTGCCACTTCTCTGTTTTGCTGGACATAACTCCTTGGAGGTCTGGCAAGGATGCATAAATTAGCAAGATTTGTTAGTTAAAGGCAGCCAGTGAGAATTTGGCAACTGCCAATGGGCACTGGGCCAACATCTGCCATATGGGCAGTGTCCCTATGCCACACAAGCGTCCGCAGCACTGTGCTTTGGATCATAGCTGCATGTCATCCCCATTGAAAACAGTTTTGTTTGAATAGACCTGTGATGTATCTGTTTGTGTGTTTGCGGTTTTTGTTTTTCTGTGTGATTTGTCCTCAAGATGTTTTTTTTGTAATCCACTTTGAATTATGATTTTTTTCCACAGGATTGTCATTAAATAAATCTTGTTAAATATATAAAAATGAAATTTAAAAAAACTGAGTTTGCAAGCTGTTATTTCAAGCACTATCCTTACTTCTCACCATTTCTTTCAATGGATCTTGATGGAACATGTGCTACCTAAGGGTACTCCGAGGTATCCTAGGTTTGTAGAGTGATTCAGGTGAATGCTTTTCTGGATTTTGTTTAGTTCTTTGTTTGTATTCCAATGCAGAGGCATTAGCAGCTGACTTACATCTTATTAATTCTGATTGAAGTTGATTAATGATATAGCAACCAGTCAGCCTGGCTAATGATCTGGGTGAAGTCGTTGGCATAAATACAGCTGTGTATATTTGGATGGATTGGTTGGTCTTTCATGCAGGTATTAAAAAGAAGAAGTGGCACCAGTACACCTTCTTGTAGTAAGCCGTTTTTTGCAAGTACCAAAGGCTGCGTTTTCCTTCAGATCTGACACAAAGGAATGATTTCTGCTAAATATTTGGATCATATGGATCATAGATCTTCCAAAACATCACTTGATGATTGATGGTGTCCTATGCCACTGAGAGGTCAATGAGTGATGCCGGTAATTGGCATTTCTCAAAACCACCCTCAGAGTATTAGGTTAGAACCTGGCCTTAGATGACTTTACTGACTGAAAGTCAGGTTTCTCTAAAATAAGTGCGAGCCAATTCAAGGTGAGATCTCACTATGTCTCTATTTCTAGGATACATGATCTGTTCTCAAGCAGGAATTGAGCAGTTTCAGAAGACAATCTCTTGTTTCTGCATCAAATTTTTAAATCTGCTGTTGAACTATAATTTATTGAATACATTTCCACCGCTCACCGCTGGATATGCCTGATTTGAGCCACTGAATGAGTTCCGGGATAGAGCAGAGGTGGCAGTGGTTAGCAATGATATTCAATCTCTAACTGGTTATCCTAAACCAGTTACAGTTAAGCACCTTACAAGCTGGCCTAACTTGAACCCATTTAGCTAACCAGCCAGTGGCTGAATATCACCGCTGACCAGTTAACTCATTCGCTATCCAGCCAACTCTGATATTCAATACTGGTGGCCGGATATGACCCCAACACTGAATATCCAATTTTAATTTAAAGCGCTAACGGCCAGCTGCTTTAATAGAACTGGCCGCCACCCAATGAATATCCCCCCTCCCCCCTGATGTGCAGAACCACAGAACCTTATTTTCCAAACTATTCAAGCACTATTTTTACTTTTCTTTTGTTATACTCTTACTAAAGAACAAATGTAACATACATATATTACGGAAATGCTGAACTGCAAAATAAGCCTGCATTTTCTTTTCTTTTTTACCAATTTAAAGTATTTATTTAGTTCTATATGTTAATGCATGAACAAAGCCTCAGGAATGACTATAAATATACATTATATACATTATAAATATATATATAAATTATATATAATTATAAATATAAATATAAGTATACATTATATACATTATATACATTATAAATATAATATAATTATAATTATAAATATAATTATATACATTATAAATATAATTATATACATTATATACATTATAAATATAAATATACATTATATACATTATGTGTAACTTCGTTTAATGTGAACCGCGCTGATGCTGAATAGCGCGGTATATAAGAGACTATAAATAAATAAATAAATAAATTATATATTTTAAAGTTCTAATAAGTAAAGCTCAAGGCTTTTCTATTTTTCATCTTTTTGATGTACAAAGATAATTGTGGGTAATGAACTTTACATAAATAAATGAATAATCAAGCCTATATACCTAACAATATACCATCTTCAATTTGTCATACAAGTTGATCAATGGAATGAAATTAAATAAAGCCAAAGCTATCAGCATGACATTATCAGCCTGATTTCGTCCCGGTCTGAACCGGATTTACAGAGGGCATTGCGATTCTGATCCCACGGGCCCCACGGGATCAGAATCACAATCAGGCCTGTATGTGCAGGACAGGACTGCGATTCCGCCCAGCCTACATGTACAGGCCTTCCCAACTAACTCAGTCAGGGCTTTTAAATGGAGTCACAGCACCATGGCACTGCAATTCCATTTAAAAGTCGCGATCTTTATTCAGAAAGGACAGGGTAGGAAGAAGGGGAGGAGGAGTGGCACTATATGTAAAAACTACTATTAAAGCTTTGGAATTACAGAGCTTAAAAGGGAGAGAGGAGGCATTGTGGGTTAAACTAGAAAGAGGGAAAGAGAAATCTATTTGCATTGGTGTGATATACAGACCTCCCTCACAAGAGGAAGAGGTGGACAGAGAGTTAATTGAAGACATACGCAGCATTGCTAGGAAAGGGGAAGTGCTACTGCTAGGAGATTTCAATATGCCAGATGTTGATTGGCACATTCCTGCTGCAGTATCATCTAGAAGTAAGGAGATCCTGGATTCTCTACAGGGAGAACTATTCAGGCAATTGGTAACAGACCCCACACATGAAGGGGCCATACTGGACTTGGTGCTTACCAATGGTGAAAGTGTTTCTGATGTTGTAGTGGGAGATCATTTTGCATCCAGTGATCACCAGATGGTGTGGTTCAGTATTAGGACTAGGGCTGTTAGAATCCATTCCAAGGTGAAGATCTTAGACTTTAGGAAGACTAACTTTGCGAAGATGGGCCAATACCTCAGGGAGTCGTTAGTGGGATGGGAACAGCTGGGGGATGTAGAAAAACAGTGGGCAAAACTGAAAGGGGGTATTTTAAAGGCAACCAACCTTTTTGTTAAAATGGTAAATAAAGGCAAAAGGAACAGGAGACCGCTATGGTTTTCGAAGGAAGTAGCTGAAAAAGTGAAGAAAAAGAGGGAGGCCTTCATGAAATACAAGAGATCACAGAGAGAGGAAGACAGGCATCTGTATTTGGAAAAACTTAGAGAAGCTAGCAAAGTAGTCAAGAAGGCAAAGATTCAAAAGGAGGAGGAAATAGCCAATGCAATAAGACATTTTTCAGATATATCAGTGAGAAGAGGAAGGGCAAAAGTGGTATTGTCAGACTCAAGGGTGCAGGGGGGGAATATGTAAAAGCTGATAAGGATAAAGCGGAATTGCTTAACAAATATTTTTGTTCTGTGTTCACAGATGAAGAACCAGGAGCAGGACCTCAGAAAACACCCACAAATAAGAACAGAAGCGAGGGACATCTTGAACAATTTTCAGAAGACTGTGTTCGTGAGAAACTAGCTCAACTTAAAGTAGACAAAGCGATGGGACCGGATGGGATACACCCTAGAATACTGAGGGAACTTGGGGACGTTCTAGCAACTCCACTGACTGACCTTTTCAATGCCTCGTTGGAGTCGGGAGTGGTGCCAAAGGACTGGAGAGAGGCTCATGTGGTGCCTTTACACAAAAGCAGAAGTAAAGATGTGGTTGAAAACTACAGGCCGGTTAGTTTAACTTCGGTGGTGAGTAAATTATTGGAAACGCTGCTGAAAGAGAAAATAGTGAGGTTTCTGGAGTCCGGCGGATTACAGGATCCGAGGCAACATGGATTCACCAGAGGCAGGTCTTGTCAGACAAATCTGATTGATTTCTTTGACTGGGTGACCAGGGAGTTGGACCGAGGTAGAGCTCTAGATGTGGTGTATTTAGATTTCAGTAAAGCCTTTGACACTGTTCCTCACAGGCGACTTATAAACAAACTGAGCACTCTAGGGATGGACCCTAAAGTTACTGCTTGGGTTAGAAATTGGTTGGGTGGGAGGCGACAAAGAGTACAAGTAAATGGAGCTCACTCTGAGGAGAAGGATGTTACCAGTGGTGTGCCCCAGGGAACTGTCCTTGGTCCGATTCTTTTTAACATCTTTGTTAGTGATATAGCGGAAGGGCTGTCGGGTAAGGTTTGCCTCTTTGCGGATGATACCAAAATCTGCAATAGAGTAGACACCCAGGAAGGTGTAGATAACATTAGGAGGGATCTAGCTAAGCTTGAAGAATGGTCTAGAATTTGGCAGCTGGGATTTAATGTTAAAAAATGTAAGGTCATGCATTTGGGCTGCAGCAATCCAAGGGAGCAATACAGTATAGGAGGTGAAGTACTTTTGTCCACTAAAGAAGAGCGGGACCTAGGTGTGGTTGTGTCTGATGATCTTAAAGTAGCTAAACAGGTAGAAAAGGCGACGGCAAAAGCTAGAAGGATGCTTGGGTGCATACGGAGAGGAATGGCTAGCAGAAAAAAGGAGGTGATAATGCCTCTGTATAAGTCTTTGGTGCGACCTCATTTGGAGTATGGTGTGCAATTCTGGAGACCGCACCTTCAAAAGGATGTGAACAGGATGGAGTCGGTGCAGAGGGTTGCTACTAAAATGATTAATGGGCTTCATTATAAAGCATATGAGGACAGACTGAAGGATCTTAATATGTACACCTTAGAGGAAAGGCGGGATAGAGGTGATATGATTGAGATGTTTAAATACCTCCGTGGCATAAATGTTCAGGGAGAGAGCCTCTTTCAATTGAAAGCAAGTTCTGCTACGAGGGGACATGGGATGAGGGTGGAGGGAGATAGATTCAGGAGTGATATGCGGAAATATTTCTTTACGGAAAGAGTAGTGGATCCGTGGAATAGTCTCCCAGTGGAGGTGGTAGAGATGAGGACAGTAACTGAATTCAAAAAAGCATGGGACCAACACAGAGGATCTCTAAAGGTAAAAAGTGGACTGTTGTAGTTGTTATGGAAGGACAGACTAGATGGGCCTTGTGGTCTTTTTCTGTCATCATGTTTCTATGTTTCTATGATCCCCGGCTGCCCAGGGCCAGGGTTGGGTTGCGGGGAATACCCTCTGCCCCTTCCCGCCCCTTCCCAGCCCCAGGCCCACCGATCCTGCAGAACTGGGGAAGTTATTCCACCTCAGTGGTGAAATAACTTCCCTGTTCAAGTCGCTGGCCCTGGACATACAAGGCCGACATTAGAATTGGCCCTGTACATCCGGGGCTGGTGACTGCCCACTGCCCGCCCTAATGCCACCCCCAATCTTCCCCTTTCCCACCCTGATCTAACTTCCCAGTACAACCGGTGGGAAAGTTAGACGCCGGCGGGAAGGGGCACGAATCTGTTTAAGAAGTGGGTCCAGTTTCTTATGGTGACTTTTCTCTTACTTTATAACTTTGAATTCTGGTGAGGAGAGAGTAATATACAAAAGGTGAGCAAAAAGCCATGAATTGACCAAAATGTTACAAAAAAAAAAAAACAGTGATCTGGGCAGTATTAATAGGTTGGGTGTGGGAGGGAGGATAATTCAAGGAATGGCAAAAAGGCTGACAAAGTGGGCATCTGGAACATTAAAGGGTTAAATAACCTTGCAAAACAAAGAATGGTGGAAAAGGAATTGAAGTGTATGCATCAGTAGTATGTCTCCTGGAAACACTTAGGGGTATGTTTACTAAACCGTCTTAAAGTGCAGTCTGCGACGTTATCGCGCGATAAGATACCTTATCGCGTGATAATGTCGCATCTTGCGGCGCACAGGTACCTTATCGTGCGATAATGCGCGCCGTGGCGAAAACGAGCAATGACAGTGGGCAAAGGCTCCCGGAGGGCGGAGGAAGGCTCCCCAGGGGCGTAGAGAAGGGGTCAATGGGGGGAGAGTGGGAGGGGAGAGGCTCCCTGCACACTAACGCTGTGAAATCCGAGGCTCAAAACTAACGCCAGTGAAACCCTGGCGTTAGAGCTGATTTAAAGGGAAGAGAAACCATTTCTGTCAGCAATGTACAGCAAAATCAGGGAAACCTACAAAAAAGTGATAAGTGTGATACATGTGCACGGAACAAAAGGGCAAATAAGCAGTGAAAAGGACCAGCAGAAAATGGAAAAATAAAATAACCAAGCTGGGCAATAGTGATCTCAATGGGAAACATCAAAAAACACTCCCATGAAGGCACCAAAAAAAGGATATTAATTTTGGAAGGGTCTATGCTCCGTCCCCATACAAGGTGAATGAGCCCACAGTGAAATTGCACTGTGCAGGGTTTCCCTTACCATCAAACAGATTTCCTATGGCGTGCACATGTGCGGCAACAGCAGGGTGGGCATGTCAGAACGGCCAAATGGACAGATGCTTGGAAATGGGATACAGAGGGCTGCAGGTGGCACATGCTGTGGTGCAGCTTGGGCACAGTGCGGACTAGGCAGATGCCTAGGTGGCACCTAGGAATGCTGAAACCCTACAGCAGCCAGACTGCAACTGATGAGGGCCCAACATGTGTATGAGTGTGTTTATCACAGTGTCACAGGGGATAGTACCCAGCAGGTACCTCCAAGGGCACAGAACATTGGCAGGCAGTGTTGGGGGGGAAGCGTGGACGTCTATGCAGGCACCCCTACCCCAGAACCCACACCATAGGCAGCCGCCTACCCGCACACTGGATGGCCTGAGATGGCACACCACCAGCACCACCAGCAGAAGGGCATGTCAGCATGGTGGCAGAGGGGTACTGGTGGTGGGGAGGGCAGTGGCAGCTGCCCACAGCAGACCATGGCCTAGCCCTGTGTAGGTGGGTGCCATGCACTGCAACAGACAGGCCCTGTCTGATGTACAGTCATGGAATCCCCAGGGAATGCATCATTTTTGTGGCAACACGGTGGTGCAGTGCACACAGCCAGTGAGTTCAGGAGCAGAAGGTCATGGGTTCAAGTTCCAGCTGTGGTTCCTGCCAACCCAGTCCCCATATTTTACCCACTACTAAAACGTAGTATTACAGACAGAACTGTTAGTGCAGATAACGTAAACATGCCCAAAACGCCTACATTTTACCCTACAGAGCACAGACACCATAAACATGCGCATTACTTAGAGCAGAGTCTCCCAAAAGCAGTCCTGGAGGGCCAAACACCATTCAGGTTCCATGCTGTCTCCACTAAATATGGTTGTGCTGCATCTCTATGCACCGCCCCCATGGTATGCAGATGTGTCTCATGCATATTCAGTAGGGACAGCATGAAAACCCGAACAGTGTTTGGCCCACCAGGACCGGAGTTGGGAACCTCTGCCGTAAAGCAGCAGCCAACAGGGGCAGACACACCCGCACCCACAGGCTCCGTTAGCCAGTGCCTCCTGGAGAGGCAGGACATTGGGCCCTGCATGCATCTCCCAATACTAGCACTTGCATACCTTAGCAATGCCACCCTAAACCTGGGAATACGGTACACATCTATCAAAAGGTTGCCATGATTACTGGCAGATAGCAATTCCTAAGTTAATCACAATTTGCTGAGTGAGCTGCATCATAGCAACTTTTCTGATGTCTGTGGAATGTGCTTCAGGTCTGGTGTCTGACAGTGTTTACCACCCTGGGGAGTGTCTCCTACAGTATTGTGCACCATAGCCATGCCTGCACTGTGCCCAGGACTGGTGCAGGTGCCAGGGCTGCCAAACACCTCTATAGTTGCACAGTGATGGCATAGGTGTGGGGAGTGTGTGTCTGTCTATCCAGTGTGTGGTGGCTGCAAACACCCTCCACAGCCCACACTGCCAGCACTGTTGCCAGTATTGGCCTCCCAATGTGCATAATGAGGAACAAGGTACCATGGGTATAGCCCGGACAGGGTGGCCTGGCCAGGATGCATCTGCACAGGGCATAGGGCAATGGCTGGGACATTGTAGTGCCTGGCCACCACCTGCACAGACAGGGTAGCCACACCATGTTCTGCTGTGAGATCACTCTCACCCTGACTGAGCAGTGACCACGGCATGGCTAGGTTCCCCCATAGTGCTATGTAACATTTCTATCATGTGATATTTATGGGTTTCCTTTTGGGGCCTAGTCACTAACTTATCTGCTTGGTGTGTATGCTGGCATCCCAGTTCTGGGTGCACGCATTTACACCAGGAACATGGACTAGCTAGCAGACTGTCTGCAGCTGGTATGTGTCCAAGAGAATATCAGATAGTGGTGGGGTGCAGCTTAGCATATCCAGGCCTAATGTCTGTTTGCTATTGCTTTATGGATGTGTACAGAGCTGTATTGACTGCTCTGTAGGGTGTCTGTTCCCCAGCAGGACTGGGGTTGATAGTCCCCTCTACTGCCACCATTGCAGGGAGGTAGAATGTGGATCTGTTGGTGGGAGACCCTGTTTCCCACCCTCAGCCCCGGGGGGGGGGGGTTGGTGGTGGTACATAATACACCTATGGGTCCATAAGGGCTAAACCTTGACTGAGAAATACAGATGTATCCAAGATGTGCCTGCAGACACTACTTATCTCAGACATTAGCACTGCTGGGGTCCTGCAGCATGTCCTATTTCTGCTGTGGACCTGGTGATGGGCGCCCTACCTCACCCTCAGGGTGAGTACCGTACCTGCACAATGTGACGGTGTGTAGCTACTCTGTGCCAGTGCCACACACGGTCAGTTCCCCCTACCAGGCTGGGGTGCTGTGGGGTGCATACCCCATCTTGTGATCATCTGTAGACCGCTGATTTGCATGTGCAGTGCATCATGGGTATGGGTGGGTTAACCCTATCCTGGTGACCACAGCAGACTGTTTGTGTGGTGACGTGCAGTACTTCTGCAGCCAGCCAGGATTTTGCTAGCAGTTATGGAGCTGTAGCCCACTGGTTACTTCACTGCTTGTGGAGCCAGAGGTCATGGGTTCAAACCCACTGTGGGGTTATTTGATAGGGCTGTCTGAAGCATTGGCTATTTTTAATGTACATTAGTGCTGCCAGCATAACACCCTCGGGGTACTGTAACCATAAGGTGCCTCAGAGGGTGCCCTATAAGGCGCCTTATAGGGCACCCTATAAAGCGCCTTCTTAGGCACCTTATGGTTACAGTCCATATAAGGTGCCTTATAAGGTGTCCTATGGAGCGCCTTATAGGGTGCCCTATAGGGGACATTATAGGGTGCCTGGGCGGACAGTGCACTTTATTGTATGCCCTCTGGAGTGCCTTATAGGGCGGCTGATGCGGCACCTTATGTTACAGCACTTTGAGAGTGTGTTTGCTAGCAGCACTAATTAAAACAATATTAAATTGCCTCATAATGCAATATTACACATAACAGGTAGTGCCTCAGCCAGCCTTATTCATTGGGCACAGTGGGGGATTGAACCCATGACCCCTGCGCCATCAGTCAGTGTCTTAACCATTGTGCTACACTGCTGTTTCTCTTTACATGTCAGCGCACCTACTTAACATTTTCATGCGTTAAAATGCACAGTGCTGCCATCAAAAACAGTGCTATAACCTTGCCGTGCCTCATAGGGCACCCTATATGGCGCCCTATTGGCCACCCTTTAAGCAACATTGTAGGGTGCCGTGGCGGCCAGTGCACTTTAAAATGTGCCCTCTGGGGTACCTTATGGGGTGCCGTATGCTGCACCTTATGTTACAGCGCTTTGAGGGTGTGTTTGCTAGCAGCAGTAATTAAAATAAAATTAAAATGCCTCATAATGCAATATTACACATAACAGGTAGTGCCTCAGCCAGCATAATTCATTGGGCACAATGGGGGATTGAACCCATAACCCCTGCACCATCTGTCAGTGTCTTCACCATTGTACTGCAGCCCTGTTCCTCTGTTTGCACATCAGCGCGCCTGCTTATGCTTCCCGCGCGCGTTCCTCATGCGCTAATGTGCGCGGCGCACATTAGCACGCGATAATCCCGGTTTGCTAGGTTAAGACTGAAATGCCCACTCCTTATATGGCATCCTACACACTAGCGCCGGGCGCACATTAGGACGGTTTAGTAAACATACCCCTTACTGTACGAGACCAAGAGATGAGGGGCTTTATGGGGAATTTAAGCCTGACAAAGGGTCTTTGTCAATTTTACTTTGACCCGAAATGCAGTGTTGTGTCGCTGATGATCTTGCTCAAATGTTTCATCTCGTGCTCCAGATAAGTGCTCTTTACTATACAGTCAAATTGCTGTAGGATTTACTGCAAATGTGATTAAAATGGACTAGTTCTGTTGTAGAGGTTAAATCCTCACACAGACACCATCCAACAAAAAAAAGTGGGAGAGAATAAATTGGCGGTGAGATTAGAACAAGCATGGATGCAGGTGGGAAAACTGAAATATGTCCCCTGGGGAATGGGAGGGGGAAAAATTAAATGGAAAATCCCTTTACTAGGCATTTTTTGAGGGTATTGCGGGAGGTATTGGGGTAAAGGGTTATGAGGAGAGATACATGTTAGCCCCAATAAGATATAATTTGAGATTTATGTTAGGGAGAGATCAGGTTGGGTTAAGTGGTGGAAAGAGAATAGTTAGAAAGATTTGGACAGTTAATGGATGATGAGATAAAAATATCTTTTGATGTTCTGCGGGACAGGTATAATCTGCTAGAAAAGGATTTTATTTTTATTTAGCAAGTTCAGCATTTTATGAAACCATAGGCGTCGGAATGGGGTAATATTTGCATACTGATCAGGGCTTCTCATCTTGTTCTGCTTACAGGAATCCCATCTCCTGTGGTTAGAAGAGCAGCTGCTATCGCAGCAGACTCCTTCTGTCTCTGCCGTGGGCAAAACAGGAGGGGAAAGCTGTAATTGTTGCTTCAAAGCAGATTGTCTGCTCATGGGAGGGCTAGAGGCGGAAGTAGGGTGGAGTTAAGGCAGAGTTAGAATGGAGTTAAGGTGGAGTTAAGGTGGAGTTTGGGTGGAGCTTGAGGCCCCCCAAACAACAGGTCAACAGGTGTTCCGCTGCCCCTGTATGAAACATTGGAACATGGGCAGGGAAGAGAATGAGAAGGTGATAGGGTTGGAGGATTTATGGGTTCAATGAAGGTGGTTAAAAGGGGCTTCAAGTATTTAGGGGATGGAGAGTTTAGGAAAAGTAATCTTATGGTGAAATGGGGAGGAGACTTGGGGGTGAATTTTTCAAAGGTAATGAGCTAGAATATTTCAAGAGGCAGAGAAGATCTCAATCAGCACTTTGCTTAAAGAAAATACAGTGCTCATAAAATATTATACCCGTGGTGCTATACTCCTGACAGAGTTATAGCTATGTTCTCTTTGGCTTCAGATAATTATTGGAGGGGGTGCATAGAGAAGGGAAATTTTATGCATATTTGAAACAACGCCGGCTACTACCTTCGCCAAGCGCCAGTGACCACCTTACAAGTTGATACAGATGCGCGGCGTCTATATCAACTTGTAAGGTGGTCACTGGCGCTTGGCGAAGGTAGTAGCCGGCGTTGTTTCAAACAAACTCTAACAAAGTTTTAAAAATTTGAAAACAGTGTAGACGCGGGCAGCATTGCTGGAAATTTCGATTGTAGAACTTGATGGGTGAGATCTCCTGATGAAACTGTGGCTGTGAAATGCCTCAGTGGTGCCCAGGTTGAGCGTTGAGATTCTCACGGAGCTGAGCTGCAATTGAAAATCAGTCCTCATCTTTATGAAAGCTAAGTGGATGATTAGTGTCTTTTCTGACCTTGATTTTGAGATATAAAGGTTCAGATGTTTACTATAGAATAATGAGTTTAAGTAGATATTTTTTGACACTATTGGAAATGTTTACCAGCTAAAAAGCTTTCATGGTGAGGGTGATACTTTAATTAAATTAATAAAACAACTTATTACCAGAGAAAAGTTAAAAGAAAGGTCGTTGATGTTCCAAGTCTTCATTTCAGTAGACGTTCGTCTCTTGGTGGCTAAAGTTCTGAGACCTGTTTTTCGCTGTATATACGTTGTTATTTAGAATGTTTTTAAAAGCTTTTGGAACTTAAAGATTTTTGAAACCTATAGTTCCCATAGTTTTGATAACGTTGAACGTATCCATTTTTTTGTGTGAGACAAATACACGTTCAGAGACAGACCGTGTCTAGTGATGTTTAGAAAAGGAGCAGCATCCCTCCGTGCCATGTATGAGCCTGTACTTTACATTACTTACACATGTAAGAACTGGCACACCTACGAGAGTCAAAGTCCAGGAAACGATACATCTAAGAGCAGCCAATTAAGCTCCTCAAGGCTTATTATTTACATTTGGAAGGTCATTTAAAATACCGGAGGGCTAGGCAAGTTGCCTTCTCGATTGCTTTTCTCAAGCCCTGGCTGAAACAAGCATTTTGCTGTCACTTTTGTGTGCCTTGGGGGAGGAGCAAAAGCTGATAGGGAAATTATTTTAATAAATATATTTCCGTGCAAGACTGGGAATACACATCTAATTTTTTGGAATGCCCACAACCAAACCCATTGCACACCTTTTTGAATCAGTGTGCCCGCGGTAATTACATGTGTCAATAGTGGCATTGTAATATGCACCGCCTACTGTTTACGTGAGTAATTGTTATGCAAGTTTATGCAAGGATTCTAAAATGAACTCCAAAATTTGAAGGCAACTAAAGATAACTAGGCCCAGTCTGTCTATTACCCTTTCCTGCTGAAATACTGCAGAACCTAACATAGAATATAACACCAGTGAAGAATTGTTACGCCCATCTAGTTTGTTCAAGCACCAGAATAGACCCCAGCTGATTCCTAGATCTCCCTTCACTTCTTTGTAAGCAGGAATCCTCTGTGTTGCATTCTCAAATTATGATCAAAGGCCAGTCAGAAAAACAAATGAGAAACCAAACTTGAATAATTTAGAATTCTCTTTACAAATATTATTGTTGTTCTCCTGCCTTTTTGACCAGTTTCAGCATATTAGACTAGATTGTCAAGATTTTGAAACTGATCCACCAAGACTATTTTTTCTATTAGGTGTGTGCACAGCTTAAAAAGTCTTTAATAGGGTAAACCAACTCATATATTGCCCCAACTCAAACAAAACAGTCATCTCTTCTGATTCACTGAGCAGGTGACAACTTGACTATTTTCTTTCTTACCATTAAACTAATCTAGAAATTGGTCTGCTAGAGCCTTGCCTGGAGATTTCATAGCTATGCTTGCTGCATTCAATTATATTAATCAAGTCCTAATAGGTTCTTGACCTTTAGAATACTGATTGCTTCTAATCAGGCAGCAACCTTTAAAACTGTATACTTTACTTTTTCCCACAGAAACAGCTGGCGATTGATCAAGAGACAGATGAACTGACCTTAAGGGCCAGTTTACTAAGCTTTCTTCCCCACCAAGACGCAGAACGGCCTTAGTCAATCATGCTCTGAATCTACAAACCGTGCCACTGAATGGTGCACTTTATTTAGAGAGAAGAGGAAGAATCAACAGAGGAGTACGATAAGGATCAAAGGGCACATTTTTTAGACAAAGCTGAAGACAAGGACATGTCATGACCACTCGCAAATAACACATGAGAAAAGGCACTGTGCCTATGTAGAAGTGTCAAATTATATATAAATAGAGAAACAGACTCTGATTGGGAGAAGAAAGCTGAGAAATGAAATTCTGCTTGCATATCTGTCCGTCACTCCAGACTGGCAGGCATAATACTTAAGGAAGTACGTTTATAACTGTGTGCACTGGTTAAAAAATATACATTAAGGGGGTCATCCAGAACTGCGAATAGCAGGGATGACATGAAAATTTGCAACAGAGTGGACTTCCCTGAGGGAGTAGATAACATGAGGAAAGATCTACAAAAGCTAGAAGAATGGTCTAATGCAGGCATGTCCAACAGGTAGATCGCGATCTACCTGTAGATCGCGGCGGGGTCAGAGGTAGATCGCCAGCCCCACATGGCTCCATCTCTCTAGCAGCTCGCCCTGTCGCTAGGAGAGAGCTCGTGCCGGCAGGTCGTCTGCCGAGGGCTTGCTGCCGCTGCTGATCCTTTGCCTGTCTTTTTTCCCTGCCTGCTGGAATTTTGCCTGCGGGTATATTGGGGGCGCTTGTTGTTTTCATGCCAATTGTTTTTGGGTACCCCAGGGGGCCGCCGTCCGTGCCCCGCAATGATACGCCACAAGCCTGGCATCATACCTGGTCTTCTGCCTCTCAGAATCACCCATTTTTGCCCCCGCCCCAACACCCCTTAGAAGTGTGTTATATATTGGGTGATATCCATTTGCCCGGGCTTTACCTGAATACACTTACTGTATTAGTTGTGTCATGTGCTGGTCTTTGGTCGCTTTATAGTTCGCTTTCATTAAACGTTTTCGGGCAGACACAACAAAGTGTCAAGAATTTGGTGATTTTGGCGGGCTTTTCCAATTTTGTTCTAACTTGCCTATGCCTTGTCTTCAAATTGGTTCAAACCACTGTGACTTTTGCTTGCCTCTGCAATTTTATTTTGCCTAGCCTTTGCGTTGATTCTACACTGCAATTTTATTTCGCCTTGCCTTTGCGTTGGCTCTACACTGTGTGCAGAATTTATTAAATTTCATGTGGTGGTATTTGAACTTGTGTGGCGGTATTTGATTTTTATCTGGTTTGCTGGACAAGTATTTGAGTTTTTTTGATGATTGTTTGGTGATATTTGATTATTGGTGCCAGTATGATGAATTCTTATTTTTACTTTTAGAACTGCATGTGTGGTTTTGGCATCTGCAGTCCTTGTATTGCACATCATCCAGAGGTCTTCAGTTCCTGTTGATCTTTAATACTTTGGGACAGATTCAGCCAGTGTTTATACTAACTTAGAAAAATTTGGCCTTCTTACATCCAGCCACCCCAGTATAACGAAGATGAGTGTTTCAAAGAAGAGCAAAACCTACCACTTTCATGATGAATGGGAAATGGACTACTTCTTCATCATGGTGAAAGACAAGTGTTATTGTCTAATTTGTAACGCCCCAGTATTCTTGCTCAAAAAGGGTAATCTGGAATGTCATTATAAGGCTCTGCATAGCAATAAGTTTGATGATGATTTTCCACCCAAAAGTGAAATTCGTAAACTGAAGCTCAAAATTACTCATTGAACAAGCCATCTCTTGAAAATGAAATATTAACCCTTAAAAATGACATTTTTCTCAAAACCCGTGCTGAGCAAGAATCGTTTTGGAAGTTAGTGCCTAGAGACAAATTTCCCAACTTGAGAAGATGCAGTGAAGCTGTACACTCCTGTTTCGGTTCAACTTATTATGTGAATCTGCGTTTTCCCATCTGAAAATGACAAAGAGTACACAACGGTCCAACATGACAAATGAACATCTCCAGGATTCCCTGAGACTGGCCCTCACACAATATTCACCCAACTTCAAAAAGCTGGTGGATGAAATGCAGGCTTAGATGTTTCACTAATGAGCAAGAGCGAAATATTAAAGATTGTGCAAGATCAGCCTGGATCAATACTCGACCTAATTTAACAAAAATTACTCAGTAAAAGTTAAAGAAAGTTATTAAGACAGTTAAAGAAAGTTATTACTCAATAAAACTTTAAGAAAAAATGTACTTTCCATTTCCCCTCGCAGTTCTTACTGGATCTTCGTCCCTCTGTTTTGTTTTTGCTTAATTTGCTTAACAGCTGATCACATCCAAGTAAATGACAGAAGGTTCATTAAAAATGGGGGGGGGGGGGGGATCCTCCAACTTTATTGGGTTAAAATTTAATTTGAAACTAATCTGAAACTTAATTTTCATGGTGGTAGATCACGGGCACTTTTGGCCGTAAAAAGTAGATCACGACCTGTTCAAAGTTGGACATACCTGATATATACTATGGAGGAAAGGCAGGAGAAGGGCGATATGATAGAGACATACATGCACAGGTGACTGTCTTCTCACAGTTGAAAGGAAGCTATGGAAATAGAGGTCATAGGATGTAGGTAAAAGGGAAAGGCTCGGGAGTAATCTTGTTTTTCAATTTTATTTATAATTTAAAAGAGGAAATAAGCAATTATAACAAGAGAAAGCAAGCAAAAATATCATAGAAACATAGAAAAATGACAACAGAAAAAGACCACATCGCCTATTTAGTCTGTCCTTCCATATCAACAACTACAACAGTCCCCTTTTTTCCTTTGGAGATCCTCTGTGTTTGTCCCATGCTTTTTTGAATTCAGATACTGTCCTCATCTCTACCACCTCCACTGGGAGACTATTCCACAGATCCACTACTCTTTCCATAAAGAAATATTTCTGCATATCACTCCTGAATCTATCCCCTTTCACCCTCATAGAAATTGCTTTCAATCGAAAGAGGCTCTCCCCCTGTGCATTTATGCCACGGAGGTATTAAAACATCTCAATCATATCACCTCTATCCTGCCTTTCCTCTAAGGTGTACATATTAAGATCCTAAAGTCTGTCCACATATGCTTTATAATGAAGACCATTAACCATTTTAGTAGCCACCTCTGTACTGACTCCATCCTGTTTATATCCTTTTGAAGCTGCAGTCTCTAGAATTGCACACAGTACTTCAAATGAGGTTGCACCAAAGACTTATACAGAGGCACTATCACCTCCTTTTTTCTCCTAGCCATTCCTCTCCCTATGCACCCAAGCATCCTTCTAGCTTTTGCTGTTGCCTTTTCTACCTGTTTAGCTACTTTAACATCAGACACAACCACACTGAGGTCCCGCTCTTCTTTAGTGGACAAAAGTACTTCACTCCCTAAACTATATTGCTCCCATGGATTGCTGCAGCCCAAATGAATGACCTTGCATTTTTTAACATTAAATCCCAGCTGCCAAATTCTAGACCATTCTTCAAGTTTAGATAAATCCCTTTTCATGTCATTTATACCTTCCTGGGTGTCTACTCCATTGCAGATGTTGGTATCATCTGCAAAGAGGCAAACCTTACCCGACAGCCCTTCCGCTATATCACTAACAAAGATGTTAAAAAGAATCGGACCAAGGACAGATCTCTGGGGCACACCACTGGTAACTTTCTTCTCCTCAAAGTGAGCTCTATTTACCTGTACCCTTTGTCGCCTCCCACTCAACCAATTTCTAACCCAAGCAGTATCTTTAGGGTCCATCCCTAGGGTGCTCAATTTGTTTATAAGTCGCCTGTGAGGAACGGTGTCAAAGGCTTTACTAAAATATAAATACACCACATCTAGGGCTCTCCCTTGGTCCAATTTCTTGGTCACCCAGTCAAAGAAATCAAACAGATTTGTCTGACAAGACCTGCCTCTCATGAATCCATGCTGCCTCGGATCCTGTAATCCGCTGGATTGCAGAAACCTCACTATTTCCTCTTTCAGCAGCATTTCAAATAATTTACTCACCACTGAAGTTAAACTATAGTTTTCAAGCACATCCTTACTTCCGCTTTTGTATAAAGGGACCACATGAGCCTCTCTCCAGTCCTTTGGCACCACTCCCGAATTCAACGAGGCATTGAAAGAGAGAGGAAAAAAAGCAGAGATCCTTATTAAAAAAACAAACAAGAAAATTCCCAAATCTGAGGATATTTTTCTTTCTGGAAAGGTTGGTGGATGTATGGAACAGCTTGCCATTGGAGGTGGAGACAAGAACTGTAGTGTGACCATGCAGAGGATGTCTAACAAAAAAAGACAGCAGAATGGGATGGGCCAGAGGGGCCATGGCTCCACCAATATTTTGTCCAACACAGCATCAGCAACTAGAGAGTTTGAGGCAGGGCTGGAGAGTCATTCGTTTGGCCCCTCCAAACAAAAAGGTTTTTTCACTACCCTTGCTAACAGAGGGGTACAGTTGCCATGGCAAATTTTGGTTTGTTTGGGCACCTTAAAACTTAAAGTACATGCAAATCACTTGTACAGCGGTATACCTATGAATTAACATGCATACAATCAATTGTGTATTAGTGGAGAATGTGTTTAACTCATATAGGAAAATAATCAGTGAGGCTAAGATGTATTCTTAAACATCTTCAGAGCAACCACTATATAGAAGAAAAGACATTCACCGCATAAACCCTTTACCCTGAAGAATGTGACAGCATGATGGCTGATCAGTTCCAATTACAAAGGGACATGCTTACTAAAGGTTAATGCGTGTTAAGTATTATTTTATTTATTTATTTAGACAGTTTTGTATACCACCTTATCCTTCAATCAAAGTGGTCACAACACAATTGGTGGATACATTTAACATGAGGGGATATGAGACATATACACTAATACTTACAGGGAACATGGGCAATGGAGGGTTAAGTGGCTTGCCCAAGACCACAAGGAGCACCTGTGGGACTAGAAACCCCAGTCCTTCCAGCCCAAGGTTGCTGTCCTCTAGTGGGATTTGAACCACTGACCTTCCGGCCTGTGGTACCTTGTCCCAACCACTAGGCCACTCCTCCCTTAAGTCCTTGGTTTTATTTATTTTTTATTTATTTTATTTATTTATTTATTTAAAACCAAGGATATTATAATGCCTCTGTAAAGTTAACTCACATTAAGTGCTGCAATGGCCCATAGAAATGAATGGCCAGTGACAGCACATAAATGAGCATTTTTACTTAATGCATGTTAACTTTTAGTAAACCTGCCCAACAGAAAATTACAAAGATTATTGTAAAATTGTGTATCTCGGCCTTCCAAAGAAACTCATGGTTCAAAATAAGGCAGTCAGAGTTAACTTTGATAAGAAAATATGGGATCATGTCCCTCCATCTCCCACTATATAGGTTGCCTGTTTATCATGATTTTTCGAGCACTACACAATATTGGGCCCTGATAGCGTCTTGATTATGTTTAAAAGTATGTCCCTCTCAGAATGTTATGGTCCACATCTAAAGTACTTTAAGAACTTCCTCCTGCACCTTGTAACCATATGGAAAAGGTCTCTTTAAGGTCAAGCCCCTGTAATCTGGAACTCCTTACTTGCAACTCTCAGACAGGAACATATTTGCAATTTTGGAAACTACTGAACACTTGGCTCTTTGGTACTGCTGTTAATCATTGATAAAGATGTATTTGATTTATCTGTTATTAAAAAGTGTTTTGGGGATGAAAATTGATAGCCTTGTTTTTTTTTAAATTATTTATTTATGAAATTTTCACATTTATACAGTAATAGTTACAATATAAAGAAATATAGAAAAATTATACAAGAAAAAAACCATAATAATCATTTTTTTTTAGAGGGGGTCTTCAGGAGTAACTTTCAGGCAGTGTACTTGGCCAGGGACTTACTTGGTATATCTCTGGCTTTGTTTTCTTAGAGGTTTTTTTTTTTTTTTAATTTTTGTATTCTAATCAAATGTTTCCTCGATAGCCTTGTTGTTAGTAGGAGAGACCCTAAGCTTTCTGGTTTTTTACATTTAATTGAATTGGGGGCATTAGATATTATGGGATTTCAACTAAATTGTTCATATTTATAATTTTATTATATATTTTATTTTTAGGCTATATTTTATTCTTGGGCTGATTTATTGATTAAGCAGAATATAAATGCCTGTATCGAATTAAATTAAGTTATATGAAGGGCACATGATTTTTCTGCTTTCCCTAACTAGTATAACTTTGGGGGATGTTTACTAAACTGCGGTAATGGTACATAACGCGCGTTATGTAACGTTAATGATCGTTAACTTATGTTAATGCGCGTTATGATACGTTAACGATCGTTAACGCCTCATAACGCGCGTTAACGTAAGTTAACGATTGTAAAGTTCCACGGCGCGGTAAAACACTGCAGAAGGTGGAGAGAGGGCGGAGAGAAGGGGTCAATGGGCGGGGAGAGGTTCCCTTCACACTAACGCGCTGATCTGAAGAGCTGAATCCTAACGCGAATGAAAACCTGCCGTTAAATGCACATTTCAGGGGAGAGAAACCATTTAGGTGTCAGCAATGTACAGCATAGGCAGGGAAACCTAAAAAAAGTGATAAGTATGATACATGTGCACAGAACAAAAGGGCACATAAACATTGAAAATGACCTCAACAAACTGGAAAAAAACCACAACCAAGCTGGCCAATAGTGGTATTAATGGGAAACATCAACCCCCCCCCCCCCCGCAAGAAAGCTCCATAGAAAAGATATAAATCGTGGAAGGGTCTATGCGCCGTCCCCATACAAGGTGAATGAGCCACAGTGAAATTGCGCTGTGCAGGGTTTTCCTTTCCATTGGACAGGTGTCCTTGGCGTGCACATGTGCGGCAACAGCAGGGCGGACATATCAGAATGGCAACTGAACAGATGCCGGAAAAGGGGATACAGAGGGCCGCAGGTGGCACATGCTGTGGTGCAGCTGGGCCACAGTGCGGACTAGGGTGATGCCTACCTGGCCCATACGAATGCTGAAACAGCAGAGCAGCCAGACAGCAACTGCTGAAGGCCCAACATGGGCATGACTGTGCTTCCCACAGTGTCACAGGGGATAGTACCCAGCAGCTACCCCCAAGGGCACAGAACATTGGCAGGCGGTGCTGGGGGGTAGCGTGGACACCTATGCAGGCACCCCTACCCCAGAACCCGCACCATAGGCAGCCGCCTACCCGCACACTGGATGGCCTGAGACTGCGCTCCACCAGCACCACCAGCAGAAGGGACTGTCAGCATGGTGGCAGAGGGTCACTGGTGGTGGAGGGGGCAGTGGCAGCTGCCCAGAGCAGACCGTGGCCTAGCCCTGTGTAGGTGGGTGCCATGCACTGCAACAGACAGGCCCTGTCTGATGAACAGTCATGGTATCACCAGGGAACATGCTGACTCTGTGAGAACATGGTGGTGCAGTGCATAAAACCAGTGTATTCAGAAGCAGAAAGTCACAGGTTCGAGTCCCAGCTGTGGTTCCTACCAACCCAGTCCCCTTATTTTACCCACTACTAAAAAGTGCTAATACAGACAAAACCTTTATTGCAGATGACGTAAACATGCCCAAAACATCTACATATTACCCTACAGAGCACAGACACCATAAACATGCGCATTACATAGAGCAGAGTCTCCCAAAAGCAGTCCTGGAGGGCCAAACACCATTTAGGTTCCATGCTGCCTCTAATAAAGATGTCTGTGCTGAATTTCTATGCGCCGCCCCCATGGTATGCAGATGTATCTCATGCATATTCATGGGGGACAGCATGAAAACCCGAAGAGTGTTTGGCCCACCAGGACTGGAGTCGGGAACCTCTGCCTTAAAGCAGCAGCAAACAGGAGCAGACACACCCGCACCCACAGACCCCATTATCCAAAGCCACCTGGAGAGACAGGACTTTGGGCCCTGCGTGCATCTCCCAATACTAGCACTTGCATACCTTAGCAATGCCACCCTAAACCTGGGAATACGGTACACATCTATCAAAAGGTTGCTATGATTACTGGCAGATAGCAATTCCTAAATTAAGCACAATTTGCTGATTGAGCTGCACCATAGCAGCCTTTCTGATGTCTGTGGAGTGTGCTTCAGGTCTGGTGTCTGACAGTGTTTACCACCCTGGGCAGTGACCCCCAACAGTATTGCTTACCATAGCCATGCCTGCACTCTGCCCAGGACTGGTGTGGTGGCCAGGGCTGCCAAACACCTCTATAGGTGCACAATGCTGGCATAGGTGTGGGGAGTGTGTGTCTGTCTATCCAGTGTGTGGTGGCTGCGAACACCCTCCACAGCCCACACTGCTTGCACTGTTGCCAGTATTGGCCTGCCAATGTGCATAATGAGGAGCAAGGTACCGTGGGAATAGCCAGGATAGGATGGCCTGGCCTGGATCCATCTGTACATCGCATAGGGCAATGGCTCGGACATTGTAGTGGCTGGCCACCACCTGCACGGACAGGGTGGCCACAGCATATCCTGCTGGGAGATCACTCTCACCCTGACTGAGCAGTGACCACGGCATGGCTAGGTTCCCCCATAGTGCTATTATAGTATTTTTTGTATGTGATATTTATGGGTTCTCTTTTGGGGCTCACTCACTAACTTATCTGCTTGGTGTGTATGCTGACATCCCAGTTCTGGGTACATGCATCTTCTCCAGGAACATGCACTATGGACTAGCTAGCAGACTGCCTGCAGCTAGTATGTGTCTGGCTGGAACACCTTGCAAGGTGCAGTGGCTGGAGGCTTGCTGCTGGAGAATGTCAGATAGTGGTGGGGGGCAGCTGGCCATTTCCAGGCCTACTGTCTGTCTGCTATTGCTTTATGGATGACTACAGATCTACATTGCCTGCCCTGTAGGGTGCCTGTTCCCCAGCAGGACTGGGGTGGATGGTCCCCTCTACTGCTACCATTGCAGGAATGTGGATCTACTGGTGGGTGATCCTATTTCCCACCCTGAGCCCCAGAGGGTGGGTTATGTGGTGGTATATAATCTGCCTATGGGTCCAAGCACTTCACCCACATCACGTCACCATGGCACCAACACAAAATATGCACTATTCTGGGTGCATCATAGCCCATAAGGGCTAGACATGACTGAGAAATACAGAGGGACACAGATGTATCCTAGGTGTGCCGTACTACCTATCATACACTGATGGGGACCTGCATCATGGCATATTTCAGCAATGAAAGGTGCTGTGGACCTGGTGCTGGGTGCCCCACCTCACCCTCAGGGGGAGCACAGTACCCGCACAATGTGACGGTCTGTGGCTACTCTGTGCCAGTACCACACATGGTCAGTTCCCCCTACCAGGCCGAGGTGCTGTTGGGGTGCATACCCCATCCTGTGCCCATCTGTGGACTGCTGATTTGCATGTGCAGTGCATCATGGGTACGGGTGGGTTAACCGTATCCTGGTAGCCACAGCAGACAGTTTGTGTGGTGGCGTGCAGTCTTTCTGCAGCCAGCCAGGGGTTTGTTAGCAGCTATAGAGCTGTAGCCCACTGGTTACTTCACTGCCTGTGCGGCCAGAGGTCATGGGTTTATACCCATGGTGGGGTTATTTGATAGGGCTGTCTGAGGCACTGTCTATTTTTGATGTACATTAGTGCTGCCAGCAAAAACACCCTCAGAGTACTGTAACCTTACGGTGCCTCATAAGGTGCCCCATAAGGCACCTTATAGGGCGCACTATAAGGTGCCTTATAAGGTGTTCTATAGGGGACATTATGGGGTGCCTTGGCGGACAGTGCACTTTATAATGTACCCTATGGAGTGCGTTATGGGGTGCCTTAAGCGGCACCTTAGGTTACGCCACTGTGTGTTTGCTGGCAGCACTAATGAAACTAAACGTAAAATGCCTCAACAATCACTACTTAAATGTAAAGGGTGATGCCTCAGCCAGCCTTATGCATTGGGCACACTGGGGAATCTAACCCATGACCCCTGTACCATCAGTCAGTGTAGTAACCATTGTGCTACAGCTCTATTTCTGTGCTTCATGTCTGTGCGCCTTCTTAAGATTAACGCGCGGTAACGTGCCATGTAACACTCGTTAATTTAGGGCGCCTTGTAACGCGCGTTATCGGTAACGATGTACCGCCCATGTCCTTATTTGGGATTTCTGCCTGTACCGCGGATCCTAACGCAAATCACACTAACGCAGTTTAGTAAACATACCGCTTTGTCTTTCTTGGTTACATCTTATGTGTGTTCTCTTCTGTGCATTTTGCTTTTCCATCTCTTTCTCAAGTCCAGAAAAGTAACCATTACCTCCTTCCATCAGGCTTTCTTCCCACTTCTCCTTTCCCTCACTACCCAGACCATGCAGTAACCATTCAAGATCAGCAGATCAGCTATACCATCAGCCAATGAACACATGTATGCATGAATTCCTTTGGATTTGCTCTTCAGGTGAAAAAATGCTGCTAATGGAGGTGCAATGGGAAAGATAATAATCAAAGGCATTTCCAAAGTAAAACATAACATTTAGGTTTTTGTCTGATACTATAGGGTCCTTTAGCAAAAGTAAGAACTGCAATACTGAGTTAGACCAAAGATCCATTGAGCCCAGTATCCTGTTTCCAACAGTGGCCAATCCATGTCACAAGTACTTGTCAGGTTCCCAAAAGGTAGAACGATTCCATGTTGCTTAACCCAAGGATAAGCAGTGGATTTCTTCAGTCCAATTTAATAATGGTTTATGGACTTTTCCTCCTGGAACTTGTCCAAACCTCTTTTAAATTCAACAATACTAACAGCTTTTACTATATTTGCTGATAACGAATTCCAGAGTTTGATTACATGATGAGTGAAAAAATATTTTCTCTGATTAGTCTTAAATGTGCTACATTGTAGCTTCATTGCATGTCCCCTAGTCTTGCTATTTTTTGAAGGAGTAAAAAGTTGATCTACTTTTACCTATTCTGCTTCATTCATTATTTTATAGACCTCTCCTCAGCTGTCTCTTATCCAAGTTGAACAGCCTCAACCTTTTAAGCTTTTCCTCGTAGGGATATCCTTCCATCCCCTTTACCATTTAGGTCGATCTTTTCTGTACCCTTTCTAATTCTGCTATATTATTTTTACATAAGAACATAAGATATGCCATACTGGGTCAGACCAAGGTCCATCAAGCCCAGTATCCTGTTTCCAACAGTGGCCAATCTAGGTCATACGTACCTAGCAGTTTCCCCAAAAGACACAGGTTCCGCAATGCTTGTAATGGGTCATTGATGTCCTGGGTCCCTTCTTAATAATGGTTTATGGACCTTTCCTCCAGGAACTTGTCCAAACCTTTTTTAAAACCAGCTACACTAACAGCCTTTACTATATCCTCCGGTAACAAATTCCAGAGTTTGATTACATGTTGGGTGAAAAAATATTTTCTTTTATTAGTCTTAAATAGTTTACCCTGTAGCTTCATTGCATGTCCCCTAGTCTTTCTATATTCTGATAACGTAAACAATCGATCTACATTTGCCCGTTCCACTCCGTTCATTAATTTATAGACTTCTATCATATCTCCCCTCAGCCGTCTCTTTTCCAGGTTAAAGAGCCCTAACCTTTTTAGCCTTTCTTCATAGGAGTATCCTTCCATCCCCTTTACCATTTTGGTGGCTCTTCTCTGAACCTTTTCTAATAACTCTATATCCTTTTTAAGATACGGCGATCAGAATTGCACACAATATTCAAGGTGCGGTCTCACCATGGAACGATATAGGCATTATAATATCTTTTGTTTTATTTTCCATTCCTTTCCTTATGATACCTAGCATTCTATTTGCTCTCTTGGCTGCCGCTGCACACTGGGCCGAGGGTTTTAACATGTTATCCACAATGATGCCTAAATCTTTTTCCTGGGTGGTGGTTCCTAATGTGGAACCTTGCATTGTGTAACCATAGTTTGGGTTGTTCTTCCCTAGGTGCATAACTTTACACTTGTCCACATTAAATTTCATCTGCCATTTTGATGCCCAGTCTTCTAATTTATCAAGATCCTCTTGCAATTTTCCACAATCCTCTTGGGTTTTAACAACTTTAAATAGTTTTGTGTCATCTGCAAATTTGATAACCTCACTCGTTATTCCACTTTCCAGGTCATTTATGAATATGTCAAAAAGCAGCGGACCCAGCACAGATCCCTGGGGTACAACACTATTCACCTTTCTCCATTGGGAAAATTGGCCATTTAGCCCAACCCTCTGCTTTCTATCTCTTAACCAGTTCTTGATCCACAGTAGTACACTGCCTCCTATCCCATGACTCTTTAGTTTTGCCGAAAGTCTCTGATGAGGGACCTTGTCAAAGGCTTTCTGAAAGTCCAGATACACTATATCAACCGACTCATCTTTGTCCACCTGTTTATTCACACTTTCAAAAAAACATAACAGATTAGTAAGACAAGATCTTCCTTGTCTAAAGCTATGTTGGCTGTCTCCCATTAGGCCATGACTATCTACATGCTGAGTAATTTTATTCTTTATGATGGTTTCTACTATTTTTCCCGGTACTGACGTGAGGCTCACCGGTCTGTAGTTTCCCGGATCACCCCTGGAACCCTTTTTAAAAATTGGTGTTACATTGGCGATCCTCCAATCTTCAGGTATTAGAGATGATTTTAATGATAGTTCACAGATTACTAATAGCAGGTCTGCAATCTCATATTTCAGTTCTTTCAACACCCTTGGATGTATACCATCCGGCCCAGGTGATTTGCTACTCTTCAGTTTATCTAATAGTTGTAATACATCTTCCCGATGTATCGATACTTCCTTCAATTCTTCCGCACCTTTAAATTACCACTTCAGTCATGGGTAACATCCCTACATCTTCCTCAGTAAAGACTGAAGCAAAGAATTCATTCAGTCTCTCTGCTATCGCCTTGTCGCCTCTTAGTGCCCCTTTAACTCCTCTATCATCTAATGGACCAACTGACTCTCTCACAGGTTTTTTGCTGCGAATGTACTTGAAAAAATCTTTATTTCGCGTTTTTGCTTCCACAGCAAGCTTCTTCTCAAATTCTCTCTTTGCCTGCTTTATCAATGCCTTGCATTTGATTTGCCAGTGCTTGTGCTGTTTCCCGGTTTCGTCATTTGGCTCTTTTTTCCATTTCCTGAAAGATGCTTTTTTGGCAACAACAGCCTTTCTGACCTCACCTTTAAACCATGCTGGCAGTTTTTTGGATATGGTGACATTTATTTATTTATTTATTTATTCACTCTTATATACCGCGCTTTTCAGTATCAGTGCGGTTTACAGATAACAAAAAACTTTGCATCAGAACAGGAGATCATAATGCTTACATTGTAACAGGATAGCTAAACTTGGTCTGAAAAACAGGGAAACTATATACACATCAATAACAAGGTTATTGGAAACTATTTACAGTTTATATTACAAGCTAGTATTCATAATGCAGTGGTTATTTGATTAAGAGGTCTGTGAAGTAAGCCTGACATGGTGAGCTATTGTGGGCTTCATCAAAGTCAGGTTGTGGGAGAGGCAGAGTTTGGGTGAAAGAGTTGAGGTGTGATGGGTGGTTGTGTAGGGTTAGGATGGGCAAAATGAAGGAGAAATAAGTGATGCTTTAGGGCTTTTCTAAATTGTGAAAGGTCGCTAATTGATCGAATGTGTGAGGGGAGGTCGTTCCAGCATCTCGGGGCGTAGAATGCAAAGGATCTGTTCCTGGTTGAATGATTGCATTTTGTAGATTCAAGGGGTACAGTAAGCGTGTTGGAGGCTGCTGACCTTCTCAACCTGTTATTGGGGGTGATGGTGAGGAGAGCAGAGAGGGGTGAAGGAGATAACAGGTTAATTGCTTTAAAGGTTAGGAGTAGTGTCTTGTAGGAGAGTCTGCTGTGCAGCGGTAGCCAGTGTAATTCCATAAGTATGGGCGTGATGTGATCATTTCTGGAGATGCCGCAGAGAATGCGAGCTGCTGCATTCATGGCCATCTGAAAAGGGTTGAGGGTGCTCTTAAGGAGACCATGCAGGATGATGTTTGCATAGTCGAAATGTGGAATTACGAGCGTCTGGAAAATAGTTCTGAGGTCGTCCGGGGCTAGTAGTGGTCTTAGGTGCCTTAATGTCATGATTTTATTGTAGATGGACTTGGTGGTGTTCTTTATGTGTTCTTTGAAGTCAAAATGATTGTCAAGTGTGATGCCCAGGTAACGAATCGCAGATTTACATGGGAGATCTGCATCTCGTACCTTGAAGGTAGTTGGGGGGGGGGGAGAAGCTCTTGTTCCTAGAGATGAATAAGACCTCGGTTTTCTTGAGGTTTATCCTTAGATTCCGAGATAGGAGCCAGTCGGTGATTGCGTTGAAACACTTGACTAGTGGGGAGAAGTCAGGACGCATGATTTTGAATGGGGTGAAGAGTAGGACGTCGTCTGCGTAGATAAGGCTGGATATATTGAATGAGCGGATGATATTGCAAATTGGTTGCATATAAATATTGAAGAGTGGAGCCGATAGGGATGAGCCTTGGGGAACTCCCTGCTGTTGGTGGAAAGGCTCCGATGTTGAATATCCTATCCGAACATGTTGCCAGCGGTCGGTTAGATAAGATTTACACCACTCCCAGGCCAATCCCTGAATTCCTTTCTCCTGGAGTCTGGCAAGGAGCAGTTCATGGTTAACAGAATCGAAGGCAGCAGCTATATCGAGGAAAATGAGTACAAACCCGTCTTCTATTTTGTCTATACCTCTGGATATTGTATTGGAAAGTATGGTAAGAAGGGTTTCTACACCATGGGCTTCACGGAATCCGTGCTGGCAGGGATCGAGGGGGGCTGATATATCAATATGCTGCTGCAGCTGCATTTGGACCACCTTCTCAATGAGTTTGGCTAGAAGGGGTATGCTTGAGATCGGCCGGTATGAGTCTGTCATAGTTGGGTCAAGTCGGTTGTTTTTTAGGAAAGGGCGTATAGACGTTTGTTTAAGTGTTGACGGGAATGATCCAGATGAGAAAGAGAGCTTCATGATACGAGCTAGAATAGGGCTGAGTTCAGAACGCATCGTCCTGATCCAGTAAGCTGGACATGGATCGTTTGGTGCTGTGGTGGTGTTGATTGAAGCAATAAGGTCAGAGATATATTTTTCTGCTGGAGGGATGAATTCTGTAAGTGGAGGCTGTGAATGAGAGATGAGATTAGGAGTGGGGATTGAGGCAGCATTTGTTTTAAGTATTTTGGACTGGAGGTAACTTGCATAGCATTGAGGTTGAATTGGTACTGTCTGAGAAGGAGATGTTACCTTGGTTAAGGATTTAACAATGTTAAAAAGGTCACGTGGTTTATTAATCGATCGGAGAAGAAGTTCAGTATGGTGTTCTCTCCTCTTTTCGGATATAAGCTCGCGGTGATGCTTTAGGTGGTTGTTGTAAGTCGTTTGGTCCGATGAGGAATGGGAACGACGCCATTTTCTTTCATGCTTCCTAAGAAGTTGAAGAGATGACCCTAACTCAGCCGAGTACCATGGAGCTAGTATCCTGTTCTTCGATGGGCGGTTGGAGGCAGGTGTTATATTTGAGGAAGGTAGTTGTGAACAGGCTTTCAGAGTAGTGTTCCATCTCTGGATCATATCTTCCAGATTAAGAGCAGGTTGATGAAGTGCTGGAATGGTGTTGTTGATAAACTGATCCTTGTCCAGGGGCTTGAAACGGAATGCCTTTCCTGCGGGATATGTGTTTGTGTGGGTGGTTGGAGTTTGATGTTGTTGAGAGGGGATTAGGAAAGTGATTAAGTTGTGGTCTGACCATGGAACAGGAGTGGATGAAAGGTTGGAACTGTGGTTTGATGCTGACTGGGGGGCAAAGATGAGATCGAGAGTGTTTCCCTTGCGGTGTGTGGGAGCGTTTACCAACTGTACATAGTTAAGGTCAGCCATAGCGTCAAGGAAAGTGTTAGAGTGTGTAGGTTGCAGGGAAGTGAGGTTAAAGTCACCAATTAACCAGTTGGGTTTGCCTGGGCTTTCTGGGTTGCAGGCCATATCTATTATATTAGAAAGGTCCTCTGGGGGGGAGGAGGGGGCTCTGTATATGAGATTAATGCTGATGTGCTTATTAGATATGCTCACCATGTCCATGTGCATGAGACTCCTGGAGGAACCCAGCTGGAAATGGAGATTAGTTCTAACTAAGATAAAGACTCCACCTCCTCTCCGGTTGGTTCTATGGCATGTGTATATGGAAAAGTCAGGGGGAATAAGTTGGTTCATGATGACCGCATCTGTGTCGGAGAGCCAGGATTCTGTGACCATTAAGATGTCAAGATTCAGATTAGTGATAAGGTCTGCTATCACTGGCCATTTTTTACGAACTGATCGTGAGTTGATGAGAGCATGAATTGCAGACAATATTCAAGGTGTGGTCACACCATAGAACGATACAGAGGCATTATAATATCCTTGGTTTTATTCTCAATTTCTTTCCTTATGATTCCTAGCATTTTATTTGTTTTCTTGGCTACCACTGCACACTGGGTAAAGGGTTTCAACGTATTATCCATGATGACGCCTACATTTTTTGCCTGCATAGTGGTTCCTAATGTGGAACCTTGCATCATGTAACCATAGTTTGGGTTGTTCTTTCCTAGGTGCATAACTTTACACTTGTCAATATTAAATTTCATCTGCCATCTGGATCCCCAGTTTCTGAGTTTTTCTAGGGGGTATGTTTACTAAACTGCGTTAGTGCAATTCGCGTTAGGAGCCGCGGTAGAGACAGAAACCCCAAATAAGGACATGGGCGGTACATCGTTGCCGAGAATGCGCCGAGAACGCGCGCTACAAGGCACCATAAATGAACGAGCGCTACAGGGCACATTACCGCACATTAATCTTAAGAAGGCGCGCAGACATACAATCACACCAACAGAGCTATAGCACAATGGTTACAACACTGACTGATGGTACAGAGGTCATGGGTTCGATTCCCCAGTGGGTCTAATATATAAGGCTGGCTGAGGCAGCACCCTTTACATTTAAGTAGTGATTGTTGAGGCATGTGACATGTATTTTAATGTGTGCTGCCAGCAAACAAACCCTCACGGTGGCATATCCTAAGGTGCTGCATAAGGCACCCCATAACGCACTCCATAGGGCACATTATAAAGTGTACTGTCCGCCAAGGCACCCTATAATGTCCCCTATAGGACACCTCGTCACCACACAAACTGTCTGCTGTGGTTACCAGGATAGGGTTAACCCACCCGTACCCATGATGCACTGCACATGCAAATCAGCAGTCGAGAGATGGGCACAAGATTGGGTATGCACCCCCACAGCACCTCGGCCAGGTAGGGGGAACAGACCGTGTGTGGTACTGCCACAGACAGTCACATTGTGCAGGTACTGTGCCCACACTGAGGTTGAGGTGGGGCGCCCAGCACCAGGTCCACAGCACCTTTCACGGCTGAAATACGCCATGCTGCAGGTCCCCATCAGTGTGTGATAGGTAGTTCCGTTAGACACACCAAGGATACATCTGTGCCCTGCTGTATGTCTCGGTCATGTCTAGTCCTTATGGGCGATGATGCACCCAGAATAGTGCATATCCTGTGTTGGTGCCATGGTTACCTGCTGTAGGTGAAGGGGGGGGGGGTGTATGGACCCATGGGCAGACCATGTACCACCACACAACCCACCCTCTGGGGCTCAGGGTGGGAAACAGGATCACCCACCAATAGATCCACAGTCTACCTCCCTGCAATGGTAGCAGTAGAGGGGACCATTAACCCCAGTCCTGCTGGGGAACAGACAGAGCGGTACACATCCGTAACGCAATAGCAGACAGACAGCAGGCCTGGAAATGCTCAGCTGCTCCCCACCATTATCTGACATTCTCAAGCAGCAAGCCTCCAGCCTCTGCACCCTGCAAGGTGTTCCAGCAAGACACATACTAGCTGCAGACAGTCCGCCAGCTAGTCCATAGTCCTGGAGGAGCTGCATGTACCCAGAACAGGAATGTCAGCATACACACCAAGCAAATAAGTCACTGATTAGGCCCCAAAAGAAAACCCATATATATCACATGAGAGAAATACTATATAGCACTATGGGGGAACCTAGCCATGCCATGGTCACTGCTCAGTCAGGGTGAGAGTGACCGCCCAGCAGGACATGCTATGGCCACCCTATCGTTAAGACACCGAGGGCTAACCAGGTAGCATCAAAAATTGCTGCTACCCGCTTAGCCCTTTCCTCCACTCCTTTTCCGCCCCCAACACACCTCGATGTTAACCACATAGCATCGGGGTGTGTAAGGAACAAACCAAGGAATTTTCAAATGTACTACCCATATAAGTGCCTTTGAAAATTCCCTGTTAAGGCATTTACACAGGTAGCTAGAGCAGTTACCTGTGTAAATGCCTTTAAAAATCGGTCCCTATATCATCTTTATCTACCTGTTTATATTCACATCTTCAAAAATTATGAAACTTGTGAGACAAGACTTTCCTTGGCTAAATACATGTTGGTTTTCTTCCATTAAACCATGACTATGTACATTTCAGTAATTTTGTTTTTTATCATGATTTTTAACATTTTGCCCACTACTGACATCAGCCTCGCCTATCTGTAGTTTCCAAGATTACCCCTGGAACTTTTAAAAATTAGCGCTACATTGATTTTTTTAAAATTGAAAGTTGTATTTATAATACAAAACAAAACCCAAGAAAAAAGAAATGCATGTTTCTTAGCCTCCATCATGAGAAGACAAGATCCCCTGAGCTAGGATCAGAAAAAGAGAAGATAAAGCTAGGAATAAACCTCTTCTGAGTGATTCTAGACACATCAGAAAAAAGGGAACATTTTTGCCCACAAATGTTCTTTCTTCTAAAAATAAACCTTCAAAAATACTATTGTATCAAGTTCTGACATAAAAGAGGCTATCAAGGTTGCTCACGAGGGGATCTCATCAGTGGATGATTCAAGGAAATTAATTAGATCCAACTCAGTATCCACTTCAATCTGAGCAACCTCGGCAGCCATCTGAGATAGAGGTCTAGTAGGTAAATAATATGCATTAGATACGACCAAGGAATCAGCATTTTGTAAAGGCAAAACTACTTTGAAATATTTCTTCAAAAGAAATAAAGCAGATAGCAGCCGGGCCTTAGGAAAATTAAGAAACCTAAGATTTTTACAACGAAAATAATTTTCCAAAGACGCAAATTGTCTATAAAATATTAAACTATCTTTAATACTAGCAGAGCCAGGAAACCTATTAGTGTTTCCATCTTATCCACTCTAAGGGGTATGTTTACTAAACCGTCTTAACGTGCGCTCTGTAACGTTATCGCGCGATAAGGTACCTTATCGCGCGATAATGGCGCTTTACAAAGCGCACAGGTACCTTATCGCGCGATAACGCGCGCTGCGGCGCAAACAAGCACTGAAGGCGGGGAAAGCCTCCAGGAGGGCGGAGGAAGGAACCCCAGGGGCGGAGAGAAGGGGTCAATGGGTGGAGAGTGGGAGGGGAGAGGCTTCCTGCACACTAACGCTGTGAAATCCGAGGCTCAAAACTAACGCCAGTGAAACCCTGGCGTTAGAGCTGATTTAAAGGGAAAAGAAACCATTTCTGTCAGCAATGTACAGCAAAACCAGGGAAACCTACAAAAAAGTGATGAGTGTGATACATGTGCACGGAACAAAAGGGCAAATAAACCTTGAAAATGTACAGAAGAAAATGTAAAAATAAAATAACCAAGCTAGCCAATAGTGATATCAATGGGAAACATCAAAAAACACTCCCAAGAAAGCTCCAAAAAATGAATTTTGGAAGGGTCTATGCTCTGTCCGCATACAAGGTGAATGAGCCCACAGTGTAATTGCGCTGAGCAGGGTTTCAGACTCCATCGGCCAGGTTTCCTATGGTGTGCACATGTTCCACAACAGCAGGGCAGGCATGTCGGAATGGGCAACTGGACAGATGCTGGAAAAGGGGACACAGAGGGCTGCAGGCGGCACATGCTGCGGTGCAGCTGGCCCACAGTGCGGACTAGGGTGATGCCTAGCTGGCCCATAGGAATGCTGAAACAGTAGAGCACCCAGACAGCAACCTCTGAGGGCCCAACATGGGCAAGAGTGTCACAGGGGATAGTACCCAGCAGGTACCCCGAAGGGCACGGAACATTGGCATGCAGTGCTGGGGGGAGCGTGGACAGCTATGCAGCATCCCTACCCCAGAACCCGCACCATAGGCAGCCGCCTACCTGCACAGTGGATGGCCTGAGACTGCGCTCCACCAGCATCACCAGCAGAAGGGCATGTCAGCATGGTGGCAGAGGAATACTGGTGGTGGAGGGGACAGTGGCAGATGCCAAGAGCAGACCGTGGCCTAGCCCTGTGTAGGTGGGTGCCATGCACTGCAACAGACAGGCCCTGTCTGACGAAACGTCATGGCATCACCAGGGAATACACTGTCTCTGTGGCAACACAGAAGTGCAGTGCATACAGCCAGTGTGTTCAGAAGCAGAAAGTCACAGGTTCAAGTCCCAGCTGTGGTTCCTGCCAACCCATTTCCCATATTTTATCCACTACTAAAACATGCTAATACAGACAGAACCTTTATTGCAGATGATGTAAACATGCCCAAAACACCTACATTTTATCCTACAGAGCACAGACACCATAAACATGCACATTACCTAGAGCAGAGTCTCCCAAATGCAGTCCTGGAGGGCCAAACACCATTCAGGTTCAATGCTGCCTCTGATAAAGATGCCTGTGCTGCATTTCTATGCGCCGCCCCCATGGTATGCAGATGTATCTCATGCATATTCATGAGGGACAGCATGAAAACCCGAACAGTGTTTGGCACACCAGGACTGGAGTTCGGAACCTCTGCCGTAAAGCAGCAGCCAAGAAGGGCAGACACACCCGCACCCACGAGCTCCATTATCCAATGCCTCCTGGAGAGGCAGGACATTGGGCCCTGTGTGAATCTCCAAATACTAGCACTTGCATACCTTAGCAATGCCATCCTAAACCTGGGAATACGGTACACAGCTATCAAAAGGTTGCTATGATTACTGGCAGATAGCAATTCCGAAGTTAAGTACAATTTTCTGATTGAGCTGCATCATGGCAACCTTTCTGATGTCTGTGGAGTGTGCTAAAGGTCTTGTGTCTGACAGTGTTTACCACCCTGGGGAGTGACCCCAACAGTATTGCGTACCATAGCCATGCCTGCACTATTCCCAGGACTGGAGCGGTGGCCAGGGCTGCCAAACACCTCTATAGTTGTACAATGCTGGCATAGGTGTGGGAGTGTGTGTCTGTCTATCCAGTGTGTGGTGGCTGCGAACACCCTCCACAGCCCACACTGCTTGCACTGTTGCCAGTATTGGCCTGCCAATGTGCATAATGAGGAGCAAGGTACCATGGGTATAGCCCGGACAGGGTGGCCTGACCAGGATGCATCTGCACAGGGCATAGGGCAATGGCTGGGACATTGTAGTGCCCGGCCACCACCTGCACAGACAGGTTGGCCACAGCATATCCTGCTGGGAGATCACTCTCACCCTGACTGAGCAGTAACCACGTCATGGCTAGGTTCCCCCATAGTGCTGTATAGTATTTTTTTCATGTGATATTTATGGGTTTCCTTTTGGGGCCTGATCACTGACTTATCTGCTTGGTGTGTATGCTGACATCCCAGTTCTGGGTGCATGCATCTCCTCTAGGGACATGCACTATGGACTAGCTAACAGACTGTCTGCAGCTAGTATGTGTCTTGCTGGAACACCTTGCAGGGTGCAGTGGCTGGAGGCTTGCTGCAAGAGAATATCAGATAGTGGTGGGGTGCAGCTGAGCACTTCCAGGCCTAATGGCTGTCTGCTATTGCTTTATGGATGTGTACAGATCTGCTTTGCCTGCCCTGTAGGGTGTCTGTTCCCCAGCAGGACTGGGGTTGATAGTCCCCTCCACTGCCACCATTGCAAGGAGGTAGAATGTGGATCTGTTGGTGGGAGACCCTGTTTCCCACCCTCAGCCCCAGAGGGTGGTGGTACATAATCTGCCTATGGGTCCATAAGGGCTAAACCTGACAGAGAAATACAGATGTATCTGCAGGAACTACCTATCTCACACACTAGCACTGCTGGCAACCTGCAGCATGGCCTATTTCTGCCATGGAAGGTGCTGTGAACCTAGTGCTGGGTGCCCCACCTCACCCTCAGGGTGAGCACAGTACCCGCACAATGTGACGGTGTGTAGCTACTCTGTGCCAGTAACACACACGGTCAGTTCCCCCTACCCGGCCAAGGTGCTGTGGGGGTGCATACCCCATCTTGTGATCATCCGTAGACTGCTGATTTGCATGTGCAGTGCATCATGGGTACGGGTGGGTTAACCCTATCCTGGTGATCACAGCAAACTGTTTGTGTGGTGCCATGCAGTCCTTCTGCAGCCAGTCAGGGGTTTGTTAGCATCTCTAGAACTGTAGCCCACTGGTTACTTCACTGCCTGTAGAGTCAGAGATCATGGGTTCAAACCCACAGTGGGGCTATTTGATAGGGTTATCCAAAGCATTGTCTATTTTTAATGTACATTAGTGCTGTCAGCAGAAACACCCTCAGAGTACTGTAACCATAAGGTGCCTCAGAAGGCGCTTTATAGGGCACCCTAGAAAGCTTCTTCTGAGGCACCTTATGGTTACAGTCCATATAAGGTGCCTTATAAGGTGTCCTATGGAGCGCCTTATAGGGTGCCCTATAGGGGACATTATAGGGTGCCGTGGCGGACAGTGCACTTTATAATGTGCCCTATGGAGTGCCTTATAGGGTGCCTTATGCGGCACCTTAGGTTACGGCATGTGAGGGTGTGTTTGCTGGCAGCAATAATTAAAATACAAATAAAATGCCTCAAGAAACAATACTTACCTGTCAAAGCTGATGCCTCAGCCAGCCTTATGCATTAGGCACACTGGGGGATCAAACTCATGACCCCTGTATCATCAGTCAGTGTATTAACGATTGTGCTACACCTCCATTCCTGTGTTTGCATGTCTGGGCGCCTACTTAAGAGTACCGCACGTTAACGCGCTTAGCGGACGCTTCGCCCGATAATGTGCGCAGCAGCGCGCATTATCGCGCGATAATCCCGTTTTGCTACTTTAAGACTGCAACGCCCACTCCTTTTATGGCAACCTGCACACTATCGCCGGGCGCACGTTAAGACGGTTTAGTAAACATACCCATAAGAGAGATAGTCGAAATTTGCATATTCTGTGCTTGCAGCTTCTCTACTGCTTGCATGGAAAATTGTACCATCCAAACTATGAAATTCCTCAACAAGCTGTTGGTTTCTAACACCGTTTTCTAAATATCGAACAAAGAAATATTTTTCGGCAATACCCCCAGGTTACTCCCAGAAGAACTCAACCCCTCTACTTGAATTGGTACAGGTACATCAGCTTGGGGTAGTGAGGGTGGTGAAGGCATAATAGTGCCCAAATGTACTTCCCCAGTTGCCTTCATTAAGGAAGTAAAAATACTCCCAACTTCTATATCATGGACTCCAACAGATAGGGAAGGTGGAGTCCTAGCAATTGGACTTAGAGAAGTCTCCGAAGGAGATGAGCAGTACAGATGGTAAGTCCCCCGTCCCAGCTACTCCAGCTGTATTTATTTATTTATTTAACTGCATTTATATACCGCTTTTCACCGGGTCAGATGTTACCTTGGGAATAGATGATGCAGACCCAGCCTTCTTACTCTTTATGAAATTAATTTTTATTAACATTATAATTAGTAGTCAGAACAATACCATATACAACTTGAGCAGAGCTAACTCCATTGTTACAATGTTTCCACAACACATTTCCCATGCAATGTTTCCACAACACATTTCCCATGCAATGTATCCCACTCAGTAGCCATACTACCCACCCTCCCCATCACCCAACATAACTGCAGTGCCGTCCTCGCCCTACAGTGGGAAACAGTAAACAGAGACAGCAACAACATCTATAATAGTCCCAATAAGCGGTGATGATGCTGAAGAGTCCCAGCTGGGAATAGGGAGGGCAACCCAGAAACAGATACACCTATAAAACATCATCATTGAACTGTGACTTATAATCAGCCCCCCACGGGTGCCCCACTCCCTATGTGTAGGAAGGGCGGACGCCTCCAACTCCATGGTTATTTTTGAGTGGCATATACATTCCTCTGCTGTTTATCCCATTGCAGTACCCTCCTCCCCCACCCAACCCCCCCTTCCCCTCTGCCCCACCCGCTCCGTGGCCAGTGTGACATCCACTCCCCTCCTCCCTGCCTCCCCTCCCACTAAATCTCTCTAAGGTGGCCCAACCTGCTCAACCCGGGAGGTGCGAGTCTGCCTTACTCCAGCCCAGAGAAAATACCTGTCCAGGTAGCAATTATCCAGGGAGTCCTCCCACCCCCTCCCAAATCCACTCAACCGCCTCAATCTGCTTCCGCCCCAGCATTTTAGCTGTTTTCGACTCCATAGATTTTAACTCCCCCATTCGCATCTCCCACTCTTGGATTCCCGGGGGCCGGTCTTCTAACCAGTGCCTCAAGATACATTGCTTCGCTATGATAAAAACTTTCTCATACAATTGCCGGCACTGCCTCTCCACCCCCCCCCCACCCCCTCCAACAACTCCAAACAAACACCATTCCAGTGAGAGGTCGCTTCCCCAAGATCTCCAACCCTCCAGCTTGCGCTCTACATCATGCCAGAAACTCCTGATCTTAGGGCAATGCCAGAAATGATGGAGCAATGTCCCCCTCTCTGCTTCACACAACGTGCACATATCGGTCGAGGCTAGCCCCATTCTAGCAGCCCAAACATTAGGAACGTAAGCTCTCCATAAAAATTTATATTGTATTTCTTGGAGTCGTACCGATTCAGAGATGTTCGGGATCCTGGAGAACGCCTCCTGCAGCAGGATTGCCGTCATCTGCAGCAGACCATCACTAACCCATCTCTGCGCCAACCTCTCTAACGCCCCCCAATCACCCCCCGACCAGAGCTCCTGTCGCACCCTCCGCACAGAAATACTTTCCTCCAACGAACTAAAAAATTCCCACATAGCTCCTTGGCCTATCCGGAGTCCCCATCGTTCTTGAAGGTCCCTCACATAGTGACATATTTGCAGATAGAAATAGAATGTTTTTTGCTCCAAGTTGTATCTCTGCACCAGCGATTGAAAAGAGTCTAATTCAATACCATCTATCATTCATAGGTGTCCAATATACTCTATCCCTCTTCTCTCCCAACCTTTGGAAGTCGACCCCTGTTGGCCAGGAACAAAATCCTTATTCCTCTCTAAGGGGAGGCAATCAGTGCATTGCCAATTTTCCCCCTTCTGCTGACAGAGCACCTTCCAGACCTGCCTCAATGCCCTCATATACACCGATGCTTTCCAAGCCTCTGGCAGTGTCCTCCCCGGGCATGCAATAGATAAACCGGGTGGTTTATTTATTTATTTATTTTATTTTATTTTATTTATTTAACTGTATTTATATCCCGCTTTTCACTGGGTCAAAGCGGTGAACATATAAGAGGGGGGGGGGATAATCAGTTGTAGGGGTGGGGCCGTCACCAGGTGGGCAACATTGATGATTTTGACATAAGACGGACTTTAGACATAGACAACGCAGCATAGATTTTTGATCATAAGTTCATGGATTGGTGTAGTTATTGGTGGGAGCTTGTTTTGAGATATTCTTGGAATAGGCTGGTTTTTAGCTGTTTTCTGAATGAGAGGAGGTCACCATTGTTCCTGATGTGGCTCGGTAGAGAATTCCATAGGGAGGGAGCGTAAAGTTCAAAGGCTCTGTTGCATGTCCGTTGTGAGCATTTGGTTCTTTTGTGAGGGAGTTGCTGGACGTCTGTCTGGTTGTTTTGCCGTGGGCTGGACGAGGCAGCAGGTTGAGAAGCTGGGTGTTATGTGTTTGGTGGATGGCTTTGTGAGTGAGTAGAATGGATTTGTATTTAATTCTTGCCTCGAGGGGAAGTATGTGTAGGTCCCTCAGAATTGGGGTGATGTGGTCGCGTTTCTTTGCTCTCTGAATGATTCTTGCTGTGGTGTTCAAGGCAGTTCGGAGGGGGTTGGTCTGTGTGGCTGGTAGTCCATGGTAGATTATGTTGCAGTAGTCCAGATGTGGGAGTGTCATAGCTTGCATTACTGTCCTGAAGTCTTGAGGTTCGAGGAGAGGCCTGAGACGTTGCACTGTTTTAGCTTTGTGGAATATAGCTCCGGTGGTTTTAGTAATTTGTTGCTTGAGGGTAAGAGCTTGGTCAATGATAATGCCTAGATATCTTATTTGTGGCTGTATTTGAATTTGTGTGGTTCCTATGTTGAGGTGTGTAGGTGGCGTGAAGTCTGGGTCTTTCGTCACTATGAGAGCTTCGGTTTTCTTTATGTTAATGGATAGGTTGTTTTCTTGTAGCCAGTTGGATACTTCGGTGAAGCATGCTGATAGATGTTCATTTGTTGGGTTTGTGGTTGTAATTGGGGCGAAAAGCATGATGTCGTCAGCATATATGTGGAAGTTGATGTTGTGGGAACGTATGACTGAGCAGAGTGGTCTCAGGTAGATGTTGAAGAGCATTGCTGATAGTGTGGATCCTTGGGGCACTCCTTGGTGTTGCTGGAAGGGGGGCGAGGTTGAGGTGCTGGTGCAGATCAGTTGTTGTCTATTAGTCAGGTAGGATTGAAATCATTGAAGTACGCTATCTTTGATCCCAATTGTTTGGAGTCTGCGTATGAGGATGTTGTGGGAGATGGTGTCGAAGGCTGCTGATATATCAAGGAAGATCATGGCGTATCCGGAGTGTTTTCCTTGGGTTCCTATGATGAGGGTGTTCATCAGTGTGGTCATGAGGGTCTCGACTCCATGTAGTGGGCGGAAGCCGTGTTGTTGCGGGTCCAGTATGTTGTTGATGTCTAGGTGTTCTTGAAGCTGCTGCTGGACTACCTTCTCGATTATCTTGGCGGTGAAAGGGAGGCTTGCTATCGGTCTGTAGGATGTGGGGTCTAGGGGATCTAGGTTGTGCTTTTTTAGGGTTGGTCAGATGATTGTGGTTTTGAGGATGTCTGGCATGCGTCCTTGGGAGAAGGATTCATTGACAATATGGGTTAGCGGTGTGCTCAGGTCTTCTTTGGATTTCTTTATCCAGTCGGTGGGGCAGGGGTCCAGTGGGGAGGTGGTGGTGTTTAGACGGGAGATGGTGGATGATATCTCATCTGTTGTGGAAGCTTTGAAGGTACTCCAGTCTCTGTATATGATGGGGTGGTGGTTTGTAGTGGTTACCTCGGTGGTCGAATGGGGATTCTGTGGTTGTTGAAGTTGTTTGTATTGTCGGGCTAATAACTCTGGTGGAATATTCGGTAGCTGATCAGAGTTATTAGGTGCTTTTGTCAGTTTCTTGACAATCTGAGAGAGTTCTCGAGGTTTATTTATGGATGTGTTTATGATTTTTGCATGGTAGGTTTTTTTGCTTTGTCGGTTTCTGAGTGATATGCGTTGAGTTTGTATAGGTATTTTGTTTTGTCATTTTCATTTTTGGTTTTTCTCCATTTTCTTTCTGTTCTTCTGAGTTTGGTTTTTAGTTTTCGGAGACTGGGAGTGAACCATCGTGCTTTTGCGGAGGTAGGTCTGGTGGTGACTTTGTTTGTCGGTGCGCTGGACGCTGTGGAGATTGTGGTGTTCCAGTTGAGAAGTAGGTCATCAATGTTATTGGAGTTTGTTTGGAGTTTAGGTAGAGTTTGTGCTAGGAAGTCCTCTTTGATAAATGCTTTAAATCTTCTAGCGTGGTGCCCGTCCTCTTTGTTGTTCATATGTTGGTAGGTGTGGGATATGTTGAAGAGGTAGTGGCCAGACCATGGTACGGGTGTGATCTCCGTGTTCTTGTATGAGGAGGCAGTTTGGGAGTTTAGGAATATGAGGTCCAGTGTATTTCCTTTTTCGTGTGTTGGCTCTTGTATGATCTGTATCAGGTTCATTGCAGTCATGGCGGTGGAGAAGGTTTCTGCTTGTTCCTCTTGAAGTGATGGGAGGTTGAAGTCTCCTAGGATTATTTGCTCTTTTGTGGAGTTGGCGCTCTCAGATATGAGTTGTAGTATCTTTGGTAGGTCGGTGTTTGTGGTGGGTGCATGGTAGATTAGGCATATTGAAAGGTGTTTATTGGTGAGGGTGAGTATGTCTGCTTCATTGGTGGTTTCCGAGGAATGGATCCTGAGGTGGAGGTTGGCTTTTGCTATGATGGCTACACCTCCTCCTTTGGCGTGTGTTCGGGAGCAGTGGTGGAGGTTGTATCCTTTTGGGGTTAGCTGGTTCATTACCACTGTGTCGCTATCTGTTAGCCAGGTTTCTGTTACACATAGGATGTCAATCTTCTTAGTTGTGATTAGGTCTTGGAGAATGTGGTACTCGTTCCTGACTGAGCATGCGTTTATTAATGAGATGGAGAGGTGGTGGGGGTTTGGGGGGTTGGGGATGTGGGTTGGTGTATGCCGTGTGTGGGAGTGGTTCTGTGCGGGGTTGTAGGTGTTTGTGGGTTGGATTATTGTGGTGTGAGGCCAGCGTAGGTTATTGAGTGTGTCTGTGGGAGAGGGGTAGAGGGTTAGGAGAGGAGTTAGGAGGTAGATGGGGGCTAAGAAGGGTGGCATGGTCTGTGAGAGTGCCTTGGTGTTTAGAGGCCGTGTTGGTTTTCAGTGCTAGTTTTATGGAGTGGTGGGGTCCTTTGTCTGAGAGGTTGTAGTCGTTGTTATATTTTCGCTGCCATTATGGGTTGGTGTATTTTGCTTGTTGTTGTGGTGGTTTTCGACTCGCCATTTTATTTCCACAGTTCTTGCCTGGTGTAGTCTAGTTGGTGAGATTTTTTGTTTGGGTCGTTGCTGTTTATGTGCGCCTCTGTGCCGCGCCTAAGGGCCACGCCAAAGGGCCCTCTGGCGAGGCCCTCAGGCGCGGGCCCACCAGGCGCGGGCGTGCCCTGCAGGGACGCCACTTTTATGGTCTGGAGGCTGCTGCTGGAATGCGCTCCCACTGCCCCGATTGGGCAGGAGCTTCGGCGGTGATGTGGCCAGGCAGCGGCTCCCTCAGAGCAGGGACGCTGCTTTTATGGTCTGGAGGCTGCTGCTGGAATGCGCTCCCACTGCCCCGGTTGGGTAGGAGCTTTGGCGGTGATGTGGCCAGGCAGCGGCTCCCTCGGAGCAGGGACGCCGCTTTTATGGTCTGGAGGCTGCTGCTGGAATGCGCTCCCACTGCACCGATTGGGCAGGAGCTTCGGCGGTGATGTGGCCAGGCAGCGGCTCCCTCGGAGCAGGGACACCGCTTTTATGGTCTGGAGGCTGCTGCTGGAATGCGCTCCCACTGCCCCGGTTGGGCAGGAGCTTCGGCGGTGATGTGGCCAGGCAGCGGCTCCCTCGGAGCAGGGACGCCACTTTTATGGTCTGCAGGCTGCTGTTGGAATGCGCTCCCACTGCCCCTATTGTATGGCGTCGACATCCCCTCTATTAATTCCAGCGGGAGTATACTGCCTGCATTCACCACTAGATCCAATAGAGGTCTAAGCAAGCAGGACAGGTTATACTTACGCAAAGATGGCAGACCTACCCCTCCCTCTGTCTTGGTTTGCATAAGCACTGACAACGCTATGCGAGATCGTCTACCCCTCCAAAGAAAATGGCCAATATGTTTCTGCAGAAGCATCAAGTCCTTCCGCGCCAACCATATTGGGAGGTGACGCAATGCATAAATCCACCGGGGAAGCTCCACCATTTTCAACAGCGCCACTCTCCCCATCAGTGACAATGGGAGATCCCTCCATTTCTGTAGCCGGCAGCTGTTTTATCCAGCAGCGGTCTGACATTCACCTCATATAGTTGCACCGTTTGCTCTGGTATATGAACACCTAGGTAGCGCAAGTAGCCTCGCGCCCACACCAAAGGAAAGGTGCCCCGCCAATTATCTTTGACTCGCCCCCCCCCACATCTAAGACCAAGGATTTATCCTTGTTAATACGCAGCCCCAAGAAGGAACCAAACATCTCCATTATCTGTAAAGCTACTGGTAAGGACTCCTGCGGATTGCACAAGCACAGCAGCATATCATCTGCAAATTCACTTAGCTTAATACCTCCACCTTCCCACTCTATCCCTGTCACCCGCTGCTCCTGAATAAGCCGCCAAAGCAAAGGCTCCAGCTGCAACACAAATAACAAGGGGGATAAGGGACACCCCTGTCTCGTGCCGCTCCGCAAAGAAAAAGGCTGCGAAACCCTTCCCCCACTAGTGACACATGGCAATGGATCCATATATAACGCTTTCACCCAGTCTAAGAAGGCGCCCGTAAACCCGAACTGAGTTAACACCTCAAACATATAGGCCCACGACACTCTATCAAACGCCTTTTCGGCATCTAGGCTCACCAGAAGAAGAGGGGTACTTTGCCGGAGGCATCTCTCCATTCCCAGTAGAACTTTAGTAATATTCGCAAATACATCTCTGCCTCTGACAAATCCCGATTGATGGCTCCCTACTAATCTGGGCAAGAATTTTTGCAGTCGCCCTGCCATGATCGATGCAATAAGTTTCATATCATAATTAATTAGAGAAATAGGCCTATAGGAGACAGGATTCTCGGGGTCTCTCCCCGCCTTTGGTATAATGGTTATTGTTGCCGTCCTCATCTCTCTTGGGAAAAATCCCACTTCTCTCGCCTCCTCATAGAGAGCCATCAATGTAGGGGTAATCTGGGTTGCTAGAATTTTGTAAAATTCCACTCCGTACCCATCAGGTCCAGAGGCCTTATGCGGCTTCCCCTGTTTAATAACCCTCTGCACCTCTTCCCCAGTAATACTCGCATTTAGTTCTTGTAATTCCACCTCCGTGAGCTTCGGTAGCTGGACCGCCCTCAGGAAAGCTCTCTCCTGCTCCTTGTCCTCTCCTTCCGGGGTATATAAGTCTTTATAATATCGCCCAAACACCTGTAAGATTTTCTCTGCGTCTCGCTGTCTTATCCCATCCTGATCTCTGACAGCAGTTACTCCCTGGACACCTTGCTCTTTAACCAACCTCGCCAGGAGCTTCCCCGTTCGATCCCCATATCGGAACAGCTGATGCCTATAGTATTGAGCCGAATGCACCGCCCTCTCCTGCAACGCAGCATTGAGGGCCTTCTGCTTCTGTAAGTAAGGGTCCAGCCTACCCGTATTTGCTAGAGCAACTCTCTTGGCCGCCTGGAGATCTCGGGTTAGTTCTAAAATAGTTGCATTGACTCTTTTCCTCTCTTTGACCACATATGCTATAATGTAGCCCCTAAGAACGGCCTTCCCTGCCTCCCAAAAAGTTGACACTGACAGGTCTGGGGACTCATTCAGGCTCAGGTACTCCTCCCATTTTTGGGTTAAATATTGTCGAAACTGCTCATTTTTCCATAAATGCCTTGGGAAGGACCATCTGTTCCCCGACGGGGACCGCTCCTTTAGATCTATAAATACTTTAGCATGATCCGAGATTATTATGGGCTCGATCTCGATGCGCAGCACCTTATCAAAGAGGTCCCGTGAGATCGGGATACAATCAATTCTGGACCAAGATTGGTGCGCCCTCGAGAGGTGTGTATAGTCTCTCTCCTCCTCATGCAAAGTTCTCCACACATCCCACAAATCCCCCCACTGGCATAAGTAACGCACACCTTTATTTTCCCAGCTCCCCCCTTCCCCTTTCCGCAATCCTTGTGACCTATCGAGTAAGGGATCATGTGGACAATTGAAGTCCCCTGCCAATATTAACGGGATCTTGGGCGCCCCCGTTATCTTTTGCAAGAGCATTTTAAAAAACTTGTGGTCATAGTTATTAGGGGCGTATATATTCCCCAATAGCATTTCCTCCCCATCAATTCTAGCATGCAGAAAAAGAAATCTTCCCTGAGGGTCGGAGTCCTCACTGAACACCTCTACGGGAATCCCTCGCTTGACGAGAATCGCCACTCCTCGCTTCCTTCCCCCAGAGGAGGCCGAAAAAACTTGTCCCACCCAGTCTTTTTTTAACTTGTCATGCTCCTGCTGGGTTAAATGAGTTTCCTGCAACAGGGCAATCTGCGTCCTACCTTTTTTTAAAGCCTGCAGGATTTTTGTCCTTTTTACAGGCGTGCCTATCCCACCCACGTTCCACGTGGTGACTCTCAAATCAGAGTGCACGGCTCCCCATTTTTGGCATGGTACCTTGGAAAGAAGCTACTGTATTATTTATTGTTCCAGGCCGCCCAGCCCCGGCCTCGAACCATACTCCTCCCCACTGGCCAGACCACCCCCCTGGCTGTTCCCCTGTCTGCCTGCCTAGTGTGAAGTTTGGAAGTTTGCACTGGCCTTCTTTAATTCTCCCTCGTCCCACTCTCACCCATTCCCCCTCCCCCACTTCCTTCCCCACCCCCGCCCCTTCCTTCCCTACCCACTCCGAAAAACACATCAACAATGAAACTCAGCCTCCCCTGCTGAGAACAGATCCCCAACCATGCAACAGGGCTACCCCCAGCTCTACATGATCTCCACATTGTTCGCTTTAGTAGCGCTTCACTGAACAATAGTTACTCTTGTATTCACTCACACATATGCAGTATTTCTATATGCACTCACACATATGAACATATGAACAAAGTTCCTGCTCCTGCTCAAAAGACTCCATAGGAGCTTATAACGCAGTCCCTCTTAACAGAGTCCTTTCTGGCCTTCCTTCCGCAGGCCAATACTGCTTCTCTCCTCTGCCGTCACTGGCTGCTCACCTCTGGCCTCTCTCCTGCGCCTCGCCCACACTGCCAGAATCTCCTGCCCTCTCTTCCAAAAAGCGCTGTGCTTCAGTCGGGGTCTTGAGGAGGGTGCTCTTCCCTTGATTCCAAACTTGCAGAGTCGCTGGAAAAGCCAACGTAAAGCAGATTTTTTGTTTGAATAGCGCGGCACAAACCGCTGAGTACTCTTTCCTTTGCTCTGTCACCAGTGCTGAATAGTCCTGGAAAATCAGAAATCTTTGGTTCTCCAACTTGAGCTCGCCCTTCTCTTGGTAAGCACGAAGCAGTTGTATCTTGTGTTGGAAATTTAGGACTCTCATTATCACCACTCGCGGCCTCTGCTGTTCTTCCCGCCTCCCGCCTAGGCGGTGCGCACGTTCAATTTTCAGCTGCCCCACAAGAGAAGCAAGGCCCAACTCCTTAGGTAACCACTCTTCCAGCAGTGGCAGCCGCAGCATGTGATCAGTCTGTGTCTCTGGTATTCCGACGATTCGTAAATTGTTCCGTCTAGATCTATTTTCTAGATCATCAATTTTTGCTCTGAGAGTCTCTATATGCTTTCGCTGCTCAGCAAGTTCTTTCTCCTGTTGACCCTCGCCATCTTCCACGCTGGCGACTCTGTGTTCTAGCTCCTCCACTCTCTTACCCATTTCAGTAAGGGAGTCTCCCAAGATGTCCAACTTCTTGATAACTTGATCGAATTTTGGCTCCAGTAGGTTTGCCACTTCCTTGGCCAGATCTTCCGCCGTCGAGTCCGTGCTCAACGCGCCAGGGGAGGCCGGCATCGCCATTGCTATAGCTGAGGCCCCCGACCTGCCAGGCTTTTCTCTGTCTTTTTTTGGCGGATTTGGCATGTCTCCTCCAACCTTCAGGCTCCGCTTCATCTACCTTCCGAACGGCAAGGTCCACTGTCTTGCAGGATATTTTTCTGTGGATTAAGAATGCTAAATATATAATATTCCTCGGGGCAGCCCCGGAGCGAGCAAGAACCCGTCCTGCTCACTCACGCATCACGTGGGATCCCTTCTTACTCTTTATCTTCCTCTTCCAAGCTCCCTTGGGCATCTCAAATTTTCATGGCCCCAATCTAGCTCCGAAGTAGCACTGAAAGGGAACCAAAGGTATGTACCCCTTAGGGCACGTGACCATGGGTTATGACTGCAGCCACAGTGGCTGCCTCAAATTTAAAAGCATCCTGATGTGCCCGGCGATGATGTCACCAAGAGGGACGGAGCCTTACTCCCAGTCTGGGTCCTGCTCACCACTGCCAGTAAGGGAAGGTCCAGAGAAAAACGCCACACAGGTAACCAGCCTTTGCTCCTCTCACTGATTTTACTGATAATTCACAGAATATCAATATATTGATTTTACTGATAATTCACAGAATACTAAAAGTAGGTCTGCAATTTCATATTTCAGTTTTTCAGCACTCTGGGATGTATGCCATTTGGTCCATTTGATTTGCTATTCTTTAGTTTATCAAAGAGCTGTACTACATCTTCCCGATTTATCAAGATTTTTTTCAATTCCTCTGATACATTGCCTTTAAATGCTGTATCAGTAGAGTTTTGCAACAAATGCATGTTTAGCACTAAATCTAATGCATGGAAGTTGCAATCGCTGCGTGCTAAGTGCCCGCGATAAGTACAGCATATTTCTGACAATTACCACACAGAACACTAACCTTATATACCACAGCATCATGCACGTTTACTGCAGATGCACCTAATTCTACCTATTGAGGTGGCATTAGGTGAGCTCGTGCTAAATGCAGAAGGTGCAGTTAGCATGCAGTATTTACCCCTGTGCCAACTGCCCTTAATCCGCCCCTACCACTCTAACACACAATGCATAGTTTGCATGGAAAGCGGGCCGTGCTAACTGTGCTGACCCTTCGCTAATAGTTTCCGCCTATAACCCACGCTATCTGCATAGCACCCCGTGTTTAACTGACCCTCTTACCATTTTTATGTTTTCATTATCACTCTTAGGGGTATGTTTACTAAACCGTCTTAATGTGCGCCCGGCGATAGTGTGGAGGCTGTCATAAAAGGAGTGGGCGTTTCAGTCTTAAAGTAGCAAAACGGGATTATCGCGCGATAACGTGCACTGCTGCGCACATTAAGGGGCTAAGCACCACTAAGCGTGTTAACACGTGATAATCTTAAGTAGGTGCCCAGACATGCAAACCCATAAAAAGAGGTGTAGTACAATGGTTAATACACTGACTGATGATACAGGGGTCATGAGTTGGATCCCCAGTGTGCCTAATGCATAAGGCTAGCTGAGGCATCAGCTTTGACATGTAAGTATTGTTTCTTGAGGTATTTTAATTATTGCTGCCAGCAAACACACCCTCACGTGCCATAACCTAAGGTGCCACATAAGGCACCCTATAAGGCACTCCATAGGGCACATTACAAAGTGCACTGTCTGCCACGGCACCCTATAATGTCCCCTATAGGGCACCCTATAAGGCGCTCCATAGGACAACTTATAAGGCACCTTATATGGACTGTAACCATAAGGTGCCTCAGAAGGCGCTTTATAGGGCACCCTATAAAAGGGTGTACTTATGGTTACAGTACTCTGAGGGTTTTTTTGCTGGCAGCACTAATATACATTAAAAATTGACAATGCTCCAGATAGCCCTATCAAATAACCCCACTGTGGGTTTGAACCCATGACCTCTGGCTCCACAGGCAGTGAAGTAACCAGTGGGCTACAGCTATGAACAAGCCCCTGACTGGCTACAGAAGGACTGCATGTCACCACACAAACAGTCTGCTGTGGTTACCAGGATAGGGTTAACCCACCCGTACCCATGATGCACTGGACATGCAAATCAGCAGTCTACAGATGATCACAAGATGGGGTATGCACCCCCACAGCACCTCGGCCTGGTAGGGGGAACTGACCGTGTATGTTACTGGCACAGAGTAGCTACAGACCGTCACATTGTATGGGAACTGTGCTCACCCTGAGGGTGAGGTGGGGCACCCAGCACTAGGTCCACAGCACCTTTCATGGCTGGAATAGGCTATGCTGCAGGTCCCCCATCAGTGCTAGTGTGTGTGATAGGTAGTTCCTGCAGACACATCTGCATTTCTCAGTCATGTCTAGCTCTTATGGGCTATGATGCACCCAAAATAGTGCATATCCTGTGTTGGTACCATGGTCACATGATGTAGGTGAAGGGGGGGTATTTGGACCAATAGGTGGATTATGTACCACCACCCAACCCACACTCTGTGGCTTAGAGTGGGAAACAGGATCTCCCACCAACAGAGCCACACTCTACCTCCCCGCAATGGTGGCAGTAGAGAGGACCATCAACCCCAGTCCTGCTGGGGAACAGACACCATACAGGGCAGGCAATGCAGATCTGTACACATCCATAAGGCAAGGCAGACAGAAGGCCTGGAAATGCTCAGCTGCACCCCACCACTATCTGACATTCTCCAGCAGCAAGCCTCCAGCTGCTGCACCCTGCAAGATGTTCCATCCAGACACATACTAGCTGCAGACAGTCTACTAGCTAGTCCATAGTGCATGTTTCTGGAGAAGATGCATGTACCCAGAACTGGGATGTCAGTATACACACCAAGCAGATAAGTCAATGATTGGACCCCAAAAAAGAACCATAAACATCACATAAGAGAAACACTATAATCGCACTATGGGGGAACCTAGCCATGCCGTGGTCACTGCTCAGTCAGGGTGAGAGTGACCTCCCAGCAGGACATGCTGTGGCCACCCTGTCCATGCAGGTGGTTGTCAGGCACTACAATGTCTGAGCCAGATGCATCCTGGCCAGGCCACCCTGTCCGGGCTATACCCATGGTACATTGCTCTCATTATGCACATTGGCAGGCTTACACTGGCAACAGTGTGGGATGAGGAAGGTGTTGGCAGACACCACACACTGGATAGACAAACACACACTCCCACACCTATGCCAGCATTGTGTAAATATAGAGGCTCTTGGCAGCCCTGGCCACCGCACCAGTCCTGGGCACAGTGCAGGCATGGCTATTTATTTATTTTTATTTATTTATTTAACTGTATTTATATCCCGCTTTTCACCGGTGGGACATATAACAGGGGGGGGGGGGAATCAATAGTGGGGGGGGCATCACTGGGGGCTATGGTACGCAATACTCCTGGGGTCACTCCCCAGGGTGGTAAACACTGTCAGACATCAGACCTGAAGCACACTCCACAGACAGCAGAAAGGTTGCTATGATGCAGCTCAATCAGCAAATTGTGCTTAACGTAGGAATTGCTATCTGCCAGTAATCATAAAAACCGTTTGATACAGGGGTGGAGAACCCTGGTCCTGGAGAGCCGCAGACCAGTCAGGTTTTCGGGATATCCCTAATGAATATGCATGAGATATATATGCATTAGAGATATCCTGCCAACCTGACTGGTTTGTGGCCCTCCAGGGCTGGATTTGGAGACCCCTGCCTTACACCTCTGTCATTTAAGATTGTGAGTGGGCAAGGTGCAGATGTCCAAGACATCAAAAAGGTTAGATAGAATGTGTCACATTCCTTCTCACTTCTCACCACCACCAAAATATTGTCTATTAGACAACTTTTTGGTGGTGGTGAGAATCGAGGAGGAATGTGACACATTCTATATACCCTTTCGATGTCTAGGACATCTTCACCTTGCCCACTCACAATCTTAAATGACAGAGGTGTAAGGCAGGGGTCTCCAAATCCAGCCCTGGAAGGCCACAAACCAGTCAGGTTGGCAGGATATCTCTAATGCATATATATCTCATGCATATTCATTAGGGATATCCTGAAAACCTGACTGGTCTGCGGCTCTCCAGGACCAGGGTTCCCCACCCCTGGTTTGATAGGTGTGTACAATATTCCCAGGTTTAGGGTGGCATTGCTAAGGTATGCAAGTGCTAGTATTGGGAGATGCACGCAGGGCCCAACATCCTGCCTCTCCAGGAGGCTTTGGATAATGGAGCCTGTGGGTGAGGGTGTGTCTGCCCCTGTTGGCCGCTGCTCTAGGGCAGAGGTTCCCAACTCCAGTCCTGGTGGGCCATACACTGTTCAGGTTTTCATGCTGTCCCTAATGAATATGCATGAGATACATCTGCATACCATGGGGGCGGTGCATAGACATGCAGCACAGCCACGTTTATTAGAGGCAGCATGGAACCTGAATGGTATTTGGCCCTCCAGGACTGCATTTGGGAGACTCTGCTCTAGGTAATGTGCATGTTTATGGTGTCTGTGCTCTGTAGGGTAAAATGTAGGTTTATTGGGCATGTTTCTGTTATCTGCAATAAAGGTTCTGTCTGCATTAGCATGTTTTAGTAATGGGTAAAATATGGGGACTGGGTTGGCAGAAACCACAGCTGGGACTTGAACCTGTGACCTTCTGCTCCTGAACACACTGGCTGTGTTCACTGCACCACCGTGTTGCCACAGAGATAATGCATTCCCTGGAGATACCATGACTGTTTGTCAGACAGAGCCTGTCTGTTGCAGTGCATGGCACCCACCTAAACAGGGCTAGGCCATGGTCTGCTCTGGGCAGCTGCCACTGCCCCCTCCACCACCAGTACCCCTCTGCCACCATGCTGACATGCCCTTCTGCTGGTGGTGCTGGTGCTGCGCAGTCTCAGGCCATCCAGTGTGCGGGTAGGCGGCTGCCTATGGTGCGGGTTCTGGGGTAGGGGTGCCTGCATAGCTGTCCACGCTTTCCCCCAGCACCGCCTGCCAATGTTCCGTGCCATTGGGGGTACCTGCTGGGTACTATTCCCTGTGACACCGTGGTAAGCATACTCTTGCCCATGTTGGGCCCTCAGCAGTTGCTATCTGGCTGCTCTACTATTTCAGCATTCCTATGGGCCAGCTAGGCATTACCCTAGTCCGCACTGTGCCCCAGCTGCACCACAGCATGTGCCGCCTACAGCCCTCTGTGTCCCCTTTTCCAGCATCTGTCCAGTTGCCCATTCCGATATGCCCGCCCTGCTGTTGTGGAACATGTGCACACCATAGGAAACCTGTCCAATGGAGAGGAAAACCCTGATCAGCGCAATTTCACTGTGGGCTCATTCACCTTGTATGGGGACAGAGCATAGACCCTTCCAAAATTCATATCTTTTTTTTGGAGCTTTCTTGGGGGTGTTTTTTTGATGTTTCCCATTGATATCACTATTGCCCAGCTTGGTTATGTTTTTTTTACATTTTCTTCTGGTCATTTTCACTGTTTCTTTGCCCTTTTGTTCTGTGCACATGTATCACACTTATCACTTTGTTGTAGGTTTCCCTGGTTTTGCTGTACATTGCTGACGGAAATGGTTTCTTTTCCCTTTAAATCAGCTCTAACGCCAGGGTTTCACTGGCGTTAGTTTTCAGCCTCGGATTTCACAGCGTTAGTGTGCAGGGAGCTTCTCCCCTCCCACTCTCCGCCCATTGACCCTCTCTCTCTGCCCCTGGGGAGCCTTCCTCCGCCCTCTGGCCTTCAGCGCTCGTTTGCGCCTTATCGTGCGATAACGTGGGAGAGCGCACGTTAAGACGGTTTAGTAAACATACCCCTTACTTCTAACTTATTTTTCTCTCCCTCTTGGTCTCTTATTTCTTAATCCTTCCTTCCGCTCCACATCTATATCGTATGTGCCTCTTTCCACATGCTGTATATTTTTCCATCTTTATCCCCATACAAAATCGCTAATCCATAATTCCAACCAGTTTTAACCATACCTCATTCTCATTTCTATCTCTCTTTCCAGACTCATCTATTTTTGTTTCAAATTTCTATATCCCATGCTTTCCCTATAACCTGTATCTCTTCATCCCATCTCCTTGAACCTTGTCTCCATCATTTCATAAATTCAGATGATCAGAACTAGAAAGGGGACCTTGGGTTATGCAGCCCCAGTGATTTGGACCTCTTTACCACTGGAACTCCAATCGAAAGCCAATTCATTATCATTTTATAACAAAAATTAAGGCTTGGTTATTTTGTCTGCCATTTCTGGAGCAAAGAATGGAAAGAAGAAGTGGGTGGAGGCAGAGTTTGAAGAAGGCTGGGGTAGTAAAATTCTGTTATTATTTATTTTTACTTTTATAAATGTTTTTGTCTTATTGTGTTTTTTTTCTTATTAAATTGTATTAATGTAGTTCTATTGTAAACCACTCAGATTTAGTTTTGAGAAAACTAAGTAGCACATAGCTAAAGAAATAAATTGAGGCCGGGGAAGTAGGGCAGAACTTGTCACATTTCTACACGGAGCACACTTCTTCTGCCACTTCTGTAATTGCACTGCTTGCAAGATGGAAAACTATTCCCTGGGAGATGGAGAAGTGGCCAGAGGTTTCTCACCTGCTTCACATAGCTATCTTCTTCTAGCTACACCTTCTTCTTACCCTTAAGATTCACCACGAGAGGCAGACAGCACTCTGCACTGGACCAGCTATATTTTCCTTAAGGAAGGAGTCATGGATATTACTTTTGCAGGCCGTGAACCTGTTAAACTATTTACTTATATAGTGCTTTTCCAAGTATTATGCTATAGTAATTCCATTTTTAACACAGCTAAAGATATTGTAATATATGCTCTGCCATGGATAGGTTGCCTGAAAGGGATTAAATTATAACATGTTTTGAGAAAAGCCTGGATTAAAAGGGCATTTTATCAGTTGTTTGTTCTTAATTTATTTGATGAAAATAATAAATGTTAGTGGAAAAGATTAATGAGAAGTGGAAGCGGCTGACACTCTGTCAGGTATTTCTTTTCATTTGCAAAGTGGCTAATGCAATAGGAGCACTTGGGTGAATCATAGGAATCTTCAGACTGTCAAATCATCAGTCTTCAATCAAAAGCATCCAAGATATGGCACTTAAGTTTCACCCCATCTGCCCTAAGGAACAAAATCATACTGCGTATGCTTTATAGCACTTCCCCACATAAAGTGAACATTACAACATTTCAGCAAAGTCTATATACGGCCTCTAAAATTGGCAGATACTGAATGTCATTCAAGATTTTCTAATTTAAGTAAATCACTGTGGTTGCCTTGTTAGTCCACTTGGCTATGTAGAAAGAAATGTCAAATAAAGAAACAGAGAAAATAAGTCCAGATTAAAAACCATTCAACCTATCCAGTCTGCACATCTATACCAAGTACTAAGCACTATAATCGCTTCCTTGCCTTTAGAGATCCGTGGGTGCTTGTCCCATGCTTTCTTGAATTCCACCTGTGCTTGGAGCCGTTCCACGCATTCATCACTCTTTTCATAAAGAAATATTTCCTTAAATTACTCCCAAATGTATTCCCTTTCATCTTCATTCTAAGACCGCTCGTTCCAGAGCTTCCTTGCAATTGAAAGAGGTCCATTTCCTATGCAAACTACTAATGAAACATATTGAATGGACTAACTTATTACATTGAAGGCACATTTTAGAAAGGATATTCAAGTGGAATATGGGACAGCCAACCAGATACTCAAAAAAAAAGGCAAGCACATCCAAGTTGGGGCACAATTTCACAAACGTGGATGTGCCCTATATGGATGTCTGCAGGGCTGTGCACATAGATGTCCCTGGTATAGTATTCGCTACGGGGGACGTCTAAGAGACATGCAGCGGTGGTTCAAACAAAACTGATATTTCCCAATTATCCCAAAAATATTGCGCTTGTGGAAAGAAATGGAATACTTGAATGCCATCTTCTCTACAAGATCTGAATGTTTTATGGCACACTTTTCCTGTGCCTATTCATGCCTGAAGCAGTCTAAACTTGGATGGAGACGCAGACATCCCTGATGTTTCTGAAATCAAGCAGGGACGTCTAAAACCATAGCACCACCCCGGGCACACCTCTGCCACAACACCTGCCTTCTTGGACATCCCTGTGCCAGGGATATCTCCAGACCTGGCTGGTAAAGTGGCTCCTGGGTCGTTTTTCTGATTTGGACATCCGTGTGTCTGTTTTCGGATGTCCAAATCACGACTAAGACTTCTAAAATCCCTTTGTAACTAGTTTTTGCTATGATTCCACCCTCTGGGAATAATTAGCTATGCTTGATCATGCCCAAAGTATGCAAGTAATTTACTGATGTGATGAAGGCAGTACAGTTTTCTAAAGTTAGTAACATAATGGTAGAAGTTAGCCAGATTAATCTAACAGTACAAAAAATATTCTCCTCTGATCAGCTAACATTTGTGCAAACAAATTTATACAGACAGAAGAGGGGTCTGGACATAGGCATTCCAGAGCTGGTTTGCAGCTTAAAGGGATAGTTGCAGTAAGCAGCTTATTTTACCGTAGGAGCCCCAACCTGCAATAATTCAGAATCAGAGGTTAATAACTTCTACTGTAAATTAATAACAAAACTTATATTCAGCCTTGCAAGCTGCGTTATTCTTGGCAAACCAGTGCCAGTTTGAGCTACCAGCTTTCTTTCCTGGGCTTGCTAATATGTGGTCAATTGCTCCTGGGGAGCTAGCTATTTATGCATTTCTTTTGGGTGCTTGATATACCACCAACAAGCAGATAGCTATCACAGCAGTTATAGCTTATCACAGCTGGTGCATAAAATAATCACTTTTATTTATTTATTTATTTTATTTAGAACACATTTATATACCGCTGCTTCCAGCGATCAGCAGCGGTTTGATTCTTCTTTTGGGAGGTGTCGATCAGGACAGGGTGGGGAGTATATACATATAGGACTGAGGGGGGGGGGGGTCACGGCACACATGGTTAAAGTTTTTGGGTTAAACTTATTTACATTTATACAATACATATTTACAGATTTAGGAAATCACATTTTACATGGCTATACATGGTTACACAGGCGGATTTAAAATGCACTTTTCACACCATAACCCCCACCTAGAACAGATCCTCCCATCTCCTGTACCGCCCCCCCCCCCCCCCCCCCCGGTACTTGTCTGAGGCCTTCCTGGTGTTTATTGTTGGCTGCCCCTGGTCAAAATGGAGCCTCTGTACTACCAATAGGGTGATCAGGCCATTCCCTAGTATGATCCCACAAGGGGACGGGGCAGGAAGGGTGGCTGATTTATGTAGCAGCACCTTATTGGGCCACATAACGTCTGCTGAAAGCTGGTGCTACTTTTCCAGGAATAAAGCAAATTGCAACATTAAATTCAAGCTGCATTATTCAGTTGCATAGTAGTGAAATGCTTTGCATCTCATTATTGCGTAGCTTGCCTTGCAGTAAAATAACACTTTAAGGTACATTAAGGTAAAATAATACACAATTTTGTCTTTTAACAAGCATTATTTGGCACAACTCATGCACTATTCCCTAAACATACTTAGTAACTATCCCAGTTCCTCCTTCATTTCTGTTATTCTCCCTGCCTCCTCGACTTATAATCTTGGAGTCATAGAAACAGAAACATGACGGCAGAAAAAGACCACATGGTCTATCTAGTCTGTCCTTCCATATCAACTATAATAGTTCCCTTTTTACCTTTAGAGATCCTCTGTGTTTGTCCCATGCTTTTTTGAATTCAGATACTGTCCTCATCTCTACCACCTCCACTGGGAAACGATTCCACGCATCTACCACTCTTTCCATAAAGAAATATTCTGCATATTACTCCTGAGTCTAGCCTCTTTCACCTTCATCCTATATCCCCTTGTACCAGAGTTTGCTTTCAATTGAAAGAGATTCTCCTCCTGTGCATTTATGCCACAGAGATATTTAAATGTCTCTATCATATCTCCTCTATCTCGCCTTTACTCTAACGTACTGTATACATATTAAGTTCTTTAAGTCTGTCCTCATATGCTTTATAACAAAGACCACTAACCATTTTAGTAGCCACCCTCTGCGCGGACTCCAACCTGTTTATATCCTTTTGATGGTGTGGTCTCCAGAACTGCACACAATACTCCAAATGAGGTTGCACTAGAGACTTAAACAGAGGCGCTATCATCTCCTTTTTTCTGCTGGCTATTTCTTTCCCTTTACACCCATGTATTCTTCTGGCTTTCACTATCGCCTTCTCTACCTGTCAAGCTACTTTAAGATCGTCAGACACAATCATGTCCAGGGCCCGTTCTTCTTTTGTGGACAGAAGTACTTTACCCCCTACACCAGGGATGGGCAAACTACGGCCCGCGGGCCGTATTCGGCCCGGCGGACCTTTTAATCCGGCCCCCTCTGCCCGGCTGAACTCTCCCGGCACGGCTGAAGCCCTCTGCTCCGGCTTGCAGATACGCGAAGGGAGAGTGTCTCCCTCGCGTCTCTGTTAAGCCCGCAGGGGCAGATGGGAAATTTCCCATCAGCCCCTGCTTCCCATCAGCCCCTGCGGGCTTAACAGAGACGCGAGGGAGACACTCTCCCTTCGCATATCTGCAAGCCGGAGCAGAGGGCTTCAGCCACGCCGGGAGAGTTCAGCCGGGCAGAGGGGGCCCCGCGGGACACTCCATGCTGCCGCGGCGGCAGCGGCCAGCTTTTTTTTAAATTTTAATTTCCATGAGCTGATGGGGGGGGGGTTAGGACTGGCAGTGGGCTGTGAGCCGATGGGGGGGGGGTTAGGACTGGCAATGGGCTGTGGGCTGATGGGGGGGGGGTTAGGACTGGTAATGGGCTATGGGGGGGGGTTAATACTGGCAATGGGCTGTGGGCTGATGGGGGCTGTCTGGAAATGGGGTGATGGGGGTTAGGACTGGTAATGGGCTATGGGGGGGGGTTAAGACTGGTAATGGGCTGTGGGCTGATGGGGGGTTAGGACTGGTAATGGGCTATGGGGGGGTTAAGACTGGCAATGGGCTGTGGGCTGATGGGGGCTGTCTGGAAATGGGGTGATGGGGGGTTAGGACTGGTAATGGGCTATGGGGGGGTTAGGACTGATAATGGGCTATGGGGGGGGCTAGGACAGGAAATGGGCTGGTCACTTGGGAGGATCTGGATATCCCACTTCCTGACGCTTCGGCACGCAATAACTGCAGATTCATGTGAGGTGATTCAGAATCTTAAATCTCGCTCATATCTTGCCCACCCCATCTTTTCGGATGAAGCGGGTGGACAGCCCCCACTTTGGCTACCACGCTTCAGAAACCAAAAGACCCACCCACAGAAGGAAGTAGGGAGGCATGGTCTAGTGCAGGGATGGGCAAACTACGGCCACTAAAATTGAAGGTGCTATTTTATGAAAGAAATACATTGCATAAACGTTTTGTAAAATAACTCTTTTTATGCTTTTCTACCTTAAATTAATCTAAACATTTAATGTTACAAATTTAAATTTAATTTATATTAATTCACACATACACACCGTCCATCTACTCTTGGTCCGGCCCCCGGGTCCAATATATGAACCCATTGCGGCCCTCGAGTCAAAACGTTTTCCCACCCCTGCCCTACACTGTTCCGCTCTCTTGGAGTTTTGTAGCCCAACTGCATGACCCTGCATTTTTTAGCATTACAGTAAATCTCAGCTGCCAAATTCTAGACCATTCTTCAAGCTTAGCTAGGTCCCTCCTCATGTCATCTACACCTTCCTGAGTGTCTACTCTATTGCAGATTTTGGTATCATCCACAAAGAGGCAAACTTTACCCAACAGTCCTTCCGCAATATCATCAACAAAGATGTTAAAAAGAATTGGACCAAGGACAGAGCTCTGCGGCACACCACTGGTAACCTCCTTCTCCTCAGAGTGAACTTCATTTACCTGTACCCTTTTCCGCCTCCCATTCAACCAATTTCTAACCCAATCAGTAACTTTAGGGTCCATTCCTACAGTGCTCAGTTTGTTTATAAGTCAACTGTGGGGAACGGTGTCAAAGACTTTACTGAAATCTAACTACACTAGTTGTAACTGGAATTTTTGCTTGAATGGAAGAAGTTGTAAAGCTTTTGAAGATAGGTGTGTTTTGTATATTATGAAACTGAAGGTGTGGGGCACTTGATGTTTTACATGGTTCAATATATGGTGACTCTCTGATGACCCACATAAAACTGGTATACTATTTCTTATTGATGCCCCACATCTTCGTTTTTGTTCTATTTTTGTAATTTTTGATTAGTGGTCATTTTTTGATGTTTTATGTTTTATTGTATTTGATAAAAAACGCCTTTCCGAGAACCAAGGCGGTGTACAAGTAAAAACAAAGCAATAAAAGGAGGCCAAGGCCCATGGAAAAGGAAAGGAAATGTACAATCTTTTAAAAGGACAGTAAGAGAGAAGTAGGGAGACAGGACAGGACATAAACAGGGGAACATCATAAAAGGAGGGGCAGAGAGAGGGGGAAATCACACAAAGGGAGAAGGAACATTGAATGCTTGGGAGAATAGGTGGGTCTTTAGATTACGTTTGAATACTGCGTGTTGTGGTTCTAAACGAAGGGAGGGGGGAAGGGCATTCCAGACGGCAGGACCAGCAAAAAAGAAAGCAGAAGAACGGGTGGACTGCAGGTGGGCGCGGGAGGGGGAGGGTAAGGTGAGACGGTTAAGGTGAAAAGAGCGAGGGGTGTGTCGGGGAGAGTGAAAGTAGAGGAGATCCGTTAAGTACTGAGGGGTACTGTTATGAAAGGCTTTGTGAACCAGGACTAGGAGTTTGAAGGTGGCACGGAAGGGAACAGGCAACCAATGAAGGTGAAACAGTTGAGGGGTTATGTGGTCTCGAGGGGAGGTGTGTGAGATGAGGCATGCTGCAGTGTTTTGGATCCGTTGAAGGCGAGTTAATTGGTATTTGGGAAGACCGATGAATAGTGAGTTGGAAAAATCTACACGGGACATAACTAGGGATAACACTAGGGTAGTGAGAGCTGAGGGGGAAAGGAAGGGGCGAACAGAGCAAATTTGACGAAGAAAAAAAAAGGATGTTTTGGTGATGTGTGAGATGTGGGTGTGAAAGGAAAGGTCAGAGTCAAAGTGCACACCAAGATAACGGAAAGTGGAGACCAATGGTACAGGAGTGCCGGAAAAAAGAAGGAGCTATTGAAGGGGAGGGGCCGTTGTGAGAGAACCAGATAGCAGTAGTCTTAGTGAGATTAAGGTGAAGACAGTTGAGTGTTAACCAATTCGCCACGGCTGAAAGGCAAGAGTCAAGAACTGTAAGATCAGGGGAGGAGGGTGAAGTGTGATGGAGTAAAAGAATGTCGTCGGCGTAGAGAAAAACGGATAGACCAAACTGTTGTACTAACGAAGCGAGGGGGGCCAAGAAGAGGTTAAAGAGGAGCGGGGCAAGAACTTCAGTAGGATTTCTGATATTCTATACAGAAGAATGACAAGCAAACAAATCAGTATGTGACGTTGTTAATTGAATGAGGGCTAAGCATCAGAATTTAGAGTGATGGTCAATGGAGCTCTTTCTAAGGAAGGTAAAATAGCTTGGGGGATAGCTCAACTTTCAGTGCTAGGCCCATGTCTTTTCAATATCTTTATTAGCTGCAAAGCAGAGCACCATGCTGGTAAAAATGTTCTAATTTCTCAGGTAGTGGCATGAATGATAGGTGGCTGCTGGCCACTAGACTACAAAGTAATGAATGCATAACTTGCTGATTCATATATTTTTAAAAGTTACACAGATAATACCGGGCTGTTTAAAATCACTAAACAGCCAGATTCTATCTGTTTAATTAGGGGCCAGGCTAGTGAGGAGTGGAGACAGCACCAGAAATTAACTGTTTAATAGAGATATTTGGCATATAAACAGATAAATTAACTGCTTAGCTTAGGTCTGCTCAGTGGCATCTAAATGGATCATGTCAGCATGGTCACTGCTGAATATGTATATTTAGCACCACAACCTACGGGGTCATTCTGAACCACATTTAGCGGGTCTGGACATCCAATATAGATGTCCAGACCTGCAAAATGCTGGGATGGCTATCCTGTTGACAGAGCTCCCCGCATATATAGGCAGCTTGTGCAGAGAGCTCTGTTCATGGGTGAGACAGGGTGGTCCCGAGGAGGAGCAAGGGCAGGGAGCCCTGTACGTCCAGGTTCAGCCATGTGGACGGGGGACTTATTCCACCACAGAGGTGGAATAAGTCCCCCTAGAAAGGGGCATTTGCAGCAGCTGGCATAGAGAAGCAAGGTGAGAGGGTGCAGGGGGTTCCCTGCAGCCCGACCCAGGCCATGGTAGGCCCAATCAGGGGTCAGACTGCAGGGAAAGAAGATTTTGATGGTCGACTGGGGATTGCGGCTCCTGCATGGAGCCGTGGTGCCATGGCAACATGACGCCATGACATGGCGGCTCCATGCAGGGGCCAGGCTGAGCTAGCCAGGGAATGAATTGTTTGTTCGGGTACCCAGGCTGAGCTAGCCGGGTACAGCCTGCACGTCTGGCTGGTTGCACCCAATTCTGATCTCGCAGGCATGTCTAGCCCCTACGGGATCCAAATCAGGTGCAACTGGGCCTCATCCAGATTCTGCTCACTAGGACAGGTGGGGGACACTCAGATCAGAATACACCTCCACATGAACAGCGACGCTGAATATAATGCATGTATCAAGTTAAGCACCGAAGGCCGGCCCAAGAGTTTCTGCCACCCTTGGCAGAAGCCTGGCTGTGCCCACCCCCTACAACATGCTGAGCTGCACTACCACCAGGTAGGGTCGGGTGGAGCATAGTTCAGTTCAGTGGCAGGCCATGTGCTTTGGCACACATGGCCTGTGCTCCTGACCCCCCCTCGACATAACTTCAGGGGTTCAGAAGCAGTAGACCATGTGTACTGAAGCACATGGCCTGCCGCCGAGCCAAGCCATCCCCCCCCCCCCCGCCAACAGAATCAGTGACAGCGGCAGGCGGCAATATGACATGGCTCAGCATGGGGGGGAGCGGGGAAGGACGGCATGGCTTGGCATACATGAGGGGGGCAGCAGGCCATGTGTGCCTAAGTACATGGTCTGCTGCTCACAGAGATCTGCCACCCTAGGCGGCTGCCTAGCCCACCTAATGGACAGGCTAGCCCTGTAAGCACCAACAATGGTTCTTGATTTACAATAGTGACCAACCAGCTCAATATCAGGCCCATTAACTTTTGCTGAGGAAATAGTATTAAAGGTATTTGCACAACAGTAAACAAATAATTGAAAGTACACAAGGCTTGACTAGATTGTAAGCTCCACAAAGAAGTAACTGTTTTTTTATATATCTATACATTGCTATCCAGGTTTATTAGAACAATATTTTTATTCTTCCCAATCCAATGGAAGTTGGAAAGAATTATACAAGGGTCAAGAATATTTGTCTGGAGGGAAAATAACTCCAAACATTTAACAGAATGGGATCAAATTTGGCATGGTGGCAAAATCGCATTGGGGCCTGTTTATTAAACTGCATTAGTTGCTATCACGAGGCTAACAGACATACTGCCCAGTGGGAGCAGCTAATGCAGTGGAAATGGAGATATTGCAGCACTTTTCTGTGCTATCTTCATTTCACGTGATAGCTCAGGGGCGCAAGCATGGTGCTCATCAGCAGCCATCGTGTGAAACTTTGTCACGCAATGGATACTGAATTGGGCCCTATCATGGGTGCAGATAACGCCACCTCAAGAGGTGGTATTAGTTACAGCAAACTCAACTGGGACTGATCATGGCTACGATCGTCTCCTTAGTGCCAGTCACCTCCCCCATCCATCTATATTGTCAGTGCTGTGAATCTAAGGGGTATGTTTACTAAACGGCGCTAACATTGCAGTGATGTTATCGCGCGATAATGGCACATTACCATGCAAGAACGGCACGTATCGCGTGATAATGTGGCCGGTGGCGTTAAGGTGCGCAGAGGGTGGAGTAAGGCTCCCCAGAGGGGCGGAGTAAGGCTCCCCAGGGGCGGAGAGAAGGGGTCAATGGGCGGAGAGTGGGCGGGGAGAGGCTCCATGCACACTAATGCCGTGAAATGAAGGTCCGAAAATTAGCACCAGTGAAAACCTTGTGCTAGAGGCACATTTGCAGGAGAGAGAAACCATTTCAGTCAGCAATGTACAGCAAAGGCAGGGAAACCAAGAAAAGTGAAAGTAATGATACATGTGCAGCAGCAGCAGCAGCATAGTGGCCAACTATGAGAGGGCACGACGGTGAGGCTGCAAATGGGGCACAGGGGGCTGAAGGCGGGACATGCAGTGGGGCAGCTGGGCACAGGGTGGACCAGGCTGATGCCTAGGTGGCACATAGGAACACAGAAACAGAAAAACAGTAAGCCAGCAACTGACCAAGGGCAAACATGCGCACGAGTGTGTGAACCACAGTGTCCCAGCGGACATCACCCAGCAGGTACCCCAAAGGGCACATAACACTGACAGGCGGTGCCGGGAGGAAGCGCGGATTTCAATGTAGACACCCCTACCCCAGACCCCACACCATAGGCAGCTGCCTTCTGGCACACTGGATGGCCTGGGACTGTGCACCACCAGCACCACCGGCATAAGGGCATGTCAGCATGGTGGCGGAGGGGTACTGGTGGTGGAGGGGGCAGTGGCATCTGCCCACAGCACACCAAGGCCAAGCCCTGTTCAGGTGGGTGGCGTGCAGTGCAACAGACAAGGGCTGTCTGATGAACAGTAATGCTATCCCCAGGGAATAGCCAGTCTCTGTGGCAACAGTTTGGTGCAGTACACACAGCCAGTATATTCAGGGGCAGAAGGTCACAGCTTCAAGCCCCAGCTATGGCTCCTGCAGACCATGTCCCCTCATTTTACCCTTACTAAACCGTGGTAATAAAGACAGAATCTTTATTGCAGATAAAAGTAACACGCCATAAACGCCTATATTGTACCCTACACAGCACATATACCACAAACATGTGCAATCCCTAGAGCAGAGTTTCCCAACTCCAGTCCTGGAGGGCCAAACACCATTCAGGTTGTCAGGATGTCCCTAATAAATATGCATGAATGCATTAACATGCACCGCCCCATTGTATGCTAATGTATCCATGCATATTCATTAGGGACAGCATGAAACCTGAACCGTGTTTGGCCCACCAGGACCGGAGTTGGGAACCTCTGCCCTAGAGTAGCGGCCCACAGAGGCACAAACACCTACACCCACAGGCCCCACTATGCAGTGGCTCATGGAGAGTCAGGCTGTTGGGCCCTGCGCGCAGCAGCATCTACCAATACTAGCACCTGCATACCTTAGCAATGTCGTCTTAAACGTGGAAACACATTCCACATATATCAAAAGGTTGCTATGAATAATGTCAGATAACAAATCCTAAGATGAACACAATTTGTTGACAGGGATTCATCATATCAACCTTTCTGATATCTGTGCAGTGTGTTTCAGGTTTTGCTTCTGACAGTGTTTAACTCCCCTGGGCAGTGACCATAACAGTATTGAGTACCATAGCAATGCCTGCACTGTGCCCAGGACTGGTGTGGCGGCCAGAGCTGCCAACCACCTCCATATTTGCACAATGCTGAAATAGGTGTGGTAGTGTGCGCATGTCTATCCAGTGTTATGTGGCTGCCTACACCTTACTGAGCCCACAATGCTTGCACTGTTTCCAGTGTTAGCCTGCCAATGTGCATAATGAGGAGCAACGTACTGTGGGTATGGGGAGGCCTGGGTAGGTAGCATCTGCACAGGGCATAGGGCAATGGCTGGGACATTGTAGTGCCCGGCCACCACCTGCACAGACAGGGTGGCCAAAGCATGTCATGCTGGAAGGTCACTCTCACCCTGACTGAGCAGTGACCATGGCATGGCTAGGTTACCCATAGTGCTATATAGTATTTCTCTTGTATGATATCTCTGGGTTCCCTTTTCTGGGCCCCAATCACTGACATACCTGCTTGGTGTGTGTGCTCACATCCCATTTTTAGGTGCACATGGTTCCTCCAGGAACATGTGCTATGTACTAGCTAGTGGACTGTCTGCAGTTAGCATCTGTATGGCTGAAACACCTTGCAGGGTGCAGTGGGTGGAGACTGACTGTGCCATGGTGAATGTCAGATAGGGGTGGGGGGGCAGCTAAGCTTTTCCAGACCTACTGGCCTATGTGATGCATACAGATCTGCATTGACCTTCCTGTAGGGTGCCCATTCCCCTCTACTGCCACCATTGCAGAGATGTAGAATGTGGATCTGTTGGTAGGAGATCCTGTCCCCCACCCTGACCCACAGGGGCGGGTTGGGTGAAGCGACATAACCCGCTTTGGGGTCCGAACACCACCCTTCACTTATAACATGTGACCATGGCACCCACACAGAATATGCACTATTCTGGGTGCATCATAGTCCACAAGGCCTAGACATGACTGGGAAATACGGATAGACACAGGCATATCCTAGGTGCATCTGCAGGGACTACCCATCACACACTGGCACTGATGGGGACCTGCAATGCAGGGCATCTCAGCCATGACATGTGCTGCGGACCTGGTGCTGGGCCCCCCACTTCACCCTCAGGGTGAGCACAGGAACCGCATGATGTCATGGTCTGTGGTTACTCTGTGCCAGTAACACATACGGTCAGTTCCCCCTACCAGACTGGGGTGCTATAGAGGCACATACCCCATCTTGTGATCAGATGTAGGCTGCTGATCTGCATGTGCAGTGCATCATGGGTACGGGTGGGTTTACCCTATGCTGGTAACCACAGCAGACAGTTTGTGTGGTGACCTGCAGTCTTTCTGTAGCCAGCCAGCGGTGTGTTAGACACTATAGAGATGTAGCCCACTGGTTACTTCAATGACTGCAGAGACAGAGGTCATGGGTTTGATTCCACAGTGATGTTATTTACAAATGCTGTCTGAGGCTTTTCCTTTTCATTTCAATCAGTGCTGCCAGCAGAAACACTCTCACAGTGCTGTAGCCTAAGGTGCCTCATAGGCGCCCTATAGAGTGCCCTATAAGGTGCCCTGTAAAACACCCTATACAGCGCCCTATAGGGCACATTATAGGGTGCCTTGGCAGACAGGGCACTTTATAATGTGACCTATGGGGCGCCTTATAGGGCACCTTATGAGGCATCTTAGGTTACGGCACTGTGAGGGTGCTTTTGCTGGCAGCACTGATTTAAATTAAAAGAAAATGCCTCAGACAGCCTTTTTAGATTACACCACTGTAGGATCAAACCCATGAACTCTACCTCCACTGTCATTGCAGTAACCAGTGGGCTACATCTTTATAGCTTCTAACACTGCGCTGGCATGTACTTAGGTTAACGCGCGTTAAAGTGCCCCAGCGCCCACTATCGCGCGATACAGATTCTTGCTACCTTAGGACCAGAACGTCCACTCCTTATATGGTATTCTTCACATTATCACTGCAACTAGCGCCAGTAACATTAAGATGGTTTAGTAAACATACCCCTAAGATCTGCAGCACCGACAATAATAAATAAAATGCCTACCCCCTCCCCCCATCACCACCAATCCCTCTGGATAGCTCCCGATCCCCATTGGGAACTGTCCAGGGAGATCAGTGCACCGCCCGGCCAAGTCAAGCATCATGGCTAGGCAATTGGGTGGCCAAAGACCATCCTCTTTTCAAAGCCCTCCAAAATCCCCAGCTAGCCAGTCAGCCTTCTTCCTCCTCCTCCCTCGTAACCATTCCAAAGAAGGAAACCCAGCTAGCCAGTTGGAATGCAGGGCCCCCCATGACCCCCACCCCCCCGGGGCCATAACTGAACTCCCTGAAGATCTAGTGCTGAAGAGGGATAGGATTGGTCCACCTTGCTCCTTCCCCCATCGGTCCTCATGTCCAAAATGGCCATGATCACAAGGCGCTGTCCTCTAGCCTCATGCTAAAGGGCAGCACTGCGAGATCACGGCCATCTTTGCGAGGACCATTGAGGAATGCAGAAGCAAAGGGTAGGTGGCGAATGAGATGGCAGATTCCATGTATATTCTCATGACTACTGAAGTTGCTTTGTGCGGTGACCTCCTCTAAGTAGTACAGATATGGTGACCTAATGTGTTCATCACTTCCTAGTGCTCAAAGAATTGCCATATTATGCTGAGGTTTTGTAGAGGCCATGATGGTAGTACTGAATGGTAAGTGAAAGAAGATGCAAGTATCGTCAATGACCAAGATAGTTGTCATTCAGTGAAAGGGAACATAGATTGGTGAGATGTCAAGTCATATTCCACTCTTTTGCTGCCTTGAATAAAAGATTAACCCAAAATGATTTATATTAACAAAATACTCTTAGAGTAATTAGGTTTAAAAAAGCTTTGGACAAGTTTCTGGAAGAAGAGTCCATAAACCATTGTTGAAAGAGCCTTGGAAATCCACTGCTTACCCCTAGGATAAGACTGGATCAGTCTACCTTTTCGGATCCTGCCATGTACTTGTGACCTGGATTGGCCACTGTTGGAAAAAGGATACTGGGCTTGATGGACCATTGGTCTGACCCACTAGGGGAAATCGTATGCTCTTATTTATTTAAAAGGATTTAATATACCTCTTTATCTTTAAATCAAAGCGGTTAGCACATCAAACAGTCAAGAGTGGGAGGGTGAATAAATGCAGTGGATACATTGACTTGAGTGGTGTGGGTGAGCAGTGTGATTGATTAACTGGTGAGCTATATACATTGTGAATTATGAACAAGAGCTATATACATTGCGAACTATGAACAGGGACTATATACAGGTAGCAGGGAGCTATATACATTGGAAACTATGAACTGGGGCTGTATACAAGCAGCAGCTGGGGGGGATGCAGAGTGGCCTAGTGGTTGGGGCAAGGTACTTCAGGCCAGAAGGCCAGGGGGTTCAAACCCCACTAGAGGACAGCAACCTTGGGCCAGAAGGACTGGGGTTTCTAGTCCCACAGGTGCTCCTTGTGGTCTTGGGCAAGCCACTTAACCCTCCATAGCCTATGTTCCCTGTAAAATAGTTATCTCCAAGTTATAATGCCCTGTTCAATGTAATTTCAGTTTGTTCAATGTAAACCACACTGATGCAGAATAGAGCAGTATATAAGAGAATGTAAATAAATAAAATAAAAATAAATTTATAGGTTGGAGAAGTCTGGTAGCTGGTTCATGTGATGTCCTTAGAGTGTTCATGGCTTGTGTAAATCGGCTTGTGGGAGAAGGCTGGTAGCTGGTTCATGTGAAGTCCTTATAGTGTTCATGGCTTATGTAAATCGGCTTGTGGGGTGATTGGTGTAATTGGTGCTTGGTGGTCTTCGTTAAATTGTTCAATGAATAGGGTGGTTTTGGGCAGCTTTCTGAATTCTTTTATATCAGTTGTTGATCTTAAAATATCTTTTAGGGCATTCCAAATAGTGGGTGCAGCAGGAGAGAAGGCTAGCATGGATGTGGATTTGTTGGTTCTTGTGAATAGAGTGGGTGTTGGTATGTTGTTTCTGGTGCTGTTTCTGTCTGGTCTTTGGCTTGCTTTGGTTCTGATGAGCTCCTGTAGTATTTCTGATGACATATCGTTTTTCATTTTGAAGATGGTGAGTGCTGATTTATATTTTGCCCGTGAGGAGATTGGTAGCCAGTGCAGATCATGTAGTATTGGAGTTATGTGGTCTTGTATTGAAGTGCTAGCAATAATGCGGGCAGCGGTGTTCTGGACTATTTGTAGTGGACGGGTGGTTTGTTTAGGTAGGCTTTGGAATAGGTTATTACAGTAGTCCAGCACAGGTGTAATGATGGCCTGGCATACTGTGCGGAAATGTTCCTTATTGAGGAGGGGTTTTAGTCTCCAGAGCGTTGCGAATTTGAAGAATGCTGTTTTGGATATCTTGTTGCTATGTGGTTGGAGGGTAAGCTGCTTGTCTAGAATCTCTCCAAGATAACGTACTGTCTTTTATTGTAGTTGGTGTATTGGATATGTTGATAGAAGTAGGAGGAATGCATGCGGTCTCTCGTAATGATGATTGCTTCAGATTTTTTTATGTTTTATGTTCTTAGCAGACCACATGCCCTCCAATAACAGCTTATTTGAATTTGAAAAGATAAAAATTGTATGCTTATTTCATTTTATTTTGGTTTGTTTGGGTAATTTGACAGTTTCTAGTCGGTGCCATCAAGGTACATGATTGACATGCAGTCACGCAAACATCTTGTGCCAGCTCACTTTTTCTTCCTGATTTTTCCCTTGTCCCTTTTTAATTGGCTCGTCATATAAACTGTGCACGACATCATAAACTCCTTTTCAGTAAATTTCCTATCTTACAAACAGTTAGCCAAATTACTCTGGCCTCTTGAAATGAATGTAGAATGACTACAGGGAAATCAGTTATCAAATACATATTATATTCAGGCACAAATCAGACGTTGTTAATAACCTGCCCAATTTTACTGTGAAATAAGCCGCAGACATATTTTTAGAATGCAAATTGCTGTGCGCTTCTCTCTTTCCTCAGCACAAAATATGCCAATAAGCAAAACTTGTCTGGAGTGGGCATGCACAATTTTTTTAACTTTCATAACAAACTGGAATTTTAAAGCTTACATACTGCAGACCTGGAGATTCTTGTATTTTGTTAGCTGGGGGAATGAAGCAAAAGTCAAAGGTAAACCTTTCACTGTCCATCATTTATTCATGTCCCTTTCTCTTAGGCCTTTACCTTCGGAAGACTTCCCCTTTGGTGACCTCGTCCCTTCTTTATCATCATGCCTTTCTCAATGTTCTCTCCTGCATCGGGTCATCGCTTCAGCCCTTACACTTTTTCTTTTCACATCGCACTGTTCACTGCTCTGGAGGTTTCCGTCTACTGTTAGCAGAACTATGTATACCCCCTGATTGTCTTCTATTCCTTTCCATTCTTCTTGTCTGCTCAGAGGCCCCTCCCCCCAGCAGGCACACAGTAAGGACCAACCAAGGGCAATTTTAGACTAGTGATTACCAGCAGGTGCTATGATGAAAGTGAAAGGAACTAAAGAAACCTTGCGACCAGATAGCAAAAGACAGGGATCATCATTAATGCACCTTCTTTGTTCCATGTCAATAGAAATGTGAAATTACAGAATTAAACTGTTGGCAAACAGAATCCTTATGCAAGATTTAAGCAGGTGGTTAGCAACAGCTGTTGCACTTTTTAAAGCAAAGCAATAGCAATGATATTGTCCCTATCGTGCATCCCTGTCCAAAGCACTCTACAGACATAGCGCACAATTGTTAATACTTCATTACAGCTGGTACTTATTTTTTAAACAGACGGATGAGTATTTCAGCGAACCTTGCTGAAACAGCTATTACAGAGTGATGCCCCTTGCTTATACAGCTAAAATGAAACATCAAAAACGTAGTAAGAACAGATCTGCAGAAACATAGAACAGGATTGATAAAAATATCTGTTTACTACTCTGCTGATTAGAATCCCCCCGTTGCAATCCAAGCTGTAGGGATCTGCTTACTAAAGTGTGGTAAACATTTGCAGTTACAGAATATTAGCTGCAAAAATTATTACATGGCAACTGCAAAGACTATGTGGTAACTCTTGGGGGTGTGCCCAGCTTCTGTCCATGCAGAAACTATACAGGGCAGACATTTATCATATTTATTTATTTATTTTCAGTCTCTTATATACCGCACTATTCAGCATCAGCGCAGTTTACATGGAACAAAAATGCTCAGTACAGTTAACATGTATGAGTTTACAGATAACGGCAAAAAACCTGGCTAACAGGGGTAACTATTTACAATTTACTATTTACAATTTACTATTTATCTTGAGGGCATCATTAATGGTATGGCTATCAACTACTTTCCTTCCTCCCCCTCCACTCCCAACTTTCCCCTCTGCCTCTGCTACTCTCTCTTCCTTTTCTATGTTCTCTGCTTCCCCCCTAAACCCCCTCGCCTCGTCCTCCTTTCTCAGTCTCTGTGATAACTCTCTACTCCTCCCTGTTTCCTCAGCTCGCAACCTTGGGATTGTCTTTGACTCCTCTCTCTCCTTCTCCATACCCTTCCATCTGAAAGCTAAGACCTGCCTTTTCTTTCTCTATAATATCAACAAAATCCGCCCATTCCTTTCTGAACACACTACCAAGACATTTAGCCACTCCTTAATCACCTTCTGACTTGACTACTTTATCTTTATCTTTATCTTTATTTGAAATTTGATGAACCGCTTTCCGTCAAAAACATAAAGCGGTGTACAATAAAAGGTTGGCAATGGAAGATAAGGAAAAAGAACGCCATAGCAGGATAAAAGAGTAAAAGTATAAAAGCATAGACAAATAAAAATGGACAGCACATAACAAACTAAAAGGGCCAGTAATTTTAAAAGCATAAGATTACTAAGACATCAAAATTACAGCAAGAGTAATAGGCCCATATTGGGGAGACAAGACAACCTATGGGTAGACAAGGTACAAGACAAGACAAACATATAAACAAACAGTAACTCATATCAACTGAAAAAACATCAGGGAGGACCATCAGGTGAAAGATGAAACTTACTGTAACTTACTCCTTGCTGGTTTCCCTTTGAATCATCTCTCCCCTCTTTAATCTGTTCACCACTCTGCTACGCTGCTAATCTTCCACCAGCTTCGTCATGCTTATAATATCCCTCTTCTCAAGTCACTTCATTGGCTCCCTATCCATTTCCGCATCCAGTTTGAACTTCTTCTGCTGACCTATACGTGCATTCACTCTGCAGCTCCTCACTACATTTCTTCTGTTATCTCTCCCTACAACCCACCTCGGGAACTCCACTCTTCTAGCAAATTGCTTCTATCTGTACCTTTCTCTTCTATTGCTAACTCCAGACTTCGCTCCTTTCACCCTTCTGTACCTTACGCCTGGAACAAGCTACCTGTGTCTGTACGCCAGGCGCCTTCTCTGACTCTTTTCAAATCCAGGCTGAAAACTCACCTCTTCACTACTGTTTTCAGATTTTGACTCACCTGATCTCCTAGTGTTTCCCTTGTGTTATCTGTCTTGACTAGATTGTAAGCTCTGATGAGTAGGGATGGTCTCTTACATGTTTGTGCAGTGCTGCATATGTCTTGTAGCGCTATACAAATGCTCAGTTGTAGTAGTAGTAGTATGGTTCCACCCATGCTATCAAAAATGCACTAAGGGGCTGCTGAGGCAAATAAGAACCTTCCCCAACATCTCCATTAAAACTTCCTCTTTCCGAACAATTCCCCATCTTACATAGAGGCCCCCAACCCTCTGACACCCCTCAGCATATTACATAGAAGGCCCTCACCTCTTCAACACCCCCTCCCCTGACTCTTGCCAGAGCTTTTCTTGTGTCTAACAGGGAATAGGAGTGATCCCCAGTTGCTCCTGCTCCAGTGAGTGCCTGGGTTTAAAATAGTGACTCTGACCCACAGGGCCGGCCTGTCTACTAGGCGGGCCAGGTAGCTACCTAGGGAAGCAGATCTCTGTGGGCGGCAAGCCATGTGCTTTGGCACACATGACCTGCCACGCCACCCTTCCTCACCCTGTGTTTTGCCATGCCACGCTGCCGCCCCCCACTGCTGCTGATTCTGGTGGCAGGGAGGGTGACGGCTAGGCTCAGTGGCAGGACATGTGCTTCAGCACACATGGTCTGCCGTTTCTGAACCCCAACCCCTGCTGCCGAGCCGAGCCATGCTCCCCCCTGACCCCACTGCCAGAATCGGCTGTAGCGCGGCTTAGCACAGGGGGAGTGCGGCTTAGCACACGGAGGGTGTTACAGCTTGGGGGGCATCACGGTTCAGGGGGGCATCACAGCTGAAGCTTCTGCCTAGGGCAGCAGAAACCCTTGGGCTGGCCCTGCTGACCCATAGAGGTAGTCTTGTGGTACTACTGCTTGGGGTCAAGCTGGTGAAGTACACTCAAACTCTGGAATTCGTTGCCAAAGGATGTAGTAAAAACCATTCGCATAGCTGGGTTTAAAACATATTTGGACAAGTTCATAGAGGAGAAGTACATAAACCATTATTAAATTGGGCTGGGAAATCCATTGCTCACCTTACCCCTGGGATAAGCAGCATGGAATCTGTCTGTCTTTTGGGAACCTGGCAGATACTTATGACCTGGAATGGTTACTGTAAACAGGATAATGACCTTGATGGACCATTGGTCTGACTCAATATGGCATAATTTATGTTCTTAAATGAGGGGTGTGCACCCTTATTTGGCAGTTAAAGGACTCTTTGCCTCAAGAGTATAAAGGTTAATCCTGAGATCAGGTCAATTCTGTGATCTTACATCATGAATGGTGTTCCTTTATTCTCTGTGCTTGATATTCAAAAAAAGCTGAGTTCCTAAATTTACACTCCTAAGTTAGGTTTCTAAATTTGTCCTCTATTTTTGACAAACATAAAGGCATATTTACTAAAGTGCATTGAGCACATAACGTGGGTTTTAACACATGCTAATCGTTAGCACAGTCAGCACTAATGACTACCGCATCATAAAAAACCATGGTAAGTGCCTAATGCAGATTAAGAGAGAATTGGGGCAGGCTCTGAGTGGAGATAAAGCATAGCTGGCAATGGCCGCTACCTTGTGGTACCTATCATGATTACCAGTATCATGGCTGCATTTAATGCCACCTTAAAAGTGCAGCTGCGCATTGTTATTCAAAAATGGTTTGCCATTGCCAACCACCTATCTTATCCCCACCCCACAATAAAGCACCTTCCCAATCAAGACCCCCCACCAAAGAACCCCACTTTCAGATCCCTACCCAAACAAAGAACCCTTGATGAAGACCCCCTCCTCAAACCAAGCCCTCCCCCCTTAGATGATCACTACCCCCCCCCCCGAATCCACCTTCACCTACTGAGTTGCTCTTTTGAAGTCTAGTGTAGGGTGCAGTTGCAATTCCCCTTCACTCTACTCATTTCTATGCCAGGGTTCAAAATGGCAGATCCGATCCCTAGTAGTAGTATTACATTAATATCAGTAGGGGTCAGTCTGCCAAATAGACTTACAAAGCAGCAATTCAGTAAGTGAAAGTGGGGTTGGGGGTCTGGTGATCTGCTATGGAGGAGCTGGATCATAGGGGAGATCTTTATTGAGGGTTTCTTTTCCAGGTGGAGGGATCAGAATCAGGAGGGTGTCACTGGTGGGGGTGCTTGATTGAGGGAGGGGGATCAGAGGATGCTCCCACGGGTGCAGGATTGGGGCCTTGGAGATGGCCTGGCTGCCCCAGCAGCGCCATGGGGATGTCCTCCACACGGCACGAGCTGCCATATGGCTGCCCAGACCCTGATACCTCCACCACCCGACCCCAGTGGTGGTGGCCAGTGCCACGATTGGGCAGTGGGGACCCACCTTGGCCTGTCTCATGTTCCATTGAGGTGCTGGCGATCTCCATGAGCCTGCCAGGAAGGATCGGGGTGCAGCCGGCACTTATTCCACCTCTAAGATGGAATAAACAGGCCATCCCCCCTGCAACTCCTCTACATACAGGTCCATGATCAGAATCAGCCTTGAACATCCGGGGTTCGGTCCCGCCCATGCCCCTCCCACTTTTTGCCCCTGGCAAGCCCCTATTCCTCGTTGCACATACAGCAGAGAGGTTCCAAAAAAGAGTAAAGTAGCCCAAATGCCCTCGAGTATGGAGCAGACAGAACTTAAAGATCCCAAATTACCCATGTCTACCAATAGCCAAATTAATATGAATAAAATACAGTCTCTAAAATGCTTGTATGCAAATGCTAGAAGTCTACAAAACAAGATGGGAGAGTTAGAATATATAGCACTAAACGAGAGGTTAGATATGATTGGAATATCAGAGACATGGTGGAAGGAGGACAACCAGTGGGACACTGTGATACCTGGGTACAAACTATATCGAAATGATAGAGCTGATCAAATTGGTGGAGGGGTTGCGCTCTATGTTAGAGAGGGCATTGAATCAGAAAGGATTAAAGTTTTGCAAGAAACAAAATTTGCTGTAGAATCTCTATGGATTGAAATTCCATGTAAAAAGGGGAAGGCGATGGCAGTGGGGGTGTACTATCGTCCGCCTGGCCAGAATGAACAAATGGATGATGAAATGCTCAAAGAAATCAAGGAAGCTAGCAAAAGTTACAGTGCAGTAATAATAATGGGTGATTTCAATTACCCCGGCATCGACTGGGTCAGTGTCACAACAGGACATGCTAGGGAGATAAAGTTCCTAGATGAAATAAATGACTGCTTCTTGGAGCAGCTGGTTCATGAACCGACCAGAGGGGAAGCAATATTAGACCTAGTCCTTAGTGGAACACCAGATGTAGTGCAAGAGATAAGGGTGTTGGGGCCACTTGGCAATAGTGATCATAGCATGATCGCCTTTGATTTAATTAGTGGAGGAGGGATAGTAAGGAAATCCACAGTACTACCCTTTAACTTTCGAAAGGGAGACTATGATAGAATGAGGAAAACAGTTAAGAAAAAACTAAAAGGAGCAGTTGCAAAGGTTAAAGACGTACATCAAGCTTGGGTGTTGTTGAAAAATACTATCTTGGAAGCCCAGACCAGCTGTATTCCACGCTTTAAGAAAAGTGGAAGGAAGTCTAAAAAATTGCCAGCATGGTTTAAAGCTGAGGTCAGAGAGGCTGTTGTTGCCAAAAAAGCATCTTTCAAGAAATGGAAAAAAGAGCCAAATGATGAAACCTGGAAACAGCACAAGCACTGGCAAGTCAAATGCAAGGCATTGATAAGGCAGGCAAAGAGAGAATTTGAGAAGAAGCTTGCTGCGGAAGCAAAAACGCGAAATAAAGACCTTTTCAAGTACATTCGTAGCAAAAAACCCGTGAGAGAGTCAGTTGGTCCATTAGATGATAAAGGGGTTAAAGGAGCACTAAGAGGCGACAAGGCGATAGCGGAGAGACTGAATGAATTCTTTGCTTCGGTCTTTACTGAGGAAGATGTAGGGATGTTACCCACGACTGAAGTGGTATTTAAAGGTGTGGAAGAATTGAAGGAAATATCGATACATCGGGAAGATGTCTTACAACTATTAGATAAACTGAAGAGTAGCAAATCACCTGGGCCGGATGGTATACATCCAAGGGTGTTGAAAGAACTGAAATTTGAGATTGCAGACCTGCTATCAGTAATCTGTGAACTATCATTAAAATCATCTCTAATACCTGAGGATTGGAGGATCGCCAATGTAACACCAATTTTTAAAAAGGGTTCGAGGGGTGATCCGGGAAACTACAGACCGGTGAGCCTGACATCAGTACCGGGAAAAATGGTAGAAACCATCATAAAGAATAAAATTACTCAGCATATAGATAGTCATGACCTAATGGGAGACAGCCAACATGGCTTTAGACAAGGAAGATCTTGTCTTACTAATCTGTTATGTTTTTTTGAAGGAGTGAATAAACAGGTGGACAAAGGTGAGTCGGTTGATATTGTGTATCTGGACTTTCAGAAAGCCTTTGACAAGGTCCCTCATGAGAGACTTTTGGCAAAACTAAAGAGTCATGGGATAGGAGGCAGTGTACTACTGTGGATCAGGAACTGGTTAAAAGATAGAAAGCAGAGGGTAGGGCTAAATGGCCAATTTTCCCAATGGAGAAAGGTGAATAGTGGTGTACCCCAGGGATCTGTGCTGGGTCCGCTGCTTTTTGACATATTCATAAATGACCTGGAAAGTGGAATAACGAGTGAGGTTATCAAATTTGCTGATGACACAAAACTATTTAAAGTTGTTAAAACCCAGGAGGATTGTGGAAAATTGCAAGAGGATCTTGATAAATTGGAAGACTGGGCATCAAAATGGCAGATGAAATTTAATGTGGAGAAGTGCAAGGTTATGCACCTAGGGAAGAACAACCCAAACTATGGTTACACGATGCAAGGTTCCACATTAGGAACCACCACCCAAGAAAAAGATTTAGGCGTCCTTGTGGATACCATGTTAAAACCCTCGGCCCAGTGTGCAGCGGCGGCCAAGAGAGCAAATAGAATGCTAGGTATGATAAGGAAAGGAATGGAAAATAAAACAAAAGATATTATAATGCCTCTATATCGTTCCATGGTGAGACCGCACCTTGAATATTGTGTGCAATTCTGGTCGCCGTATCTTAAAAAGGATATAGCGATTTTAGAAAAGGTTCAGAGAAGAGCCACCAAAATGGTAAAGGGGATGGAAGGCTACTCCTATGAAGAAAGGCTAAAAAGGTTGGGGCTCTTTAACCTGGAAAAGAGACGGCTGAGGGGAGATATGATAGAAGTCTATAAATTAATGAACGGAGTGGAACGGGTAAACGTAGATCGATTGTTTACCTTATCAGAATATAGAAAGACTAGGGGACATGCAATGAAGCTACAGGGTAAACTATTTAAGACTAATAAAAGAAAATATTTTTTCACTCAACGTGTAATCAAACTCTGGAATTTGTTACCGGAGGATGTAGTAAAGGCTGTTAGTGTAGCTGGGTTTAAAAAAGGTTTGGACAAGTTCCTGGAGGAAAGGTCCATAAACCATTATTAAGAAGGGACCCAGGATATCAATGCTTGAACCAATACAAGCATTGTGGAACCTGTGTCCCTTGGGGAAACTGCTAGGTACGTATGACCTAGATTGGCCACTGTTGGAAACAGAATACTGGGCTTGATGGACCTTGGTCTGACCCAGTATGGCATATCTTATGTTCTTATGTTATGTAAGCAGCTGTGCGTGTAGCAGGGGATGTAGGTGGAATACTGGCAAGGTGGATAGCATGGTAGCACATCCCGGCGGGACATGCTGCCCCATTATCTGCCTTATGGAATAGGGGCCAATCTGTCTGTGGTATAGCATGGCTTGCAGTGCAAGGGCTCATAAAATATTAGGCACAGAACAGTTCAGGACCAAACAAAACTGCTTTTATTGTCCTTTAGTTATACAGAAATCACTTGCCAGCCTGTTGTCCTCACAGGGCTGGTTCTCAGTGCCTTTCCCCCGACCCACAAATTAAAGTCAGAATTCAGTTCAGCCCAAAGTCCAGGCAGTCACTTGGGCTTCAGTGTTTATGAATATGGTTCCCAGTTCCTAAACCACCTACCTTACAGCTGAACAACTCTCCCAGCCCTACTTAGAAAGAGCTTTCTGTCTCCACGGGCCTCTCCTCTCCCTTGTGCACACAGCTGTTTTAATTCCTCTGAGTCACGCCCTCCCAGCCCTGAGTTCTGAATTTAGACTCTTTCAAGGTGGACTGCTGATAATCCTTTTGGAGATGGACGGGTTACTTCCTACTGTATATACCCGATCACAGTGTAAATGCAATTAATGCATAATCATAAATATAATGCATGCAAATGCAATGTGTGCCTTCAAGTCAGTCCTGACTCCTGGTGACCCAGAAGCTCCTGGGTTTTCTTGGCAGTGTCACCGGAAGTAGATTGCCAGGCTTTTCTTCCGAGGCAATGGAGGGTTAAGTGACTTGCCCAAAGTCACAAGGAGTACTAGTGGGAATTGAACCCTGGTTACTTAGTTACCAAGCCAGTGTTCTAACCACTAGGCTACTCCTCCACTCCCCACTAGGCACCACTCCCCACTAGGCATAGCAATACATATAAGATAATAAAGCAAAGCAACTAACACGTTTATACCTCAAAATTAAAAAATACAGCAACAACTAATACATTATCCTACAAACACTAAGGGGTATGTTTAGTACACTGGGCTAACAGTTAACAGGGAGGGAGGAGTGGCCGAGTGGTTGGGGCAAGTTACCCCCCCCCCCCGGCCAGAAGGCCATGGGTTCAAATCCCACTAGAGGACAGCAACCTTGGGCCTGAAGGACTGGGGTTTCTAGTCTCAGCAGTACTCTTTGTAGTCTTGGGCAAGCCACTTAACCCTCCATTGGCCATGTTCCCTATAAATAGTTATCTCCAAGTTACAATGAACTGTTCAATATAATTTCAGTTTGTTCAATATAAACCACCTTTATGTTTATTTATAAGGATTTAATATACCACTTTATCTTTAAATCAAAGCGGTTAACACATCAAACAATCAAACAATCAAGAATGGGAGGGTGAATACATGCAGTGGATACATAGACTTGTGTGGTATGGATAAGTAGTGGTGAGCTATATACATTGTGAATTATGAACAGGGGCTATATACATTGTGAACTATGGACAGGGGCTAAATACAGGTAGCAGGGAGCTATATACATTGTGAACTATGAACTGGGGCTGTATACAAGTAGCTGGTTCATGTGAAGTCCTTATAGTGTTCATGGCTTGTGTATATCGGCTTGTGGGGTGATTGGTGTGATTGGTGCTTGGTGGTCTTCGTTAAATTGTTCAATGAATAGGGTGGTTTTCAGCAGTTTTCTGAAATCCTTTATATCAGTTGTTGATCTTAGAATATCTGGTAGGGCATTCCAAATAGCGGATGCAGCAAAAGAGAAGGCTCGCATGGATGTGGATTTGTTGGTTCTTGTGAATAGAGTGGGTGTTGGTATGTTATTTTTGGTGCTGTTTCTATCTGGTCTTTTGCTTTCTTTGGTTCCGATGAGTTTCTGGAGTATTCCTGCTGACATATTGCTTTTAATTTTGAAGATGGTGAGTGCTGATTTATATTTTGCCCGTGAGGAGATTGGTATCCAGTGCAGATTGTGTAGTATTGGAGTTATGTGGTCTTGTATTGAAGCGCTAGCAATAATGCGGGCAGCGGTGTTCTGGACTATTAGTAGTGGATTTATTTATTTAACGTCTTTTCTATACCGCACTTTTTAAAGTCAGGTCGATTTACAATTAACAGCAGGTTTGTACAGTACAGGCAGCTCCCATACTGGACTTACAAAAAACAGGATGTTGCAACTTGGACTAACTGGGGTAACTATGTACATGTTACGAGATGGATGGGTGGTTTGTTTAGGTAGGCCTTGGAATAGGATGTTACAGTAGTCCAGCACAGGTATAATGATGGCCTGGCATACTGTGCGGAAATGTTCCTTATTGAGGAGGGGTTTTAGTCTCCGGAGCGTTGCGAGTTTGAAGAATGCTGTTTTGGATATCTTGTTGATATGTGGTTGGAGGGTAAGCTGCTTGTCTAGAATCACTCCAAGATATCTGACTTCATCTTTTATTGTAATCGGTGTATTGGATATGTTGATAGAAGTAGGAGGAGTGAATGTGGTGTCTCTCATAATGACAATTGCTTCAGATTTTTTTATGTTAATGTTTAAGTTGTTGTTTGTAAGCCAGGTTGTTATTTCATGGATGCAGGTTGATATAGTGGTGTAGTCTGGGGAGTCCAGTTGAATAGGGGTATATGCCATGATATCATCAGCATATATGGCATATTGTATCTTGTATTTGTTGAATATTTTGCATAAAGGCTGAATATGGATGTTGAAGAGAAGAGCTGATAGTGATAAGCCTCAGGGAATTCCTTGAGTGGTACTGAAGGATGCTGAGGTGAGGTTCCCAGATTTTACTTTCTGTTGTCTATCTTCGAGGTATGATTGGAATCACTTGGTGGTATCTTGTAGACCAATCTCCATTAGTCGCTTCAAAAGGATGTAATGGGAAACTGTGTTGAAGGCAGCTGATATGTCGATAAATATTAGTAAGAGGCCTTGCTTTCTCTTGTCTATCCCTTTGATTAAGTTGTCGAATAGATGTATAAGAAGTGTCTCAACACTATGTTGTGGACGAAATCCGTGCTGGTGGGGATCAAGTGGGGCAAATTCGTCAATATGATCTTGGAGCTGTCTCTTTACAATTTATTTGGTTATTTTTGCCAAGAATAGGAGGCTAGTTATTGAGCAGTAGGTTGAAGGGTCAGTGCTATTTGATGAAGTGTTTTTAGGGATGGGGCAGATAGTAGATTGTTTGAGTGCTTTGGGCATGTAGCCTTGAGTGAGAAAGGTGCTTACTATCTTTTGGATGAATGTTTTGAATTCTTCTTTGGTGGATTTAATCCAAGTCACCGGGCAGGGGTCCAATGGAGAGGTAGTGGTGTTTAGGGCAGTGATGGTTTGTTCTATTTGTTTCTTTGATGGGATGCAGAAGTTCTTCCATTGATTGGTAGCTGTAGAGCCATAAGAGAGATATTCTTTTGGGGTGTGGTAGTAGTATTCTTAGCTATTAGAATCAGCAAAGGTTTGTGGGTGTATCTTGCTTTCGTCTTTTATGGTCGGGTCATTTGTTAGGGTCCGAACGATGTTGAAGAGTTCTTTAGGTTATATCATAGGCTATCATGAAAGGCGGTATATAAGAAATGTTAAATTAATAAAATGAATAAAAAGCCTGGACAATCTGCAACTAGATCCCATGTTATTCAATGAGACCTAGTCACAAATAGCCCAGGTTAACTGTTAGCCCAGTTTAATAAACATACCCCTAAGATCCAGACCTCCCCACTGTTACTACGGAAGAAAAGGCCACAATCCACATAATTATTTAACTTTTAGGCTGCTTTCCTGACTGCTTTTCTCACATATTAACAGACCCTGATATCACCTAATCTTCCCCCTTCCCCCATATATAACTGTAACCAGTACCAAATCCCTGATTTCCTATCTGGGAGCAACCCACCCTCACTGCTGGAGAGGCCCTTTTTATGGCCTCCCTAGATGATATCAGTTGCAAAGGGGAATTGCTCAGGCAGCTGGAAACAACTCAACTGAGGCAGCTGGAACAAGCTGGCAAACCTCAGCTGCTGCAGGGCCACAGAGCTATTGCCTTAATGGTTTTCCATCATTTTGCACCTACTGTAAGACAAACATTTTCAATAAGGTCAGCTTTGACTTGAAGAGAACATTAATTTAATGTCTTCTTGGACTTCTTTCAAAAGCAAAATCTCTACCTAACAGAGTAATTAATCTATTGTCCTTTCTGGGCCAGTACTATTGTCAAATTTATCTTAATTTAACAGTAGAGAGCTTTATTCCAAAAGGACTGCTTCTCTGCGTCTATGGAGAAAATCTCTTATTGAAGAAAGACCAAGGTGTCTTAAAGATGATATCTAGACATGGATGGCTTAAGCAACAAGCTAATGAGGCATTGACTTGGAGTGCTTGAACTTAAGGGTGCCAAATTCTGCTTCAGTAGCAGGAGCTTGCTACCTTTACAGCTTCGTCCGACTCTGCCAGCACTGTAGAAAAATTTAAAACACAAGAACAGGCAGTTTCTTTTTCTCACAAGCAACAAGAAGTGCTTATTCTCACATTTTAAATACTACTATGGTGCCGGTAGAGCCAGGCAAAGCTGTAGACAGCAATGAGAGCCAAGGCACAGGCTCCCGTTGCTGTGCTCCAAATATCCATGTGGCAGCAGGTAGAAAGAGGGAAGAGGCCTGGAAGAAGGAGGACAAATACTAATGCTGGGAGAAGGGGGGAGCTGAGGCTCTGACTGGGAGAAAGGACAGTTGAAGCTGGGGCCTGGGAGGAGGGCTGATGCTGATGCTGGATCCTGGAAGAAGGGGGGCTGATGCTGATGTTGCAGAAGTGGGGCTTGTGCTGGGAGCTGGGAGAAGGGGAGGAAAGGAAGGGTTAATGGACACTGGAGAAAGAGCTAGATGGCTGGATGCTGGGGAGGAGGGAAGGACAGTATGGGGGAGTGGCAGGGGCAATGGATGTTGGAAAGAGGAAGAAAGAGGCATTTGAGTACATAATGGGAACATGAGGATGTGGGAGAACAGGGATGCAGAAATTCTAGGACTGGGTGACAGACCAGAAGACAGACTCTAGGATTGGCTATGTATTGGAAGTGTAAGTGGGACTAAGGGCATGGGTGGGATTGTGAGCGAGGACTCAGGGATTTCGTAAGGTGGCAGAGTGGTGGCTTGGGGATTATGTGAAGGGATAATGGGAACTAAGGAATTGAGCAGGTATTAGGGGAGACAATAGTGACTAGGTGAGAGGGGTATGAGTAGGGGCTGTGACACTGAATGCAGAAATATGAGTAGAAAGACATGCAGAGTTTTGGAGCCAGCTGAAAGGAACAGAGGGCTATGAACAGGGTGAGAGACAAAGGAAGGAAATAGGTCTTTGAAGGACGTGTGAGAGAGTGGGATGGGAGTCTGATAGAGGGTAAGACAAAAGAAAGTGAGTGGGAGGTGACAAAGCGTACGGATAAATGGAGCTTACTCTGAGGAGAAGGAGGTTACCAGTGGCGTGCCGCAGGGATCTGTCCTTGGTCTGATTCTTTTTAACATCTTTGCTAGTGATATTGTGGAAGGGCTTTCGGGTAAGGTTTGCCTCTTTGTGGATGATACCAAAATCTGCAATAGAGTAGACCCCCAGGAAGGAGTAGATAACACGAGGAGGGGTCTAGCTAAGTTTGAATAATGGTCAAGAATTTGGCAGCTGAGATTTAATGCTAAAAAATGCAGGGTCATGCATTTGGGCTGCAAAAATCCAAGAGAGTGGTACAGTGTAGGGGGGTAAAGTACTTCTGTCCACAAAAGAAGAGTGAGACCTGGGCGTAATTGTGTTTGACAATCTTAAAGTAGCTAAAGAAGTAGAAAAGACAATGGTGAAAGCCAGAAGAATGCTTGGGTGCATAGGGAGAGGAATGGTCTGCAGAAAAAAGGAGATGATAGTGTCTGTATACATTTCTGGTGCGACCTCATTTGGAGTATTATGTGCAGTTCTGGAGACCACACCTTCAAAAGGATATAAGCAGGATGGAGTTGGTGCAGAGGGTGGCTACTAAGATGGTTAGAGGTCTTCGTTATAAAGCATATGGGGACAGACTTAATGATCTTAATAGGCATTTAAATACCTCCGTGGCATAAATGCCCAATAAGAGAGCCTCTTTCAATTGAAAGCACGCTATGTAACATGGAGACATAGGATGAAAGGGGATACACTCAGGAATAATATGCAGAAATATTTCTTTATGGAAAGAGTGGTAGATACATGGAATAGTCTCCCAGTGGAGGTAGTGGAGACGAGGACGGTATCTGAATTCAAGAAAGCATGGGACAAGCACAGAATATCTCTAAAGGATAAAAGGGGGACTATTGTAGTGGATATGGAAGGGCAGACCAAATAGGCCATGTGGTCTTTTCCTGCCATCGTTTTCTTTGTTTCTATGTAAGGGAGGAAGGGAAAAAGACCAGGAAAGTGAAGAAACAGAAAATGGAAATGAGATTCTGGAGAAGGACTTAGGAGGTAACTAAGAAGAAGTGATAAAGAGAGACCAGGACTAACTCAAATGAAAAATAGAATGATCAGACAGCAAAGATTTAAAAAATTGTCAGTTTTTAATGATGTCTCTGTATTTTGCTCACTACAGGAAGAACTGGCATTTCTCTTTTTTCTATTTCATTGCTCACAGAGTCAGTTTTATGGGGTTTTCCATTTCAGTTTTTGTTTGCTTATTTGTTTCTAATTTGTACTTTTTATTCTTTAGTAAGTGATGCCCTGTGTTTTCTGTGTATAATTGAGGTGAGGGATTCCGTGTAGGAATCTGTAGCGATCCAGCTTCTTTTCTTTTCCCAAATGGAGGTGTACTGGTGTTATAGAATACTTGGAGTGCTGACGATACGGTTGGTGCCGTTTGAGTTTTTGGACTTCGTGCTGTATGTTAAGCCTCTGAGAGTCAATTTGCACATTTTTGCATTTCATCCAGTGCCTGGCAGTAGTCTGTTGCTGTTACTGATGTGACATCAGAATTGGAAGAAAATCTTTTATGCATGTTGAATTGTACAATGAAACATTGTACTACTGCTCTACACCTGTTGTTAGGGAGTTTTATCGATTTGTGGGAATGGTCCATATGAATGACAATGCTCCTTATGGCTTTGAGGAAGTCACTTATCCTCCACTGCCTCAGGTACAAAACATAGATTATAAGTCCTCCAGGGACATGGAAAAACCTACTGTACCTGAATGTAACTTGTCTTTAACTACTACTGGAAAAGCGTGAGCTAAAGAAAAAAAATACAGTCTATCGGACTGATATTTAAAGACAACTATGCATTTGCCAGTAAAGCATAATAAACCCATTTATGCATGTTAAAAAATAAACTGTAAAACTGGGAGGGAGACAATTATAAAGAGGATCCCCTTAAAAGGGGAGGATTATGTAAGGCAGGAAAGAAAAGGCCACTGAAAGGTGAAAATTGCAATCCACAGGGCAAAAGGTATAGAAAAGGCAGTTAAAAATACATTTTCCTACATCCCTAGAGACAGGGAAAATCACTAGAACAAGAAGGAATCTGGGACAGGAGAGGGCCCTGTGGGAGAGAGTCCTAAGAGTAGGGTGGCTGGGCTTCCAACAAAAAGGAAATTACAAACTTACAAAGATGTAAGTTGGAAGACGCTATGGGGATGGAGGTGGATGTACTAAAGCTAGACTGAAGGAGTCTGAGTTCAGAGCCCATAGAAGTGGCTAAAGTAGTGTGTTAGCCATGTAGTCCACTTCAATGGTAGTTAAATAAAAAGACAAACAGCAAAGGAAAATAAGGTGATACCTTTTTACTGGACTAACATAATACCTTTGTAAACTAGCTTTTGAAGGATAAAATATTCTTCAGGTTAGGACAGTATGAGCAACAGATGACGAAATACTAGAATACATAAGTAAATCCCCAAAGCATTCTACTGACAGTCTCAGGGGGAGGGAGAGGGGGGAGTTGGAGAGATAGATGGCTGATCAGGGGGTGACCAGACTGTAATAATTATAGTTTATGATGTGATAGAAAGCCCATATCTTTGTTAAACCCTGTCTCATCTGATTGAAAGTGTCTTTCAAAAGTCTTATGTTCTTGGAGTGATTTAAATTTTCCTTTCAGGACCCTCACCATAAAATCATTGATGCTGTGTTCTGGTCCTATAAAATGTTCTCCAACAGCAGAGGTGACAGAAGTTACACCTTGGTCTGTTCTGTGCTGTGTGATCTTATGTCTGGTGAATTCATTCTTTAACTTTTGCCCTGTCTCCCCTCGTATAGCATCCCATTTCACATTTTTGGCAATGAATAATATATACCACATAGGGAGGAATAGCACGAGTAAGATTTCCTTATGTTGAATGTTTTTCCCATGTGGGTAACCATGGGATCCTGTGATATGTGCTGGCATAATTTGCAGGGATTTGTGCCGTTCTCTTCTTCTTGGGTTTTTATTAGGAGCCTGCCTCTCGCTCATTTTTGCTTCAGATTCAGTGGTTGTTGGAAGGCCAACACTGGTGAAGCAGGGACTCAGGAGTGCAAAGCTTCTGCCATCATTTTTCAGCACAACGTAGGTGTGTTTGTTGAAGTTTCAGTCCTGAATGGTATCGGACATGACAGGGTTTCTGCTGGAGGCTGAGGGTGGTAAGGGGCAACAAGGTCGAGTGCCAAGCTTAATGAAGTATGCTAGGTCTTCACTTGGCTGTCTACGAAGAGGGAATCAAAATCAGGTTGAAGAAAGGTATCTGACAATGGAAAGTTGGCCATTGTAGTGGGGATAATGGATTGGGTCCAAACTGGAGAGGAACGGGATCCTGAGGAACCACTGCAAGATTGGGCAAAAGAGGGTAAGAAAGAGAAAAAAACACAAAGATGGTCAGTCCAAGGTAGGCACTGCCCAGAAAAGGAAAGCAGGGGGAAAAGGGATGGAATAGGTGGAGATAATCAGGTCAAGGATATGATCAGCCGAGTGAGTGGGGAAATGCTAACAAATTGTTAGCATAGTCAGTGCAGAAAGTAGGCATTGAAAAATTGATGTTATTCACTTGGGTATGAATGATTTGGCTAAAAACAGTATCTCTATAGTACAAAGTAACTTCCAGCTTTTGGTAGGGAAACTTAAATCCATTGTCAACACTATAGCATTGTCAGAAGTTCTACTTGTTCATGATAAGGAGGAAGAGAGGATGCATCACATAACCAACATTATTATATGTGGCTGCAAACCTGGTGTAAACTAGAAGGATTTAGATATATAGGCAACTGGAGCAATAGATGGAACGACAAGAGGCTGTACTGTGTTGATGGACTGCCATCTCTCTGTGGAAGGATAAGGAATCCTAAGTGAAAAATTCAGGCAATATGTGGACAAGCATTTAAATTAGGGAAAGGTAGTGACAGATGAGTAAAAACAAGTTCAGGATGTCATTTCCAGCAAGAACATAATAACATTGGTGATAGTAGCCATATTAATCCACACATCTATGACAAGAGGGAAGAGGAGTCTGGAACAAAATCCTTACAAAATACAAGCAAGTCAACCAACAATTGCTGGAAGACAATGAACAATGGACTTGGACATTGTGGCCATTACAGAAACATGGTTTAACTAGTTACATGAATGGGATATAGCCATAGCTGGCTATCATTCATTTAGAAGAGATAGGGAAGGCAGAAAAGGAGGAAGAGGAGTAGCCCAATATGTCAAAAGCAATATTACAGCCACTGAAATGCAGGGGACATGGGAAAAAGAAGAAGCGCTGTGGATTGTGTTTGAAAGAGGAGGTGGCACTATCATCCATACTGGTGTAGTCTACAAGCCTCCAACTCAAACTGAGGAAATGGATAGAGACATGATCATTGATACTGCGAAGGTAGCTATGAAGGGAGAAGTGATCATATTGGGTGACTTTAATCTATCAGATGTGGATTGGAGTATTCCTTCTGTAAATCTGGAAAGAAGTAAAAAGATTGTGGCTGTCTTCCAAGAAGCACTGTTCAGACAACTGGTGATGGAACCAACAATGCTGGATTTACTACTCACTAATGGAGACAGCATGTTGAATATCCGGGTGGGTAGCCATTTGAATAGCAGTGATCAGCACACAGTGTGGTTTGAAGTAAAAGACAAGGCAGAATCCAACCACAGCAAACTCAAAGTCCTAGACTTCAAAAATGCTGACATCAGTAAAATGGGAAAGTATCTGAAAGAGAAGTTGGCAGGGTGGGAGGAGATAAGGAAAGTGGAATTGCAGTGGGCTAAACTAAAAGAGGCAATAAAAAGGGCAACAGATATATATGTAAGGAAAGTAAATAAAAACAAGAGGAAAAGGAAACTTATACTGTATGTTCACCATAGACGTGGCTGCACAAATAAAGGCAAAAAACACACCTTTCACAAAATTCAGAAGATCACAAAAAGAGGAACACAGAAAAGACTACAGGATAAAGCTAAAAGAGACAAAGAGTAAAATAAGAATAACAATGTAAGCAAAGGATTGTTCTAATGCGAAAATTTGTTATCTGTAAACCGCGCTGATACCAAAGAGCGCGGTATATAAAAACTGTAAATAAATAAATAAATAAAAAACAAAAGCAAAAGCAGATGAAAAGATGGCTAAAACTGTGAAGTTTTGCGATAAAACATTTTTCAGGTATATTTGGAAGAAGAGGAAGACCAGAGGTGGAACTGCAAGACTCAAAAGTGCCAAAGACTGATTTGTGTGAAGTGACATTGAAAAACAAAAATGCTAATGGGGTCCTTCTGAGGCGCAAATAGTGGGGATGGGCATCCCATTGGAGTCCATCCCTGGTATTTGTCCCCTCTGCCGACCCCGACTAACTTCCCCACACATTGTACGGGGAGGTTAGACGGGGGCGGGAAAGGGGCGGTGTGGGAGTGGAGTTAGGGCAAGCAGTGGGCGGTCTGCAGTCCCGAATGTACAGGGCCGATTCCAATGTCAGCTCTGTACGTCTGGAGCCGGCTGCCTGTATGGGGGGGACAGCAGGCCCGGGGCACAGCAAAGGTGGGAGGGGGCAGAGGAGATTCTTCACAGCCCGACCCTGGCCTTGGGAGGCCAGATTGGGGGTAGGGCTGCATGGAATGTTGTCCAGAGGCCGAAGATTGCAGCTCCTGAATGAGTTAGCCGGGCAAAGCCTGTACATGTAGGCCGGATGGAATCAGACATGCCCTGTGGGATCAGAATCCTGTCTCACTTTGTGCATCCGGTTCCGACCGGGCACACAGAGGGCCAGCATGTCCAGAACAGAATCAGGCCCCAAACAAATACTTCTGTTCTGTATTCACGAAAGGACCACGTATGGAGAAGGACCACGTATGACTGACAAATAAACAAATGAGAATGGAGTAGATACCACACCATTCACAAAAGATGATGTTTTTGAACAGCTTGCAAAACTGAAAGTGGACAAGGCTATGGGACCAGATGGGATACATTTCAGGATACTGAAAGAGCTCAGAGAGGTTCTGGCAGAGCCTTTAAAGGATGATTTTAATACATCCTTGGAGAGGGGAGAGATTCTGCAGGACTGTAAAAGGGCTGATGTGGTACTTCTTCATAAAAGTGGTTATAGGGAAGGGTGACAAACTATAGCCAGTAAGCCTTACCCCTGTAGTGGGAAAAGTGATGGAGGAGCTCTTATAAAAAGAATAGTGGACTTTCTGGAAATCAACGGATTGCATTATCTGAGGCAACATGGTTTTACCAATGGAAGATCATGCCAGACAAATTTAATTGAGTTCTTTGACTGGTGACCAGAGATCTAGACCAACGGCATGCGATGGATGTCATATACCTAAATTTCAGCAGAACATTTGATACTGTTCTACTATAGGGGGCCTATCAATAAACTGAGCAGCCTGGGGATGGGTCCCAAGGTTGTGAATTGGATCAGAAATTGGTTGACTGACAGATAACAGAAGGTGGTGGTAAATGGAACTCACTCAGAAGAAAGGAAAGTGCATAGTGGCGTGCCACAGGGATCGGTCCTGGGACTGATACTGTTCAATCTATTTCTGAGTGATATGGCAGAAGGCTGAACGGAAAAATCTGCCTTATTGCGGATGACATAAAATTTGCAACAGAGTGGACACTTCTGAGGGAGTGGAGAACATGAGGAAAGATCTACAAACATCGGAAGAATGATCTAATGCTTGGCAGTTAAGAATTAATGTGAAGAACTACAGAATCATGCACTTGGGATGCAGAAATCCAAAGGAAATGTACGAGATGGGGGGGGGGGGTAAGAGCTTGGTATGCAGAGACCAAGAGAGGGACCTTGGAGTGTTAGTGTCTGAGGATCTAAAGGTGGCAAAATAATGTGACAAGGCGGTAGCCAAAGCCAGAAGGATGCTGGGCTGCATGCAGAGAGGAATGAGCAGCAGACAGGAGGAGGTACTAATGCCCCTGTACAAGTCATTGCTAAGGCCTCACTTGGAGTATTGTGTTCAGTTTTGAAGACCGTATCTCACAAAGGATATAAGAAAACTTGAAACAGTTCAGAGGAAGGTGACCAAAATGATTTGGAGCCTGCGCCAGAAGATGTATGAGAAGAAACTTGAAGACCTAAATATGTATACCCTAGAGGAGAGAAGAGACAGAAGAAATACGATACAGACTTTGAAATACTTAAAGGGTTATCAATGAACAAACCAACCTTTTTCAAAGAAGGTGGGGCTGTAAAACTAGAGGGAAAACGATGAAGCTGCAAGGCAGTAAACTTAAAAGCAACATCAGAAAATACTTTTTCACTGAAAGGGTGGTGGATGTTTTGAATTCCCTCCCAATGGAGGTGGTGAGGCAAATACGGTGACGGCATGACGCAGATACAGTGGATCTCTTTATAGCAAGAGGATGAAATCAAAGCAAACTTAAATATCTTTTAATAGAGGGGGACTGACCTGCACAGAACTGCTGTTACAACCACTCTAGCCACCTTACTGGACAGACTAGATGGACCATAGTGGTCTTTATCTGTCATCATATACGTTACTTTGAGTAAGTGTAAAGTTCCGTTAATGGGGAGGGAGGATTGGACTAAAGATTCTAATTGCTTGTTTGGATAGCTTGGATTGTGGAATCAGGATGCTTTGCAGAAGGACAGAATCCTGCAGGGTTAACTTGGCTGAGCATTCTGTGTTCTACTATTTTGTGGTATTTATTGGAGTAACTTTTGAACATCACATAATTGTGTTAAATTGAACTCTGCTTGACGGGAAAAGATTAGAGTCTCTGAAGCTGTGAGGCTTTCTCAATATGGATAATACCAGATTGTTTTGATCACTCAGTGGCCTTATCTATCCTTTTGTCAGGTCAAAACATGATCCAGATAGTGGCAATATTCAGTTGTTATCTGGATATCTTATACATTTAGTTTAGACTTGCCAAATAGCGGGACTAAATTAACCAATAGTGCCAGCAGGGTTATTGCACTATTTGTACTGTATATTCAGTGCTACTATCTATATGGATATAGGTGTTAAATGTATGGATTAAATTAAATAAATAAATAACTGTTGACGTCAGTGTTTATTTATTCACAAATATTTATAAACTTCCTTATCCAACTTTGGTTCAAAGTGGTTAACACTTAATAAAAATTTGTGAAAGTAAAATAATATTCATAATAAACAATGTTAAAAACTCACTAATACAATCCATCTCCTAACTACCATGTAAGAGGAGAAATTACCAAAAGACCGTTAAAAAAGACATTTTTTGAATAAGATCTGAATTGTCTGAATTTCAAATATTGATTTTCCTACCTAATAGCAGACAGTAATTCATTACACATCTATGATGCTTGAAAAATAAACAGTTTTTTCATAGTTCTTTTAACTCAAATTGTCTTGGAATTGGGTAAATTAACCCAAATTCATTCACTTAATGCCGTGAGCTACTGTGCCCACCATAATTCAACATCTGACTCATATAGACCATTTATTAACTGAACACCCAAACACAAAATTTTAAAAATAATTTGCAGATGAATAGGAAGCCAGTGCTGCCTTTCCCAAAATGAGGTTACTCTTTCCCCACTTATGGCCATATAATATCAGCCGTGCTGCTGTGTTTTGTTAACTGCCAGTCTAGACAGCAACTTAACAGACAGTCACAAATAAAGGATATTGCTGCAAACTAAGATCGAAATAACAAACGCTGAGCAAGTTCTTCGTAAATGACCTTCAGATAAATAAGGTCTTATCTGTCTCACCAATCTTAGAGACATGTTTACTAAGCCCCACATTAATAGCACAGGTTCGGACGGCATTGCTAGCCCGGGGCTCTGCGCTAGATGCAAGGGTGGGGACAACCAGCCCCCTGAATTTAGTGCAGCTCGGTTTGGGGAGCAACGACCTTTACCCTTATGCTGGAGGTCGTTGCTCCCTCCCAAGCACCTGCAGTGCAGGCTTTCAAGGTTCACGCTAGCAGTGTCGCAGCAGGAACACACTTGTCTTGTTCAGGCACCACCAGATGCATGCTGTCACAGTAGCGCTGGTGTTTTAGCTACTTTGTAGCATGGCGCCAAAAATGTACACTACCCTTGCATTACGTGGGTAGCGTGCATTAGTATATATGCCCCTTAGCTTTTAAAAAGTCATAAGTACCACTTTACTTAAATGTTGAATCTGAAAATACCCCCAAAACTTTTAATTCCGTTGCCAGTCTGAAAGCATTTCCAACAAAGGTGAGATTAAGCTGCAGCAAGCAGTCCAAAAAAAGTCCCACACGCAACAAATTGGTTTTATCTGCATTTAATTTTAACCTATAGCTTTTCATCCAATCCACTACATACTGAACATAGTGCTCAAACAGTACCTAAGTATTCCGCAGTGTATCCTGAAATGGAGTGACTAATTTATATTGTCAGACTAGGAGTAACAAAAAGATCTCAGGTCCTGAAAATTTAACTTAAGTTAGTGACTGTTCTGGCAGAAAATTTACCGCTATCTGCACGGCTCATATCACAAAACCAGCCTGAAGATGGGGGTGCAAAAGCAAAAGTTGATTCAAGGCTCCGCAACCCCTTCAGTCAGCCCAGTATTTGGACATCAGGAAGACTGTCAGATTTATAAACATGTTACTATTTTGTATAAAATGTCCATATTAACAGCATTGCCCTCCTGTCTCTTGTTCTCTAACAGCCCACTTTCTTTTGCTTTCCTACCATATGCCTAAGTGCCAACAGATCTACAGTAATGATTTATAAATTTGCAATTTAAAATCATTTCAGGGAATCTGTAGCCTACTTACAGCTCCCCTGAGAATCAGATGCCTCAGTGCTGCATATAAAGCTCATTTATCCAATAAAGAACACCTTCAAAGTTAAAAGGCTACAGAAAACAGGACTTAAATTCTCTTTGTACACAACTCCACACTTACACCTCTGGGAGTTTCATGGCCCCGTCTTTAGTCTGAAATGATTACACGTATTCCTTCAGTTTATCAAAGCAGTTTGATGAACAATTGACTCTTTTTAGAATGATCAATGCAGTCAAGCTGCACTTTCAATGCTATTTGAAAATGATATAAACTATTCAGCGTTGACAACAAAATCTCTGTTAGACAATAGAACCTATAAACATAAATAAGTAAAAAAAAAAAAAATCAATTGTGCCAACCTAGGGGCTCAGAGGCAGTGCTGTGCATTGCTATGTAGAGCAGAGGTTTTAAACTGAAATCCTGTAGGGCCACAAACCAGTCAGGTGTCCAACATATTCCTAATGAATACAGTTGTGGTCAACTTTATTGGCACCTTTGCAGTTCAGTCCCTTAATGTCCAATATCTCCTAAACAAAAGTGGCCAGTGAAATGGCTTTGGACTATATCCACTGACTGCTTAAAACAGTTAATCTAGACGGTGCCAGATACTTGATCAAGGAGGAAACTAATCAAGCACTCTGTCAGTCACATCCATCAAAACCAATACCTCTCAAACAGTACTCCAAAGAGTGTTCGAATACTTCAGCTTGTCCCTCTGGAACTCACTCCCACATCAATTAAGATCAATTAAGGATACCTCTGACTTCCGGAAAAAACTAATGACACACCTATTCTCTGAATACTTAGGTACAACACTGGGCATACAGCCTTAACACTCAAACACCTCTTCCAAGCACCCCTACCACATTATCGTATTCTACCTAAACTGAGTACTCTATATTGCAAATGTAAATAGTTGTTGTTGGGATGTTACACAGTTCAACTTTGAGATGTATAAAGTTATAATGTTAACTGTTTTATGTAACATTGTTCTGTTCAATGTAAACCGCCTTGATAACACTGAAATGCTAAATAAATAAAATAAATAAATAAATAAATATTTTACCCATAAAAGAATCAAATAAAACAAGACCAATTAAAAAAGGAAATAGTAGGAAACAGTATAAAAACTGAGACACTGTCAGGACATGATTATTAGCACCCTTATAAACAATTCAAATCAGTTTGAACAGAAGAATCACATTCCCATTGCAGTAAAATTAGACACACCTGTGATCAATTGTCAGTGCTCATATGATTTGAATCAACCAATGAATGATGGCTCTAATGTTTAAAATGGCCACATTCACTCCCTCTTCCATTTTCACGATGGTGAAGACAAGAGAGCTGCCTGAGACCATCAGAACAGCCATTATCACCAAACATCAAATTTCAAAGGGGTACAATGCCATTTCCAAAGACTTTGGGATTCCTGTGTCTACAGTTTGCAATGTTATTAAGAAGTTTTCTGCTCATGGAACTGTCAAGAATCTCCCAGGATGTGGTGGGAAAAGGAAAATGAATCCATGAAGTCTTCAAATGTTAGTGTGAACTGTTGGAAAAACACCTTGTACAAAATCAAAGAGTTTAAGGCTGATCTGCAGCAATCTGGAGTGGTGGTTTCAACCCACACATATGCCATGAGCTAAACAAAGAAGGACTTCATGGGCAAAGGAGGACCCCCACTGCTCAAAGACAGACATAAAAAGGCAAGCCTGATATTTGCCCAAACTCATATTGAGAAACACAATCCTTCCAGGAAATTGTTCTGTGGACAGATGAAACCAAACTTGAGCTCTTTGGCAATGTAGACCAGCGATACATTTACAGGCAAAGAAATTAAGCTTATAAGGTAAAAAACACCCTTCTTACAGTAAAATATGGCGGAGATTCCATAAGGTTATGGGGCTGTTTTCCTGCCTCAGGAACTGGAGGCCTGGAGCGTATTAAAGGAATCATGAATTCAGAAGACTACAAAGGTATTTTGGAGTGAAATGTGCTACCTAGTGTCAGAAAGCTAGGTCTGCATCGAAGGTCATGGGTCCTTTAGCAGGATAATGACCCAAAACATAGATTCAAAAGTACAAAAGAATGGTTAAAAAGGTACAAATGGACTGTTTTAAACTGGCCAGACAGGAGTCTCGATCTCACTCCAATTGAGAACCTTTGGAGAGAGCTGAAAAATCTGCCACTGGTAAAAGGAATCCTAGAAACAGTCATGAGCTGGAAGAAATTGCAGTTGAAGAATGGGAGAAATTACCAGCAGACAAATGTACAAAACTTATAGATGGCTACAAGAAATGTTGGGAGGCTGTCATCACTGTCAAGGATTGTGCAACCAAATTTTGTGAAGGGTGCCATTAATCCTCTCCAGGCCAGATTTTGTTTTTTCCTCAGAACGTTCTACATCTAAGTTGCACAGACATCTTTTTTTTTGTTATTTACCTTTGAACATATTATTAAAATATTATGATAGCATACAGTTGGAATATTTCAAATTATTTTTCAAGATATTGTACCCAACATACCTTAAATGCAAGTGTGCCAATAACGTTGACCATTACTGAATGCATAAGAGAGATTTGCATGCATCCCTTCCATTGTATGCAAATACCTCATTAACATTCAAAAGGGATATCCTGAAAACCTCAGCAGTGTGCATCCTCTGCGATTGCAGTTTGACACCCCTGATGAGGAGGGACCTGGCTTTAAATCCCTGTTCATGTCTTTCATTTTACTTAATTTATTCCATAGTTCACCAGCCCTTACAAACTATCCCAAAGCAGAAATATACATAAAATCAGTATCATATAATACACAAACAAATATAATAATTAACATAGATGGCCAGCTCAGTGGCATACCAATGGCGGGACGGTGGGTGTGGCCCACCACAGAGGGGGGCGCCAGCCACAAGGGAGGTGGGCATCTGTCCCAGGTGCCAAGGGAGCTGGGAACACCATTAGGCTGGCTAGGAAAACATAATACAGTCTGAGACTTTCCCACAGAAAGATCAGGCTGACCAACCCGCCACCTGAAATAAATAAGTTAGGTACTCGCCCAGTCATCAAGCAATTGCAAGGCCATAGCTAGATTGTTCCATAGCAATAGAAGAGTATAAGAAATGGTTCTAGCCCTCAGTCTAGCAAAACAATGGGGCCCTTCCATAAAAAGGTACTGTGGTATTGCACCAAACATGCCCACAATGCATGAATCCATGCTGCATGAAGGCAACACTACAGCGTTCAATGCTGGGAAAACAGAAAGCATGTTTCTGGCAATTACTGCAGTGTATGTGGCCCTGCCATGGCATGAAAAGAGTGTGGGTGCACTCACTGCCATCTATGGAGGTGGTGGTGACTACACCCATGCGATTAGCCCATCATGCAGGTAGCAGAGGTGCACTGCCTGCAGAGCGCCAGCCTCACCACTCTCCGTCCCTAACCTTTCCACATGCAACCCTAACATACTAAGAACAGTTAGCACCAAAATCCAGCAGCGCTGTCATGGCCCAGCGCTAGCTATCAAATCATGTCCAATGGTGCCTTTAGCATGGGCCAGACCCGCCCCACAGCGCTCTTTAGTAAAAGACCCTCAATATGTATTTACTGCAAGAAAAGCAATTACTATCACGTCCTGAGAATGCATAGCTCTCCCATGGCAACATTTCCGTAATTCAGCAAAAGTTGGCCCATATTGATGAAAATATTAAAAGCCAACACCACCAACTTAAACTGCACTCTCTGTGGTACTGGTAGCTAGTACAGTGAAGACAGTATAGGTGTCACTTGGTCCCTTGAACATACAGGGGCCAAATTTAAGGCCTGAGACTGTAGGATTCTGGATGAAGGCTGGTTGTCTGCTCTCAGGCTTAGGACCTGCTGCTGCAATGATTAGGAGGAGATTTAAAATATGGGTTAAAAACAAACAGTAGAAGTGGAGCTCAGTTTGGAAAAGGCAAGATCAAGTAAAATATAAAATGTTTGTATTTTACAGACAATAATCACAATTAAATGGTGAGGGAACCAATTCAAAATGCTTAAGAAGCCACCTAAATCCTACAATGGGAATGAATAGGCTGTCAATAACTTCCTAAACTACATCACCTGGATACTACCTCCGAGCTCATTTGGTAATTTATTCCACCTCTCAGGGGTCACACACTAAAAGATCTTGTCCTCCATTTTTCTTTTCTCACTGTACTTGTGGGAACCACCAGGAGATGTCTCTGTGATGAGCGTAGCTTTCTCCTTGGAACATAATGCTGCAGTCTACCATATTTCTCAAATATCTTGGTTTCTGGGTTTGTACAGCTTTAAATGCCATGACCAACATCTTAAAAAAACATTGTTCCTTTACCAGGAGACAGTGTAATTTACCAGCGATGACTTTGCACTTTCCCACCTGCTACTGCCAGTCATTAACCTCACTGCCATGTATTGCATCATCCGCAGCTTTCTTATGAGCTTTGCTGGAAATCCCGGGAAAGGTATTAATGTAATCTAAAGTGCTTCCAATCATCGCTTACACAACCACATTTAATGCTGTCTCTTCTAAATACAGACACAATCGCCAAATCAGCTTTAGCTTTCCAAATGCCCTCTTCATCATGCTAGCTGATGGTTTTGTCCAATCTCTTCTCCTCCCTATATAACTCCAAATCATCTTATTGCATCTCCCCATGGAAATGCATCTCCCCATGGAATTTCAATTCCATATGACCTGGGCTTCACTTCCAACTTTTTCTTTTGTAAATCTCCGAATCCAAGGCACACTGTTTTCGACACATCCCAACTAATCCCTCCTTACTAACTAGTTTTCACTTCCTCCAAACATTTATTTAGTTGGACTCCTTTAGCTACAACATCTCCTCCCATTGACATCAGCAACTGAATGCCATCTACACAAGCATAATATGACACCTCTGTTCTTACTATTTGTCCTGATGGATGTGTCTATATCGAAAAGTAATGGAGAGAGTAGTGATCCCTGTGGCACTTTCCATTTCCAATGACAGACCCCAAGACCATTCCTCATTATTTATTTATATTCTCTTATATACTGTGCTATTCTGCATCAGTGTGATTTACATTGAACAGGGCATTATAACTTGGAGATAACTATTTTACAGGGAATATGGAGGGTTAAGTGGCTTGCCCAAGACCACAAGGAGCACCTGTGGGACTAGAAACCTCAGTCCTTCCAGCCCAAAGTTGCTGTCCTCTAGTGGGATTTGAACCCCCAACCTTCTGGCCTGAAGTACGTTACCCCAACCACTAGGCCACTCCTCCACTCACTCTAAAAACCCTATCTCTTAGGAACAAATTGATCTACTGTAGCATTGTTCTTCTTATACCTAACTCACAACAGTGCCTACTTTCACAAAGATGAAAAGGTGTTATTTAATTCCCTTACCAATTTCTTTACTCTATCCATTGCTATAGTATAAAATGTATCCAACCTTCCCTTTATCTTCTCTGCCTCATCAATATTTTACAGCACATACAATCATTTCCTTTTGTTCAGGTCTTCAAGTTTCTTTATTAAAACCATTCCAGTTCTCCATCTGCAACTTTCTTTTCTTCTACTTGCTTAGCTATCATACCTTCCCACAGGAATCTTTTTACCACTGTAAATAACTCATATGATTAATTAATTAACCTTTTCAATCCATTGTGTAAGCACTTTCTTTGTCAACTGGATTTTATATAGCTACAAATTTGCTTCATTTCTCCACTGTCGCTCATCTTCATTCTTCCTAGCTTCCTCCAGTGACCTTCCAGTCTATGCACTTTCCTTTTACAGTCTTTTCAGGTCCTCCGAAAGTCATATTCTTTGAACTGATGGTGAACTCTTAATTGTTTTTGCTGGGGCTGCTGTCAACATTCCTGCGAAGCTGCACAGGAGTCCTCTGCCCGAGCTGTTGCTCGTAGAGGGAGGTGCTGCAATATCATGTTTCCAGGCACTGTCTGCTCCTCATGACTAAATATAATATTGCAGCGCCTCCCCTCCCCCCCCCCCAGCAGCAGCAGCAGCAGAGATGGTGGACTCCTGTGCAGCTTTGCAGAAACACGGACTGTAACAGCAGTAAAAATGATTAGCATCTGCCCTGCAGCTCAAAGAATGCGACTTTCAGAAGAATTTTAAAAAACTACAAGGAAGGTGCGTAGGCTGGTAAGTTGATGGAGAAAGCGACAGTGGAAAAAAAGAAGCACACATATATATAAATATTGCAACATCTCCCGCTACCAGCAGCATTGCAAGTTGAGGATTCCCACGCAGCTTCGTGGAAATATTGGCTACTATATCTACTGCCTTGGCTATTCCCTGCCATTCTTCTACTTGTTCTTCAATCCCATCCTCCCATTCTCCTTTCCTTTCAGGCTTCTTTAACCCGTTCCTCCATCTTAATTTTCCCTCTTGTTTCCTTTCTGTATTCTAAACCTTTTCACTTCCCCCACCAACTTCCTTTTCAAACAACCATCTCTCCCCAGTGATCTTACCAAGGTATCAGCTGCATCTCTTTTATCCTACACTTACCACTTAGGGCCCGATTCCATCCTGTACGTCCGGGCCCTCTGTGCGTCCATCCAGAACTGGACGCACAGAGGGAGTCATGATTCTGATCCCACGGGGCATGTCTAGCCCACTTGGGATCAGAATCGCGAACAGGCCTGTACTTGCAGGCTGGGACCCCGATTCTGTCCAGCCTGCATGTACAGGCTTTCCCTAGCTTACTCAGTCAGGGCTCTTCAATGGAGCCACAGCGCCATGGTGTCTGGATGTCATGGCACTGCGGCTTCATTGAATAGCCACGATCCCTAGCTGCTGCCTCCAGAAGCGAATTCCCCACAGCCTGATTCCCGATCTGACTTTCTAAGGCCAGTAATGTCCTCGGCCCCCCGCTGCCCTATCCGTGCCCTGGGTCTGCTGTCCCCTGCCAAATAATGGAACTTTCCATCTCAGAGGTGGAATACGTTCCCCGTGCATGTAGCTGGCCCCGGATGTACAAGGCCGATATTAGAATCAGCCCTGAACATCTAGGGCCAATGACCGACCACTGCCCACCCTAACGCCACCCCCGATCCGCCCCTTTCCTGCCCTACCTTCCCTATACAAGACACGGGGAAGGTAAACAGGATCGGGAAGAGGCAAAAATAGTGGGGATGGATGTCCCGACCCTGTTAGTCTTAGCACTTCTATACAAAAACTGCATCCAAATTATAGACTTTTTGATGAGTAAGGGATTTCACTACCAGTATTAACCCTCCAATTTCCAAAATTGACAGTAGAGAGTATGCTTTCTCATCCTCCTCCTCATCTAAATGTGCATTTAGATCTTCCAACATAATCATATCTTTAAGCTCAGTCTCCAATTTAAAATAAATTCCACCCACACAACTCATATTCAAAATTTAGAGGGCAATACACCAATAAGATGCATCATAAGGAAAAGAATGGAGAATAAAACAAAAGATAGTATAATGTCTCTGTATCATTCCATGGTGTGACTGTACCTTGAATATTGTGTGCAATTCTGGTCACCGTATCTTAAAAAGGATATAGAGAGGCTAACAAGGTTAAGGCTCTTCAACCTGGAAAAGAGACGGATGAGAGGAGATTGATAGATGTCTATAAATTATTGGAGTGGAATGATTGTTTACGCCATCAAAATATAGAAAGGCTAGGTGACATGCAATGAAGCTACAGTGTAACCTATTTAAGATTAATAAGAGAACATTTTTCCTCTCAAATATTTTTCCTCTCAATCAAACTCTGGAATTCGTTACCAGAGCATGTAGTAAAAGCTGTTAGTGTAGCTGGGTTTAAAAAAGGTTTGGAACAGTTCCTGGATGAAAGGTCCATAAACCATTATTAAAGGGGGCACAGGAAATCTACTGCTTGCCCCAATACAAGCATTGTGGGACCTGTGTCCTTTGGGAAAATTGCTAGGCAGAGGCGTAGCGTGGGGGGTGCAGGGGGGGCCGGCCGCACCGGGCGCAACATGGGGGGGGCGCGCTCGCACTCGCAGCTCTCTGCAGTGCTGGCTGTGCGAATCCGATCCGAGCCGCTGGGTCGCCGCCCACTGTGGAGGGGGAGGGGGGGTGCCAGGCGTGCGGTGCGGTGGGAGAGACTCGAGTGCTAAAATCCACGGGTTAGGGGGCGCAAATTACTTGCCTTGCCCCGGGTGCTGACAACTCACGCTACGCCACTGTTGCTAGGTACTTGTGACCTAAATTGGCCACTGTTGGAAACAGGATACTGAGCTTGATGGACCTTGGTCTGACCCAGTATGGCATATCTTATGTTCTTAAGATTCCCATGCAGTTTGACTCACCCTATTCCAACATTAATGGTAGATCATCCTTATACATAATTACCACTATATAGTCTGCTTTTCCTGTCTCGGCATATGAAAGTAGGCATAAATCTGTGGACACCCAAAAACTTTATTAGAGTCTCACCACTCTTTGAATCATGTCTCGGTCAAAAATAGGCAGTCCATAGGGCTGTCCCAAAAGCTCAGTAGCAACGGTGTATTTTGCTATTTGGAGGTTTTCCTACTTGAATCCTGGTTCTGGTCCATCACAACCTGAGAAAGTTGCAGAGGCACTGTTCAGAGCTTCTGAAGGGGAACGAGTAATATTCAGTGTGGCACCTAGTGGTCTCATTTGTAGCCTATGATTGCAGGTCTCAGGAAGGTATTTAGGGCACGAATTTCAGTTGGGCGGTGCTTTGCGCTGTGTCGGTGCATAGCCCACTGTCACAGTCCCTCCTAGTGGCAGCGTGCAGAAAGGAGAGGGCGGACACTTATTGTTGGTTGAAGAAGGAAAAACTTTTCTAGACCAGGGGCATCATGGTCTTTGTAGTCCCACTTCATAAAGAAATAGTTGTGAGCCTTGTGCAGGGTTAAACTTAAGTGGTTTTTATTCCCTTTGTTGCGCAAAGGTTCTCCAGGAAGACAAAACAGAATGTACCTTACTTCAGGGTTTATGCCAAAATATTTACAAAGTCAGTAACTGTTACAGGCGCTTCACAGTTCTTTGCATTCAAACAGGTTTTCAACACCAAGAGGAAAAACAAATACAAAACTTCTTCTTTCAGCTTAGCAAAAGCAAAAAGATATGTTAAAGCATGTCCTGCCAGTTACAATTCTGTGAGAGACTCTAGACTCTTGGAAACACAGAGTGAGCAGTCCATCGGGTGCTCTAACTGCAACGGCTCTGGTTCTATCACCTCTATTTGCATAGGTTCCTGTTCAGCCGTGTTGTCAGCTAGTCCTGAGCTTTCCCTGGATAAGGCAGGTTGTAGTTCAATAGATCTCTCCAATATTCCCCAGCCTTGCTGGTCTTGGTTTGGCAAATAACTGTTATGGCTTTTTACTATGCCTCTCTGTAAAGGTTTCACAAGCCTTTCCCAGCATTGTTTCCTATCAGTACGGTTCTCTGGGTTATAAGCTTTTCTAGGAGCTGGCTCACATCTTGGAAAGGAAATATAACTGTACCTTGGATCTTTGAGACGTGCTCTGCTGGTATTTGCTCTACCCGGCAGTCTCCTTCTATCACCATCTTCCCTGAAGACTGGCTCCTGGAGCTTTCTGGAATGGGCTTGTCCTCCCTGGAACTTAGCTCTTCCTTGTAAGTACTCCAAGCTTCTCTGCCTTTCAGTATGTGAGGTTCCTCTCTCAGGTCCCCTCTCAGTTCCTCTCTGAACTTGTGTTCCTCTCCAAACTTGTGGTCCTCTCTGAGCTTGAGGTCCTCTCTCAGCTCCTCTCTCAGCTCGTAGTCCTCTCTCAGTTCCTTTCTGAACTCGAGATCCTCTCCCAGTTCCTCTCTCAGCTCGAGATCCTCTCTGCTTTCTTCCTTCTGAGCACTGTTTATAAAGCCGTTTCTCCACTGAGCTTCCTGGCTCTCTACTCAGGTGTACCTGATTAGCTCCTGCATTCTCAAAACCTGGGTGTGTCAGCTTAGCTTCTGCAACCTCGTGCCTGCTCCCTCTAGCTGCACTTTTAGGTAACTGCACCTTCTGTGAGTCAGTTGCTTTATAATAAACAGTGTTTTTTCCTAAGTCTATAGCTTCAATGGCTTCAGCTTCATCACACCACCCACCTCCTGCCTAACCCAAATTTTCAATGCCAGGGTCTTATGCGGCCCCGGCATTGAAAATCCGGGTCATGCCGCACAGTTGGGAAGCCGCAGGGGCTACCCATGTAGCACCAATTTTCGATGATATACGGTTAGCCCCTGCACCTTAAAGATAGGCAAGGTTTTCACATGTCTATATTTAAGGCTCTGCTCCGGAATGCCCCTAACGCACCCCGATGCTATTCGGATAGCATCAGGACGTGTTAGGGACATAGCCAGGATTTTCGAAGGACACTATCCGTGTAGGTGCCCTTCGAAAATCCTGGATATGGCCTTTACACAGGTAACTAGGGCAGTTACCCGTGTAAAGGCCTTCAGAAATCAGGCCCTTAGCTTCTAGCCTCAAAATCACTGCTACAATGACAACATTAGAAGCACAGGAAAAAATGCAGTTGCTAATCAAAGAGTAGCATAATGGTTGGAGCAGCAGGCTGAAAACCAGGGAAGCCTGCGTCAAATCACACTGCCATTCCTGGTGATCTTGGGCAAGTCACTTTACCTTTTATTGCCTCCAGGTACAAGCTTAGGGGCACCTTTTACTAAAGTGCGCTAAGCAGTCAACATACATTTTCATGCATGGTCAGTGCAAAGTGGATCACGGTTAACTGTTACCATGCAAGCTTGACAACCACCGAGCACTAATGCCTGCGCTAACTGAAAATTGCACTTTGGAACAGAGAATGGGCAGGTTAGGGGCAGAGAGGGGATGTTGGGACATATTGCAGAGCGCAGGGGAACCATATCGCACGCTCTCAATGGTTCAGTAAGCATGGGCACACCAAACACCTCCTCAATGGTGTAATTGCAGTAACTGTGTTACATGTTAGGATATGTGTCCTTGCGCTAATTGCTGGGAACATGCTGGCCATGCCCCCGACAGATATTGCAACACACACGAAATGCACATTAAGTGCAAAAACCTAATGCGCTTTAGTAAAAGGGTCTCTTAGATTGTAAGTCCTCCAAGGTTGGATACATTTTATACTATAACAATGGATAGAGTTAAGAAATTGGCAAGGGATTAAATAACAGCTTTTCACTGTAGGGAAAGTAGGCGTTGTTGGGAGTTAGGCATAAGAAGAACAATAGCGCAGTGGATTCACGGGACTGGCTAGAAGAGAAGAGCGTCTGGCCCGGCAGTGCAAGGCACCGTGGCAAGCCAACTTAATGGTAATTTTGCCACGCTGCTTCCATTGGCCCAGTGCGGGTGCACCCCCGTCTCGGCTGGCACCCAGGATGGGCCGCATACACCGCCCTGCCCTTGGTACGCCACTGACCTATTATCAATATATAGGGGGGTTCACGTTACACGAATAATCCAGGCAGCTTTGTTTAAGCTAAAGATCCTGCATTGCTTAAAACCACAGATGCTGCTGAATAATTTTCAAACTGTTTCACAGCAACTTGTTCTTTCCTCAGTGGACTATTGTATCACTTTGTACCTGAGACGTCCATCTTCTTCAGTTAACGCCCTGTAATTGAAATAGAATGTGACTACCACTTACTGACTGCTATCAAATTGTGTGATCACATATCACTTAAACTGTAGTGTCTGTCAGTTGAATGGCAAAATTCAAACTCATTATTATGATGTTTAAAGTATTGCGGTTGTCAGTACTTTTGCAGCTCTTTCAACCTCTGACAAGGTTTTGCCCTAGTAGAAAGCTTCATGCTTAGGGTCAGCGTCTTCGAGATGCACCATCTCTGAAATGGGCATGCAGATCTGGTACTCCTAGCAATGGTGGGGCCAAGGATCTGGAACACTCTACAGGCTGTAATCTAGCCCGAGAGTGATTTGATGTATTTTTAGATGCAAGTGAAAACATCTTTTTTGAATGATGTTTTTATGAGAAGGAAGTAGATCATTGTGTATGGTTCATGGAAGCTCCAGGGAGCAACTTGATTATTATTGTTTTATGGGAAATTAGATTAGATGCATATATTTTTGCCTTATCTGGTCTGTATGATAATAATTTTAAGTATTAATGTCAGTGTTGGCTGGAATTTGCAGAGAACTTTTGTAATCAGCTGAATATAAATTTTTAATAAATCAATCATTCCCCTGGGTAGCTGTAAATGAAGCCTCATGCACCAGATGCCAATCCTGGTTATGATTGACCTTGAAGAAAGAAGGAGAAGGAAAGAAACAGCAAGAGAAAGAAAATAATAGTAATTTCATTATTAATTGGTAGGTATGAGCAGCCTTAAATTTGGTGATACTAAGAGCAAGTAGCATATGACTTAAATTTCAAAAGACTGCACAGAAGACAGATCTCTAAAATATGCAGTGGCCGTAGTACTACTACACATGAGCAAACGAGCCACAATCAAACTTGAACTAAGCAGTCTAGCAAAAGTCTGATGGAAATTTGGGATTGCCCCCAGATCATCTGAGGAAGTCCACTGAATTTTCTCTGGCAGAGTTGGATCGGATGAAGTGCAAAACAGATCTGGCAATCCAATAGTAACCAGTCTACTTCCCAGTTCTAGGTGTGGAAGGATCTTAAAGGTCTTAATTTCAAACCACAATGGCAGGGAACTCAAGTACTGTAAGTAGAAATATCAGACACCAGAGTGCTATTCCAAACAGTTTGGATATATTTCAGGTAAGTTTGGCAGCAGAATGAAAAACACAGTTTATTTATTGTTAGTATTCCAGTTACTGCCGAGCAGATATAAAGGCCAATTTTAGATAGGATGTGGAGAGGGGAATTAAGGCATCTAGGTCGGGATATGGAAAATTCCCACCTTACCAACAATGTTCCCTACAAAATAGTTATCTCCAAGTTATAATGCCCTGTTCAATGTAATTTCAGTTTGTTCAATGTAAACCGCACTGATGCAGAATAGCGCGGTATATAAGAGAATGTAAATAAATAAAGGCACTGACAAATGCGGAGCCTCTTTTAAAATATATGCAAGGATATGCAGGACTGCACATCGGTGTGAATAATACCATCTTAAAGGAACTAAGGGCTTCCGTGAAAAAGAAATATAGGGAGGAGGAGACCTAGGTGAGAGTACCAGAAGAAAGGAATACACAGAAAAATAAAGCAGTTGAGGGGGAGATGCAGCTGGGAGATCTAGAACTGCAGGAGAGTGAGCTGAATAAAGGATGGCCAACAAATCAATTAAAGAGGAGGAAGAAAAGGAGGAGGAAGAAAGCGAGGAGAAAGAGAGGTGGAGGACTTCAAGATCGAACTCCTAGTCCCCATGGAAAGATATGAACATGCTGGGAAAGATTACCCAAGTTAAATTTAACACCTAAGGTTAGAAGTATGATAATTAAGGACAAGAACATAAGAAATGCCATACTGGGTCAGACCAAGGTCCATCAAGCCCAGTATCCTGTTTCAAACAGTGGCTAATCCAGATCACAAGTACCTAGCAGGTTCCCAAAAAGGTACAAAGAATCCACAATGCTTGTCCCGGGCCAAGCATTCGATTTCCTGGGTCCTCTTTAATAATGGTTTATGCCTCTTTCCTCCAGGAACTTGTCCAAACATTTTTAAACCCAGCTACACTAATGGCTTTTACTACATCCTCTGGTAATGAATTCAGAGTTTCATTACACGTTGAGTGAAAAAATATTTTCTCTTATTAGTCTTAAATGGGTTAAATTGTAGCTTCAGCAGTTTTTCTGCTTTTTGATGGTGTAAACAACCAATCTGCGTTTAACTGTTCCATTCCATTCATTAATGTATAGACCGCTATCATATCTCCCCTCAGTCGTCTCTTTTCCAAGTTGAAAGCCCTAAAGCTTTAAGCCTTTCCTCGTAGGAGTATCCTTCCATCCCCTTTATCATTTTGGTGACTCTTCTCTGTACCTTTTCTAATAACGCTATATCATTTTTTAAGATATAGCGACCAGAATTGCACACAATATTCAAGGTGCAGTCGCACAATGGAATGATACAGAGGCATTATAATATTCTTGGCTTTATTCTCCATTCCTTTCCTTATGATTCCTAGCATTCTATTTGCTTTCTTGGCTGCCACTGCACACTGGGTAGAGGCTTTCAACATATTAACCACGATAACACCTAAATCATTTTCCTGGGTGGCGGTTCCTAAAATGGAACCCCACATTGTTTAACCATAGTTTGGGTTGTTCTTTCCTAGGTGCATAACTTTGCACTTGTCCACATTAAATTTCATCTGCCCTTTGAACATCCAGTCTTCCAATTTATCAAGGTCCTCTTGCAAGTTTTTCACAATCCACTTGCATCTTAACAACTTTGAACAATGTTATGTCATCTGCTAATCTGATCACCTCACTTGTTATTCCTATTTCCAAGTCTTTTATTAGTATGTTAAAAAGCAGCGGTCCCAGCACAGATTCTTGGGGTACTCCACTATTCACCTTTCTCCACTGGGAAAACTGGCCATTTAACCCTATTCTCTGTTTTCTATCTTTTAACCAGTTCCTGATCCACAATAGTAGACTGCCTGCAATTCCATGACTTTTTAATTTGGCCAAGAGTCTCTCATGGGGGACCTTGTCAAAGGCTTTCTGAAAATCCAGATAACTGGCTTATCTCTGTCTACCTGTTTATTCATACCTTCAAAAAATATAACAGATTAGTAAGAGAAAACGTTCCTTGGCTAAATCCATGTTGACCTTCTCCCATTTAACCATGACTATCTACATGACCCAATCTAGAATGGCCCTTACATGTATTATCTACAGTGTAAATAGCTTATGTATATAGTTAACCCTCTTATCCAAGTTTGTACTCCTGTTCGATGTAAAACCTGACGGCTTGTCGTTATGGTCGTTATGTTATGATGTAAACCGCGCTGATTCTAAATAGCGCGGTATATAAGAAACTGTAATAAATAAATAAAATAAAATAAAATGTTCAGTAATTTTATTCTTTATAATGCTTTCTTCCATTTTGCATGGTACTGATGTCAGGTCACCGGTCTGTAGTTTCCCGGATCAACCCTTTTAAAAAATTGGCGTTACATTGGCTATTCTCCACTCTTCAGGTACTACAGATGATTTTAATGACAGTTCACAGATTACTAATAGTAGGTCTGCAATCTCATCTTTTAGTTCTTTCAGCACCCTCGGATGTATACCATCCAGTCTAGGTGATTTACTACTCTTCAGTTTATCAAATAGTTGTAATACATCTTCCCGGATTATCAATATTTTCTTGCAATTCATCCAATATATCACCGTAAATACCATTTCAGGCATGGATAACTTCCCTACATCTTCTTCAGTAAATACCAAAGCAAAGAATTCATTTAATCTCTCAGCGATGGCCTTGTCCTCCCTTAGTGCCCCTTTTACCCCTCTATCATTCAGTGATGCAACTGACTCTCACAGGAGTTTTGCTATGAATGTACTTGAAAAAGTTTTTATTATGCATTTTGGCTTCCACGGCAAGCTTATTTTTATTGTTGTTTTTTTTTTTTTTTGCCTGCCTTATCAATGCCTTGCCAGTGCTTATGTTGTTTACCGTTTTCATCCTTTGGCTCCCTTTTCCATTTCCTGAAAGATGCTTTTTATTAACCATGCTGGCAGTTTTTTGGCCTTCCTTCCACTTTTCTTAAAACATGGAATATATCTGGTCTGGGCTTCCAAGATAGCATTTTTTTTTAATTTTATTTATTTAAGGAATTTTCAAATATACATCAAGTACAAAACTTGCATAGAAAGGTGTAGAATCTGAAACATATCCAAAGGAAAAGTATACAGAGAAACAATAACAATATGAGCATACACTTATAGTCCACATAAAGAGGGCTAATTGATATACACAATCTTATATGGGTAGGGAATTCCCATCAAGAAATCAAAGGAAAATGAGAAAAAAGGAAACAAGAAGACCGCTGGGAGCCCAAAGCTATCTATTAACAACCCATTAACTTGCCGCCCCAAGAATGTAAGAGGAAGAAGGAGAGTCAACAGGAATCCCAGCACTTATAAAGGCAGATAAATCTGAAGGCTAGAAAAAAAACCCCTCTGTGACTTATAGACAACAAGATACTTACATGGAAATCTGAGATAGAAAGTAGCCCCCAATTTCAAGGCACCCGGTCTAAGTAAAAGAAACTGTTTACGTAGCTTCTGAGTCCCTAGAAACATCCAGAAAAACCAAAATTTTTTGCCCATAAAAGGGCACCGAACATTTAGCATAATATAAACGTAATAACCACTCTCTATCAGATAATAAAGCAAACTTTACCACCAAATTGGCAGTACGCATCACTGTTGGCTCCGGAGACTTCAAAATATCTGAGATATTAATTACATCTAGTTGAAATGACTGATCCATATTTCACTATCCCTCTTCCCCATGGGTAAATAAAAAACTTTTCACAATCGGAGGCATCAAGTCTATAGAAACACCCAAGTTTTCAGACAAATATTTCTTAAACAAATCTAAAGGTAAAGTACTCGGAAGAACCGGGAAATTCAAAAGCCGAAGGTTAAATGCCCGGGCTGCGTTGTCCAAAAATTCTAACTTCATCCGCATCATACTATTATCCTTCATCAACGCAGCACAGGAATCTTCAAAAGCATTCATTTTCGTCTCATGTTCATCAACCTTTTTTTTTTTTTTTAATATTTTTATTGTTTTTCAAAAAAAACTTAACAAGTAAAACACTTGCATTAGAAATAGGGGAAATTTCAGTAAATACAAACAAACCCAGAAAAAATCAAATGGCAATAAAAAAGAAAAAGACCACTCTAACAGTCCACAAGAGAGAGAAATCCAAAAAGGAAAACCTAATTAATACACAATATACAAAAAAAACCCAAGCATTCGAACAGCCCTAATTAAATCACACATCTTCAAGAACCCTCTCACTCACCCCCTAAAGAGCCTCGAGTATTTACAAAGGAAAGTAATTGAGAAGGATACAAAAAATATAGGAATTTCCCTTAAGTTTTACCAGGCACTTGCAAGGGTATTTAAGAAAGAAAAAACCTCCAAGCTGGGAAACCCATGGCCGCAGGATTAAAAACTCACTCCTACAGCGAATGGTCTCCCTAGCTAAGTCAGGAAATATGCATACAAGACACCCTTTAAATAACATATTCCTTTTTTTAAATAAAAGCCGCAATAACCAATCACGATCAGAAACTAAAGCGAAAGTAACAATACAAGTAGCGGGTTTTACTAACACATTATCCAAAGTCTCAAGCAATTCAGACACATTTAATTCATCAAATCCACCCAGCCTAGCGGCCCCAGAAGAAACCGAGACCTTACGGGCTGTAGGAAGATAATAAATTTTAACAACTGGAGGACATGAATCGACAGGAACCCCCAAACATTCAACTAAATATGATTTAAACATTTCCTTTGGGGAAATAGTTGACAAAAAAGGAAAGTTAATAAATCTAAGGTTAGCCAACTTAGAAAAGTTCTCAAATTGCTCCAGCTTCATCTTGATCTGGTTGGAGTCCTTAACAAAGGACTCAGATAAAGTCTCCAGTTGAGTATTCTTATCTGAAACTTCTTCTACCGAGACTTTTAACAAAGTCAAGTCATGCTCTAAATTTGAAACATTCGTTGAGTTAGATACGACCTGTTCCTGAATACGATTAATCTGAGAGACAAACGCTTCTCCAAGTTGATTGATAGCCATCCAAATAGATTCTAGGATGAAGTGCTCTGGCCGAGGCAACGCAAAGGAAAAAACAGACCCTCATTGAGTGCTTGACAGAGTACCGCAGGGCTGGGAGACTCCAAAAGAGGGGAGAACGGCATCTCCAACCGACGCCTCAGCGAGGTTCACCGACCCAAGCAAAGCTCCTTCTTCCTGCCCGGTCAAGGGGAATTCCCCCACCGATACGCTGGTCACAAGCGGCCTCAGAGGTTCTGCCAAGGTCCCCACCTCGGGGGAATCCAGCGTCTCCACACTCTGCTGAGCAGACATCAGGCAGGGCTGCTTTGGGACACGACGTGCTTCCAGGGGCGTGAAAACACTACTCGCAGGAGACGCCGAGCTTCCCAGCCCTGATCGATCGAGCGAAACACTGCTCCCCGCGGCAGGCTGGGGCTCCCGAGGCCGCACAACAAAGGTATCCAACGGACCAACAACAGGAGTCGAGGTATGCGAGGGTGCCTGAGGCTGCACTTCTTGCTTACTCTTCCTCTTCCGTCCCATCAGGAAAAACGACTCAGGAGCCTAAACGGTGCTTGTCGCCATCTTGGATTTGAACCTTTTTTAAAATTAAATCTGAAGCTCCCAAACAACTGTCCACCTTTTGTGCGAGAGCATTTACCTGGGAAGAGAAATCCTCAACTTGCCTATTCAGAGTCAGTGATAACAAGGTAATGGCATCCCAAATGCTCTCCAAGGTAATCTTCTGCGGACGCTGAGTTGAGAAACCAGCTGGGACCTCCGAAGAAATGGGGGAAGACTGCAACTGCGACTTTCCTTCCTCCGTGGGCAGCTCCAACACCTCCAAATTGCCGGAAGAACTCCCAGTTGGCAACAGGGCAGCTGCTGCATCTCCTTCCTCGACAACCCCCTGCGGAGATACGAGGGAGGAACCTCCCGGAAACTCCCCAAGCGCATCTGCCAATGTGGCGGGGCAGCGGCTTTTCCAGGCAACGAAGGAGGAGTACGGGTCTCAGGGGAGAGGCTGACATCTAACACTGGCAGAACCGCCGATCCCTCTGATGATTCTCCTGCTGTTCCCTCTTGAATCCCCTGATGTTGAGCTTCAGAAACCACTACAAAACGATCCAAGGACCCAAGTTAGGAGGGAACTCCGCGGTGTAAGCTCAAACCTTGCCTTTTTGCTTCGGCATAGAGAAGAAAAATGCGCCACTCTCCTCAGATGGCCATATTGGTCAGCCCTCCCAAGACAGCATTTTTAAACAACATCCTTGTTTGATGTAAATCTTTAACCATTGCAGCTGCTCCTCTTAGTTGTTTAAACTATTTTCCTCATTTTATTATAGTCTCCCTTTTGAAAGTTAACAGGTAGCACTGTGGATTTTCCTTGCTGTCCTTCTTCCATTTATTAAATCAAACACAATCTTGCTATGATCACTATTGCCACGTGACCCTAACACCTTTATCTCTTACACCAGATACTGTGTTCCACTAAGGACTAGATCCAGAATAGCTTCCCCTCTTGTCGGTTCCTGAACCAGCTGCTCCAAGAAGCAGTCATTTATTTCACCTAGAAACTTTATCTTCCTAGCATAACCTGCAGTGACATTGACCCAGTTGATACAGAGGTAATTGAAATCCCCCATTATTACTGTGTTGTAACTTATTAGCTTCCCTGATTTCTCTCTTAGCATTTCATCATCCATCTGTTCATTCTGGCCAGGTGGTCGGTAGTACACCCCCCAACTGCCATCACCTTCCTCTTTTTATATGGGATTTCTATCAATAGAAATTCTACAGTGTATTTTGTTTCATGCAAAACTTTAATCCTTTGTGATTCAAAGCTCTTCCTAACATAGAGCATACCCTTCCACCAATTTGATCTACCCTATCATTGCAATATAGTTTGTACCCAGGTATCACAGTGTCCCATTGATTGTTCTCCTTCTCCCAGGTCTCTGAGATGCCAATCATCTCTAACCTTTCATTTAGTGCTATATATTCTAGCTCTCCCACCTTATTTTTTAGACTTCTAGCATTTGCATACAGGCATTTTAGAGGTTGTATTTTATCTGGTTATCAGTTGATACAGGTAATTTGGAATCTTTCAGCTCTGTACTTAAGGGCATCTGGGTTAATTTTATCTTTATTGGAATCTCTCTGTTGGGATGCCCTAACTTCCCCCTTTTGCTAGTATCCTTCAAGGATACATCCTTCTGAACCATGTGCTCCTGGGTGACTGTTGGCTTTCCCGTATTATATTTCTAGTTTAAAAGCTGCTCTATATATGGAGCGTCCTCTGGGGGGAAAAAAGCAGGAGTGGCAATATTTATCCATAAGAAGGTGGGATTTGTGTTGACACGAACCATGGCAGACCCAGAGGGTAGATTTATTTTGGTAATTGGAGAGATTAGAGGCCAGAGAGTAGCGTTAATGAATATTTATGCGCCGAATGTGTACAAAGCCAGATTCTGTGCAAAAATGAATGAATGTTTGAGTGACACGGGACACACCTCGTTAATACTTGGGGGAGACTTTAATTGTGTTATGGACGAGAGTGTGGATAGGTCGAAGAGGAGTGGTAACATCAGGGATCGGAGAACACAATGGGTGAAGGGACTGTGTGAAGGGTTTGAGTTTCTAGACTATTGGAGGGTTTTAAACCCATTGGAAAGGGACTATACGCATGTGTCGAGGGCCCAAGACACTGGATCTAGGATAGACTATTTTCTGGGATCGTCTAGGTTATTTTCTAGAGTAACAGAAGCGAGGGTGGGGCCTATAATGGTCTCTGACCATGCACTGATTTGGATAGATATTCAATGGGAGTTCAGTAAGGACAGGACGCTGTGGAGATATCCATTGGAGGTGAACGCTGATAAACACTTTGGTGACTTTCTGAAGTTGAAGTGGGAGGAATATGTTACACACAATGCTGAACATAAGGCAAACCCATATTGTTTTGGGAAACTGCTAAGGCAGTACTCTGGGGACACATTATTAGCTATATGGGATATAGACAGCGGCAGTATACTGGGAACCTGTTACAGTTGAAAAAAGGAAGTGGGAGTAGCAAGACGCAGATTTTGCCAATTTCCCACAGCTCAGAATAAGGAGACGCTGCTATATCTACAAAAAGAGATATCCTCAGTAATACATGAAAGGGTGATTCGGTCCCAGTTGTATTATAGGCATAAGCTGTACAAATTTGGGAACAAACCCGGGAAGCTGCTGGCAGGATTGATACGGACGGGAGGGAGGAGGAGGAAATATGTGGGTGCAATGAGAGATGAGAGAGGACAGCTTAGGAACACACAACAGCATGTAGAAGAGATATTTCGGAAGTATTATGCTGCACTGTATGAAGAAAGACAGGAGGACCAGTGCGGTGAGCAGGCATTTTTGGACCGAATAAGGGTGTCATGTTTATCGGCAGAACAGAGAGAATTGTTGAATGGTCCTATCATGCCTATGGAGGTGGTGGCGGTGGTTAGGACACTACGTAAGGGATGGGCTCCTGGGCCTGATGGATACCGGGGGGAGTTCTACAAGCTCCTCTTACAGCAGGTGGCGGGACCTTTGTCAGCACATTATATGGATTTGGTAGGAAGACAACTCTTTCCATATGAAGCAAATAGGGCAGTTATCACAGTACTGCCCAAGGAGGGTAGGGACCCTGAGCAACCGGAATCCTACCGGCCTATCTCACTGATCAATGTTGATCTCAAGATCTTCGCTAAAATAATGGTAGAGCGCTTAGCGCCAATGGTGCCGGACTTGGTGAATGGAGATCAAGTGGGTTTCGTGCGTAATAGGCACATCATTAAAAACATGCGAAGGATCTTCGCTGCCTTGTACATGACACAAGTAGCAGGTGAGCCGGCACTATTGGTGAGTTTTGACGTGGAGAAAGCTTTTGATCGGGTGGCATGGCCCTATATGTTTCGGATTTTAGACCATATGGGTCTGGGAGGTTTTTTTGGAAAGGTGGTGTGAATGTTATATTCAAACCCACAGGGACAAATTTTGGTGAATGATTCATTGACAAACGTTTTTCCAATAAGGAGGGGTACTAGACAGGGGTGCCCGTTATCGCCGCTCCTTTATGCTTTGACATTGGAGCTGTTACTGGAGCGTATACGGACCCACCCCCGGCTGGTGGGAGCGAGAATTGGAATGTCGGACCTCCGAGGGTCAGCTTTTGCTGACGATGTGCTGGTGTATGTGGGGAGGCCTCAGGAGACTTTATCAACCCTGTTGGATACGTTTGCTGAGTTTGGAAGGTTTTCTGGCCTGAAACTCAACTTAAAGTCGGAGGCAATGCCCCTGGATAAAGGACTCCCAGGAAGCTGGAAGGGAGAGTTTCCATTGAAATGGAGTATGAATGAAATAAAGTACTTAGGGGTTAGATTGAGGGCGGAAACGGGGAAGAGTCATAGGTTGAACATACAGAGATTGCTAGAGGAGACCCGCACTTGGTTGGAGAGATGGAGGGATCTTCCTCTGTCGTTGAGTGGACGGATAGCGGTGTACAAGATGGCGATTTTTCCAAAATGGTTGTATGTGCTGCAGGTCCTTCCCATTTTGCTGTTGCGTAAAGAAGTAAAAGTGCTGGAGAGGATACTTACTCAATTTCTATGGCGAGGTAGGAAGCCAAGGATCAGGATAAGGTTATCACAACAGTCGTGGGAGAGGGGGGGGTATGGGTGTACCAGATATTTATCAATATAACATAGCCTGCCAGCTACGTAATTTGAGAGATTGGCCGAGTGAGATGGAGGACTATACGCTGCTGCCAGTTGAGACAGAAATAGCGCATCCAATGGCATTGCGATATGTGTTACACTCCAAAAAACAGCTGTCACCCAAACTTATTAACCAATATGTTGGGTTTAAAGTTTTGCGATGAGTCTGGGGGATAGTGTGTAGGAGGTGTAGTGGGAATCCCCATGCCACGCCGATGCTCCCATTATATGGGAATGGCGAGTTTCAACCAGGAGTGGATGGGGTGGCATTTAAGAGGTGGGAGACGAAAGGGATACTGGCACTTGAACAGGTAGTGGATGGGGAAGGTAGGATGCTTCCATTTAGAGAGCTGAAGGCGCGATATGGGTTGCAGGAAGTGGATCAATTCAGATATCTGCAAGCTCGCAGTTATGTCGGTAGCATATGGGCTGAAGATTTACGAGGAGAGCTATGCTCGAAATTAGAAGAGCTAATGTACACAGGAATGCCACAGCAGGCAATGTACACAGGAATGCCACAGCAGGCATTGCTACAGAAGGAATATGTAGCCTTGGAGGCTCCTTTGGAAGAGACGGCTTTGGCGGAGCAATGGACAAGGGATTTACAAGTACAGATTACCAGTGAACACATAGTGGAGGCGTTAGCGCAGATACCGCAAATGAGTGGCTATAGCAAATGGAGGGATATGCAGTATCAGATTATAAGAAGGAGTCACTTTGCCCCCAATAGAGCTTACAGAGCAGGGGCAGCCGCCTCGGCGGGATGTCCTAGATGTGCGGAGGGAGCGGCCACTTTGGGACATATGTGGTGGGGATGCCCTCGAATATCTCAATTTTGGATGGAAGTGTATGGATTTCTAGGGGGGCTGTTTGCAGTGGATATAGGAGTGGAGCCTCAGTCGGCAGTGTTGGGGTTGAAGGATACTGAAGGGAAGATACTAAGGAAATACACCCAGTGGATGCAACGGGTGATGTTGGTTGTGTGGCATCTTATTCTTAAGGGATGGTTATCGATGAGTGGACCCCAGTTGGCCGATTGGAGACAGGAAATATATGATTTAATGTTGGTAGAGAGGGTTGGAATACGAGGAAATGACAAATTGGGGGAAAGATTCCTGATTGAATGGGGACCCTTTGTACAGACACTCTCTGCGTGAGAGAGGAGCAAGATACTCAATACATTGAGGTAGAGATCTGATTATACATGATATCGGGAGTACATGGACCACTAGCAAAGGGGATGTAGAAGAGGGGTGGGGGTAGGATGGGAGGGGTGGAAGGAAGGCATAGAGTGGGGAAGTAGGGAGGTTTGGGTGGGAGGGGAAAGATGGAGCGACGAGTTGGACTGTGGGATGGTAGCTGAGGTATAGCTGAATAGAAGTGAATGGACCCCTGTGCGGAGTGTAAGAATCCACACATGCCGGGGGAGTGGGTAGGGGAAGAGGGTAGAGGCACATCGTAGGGTAGGTAAGAGGGGCATGGGGGGGAAGGGGTGGAGGGAGGGGAGGAAGGGGAAATATTGAAAGGGGATAAAATAAATAATATAGGCAAAAGGCATGCCTATGTATTTGTTACTGATGAATAGTTTACTATGTATATTATGTATGATACAGTGACAATGTTATTGGATAAGGAGTATGCCTAATAAAAGAAAATTGACATAAAAGCTGCTCTATTTCCTTTCTAATGGTTAACGCCAGCAGCCTGGTAGCATCCTGTTTAAGGTGGAGTCCATCCATTCAGAAAAGTCCCTTCCTTCCCCAGAATGTTGCCCAGTTCCTAAAAAATCTGAAACCCTCTTCTGTGCACCATTGTCTTATCCATGCAATGAGACTCCAGAGCTCTGTCTGTCTTTTGGGTCCTACACATGGACCATGAAGCATTTCAGAGAATGCTACTCTGGAAGTTCTGGATTTCAACTTCCTACCTAAAAGCCCAAATTTGGCCTCCAGAACCTCCCTCGCACACTTTCTTATGTCATTGGTACTAACATGTACCAAGACAGCAGACTCCTCCCCACCACTATCTAAAACCTTGTCTAGGTGGCGCATGAGGTCCACTACCTTTGCAGAAGGCAAGCATGTTACCAGGTGATCCTCACATCTACCAGCCACACAGCTATCAGCATGCCTAATGATCGAATCGCCAACTATAATGGCCATCCTACCCCTTCCCTCATGGGCACATGGTCCTGGAGAAACCTCCTTGGTGTTAGAGGGTTTTACATCACCTGGAGTCAGGTTCTAGCTACAGGATCACTTCCTGTTACACCAAGATGATGCTCTCCTTTCACATGATCTCTCTCCTCCATAGCAACTGAGAGGCTGCTAGACTAGATGTTCCTGTATGCCTCATCTATATATCTCTCTCTGTCTTCCTTATGTCCTACAAGTCTGCCACTCTAGCCTCCAGAGATCATACTCATTCCCTGAGGGCAAAGAGCTCTTTGAACCTAGTGCACATGTAAGACACCTCATCAACAGGGAGAAAATCATACATATGACACTCAATGCAAAAGACTGGATAGCCCCCACCCCCTCACTGCTGGACTGCTATCTGCATCTTAGTTTTAAGGGTTTGTTTAGCTATTTAAATTGTCTACTTTCTTAAAGTTGCTAGTTATACTTGTACCTAATAAGTTTAAGGAACTACATTCATCTCAAGATTAATCAATCTGTTCATGGTGAGGATAACCAGCTGAACCTGAAGTGAATTTGACCACCTCTTTCCTTTTGATAGGTTTAAGAGCCTATTTGCCTAGGGTGGGTGGGAGTCAGGATAAGTGGGAGGAAAAGAACACTTATCAAAAGCTGGCTTACTTCAGGGTGCCCTGATCTGTACTTCTAAGGAAATCTCCTAATTTCCTGGGTGATTCACACAGCGCTTGGTTTTATGGAGGGAGCCTTTCAAATTGCCCCTTTGACCTGTGCTGGGTTTTAAACAGTAATATTTACCCTATTCTTCCTACTATGCTAAGATTAAAAGCTCTCTGGTCGCTGTATCTTAAAATAGCGTTATTAGAAAAGGTACAGAGAAGAGCCACCAAAATGATAAAGGGGATGGAAGGATACCCCTATGAAAAGAGACTAAAAAGGTTAGGGCTCTTTAACCTGGAAAAGAGACGGCTGAGGGGAGATATGATAGAAGTCTATAAATTAATGAACGGAGTGGAACGGGTAAACGTAGATTGATTGTTTACATTATCAGAAGATAGAAAGACTAGGGGACATGCAATGAAGCTACAGGGTAAACTATTTAAGACTAATAAAAGAAAATATTTTTTCACTCAATGTGTAATCAAACTCTGGAATTTGTTACCGGAGAATGTAGTAAAGGCTGTTAGTGTAGCTGGATTTAAAAAAGGTTTGGACAAGTTCCTGGAGGAAAGGGCCATAAACCATTATTAAGAAGGGACCCAGGATATCAATGCTTGACCCAGTACAAGCATTGTGGAACCTTTGTTTTTTGAGGAAACTGCTAGGTACTTGTGACCTAGATTGGCCACTGTTGGAAACAGGATACTAGGCTTGATGGATCTTGGTCTGACCCAGTATGGCATATCTTATGTTCTTATGTTTTTATGTAACTATTAAATAAGTAATAAATAAATAGGAGACAGAGCAGGATTGAGGTGGGGAGTGATGAAGGGTGAAGCTTAGGAGGTGATGATCAGATAAGGGAAAATCCAAGGTATGGAAATTGGAGGGTAAACTGTTATGGGGTTATTTTGCCCCATGCATAGCAGGGAGGGGAGGCGGCAGATCAGGGGCAGGGTTAGGGTGGGTGGCCGCCGGCCCTGGACATACAGGGCCGATTCTGATGTCGGCCCTGTATGTCCAGGGCTGGTGACTTGTACGGGGAAGTTATTCCACCTCCGAGGTTGAATAATTTCCCTGGACATAGTGGATCAGCGGGCCCGGGGTGCAGATGGGGCAGAGGGAGGCCGAGGACATTCCCTGTAGCCCGACCCTGGCCGTAGGTAGCCAGATCGGGGGTTGGGCTGTGGGGAATTAGCTGCAGGAGCCAGCGGCTGGGATTGTGACTTTTAAATGGAGCTGCGGTGCCATGACAACTGGATGACATTGCGCTGTGGCTCCATTTAAAAGCCCTGACTGAGTTAGTCGAGCATGTCCTGTATGTGCAGGCCAGACTGAATTGCAGGCCTGGACTGCACATACAGGACTCTTTGCGATTCTGATCCCATGGGGCTAGATGTGCCCCACGGGATCAGAATCATGATGCCCTCTGTACATCCAGTTCAGATCAGATGTACAGAGAGCTTCTACGTCCGGGACAGAATTGGACTGTTAGAAAAGAAAACCAAGTCAAGGCAGTGGCCATGCTGATGAGTTGATGTATTCCACCCTCAATACTTCCAGTTCCCTGGTCTGATCACAACCTCATCACATTTAACAAACCCAGCTCATGACTACAAACCATGTATCAGAGGTCTCCTCCAATAAATCGGAGGTTCCTTTCATTTGTTGAACAAGCCTTCCTCCAAAAAACTATCCCAACCCTATCTATCTTATGAGCGCAAACTGACCTCAAAACAAAAGTCTGCACATGGATCTCAATCATCTCAGCTGCTGCTCTTGCTCCACCAAAGGCCCCACACAGATCCCGACTATTAGAAGGAATGAGCAAGAATCCACAGGTGTGCATGAAAAAGAATAACAGAATTTGCAAAACAAGAGAAAAAGCTCTTCAAAGAATTAGATCAGCAGGCGAGGAAAAACAAGTAGCAAATACACAAATACAGTGGAAAATACAGAGTGTTACTCCAAGAACCTTTTGTCGATCAAGAGCGGACACATAAATGGTTGAGGAAAGGTAGACTGAAACCGAAGGATGAAAGACTGATAGTTGCAGTCCAGGACAGCAGATTACGGACGAGATAGTTTACGGCGTCTATTGAAAAAACTGGCACAACAGACATATGCCGATTCTATAAGAAAGAGCTGGAAAAAGTGACTCACCTAATAGAAGGCTGTGAAGTTCTGATGGTGGAAAATTTCTATACGGAAAGACACAACAAAGTAGCATGCCTCCTCCACTGGAAACTTTGTAAACACTACAACAGTGTGGAGTGGAGGAGTAGCCTAGTGGTTGGGGTAAGGTACTTCAGGCCGGAAGGTCAGGGGTTCAAATCCCACTAGAGGACAGCAACCTTGGGCCGGAAGGACTGGGGTTTCTAGTCCCACAGGTGCTCCTTATGGTCTTAGGCAAGCCACTTAACCCTCCATAGCCCATGCTCCCTCTAAAATAGTTATCTCCAAGTTATAATGCCCTGTTCAATGTAATTTCAGTTTGTTCAATGTAAACCGCACTGATGCAGAATAGGCCGGTATATAAGAGAATGTAAATAAATAAATAAATAACAAAACTGTCCCTGAAAAGCACTGGGATCATGACCCTAAGAGAATAACAGAGAATGAAGAGGTTATGATCACCTGGGATATTCCCATTTCAACAAATAAGAAACTGGATGCCAGAAAACCTGACATAGTGCTAAAGGAGAAGAACACCAGAACAGCATTGATAATAGAAATGTTGGTACCGAGTGATTATTCTGTGAATCGCATGGTGATGGAGAAGATCTTGAAGTATCAAGAAATGCAATCAGAGACCAAGAAAATGTGGCAGAAAGATACAGAAATATTTCCCATTGTACTGGGAGCCACAGTCCTGATAAAGAAGAATTTCCAAGCACATCTTGACAAACTACCCATATATGTTACATCTTATGAACCCAAGCAGGAGGCTCTCTTTGGCATGATGCAAGTATTACGCCGAGCATTAGCAGTAAATTTGAGAGATTTAAGATCATATTTCACAAACCCTGGCTTAGAAGTGAGGTTCACGACTGCAATGGTATTTGGGAAAACTAACTCATTAGGAGAAACTACCCCTAATAAAACAGGAGGAGGCTCTCTCTGGCATGATGCAAGTATTACGCCGAGCATTAGCAGTAAATTTGAGACATTAAGATCATACTCCACATATCCTGGCTTAGAAGTAACATTCATGACCGCCATGTACAGCACAATCACAAAGCAGAATGGTTATCCAGCATACAGAAGCATTTAGAAAAAACAAATATCAAACCTATTGAATGGCCTGTAGTAACAAAGAAAAGCAGGTTAAATGAGCTCCAAATTGGAAGAGCCCTGGCCCAGATGCAGTAACTAACTTTTGACTCGAACAGTTAACATCACTCCACCAAGACCTGGCGAACTGCAAAAATCAATTGTTCGAGCAACAGGACTTAACAGTGCAATGGATTACTACAGGACAAATGTTCCTCCTTCCAAAGGGAGAGCCAAGTAACATTGCTAAAAATTATAGACCAATAACGTGTTTACCTACAGTCTATATGCTGTTCACTGTGATAGATACAGACAGAATATACGATCACATCAAGCTCAATAACATCATGGCGATAGAGCAAAAGGGCAATAGGAGGGGAGTATATGGAACCAAACACCAGTTAATTCTGAATAAGGCCATTATGGCCAGTGCTAAGAAAGGCAGAAATCTCAGTATAGCATGGATTGATTATAAGAAAGCTTTTGACAGCATCCTGCACTCTTGGATAATACATTGCCTTGAAATGTATAAAATAAATTCTGGTTCGAAAGAGTACATTAAGTTCACTATGACAATGTGGCAATCCACACTCTTTTTGAGATATGAAGATGGTCAGTACATCATTCCTAACATTAAGGGGTATGTTTACTAAACCAGGCTAATGGTTAACCCGGGCTATCTGCCACTAGGTCCCATATTATTCAATGGGGTTAACCGTTAGCCTGGTTTAGTAAACATACCCCTAAGATCGAGCGAGGAATGTTTCAGGGAGATTCCCTGTTGCCACTTCTGTTTTGTTTGGCGCTTAATCCAATGAGTGCTTTCATCAACACTTTGGGATATGGATTTAGCCTGAATTCTAAAGAGGGTACCAACCCAGAAGCAATTTCCCATCTGCTGTTTATAGATGATCTGAAGCTCTACAGTTCCAGCGACCAACCATTAGCAGAGCAACTTTGTCTGGTGAAAAGCTTTTCTGAAGACATCAGGATGACTTCTGGCCTCGACAAGTGTGCTAAGGCAACTTTTCAGAGGAAAATTTAGCAAAACCGAAAACATCTCCCTTGCTGAGGGCTGTGACATCAAGGACCTTGAACAGGAAGGCGTATTTAAGTATCTCGGAATAGAGGAAGGAATGACACTCGAGCAGAAACTATTGAAAGAGAAGACCAGTAAAGAATATTTCAGGAGATTAAAACTGTTATTGAAAAGTGCTTAACATCACAAAATAAGATACAAGCCCATCAATCAGCTGGCAATTCTCATAGTGTTTTGGAATTGTGGATTGGCCTTATAAAGATCTTGAAAAACTGGATGTGCAAACAAGAAAACTCTTACATGCTCATGAAGTAATTTACCAGAATCAGTGTATGCCAAGATTGTACATTCCTAGAGTTGAAGGAGGGCTAGGACTTATAAAGATTGACTACACCTACACATCTACTATTGTAGGCCTCCAAGCCTATCTGACAGCATCATCAGATCCAAATATGCTAAAAGTGCTGAAATATGAATGTAAATGTACAGAATCCGTCTCCATCATCAAACTTGGACAAGCATTCCAACAATTAGAAGGAATGAGAGAATCCACAGGCGTGCGTGGGAAAGGAAGCAACAGAATTTGCAAAACAAGAGAAAAAAACTCTTCAAAGAATTAGATCAGCAGGTAAGGAAAAACAAGTGACAAATGCACAAATGCAGTGGAAAATACAGAGTGTTACTCCAAGAACCTTTTGTCGATCAAGACCGGATACATGAATGTTTGAGAAGAGGTGAACTGAAACCGAAGGATGAAAGATTGAAATTTGCAGCCCAGGACAGCAGATTAAGGACGAGATGGTTTACGGCAAGTATTGAAAAAACTGGCACAACAGACATATGCTGCTTCTGTAAGAAAGAGCTGAAAACAGTGACTCACCTAATAGCAGGCTGTGAAGTTCTGATGGCAGAAAATTTCTATACAGAAAGGCACAACAAAGTAACACGCCTCCTCCACTGGAAACTCTGGAAACACTATAACATCACTGTCCTTGAAAAGCATTGGGATCATGACCCTAAGAGAATAATAAAGAATGAAGAGGTTATGATCACCTTGGACATTCCCATTCCGATGGATAAGAGACTGGATCCAGGAAACCTGACATAGTGGTAAAGGAGAAGAATACTAGAATGGCATTGATAATAGAAATGTCGGTACCAAGTGATTATTCTGTGAATTGCGTGGAGAGGCAGAAGATCCTGAAGTACCAAGAAATGCAGTCAGAGACCAAGAAAATGTGGCAGAAAGAAATGGAAATATTTCCCATTGTACTGGGAGCCACAGGCTTGATTAAGAAGAATTTCCAAGCACATCTTGACAAACTCCCCATACATGTTACATCTTATGAACTCTAGCAGGAGGCTCTCTTTGGCACGATGCAAGTATTATGCTGAGCATTAGCAGTAAATTTGTGATACTAAAATCATACTCCACATACCCTGGCTTAGAAGTGAGGTTCACGACTACCATAGTATGCACAAAACTAACCCATTTGGAGAAACTACCCCAAATAAAACAGGAGACTCTATTTGGCATAATGCAAGTATTATGCCGAGCATTAGCAGTAAATTTGAGAGACTAAGATCATACTCCACATACCCTGGCTTAGAAGTGAGGTTCGCTACTGCCATAGTATGCGCAAGACTAATCCATTTGGAGAAACTACCCCAAATTAAACAACAAACACACGCTGCCTGGTACTCCGCAGTCCTAAAAACATAAAAACGCAACTTATGATATCTCGAATGACAATGGAGAAAGTCTCAAGACTATCAACTCAAATATCAATACCTATATGAACTAAAGCTATACCAGGACTCCACCATCCATGCCGAAAAAGAATACCACAACAACCTAATCTCACACTCCATCAACAAACCCAGAAAACTCTTCAACATTGTCAAAACACTTACCAAAGACCCATCACAAACAAACCATGACCACACTCTTAATCCACAGGATATGGCCTCATATTTGCAAGCCAAGCACAAATCTATATCCTACAGCAGTCCCACCATCCCAACCTCGAACGAAGAGACCACTCAAGACCACCACTGGACTACCTTCAAGACACTATCGTCTGACGAACTGAATAATATAGTCAATAACATCAACATAACTTCCCTACTTGACCCTTGTCCAGTGCTACTTCTCTCTTTCTTCCTAATGTGCCCTTCCTGAATCAATTATTGCCTTGTATAACATCCCAATCCTGACGTTAGCTCCTTCTGTTATAAATTCTAGTGCCAGGATTCCTCCCCCCCACACACACACATACTATGGGTATTAATGCCCATAGGTTCCAAAATGTGTCCTTTTTTACCATTTCTATATAAGTTGTTTAATGTTTTAATTACCTGAGGGCTTTGTCTACCCATCTCTGTCAACTCTAGTTGAAAGTCCTCCTCAGTACATTAGCCAAAGGACACTAGAGGAGGTGTTGGAAGAATGAGGGCTTTCTGGTCAAGGGTCAGGGGTGTTCCATGGAATCTCTTGGACCCCCAACTTGTGGACCCTGTATTGATTTCTAACTTCCAACTGACTTCCATTTTAGTCAATGGGAACTTAACTTCACTGTTAAAGGTTTTAGATCATTTCTGGAGGTAAACTAAAGTTTTAGCACTACTAGGGAAGTAGTTTGCTGCATCAGAAGTAACTCCATATGCAACTTATTAACATCTATTTCCATGCTAACTCACTAAGATTAATGCATTCTTTTACTTCTAGATTAGTGCTGATTTATTGTATGCTATGATACTTGCCACATGGGAAGTAATCATACGTAGACATACACAGTCAGTGTTAAAAGGGAAGCAGGCTACTTGGCTGAGATTGCCATTATTATAGCATGAGTAGCCTAATGGTTAGAAGTACCTATCTTAGGCAACTAAGAAGCCAGGGTTCAAATCCCACTAGTACTCCTTGTGGCCTTAGGAAAACCACTTAACCTCTATTACAATCTACTTCCAGTCATGCTGCTAAAAAACCCAGGCGCTGCTGGGTTGTTAGGAGACAGCACTGACTGATAGGCACACTTTGCATGACAACAGTTAATGCTATGTGTAGTAAGCCCCTGAGCATGGGGGTTAACCTTTATAGAGTACAAAAAAGTCTGCAAGTGGCTGGTCCATGTGAGTGTTATTGTTAAGTGCTGTCGAGTTGGTGTCAACTCATGGCAACTCTCTGGATAATTGTCCTAAAACTGTGTTCAGTCTTCAGTCAGGCAGCTCATTGTTGATAGAGTAGTACCCATAGCTGCTGTTATTGCCAGCCTTCCATTTTTGCATTGACCTTCTACTTTGCCAAGCATGATGTCTTTCTCTAATGATCTCTCTCTTCATATGATATGTCCAAAGTATGAAAGTCAAAGTCATGTTAACTGAGCTTCTAAAGAAAGCTTAGGTTTGATCTCTTCTAGTACTGACTGGTTTGTTCTATGGGCAGTCCATGGTATACACAGTATTCGTTGCCAACACCATAATTCAAAGGCATCGATTTTCTTCCTATTTTTTTCACTGCCAACTTTTGCATCCATATAACGTTATTGAACATACCATGGCTTGAACAAGTTGAATCTTTGTATGGAGAGAGACATCTCTGCTCTTGAGAATCTTGGCTAGGTCTTTCATAGCCATTCTGCCAAGAGCAATGTTTCATCAGATTTCTTGACTGCTTGTCGTTTCTTTATTGATAGTTGATCCAAGTAGGTTAGAGTTGTCAAACTATTTCAGTTTTTTCTCCATCAACAATGAACTTATTGATTTTGCCTGTTGTCAGGATCTTTGTCATCTACATTAAAATCAGGCCCATTTTAAGACTACATTCCTTGATCTTGAGAAGCAAATGTTTCAGATCGTCTTCACTTTCAGCCAGTAATGTGGTATCATCAACACACCAATCTTCGCACCTCGGTTGTCTTCATACAGTCCTGCTTCTCTGATGATTTGTTCTGCATATAAATTAAACAGGTAAGGGGAAAAGTATGCAGCCTTTTCATACATCTTTGATGATTTTAACCATTCTGTTTCTCCTTGTTCCATTTGAATTGTTGCTTCTTGATCAATATAAAGGCCGTGCAAGAGAACTATCAGGTGTTCTGGTATACCCATGCTTCTTAATGTGGCCCAGAGTTTCTCATGGTTTACACAGTCAAAAGCCTTGCTGTAGTCAATAAAACACAGATATTCTTTTTTTATTCTTTTGTCTTTTCAAGGATCCACCTCATATCCGCGATGATGTCTCTCGATCCTCGCCATTTCCTGAACCCTGCTTGCACTTCAGGCAGTTCTCATTCCAGGAATGGTTGTTGTCTCTGCTGAATAATCTTGAGTAGAATCATGCTGGCATGTGAGATGAGAGTAATTGTGCAATAATTTCCATGGTCAGTTGGATCACCTTTCTTTAGTACTGGTATAAAAACAGATCTTTTCCAGGCAGTTTGCCATCTTGTCTTTCAAATTTCCTGGCAGAGTGTTGTAAGTATGGTAACAGCTGCATCCGATTGCTGTAATACTCCAATGGTTCCTGTTCATAAGGTACAGGTTGAAACGACTGTTGATCTTTATGGTATAATGACTCTGTATATGCTTTCCATCTTTTCTTGATCTTCTCAGCATCATTCAACGTGGATCCTTGAGCATCTTGTAGCATTCCAATTCAAGGCTGGAATTTTCTCTTTAATTCTCGTAGCTTTAGGAAAGCCGATCTTGTTCTTTCTCTAATAGTTTCTGCTTCTATTTCCTTGCATGCATCATTGTAGCACTTCTCCTTGTCTTGTCTTGCTGCACGTTGGAAATCTCTTTTGAGTTCTGCAATTGCCTCTCTTTCTTCTCTGGATTTAGCTTCTCTGCATTTCTGGGCAATTTTCAGAGTTTCTTTGGTCATCCATTTTGGCTGGGTTTATTTTTTTCACCTTTTGTAGAGACTTCTAACTTTCTTCCAACACAACCTTCTTGATGTCATTCCATAACTCTTCTGGTGCTCTCTCATTTGTATCTAAAGCAGCAAATTGATTTTTCAGGCAGTCTATAAATTCTGGTAATAAATTCTCACAGTCATATTTTGATACATTCATGAGTCGCTTGCTCTTTTTCAACTTTAGCTTGAGTTTGCATACAAGTAGTTTTTGTCTTTGTTGATGTTATAGAGCTTTTCCATCATTGACTTCCTCAGATGTAGTCAATTTGATTTTTGTACAATCCACTGGGTGAAGTCCATGTGAACAAGCACCGCTTGTGTTGCTGCAAGAAGGTGTTTGAGATGAATAGATAGTTGGTCTTGCAGAATTCTATCAGTCTTTTTCCAGCTTCATTTCTGTTACTAAGTCCATATTTTCCAGTCACTTTGCCTTCTTCATTGTTGCCAACTTTTGCATTCCAGTCTCCCATGACTATCAGGATATCCTGTTTGCATGTTCTGTCAATTACTTGTTCATATGAGGTGCAATCAAAAAGTATCAAGACATGTACAATAACTGGGACAGACACAGTGGATCACTTTACAGCAACAAGATTAAATCAAAATAAATGGAACCATCTAATTTCTCAACAAATAGGGGTGTCCTACATGGAGCGATGGGGGGACGAGCGGTGTGTTCACCCCTAAACAAAGATATGGGGAGGAGTGAAGACATGGGAGGGGTGCACCTGCTCCTAACAAAGACATGGGTAGGGGTGCACCTACTCCCTAAAGACATGGGAAGGGGTGCACCTACTCCTGCCATATTGCTGGGCAGACTAGATGGACCATACTGGTCTTTATCTGCCGTCATTTACTATTTTACTATGTTACTATGTAACACAAAAAGTATAACACTGACAGTTGTTGCACTCAGTCTCCTTCAAAATAGTCCCCTTCTGATAAAACATACTTCCTCCAGTGTTCCTGCCACTGCTGGAAACAATTTTGAAATGCCTCTTTCGTTATGCTGTGGAGTTGCTGTGTCAAATTGGTCTATGGTCTCCAAGTTGTCAAATATCCTTTCTTTCTGTGGTAATTTCAGTTTTGGAAACAAGAAAATGTCATAGGGTGTGAGGTCAAGGGAGTACGGAGGTTGATGGGTTTTCTCGATTTGGTGTTTGGCCAATAACTGCTGGATAAGATGTGATGCGTGAGCTGGGACGTTGTCATGATGAAGCAACCATTTACCATTCCTGTGCAACTCTGGCCTCTTACGATGAATTGCATCTCTCAAACATGTCCCAATAAAGCCCGATTCTGTCCCGCATGTCCATCCCCTCTGTACGTCTGGTCTGAACTGGATGCACAGCAAGAATCGCGATTCTGATCCCGCAGGGCAAGTCTAGCCCCGTGAGATCAGAATCGCAAACAGCAATGTACGTGCAAGCCGGGACTGCGATTCAGTCTGGCCTGAATGTACCTTAGTAGTCCGACTAACTCAATCAGGGCTTTTAAATGGAGCCATGGCGCCATGGCGTCCTGTTGCCATGGCACCATAGCTCCATTTAAAAGCTGTGATGCCAGCCGCCGAGAAAAGGAGTTTATTTCCTGCTGCCCAACCACCAATGTGGCCTTCTAAGGCCAGGATTGGGCTATGGGGAATGAACCCTGGCCCTCCCTGCCCCATCCGCGCCCCAGGCCTTCCAAAAGAAAATGTCCAGTATGTACAGGGCCGACATTAGAATTGGCCCTGTACGTACAAGGCTGACATTAGAATTGACCCTGTACGTCCAGGGCCGGCAACCGCCCATTGCCCACCCAGACTCCGCCCCCAGTCCGCCCCTTCCCTGCCTCCATATAACTTCCCTGCACAACCGGCAGGGAAGTTAGTTTGGAGCAGGAGAAGCCATGAATAGCGGGGATGAACGTCCCGTTGGGCCGTCCATCCCTGCTATTCGTGGCTCAGAATAACCCCCATATGTAATATATCTTTGCAGCTTCTGACTCTCATTTTATGTGCAGCTACATCAGCAGTCAGACATCCCAAAGGCTTTGATCCAACTACTTCATAAATGCAAGGAAACATTTAACGACTATTGCTCCAACTGGACTGAATTTAGAAGAATGGTTATCTTTAACTTGAAGACTGATTGGTGGGAATGATCATGTTACTCTTTTGGTAAAAGGACACTGATGCCATGTTTCTTTTTCAACAGCAATGGACTAACGGTAGTTTGAGTGATTAGGAAGTTTAATATTTCAAGATTTCCTGATGGATCATATGGATTTTGTTAAAGCACTCCCAGATGGAGAAAAATATTTTATAAAGGCAACATAGACCCTATTTATAAAGGCTAAATAGGCTCTCAGATCCTGCCCCGGTCACTCCTACTCATTTCCGCTCCGGGTTCCAAAATGGCGCACATGGCCCTAGTGATAATTTCACAGTGCTACCTTTATTTGGAGCTTGACCCTAGCAGTACCATTGTGAGTATACTGCTAGCACTCATGGATGTCATTTTGGAACCCATTGTCACCAGGAGCAGGAGTGACTAGGGATCTCTCCTGCTCCCGCTAGACTACCTGGCAAGAGCCAGGGTTGGGATCAGTAATGAGAATGGAGGTGCTTTTATCAGAAGTCCATCTTGATCTTGATGTCTGGGGTGGGGTGGATCATGTGTTGGGAGGATGATTAGGGGGATTTTGATGTCAGGAAGGGATCTGGGGGAGACTTGTGTTGTGGTTGGGAGTGGAGTACATGAATATTGGGAGCAGTGATTTAAAAAAGCTGCTCACACATATGGGGCTAAGCTGCATGCTCCCCCCCCCCCCCACGCACACGTGTGGCTTTTTAAATCACTGTTCCTTTTTGATGTGCTGAGGCATGGGCATGCAGTCCTTCACATACGTGCATGTATTAATACAAGAGCCCCTGTGCTTGAGCCCCTGCATTTGGCAGAACCTTTGTAAAATACATGCGTTGGGGGAGGGGGGTGGGAAGCATGCAGCTTTGCCCCATATGTGTGAGTAGCTTTTTGAAATCACTGCTCCCAATATCCATGCACCCCGCTCTCACCAGTGTCCTTTTACCAAAAGTCACATGATCATTCCCACCAATCAATCTTCAAATTAAAGATAACCATTCTTCTAAATCCTGGGTGTCTTAGTTCTCCTCTCTATGTCCTATTTAAAGCAGGCCTTCACATGTGGAATTTAATCCACAGTTTCGAGGCTTTTCCTTGGGCACAGTCAGATAGAGGGAGGCAATGGCACTTGTAATTTGGGATGTTAAATTATGTGCATTGTTTGACTGAAAAAAGGATCGGTGGACAAAGCAGGCAGGAATCTCTGAAGCTATTTTTTTTCTAGGGCAATAATCAAAGCAAAACTATGTATGTCGTTTTGCTTCCTCCATGCAAGCACTGGAGCTAGAAACTACCAGCAGAATTTGCACCAGTGTGGGCAGTTTATTACTTCCCAAACGTCTTGACAATAAAGGAAATAAAAGCAAATGATTTTTGTCAGCTACACAAAAAGGGATTTCCTTGTGTTTATTTTTCAGCACTGCAGGTACAACATTTGCACATGTCTAAAATGTTACCTGCATGCTGTTAAATCAAGTTAGAACAATGAAGTTTTCCCTATTTAGAAATCAAGCTGCCCCTGTACTAAATGTACTACAGCAGTTCTTTGAAAATGTCACATAATGCCTGTCTAAATAATTGATTTTGAATAGGCTCCATCAATTGGTTTCTGACTCATAGAGTTGAAGTTAAAATGAAGTTTTTTTCCTTTTCATTATTTAACCCAAAATACAATTTCCTTGTTATTGCACTGCACATTAAAAGCTATCGTAAGCGTGAATAATTGAACATCACAAAAGGGGTGAAATTTGGTGTATTTGAAAATGGAACACAGATATCTAAATGCGCTGCCCCCAAAGAAGTATTTTATCAAAGCCAGTCTCTTAGCTGTTGAGAAAAATGCCATTGCATAGTGTGCATAGTTTTTCTTTTTTAAAGTGCTGTCAAGTCAATGCTGACTCCTGGTGAGGCAGCAGCCCCTGGTTTTCTTGGCAAGGTGTCACCAAAAGTAGATTGCCGGGCCTTTTCTTCTGTGGTAATGGAGGGTAAAGTGACTTGCCCAAGGTGTGCCAGTGGGAATCAAACACTGATTGCTTGGGTACTAGGGCTATTGCTCTAACTGCTAGGCTACTCCTCCACTCTGTGTGCATTGTAGGGGTGTGTACTGTATTTATGGGCATGCATGAGGTTCTTTAAGTGCCTAAAAATTCAGTGGGGATATTCAGCGATAGCGGCTAGCATAATAGCGGCTAGCCATCGCTGCTGAAGCTTATTCAATGCCGGGGCCATATCTAGCCACTGGCGTTGAATATCCGGATTAACTGGAGAAGCGGGACATTAACTGGGCAGCGGCGGCAATACTCAGTTACTGCCCAGTTAGCTTCTGCAGCGAACATTAGGTCAGCCTTTCAGGAGCCTAACTTTCACAGCTTAGGAATAATTACTTCTGGGGAAATTCTGCACAAAAAAATTTAAAATTCCAAACAAAAAATTTGAAAATTCTGTGCACAGTATTTTATAATTCTGCAAAATTCTGCAGCCTTTATTAATAACGTTTTGTGCAGAATTCCCCATCATAAGGGCTAACTCCACCCTTAGAGCTGTAATTCCCCCTGCCTTTTCTCTCTTCAGTTCTCTCTCTCTCTCTCTCACTTGCTCCAACCACAGTTCTCTCCCCAAACCCCAAGCCTTATCTCTTCCTTCCTAGGTATATACTACCACCTCTCTCTCTTTTTCCCCACCCCCCTCAGGTACACATCCCACCCCACCACTGTTCTCCCCCTCCCTCATGCACACTTCCCTCTCATTCTTTCCCACCCTCAGCCACATCCTTCTACTCACCTCATTGTTACTCCCCACTCCCATGGCAGACCCCCAAACTTGCTCTGTCCCCCACCTGCCTTGCACAACCCCCAACAATTTCCTCCAGTGCACATGCACAAAAGATATGCAGGGGATCTGAGAAAGTGAAGAGAGAATGTACAGTAAAATAGGAAAGGAAAACAAGCCAATCATTCAGGGAACAAGCAAAAAGTCAGGCCTAGTTCATCCTTCAGCAACCCCTCCCCCCCCCACATTATTTACCACAGGTTGCTGACCTCTCTGTCCTAATGGCTGTGAACAGCTGTACATTGGACCATGGCCATGAGCAGCGGCTGTATATTGGGCCTAGGGTTGCCAACTTTTTCACCGAGAAAAACCCGACACCTGTGGCTCGCCATGCTCCACCCATTCTCCGCCCCTAGTCCCACCCCTGCCCCGCCCCCAGCCCCACCCACAAAAATTACCGAGGATACGTGTAGGCTAACTTCCTTGGTCAGATAATAATTAAACTGGGAACCCCAAAATCCAAACATGAAATGTACAACACTGGAGAAATAAAACTATAAAGTAATTTCCTCTTGCACTAAACAAAAATGCAAAAATGTTAGCAATACACACTTCCCAGACCAGACATATTCCAGTTAATAAATTCAAAATAAAAAGTATTTTTCTACCTTCTGTTTGGGCGTTTTATTTTTCAGTTGCAATTGCTCCAGTCACTTTCTTCTGGTTTCTTCGTGTCTTCTGCGAGCTATCCATTTGTCCTTTCTTCTCTTTTAGATGTTTTCCATTCTCTCTCTATTTCTGCTTTAACATACTGATTGTTTCCCTTTTGCTCTTTCCCCCAATTCTTTCCTTATTCCTTTATCATCCGTTTAAATTTCACCCTTCCATTCTCAAGCCCCTCTTACTCTCCCAATACCGGCCCATCATAGACTTTTCTTCCACACAAAATATTTTTTCCCCTCTCCATTCTCATTCCCCATCCATTCTAGTCCTCCCCCCAAATCAATTCCCTTATAGTTCTAGGCCCACCCAGCATCCACTCCCTTCTAGTCCCATTCTCCCATGCCCCACATCAGCCCATTTCCAGTCCTATTCCAGCTCTTCATCAGCCCATTTCCAGTGCTAGCCCTCACATCACAGGCCATTTCCAGTCCTAGCTCCCCCCCCCCAATCACAGCCCATTTCCAGTCCAAGTCCCCCATCACAGCCTATTTCCAGTCCTAGGCCCCCCCCCATCACAGCCCATTTGCAGTCCGAGTCCCCCCGCACCATCACAGCCCATTTGCAGTCCGAGTCCCCCCGCACCATCACAGCCCATTTGCAGTCCTAGCCCCCCTAATCACAGCCTATTTCCAGTCCAAGATCCCCCTTCCTCCACCATAGCCCATTTCCAGTCCAGGTCCCCTCCACCCCCATCACAACCCATTTCCAGTCCATGTCCCCCCCCCCATAACCCTTTTACAGTCCAGGTCCCCCCCCCCATCACAGCCTATTTCCAGTCCAAGTTTCCCCCCCCCCCCCCATAGCCCTTTTCTGGTCCAGGTCCCCTCCACCCCCATCACAACCCATTTCCAGTCCATGTCCCCCCCCATAACCCTTTTACAGTCCCGGTCCCCCCCCCCCATCACAGCCTATTTCCAGTCCAAGTCCCCCCCCCCTTAGCCCTTTTCCAGTCCAAGTCCCCCCCCTTTAGCCCTTTTCCAGTCCACCCCCTTAGCCCTTTTCCAGTCCAAGTCCCACCACCTTAGCCCTTTTCCAGTCCAAGTCCCCCCCCTTTAGCCCTTTTCCAGTCCAAGTCCCACCCCCTCAGCCCTTTTCCCGTCCAAGTCCCCCCCCCTTAGCCCTTTTCCAGTCCAAGTCCCCCCCCCTTTGCCATTTTCCAGTCCAATTCCCACCCCTTAGCCCTTTTTCAGTCCAAGTCCCCCCCCCCTTAGCCCTTTTCCAGTCCAAGTCCCCCCCTTAGCCCCTTTCCAGTCCAAGTCCCCCCACCCCCTTAGCCCTTTTCCAGTCCAAGTCCCCCCCCCCTTAGCCCTTTTCCAGTCCAGGTCCCCCACATCCCAGCCAATGCAGTCCTTGCCCCCCCCCCCCGACCAGCATCGCGGCTGTCTGAGGCTTCAGAGGGAGCCGGGGAAGCCCGCGCGAGGCCCCGGCTCCCTCTGAACAGCCACCAGCGTGAAGAGCCTTTACCTTCACGCTGGCGGCTGTTCCTGTGAAGCCGCGAATGCTGGGAAAGGTTAAAGGTTGCCCTTTAACCTTTCCCAGCATTCGCGGCTTCACAGGAACAGCCGCCAGCGTGAAGGTAAAGGCTCTTCACGCTGATGGCTGTTCAGAGGGAGCCGGAGCCTCGCGCGGGCTTCCCCGGCTCCCTCTGAAGCGGAGAAAAGCCATTTTTTTTGCTCTGGCCGCTCCCGATCTTGCGGCCAGAGCAAAAAAAACGGCTTTTAAAGGGCCGGTTTTGCCTCTGCGCCGGCAGCCGGCCTGGCCGTGGAAAAACCGGCCAGGCTGGCTGAAAACCGGCCAGTTGGCAACCCTAATTGGGCCATGGCTGTGAGGAGTGTCAGCACAGCAGGCCATGGCCTTCTCCTCCACCATCCCAGGCCCAACTGCTCATATGAACCTCACAAGCCTCTATACTAGGGTTGCCAACCGGATGGTTTTCAGCTGGCCTGGCCGGTTTTCCCGTGGCCAGGCCGGCTGCCGGCAGAGAACCAAAACCAACCCTTGAAAAGCCATTTATTTGCTCTGGCCGCGAGATCGGGTGCGGCCAGAGCAGAAAACCGGCTTTGCGATCGCAATTGCGATTGTGATCACAGTCCTGGCCTCCTCTTGCAGCTGCTGCTTCTGCTTCTTACAGAGCAGCGGCTGCAATAAAGTTAATTTAAAAGTAAGGAAACCTGTGAGGTACCCTCCGGCCTTATGAAATTCCTTCTGCAGCGCCCGCCCCTTTGATGTCACTTCTTTTTCAGCCAGGGACCCTGCAGAAGGAGTTTCATAGGACCAAAGGGCACCTCATAGGTTTCCTTACTTTTAAATTAACTTTATTGCAGCTGCTGCTCAGTAAGAAGCAGGAGCAGCGGCTGCATGGGGGGGAGTTAAGCTGCACAGGGGAGTAAGCTGCACAGGGGGGAGTGTTTAAGCTGCACTGGGGGGGAGTTAAGCTGCAGGGGGGGTTAAGATGCACTGAGAAGGGGGGTTAAGCTGCACTGAGGAGGGGGTTAAGCTGCACAGGGGGGGAAGGTGAAGCTATACTGGGGGGGGGGTGAAGCTGCACTGGGGAGGGAAGGTGAAGCTACACTGGGGGGGGACGGGGGGAAGGTGAAGCTGTACTAGGGGGGTGAAGCTGCACTGGGGAGGGAAGATGAAGCTGCACTGGGGGGGGGGGTGAAGCTGTACTGGAGGGGGCGGAAGGCTCCACACAGGTTTAAATTTATTTTTATCTTAATTTTATTGCAGCCGCTGCCCTGTAAGAAGCAGGAGCAGCGGCTGCAAGGGGAAAGAGGTGGCAGAAGGGACTGACAGGTGGAAGGTAAGGGCTTGAAGAGAGCTGAAAGGTGGGGAGAAGGTGGCTGGAAGGCAGCTGACTGAGGTGGTAAGGAGGGAGCTCAAAGAGAGCTGACATCTGGGAATGGTACTGGTCAGTGACTGGGTAATGGGGAGGAGGCTGGAAAAGAGGGGACACTGGGACTAGAAGGGATTGCACTGGAAGGGGGATGGACAGAGGGTAGGGTGACTGGAAGGGAGCTGACACGGGGAAGGCACTGGGAGTGGAAGGGAGCTGATACCTGGGATGGTGTTTGGACTACAAGGGGCTGGACAGTGAGGAAGGAGGGGGACTAGAAGGGAATGGACACCACTGGGAACACAAGGGGATTGGCATTGGAATGTAATGGGAGGGGAGGACTGGAAAGGGGGCTGATGGAGGGTTACTGGGACTGGAAATAGGCTGATGGAAGGAAGTGAAGAAAAGAAAAGAAGAGACAAGAAATGGCAGATGGACTATAGACCATAGAAAACGAGGTAAGAGAAGATGGGAAAATGGAAGCCTCAGCTCGGAACCACCTTGATCAGAGAATAAAATGGTCAGACAACAAAGGTAGAAAAAATAATTTTATTTTCAGTTTAATAATTGGACTTTGTGCTACCTTTATATTTTACACAGTATGGGGAACTGCATCTCTTATTTATCTGATACTGCACTGTATGCAGAGTCTGTCTTCTTGGGGTTTCAGTTTAATTTTTGTCTATATATTTCTCTTTTTGTTTTGTGCTCATTTATTGATGAAGACCTGTCTGTACTGTGTGTGTGTGTGTGTGTGTGTACAACCAATGCTGAGTATTCTGTCAGTATAGAATTTCTGTTTAAGAATTTGTAGAAATCTTGCTCGTTCAGTTTGCACATTGCCCTCTCTGCAATTTTTTTGGGGACAGGGGGTGGAGTAAGGGTGGGATGGGGGTAAGCCAGGGGGTGGGACAGGGGCAGGAAAGGGCGGGGTTGGAGTGGGCATGGGCGGAGCGTGACTAGCCACAGGTGGCAGGTTTTTCTCCTTCAAAAAGTTGGCAACCCTACTCCATACAGCTGTGTGGTTCAAATGAATAGCCGGGTTTAGGATGGTAGAAGAAGAGAACACGGCCGGTGTGATCTCTGTGGGGAGGGCAGAGCGATCGGGAGTCACCAGTGGTGCCTGCGCAGGATTCTGCATTGTGCAGTTGCACAGAATCCTCTCAGATGTAAATAATTGGGTAGCAGCTCAGTGCTTCATGTAAGGTTATGTTCTGCTATCTGTAAACCGTGTTGATCCTTGGAAATGCAGTATTTAACTCTTCAAATAAAGAAATAAATTGCTGGGTGTCGCTTCCGTTCTGCCCATAGAGCGCCCCGATGCCAGCTGGCTAGCATCAAGGCCTACAGCGGTGGTATCCTAACCATATTAATCATATTGAACATCCCCCCTTAAAGTGCATGCAAATCTCTTATGTGCACATATCCCTGCTAATTAATGTGCACCTGACCGCTTCAGTGATTAACAAGTTCTTGCATGCAATGTGAATATGAATAGGTCAAATGAACACCAAAGAGGCAAAAATTTGTTTGAAGCCAGTAAATACTGAACTTTGTTTGGTCTGCACACCCTAATACATAGTAAGGAGCAAAGTACAGAATGTGGCTTAAAGTAAAATAGTACCAAAGTGACAAAATAAATGTGGGTGTGTATTGGGGTTGCCAATGACTCCAGAACACAGAAGTAATTTATTAAAGGGTGCGCTGGTAGCGCATGCTTGTGCTGTAAAATGAACATGGAGGGCCGTGCTAATCTTTGGGGCATGTGCGTCTGTCCTCCACCGTTAGATCGGTGGTTCTCAGCTCAAGTCTTTGGGCCCCACCATCAGGTCTGGGACATGTTTATTAATGTGCGCTAACCGTTAGCACAGAATTGCCGTGCAGTTAGCACATGTGCTAACAGCATGCAGCTCTGTGCTAAAGATCCCATGCTAACTGGGTAGCATGCAATTTAGCATGTACTGGGCAGGTTAGGGGAGGAATGTGCACATCACAGTTAGCATGGGTGTTATAGGCACATGCTAACCACCAATGCTGCCAATAGCATGAATACACCTAATACCACCTCAATAGGTGGCATTAAGTGTACTTGCATGCCAGTTAGCATGGTGCATTGAGTTAGCAAAACGCTAATGGTAGGGGACAGCTGCACGCACCTCCAAAAGTTAGCATGAGCCTCCTGGTGCATCCTGTAGTAAGCATGCCAATTGGTATTTATGACAGCCAAATATGGAAATTAACTGATAACTTTGGGTAGGTCTTCTAAGCAGAAAATGAATGTTTAGGTCCATGCATGCATAAAATCCCTAGTACTTCAGAACAGATTCAGTGAATGTGGAACACTTTCTAAAATACATCTAGTTCCACCAAAGAAGCATGTATAAGCGGTACAGACACTTTACAAAACGAGTTCACAAATAAGTGGCAGCAGTTAGTTTTGTGGAAGGAGCATCAGTGGAAGCCAAAGGAGGGAGGGGAATAGGCAGCACATGCTTTCACTTGAACCTGGGGGGGTTGTGAACATCCAGCCTGCCATTTTCCACACAAAGAGCAGTGTCTGTGGAGGAACTCCACCAGTATTCCATTGTTTTGCCTCCTCGCCCTGCTTTGCCGGTTGTCTCTGGGCATCCTGGACAAAACCCCATCTCCTACTAATCTTGATGTTTTGGGTCACTGGTTGCAGGCGTACCTAGATATAGAGAAGGCACAGTTTTTGTGGGAGGGATTTTCATGGGGTTTCATATCCCATTTGAGGGTCCTCTACTGGTGCATACAAATCAGCACATGCCTTTAGTGTTAACTCTTAAAGATATTATGGGAAACTGGTTAAGGCTTTGCCTCAGGTGTGCTCTTCTGAGTATGAGTGAGTGAACTGGTAACCCCGGCAAACTTAGATATGGGTGGACAGGCTTATGGTATGATAATATCTGTGTGGGTGACAATGCAGCTTATTTGCATATATGGCATTCTAAGACAATCAGTTTGTGTGTAAGATGTGGGTTACATTGCACAGGGTGGCTGATTTGGCTACAAACCTAGTGGCTTGTGTACAGGTCTTTCTGTATGTGCAGCTGAAGTCTGGCTTGTTTTGGCTGGCACATGTAGATTGCATTCCACCAATGCATTTTCAGTTTGCTGATGTATTGAAGAGTTTTGGTGCATGTGGGTTTAAATCCTGATTCCTATGGCACTTTTTCCTTTAGAATAGGTACTGTGTCCTTTGCAGCTGCTCAAGGTTATTAAGCTATGTTCTTTCAGTGTTGACCCTGGTGATCTCAGGAATATAACTGTTATGTATATGAATTATTTCTGATGGCTAAAGTCTATTTCTTTGTTCTAGCTTCCATCCTCCAGAAATTTGCATTTGGATGTATGGTCATTCTTTCATCTTTTGGGCTAGGAAGCAAGCAGCAGGGTCTCATTTTGACATCCATATGGCACTGGCTTCTTTGGGAGTACAAGTCCACTGGCTAGGTATTCAAGGAATGATATGAGACCAGTGTCTGCTCACTGTATTTCATGATAAACATTTCTTTGTGCTACTTGTATTTATAATGTAGGGGGGTAATGACATTTGTTCTTTTAAAAGGGTGGACTTTATTCACTAAATGAAACAATGTTTATTGTTAATCTGTTGGTGTTTTCCCTGGGTGAGCATCTTGGGAGACCCTGCCAGTTGTTAAACTACCGATAGTTTAGCTCTCAGCATCACTGATGTACACAAGCCCTCACAGCACGAGGGCTTGTGTGCATCAGTGATGCTGAGAGCTAAACTATTGGTAGTTTAACTACTGGCAGGGTCTCCCAAGATGGACAGGTCTCAGCTGAGGTGCCAGACCAAGACAAACCACCCATCTGGGCAGCAGCAGAATGGGATAGTGTTGACGGCGGAGGATCACATTTCTGTGACAACGGCAACAACACCAAACTTAAACTGTGTGGAAGAAAGGCCCGGCAATCTACTTCTGTATCTTGCCATGAAAACCCAATGAATAGTTACAACAAAACAAATTGTGCTATAGTGCTGGAAGATGAGACCCCCAGGTCGGAAGGCACTCTACTAGCTACTGGGGAAGAGCTGAAGACTTCTCAGAGTAAAGCCAGCATTTATGATGTGGTTGGATCAAAGCCCTCGGGACATCTGACTGCTGATGTAGCTGCGCATGAAATGAGAGTCAGAAGCTGTAAAGATGTCTTACGCATTGGAACATGGAACGTACGAAGCATGAACCAAGGGAAGTTGGAGGTGATCAAGAATGAAATGGAACATGTACAACTTGATCTGTTGGGTGTCAGAGAACTGAAATGGACTGGCATCGGGCACTTTGCATCAGAAGATCACATGGTCTACTATGCTGGAAATGAAAGACAAAAAAGAAATGGTGTTGCATTTATAATAAAGAAGAAACTTGCAAGAACTGTAATGAAAAACAATGCAGTAAGCGAACGCTTAATCTCTATTCGTCTATGAGGAATGCCTATCAACACAACTATAATTCAAGTATATAACCCAACAACAGCTGCAGAAGAGAATGAAATTGAAGAGTTCTATAAACAAGTACAAGCTGAAATTGACAGAACATGCAAACAGGATATCCTGATAGTCATGGGTGACTGGAACGCAAAAGTTGGCAACAAAGAAGAAGGCAAAGCAGTTGGAAAATATGGACTTGGTAACAGAAATGAATCTGGAGAAAGACTGATAGAATTCTGCAAGACCAATGATCTATTCATCTGAAACACCTTCTTCCAGCAACACAAGCGGCGACTGTACACATGGACTTCACCCAATGGACTGTATAAAAATCAAATAGACTACATCTGTGGAAGTCAACGATGGAAAAGTTCTATAACATCAACAAAGACAAAACCTGGAGCTGACTGTAGTACAGATCATCAACTACTAGTATGCAAACTCAAGCTAAAGTTGAAAAAGAGCAAACCACTCATGAATGTAGCAAAATATGACCTTGAGAATATACCACTGGAATTTAAAGACTGCCTGCAAAATCGATTTGCTGCTTTAGATACAAATGACAGAGCTCCAGAAGAGTTATGGAATGACATCAAGAAGGTTGTGTTAGAAGAAAGCGAGAAGTCTCTACAAAAGGTGAAAAAGCAAAAACAGCCAAAATGGATGACGGAAGAAACTCTGAAAATTGCCCAGAAACGCAGAGAAGCTAAAGCCAGAGGAGAAAGAAAGACAATAACAGAACTCAACAGAGATTTCCAACATGCAGTAAGACAAGACAAGGAAAAGTACTACAACGATGCATGCAAGGAAATAGAAGCAGAAACTATTAGAGGAAGGACAAGATCGGCTTTCCTAAAGCTACGAGAGTTAAAGAAAAAGTTCCAGCCTCGAATTTGAATGTTACAAGATGCTCAAGGTTCTATGTTGAATGATGCTGAGAAGATCAAGAAAAGGTGGAAGGAATATACAGAGTTTTTATATGATAAAGATCAAGTGGACCAACAGCAGTTTCAACCTGCACCTTATGATCGGGAACCATTGGTGATGAAAGAAGAAGTTAAAGCAGCATTGAAAGCCTTATCAAAGAACAAAGCACCAGGCATTGATAGCATTCCCATAGAAGTATTACAGCAATCTGATGCAGCTGTTACTGTACTTACAAGGCGCTGCCAAGAAATATGGAAGACAACACATGGCCAACTGATTGGAAAAGATCTGTGTTTATACCAATACTAAAGAAAGGTGATCCAACTGATTGTGGAAATTATCGCACAATCGCTCTGATCCCACATGCCAGCAATATTCTACTGAAGATTATTCAAAAGAGACTACAACCATACCTGGAACAAGAACTACCTGAAGTGCAAGCAGGGTTCAAGAAAGGGCGAGGAATGAGAGACATCATTGCAGATGTGAGATGGATCCTTGAAAAGACCAAAGAATACCAAAAGGATATCTATTTGTGCTTTATCGACTATAGCAAGGCTTTTGACTGTGTAAACCATGAGAAACTCTGGGCCACATTAAGAAGCATGGGTATACCAGAACACCTGATCGTACTCTTGCATAATCTGTACATAGATCAAGAAGCAGCAGTTCGAACGGAACAAGGAGAAACAGAATGGTTTAAAATAAGCAAACGTGTAAGACAAGGCTGCATACTTTCCCCCTACCTGTGTAATTTATATGCAGAGCAAATCATCAGAGAAGCAGGATTGTATGAAGACAACAGAGGTGTGAAGATTGGTGGAAGACTCATCAACAACCTTCGCTATGCTGATGATTCCACATTACTGGCTGAAAGTGAAGATGATCTGAAACATTTTCTTCTCACAATCAAATAACATAGTCTCAAAATGGGCCTGCACCTTAATATAAAGAAGACAAAGATCATGACAACTGGTATAATCAACAGGTTCATCGTTGAAGGAGAAGAAATTGAAATCGTGAACAACTTTAACCTACTTGGATCAACTATCAATAAAGAAGCAACAAGCAGTCAAGAAATCAGACGACGCATTGCTCTTGGCAGAATGGCTATGAAAGACCTAGATAAGATCCTCAAGAGCAGAGATGTCTCTCTTCATACAAAGATTCGACTTGTTCAAGTCATGGTATTTTCAATAACATCATATGGATGTGAAAGCTGGACAGTGAAAAAGATAGACAGGAAGAAAATTGATGCCTTTGAATTATGGTGCTGGCAGTGAATACTGTGTATACCATGGACTGCCCGAAGAACAAACCAGTCGGTACTAGAGGAGATCAAACCTAAGCTTTATTTAGAAGCTCAGATGACAAGACTTTGACTTTCATACTTTGGACACATCATGCGAAGAGAGAGATCATTAGAGAAGGACATCATGCTTGGCAAGATAGAAGGTCAGCGCAAAAGAGGAAGGCCAGCAATGAGATGGATCAATACAATAACAGCAGCTACGGGTACCAGTCTGTCAACAATGAGCCGCCTGACTCAAGACCGAACACAATTTAGGATAGCTATCCAGAGGGTCGCCATGAGTCGACTCCGACTCGATGGCACTTAACAACAACAACATGGCACTGGCTTCTTTGGGAGTACAAGTCCACTTCAAGGAATGATATGAGACCAGTGTCTGCTCACTGTATTTCATGATAAACATTTCTTTGTGCTGCTTGTATTTATAATGTAGGGGGGTAATGACATTTGTTCTTTTAAAAGGGTGGACTTTACTCACTAAATGAAACAATGTTTATTGTTAATCTGTTGGTGTTTTCCCTGGGTGAGAATTCTGTGATCGCAAATTATTCCATGAAGGGTGTGGTGGGATGTAAAAAAGGTTAAGGCAATCGATAAGTTAAGACATAGGGTCAATGTGAAAGTTTAAAAGTTTATAGGTTTATTAGGGGTAGTAATATTGACTTCTTATTGTCTCAGCTTATATTGCCCAGATGCTGTGCATCTTTCTAATTTGGTTTGGATATTTTTCTGAGCAAGGTGAAAGATGTGGAGGCCTGCGTGCAAGGCAGAGAAGATGCAACCTTTGGAGTGGTGGAGCGATGACAAGTATGTGCTGCCCACACTTGTGGCAGGAGTTAAGTATTGAGCTGCTCCTAGAATCATCTGGATAAGGAGTCAAAAGAACACTGTATATGTTTTGAGGTGGGATGGATGCGACCCGTGAGTGACACTACCACCATGGGTTAGAGGGGAAGGATTCTATAGATTGGTATCATTGAAAGCCGTAGGCATTTCCACAGGGTTCTAGGTACCCCACGTTGGTTGGATCATTAGCAATTAGTCGAGTGACTGATTGTGGTTGTAGCTGAGTGACTGAGTGTGGAATGGGGGAAGAGGAAGTGGATACCTGGTTTAGCAACTTAGTAGGAAAGTGAGACATGGGGCTGCTTGAAGGGAGCAACTTGAGGGAAATGTAATGCATTGTTATTTTTTGTATATTTCAATAAAGGAACTGTGACCTTTTGCCACATTTCAAGGGTTGGTATTTTATTTCTGCTGGGGGTAAAGGGGGGGGGGGGGGAATGTAGCTGCAAATGCCTATGGTTAAGGTCCATACGAGACGTTTTCCAAGAGTTATAACTTGATGCAGGTAAATATTCTAAAATATGGAATACATATGTAATCTTTGAAGAGTCATCCAAACCATGCACAGAACATGTCTCCTTTAAATTTCCACATGCTTTTTACAACTGCAAACTGTAAAATTGCCTCCCAAATGCATTAATATATTTCTCATTAATATTCAAATGTGGAAATTCTGATGAAAACCAGGCCTGTTGACGGACCTATGGATCACCATCATCAGAGACAGAGCAAACCAGTTCTAGTTTTGCTGTATTCAATCTGTGAATTTCTACCTCCGATTTCTCTAACTAAAGGACCATAAAATAAGGGATGCAATGAAATGAAAACATGACTGTCTGTCTCGGTCTGTTCCTTTGGACATGGAGCTTGTTGTCTGACCTACCTTGTAGCAATAAAGATGGTAATGCCCCATATGTTGCGCCATCTGCTACATTCACAGAAATCCAGTTGACTTCAGTAAAGCTGTCTGCACATTGGTCATGGTTGGCTGCACCTTATCTGTGACCTGATATGGATTTCTAACCTGCTTTAGCGGAGAGCACTGTATATTCATGGTCAACTCACAATTATTGTCTTATCTGCTAACAACCTGTAGCCAGTAAAAGTGCACTTAAAAAGCAGCATACTGCACTCATGCACTAATAGCAAGTTTCTTAGATGGAAAACTGATGCTTTAACTATGCCATTTCCGCAGGAATGTTCCAGAAGCTAAATTATTTTTATCAAAGCATAGCACAGAGTCAATATAGCTGTATTTAACCTTTTTGTCACTCACTTCATTTGAATCATTTCAATGTGTTTTAAACGCATACTAAACTGTTATAAACTATGCTTGAATAAATATATTTAAATGTTTCCGGGAAAGAGGATGCATGGTCGGTTGGTTGTAGCTTTGAGTTATGAATCACAAAACAACCTGAGATATGGTTTCAAGACTTTCCTTGACCACAGACTCTTGTGATCCTGAGGAAAGACTAACCCCTTGTACTTTTGTTTAAAAATAATAGCACAGTGTGGTAGAACCACCAGGCAGGGTAAAGACAGATAACCAAAAGACAGAAACAAGCTTGTCTCAAAGTTATATGACAAATAGAAAAAAAAAAATGAAACCATGGGTGGAGTTTAAGGGGAGGCGTCTAGGCCCACCTATACATACACCCCATGAACTACAAAAAGCACACCTGATGAAGGCAAACAGGAAAGTGCTAGGAAGGTAAGGTTACCAGATTATTTTTAGGAAAGTTTGTGACACTTATTTGAAGTGTGTGTGAGGAGGGAATGGGGTGAGGGGAGAGGAAGGAACATCTCAGTTCTAGGTTTGGGCAACAAGGTGTAGAGGAGGGAAGAAGAGACATTACCCTCCCCCCAACTCATCCCCATCTCACTTCCAAGCAGACAAATCAACAGAGAAATAGAAATAGTGATGCAGGTCCCTATACCATGCAAAATATAAAGACAATGGATATAAATTCTAAAAGCTGACATATATAAATCACTAAATTTATAATAATATTTTTCTATCCTAACTCTGTCCCCATTGCTGGAATCAGGGACAGGAAGCTGCCAAACAAGCTTGACAGAAAAAAAATTATTTTCAATTTAATAATTTGTATATGTCAGCTTTTAGAATTTACATCCATTACCTTTATATTTTGCATAGTATAGAGGAATTCCATCATTGTTTTTCAGAGATTTTTCTGGGACACAGCTCTAAAATCGGGGACACTCCCTGAAAATTGGAGACAATTCTGGCATTAGCTCTTTGCTGCCAGCTTTGGAAATTAAAAAACCTAAGCACACAGATAGCTAACAGCAAACACCAGAATGGATTACAATGATTAAACTCTGAGGAATGCACAGGTAGTGCTGGCCTGACTTTGTTTCTCTCAGCAACAAAGGGATTAACGCTTGCTTTGAACAGCATTATGGGATAGGATCAAGAAGTCTTTTGAATTTAGTCGGTGAGTTGGCTGGTAGTTAGAGCAAAAGCAGTTGAGAGACAGGGGGTGAAGAGTTGGACTGCAGCTCCCACTAAGGGGCATGTTTACTAAACTGCAATAACGTAGCAGCGGCTACGTTACGGCGCGTTATGTAACGTTAAGGTGCGTTAACGTAACATAATGCAACGTTAACACGCCTTAACGTTATATAACGCGCCTTAACGTTCCCAGCCGTGATAAGTCCCGCAGAGGGTGGAGAGAGGGTGGAGAGAAGGGGGTCAATGGGCGGGGAGTAGGTGGGGAGAGGCCCCTTCCACACTAACGCGGAGAAATTAAGGGCTGAATCCTAACGCAACTGAAAACCTGATATTAGCACACACTTGCAAGAGAGAGAAACCATTTCAGTGTCTGCAATGTACAGCATTGGCAGGGAGCTCAAGAAAGGTGATAGTAGTGCTCCATTTGCAGCAACAGCATAGTGCCCTGGTATGATAGGCCACTATGGTGATGGCGCAAATGGGGCATGGGGGCTGCAGGCGGGACATGCAGTGGGGGCTACTGGGGCACAGGGTGGACTAGGCGATTGCCAAGGTGTCACATAGGAACGCAGAAAATGGAAACCAGCAAGACAGCAACTGACCAGGGTCAGACATGCCCATGAGTCTGTGTCCCACAGTGTCCCATCCAGGAGACATTACCCAGCAGGCACCCCAAGGGGCGCATAACATTGACAAGCGGTGCCGGGGGAAGTGTGGACATCTATGTAGGCACCCCTATCCCAGAACCCACACCTTAGGCAGCTGCCTACCTGCCCCTGGATGGCCTGGGATGGCGCACCACCGCCACCGACACCATATGGTCATGGTGCATGGCAGAGGGGGTGGGTGATTGTGCTGGAGGGAGCGGTGGCACCCGCCTGCAGTGGACCTAGGCCATGCCCTGTACCAGTACATGGTGTGCAGTGCAACAGAAGAGATCTGGCCGAGGAACATAAGGGTATCCCCAGAGACCACTATGCTGCAGTGGCAACCGTGTGGTGCAGTACACTCAGCCAGCATGTCCAAGAGCAGAGGGTCAGAGATTCAGGTCTCATCTGTGGATCCTGCAGAGCATCTCCCCATAGTTTTAGCCCACAGTGCAGCCACAACAACAACATGAGCAAACCCCAACGCAGTGGTGCACAGGGGTACAGACACCCACTCACAAGGGCTCTACTATCCACAGCTTCATGGAGTGCCAGGCTGTTGGCCCCAGCACAGAGCTGCAGTTATCACCAGAGCACTACTACTACCCCCTGCACAGATTAGCAATGTCGGCACTGTGATCAGGACCAGTGCAGTGGGTAGGGTTGTCAACCATCTCCATCTCTGCACAATGCTGAGATAGGTGTGGGAGTGTGCGTATGTCTCTCCATTGTTTTGTGTCTGCCAACACCTCACTGAGCCCACATTGCTCACACTGCTTCCAGCGTTAGCCTGCAAATGTGCACAATGAGGAGCAAGTTATTGTGGGTATGGCCCAGAAAGGGCAGATTGGCCAGGATGCATCTGCACAGGGTGGAGGGCAATGGCTGGGACACTGTAGTGCTCGACCACCACCTGCATGGACAGGGTGGCCACAGCATGTCATACTGGGGGGTCACTCTCACTCTGACCGAGCAGTGACCATGGCATGTCTATGTTCCCACATAGTGCCACACATTATTTGTTTCCAGTGATATCTGTGTGTTCCCAGTTTTGGGGCCCAATCACAGAGATACCTGCTTGGTGTCTGTGCTGTGCATCCCACCTCTGGGTGCATAGGGTTCCCCTGTGAGCATGCACTATGGACTGGTTAGTGGGCTGTCTGCAGTTCACCTGTGCATGGTGGGAACACCTTGTAGGATGCTGCAGGTGCAGTCTGACTGTGCTGTCTGTTGATGAATGGCAGACCGTGGCATAGGGCAGTTGAGCCTTCCCCTGTCTACTCCAATCATCATTGCTGGTCTGCAATGGTCACAGGTATGGCACTGGCCCAGCAGCCCTGGAGGGCTGTCATCCGACAGCAGGACTGTGATTGCTGGTACTGCAGCCATTCTGCAGGGTGCAGGCACCTGTCCCACCACACCCTCATCTACAAAAGGGGTGACTGAGGCCCCTTGGGGTATATAGCACATACCACTTAGACCCATAGTGGCAGTGTTACATAGCCCTCATGTGAGTCTAGACACCCCACTGCCCTGATAACAGGGTACCCATGGCAGCCAGACCTTAACACTGGGTACACACTAATCTAGGTGGTGTCCGGTCCCATAGGGCCACATGTGACTGCAGAACACAGCTGGAACAGATGTACCTTTGGTTGCACTGCTGAGAACACCTGACACCGACTGCTGGGGATGTGCAGCAGGACTTATCTCTACTACCACATGTACTGTGGACCTAGTGCTGGGCGCCCATCCTATCCCTCAAGGTGAACACGGAACCTGCACAATGGCATGATCTGTAGCTACTATGTGCCAGTATCACGCACTGTCAGTCCGTCTTAGCACGCTGCAGTACTGAGGAGGTGCAGACCCCATTTGGTGCTCAGCTGTAGGCCGCTGTTCTGCATGTGCAATGCATCATGGGTGCTGGTGGGGTTACCCTATCCTGGTACACAGAGCAGACGGTTTGTGCAGTGACTTGCCGTCCTTCTGTACCCAGCCATTGCTGTGCAACAGGCCATAGAGATATAGCCTACTGGTTAGTACACTGATGTTCTAGGTGGAGGTCATGGGTTCAATTCCTCATTGTTCCCTCCTGTCCAAGGCAGATATTTTGCTTGCCTGTGACAGTCATATCTTTGCAGATCCATGCTGCAAGCCCATAGTACCCTCACCACAGTTGCCAGCAATCCCTATAAAGCGTTATAAGGCTCCTAATTAGGCACAGTACAAGGCACCTTATTAGGCACAGTACAATGCACGTTATAAGGCACGTTACAGGGCACCTTATTAGGCACAGTACAAGGCACGTTAAGGCACATGCCTTGTACTGTGCCTAATAAGGTGCCTTATAACGTGCCTTATAATGCGCGTTACCTGACACGGCTTGCCATAATGATGCCCCGCCCACGCCTTTATATGGGCATCTGTATCTTTACCGCAGAACCTAACGCAAGTGACATTACCGCAGTTTAGTAAACATACCCCTAAGAGTTCCAAGACCCTTGGATTCCAACTAGAAAAAAAAAGTAGCACATTGTCCCAGATCTGAGTCAGAAACCAGACCAAGATCAGTTTTAGAAGGCTTACTTGAAAGATTACAACATATAAAACTGTTGAAAACAATGGTCCCTATATTTGAAGGACAGTTACATGGTTTACAGCCCTGTAAACCATGTAACTGCCGCAGAGAGGGATATTCAGCGGCACTAACACAGTTAGTGATGCTGAATATCCCCAATTATGGCCCTTAAGCGCCCCAATGCTAACCGCTTAGCATCGGGATGTATCGAGGGCGTTCTGGGGAGAAGCGGAAGTAGAGACAATTGATAACCGGGCAATAGCAATATTGCATGCTACCCGGTTAGCGACCTGTGCCTAAAAGATAGGTGAGAAAAACTTTGCCTATCTTTTAGGCACAAGAGATAACAGGACAGCATCGCTACTGCCCGGTTAGCTACTGTGGCTTCCGGTGCACGCGACGATCCCTGGATATTCAATGCCGAGGCCACATCTGGTCCTAGAATTGAATATCTGGGATTAAGAGTCGATGTGCATGGCTATGAGCCATAGCAGCGCATAGTCGGCCCAAGTGAATATCGGGCTCAATGTCTTTAAAGCTGTCACATTTTTGAAAGATTCAATTTGAAGGGCACAAGACTGTTCATTCCATCATTGTGGAAATCCCACTGCAAAAACAGTCTGCCTGGTTGTTTCCAATCATATCTTTGTATACAGAAATACAGTTGTGGTCAACATTATTGGCACCCTTGCATTTTAGGTATGTTGTGTACAATATCTTGAGAAATAATTGGAAGTATTCCAACTGTATGTCATCATAATATATTAATAGTATGTTCAAAGGTAGACAGCAAAAAAAAGATATCTGTGCAACTTAGACATAGAAATTTCTGAGAAAAAAAACAAAATATGACCTGGACAAGATTAATGGCACCCTTCACTAATATTTGGTTGCACAGCCCTTGGCAGTGATTACAGCCTCCAAATGTTTCTTATAGCCATCTATAGGTTATGTACATCTGCCTGCTTGGAGTTTCTCCCACTCTTCAACTGTGATTTGTTACAACTCATGAATATTTTCAGGAATCCTTTTACCAATGGCAGATTTCAGCTGGCCAGTTTAAAACAGTCCATATTTTCCTTTTTAACCATTCTTTTGTACTTTTGGATGTATGTTTTGGGTCAATGTCCTGTTGGTGAACACATGACTTTCCACCCAGACCTAGCTTTCTGACACTAGATGGTGCATTTCACTCCAAAATATCTTGGTAGTCCTCTGGCTTCAGGATTTCTTTAATATGTTCCAGACCTCCAATTCCTGACGCAGCAAAACAGCCCCACAACATTATGGAATTTCCACTATATTTAACTATAGGGAGGGTGTTTTTCCCTTATAAGCTTCATTTCTTCACCTATAAATGTATCACTGGTCTGCATTCCCAAAGAGCTCAAGTTTGGTTCATCTGTCCAAAGAACATTTTCCCAGAAGAATTGTAGTTTCTCAAGGTGGGTTTGGGTAAAGATCTGGTGTGCTTTTTTATGTCTGTCATTGAGCAGTGGGGTCCTCCTTGGCCTTCACCCATGAAGCCTTCTTTGTTTAGTGTGCGGCGTATGGTGTGGGTTGAAACCACCATTTCAGATTGCTCAAGGCCAGTCTTAAGCTCTTTGGATGTTGTTTGTGGTGTTTTCCAAGCAGTTTGCACTAATCTTTGAAGACTTCATGGATTGATTTTCTTCTTCCCAGCATGTCCTAGGAGGTTCTGACAGTTTCATGAACAGAAAGATTCTTAATAACATTGCGAACTGTAGACACAGGAATCTCAACGTATTTTGAGATGGTCTTGTACCCCTTTGAAGGTTGATGTTTGGTGATAATGGCTTTTCTAATGGTCTCAGGCAGCACTCTTGTCTTCACCATTATGAAAATGGAAGAGGGAGTGAATGTGGTCATTTTAATCATTAGAGTCATCATTCATTGGTTGAATCAAGTCATGTGAGTACTGACAATTGATCACAGGTGCATCTAATTTTACTGCAATGGGAATGTGGTTCTTCTGTTCAAACTGATTTGAATTATTTATAAGGGTGCTAATAAACATGACCTGTTTTTGAAATTTAGAGAAATCTTTGGAGTGAGAAGTATCTCCATAATATAGAGCTCCTTAAAAATATTTTACAGAGAGCTTGAAACGTGGTGCTATGTTGGATGGATATTCTGAGATCTCCTCCACTAGTCTACTTACAAGTCAAGAGTCATCTCTTTTAAAAAAATTGAAAACGGTTTTGCCTATAACAGTAACTGATTAAAAAAGAAGGTCTGTTTTGTGGGAGTGATTATTCCTCTCCTGACAGACAGTCCATCAAAAATAATTTATTTGATTGCTCCTTTTGCTTAGTCTTTTGTTAGATTATATTTTTTGAGTGGTGTGAGCTTATGTGCATTTTGTAGTTTTTTGAATAATCATGTCCTGGCAATGTCCCTCGTTTTTATACTACTTCCTACTATTTCCTTTTTTAATTGGTCTTGATTTTTTATGTATCAAATATGTCTGCATATTAGGGTGGTCCACAAACCAATGCAAAAAGTTAATGTTTGTAGAATCATTTCTCCACAAGGCTTATTTTTCTCCATTAGGGATAGCTTGCTTCCTGTGAAATTTCAGCCTGATTGCGAAACATTTAAAGTTTGCCCCATTCTGAACATTTTATGGATAGGAAACGGCATTTATGCATTGAAAATATTCCTTTTTAAGGCTCAGTTCAGGATGACTGCACATGAGTCAAAGAATGTCACAGATTTGACTCTGTTTGTCAGTCCTGTTTATGTCAGACAGTAGAAAAAAGCACCATTTGCAATCCAAGCTCCTCTCAAATTTAATCATTGATTTTTTATCAGTTCTTAAGACTTACCCAAACCAGGCTGTTGCTTTTCAAGGCACCTCTGGTTTTTGTCTGAACATTTGGCAGGCTTAGTTCTTTTTGTTGACAGAGTCTCAGCAGAAACAAAGAAAAAGACGGTGCAGAACCTTCAGCATCTGCCGTTACCAGACATTCCAGTTGTCTGCTGTTTAGTTCAGATGACATAAAAACTTCCAAATGGGGTGAACTCTAAATGTTGTTTATTTTCATTAAAATTTTGTGTTTGTTATAAATATGATAAAGAACAAAACCAGGCTTGTGGAGAACTGAAATCTGTTAGTTTGGGTTTTTTTAGACCATCCTAGTGCATTTATAGTCCAAAGCCATTTTACTGGCCAAGTTTCTTAGGAGATATTGGATATAAAGGGATTGAACTGCAAGGGTGCCAATAATTTTGACCACAAGTGCACTACCAGCAAATTATCTTGCTGTAAAACGCAGGCTGACATGTAGGGAATTAGCAGATCTGCTAAATATATTGGTAGACCTATCTAAAATGCTCTGGGAGTCAATATCATTAACTTAAATGCAATTCTATAAGCCATAGGAAGCTAATGTTCACTAAAAAAGAGGGGAGTGACATGGTCGTATCATTTGGTCCCACACATACGTTTTACAGTGAGATTATGAATCAATTGCAACTGTTTAACTGTTGCAATTTTAATACCTCAGATGGGTGCCTTGCAATAGTCAAGCCTACTATTTACCATGGTATGAATAAGAATATGAGTTGCTTGCATAACTAGACGTTTGTTAGATAATCACAACTGCTCTACTGACATGTATTTTTGATTAAATGGTGGTATATGAAAACATGACATAAACTAATCTTTATAACATTTAGGGTCACCAACTGGTTCTATTTTGTTAGGACAGGTTTTACCCACCGTTCTTATGTGGGGACAAATACAATAACGGAATTCAAAATGGCATGGGACAGATACAATGGATCCATATATAGCAAGAGAGTAAAATCAAAATAAACGTAACTATTTCTTATACCTCAACAAATAGAGGGGGGTGATCTGCATAGGACAGCAGGTACAGCCTTAGACGCATGCACGGAGCAGCGGGTACACCTACTCTAGCCACCTTACTGGGCAGATTAGATGGGCCATACTGGTCTTTATCTACCATCATATAAGAACATAAGATATGCCATACTGGGTCAGACCAAGGTCCATCAAGCACAATATCTTGTTTTCAATAGTGGCCGATCCAGGTCACAAGTACATAGCAGGTTCCCAAAAAGACACACAAGTTCCACAATGCTTGTATTGGGGCAAGCAGTGAATTTCCCGGCTCCTGCTTTATTGATCTTTCCTCCAGAAACTTGTCCAAACCGTTTTTAAACCCAGCTACACTAATAGTTTTTATTACATCCTCCAGTAACGAATTCCAGTTTGATTACGCATTGAGTAAAAAAAACATTTTCTCTTATTAGTCTTAAACAGGTTACATTGTAGCTTCATTGCATGTCCCCTAGTCTCTTTACTTTTGGATGGCGTAAGCAATCGATCTATGTTTACCCATTCCACTCCATTCATTAATTTATAGACTTCTATCATATCTCTCCTCAGCCATCTCTTTTCCAGGTTGAAAAGCCATAACCTTTTAAGCCTCTCCTCATAAGGGTATCCTTCCATCTCCTTTACCATTTTGGTGGCTCTTCTCTGTACCTTTTCTAATTCCTCTATATCCTTTTTAAGATATGGTGACCAGAATTGCACATAATATTCAAGGTGTGGTCACACCATGGAACGATAGAGAGGCATTATAATATACTTTGGGTTTTTTCCATTCCTTTCCTTATGATTCCTAGCATTCTATTTGCCTTTTTAGCAACCATTGCATACAGGGCACAGGTGTTCAATGTGTTATCCACAATGACGTCTAAATCTTTTTCCTGTGTGGTGGTTCCTAATGTGGAAACTTGCATCGTGTAACCAAAATTTGGATTGTTCTTTCCTTGATACATAAATTTGCATATGCCACATTAAATTTCATCTGCCACTTAAATGTCCATTCTTCCAATTTATCAAGGTCCTCTTGCAATTTTCCACAATCCTCTTGAGTTTTAACAACTCTGAATAATTTGGTATCATCTGCAAATTTGATTACCTCACTTGTTACTCGTATTCCCATTTCCAGGTCACTTGCGAATATGTTAAAAAGCAGCAAACCCAGCATAGATCCCTGGGGTACTCCACTATTCACCTTTCTTCACTGGGAAAAATGGCCATTTATCCCTAACCTCTGTTTCTATCTTTTAACCATTCCTGATCCACAATAGTACACTGCCTCCTATCCCATGACTTTTTAATTTTGTCAAGAGTCTCTCATGAGGGACCTTGTCAAAGGCTTCTGAAAATCCAGATACATTATGTTGATTGGCTCACCTTTGTCTACATGTTTATTCATACCTTCAAATAATATAACAAATTAGTAAGACCTTCCTTGGCTAAATCCATGTTGGCTTTCTCCTATTAAACCATGCCTACATGTTCAGTAATTCTGTTCTTTATAATGGTTTCTACCATTTTGTCCGCTACTGACATCAGGATCAACAGTCTGTCATTTTCCGGATCACCCCGAAACCCTTTTTAAAAAATGGCGTTACAGTGGCCATTCACCAATCTTCAGGTACCACAAATGATTTTAATGATAGTTCACAGATTACTAATAGTAGGTCTGCAATCTCATATTTCAGTTCTTCCAATATCCTGAATAAGCTGGGCAGGGGCCTGTATGTGCAGGCCGATGGGAATCGTGTCCTGGCCTGCACTTACAGGCCTAGTCGCAATGTATACTATCTGGTCCAGATGATTTGCTATTCTTTAGTTTATCAAATAGTTGTAATACATCTTCCCAGTTTATTGATATTTCTTTCAATTCTTCCAATGTATCACCTTTAAATATCATTTCAGTCATTGATAACTTCCCTACATCTTCTTCAGTAAAGACTGAAGCAAAGAATTAATTTAGTCTTTCTGCTATGGCCTTCTCGCCTCTTAGTGCCCCTTTGCTATTATACTATGCTACTATGTTATTTCCTTACTACATCCTCTAATTGGGCAAAATACAAGTCCCTACATGCTGTAGGGTAAAACCAGAAACATCTGACTCTACTGAAAGTTTAGTTTGCAACCCTTTTGCCATTCCACTCCATGAAGTTACAGAATCAATTTGAGTTCATTCAAAGTAGTGCAACAAATTAATGGTCATGGAGCTCAGTAGCCCTGCATTCTATCACAGCCCAGTCAGACAGTGGTAATTTTCTTAAAAAGGAATTTAAAATAAAAAACCTACCAGCCTTCACATTCCATTCTAGCTGCAATTTAGCAGTTGGAAATTTGCAACTTGAAACAACTGAGTAAAGCTAAAGAGCATGGCTCATGGAATTCTTTTTAACCCCTCAGTGTGTGAGTGTGTGTGTGTGTCTGTGCACTTCTGTATCCGCAAACAGCAGGGATGGATGTCCCGTTGGGATGTCCATCCTTGCTATTTGTCCCCTTTCCTGTCTCCGACTAAGGCTTAGGTGGGAGTGGGGTGGGGCAGAGGCAGAGTTAGGGCAGACAGTAAGTGTTCCACGGCCCCGGATATACAGGGCCGAGTCTGACGTCAACCCTTTACGTCCGGGGCCATCAGACTGGACAGGGGACTTATTCCATCTTGGAAGTGGAATAAGTCCCCCTAGATGTCGGGGGATGGGAGGTCTGGCCAAGAGTAAAAAGGTGAGGTGGGTGCAGGGAATTTCACGCAGCCCGACCCTGGCCATGGGAAGCCAGATAGTGGTTGGGCTGCAGGGAAAGGAGACAATTGTCAGCAGCTGGGGATCGTGGCTCCTGAATGGAGCCACTGTGCCATGGCAACCGGACGCCATGGTGCCGTGGCTCCATTCAAGAACCTAGACTGAGTAAGCTGGACAGGAGCCTATATGTGCAGGCCAATGGGAATCAGGTCCCGGCCTGCACTTACAGGCCTAGTCTCAATTCTGATCCCATGGGGTCTAGACGTGCCCCGTAGGATCAGAATCGTGTCTATCCCCTGTGTGTCCGATTCCGATAGGGTGCACAGGGACCTGCATGTCCTAATCGGAATGACCCCCCTATGTGTTTTGGGTGCATATCTCTGTTTTGTTTATCTGTTGTGTATACTGTGTGTGTATGTATATTTTTGTGGGCTGGTATCTGTATGCATGCTTGTATGTATGCGCACAGTGGCAGACCTACATTTTTGGGGCCCTGAAACTTGGACTGTTATGAGGCCCCTTTGCAACCAGCAACAAGGTCTGGGTAACCACTGTTATCTTCTTCAGTGGAGTTGTTCCACGACAGATCACCACAAAGTTTTTAAAAATTTAATAATTTAACCACATCATCTCAGATTTTGATTAAAATTGTTGTACTGGATTATCTCACATGTCAAAGTCACTGGTATGAATAACAATTTCCTATGCTTTACAGTTTTCGAGTTATGGGGGGGGGATGAAAATTAGGGGAATGTTATATAATTTTAATAAAAAGTTTTAATTTCTGTCATAAATGTTAATAGCATTTTAAATTATTTATAATTATTTTATAATAAATATGCTTAGAATAAAATATCTTTAATTTGAACATTTTTTCATTTACGGCTATCCTACATGATACTTTAATAACCTTTAAATTTTTATTTTATCTATTATTTTTTATTGAATTACACTATATTATTAATATTATTTTTTTTTTAAAAACCCTTCTCATACAGTGGACCCAACATTTTTAAGCAATGTGGTCTACAGTCACTTCTGGGGCCCCTCTGAGATTAGGGGCCCTGAAGTTTAAGTTTCAATAGTTTCATAGTAGATGAGTCCCTGGATGTGCATGTGTTTATGTGGCATTGCAAATGTGCTTGCATGTATGTGCATGAATGCCTGCATGTATGTGTCTGTGCATTCATGGATATGTTAAGTTATATGTGTGCATAGGTACTTACTATATATCTGTGCTGTTTCTCTGCCTGGGATCAGGAGAGGAGATGAGAGAGGAGGGTTGTTTGACTGCTGTAATTCTGTAATCACTGTATACTACTTGAATCAGTATTTCTATGCTGCAATCTTGGAACAGCTTTTCCTACAGAAATGTGTTGAGGCATTTTTTTTTGGGGGGGGGGGGGAGGAGGGGCTTCATTTCTCTTCCATCTCCCACCACATGCAGAAACTTGCACAGCACAAGAATTTCCCCCACTAACCTTTCTTTCTGTAACGAGAGCAGCATTCGCTGAGCCTTCCCCATGGTCTGGAACCTATCCATGGTCTCTGCTGCTAGTTGCACTGGAAGCAGGAAGGGCAGGCTCACTCACACAGAGGAAAGCATTAGAGAACTGCAGATAGAGGTTTTAGGGGCCCTTTTACTAAAGCCCAGTAAGGCTGTGCACTTCATACATGTCTGTTTGTAACACAGGGGAAGTGTAAAGCCTCCACATTAGCTGTCAGGGGCATGACCAACATTAATGTGAGGCACAATTAATGTGGGTGCAACAAACTATTACCCACAAAGGTATCATTAGGTACACCCACACTGATTGCAATGTTAATGGTGTTCACCCACTAATGTGCTCTCCATGCCCACACTCTGCCTCTAGCCCACCCACTTTCCATATTAGTGTGTGCATACCACCGAGATTTGTATTGGGGCCAGTGCTTTTTAACATATTTATAAATAATCAGGAATTGGGAACAACAAGCAAGGTGATTACTTTTGCAATTTTTCAGAGTTGTTAAATCGCATGTGGGTTGTGAGAAACTGTGCAGAAGGGGGGAGCCTTGTGAGACTAGCTATTCAAATGGCAGATGAAATTTAATGTGGACAAGTACAAAGCGATGCATGTAGGGACGAATAACCCAAATTATAGAGTCACAGTCCTAGGTTCCACATTAGGAGTCACTACCCAAGAAAAGGATCTGGTGTGATCGTAAACAATACATTGAAACCTTATGTTCATTGTATATCGTGACAATACATTGAAACCTTTTGTTCAGCTTTTCTCAGCTGAATAACTTTCCCCTCTCCATAATTAACTGGAGTTTTCCTTCTACTATCTGGCCTGTCTGTGGTGGCCAGGTTAACATTTAATTCAATACCTGTCCTAGCTCTGTCTCCATTGCTGCAGAGTTTAAAATGTTGTTCCTCTCTCTGCTCTAATTCTACCTGAGTGACTAACATCCCCCTCCCCTCCTGCTGAGGTATTGTTTAGCCCCTTTTCCTGTCTTCCAGGTGTGCTTAGCTCTGGTGGCCTCTCTGTCCTTTGGGAAGAGATGTGCCCCTCTTTCAAGTTCTATTAGAAAGGTGAATTTTACTTGCTTCTTGTGAGTGAATTTGATGGCCTTCTGTGAGTCCTGTCTGTCTCTCTCTCTACATATTTATTTATTTGTCATTGTTAGTGTGCTCCCTTACCTCATTGATCCCTTTTTTGCACTTTTGTTCAGCTTTTCTCAGCTGAATAACTTATACCCCACCCCACCTCCCCTCTACCCACCCACCCCGTGGCTCTCAATCTCTTATAGCTGTCATCTGCTTATTACCTCACGTACTCAGAGGTGAACCTAAACTCTTTGGGCTCTCTCCCACCTTCTATTTTTCTGGCATCTGTTCTCCCCTTCATCCTTCTTTTATGGCTCCTCATAAATTTGCTTCCTTTTCTTCAAACTCCCTAATTGTCTCCCCTCCTACCAGCACCTTCACTCCTCCTTATCTCCCCTTTACCATCCTCACTTCCCCCTCCATTCTGTCTTCTACCCTATCATCAGCTCTCGAGCTGCACCGCTTTCTCCCTCTAATTCATCCATCTCCCCTCTCTCTAAGGCAGCCTCACCCTCATATTCCGCCATACTGTCTCCTCTCTGCCCCGTACTCTATTACTTCTTCTCCTTCTCTCATCTTAGCCGCCTCTCCACACTGGTTGAGGGTTTTAAAAGTTATCAATGATGACGCCTAAATCTTTTTACTGGGTGGTGGTTCCTAATGTGGAATCTTGTATCGTGTAACCATAGTTTGCATTGTTCATAACTTTGCACTTCTCCACATTAAATTTCATCTACCATTTGAATGCCCAGTCTTCCAATTTATCAAGATCCTCTTGCAATTTTCCACAATCCACATGGGTTTTAACAACTTTAAATAGTTTTGTGTCATCTGCAAATTTGATAACCTCACTTGTTACTCCCTTTTCCAGGTCATTTATGAATATGTCAAAAAGCAGCGGACACAGCACAGATCCCTGGGGTACTCCACTATTCACCTTTCTCCATTGCAAAAATTGGCCATTTAGCCCTACCCTCTGCTTTCTATCTTTTAACCAATTCCTGAGCCACAATAGTATACTGCCTCCTTTCCCATGACCTTTTAGTTTTGCCAAAAGTCCTTTGTCAAAGGCTTTCTGGAAGTCCATATACACTATATCAACCGACTCATCTTTGTCTACCTGTTTATTCACACCTTCAAAAAAACATACTAATCTGTACTAAAGACAAGACCTTCCTTGTCTAAAGCCATGTTGGCTGTCTCCCATTAAGCCATGACTATCCACATGTTCAGTAATATTGTTCTTTATGATGGTTTCTACCATTTTTCCCAGTACTGACATCAGGCTCACTGGTCTGTAGTTTCCCAAATCACCCTGGGACCCTTTTTAAAAACTGGCATTACATTGGCCATCCTCCAATCTTCAGGTATTACAGATGATTTTAATGATAGTTCACAGATTACTAATAGCAGGGCCTGAAATCTTATATTTCAGTTCTTTCAACATCCTTGGATGTATAACATCCAGTCCAGATGATTTTCTACTCTTCAGTTTATCAAATAATTGTAATACATCTTCCCGGTGTATCGATATTTCTTTCAATTCTTCCAAAGTATCACCTTTAAATACCACTTCAGTCATGGGTAACATCCATACATCTTCCTCACTAAAGACTGAAGCAAAGAATTCATTAAGTCTCTCCACTATGGCCTTGTTCCCTCTAAGTGCCCCTTTTATCCCTCTATCATCTAATAGTCCAACTGACTCTCTCACAGGTTTTTTTGCTACGAATGTACTTGAAAAAGTCTTTATTACGCATTTTTGCTTACACAGCAAGCTTCTTCTCAAATTCTTTCTTTGCCTGCCTTATCAATGCCTTGCATTTAACCTGCCAATGCTTGTACTGTTTCCAGTTTTTGTCATTTGGCTCTTTGTTCCATTTCCTGAAAGATGCTTTTTTGGCAATAACAGCCTCTCTGACCTCACCTTTAAACCATGCTGGCAGTTTTTTGGACTTCCTTCCACTTTTCTTAAAGCATGGAATACAGTTGGTCTGGGCTTCCAAGATATATTTTTTAAGAACCCCCAAGCTTCATGTAAATCTTTAACATTTGCAACTGCTCCTTTTAGTTTTTTTCCTATTTTCCTCATTTTATCATAGTCTCCCTATCGAAAGTTAAAAAGTAGTACTGTGGATTTCCTTACCATCCCTCCTCCATTAATTAAATCAAATGTGATCATGCTATGCCACTTTTGCACCAGATCTGGTGTTCCACTAAGGACTAGGTCCAAATGGCCTCCCCTCTGGTCAGTTCATGAACCAGCTACTCCAAGAAGCAGTCATTTATTTCATCTAGCAACGTTATCTCCCTAGCATGTCCTGCCTTGACACTGACCCAGTCAATACCGGGGTAATTGAAATCACCAATTTTTATTACTGTGCTGTAACTTTTGTTAGCTTCCCTGATTTCTTTGAGGATTTCATCACCCATTTGTTCATTCTGGCCAGGCGATCAATAGTACACTCCTATTGCCAAAGCCTTCCCCTTTTTACATGGAATTTCAATCCATAGAGATTCTACAGCAAATTTTGTTTCCTGCAAAACTTTAATCCTTTGTGACTCTATGCCCTCTCTAACACAGAGCGCAAACCCTCCACCAATTTGCTCAGCTCTATCATTACGATATAGTTTGTACCCAGATATCAAGATGTCCCGCTTCCACCATGTCTCTGAGATAGCAATCATATCTTGTTGTAGTTAAGTGCTGTCGAGTTGGTGTCAACTCATGGCAACCCTCAGGATAGTTGTCCTAAATTGTGTTCGGTCTTCAGTCAGGCGGCTCATTGTTGACAGACTGGTACCCATAGCTGCTATTATTGTATCGATCCATCTCATTGCTGGCCTTCCTCTTTTGCATTGACCTTCTATCTTGCCAAGCATGATGTCTTTCTCTAATGATCTCTCTCTTCACATGATCTGTCAAAAGTATGAAAGTCGAAGTCTTGTCATCTGAGCTTCTAAAGAAAGCTTAGGTTTGATTTCCTCATATGATGTTATTGAAAATACCATGGCTTGAACAAGTCGAATCTTTGTATGGAAAGAGACATTTCTGCTCTTGAGAATCTTATCTAGATCTTTCATAGCTATTCTGCCAAGAGCAATGCGTCGTCAGATTTCTTTACTGCTTGTTGCTTCTTTATTGATAGTTGATCCAAGTAGGTTAAAGTTTTCCACGATTTCAATTTCTTCTCCTTCAGTGATGATCCTGTTGATTTTTCCAGTTGTCATGATCTTTGTCTTCTTTACATTAAGGTGCAGGCCCATTTTGAGACTATGTTCTTTGATCGTGAGAAGCAAATGTTTCAGATCATCTTCACTTGCAGCCAGTAATGTGGTATCAACCTCTCATTTAGTGCTATATATTCTATCAGTTCTCTCACATGCCTCATCCCACTGGCCATGATGGTGGTGTTGGGCTTCTACTTTCTCCCTACTGCCTCAATCTCACTCCTTTCCCTCTTTTGAAATTCACTCCATCCGCCTTTTCACTCCACTACCTCTCCGGGTAACTGTTATTTATTGACCTCCTGACAAGTCTACTTCTACCCTTCTCACTGACTGACTCCTGGCTCTCCTTCTTTCTTGAGTCCTCTTCCCCCAATCTTATTCTCGGGGATTTTAACATTCATGTTGATAACCCCTCTGATCCTTATGCTTTAAGGTTCCTTTCCCTTACCTCTCATTCAACCTCCAGCTTTGCTCTACTGCCCCCACTCACCAGCATGGCCACTGCCTTGACCTGGTATTTTTCTCTAGTTGCTTACCCTCAAACATTTGTACCTCAGTTCTTCCCTTATCTGACCATCACCTGCTAGGCTCCACTCTTCATCACCAGCCCCCTCAACCTCATCCTGTCTCCTGCAGCCTATTTAGAAATCTTCATGCTATTGACCCTTTGGTTCTCTTCTTCAGTGTTTCTTCATCGTTTTCCTCCATTATGTCATCTAAGTCTGTTGACGAGGCAATAGCTTCCTATAATGCTGCACTCTCCTCTGCTCTGGATGCTCTCGCTCCAGCCATGCCACGTCCTGTGAGGCGTATTGTACCCCAGCCCTGGCTTTCATCCACTACCCAATATCTACGTTCCTGTGCCCGTTCAGCTGAGCATGCTTGGCTCAAATCCCGCTCCCTTGCAGACTTTCTACACTTCAAATTCATGCTTGTCTCTTTCCAGTCAGCCTTTGCTCTTGCCAAACAAGACTATTATGTCCATCTGACTAACTCTCTTGCCTCTGACCTTCGCTGTCTCTTTACTACTGTCAGCTCTCTCCTCAAAATACCTCCACTTCAGACCCCTCCCTCCCTTTCTGCCCAAACCCTGGCTAACTATTTCCATGATAAAATCCACAAGATCACCCTCCAATTCCCCACAAAGTCAGTTACTTCCCCTCTTTCCCCTCCTCCCCCTCTTCACTCCCAACTTTCCCCTTCTACCTCTGCTACCCTCTCTTCCTTTTCTGTGATCTCTGAAGAGGAAACTGCATACCTTCTTTCTTCCTCCAAACTCACTACCTGCTCCTCTGATCCTATCCCCACCCATCTCCTAATCCCCATCTCCTCCACTGTTGTCCCTTCCATCTCTAAAATTCTCAACCTATCACTCTCCACTGCCCCTGCAGCCTTCAAGCATGCTGTAGTTACATCTCTCCTCAAGAAACCCTCACTTGATCCTACCTGTCCTTATTATCGACCCATCTACCTCCTCCCCTTCATTTCTAAACTATTTGAACGCACGGTTCACAGCCGCTGCTTTGATTTCCTCTCCTCTCATGCCCTCCTGGATCCTTTACAATCTGGATTTCGTCCTTTACACTCTACTGAAACAGCTCTTTCCAAAGTCTCCAGTGACTTGTTCCTGGCAAAATCCAAGGACCTTTACTCTGTCCTCATCCTTCTTGACCTCTCTGCTGCTTTTGACATTGTTGACCACAACCTTCTCCTTGATGCCCTGTCCTCACTTGTTTTAAGGACTCTAATATCCTGGTTCTCCTCTTCTCTCTCCCATCACTCTTTCAGTGTTAGTTCTGGTGGTTCCTCCTCTGCTGCTATCCCGCTCTCAGTTGGTGTACCCCAAGGATCTGTCTTGGGTCCACTCTTTTTTCTCTATATACCCAGTCCCTTGGTGGCACTTATCTCTTCCCATTGCTTTCAGTACCATCTTTATGCCAATGACTCCCAGATCTACCTCTCTGCGCCTGAAATCTCTCTAGCAATTCAGACCCGGATCTCTGTCTGCCTTTCTGAAACTGCTGCTTGGATGTCCCACTGCCGCATGAAATTGAACATAGCCAAATCTGAGCTTCTTATTTTTTCCCCTAAAACCTCCTCTCCTCTTCCTCCTTTCTCAGTCTCTGTGGATAACTCTCTACTCCTCCCTGTTTCCTCAGCTCACAACCTTGGGATTGTTTTTGACTCCTCTCTCTCCTTCTCCACACATATCCATCTGATAGCTAAGACCTGCCATTTCTTTCTCTATAACATCAACAAAATCCACCCATTCCTTTCTGAACACACTACTAAGACACTTATCTACTCCTTAATCACTTCCCGTCTTGACTACTGTAACCTTCTCCTTGCTGGTCTCCTTTGAATCATCTCTCTCCCCTTCAATCTGTTCAGCACTTTGCTGCATGGCTAATCTTCCGCCAGCCTCGTCATGCCCATATTACCCCTCTTCTCAAGTCACTTCACTGGCTCCATATCCATTTCCGCATCCATTTCAAATTTCTCCTGCTGACCTATAAGTGTATTCACTCTGCAGCTCCTCACTATCTTTCTTCTCTTATCTCTCCCTACATCCCCCGTCGGGAACTCCGCTCTTCTGACAAATTGCTTCTATCTATGCCTTTCTCTTCTATTGCTAACTCCGTACTTCACTCCTTTCATCTTGCTGCACCTTACGCCTGGATCAAACTACCTGTGTCTGTATGCCAGGCACCTTCTCTGACCCTTTTCAAATCCAGGCTGAAAACTCACCTCTTCGCTGCTGCTTTTGGATCTCGACTCACTTGGTCTTGTTTCTTCGCCATCCCCCCTTGTTTTATCCCTGTCTACATCTTCTGTGTTGCTTGTCTTGACTAGATTGTAAGCTCTGATGAGCAGGGACTGTCTCTTACATGTCTGTGCAGTGCTGCGAACGTCTTGTAACACTGTACAAATGCTCAGTAGTACTAGTAGCAAAATGCAAACAGAATGTATAAATCTGGTCCTCGCATCTCCAAAAAGATATAGAGGCATTAGAAAAGATAAAGAGAAGGGTAACCAAAATGATAAAGGGAATGGAACAACTAGTCTACGAGGAAAAGCTAAAGAGGTTAGGATTTTTCAGCTTGGAGAAAAGACTACTGAGAGTAGCTTTAATAGAGGTCTATAAAATCCTGAGTGGAGTGGAGTGGAATGGGTAGACATGAACTGATTTTTTACTCTCTCAAAAAATACAAGGACTAGGGGGTATACCATGAACCTACAAACTAGTATATTTAAAACAGATAGGAGGCAATATTGTTTCTCTCAAAATATAATTAATCTTTAGAACTCATTGCTGATGGATGTGGTAAAAGCAGGGTTGAAAAAGGTTTGAAGGTATGGACAAATTCCTGGAGGAAAAGTCCATAAACAGTTATTAATGTAGTCTAAGATAAAACCACTACTTAACTCTGGGGATAAGTAGCATGGAACTGGCTACTTTTAGGATATGTCAGGTATTTGTGACCTGAAAGGCCACTGTTGCAAACAGAACACGGGTTTGATGGACCTTTGGTCTAAGCCAGTGCGGTCAATAGTTGGCATGTCCACGTGTTAACTTTCACTGTGGTCAGTTACCACATGCTATAACACATGTTAAGTGGTTAGTGGTGCTTAGTAAAAGGGCTCTTTAATCTCTGAAAAATGGTCAGACATATTAGCAATGACCATTCCAAGGGCCATGAGAGCAATGCAGCCATATGGTGTGCAAATATGGAAAGGGCACTGATTTCATCACTGGGCTTCTAGGAAGCCTGAAAATGGTGAGTTCCTGTGCATGGGTGGATGAAGGGGGAGGGGGCCAGGTTTGCGAGTTGCACAGGGTGCCTTTCTAGCTTGATGCAGTCCTGATACTAACCATCCTTCTAGCTTCCAGATATTAATGTAAAAATCAGTAGAATACTGAATAAAACAAACAGTTGTTAATTCTAACCTCCTGAGTAGAGAGCACATCAGACAATGCCCCCCCTAAACTTTGGACCCTAAGTATGTTCTTAGCTTGCCAGCACCTAAATCTAGCCCTTCCCCATAGCAACAGATATTAGTAGCAAGTACTCATGAAGTCCAGTTCAGTGAGGGGCACAACCGGGCCATCTGGACGGCCAAAAAATGGAGGGCTCCATATTGTACTGGATTCTGCAACTAGGGGAGCCAGACATTCCCATGATTGCAGAATCGGCCACTTAGATGGCCCGGTGTTGCCCCAATTCTTTGGCAAAGACATTCACCCATCACTCCATCCAGCCTACCCTATGCTCTTGTTGGTGTACCGGCGCTATGGTGTCCTGTTAACACGGTGCTATGGTGTCCTGTTACCATGGCACTGGAACACCCAGCACGAGCGCTGAAAGCCTGCCACAGTGCAATCACATCTTTTCCCCGCCACTCGACCCTTAGTGGGGTCTGCCAGGGTCGGATACAGGCAGAGGGGCCTCACCTGCCACGGAACTGTTGTTGGTGAAGGACTGCACTTGGACGTCACTTCTGAAATGCCCCTCATAGCAATCAAGAAAAAAGAAGTAAAATTTAGTCAGTAGCTTCAACAATAGAAACAGCTAGGGAATTATTTCTAATCTTTGTATCTGTGTAGTGTTCATATGTATGTGCGTGTATCTCTTTATTGTGTGCTCTGTATGTCTGACGCGAAGTAAAGACCTTTTCAAGTACATTCGTAGCAAAAAACCTGTGAGAGAGTCAGTTGGTCCATTAGATGATAAAGGGGTTAAAGGAGCACTAAGAGGCGACAAGGCGATAGCGGAGAGATTGAACGAATTCTTTGCTTCAGTCTTTACTGAGGAAGATGTAGGGATGTTACCCATGACTGAAGTGGTATTTAAAGGTGCAGAAGAATTGAAGGAAATATCGATACATCGAGAAGATGTATTACAACTATTAGATAAGCTGAAGAGTAGCAAATCACCTGGGCCGGATGGTATACATCCAAGGGTATTGAAAGAACTGAAATATGAGATTGCAGACCTGCTATTAGTAATCTGTGAACTATCATTAAAATCATCTCTAATACCTGAAGATTGGAGGATCGCCAATGTAACACCAATTTTTAAAAAGGGTTCCAGGGGTGATCCGGGAAACTACAGACCGGTGAGCCTGACGTCAATACCGGGAAAAATGATAGAAACCATCATAAAGAATAAAATTACTCAGCATGTAGATAGTCATGAACTAATGAGAGACAGCCAACATGGCTTTAGACAAGGAAGATCTTGTCTTACTAATCTGTTATGTTTTTTTGAAGGAGTGAATAATCAGGTGGACAAAGGTGAGTCAGTTGATATTGTGTATCTGGACTTTCAGAAAGCCTTTGACAAGGTCCCTCATGAGAGACTTTTGACAAAACTAAAGAGTCATGGGATAGGAGGCAGTGTACTATTGTGGATCAGGAACTGGTTAAAAGATAGAAAGCAGAGGGTAGGGCTAAATGGCCAATTTTCCCAATGGAGAAAGGTGAATAGTGGTGTACCCCAGGGATCTGTGCTGGGTCCGCTGCTTTTTGACATATTCATAAATGACCTGGAAAGTGGAATAACGAGTGAGGTTATCAAATTTGCAGATGACACAAAACTATTTTAAAGTTGTTAAAACCCAAGAGGATTGTGGAAAATTGCAAGAGGATCTTGATAAATTGGAAGACTGGGCATCAAAATGGCAGATGAAATTTAATGTGGACAAGTGCAAGGTTATGCACCTAGGGAAGAACAACCCAAACTATGGTTACACGATGCAAGGTTCCACATTAGGAACCACCACCCAGGAAAAAAAGATTTAGGCGTCATTGTGGATACCATGTTAAAACCCTCGCCCAGTGTGCAGCGGCGGCCAAGAGAGCAAATAGAATGCTAGGTATGATAAGGAAAGGAATGGAAAATAAAACAAAGGATATTATAATGCCTCTATATCGTTCCATGGTGAGACCGCACCTTGAATATTGTGTGCAATTCTGGTCACCGTATCTTAAAAAGAATATAGAGTTATTAGAAAAGGTTCAGAGAAGAGCCACCAAAATGGTAAAGGGGATGGAAGGATACTCCTATGAAGAAAGGCTAAAAAGGTTAGGGTTCTTTAACCTGGAAAAGAGACGGCTGAGGGGAGATATGATAGAAGTCTATAAATTAATGAGCGGAGTGGAACGGGTAAACGTAGATCGATTGTTTACCTTATCAGAATATAGAAAGACTAGGGGACATGCAATGAAGCTACAGGGTAAACTATTTAAGACTAATAAAAGAAAATATTTTTTTCACTCAACGTGTAATCAAACTCTGGAATTTGTTACCGGAGGATGTAGTAAAGGCTGTTAGTGTAGCTGGGTTTAAAAAAGGTTTGGACAAGTTCCTGGAGGAAAGGTCCATAAGCCATTATTAAGAAGGGACCCAGGATATCAATGCTTGAACCAATACAAGCATTGTGGAACCTGTGTCCCTTGGGGAAACTGCTAGGTACATATGACCTAGATTGGCCACTGTTGGAAACAGAATACTGGGCTTGATGGACCTTGGTCTGACCCAGTATGGCATATCTTATGTTCTTATGTTCTTATGGGTAGCTGGGGTAGTGGACAGATGCAGAGAGATGATTTTGGGGGGTGGGGCTAGATAGCAGGGTGGTAGGGCAGTTGCATGAGGGGAGGTTTTCAGGGTGGGACAATTTACTGGTTGGTGGGATATTTGCGAGAAGATAGTTTTTGAAGGTACAGTAGTTGGCAGGGTGGTGGGACAATTGTAGCAGACTATATTTTTGCGGGGGGATATTTTTTATGGATGGAGCAGTTTGAGAGTAGTGGAGTGGCTGTTGGATACTCGTATTTTGTATGGGTGATGACAATTTTGTGAGATGGTGGGGCAGTTGCAGGTGGATAGTTTGTAGGGGTGGGGCAGATGCAGGAGAGGTTAGATTTAGGGGATGAGGCAGTTTCCAGGGTGGTGGCACAGTTGTGGAGGGTAATTTTTTGAAGTGAGGCAGTATGCAGGGTGATGAGGCACTTGTGGGAGGTTGCTTTTTGGGGTAGGGCAGTTTGTAGTGTGAGGGGGCAGTTGTGGGGGTGTAGTTTTTGGGGGTGAGTGAAGAAAGGCACTGTATAATAGCTGAAACATCAGTTCCACTTACTAAGACGTGGCATGACTCGGAAAACAGCAAAGACCTTGCTTGAAGCTGTTCTTGAATCTAGTCCCAGTGGAGCACCAAGAAGGGGTTTTTGCTGTCATGAATACTTCAGCCAGTATGTTTATAATCCATGTTTTTATAAACTGTTCCCATTTTTCCTTATAGTTCTCCAATTTCTATCATTCCTCTGGAGACTTGCTTTATTCTTAGAGACAGATTTTTTTATGCTGTGCCTCAATCTGTTATGTCACAGTATTTTAGCATTTATTGGTGCTTTTAAGCTTGTTCTCCAACTCTCCTATTAATTCAAATACTGCAGTTAAAATCATCTATACTGCCAAACGGTTGGATCATGTAACTCATGTGTTGATAGAACAGCATTGACTCCTAGTTATTAACAGAATTCAATTAAAAATATTAAATGATTAGCAAACGGTGGTGTAAATTCCGCTAAAGCAGCCCCCACTACGCAGGGGAGGAGCCCGAGCAGGAAGGGGGCTCACACAGTAGAAAAAAGGAAGAGCATCAAACTTACTGTACATTAACATGTTTTTCATGCTGCCTCCTCAGCCTGGCGGCTGTTTCCTCCCAGGCTGAAGTCTTGTGATAAGAGCCATATCAAGAGACTTTGGCCTGGGAGGTAACAGCTGCCGGGCCTGCTGGAAACTTAACAGAGCGGAGGTAGCAGTGTAAACATGTTAAAGTAGGTTTGATGTCAATGACATCGCATGGGGAGCCCCATGAGTGCATATTACCATGACATTGGGGGGCTGTGTGGTGGGGCCATGCCACAGCAACAATGGAGGGCCCTCAGCAAAATTTTGCTTGGGGGCTCCTCACTGGAAATGATGCCATTGTTACTCATCATACATCTTATACATATTATCCTCTATATCTCTCACACTCCATTTCGACAACTGAGATTGTCCCAGGAAAATCTTCCTGTAACCCCCTCATTCTGTGCACTTAGGTTAGACAGGACTCGTAACAGTACTTTTACCCCCAGCTTAGGGAATCCTTTACTGAATGATGTGTGTTTAGAAAGCTCTTATAAAAAATTTAAAATAGGTCTGTGATGGAGTCTATAGTGTATTGCTCTCCCTCTCCAGAGGGATTATCAACAGGCCCCTTTAAGAGAGCCTGCAGCCCAGAATTCAGTGCTGGGAGGGCGTGACTCCCAGGGAGAGGTTAAAAACCCAGCAAGCTGCAGGAGTGAGAGAGGCCTGTGGAGCTAGAGATCCTTTCCAGGCAAGTCGTGTGAAGGTAGGAGCTTTAACTAGGGTTGGAGGAAGGGCCGGGAGAACCAGGCTGTGAAGGTTTAACAGCTGGAATAGAATAAAGCTGACATTGTTTCTTGACGGCTGCCTGTTCTGTCTTTTAACAAAAAAAACCCTTTCCACTGCACACCCTGATACCACAAGGTCTAAAAAGGTGCAGCCCAACATTCAAAGGGATGAGCATGGTTAGCATTAACATAGTGATACTGAGGTGCTGCCCAGTTATTGCTAAGCAGTGGAAATCAGGTGCAGTAAAGGCTGGCCTAACTTTCACCACTGAAGCTAACCGAGCAGTGGCTGAATATTCTGCTGCCTGATTAACATCAGGGCAATCCGGGCGACTCGGATATTGAATGCCGGAACCTGGCTACGGCCCTGGCATTGGATATCCAGGTTTAAAGTTCAACAGCTAGCCGCTTTAGCAGTACTGGTCATCGCTGTTGAATACTGGGCCCGTGGATTTTCTGCAGAATATTTGAAATCATCTCTGTAAAAGAATATGTAGTAATAGCTGGTGCTGATTACTTGTTTTTAGCCTAGCCTCTGGATTCCTAAGCAGCATATTCTACTCTTGGTTTTAATTCCCCGCCCTCCTGTTTGCTAAAGGATCATGGCATACTTAAAGCAGCTGGCATTGCCGCTTTCATTTCCTGCTTCCAGTGTAACGTTACACAGTTAGGATTAACTGGGCAGTGGCTGAAGATCGTTGCTGCCCGATTAATCCATGGTGCCGCCCCCAGAACGACACAATGCTAGTTGTTCAGCACTAGGGCATTTGGCAGCACAAACTGGGAATATTCAGTGGCACTAGCAGAGCAGTGCTGCCACTGAATATTCCCAGTGGTGAGTGGCATTTACAGGATCTGCAGGTCGGCAAACTGTGTAAATGCCTTTCATCATACCCCTATAGGGTACATTCTGACCAGCGAATAGCGGGGTGGTATGTCCGGGTTGGACGTACAACCCCCGCTATTCGCTGGGACCATATTCAGCTGCCAGTGCTTCCTGCACGGACAGGGCCGTTGTGTGGGGAGCACTGGATGGGGGCAGGAAGGGGAAGGCTGGAGGTGAAGAGAGGGCAGAGCTGGGGGGAGGGGCAAAGCACCCGGATATATAGGGCCTATTCTGATCAGAGCCCTGTATGTCTGCCGGCCTCACTTTGGATGCCCAGCTTATTCCACCTCAGAGGTGGAATATGTGCTAGGCGCCATTGCGATCAGGGCTTTCGGCAGGACAACAGGCCCACCGCGGGAGAGTCCCCACTACCCGATCCCAGTCCTCGCTGCCCCCTCCAAGGGTCGGGCGGCAGGGACATGAGCATTACCTTCTGTTGGGTATTGCTTGTTTCTTCTGGGCGTCCCGGTGCCATGGCGACAGGACGCCATAGCACCGGCACACCAGCAGGAGTACTGAGCGGTAGAGACAGGCAGCATGCTATATGCCTCCCCGATCGGAATACTGTGTGTGCCGCCCGTCCAAGTGACCTGATTCTGTGGCTCCCTCAGTTGCAGAATCAGATACAACTGTGCCCCGTCCATTTTTTGGACATCCAGATGGGCCAGACTTGCACAGTGTGGAATCGGCCTCCACATCTCTTAACTTATATTTTGTTGTGTTATTCATTTTCCCTCCTTTAATTACTCATTGGACCCTATTTACCAGATGATCTTCCCATTTTGTGTCTATGGAGAAAATATTTAGTAAACAGGGCCCTTTTAAAAATGTTTTTGCTGTATATTATTTTGTAATTTTATTGTGTTACATTCGTTCTTATTAAACCATATGTAAAATACCATGAAGGCCATATATTAGTCAAATGGCAGTATATCAAATACCTTTAAATAAAAAAATAATCTCCCCCCATCCTTAGAACTTTCCAAATATTCTATTAATTCAAGGCTATCAGCTACAATATTTGTCACCACACCTGCTCTCCTAAAAGCTTCTTTGAAGAAGGAAGGAAGAAAATCTTCCCAAACAAAGGAATAGTTACTAATGGTATCTTTAAAGTCTCTCCGATATTTTTTAAACAATCTGAGAAAACAAGCAAGAGAGCTTTAGGAAACACTCAAAACCTGAACGTTTAAGGAGGTGGCTGTATTTTCCAGATTTTCTGACCTGTGATGGCCGTCTTATCCTTAATCACCTTTGATTGTAGTTGTTCCACCCAATGTTTCAGCCTCCCCCCCCCTCATCTTTTTCACGCAGAACTTGATTTCAACTTCTTCATATGCATGAGTGGACATCCTTGACTGCGACCACCAAGGAGGCTATGGTCTGAGCCACAGAATCATCATGCTGTATCTACAGTCTAGATTTATCTTGGCAAAATTTGCCATAGCTGGTCTATCAGGTAAATTCAAAAATGCCACATCAACCTCTGAGATGAAAGCTCTTTTCACTTCTTTGCAGAGATTATGATAAATTTGATCTTGTTGTGGTCACTATTGCCAAGTGGCCCCATCGCCATTACCTCTTGTACCACATTCTGCATTCCAAAGGACTAGACCCAAAGTAGCTCCCCCTGTTGTAGGTTCTGTGACCTGCTGCTGCATGAAGCAGGTACTTATGGCATATAGGAACTTTATCTTCCTGGCATGGCCTGAATTAATTGAATACTGGAGTAATTGATATCTTCCATTACTATTTTGTTACCAAATGTGTTACCCTTCCTAATTGCTGTTAGCATTTCACTGTCAAGCTCTTCATCCTGTCCAAGTGAATAGCAGCTCTTATACTCTTTCCCGTCACAAATGTGAAGGGTACTTTTATAAAATCCCATGTAGTTAGCACCCATTTTTCTATGCATTTTTCATGCTTATTTTTATAAAATAAAGTATACGTGTAGTGCTACTTTAATGATTAATGGTAGTAGTAGTAGTACTATGGCTGGTGTAAATATCTATGCCTATATTTCTTAAGAGCGCGCTTTGCTCAAGTTCTGCCCGTCTGCATGTCCACAGGGAAAGTCTGTGCTGTCAGGCTTACACACGTACTTATAGAAGAGCAACCAGATAAAGTACCCACAGAAGGATTCAGCTAGGTATGCAAATCACAAAAAATATGTGATTTACTCATGTAGACAGCGTGTAACTTTCCACAACTTCTTATAAAATGACCCCAGAACAGATATTTTTTCCACATTGCATTTGGTCCTTACAGGATTTTTATCCTCTTTGACTCCATGCCATCCTTAGCTTATAGTTACCAAACTGATTGACTCTTTGGGGAGTAGTTACTTAAACGCATGAAGGAAATAAAATGTGATCTTTGACCCTTAGCATTTTTATTTATTTAGACAGATTTGTATACCGCCTTATCCTTCAATCAAAGTGGTGACAACACAATTGGGGGATACATTTAACACACAGGGATATGAGACACATACACTAATACTTACAGGGAACATGGGCAATGGAGGGTTAAGTGGCTTACCCAAGACCACAAGGAGCATCTGTGGGACTAGAAACCCCAGTCCTTCTGGCCCAAGGTTGCTGTCCTCTAGTGGGATTTGAACCCCTAACCTTCTGGCCTGAAGTACCTTGCCCCAACCACTAGGCTACTCCTCCCTAGCATGAATTGAAGGGCAGAAATGTATGTTATTTAATCAGTAAACTATCCAAAAAAGAACCAACCCACTTCTTAAATTCACTGCAAAAATGCTCCTTAGATGAATCAAAGAGCTTCCAAAAAGAGGAAAAAAGACCTCAGTATATCTCCAGCAAGAAAACACAATTGCCAAAAGGAGAAGCCAGATCTGCTGTCTGAAATAAAAAATAAGCAGGTGGCATGAACATCAAAGATCAAAGAAACCTCTTTAATCTAAATACAGTATATTCAATATGTATTTCAACATGAGAAAAACGTTAATCAAATGTAAAGCCATATTTTATTGGAACATATGTTAAAGTATCCCAATGCATGTTGTCTAATAATGAGATGCAAAGCATGCAAATGCCTGTTACTCAACTCATTATTATGCAAATGCAAAAATGCAGCTTGCACTGTCATTAATTTTCTGCCCAGGAGCATCGGGTCGCTAACATGAGCACATTCTTGGGCACACTTTTAAGGGGGCAATGCTGGCATATCAGAAAGCCAGTTCGGGGATCCCCTCCCCAAGGCAGAGCAGTCAGCACCCCTCTTGAGAACCCCTCCTGATACTGACCCTGCCTCCCCCCCCAAAAAAAAACAACATTAAAAAGCGCCTCCACTGGACCCTCCCACCATGGACCCTAAATCACATCCCCCTCCCCGAAGGTCACCTGGTGGTCAATGGAGAGCTGGACAGAAGTGATCCACACTTACTCCTGTCCACCTGGTGCTAGGTTCAAAATGGCACCTGTGACCCCTATTGGTAGCCTTGTGGAAGTACCACTAGGTTTAGTGTTGAGAGTGATACTCAAAGCGGGTGGTGCTGTCTGCTCTGGCAGCAGGGAGAGACTCTGACTGGCCTTCTGATATGCCAGAACTGACCCCTTTAAGAAAGGCTTCCCAGAGCATGGGTTATGCATTGGTGACCCAAAGCTCCTGGAGAACAGAATAATGCAGCTTGTGAAGTTGATCACAAGTCGCATTATTCTTTTACCACGGGAGTTACTAACCTGTAATATTAAATTACTGCAGGTTAGTGACTCCTGTAGTAAACTAAGCTGCGGTAAACTGAGATATTTTACCTCAGCTTAGTAACCAGCCGCCTTTTTTTCTCAATATAATTTGTACCCTGGTTTCACAGTGTTACATTGGTTTTGCTCTTTCCATCATGTCTCAGAAATGTCTATTATGTTTACATCTCAGTTTAGTACTATGCATTATAACTTTCAAATCTTATTTTTAAACTTCTGACATTTGCCTACTGACAATTCAAAGTGTGTCTTTCTTTTATTTGTATTCATAGCCTGCCTAGCATTTACTAAAGGTAATTGGGTTTTCATTTATCTCTCTGTTCTATATTTAAATATATGTGAGCTACTTCAGCCCTCACCACAACTTTCTATTAGGATATTCGAACTGCAGTGTTTGTCAATATCTTTTGAAGCTTCTATACTTAGAAACATGAGGGGGACATGTTCAGTGGGGGTGGCTAGGAAAAAAAGAACGCCTAGATGCTGCCGCTTCAATTACAACTGGATATACAGCAGTAGAAGACATCCGGTTTCCAGGCTGCCAGGATGCCGCTATACAGTTAGTCCCTTAAAGAAGGCACACTTTAATTAATGAATCGGATATTCTATAGTGGTGACACTGGGAGGGGTTTTGAATTTATAGCTATATAGTTAGTGGCAGTATTCAGATGCTGACCAGATAGCAAAAACTGGCTAAAGTTAGGACAACTATTATCTGTCCTCATTTTAGCTGGTTTAGATATCTGGTTAGTGGCTGAATATCGCCACTAACTGTATAGAGGCGTTGGTGGCCTGGCAGCCTGGAAATCAGATACCTTCTGCCGCTGTATGCCTGCCACTAACTCGCTTATGCTTCATCCACAGGCTGACTCGGTTTTAGCCGGGCATTTTTTTCAGTGGTTTCTTAGTGCTGATGAATATGGTGGTGACTGCATTTTAGCCGGTTAGCATATCTGCTAACTGGCTAAATCGCTTTAAAATGCTCCCCTTGCTCTTTTCAGAGTTTTTTTTTTTCTTTTTTCTTTTCAGAGTTTTTGTCGGTTTCCTCTCATTATATAGGTTAAAAACTGCTCTGTCTCATTTTTAAAAGTTAGTGCTTGCAGCTTAGTTCAGCCCTTATCAAAGCGGAACCATTCTTTGGCATAGGTTCACCCTTCCCCAAAATGTTCCCAGTTTCTAACAAATCTAAGGCCCTCTTACTTATATCATTTTCTCGTCCATGTATTCAGATTCTGAAGCTCTGCTTGCCTCTGGGTTCCTGCAGGTAGAGATGGTAATGTCACTCAGGCAGAAAGTCCAAATAGATGCCTATTTCGGGACTGTTTTATTAAGACACATAAGTCTCTATGTGTCTTTATAAAATACCCTCACAAAGCCTGCAGTGATCACAGGTCACCCACATACTTTTACATTTGCTTGGGAACTGGTATAAGTGTATGTGCCCACACTCTGCCACACCTCTCCCCTGAACAAATGGAAAAGTAGGCATAAACATTCTCTGCACCTATTTTACATGCATGTAGACCCTGTGGTAATTTTTTAAAAGCCCCTTTCCACGAGGTTTACACACAAAAACAAAGTTTATAAAATTACTCCCAGAATGAGGAACATTTCTGAGAATACTACTCCAGAGTTTCCGATATCAACTTTCTATCTAAAAGCCTAAATTTGCCTTCCGGAATTTCCCTCCTGCATCTTCCTAAGTCATTAGTACCCCCTTGTACCATGACAGCTGGCACCTCCCCAACACTGTCTACAAACCTATCTAGGTCATGTATGAGTTCTGCCACCTTCATAGCAGGCAGGCATATTACCAAGCCATCCTTGTGTCTACCAGCCACCCAACTATCTACATTCCTATTGCCAGAATAGACAATTATGGCAATCAGTAGCCTTAAATTCCCGACACATGCCTCTGGAGACAGATGAAAAGGATACTGTATCACTTGGAAGGCAGATCCTAGCTAAAGAATCATTTCCTGCTACACCAAGTTGATATACTCATTCCAGATGACCTTTCCCCTTCAAGGCAGAACAGAGATCACCAGAATGGAGATGGGAATGTTGTACTATGTCCCTGAAGGTATCAGCTATATACCTCTCTATCTTCCTTAGCTCTTCCAGGTCTACCATGCTAGTATCCAGAGATCCAACTTGTTCTCTGAGAACCATGATCTCTTTGCACCGAGTGCATGCATTTAATCTGTCACTACATGGCAGATTACCATATATGTGGCAGTGGGTGCAAAAGACTGAATAGCACCCATTTCGCTGATGGGCTTCTGACTGCATCATAATATTGTTGAGTTGTTAATTCTTCAAAGTTGTTAAGGGATTAGGGGTGCTTAAACTAATATAAAGTGCTGTAAGTTTATATGTCACACTTCCTATATACGCATAAATTTATACAAACTAAGGATTGGGGAGAATTAGCCTTTACACACATACTTTATAAAATAAACATGCAAAAAAGCCATACATTTGTGCAAATTAAATATTAGGCCTAACTGTATGTCATACTTAATTCCCCTTAGAAATTTGATATACACAGACCTGCCGCAGAGGTTAGGTGGCCTTTTACAAAATGATTCTCATGATAGCCTTGTATGTCTGCAAGTTTATCATGTCCTGCAACTTGCTAAGGTAGTGGTTGTTTATTTTCTGACTATAATACACATGTTAGAAACATAGAAGCATGATGGCAGAAAAAGACCATATGGCCTATCCAGCCTGCCCTTCTATATAAACTACTATAGTCCCTTTTTTTTCCTTTAGAGATCTTCTGTGCTTGTCCCATGCTTTCTTGAATTCAGATATTATCCCGGTCTCTACTATCTCCACTGGAAGGCTGTTCCCTGCATCTACTACTCTTTCCGTAAAGAAATATTTCTGCATATTACACCTGAATCTATCCCCTGTCACTTTAATCCTATGCCCCCTCACTGCAGAGCTTTCTTTCAATCGAAAAAGGTTCTCTTCCTGTGCATTTATGCCATAGAGGTATTTAACCATCTCTATAATATCTCTTCTATCCCACTTTTCCTCCAAAATACACATATTGAGATCTTTAGGTCTGTCCCCATATGCCTTATGACAAAGTCCACTGAGCATTTTGGTAGCCACCTCTGCACAGACTCCATCCTGTTTATATCCTTTGAAGGAGCGGTCTCCAGAATTGCACGCAATCCTCCAAATGAGGTCTCACCTAAGACATATATAGAGGCACTATCACCTCCTTGTTTCCTGCTGACTATTCCTCTCCCTATGCATCAAGCATCCATCTGACTTTTGCCATCGACTTTTCTACCTGTTTAGTCACCTTTAGAACCAATCATGCCCAGGTCCTGCTTTTCTTTTGTGGACAGAAGAACTTCACCCCATATACTATACTGCTCCCTTGGATTTTTGCAGCTCAAATGCATGATCTTGCATTTTTTAGCTTTAAATCTCAGCTGCCAAATATTCAACCATTCTTCAAGCTTAACTATCCTCATGCTATCTATTCCTTCCTGGGTGTCTACACTATTAGAGATTTTGGTGACATCTGCAAAGAGGCAAACCTTACCTGACAGACCTTTTGCAATATCACTAACAAAAATGTCTATATATATATATCAATGGTGGAATTTTGATTCAGATTGACCTGAGGTGAATTAGGATTCAGACTGTATGAGCCCGATTCTGTTCTGGACGTCGATCCCCTCTGTACGTCCGGTCTGAACTGGATGTATAGAGGGGATTGCGATTCTGATCCCACGGAGCATGTCTATCTCCGTGAGATCAGAATCGCGAACAGTTCTGCACGTGCAAACCGGGACCGTGATTTAGTCTGGCCAGCATGTGCAGGGCTGTCCCCGGCTAACTCAGTCAAAGCTACTTAATGGAGCCGTGGCAGCATGGCGTCATGTTGCCATGGCACTGCAGCTCCATTGAAGACCTATGATGCTAGATGCCGGACTGCAGGACCTCATTCCCTGCAGCTCGACCCCTGATCCAGACTCAAAAGGCCAGGGTCGGGCTGCAGGAACTACCTTCAGTCCCCCCTGCCCACTGCAAGACCTGGCCCCTGACATACGGGGAAGTTATTCCACCTCGGAGGTAGAAAAGCGTCCTCGAATAAGTCGCCCAACATTAGAATTGGCCCTGTACGTCCAGGGCCGGCAACCGCCCAGACTCTACCCAGACACAGCCTCTGAGCCACCCCTTCCCCGCCCCGTCTAACTTCCCTGCACAACCTGCGGGGAAGTTAGTCACGGCCGGGTGAAGGTACGAATAGCTGGGATGGACGTTCCGTTGGGCACTATTTGTGGCACAGAATAACCCTCTATGTAAATCAAGTGTTGTGACGTTAGTATACATAGGCATTTTTGGTACCTTTCCTTTAGATCATACCAGCCTCAAGGCCCAAGAATGCTCAGTGTGGTTTTCCTTCTTTTTCCTAAAAGGGACAAATGCTATCACAGTAATTTTGCATGTTTGAAAAGGACTACTGGGACTCATACACAGAAAAAGGATGCAGATAACATATTCTGTGTCATAGAATAGGGTGGCCAAAATGCCTCAAAATATGTTCATTTTTTCCACTATTTAGCTTCTTACATAGCCTCTTTCCCAGTTAGGTATAGCAACATTTTAATTTGTCAACAGCCCATATAACTTGTTGCTTCAACCTCCTTTTCAGTCTCAAAATGTATGAATTGATACCATTGTGAAGTAACACAAACCCAGAAAGAATACATTTAGCACCCATGTAGCAAACCTACTTTACCACAATGACACTTATTCCCGGGTCTTAAATAACAATTGCTATAACCTATGAAAGACAGCACCTCAAACATTACAATGGAAAACCAATATACTTTACCTCTTCTTGGGCACATATGCAAAATGACAGACCCTCACCATATACAGAATGAGTGACCACAAATTTGAAATACAAGCATGCAGATAAAATACATAACGGAAACCCCAAGAAACCAGACCCAGCATGAAATGTAACACCAGAGAAATAAAAACAAACACATTTCTTCCTGTACTGCAGAAAATACAAAAACATAGACGATGCATATTTCTGCAAGCTTACAGAGAAAATAAGACTTCAAAGAAAACAATGAGCAGAAAACATTCTACTTAATCCTTGTGAAAACAGGAGAAAGACTAGATTAGAAATATATATAATATGATGAATTTTCAAATAGCCTGCTCTGGTCTAAAGCTCATAGATATAAAATGCCTGTGCTCCTTGCATAAAATTTTCAAATGTGAAATATGCACATCCTATCCCTTTGAAAGCTGTCCTGGATAGAAATAACTTTTTCTATGAGTAAACCTTTTTAGGAAATAGCATGCACAGATGTGAAAATACAGTCTATGGGGCATATTTACTAAAGTGTGCTAATGGCTAACATGGGGGTTACTGCGTGCTAAGTTTGCTGCAGTAATCATTACTGCACCTTAAAGATGGAGCTGTATTAAAATTCTGCCACTAACTGCTTAGTGTGGGTTGGGGCGGAAACTGGGAGGTTCGGGGTACAGTGAACAAACTGTGGTTAGTGTGGGCATCCTTAGCGCATGTTAACCAGCACAGCTTTGGATGCCGCCTTATTTATGAGTATTTAGCTCATGCCTTTCCAGTAGAAGATCAAGACAAATTACAATCAGATACTGAAGGTATTTTCCTGTCACCGGGGGGCTGATAATCTATGATTGTACCTGAAGCAATGAAAGTTTAAATGACTTACCCAAAGCCACAAGGAGAGTCAATGGGATTCGAAACCTGGTCTTTCTGATCTCAGGTTGCTGACGTTAGTGCAAGTGCACTTATCAACACTCAATGGCTAGCATGAAGTGCACCTGCATTAATTGCATCAAACTACCTAGAACGTAAATCACGCAGAATCCCCTCTAACTACATGCGGACATGCCGGGTACACCTCCATTTTTTAGTGTGGGTCTAATGTCGTCCTCGCACTAAATTTTGGGACTTAACGCAATAAACGACTACATTTTTGTAAACATTCTCCATATGTATACTTTTCTGATCTTGTGCAAGATACAGGCTCATTAGCAGCTCCCCTAAATATAACTAGAGATACGTGTTCTGTGAAAGAGTGTGCTTATTTTTAGCGACTTCTAAGGAAGGCAATTTTGAAAACCTGCATTCTGTCCAAGTAAACAGGTCTTTTCTGACATAAATGTCTTTAAAAATGCACTTATATTAATTACTTTATTTAGGGGCTTTTTCTTTACTAAAATGTGTTAACGTTAGCAGTTTAGGGAGCTCCAAATGCCAAAAATTAGTATAGGGTCTTAGCCAGACCCGTGCTAGCTGTTGAGGGTGTTCCTAGCATGTCCACTTACAGTTTGCACAGATCAGAGGACTCTGCTATGCTAAACCGGTAGCCACACTTAACACGGGTGCACTTAATGTCACCCACTGAGGTGGTATTAAGTACACTTGCACTAACTGCCACAATCACCGTTAGTGGACTCTAATGATGCCCATGCTATCTGCGATGTGCAGTTGATGTCCACTCTCCATCCTAAATATGCCTATTCCCCGCCTCATCTTGCACTAAGTGGTAAGGGCAAGATTTTTACCTCAGTTGCATTTTTAGCATGCTAACCGCTTACCATGGGATTTAGTGCACAGCAACTGATACCGTGCTTTAGTAAACATGCCCCTTAGTTATTTTAGCAAATTTGTTATCATCTAATCCATAAAACAACTCATAATGGGGTACGTATTTCCTCTATAGGGGCAATTTTCAAAGGAATATTTTGAAGCTAAATGAGTGTTTCTTTGAAAATCGCTCTCCATTTTCCTAGGGTAGAGGTACCTGTGGAGAAAATAAACGGCATACCCAGCAGGACCAGCATAATTAGATGTGGGAAGGCAAGTTTGAAATCCCTTTGCCTGCCTTTTGCTGCTTTACCCACAAGCTTTGTACCTACAAAGAATGCATCCCTGTAGCACTGGTCAGCCACATTAATGTTAAAAGGAACTGCCAAGAACAGGCTAAAAATGATCCTCCCTATAGTACAGAACTAGTGGTAAGCCCTCTGGGGACAAATACCTACTGTATCTGAATATAATCCACCCTGAGGTACAAAAGAAAACGAGTGAGCTAAATCCAAATTTGAAAAGAAACCCTAGATGGAAAGACAGAGTTAAGAGAAAGAAAACACGATTCTTCCGTGGAGGCAGAATGACTCTCTTGGAGGAACTCTGGGGAAAGGAAAGGTCACTACTGCACTTATCATTTGTATAGTGCTGAACACATTCATGTAAGAGACAATCCCTGCTCCACAGAGTTCACAATCTATCGAAGACAGACCAACAGGACAAACAGGGGACTAGAGCTCCATGATCTGCCTAGCTCAAATAGGAGTGAGGTAAAATGGAGGAAATAGAGGTGGAAATGAAAGCAAGAAGGAACTATCCAGAAAATGACTCTGAATCCAGTGAAAGACAGCAAGCTGGAATCTAGATGAATGAAAAAAGCAAGAACGTGAGACATCCCTCTACAAAAGACCAAGGGAACCAGTCAGATGGCTGAGTATTCCAGAGAGACACTGGATGGTAGTATTGCTCAGTCGCCAAATAATCACAGTATATTCATGAGAGCCTGACCTCATCTGGCTGCCAATATGAAATATATGAACAATTTTCTAAAGCCAGCTCCTGAGGAACAGGAGACAGCCAGGTAGCTTTCTTAAAGAAAAACGGGCACCTTGGAACAACAACCTGTAAAGGGTATTTTCAAAGGCATTTCCATGGGTAAAGCAATGCTTTACTTGCAGAAATGTCTTCTTTTAAAATTGTCCACCAGATATGTACATACAGTCTGTATAAGCATAAGCTTATCCACTGTTTGAAAGGCTTTCCCAAGGAAGGGGTTGGGAGGGATTCAAACATACACACACATCTGGGACACTTATCCAAAGTATGTGTGTTGGGGAATGGGCGAGGAAGGAAGGGAAATCTTAATTCCAGGTTTGAGCAACAAGGCGGGAAGAGGAGTCATTACCCTGCCCCACCCCCATCCATCCCATGACAGCAACAATATCCAATATCACTTCCAAGCATTCAAGTCAACAAAGAAATAGAAAGAGTGATGCATTTTCTCCATGCTGTGCAAAATATAAAGATAATGGATGCAAATTCTAAAAGCTGACATGCAACTCACGGAACTGAAAATAAAAATTTCTACCCCCTTTCTCCCCATTGCTGGAATCAGGGACAGGAAGCTGCCAAACAAGTGGGACTTGGGGACACAGCTCTAAAATCGGGGACAGTCCCCCAAAATTGGGGGCATCTGGTAATCTTATATAAATGTGAACGCATATTTTTCTTTGGTTATCAAAGCGGAAGTATTCATGTGCTTATGCTTTGAAAATCCAGCAAGGTCCTCAGAGTGAAAAGTACATGTGTACCTTTAGCCTATGTGCCTTGCTATAAAAGTACTTCACAGGGAGCAGAAGAGATACAGACGAGGACAAGGAGAGAGCAAAGCCTGCTGGAGAAGGAAGGAGACGATTAGCAATCAGCTAGCAACACTTGCTCAGCCTCGAATTCACTTCCCCTTTGTTTACTCAGAGCACTGTTACTTATAATCTCATACATTCCTACCAATAAGAGGTTGTATTACTCCAGGCCTCAAGTAGCTACATTGCCTCCCCCTCTCTCAAAGTCCAGTTCAAAACTATATTCACTGTCTTCAAAAATCAGTAAGGAGCACGCTCCTACCTACCTCTTTTACCTTAAGTCATGGTACTCACGACATACTCAGTCCCCTAACTTCTATATTTTAGATCTGAAGTGAGAAGAATACAGAAGACACAGTTTTGCTTTTTAAAAACAATAGACCTGATGAACTACTTTATTCCATCTAAGGAAACTTTGCGATTGTGGATTAGGAACTACACTTATGATAGCTGCCAGTACCATGAGACCAAGAAATAGGGGGCTGGCAAGTCACCACTGTAGCACCACTGTAAATAGCCCACCCTGTATATAGCTCAAACAAATCAAGCACCCAACACATCCCTCACACAACTAAGTTTTATCCTCACTGCATGTACAACACACACACTGTACCTGATTGCTTGCTGTGATACCACCTTGATTATTAAGATAAGGCGGTTTAGAAATACTGTTAAATAAATAAAAATAAAATGACTGCTAATCCTCTGTGGCTACATGCCTTTGCTATATTATGAAATGGCAGCACTGCTAGGGCAAGTCTGCGAAAGATGACCTTATCTTGATAAGAAAATAATGAAGGCAGTGTGTGGCTGTACATGATTAGCAAAAAAAGCTTTCTTTATGTAACTCCTTATAAAAGGGACTGCTAGGATTTGGCATGCCGAGTTGGAAGCTGCCTCTAACTGTCCAGATCGTTTGGGCTGTTTTCAGACTAGCCGAGGCTATTAAGAAGAGGGATGATGTCCATCTCTCTAAGCAATTGTCTTGTAATTGTTTTGTAATTATCTGTAATAAACCCCTAAAAGAGAAACTGCTGTCAGGTCAGTCTCTGTAGTGACCTAGGAGCACAGGAGGAAAGAAAGAAACATTCAACAGACTGGCGCCCAATGTGGGGGCCTAGAGCTCTAGAGAGCTTTTTGCTTCTCTCAGAGGTAAGCAGTTTTTTTTCTGTCTTACTCTCTCTTTGGCTGTTTATACTAGCATTATTTTCTGCTTCGTGGGAAGTGCTCTATCTCTGTGTAAGCCCCATCATAAAAATAGTTTAGAGAGCTGGTCAAAGTAAGCAGGAGAGAAAACTAATTTGATTTTGAGGAAGGCACAGCACCTCTGGTTATTTAATTAATTAGGGGTTGGGTTCCCGTGTCTTTTGCACAGTTTGCATGGGCAGCAGTGGTGCGGACCCTCCAGGGTTACTGTGCGCTAGGCGACACTGGTTCGGATTCAGGTCACCGCACAGCTGCCACTGGATTGACATTGGTGGCACTAGTGCTGATCTTTCCCTGGAGCCACTGTGCGCCTGAAACTGGCCCTGCAGTACAAAAATTCATGGGTAAAAGATGCTACCATCAAAGGAACTGACAGAACCACTGGCCCAGTAAGAGCAGGAGTCACAATGGCCCTCATTCTATAATGGGGGTTGTGGAGCTGTACGTCTCGCCAGGACGTGCAGCCCCACAATCCACCTAAACCCTATTCCCTCACTGGCTCTCCCTATACGTCCTGTGCTTCGAGACAGGAAGAGCCAGTGGGGGGGGGGGGAGTGGGATCGAGAGCAGAGTGGGGGCAGGCCACCTGGCAGCACATACAGGGCTGATTCAGCTCACTGCACTGTACGTGCTGCTGGGCTGTAATGCTTATACCATCTCATAGGTTGCATAAGCAGTTTTTTTCAATGAATCAGGGCACAGCAGCCACCACTGGGACCGGGGCCGGGTGCGGGAGGTCCCTGCTGCCTGATCCAGGCTGCGGGAGGCCAGCCGTGGGTCAAGCAGTGGGGATCTTGGCGTCCAGAGCCGTGGAAGTCTGGGGCACCTGCGGGAAGGACATCCCCGCAGGTTGGAGGGGCACACCGGGCCATTCTGGTTCTCACAGGAATGTTTTATTCCAGAAGACCAGAATCGGGCCCTAATGGCCCCATCTTCATTGGGGACGTCCGGATGGCCCAGAGATCCCGCTTCCAGAATAGGGCTCCATGTGTCCACTATTAAGAGGAAGTGGCAAAGCTGACTGACTGTTATGATGGGATCCCAGAAATCAAAGGAAAGAGAAATTGGAAAGCTGGAAAGGGAAATTGCATGCTTTGATCCATCTGATTCCCTGGCTGCAGTAATGAAAAAAGAAAAAAGATATGTACCTAGTGTCTGTGCTTTCCTTCCAAAATGGAATTTTTATACCAGAGACTGTGCTGACAAGCGATTTCCTCTTGATGGGTCATTGGTTTATTTAAGAGAATATATGTCTAGCGAGGGAAAAATCCTGTACAATCACTGTTTCCCAGATCTGTTTGGTATATGCATTAAATTGCACCATTTTTTTCATTTCTATGTACAGTTTTACAGAATGTGATCTAAAGAAACAAGAAACATCTCATCTGTACATACAGGGAAACCATAAATGGGGAAGTAACCTTTTTTTCCAGTCTTTTGAAGGCTGCGAGTCAATTCAGATGGATTTCGGGAAGTATAGTGCTTCATGTGGGCATGATGTTTGTTCTTTATTAAGATCACTGAAGAGAAAAAAAAATAGGCAACCTGCTGTTCACAGCCAGAAAGCTAATATACTCTTGTTAAATGTGTGTGTGTGTGTGTGCTTTCCTGCTGAAGCTGTGCAGATACAAACAAGCAACAATTGTTTTGCTTTGCTTGCTATCTGTTTTAAAGGGGACCCCCCCCCCCATTAATTTCTTTATTTGATACAATTATGCCATGTTTGAAATTTAGTTTGAAAACGGTTAATGTATATGGGAAAAACAAAAAGGGTTTGAGAGTTTGAGAGATGTGCAGCCTCTCCTAGGCTGATATTCTGATATTTGTAATTAGAAATGTGGGCACTGTGTATATATTGATTCTGCCTCCTAATTGATACCTTTTCCAGGCATGTTTAGCATTCTACTGCACTTTGGTAGTCAAAAAGGGCAGAGTGCTCAAAAGCACTAAGTACTTGACAAAAATCAGACGGAGTAATACTCCAAATGAGAATAATGGTTGCATTTCTTCCAAGCCAGCAACTCTGTGGGCAATAATACTTCTCGAGGGAGAGAATGAGGGGGGCCAAGGTCCTGGAAAAGACAATAAACTTATACCAACAGAGAAGTGTTTCCCTGTGTGGTGAGCTGGGCCACTGGCAATCTGAGTGCCCCAAGCAACCTCCCTGAGGACCCTCAAGGCCAGAAGTGACTGAAAACATGCATATTCATGACTCGGAAGAGGCAGGACTGGGCAGTGGGGGGAATGTAGGCCAGGAAGAACCTGGGGAGGTCTCTTCAACCAGGCCACCTTGGACTCTCTTGTTTCTCTTGGCTCAGAGGGATCCTTTGACACTCCAATTAATGGACAGTTTACACAAATCCCAGTAGATGCCAGAGCCAGAAGGTCATTCATGCTCATATTGTGGATGGCCCTTTGCTAGAACCTGTTCCCCTTGCCTCCAAATCTCTATTAGAGGCAATGTTTCTTCCTACTGAGCTTGCTGCTGTAAACCGTTGTGAAGGAAATCTAAGCTTATTTCCTCCATCTATGGTTCACTTCTTAAAAAAGACTTTGACTGATAGTAAACTGGTTCTTGCCTGAGGGATGAGGACAGGTTCTTATCCTCAGGTTATGCTGGGTGTACTTTGTATGAAATTGTTGAACATAGATAGTTTGCTGATGTTTCAAGTGCCCAAGTGACTGAACCTGCAGCCCTTAACCGGGTTTGTCAGTTGGAACAAGGTAAACGTTTGACTGTTTTTACTGACTCTAGGTATGCCCACAGCATCCTCTTGGACTTTAGCGTGATATGGAAAACTCAAGGGTTTCTGACCTCCTCCAACAAACCCATCGCTCATGCTGATATTATCTTCAAGCTCCTTGAGTCTTCCTTGTTACCCTCCACACTGGCTGTTGTGAAGTGCAAGGGCCATTATTCCTCAGATTCTGATGTTGCCAAGGGCAATGCTAGGGTGGATGCTGCCACAAAAATTGCACACTTTATCATATTTATTCTTGCTGTGTAACTAGCCTTCTTGTCTTTCAGGTGCCGACCACGAGGCTAATCCAAGACTTTCAGCAAGTTGCCACCCCGAGGAGCTTCAATTATGGCAGTCCTCAGGATGTCAAAAAGGGGGGATTTGTACTGATCAGGTCAGTAGGCCCTATGCCCATCAATATGCCCCTCAATCTTTATTACACTCATTGTGTTAATTGCATTACAGGGTTACACATGAAGGGAAATCTGTTATATTGCATGCCATGTCTCTACACTGGGGAAAAGAAGAGAGTACCCTCAATAAAATCATAGGCGAGTGTGTTGTAAGTTGCCATATTTGCCAGGTAAACAATGTGGGAAAAGCATGTAAGGTAAAGCTCTGGCAACTTCATACGAACATGAGATATGCCATACTGGGTCAGACCAAGGTCCATCAAGCCGAGTATCCTGTTTCCAAAAGTGGCCAATCTAGGTCACAAGTACCTAGCAGTTTCCCAAAAGACACAGGTAACAGAGTGAAGAGCATGTTGGAGATAGGCTATTGAAGGATGACTAATTTTATTTTTTATACTGCTTTATCATTTCAGTCAAAGCAGTCTACATTGTAGACTTCAACCTGGTAATGTACATTAAACAGGGACATTGATAACTTAGATTTTTCTGAGGCAATGGAGGTTAAGTGACTTGCCCAAGGCCACAAGGAGTACTAGTGGGAATTGAACCCTGGCTTCCTGGTTCCCAAGCTAGTGTTGCAAACATTAGACCACTCCTCCACTCCAATGACTATTCCTCCACTTCCCTGACCTAAAGGGCCTTTCTTAATTTTGCAAATAGACTTTATCCAACTACCCAAGGTGATGGGAATTATATACTGCCTAGTGGTGATGTGCATGTTTTCAGGATGGGTGGAGCTCGTCCTTGCAGAATGGCAGATGCCGCTACAGCGTTTAAAAATAAAATTTGTTGTGAAAACTGTATTCCTACTTGGGGAATGCCTCAGGTCCTTTTGAGTGACCGAGGGACACATTTTACAGGGCAAATTATGACCCAGGTTATGTCAGGGTCAAGGAATTAAACAAGCCCTAAATATTCCCCATCACCCTCAAAGCTCTGGCCAGGTAGAGATGGTCAATGGAATTCTCAAAACGAAGTTGTCCAACTTAACTCAGGAACTGAATCAAAATTGGGTACAAGTCCTGCCTTTGGTACTGATGAATCTCTGCATCACACCTAGGACGAGAGGTCAGCTGACCCCCATACGAAATTGTTACAGGGAGACCATTTTTCCCCATTTCATATACACCCTGAAACATACCTGCTCTTAATGCAAAGCAAACTATTGTCTTATTGTAAAGGTCTCATGTTTATTTTTTCTCTAGTGAATTCATAGGTGCAGAAACCATTTCAGGTTCTCACACAGGGACCCAATCTACAGCCAGGAGATTGGGACTACTTGAAGGTCCACCAATGGAAGACCTTGCTGGAACCTCAATGGAAGGGGCCCTATCAAGTCCTGCTCATGGGATGTCAAGCTCAAGGGTCGTACCACATTGGTCCTCATGTCTCACTGTAAGAAGGCAATGGAACCCAAGGAGTCTTGGTCCTCTCAAGCAAAACGGATGCCGAGATCCCGAGATATAGACTTTGTGGACTGGGATCAAAGAAGAACTGGCATTGGCCAGTTCTGGGTTTTACTGTATTGTTAATATGTGAAATAATTGTTTACCTGTTATTGCTCCAAGATAGGGCCCAGGAATAAAACTCAGAAGTTAAAGGTCAAGGGAGAAGGGGTCGTAAGTCACACCTTATCCCCAATCTTTTTGTGCAGACCTTACAGGAGTTTAATGATCATATTGGGCTGACTAATTGTCTGGTCTGTAGTAGGATTTCTTCCTCTGGGGTGATAGGATTCAATGGCGAGATTCAATCCAACAAGGAACCAGTTTGAATCGATCCTGCGACTGAAGGAGCCAAGCAGATGGCAGCACGGCACCTGTTTGCGTTGCCAGCGCCACATGCTCGGCCTGCTGACAGCCACCGCAGGGCAGAAACTCCTTGGTGGCCCAATGGCCCGATCCCCCCACCTGCCAGTGGTTTGATGGCATCAGTGGCTTCTCCCCCTGCCACGGTCCCCCAATGCCATTTATTTATTTAACATTTCTTATATACCACCTTTCATGATATCAAGGCGGTTTACATTGAACAAACTGAAATTACATTGAACAGGGCATTATAACTTGGAGATAACTATTTTACGTCAAATCACTGGCGGGTGGGGGGGAGTCCCACCAGTGCACTGCTGGCATTGTAATGCTTTTTTTGGCCCAGTTTGGCGAGCCCAGCCTGTGGAAGGAACTGGTTCGCGCAAATCAAGCCGAACCAGATGGATCCCACCACTGATAGGATTACCCTTTGTGGTCTATCCTCTCAATACCACCCAATATCAATATATTACCAAAACAGCAGGTTTATTACACCCCGAGGTTAAACCTTTTAAAGTGATTATTCATGGCGTCCCCCTTTTTGCTTCCGGTGGGAGGGAAACATTTTACGGGGAAAAGTATAGCTTGCCACTATACTGGCAGACAGTTACTCCTAGGTTCTTCCCAATGGCACAAGGACAGCTTTCTATTATGCAATCCTTGATGAGGATTCTGGTTGTGTCCTCACTGATGCCTCAAAGTGTGGTGATGAAAAGAGTAACTGGATGTGGCAATATAGTTACTGACCCATCTGGGTTATTACAACATATCCTTTCCCAAAACTATGAAGGAATACCTTCCAGCCCCAATAGGCCCTATATCTGATGATGGCCCACTTTTCCTAAGGCTCGAATAGCTCAGGTAGGACATTATTTTGTGTATGGGGACCTGCCCTACTAACAGCTCCCTGAAGGTTGGTCAGGTACCTGTTTTATTTCTATAATCTTTCCCTCATTGTCCATTTTCCCTTTGGATTGTGAGGTGGACCAAGCCCTATTGTGAGGGGCCCTGCACTAAGAACTTGATGAGTTCTCCTGGTTCCTGACGTCTCATCTCCATGTTCAGCGAGATGTCCTTACAGATCCCACTGAGGAGGACCGAAATGCTTCTCTAAAGGAAGCCCAGGAGTATATTGAATCCACCTCCAAACTTACTAAGTCCAAATTAGATGCCCTCTCAGGCACGGGATAGCTGTCCTTCTCAGGCTCTGCCATCGCTGAGTCGGGCATGTCCATTTGATGCCTACAAGCTATTGTTGAACTCCTTCCTGATAGTAATACCCAAGCAATGAGGGAGTTACAAGGCCACGTATCTCAGTTGTGCACCTATTCTATGCAGAACCATATGGCCCTTGACTAATTACTAGTGGCTGAGGGAGGCGGAGTCTGTACTCTTATAGGTGAGAAATATTGCACCTTTGTGGATGATCGGTCACAGTCAGCATACGATATATGAAGAAAGTTGTCTACATGTGTGTAGATAGTTATAAGGGAGGTATTGATTGGTCACCCTTAACCTCCTGGTTTTCAGACCTTGGGACCTGGTTTTAAGGCCTGGGCTAAGAGACTTTTAGTATATTTAGCCATTGCATTAGCCATAGGAGTTGTATGTTGCTGCTTGTTCCAATGTGCAGATACTTTAATGCATGCCCAATCCCACTGCATTGCCAAGTCTTTAAGCCTTCATGTAATTAACGTGCAAACTAATCAGGATTCCTATTCCCATTACTTAATAGATTTAGAAAGATGTACATCCAAACAAGATGAGGCTGAATCCCTGTTAGCCGCAGAAATTGCTTGTCTCTAGGCAATACAACCCCTAGATTCTTCATGTTAGATTGATTGGTCAATACCCCTTTCGAGGGGTATGACCAAAAGACAGGAACTGTGGATTACGAACTACACTTATAATGGCTGCCAGTACCATATGACCAAGAAAGGGGAGGCTGATAAGTCATAAAATTGCTGTTATTTCTCTGTGACTATGTGCCTCAGCCATATTATGGAATGGCGACTCTGCTAGGGTGAGTCTTTGAAAGATGAGTCTAATCTTGATAAGAAAATGATGAAGGCAATATGTGGCTGTACATAACTGGCAAAATAATATTTCTTTGTGTAACACATTATAAAAGGGACCGCTTGGCTTTGGCAAGCAGAGTTGGAAGCTGCCCTAACTGTCCAGATCATTTGTGCTGTTTTCAGACCAGCTGAAGCTGTTCGGAGGAGGGGCAGCATCCATATCTCCAAGCAATTGCCCATAGCAATCTTGTAATTTTTGTAATTATCTGTAATAAACCCCTAAAAGAGAAACTGCTGTCAGGTCAGTCTCTGCGGTGACATAGGAACATAGGGGAGAGAAAAATATTTGACAGTGATGAAAATTGATTTCTCATATCATACGTTCTGTTCCCTTAATGTAAAGGAAAATTCTGGGTAAGAAAAAGCAACTCATGATTAATACAGTCAAATTCTGATTAATTCCTATTCGCTGACTAAAAGCCTACATCTGAGCCCACAACTGGCTTTATCTTAAATCAATACAATTTCTTCCACACCTGTAATTTTATATTTAGCAGCTTTATGTTTTTTCCGTTTGTCAGTTTAATGCATGAATCATGTATTACATCAGATTTATAGATCATAAACTGTATTTTGCCTTTGTCATTCTGTGACAATGAGCCCGATTCCAAAAGGATGTGCACACAGATCACCGATTCCAGAGAACCTTGTATACATGCACACAGTGATGTGGAATCGGCATGTGTCCGATCCTGGTGAAGCATGCCTAACTGGTGGTCTATCTCACCATCCTGAGCCACACACACATATAGGCCATGCGCACACTGCCTGCGCTGCCCCAGTCATTCCGTGCACCTGCAACCCTGAAACTGTCCCCAAATCCATGTCCTGCAGACCACATGCCACGCACGACCAGAACCAGGAAGAAGGCCTCCCCATCATAACACACACACCAACATGGCTACCAGGCAGCCAGCGAGGCAGAGACGAGGCTGCTGGTGACCATGGTCCTGGAGCAGGAGACTTTCCTCCCCACCAGGAAGAAGTGGCCAGCCCACAGAGCAGCGCACAGAGGCTGGTAACATATCAGGACCACCCTCGCCCAGTAAGTACATCACAACACAGACATACAAACCTGGAATCAGAGAGAAGTAGGCAAGCAGAAGCAGCACCATAAGTTGGCACAGAGACCTGCATGCACCAAGGTGGAGAGGAAGGACAGGGAAAGTCATGATCTGCTCCTGGCAGAAAGTACTCAAGCTGCACAGTAACAGCACAGACAGAGTGACCCCACAGCAGGGAACCATGAAACAAAGGAGAACAGGATGCAAGCAGGCCCACAGTGAAGGCATAGAGGAACAGAGAGACAGATGGAAGGAAAACACATAGCTTAGATCAGTCCTAGAATGTCAGCCACAGCCCCAGGTCACACAGATGCCCCCGAATAGGCCCCCAGGGGGAAGGTAAACCCATCACCCTGAGTACTGTAGGTCAGGAACAGAACTATCAAGCCAGAGCTGTGACAGCTTCCACATTCCAGAAAGTGAGCGCAGTGTGAATGATACAGGTGCAAAATGCAGTATTACAGGCACCCAGGGGGGAAGGAAGCCCATGTGCAATGTAGGTCAGGAACAGAACCATCAAGCCAGAGCTGTGACAGCTCCCAAGCCCCATGAGGGGAGGGAACCAGGCCCTGTGCATTTACACCAGATGAAATGAACAGACATGGCCCCTCCTGTCATGGCACAGCAGGATGACACGCAACTGAAAGCAGATGGGGACAGGGCATATGATGCGCATGCACAGAGTGCCAGCAGTACCCTGTCTAATGAGTAGGCAGACCTGTGCCATGGCATGTGGGAATGATGAAGTATGTCACAACCCTGCAAGCATATCAGGATCCTGTGCGATACTGAGGCCTACCGACTGCGATACAGTACAATTCGGTGTATGCACCCACAGCTTATAAGGCATATCCAGCAGCAGCTGCAGAAGGAGCAGGGTGAGTAGCCATGCAGATACCCTGTATGAGCAGCAGGATGACAGGCCCCAACAACGCAGAGGCAGGCCACCACATGTAAGAGCACACAGCGCTGTGACATGGACACCACAGAAAGAGCATGGCCCCACCCCAGGGTCCCACAACTGTCCCACCCCCTGCAGAGCTAGGATGTGCTGGAACACCCTGTGTGTGTGCCGCAACCACAGTAGTGCAGCAAGAGGTTGAACATGGAGTGACATGTGTGTTGCAGCCACCCCGATGTGCCACAGAGAGATATGTCTGTGGAGCATGGTAAGGTGACACAAAGAGGACTGTCTGCCCCATCACAGTGGGCCACCCATGGGCCTGGAAATGACAGCACCCTTTGCCACAGGCACACCAGGAACACAGCTACCCATGGTTGACCTCCCTGACACACAGGAGAGACAACACAGGCGTGTAACTAACAATGACCTCTTTCTCCCACAGCTGCAGCACAGCAGGAGGAGGTATCCCCACCCCCATCTCCCAATGGCTCCACCCATGACACCGTGGAGGACGCTGGCACAGATACGCTCCCCAGCCCCAGCGGGAGCAGCAGCAAGACCACCAGCGGGGGCAGCACCAGTGCACCTGCAAGCCCCATCCTCCTGTCCAGCCCAACCCCATCTGTAGAGGATGAGGAGGAGGATGAGGACCCAGCAGGGGAGGCAGTATTTTCCCTTCCACCCCCTGAATGGAGTGGAGGCTATTGCAGTGGGCAAGGGGGGCCTAAGTTACATAGCACACCTGGGGGATGCTGTGCAGCATGTCAGTGGCTAGGTCCCCCCAGTGCCAAGTGCAGGTGCTGTGGAGACAGGGGGGCAACCTCTGAACCCTCATCCTCCCTGGTGGAGGGGGTGTTTGGTGTGACAGAGAGGGTGGTTGGGGGGGGACCCCATGGCGTGGTATGAGGGAGGCTGTACTGACACAGGTTGAGGGATTAGGCCTGGGTGGTGAGGGGGCAGCGTGTGAGTGCATGGGTGAGGGTGAGTGGCTGAAGGGTGGTCCTAAAGGCAAGAAGATGGAGTGCATGCAAGGGGAGTGAGCAGGGGGGTGTGAGTGGCAGGAGGGTGGGAGCGAGGGGGAGGGGACTGTGTACATACAGGGTGAGCGTGTGGGGGGTGTGAGTGGCAGGAGGGTGGGAGCGAGGGGGAGGGGATGAAGGGCAGCAGGGGGAGGGTGTGGCTGAGGGCGGGTGTGCAGAGTGGATGGGGGTTCTGAGTGTGGCCATGGGGTGGGAGATGACAGTGCAGCTGGAGGGGGATACAGATGGGGAGGAGGTAGTGGGAGGCCCAGTTTATTGGAGCTGGGGCTGCCAGGAGGCTGCAATGGTGCCAGAACATGCAGTGATGAGGGCGGTGATGTGGCAGAGGTGCCTGTGGCCAGTTGCATGTGGGAGAGGGGCGCCCATGTTGGTGGCCCACAAAGCCTACCCCTATCTGATGTGGAGCCCAATGAGGGGTCCAAGAGGCAGATGGAGGCCCGAGACACGCCAGCTATGGGCTGACTTGAGTACATGTTAGCATGTAGCCTTGCATGATTGCGCAGGGCCCTCTCCCATCTCTCTCACCATGTGGAGGGCCTCAGGGGGAGGTCAGGACCTGAGGAGCGAGCTCATGTCCTGCAACTGCTGTTGGAAGCCCACCTGCAGCCCTACACACCACCACCCTGTCACACAGCAGGCAGCCCTGTGGGTCACTGAGGGGGCCCCACCATCAGTAAGACACGGAAGGGCAGCCATACCACCAAGTGGCATGAGCTGCACCAGTGGCTTCAGGTGCAGTGATAGCCACCAGAGAGGACTGGGTGGCAGTGTCAGTGGCCCTGTGGGTGCAGCAGGAGCATGGGTTGAGTGTTGTGGGGCACAACTGTGTGACAGTGTGTGTGGGCACTGTTTGCCCATTTTATGTGTCTGTCTCATGCATGTTTTCTGGACAAATAAAGTGTTATGCTGTTCAACATGTGTGCCGTGTGTGCTTATGTGTTTCTTGCTCACAGCAGACCTGGCCCACAAAGGCTCCGGTCAGATGTGTAGAACTACAGGGTAGCTGCCATGTTGTATACCACACAGTCATGGTAGCCCATGCATGGCTGTGCGCAATAGCCAGGTAGGCTGGACCACCACAGTAGTGCTGGACGGGGCAAACACCCAGGGGGATGTGGGTGGTATCAGAGGGGGTGGGACATGCACCACCACTGTCTAAGCTGCGGCCAGCCTCACCACCCTGGGCTGCACAGCCAGCAATTCATGGGTGCGCTGCAGCCCAGGGTGGTGAGGCTGGCCGCAGCTTAGACAGTGGTGGTGCATGTCATGCAGAGGTGGTGGGATGCGGAGGGATACTGAGCCAGAGGAGGCCAGGGATGTGGCAGGGCAAGGTCACATGGACATCCCAGATGTGCAAGCACCACGAGGAGGGATGTGGAAGGACCCAGGCCACGGAGGGTGGGGATGAACGGCAGACCAACTGCACCAGTGGGACTTCATGCAGCAGCAGCCTGGACCTGGAAGGTGGGTCAGGGCAGGATGTGCTGCATACTGTGGGCATGGCCGGTTAAGATGGGTCCCGCAGCTGCCCTGATGCACTGTGCATTGACTGAAAGATAGAAGGGAGAGTCTTGGGGGGGGGGGGCCTAGCACGTGGCTGGGTAGACACTGTACTCCTGGACCAGGTCAGAAAAACTACTGGCAGAGTGGGCCCTGAATCCCCAACCCCTGAGGCAATGCCCATACTAGCAGCCCACGGTGGAACACTGCAATGAGCAATATCCCAGACAGGTAATGTGCACATCGCAAGAGGCATGGACCGGCACCACAGGTCATGTTAGCATCATGTGGACATACACAGGCCTGCTGTGGCTGTGGTACATTCCCCGGCACCCCAGGTGCTGGTGTGTGCATCGTGTTGTATGGGCAATGAACCTATGGCCATGCAGTCAGGCAAAGTGTGCCTGGACAAGGCTGTCAAATGCCACCATCCTTCATCTGGACTGTGTGTGCTGGGGTGCATCCGCGGCAGCATCCAGCTCATCGCCATCACCCTCGGCTGTCTCAGCTCCTCTGGCCATGGCTGCCAGTGCCACAAGGCATTGTTGTGTAGCATGCAGCATGACATGATGATCTGGCACACCTTGCGAGTCCTGTACAGCAGCTCCCCCGCCCCCGGACCTATCCAGGCATCAAAACCGACATTTCAGCTGGCCAAAGGTGCGCTTGATAATCCCCATATGGTCTGGTGAACATGGTTGTACCGGTGCTGGGCCGGGCTGCTAAGGTGGAGTATGGGGATCAGCGGCCATTCATGTAGGGGTTAGCCTCAGTCACCTGTAGTGGGAGAAAGAACAGCAAACCATTGATCAGCTGGTGTGCTAGTGAGGGGGTCATGTGTCAGCAGCATGTTGTGGGCTGCGGATAGCTGATTGTGTATATGCATGTCTGTGCCCACTGTATGGATGGTCCCAGGGGTGCCAATAGGGCATTGTGGAACCGCAGCCCACCACATATGCATGGGCACACCCAATGGTGCAGGGTCCCTGCTGGGGGGTGGGTCTGGGTACATTTTATTTATTTATTTAGTAGGTTTTCTATACCGCTTTATCTTACAATCAAAGCAGTTTACAGTGTAATGTGCAGATATTACATAGAACAATGGGAAGGGGGACATGCATGAGATTGGTTCAAACTATTTACAGAATTTGCTATTTACATTGTAGTACAACTTCATATTAGTTAACTGGGCAGGGGGGGGATGGAGCAGGGGTAAGGGGGAGGGTAGGGGAGAGGTTAGGAGGGGGCAGGAGGGAATCACTAGCTGGGGTAAGAGCCTTTATTCTTGCTATGGTATGTCTCCAAAATGTTCTACATGTTGTTGTTGTTAAGTGTTCCCTACCAATCCTGCGATGCTTTACTGTTATATACTTACGCTGTTACACTGAAGTTTCCACTCCTGTAATATTGACTGCAACACTTTACTTCCCTAACTGAAGCCAATTTTTGCTCTACCTCTCACTCTACTCGATATACTACTGTTTCCCTATTATTGACTGCCAGGCATATTCTAACCTATCTCAGTATGGCTCCTCTTACATCCTACTCATGCACCCTATGGTCAATCCTCTTTACCCTATACTTTTTCTTGCTCTCCTTCTCACATGCCCTACATTTGGCCCATAACTCTCCCATCCCAATAATTAACTCCATCAGACACCCACATTCCACACCTCATCATGCACACCCTTACTATTTTCCCCATCAACACCCTTGTAAGCTAAAACCAATATATGTAAATCCCAACCTCTTCTCCAAGCATCTCCCTGATCCTCCCCTCCCCCCCCCTCTAATGCGCTCTTGTCAATGTCCGCTCGGTAAGAAATAAGATCCCCTTAGTTGCAGACCTTATAGCTGACAACGACCTTGACATACTCTGCGTCACGGGAACCTGGCTCCAAGACACTGACGCCATCCTAATAAACCAACTGTGCCCCAAAGCTTATTCAATCAATGTATGCAATAGAACTAATGGCAGAGGTGGAGGAGTAGCAGTTATATCAAGATCCCATCTGCAATTCTCTACAGCTGAAGTTACTTCTAACTCAGGCATGGAATCCATCACAGTCTCCAATTCCTCCCTCTCCTTGCACCTTATATACAGAGCACCTCAATCTAACACAAACGATCACTCCATGATCCTTGACACAGCTTGCTCCCCCAAACCTACCTCACGCCCTCTCATAATCCTAGGTGATCTGAATTTACACTCCATAACCCCAAATCAATCAACTACGTTTCTTCAAGCAATGAACGCCCTCCAATTCACTCAACTACTTGAACAATCTACACATTCCAAAGGAAATATCCTTGACCTCATATTTATCCCACAGCACCCTTTATCTTCTGATCAGTTTCCATACTCTATTCAACCCATACCCTGGTCTGATCATGCTCTCATCCTTTTCTCCATCCCCTACCCTACTTAAAAAACAACAACTCCCCTCTCATCCTCTATACACCCGTAGATTCAAACAATTTAATGCAGCGGACTTTCTCGAACAAATACTCCCCCCCCCTTGACCTACTAAATTGCGCAAATCTCAACCAAGAATCCCACATCACCAAATGGAACGAAATTATATCAGCAGCCGCCTGCCTCCCACCCAAACATTCCCCTAAAAAGTCCCGTAGAAGAACCCCCTGGTTCTCCACAAAGCTAAGAAACCTCAAGAGAGAGCTTAGACATCTTGAACACAAATGGAGACGCTCTCGTGACCCCCACTCACATATCATTTACAAAAATAAACTCCAAGCCTACTGCTCTGAAACCATCAACCATAAGAAAGAACATAATGAAAAACTTATCCAACGGTCACTCAACAAACCTAGAGAGCTATTCTCCATTGCCAAATCCCTATTAAATGAACCCGTACAACAAGATCAACCTCCAAAAATAACTGCTCAAACTATAACTAACCATCTTACCTCTAAATTCCTTCCGCCACCCTCAACCAATATTCCCCAATCTACTTCCTTCAATAGCACCCACATACATGAACTAACCACACTAAACACTTGGAGTGAATTTGAACCCATCACTCTAGATAACGTGAGTAATGTTATCAAGGACCTAAATGCCTCCACCTCTGCCCTTGATCCTTGCCCTGTCCCCTAGAAACTCCATCAGCCCCTACATCCTGCATATGGTACAATCCTCCCTCCAGTCTGGTTCTGTCCCAGATCCTCTCAAGTCCGCCACAATCCGTCCTATATTAAAGGGAGCAAAACTTGACCCTACTTCCCCTACTTCCTACAGACCCATCTCCAGTATACCCTTCCTTACAAAAATAACTGAAAAGATTGTCCAAACCCAACTTCAGAACCATATTGATGAGCACTGCCCACTTGACTTATTCCAACATGGTTTCAGAAAGAACCATGGAGTAGAAACCCTCCTTATCTCCCTACTTGATTCCTTGTACCTTCACACTCAGAATCCCTCTCAGGGATGCCTTCTCATATTCCTCGACTTATCCTCCACTTTCGACTCGCTCCCACATCATCAACTCTTAAACAGACTCCATGAAATAGGTCTGAGAGGCACAACCCTAAACTGGTTCCGCTCCTACTTAGACAGTAGAACTCAGCAAGTTCGCATTGGAAATGACACTTCCCTTCCATTTACCTTAAGACAGGGTGCCCCCAAGGATCCAGCCTATCTGCCCTTCTATTTAACATCTTCTTGCAGCCAGTCTGCAAAATCTTCCAAAGCTATGGAATCCAATACCAGCTTTATGCAGATGACATGATGTGCTTCACCCCATTTAACCTTACAAACCCCAATTTCTCTAAGTTAAGTGAATGCCTAACTAGCCTAAAATCATGGCTCTCCCAGCACAACCTCATAATTAATCAATCTAAAACTGAGGTCCTTCAGGTATTTTCCAATTCTTCATATACCCCACCTCTAACCCTTACTATTGGTGATCTCTCCCTCACCATAAAAAAAACAAGTGAAATATCTTGGTATCATCCTTGATCAGAACCTCTCCTTCACTGATCAGATTAAGAGGACCACTAACACAATATATGCTAAATTACGCACTCTACGGAACCTTAAACCTCTCTTAAGCCCAGACTCCTTTCGTGCCGTATGCCAGGCCCTCACAATCCCTTCTCTTGATTATTGTAACTTGATATACCATGGCCTTCCCAAGCACTGCTTACAGCCCCTCCAACTGGCCCAGAACACGATAGCCAGACTTTTATCCAACAGCCCTAGACGGTCCCACATCACACCTGTCCTCTACAATCTCCACTGGCTCCCTATTCAATACAGAGTTAAATTCAAGGTGCTTACCATTACACATAAGATTATCTCCAATGAGTCTGCCCTATGCCTCTACCCTCTCCTTTCCTCCACCAACAACACACGAACACGTCGCTCCATTACCAAGAACCTACTTACCATCTCAATAAACTAGAGACATAGCAAACAATTTACTAGTAACAGGGCCTTCTCCCTCTATGCCCCATCCCTATGGAATACCCTTCCACATATCCTGCGAAACTGCTCCAGCCACTCCGAGTTCCGGAAGTTCTGGATAAAGTTAAAAACTTACTTATTCCTGGAGCACTTCTCCCAACCACCTTAATTCTTAGCCCCCTGCTTCCCCTCCTCTTACCCATGCTATCTCAATGTTGATTATAAAACCATATAGTATCTCTTACCCTGTATATACCTTGTACATAGTTACTCTCTGTAAATAGTTCCATGTATTGTTTCTAATTTCTGACACACATATTTATCCTTGTTCATTGTTCCATGTAAACAGTTGAAACATACTGCTATAAAATGTTCTATGTAAACCGTCCTGATTTGTAGAAGGATGGTATATAAAAAATGTTAAATAAATAAATAAGTGCCGTCGAGTCGGAGTTGACTCATGGCGACCCTCTGGATAGCTATCCTAAATTATGTTCGGTCTTCAGTCAGGAGGCTCATTGTTGACAGACTGGTACCCGTAGCTGCTGTTATTGTATCGATCCATCTCATTGCTGGCCTTCCTCTTTTGCGTTGACCTTCTATCTTGCCAAGCATGATGTCTTTCTCTAATGATATCTCTCTTCGCATGATTTGTCCAAAGTATGAAAGTTGAAGTCTTGTCATCTGAGCTTCTAAAGAAAGCTTAGGTTTGATCTCCTCTAGTACCGACTGGTTTGTTCTTCGGGCAGTCCATGTTCTACATAGAGAGTTGTTTTCAGCTTCTTCCAGAAGTCCTTGGAATCCAAAGTGGCCCTTAGAGAGTCTGGGAGGGTGTTCCAGAGTGCTGGGAATGTGCAGTGCCCCTTCTATGTGCCTGACCCATGTCAGGCACACCCCTGGGTGGCGGGAGACCGGGCTGCACAGCACATCATTATGTGCAAGTCCTCTGCTGCCATTCCAGTCATCTGCCCCTGTCCTCCACTGCATGCAAAGGGCCACTGGGTATGCTGCATGATACGGAGTGGGACACAAGAGTGAGTATGTGGTAGATGGGACCATTTCCGGACATACATGGCCAGGATGTACCATGGCCATGTATGTCAGAGGGCTTCCAGGGGGGTGTCCTGTGCATAGCCCCACTGCCGTGTCATAGGGGCAGAGCACCCCCCTTTGCATGCCCAGCACCTCCCCAGGGTTATGGGGCCCATCCACAGGGCCTTGGGGCCCATCTGCAGGATCTTGGTGTCATGGGGGGCAGCCCACCAGCACCTGCACAACACATGCACCCCTATGCAGTGCCTCATGCCTCTCAGTCCCAGGGTGTCTGTGCATATGCCCACCTAAAAGCCATCCACACTGATGTGGCCACCTTTGAACTGAGCAAGGATACCAGATTGGCTCAGGACATAGTATCGTGGCAGGACCCAGGTTACTTTGTGCAGATGTCTATTATCTCCCCATGTGAATTGTACACCACCTGCATGTTGGTAGAGTGGAAGGCCTTGTGGTTCCAGTACACAGCCACACTCTGCCGCAGTGACCGGAGGGCCATGTGTGTGCCATCCACAGTACCCAGGACTGATGGAAACCCTGCCACAGCATAGAAATCTTGCATGGTCCTGTGCTGGCCTGCTGAGTTGCTGGGAATCTGATGGTCTGTGCCATGGACTGCAGGTAGACGCCCAGGAACTGGGTGAGGCATCTGGATACTGCATGCTGGCTGAGTCCCTTTACTGCCGATAACACAGTCTGGAATGATCCTGATGGCAGGAACACCAGCGTAGTCTTTACCTTCAGGTACACTGCATGGGATGGCTCCTCTGCGTGGGGCTCTTGAGCCATGGCTCCAGCTAATGGCAGAGGTCATGTATAGAAGCCCTGTCAAAATGGTACCTTGCCATATATGCCACATCGCTCATGTCCATGTACTGGACCCTCTGCCGAGGGACATGGGTGTTTGGGCACCTCTGCTCCATGTCCTGACCACAATGGTCATAGCTGTGCAGCAGGGTCAGTGCATACCATCCCTGGATGTCCTGCAGGTTGTCCCATTCCAGCTAGCTGGCTGTACACTGCTGGACACCCATTGCACACATTATTGTATTCCTTGGTGAGCTGCAGGTGGCACCGTCACTGTCACACTCTGTGTCAGTTCTGCTGCAAAACCGTTTAGGCCTGAATGTGCGCTGACATGTCTATGGCATATGTGCAGTGGCACACATACATAGGCATGCGCACACGCCAGCGCAGCATAACAGTAGTCTGTATACGTCCTGCCCCCTCCAGTCCTGTATCCCCTTCATACGTACATTGGCCGCATCCTCTCTGCGGACTGCTGCTCATCCACTGGCATTCCCCTCTATAGTCAGAGCTTTATACCTGGTTTCAGCTTGTCTAACGTGGATGTTTCTGAATTATACCTCATACGTACATGACCCTTTTGGGAATAAGCTTTCTAGGTCTCGGTGGCTCACAACGCCCCTATTCTATCCTCTCCTGCCTACGTTCTTAACTCCCCGTGCTAATGCCCAGGGCGTGCATATCAGCTGTGTTTTGGAATATGGTGGGGAATGTATTCAGTACTTATACGTCCCTGGTGCATGTGGACAGCCCTTATTCGTGTTCTAGAATGACCACCAATGTGTTTTTGCAGACAAAGAATCAGAATATCGAACAGGTCACAGTTTTCATACATTTGTTACTATATATCACGTAAAAAATAAATAAAAGGAAAATACCCAACAGGAATCCTATTGTAGCTTCAAACTGCTCCTAGTCCTTTTAGTTGCCTCTGCAGACTTGTAGGATCCTACAAGTAGTCTTCAATCTTGTGACTAATAACTGGTGTGTTATCTTTATCCGATGGAGTCAATAATGTTAAGAAATAGCGCTATCCTTTAATTATAGCATACTCCATCTTTCAGTATTTGTCCACTTGCTTTAAATTATGTTTTTATTGTTTGTATTTTTACTAATAAACTATTTAGACTAAGGGATATGTTTACAAAGCAGCAGTAGCAACCTCCGTGCGATATCGGAGCCACGGCCCCGATATCACACGGATGCTGCTTCTGCTGCTTTGTAAACATACCCCTAAGAATCAAGATAATGTCTATAACTTAATCCAAAGTGACACAGTGAACAAGACAGATGTATGGATCATTACTTTCATGAGTCATACCATCTTCCAATGCTCAAAGTAACTCTGTCATTAGTTCTTTTGAAAGCAAAGCAAGCATTCAGAATTTAACACAGGGTAACATTGTGAGCACTCTTATCTAAAATAAATTTCTCAAATGGAAGCATGGCAGGAGGGATCTTAATGAAACTGTTCCCCAGCTACCAAAGAACCTTATTTAATAAAACTTTTTCCATAGGCACAGAATGAAAAAAGTGTTATATAATTTTGCTAGTATATGAAAGACTATCATTTATAGTATGAATCAGCCCAAACTGAAGGCACCTATTTTAAAATCGCTTAAGTAAAAGCACTACATATATGGTGAGGCAGAAAGTCTTTTGGCCGCCTAGACTATCCTCTCAAACACCTTGTCAGATATGCTCTTTATCTTCCTTCATCTGACTGATTTGGCCTAGTCTTTTGCATTTTGGTCACTTTAGGGAAGAGTCAAATCCACATATGCATGGGATCCACTCTGAGCTCACTTCCCATCTGGCAATTTGTTTCCTTTTTCTCTGGATTATACTCTGCTACTTCTCCAGCCTCCTAGCCTCTCTGGCTGCAGTGTACATTTGTTAATATGCATTTGATTTGATAGCAAGTCTTAAAAATTTAGTGCATGAAAATTTAATTTTAATGTACACTAACCTGAGTCAAAAGTTGATTTGCAAAGATGCATGAAACAAACTGAATAAAGTAAAAAATTGAAAAAATAAGGTCAACATTTTGAAAAGAAACTGATCATTTTTTCCTGGGCACATCCTTACTGCACAACTTATCTTTTTTACAGGACCTCTGTGCATTTTCTCTGCTCCTGGTAAAGCTCTGTTCGTCTGTCTTCCAGACAACACACACTCTTCTATTTTTTTTCCTGAGACTTTATACTTTGCTTGGGTTTTTTTGTTCATGGTATTTGGATGGCTGTTTGCTCCATGGCAGCTGTCTGCTATCGCAGTTTAGTTCCTTTCAGGCCGATGCAGAAAGCCGGCTCTGAAGTCATGTGCTATTAACTACTTACACCTCTGTGCAGCGCACCAATAGTGTGTGACTTCAGAGCTGGCATGCAGAAATGGGCATATATGCAACTTAGCCACAAATCAAAATGTGGGGCAAATGGCAGTGTTAAACTTGGAGAGCAAGCCCAAAACATCAGCACAGAAGTTGGCGCAAGTTTGCATGCTCTCCCAGAGAAACAGGCTTCAGAGAAAGCTCCCCAAAGCCATCAAAATACTGTCGGGGGCACTGCGTGCTTAATTTACATATGCGTCCCAACAGTACTTTCATGGCAACAGGGGCTTTCCCTGATGCCTGGATCATCTGAGGTGAAGTACCAAGCTTCCCCTCAGCTGATCACCATGTCCGCAGAGGGTAGGGCTAAATGGCCAATATTTCCAATGGAGAAAGGTGAGTAGTTGAGTACCCCAGGGATCTGTGCTGGGTCCGCTGATTTTTAACATATTCATAAATGACCTGGAAATGGGAATAATGAGTGAGGTAATCAAATTTTCAGATTACACAAAATTATTTAAAGTTGTTAAAAGAAGACCTTGATAAATTGGAAGACTGGGCATCCAAATGGCAGATGAAATTTAATGTGGACAAGTGTAAAGTTATGCATCTAGGAAAGAACAGCCCAAACTATGGTTATATCATGCAGGGTTTCACATTAGAACCACCACCCAGGAAAAAGATTTAGGCGTCATCGTGGATAACATGTTGAAACCCTCCGCCCAGTGTGCAGCGGCAGCCAAGAGAGCAAATAGAATGCTAGGTATCATAAGGAAAGGAATGAAGAATAAAACAGAGAATATTATAATGCCTCTGTTTCATTCCATGGTGCGACCGCGGGATCAGAATTGCGATCCCCTCTGTACGTCTGGTTCAGACCGGACATACAGAGGGGATCGAGGTCCGGGACGGAATCGGGCCCATAGCTAACACTATAGCATTCTCTGAAGTTCTACCTGTTCTTGGTAAGGGGGCAGAAAGGCTGCATTGCATGATCAACTTTAATACATGGCTCCAAACCTGGTGCAAACAAGAAGGATTTAGATATATAGGGAAATAGATGGAAAAACAAGAGGCTATACCATGTTGATGGACTACATCTCTCTGTCACAGGAAAAAGGATCCTACGTAAAAAATTCAGGCATTATGTGGACAGGCATTTAAACTAGGGAAAGGGGGTGACGGATGGAAAAGAACAAGTTCAGGATGTCACTCCCAGCAAAAACATAATAACATTGGAAACAGCCGCAGTATTAACCCACACCTCAGTGCAAAGTAGGAAGAGGCGTATAAAACAAAATCCATGCAAAATACAGGCAAGTCATCAATAAATGCTGGAACGCAATGAGCACAAATGCTTGAAGCCTAGCCAACAAAGCTCCTGACCTGGAAGCCCTAATGGTGGAAATGGACTTGGACATTGTGGCCATTACAGAAACATGAGTCGAATGAATGGGATATAGCCATAGCTGGCTATAATGAGTCACATGAATGGGATATAGCCATAGCTGGCTATAATCTATTTAGAAGAGATAGAAAGGGTAGAAAAGGAGGGGGAATAGACTTATATGTCAAAAGCAATATTAAAGCTGCTGAAATGCAGGGGACATGGGGAAAAGAAGAAGCATTGTGGATTGTGTTGGAGAGAGGAGATGGCACTATCATCCATACTGGTGTGGTCTACAGGCCTCCAACTCAAACCGAAGAAATCAACAGCGAATTGATTATTGATATTGGAACGATAGCCATGAAGGGGGAAGTGATCATATCGGGTGACTTTAATCTACCTGATGTGGACTGGAGTATTCCTTCTGCAAATCTGGAAAGAAGTAAAAAAATTGTGCATGCCTTCCAAGATGCGTTACATAAACAAATGGTGATGGAACCGACCAGGGAAAGCTCGATGCTGGATTTAGTACTCACCAACGGAGATAGCGTGTCAAATTTCTGGGTGGGCGCCCCTCTGAGCAGCAGCGATTATCACATGGTGTGGTTTGAGATAAAAGCCAAGGCAGAGTCCCCTCACAGCAAGCTCAAAGTCCTAGACTTCAAAAACACTGACTTAAGTAAAATGGGCAAGTGCCTGAAGGAGGAGTTAGCAGGGTGGGAGGAGATAAGAGAAGTGAAATTGTAGTGGGCTAAACTAAAGAAGGTAATAAAAGAGGCAAGAGATATATATGTAAGGAAAGTAAACAAAAAGTAGAGGAAAAGGAAACCTATTTGGTTCTCCAAAATAGTGGCTGCACAAATAAAGGCAAAAAACCACAGCTTTCAAAAAATTCAGAAGTTTGCTAACAGAGGAGCACAGAAAAGAATACAGGAAAATACTAAAAGAGACAAAAAGAGAACTAAGGATAGAAAAATCAAACGCAGAAGAAAAGATGGATAAAGATGTGAAGTATGGAAACTAAACTTTCAGGTATATTTGGGAGAGGAGGAAAATCAGAGGGTGGAATTGCAGGACTCAAAAGTGCCAGGAACAGATTTGTGGAAAGTGACATTGAAAAAGCGAAAATGCTAAACAAATACTTCTGTTCTATTTTTACTAAAGAAAATTCTGGAGAAGGACCACCTGTGATTGACAAATATACAAATGGGAATGCAGTAGATACCACACCATTCACAGAAGATGATGTGTTAGAACAGCTTGCAAAACTGACAGTGACAAGGCCATGGGACCAGATGGGATACATCCCAGGATACTGAAAGGGCTCCGAGAGGTTCTTGCAGGGCCCTTAAAGGATGCTTTTAATAGAACCTTGGAGACAGGGGAAGTTCCACAGGATTGGAGAAGGGCTGATGTGGTACCTCTTCACAAAAGTGGTAATAGGGAAAAAGTGACAAACTACAGGCCGGTAAGCCTTACCTCAGTGGCAGGAAAAGTAATGGAGGCGCTCTTGAAAGAGCGAATAATGGACTTTCTCGAACCAACAGGTTGCATGATCTGAGACAACATTGTTTTACCAAAGGACGATCTTGCCAAACAAATCTGATTGAGTTCTTTGACTGGGTGACCAGAGAACTAGATCAAGGGCATGCGATGGATATGATTTGCTTAAATTTCAGCAAAGCCTTTGATAGTGTTCCTCATAGGAGGCTTATCAATAAACTAAACAGCTTGGGGATGGGTTCCATGGTGGTGAACTGGATCAGAAATTGGTTGACTGATAGATGACAGAAGGTGATGGTAAACGGAACTCACTTGGATGAAAAGAAGATGATTAGCGGTGTGCCCCAGGATTCAGTCCTGGGACCGGTACTGTTCAATATATTTGTGAGTGATATTGTTGAAGGACTGAATGAAAAGACCATCTTTTTGCAAATGACACGAAAATTTGCAACACTGAGAGAGTGGATAACATGAGGAAAAATCTACAAAAGCTGGAAGAATGGTCTAATGCTTGGCAGTTAAGATTTAATGTGAAGAAGTGCAATGTCATGCATGGGAAGCAGAAAACAAGGGAATTGTATGCAATAGGGGGCAAGAGTTTGGTGTGCACGGATCAGGAGAAGGACCTTGGAGTGACTGTTTTTGATGATTTCAAGGTAGTGAAACAGTGTGACAAGGCGATGGCAAAAGCCAGAAGGATGCTGGGTTGCATACAGAGAGGAATTACCAACAGAAAGGAAGAGGTACTAATGCCACTGTACAAGACACTGGTGAGACCTCACTTAGAATTTTTGTGTGAGGATCTCATTGGGTATTTCCACCAATGAGCATACTTCCCAGAGGCATTTGCGATCATAGTAGTCTTCATATTCCTTACAGCAATGGCCTTCGGGTATCAGGTAGCATAGTCAAGTATGACTAAAATATACTTGTTGCCTCAGGTGGTTCACTCCAAGGGTCCTACCAGATCCATAGCCACTCCAGGTGATATAAAACCCTCTCACACTGAGGAGGTTTCTCCAAGGCCATTTGCCTACCATTATAGTTGGTGATTCGATCCTTAGGCATGTAGATAGCTGGGTGGCTGGTGGACATGAGGATCACCTGGTAACATGCCTGCCTGGTGTGAAAATAGCAGACCTTACGCGCCCCCCAAGATCTTAGATAGTGCTGGGGAGGAGTCTGCTGTCTTGGTACATGTTGGTACCAATGACATAGGAAAGTGTGGTAGGGAGGTTCTGGAGGCCACATTTAGGCTTTTAGGTAGAAAGTTGAAATCCAGAACTTCCAGGGTAGTATTCTCCGAAATGCTTCCCATTCCACATGCAGGACCCAAAAGGCAGGCAGAGCTCCAAAGTCTCAATGTGTGGATGAGATGATGGTACAAGGAAGAGAGTGTTGGATTTGTTAGGAACTGGACAACATTCTGGGGAAAGGAGGGGCTTTTCCGAAAGGATGGGCTCCACCTTAATCGGGATGGAACCAAATTGCTGACATTAACCTTTAAAAAGGAGACAGAGCAGCTTTTAAACTACATAATAGGAGAAAGCCGACCATCACCCAAGAGCACATGGTTTGGAACAATGTATCTTTGAAGGATAATAGCAAAAGATTGAGGTTAGGGCATATCGACAGAGAGGTTCCAATAAAGATAAAAGTAACCCAAATAGAAATTACACTTACCTGGTAATTGTAGTTCCTAGAGTGACGACAGTTTAGTCCTCCACGTATGGGTAGTGCACCTCTTCCTGCAGCTTGGAGACTGGACCAATCAAGATCTTGACATCACTGGATGTACCATGCTGGAAATCCTCCTCAGCCCCAGTGTACTATTGACAAAGCAGACTCAAAAGAGCAACCAACAAGTAGCTAACAGTTTAAAAACAATTTGCTCCTAATGAGACAGAAACCTTCCCCGAAGATGGAAAGGATAAAACGTCCCCTGTGAAACTTTCCCCTTCCTGCCGAGCCACCAAAAAAACGTTAGTGAACGAAGAGAAAGGTTACCAAAGAAAGAAGAACATGAAAATATGAGAACAGGTATCCTGCAGAACACTCACCTGCATAGCCGTCGCTCATGGCTGATCGCGTGCCGAGCCAAAGTATAAAGTCGAGGGCGGGAATGAGGACTAAACTGTCGTCACTCAAGGAACTGCAATTACCAGGTAAGTGTAATTTCTATTTCCTTATCATTCCTCCAGTTTAGTCCTCCACCTATGGGATGTAACAGAGCAGTACTAACGGGAGGGACCCTGCCAGCCGGCACGCAAAACCGCCGTCCCGAAACAAGCATCCCTCTCCGCTAGCACATCCAGCCAATAATGTTTGCTGAAAGTATGTAGAGATGACCAGGTCACTGCCCTACAAATTTCCACCGGCGGCACTAAACTGTGTTCCGCCCAGGAAGTCGCCTGCGCTCTAGTAGAGTGAGCTCTCAAACCCACCGGAGCCGGACGCCTTTGCAACATGTAAGCCGAGGCAATGGTTTCCTTAATCCATCTGGAAATGGACGCCATCACCGCCGCCTCCCCTTTCCTGGGCCCCCCAAATGGAACAAACAAACGATCTGACTTGCGGAATGACTCGGTGACGGCCAAATAACGACATAACACTCATTTTATGTCTAAACGGCTCAGACCCCAATCAGAAACCTGCTCTCCTGCCGCACGCAAAATCGGGAGAGACACCGCCTGATTCACATGAAAGGGAGAAGACACTTTAGGCAAAAAGGAAAGCACCGGCTGAAGAACCACTTTCTGAGAAGAAAAGCATAGGAAAGGCTCTCTACACGAGAGAGCCTGCAATTCCGAAATGCATCTGGCCGAACAAATAGCAACCAAGAACACCGCTTTAAGAGTCAAATCTTTGACCGTGGCTTGATCTAAGGACTCAAATGGAGCTCTTCCCAGTGCCCGTAAAACCAAGTTGAGATCCCACGGCGGAACGGAAATCCGATGTGCTGGATGCAATCTGGGAACCGCCTTAAGAAAATGTACCACATCACTGTGTGCCCCTAGAGACACACCTTGAACTTTACCTCTGTAACAGGCCAGGGCCGCCAACTGCACTCTCAAGGAACTGGCTGCTAGACCCTTATCGAAGGCATCCTGCAAGAAATTCAGCACCACCGGTACTGACGCCGTGGCAGCACGGATCTGATGTCTCGAACACCAGTCCTCAAAGATCCGCCAAACACGAACATAGGCCAACGAAGTGGAACGCTTCCATACCTGAAGCAAAGTGGATACTACCAAGCTGGAATAACCTTTCTTTTTCAGACAAGCCCTCTCAATGGCCAAGCCGTAAGTGAGAATATCTCCACCCGGGGCATGAGCAGAGGCCCTTGCCTCAGCAACTCTGGTGACAACAGAAGGCGCCACGGGACTCCGTCTAGCAACCTTATGAGGTCGGCATACCACGGCTGCCTGGGCCAGTCTGGCGCTATTAATAGCACCCTCCCCCAATGCGCTTCGATACGTTGAATCACTCGTCCGTCGAGCGCCCATGGGGAAACACGTAAAGGAGACCTGTCGCGGCCCACGGTCGCATTAGGGCGTCGATCCCCTCCGACATGGGTTCCCACCTCCTGCTGAAAAACCGGGTCGCCTTGGACGAGTGGTAAGTGGCCATCAGATCCATGATGGGCGGTCCCCACCGGAGAACCAACTGGGCGAATATCTCAGGATACAATTCCCACTCCCCTGCATCCACCTGAACTCTGCTGAGAAAATCCGCCGTCACGTTGTCCTTTCCGGCGATATGCACCTCCGATATTGCTTGCAACCGCAACTCTATCCAAGAGAACAGAATCTCGGAATCTTTCTCCATGGCCGTGCTCCCGGTACCGCCCTGACGAATTATGTATGCCACGGTCGCGGCATTGTCTGATAGCACCCGAACAGCTCGTCGCGTCACCTGAGCCTCGAAGGTTTTCAGGGCAAGAAACACCGCTCTCAACTCCAAACGGTTGATCGACCAGCCCCTCTCCTCTGCTGACCAAAGTCCCTGAGAAAAGTCTACTCCGCAATGCGCACCCCAGCCGAGAAGGCTTGCATCCGTTAACAAGGGAATCCAACAGCATTCCCGCTTCCAAGGATGTCGGCCGAAGCCACCACTGCAGACTCTGTCGGACCCATGGTGGACAGGTTATCTGTTTGCTCAAGGGATAGGTCTGGTTGGACCAGCGGAGAAGTAAGGCTCGCTGAAGCAATCTCATGTGAAACCGGGCCCAAGGAACTACCTCCAATGTCGCCGCCATCGTCCCCAGCACCTGGAGGTACTTCCACGCTGTCGGAGCCACTAGCCACCAAAGGGCTCGTATCAGGCCTCGGAGAGCAAGCGCTCTCTTCTCTGTTAGGGAAACCAAGCCGTTCCGAGTATCGAACTGCACTCCCAAGTACTCGAGTAGCTGCGTTGGCACCAGATGACTCTTGACCGGGTTGACCACCCACCCTAGACTTTGCAGTAAATCTACTACCTTCTCCATGGCTCTTACACTCTCGGCTTGGGACTTTGCTCGGATCAACCAATCGTCGAGATACAGATGGAATAAGACAACTTCCGCAGTGCAGCGCAGCTGCCACCACTGCCATAATTTTGGTGAAAACGCGCAGAGCTGTTGCAAACCCAAAGGGCAGAGCTTGGAATAGGTAATGCCCCCAGGGAAGCGCGAAACGGAGAAACTTTTGATGGGATGGTCTGATTGGGACATGGAGATAAGCCTCCGTGAGATCGAGAGACGTTAAAAACTCACCCCGTTGAACCGCTACAATCACCGACCGCAGCGTCTCCATACGAAAGTGCGCACCCAAAGACAGCGATTCACGCCTTTGAGGTCTAGAATGGGACGAAAGGAGCCGTCCTTCTTTGGCACCATGAAATAAATAGAATACCGAATCAAGAAAAGTGAAAGAATTCAAACTAACTAGCCTGCTCCTTATCAGTTTCTCTAGTGAGCCTAGCACCTAGGCTCACTAAGTCCTCCTGCTGCTTGGCGACTAGACACACTGGGGCTGAGGAGGATTTTCAGCATGCCTCATCCAGTGATGTCAAGATCTTGATTGGTCCAGTCTCCAAGCTGCAGGAAGAGGTGCACTGCCCATAGGTGGAGGACTAAACTTGAGGAACGATAAGGAAATGCCCTTATGAACAGAGCAGACAGAGCTTAAAAATTCCAATTTACCCCTGCCTACCGATAACCAAATTAATATGAATAAAATACAGCCTCTAAAATGCTTGTATGCAAATGCTAGAAGTCTAAAAATAAGATGAGAGAGTTAGAATATATAGCACTAAATGAGAAGTTAGATATTATTGGTATCTCAGAGACATGGTAGAAGGAGAACAACCAATGGGACACTGTGATACCTGGGAACAAACTATATTGTAATGATAGAGCAGATCAAATTGGTGGCGGGGTTGTACTCTATGTTAGAGAGGTATTGAGTCACAAAGGATTAAAGTTTTGCAGGAAACAAAATACACTGTAGAATCTCTATGGATTTAAATTCCATATAAAAAGGGGAAAGGGGGGGGGGGGCGATGGCAGTGGGGGTATACTATCCACGGCCTGGCCAGAATGAACAAATGAATGATGAAATGCTAAAAGAAATCAGGGAAGCTAGCAAAAGTTACAGCACAGTAATAATAATGGGTGATTTCAATTACCCCGGTATCAGCTGGGTCAGTGTCACAGCAAGACATACTAGGGAGATAAAGTTTCTAGATGAAATAAATGATTGCTTCTTGGAGCAGCTGGTTCATGAACTGACAAGAGGGGAAGACATTTTGGACTTAATTCTTAGTGGAACACAAGATCTGGTGCAAGAGATAAGGGTGTTGAGGCTACCTGGCAATAGTGATCATAGCATGATCATGTTTGATTTAATAAATGGAGGAAGAATGGCAAGGAAATCCACAGTACTACCTTTTAACTTTCAAAAGGGAGACTATGATAAAATGAGGAAAATAGTTAAGAAAAAACTAAAAGGAGCAGTTGCAAAGGTTAAAGATTTACATCAACCATGTGTGTTATTGAAAAATACTATCTTGGAAGCCCAGACCAGCTGTATTCCACGCTTTAAGAAAAGTGAAAGGAAATCTAAAAAAACTGCTAGCATGGTTTAAAGGTGAGGTCAGAGCTATTGTTGCCAAAAAAGCATTTCAGGAAATGGAGAAAGAAGCCAAATGACAAAAACTGGAAATGACATAAGCACTGGCAATTTAGATGCAAGGTATTGATAATGCAGGCAAAGAGAGAATTTGAGAAGAAGCTTGATGTGGAAGCAAAAACGCATAATAAAGACTTTTTCAAGTACATTCATAGCAAAAAAAACCTGTGAGAGAGTCAGTTGAACCATTAGATGATTAGAGGGGTAAAAGGGGCACTAAGAGGGGACAAGGCCATAGTGGAGAGACTGAATGAATTCTTTGCTCCGGCCTTTACTGAGGAAGATTTATTCTTTTTCATGGAACACTTTGGAGAGCTCATACAGCACTCCACATTCTGGATCACCCTCAGAGCTTAAACACCGATTCTAAACATGTTGACTAGCCAATGTAGATATTTCACAATGTACAAATGTTATGCTTTCTAGCATGTCCCGCATGTTACCCCCTACCCTTTACCACAAGTTCTAAGTGAAGTTTGTTGAGTTTTACTGTAAACTGCTTTGATTATATGATAAGGCAGTATAAAAAACTGTTAAATAGATAAAATAAAGATGTAGAGATGTTACCTATGACTGAAATTGTATTTAAAGGTGATGCCGCAGAAGAACTGAAAGAAATATCAATACACCAGGAAGATGTATTACAACTATTTGATAAACTGAAGAGTAGCAAATCACCTGGACTGGATGGTATACATCCAAGGGTGTTGAAAGAACTGAAATATGAGCTTGCAGACCTACTATTAGTAATCTGTGAACTATCATTAACATCATCTGTAATAAATGAAGATTTGATGATGGCCAATTTAACACCAATTTTTAAAAAGGGTTCCAGGGATGATCTGGGAAACTACAGACGTCAATACTGGGAAAAATGGTAGAATCCATTATAAAGAACAAAATAACTGAACATGTAGATAGTCATGGCTTAATGGGAGACAGCCAACATGGCTTTAGCCAAGGAAGGTCTTGTCTTACTACTCTGTTATGATATTTTGAAGGTGTGAATAAACAGGTAGACAAAGGTGCATTGGTTTATATAGTGCATCTGTATTTTCAGATAACCTTTGAGGAGGTCCCTTAGGAGAGACTCTTGGCAAAATTAAAAAGGCATGGGATAAGAGGCAGTGTACTATTGTGGCTCTCGAACTGGTTAAAAGATAGAAAGCAGAGAGTAGGGCTAAATAGTGAATAGTGGAGTACCCCAGGGACCTGTGCTGAGTCCACTGCTTGTTAACATATTAGTAAATGACCTGGAAATGGGAATAATGAGTGAGGTAATCAAATTCACAGATGACACAAAATTATTTGAAGCTGTTAAAACCCAAGGATTGTGAAAAATTGAAGAGGAACTTGATAAACTGGAAGACTGGATGTTCAAATGGCAGATGAAACACCACGCAGGAAAAAGATTTAGGTGTCATTGTGAATAACATATTGAAACCCTTTGCCCAGTGTGCAGCAGTGGCCAAGAAACAAATAGAATGCTAGGAATCATAAGGAAAGGAATGGAGAATAAAACAAGGATATTATAATGCCTCTGTATCGTTCCATGGTGCGACCACATCTTGAATACTGTGTGCAATTCTGGTCACCGTATCTTAAAAAGGATATAGCGTTATTTTTATTTTATTTTATTTAGCAAGCATTTGTAGCCCGCTCCTTCCAGCGATCAGAAGCGGGTAGGATTACTATTGTGAAACTGCCGAATCAAGGCAGGTACAAATTTTGTTTACATACAGATTGTCAGAAAAGCACATCATACAGAGTTAACACTTCTTAGCTATGGGGGAGTTCATTTACATAAATACATAAATACATATATACATGATAATCTTCTTGGACACAGTGGTCAGGGGCTGCTCCATCTGTGGGTTTAGTTCAGGTTGAAATGTGATTGGAAAATGTGCGTTTTGAGTTTCTTTCTGAAGTCTAGAAGGTCATTGCTAGCTCGTAGTTCTGGTGGGAGTTGGTTCCACAGTGTTGGCGCCGCATATGAGAAAGCCCTGTGGCTGGTGTTAGCTTTGGCAGATCTTATATCTGTTGGAGTGTGAAGGATGTTGGAATTGTGGGTTCTTCTGTTTCGGGTAGGAGGTTGCAATCTTACTAGGTTGTTGAGGAAGGAAGGTGCTAAGTTGTGGATGAGTTTGAAGGTGGTTGTTAGTATTTTGTATTTTGTGCGAGCTGTTATGGGTAGCCAGTGTAATTGAATTAGTACTGGTGTGATGTGGTCACTTAGATTTTTCTTCATTATGACCCTGGCAGCTACATTTTGTGCCATTTGTAATATGTTTAGGTTTTTTTTAGGTAAACCTTGTAGGATGGCGTTGCAGTAGTCAAAATGTGGCATGATGAGTGCTTGGGCCACTGTTCTGAAGTCTTGGGGATCAATAATATTCCGAATGGGTTGGAGCACTCTAAGCTTGTGGAAAACTGCTCTGTTGGTCTTTCGGAGGTGTTTTTCCATCTTTAGGTCACAGTCAAATGTGACTCCTAGATACTTTATTTCTTTTTTTGTTTGGTAAGTGTTGTTACATAGTGTTATTGATGTGGGAGGGTCAAAATTCGGTTCTTTGGAGATATACATTACTTCGGTTTTTTTGTGATTAATTGACATACTACTTTGTTGTAACCAGTCTTGCATCTCTCCGATACATGTCTCCAGTGGGTTGTAGTCTGGGTTTTTAGTGTCTAGTTGTGTGTATAGCATGATATCATCGGCATAGATGTGGTAATTAATTTCGTGCCGTGAGAAAATTTTGCATAGTGGCTGCATATATATGTTAAACAAAAGTGCTGAGAGAGCAGAGCCTTGGGGGATTCCCTGTGTTTGTGAGAAAGATTCTGCTTTTTCTCCGTTGAATTGAACCTGTTGTGTTCGATTTGAGATGTAGGATGAGAACCATTTTAGTGGGGTTCCTGTTATTCCTATTGATTTTATCCTATTTATTAGGAAAGGTACAGAGAAGAGCCACCAAAATGATAAAGGGGATGGAAGGATACCCCTATGAGGAGAGGCTAAAAAGGTTAGGACTCTTCAGCCTGGAAAAGAGACACTTAAGGAGAGATACGATAGAGGTCTATAAATTAATGAATGGAGTGGAATGGGTAAACAGATCGCTTGTTTATGCCATTAAAATATAGAAAGACTAGGAGATGTGCAATGAATCTACAGGGTAACCTATTTAAGACTATTAAGAGAAAATATTTTTTCACTCAATGCGTATTCAAACTCTGGAATTCATTACTGGAGGATGTATTGAAAGCTGTTAGTGTAGCTGGGTTTAAAAAAGGTTTGGACAAGTTGACGGAGGAAAGGTCCATAAACTATTATTAAAGGGGACCTGGGAAATCTACTTCTTGCCCCAATACAAGCATTGTGGAATCTATGTTTTTTGGGGAAACTGCTAGGTACTTGTGACCTAGATTGGCCACTGTTGGAAACAGGATACTGGGCTTGATGAAACTTGGTCTGACCCAGTATGGTAAAACTTATATTCTTATGTTCTTACTCTTTCAAATGGGGTTTCAATGTTGGGCATAGGCACTAAAGGGACCGGTTGGACTCTGACAGTATTACGAAGTTGGAAGGTGGGGCATGACTGGCAGTACAACTGCACCTGTTTATGGAACCCAGGCAAGAAAAATCATACTAAAACACACTCTAGTGTTTTCTCCACCCCCAAATGTCCCCCTAATAAATGGATATGGACCAACTATAACACCTACTGATGACAGAACTGGGGAAGTATTGGTTGTTCTACCTCTTCCCCCTCTTGGCACTCTTGACCACTCTATATAATAAATCTTCCTTTAGCACAAAATAGGGAAAGGTTCTTGCAGGTGATTCTCCGTTACCTACTGGAACTCCATCCACCTTCAAAACCCACTCTCAGGCATGTTTAAGGGACTCATCCTCTTTCTGGGCCCTCCTAAAGCTCCCTGGGTCTCCCCCCCCCCCCCCAGTCCCCACACTGGGAAGGGGACTATTGTATTTGGATCACTTCTGTTGAGCCCTAAGTTATCCCCAGGTGTTTCTTCCCTAGGCTTTCCTTCCCCAGATCCCTTCTCCATAGCCGCCACCAGATTCTGTTGGTAGCATAGCTTTTCCTGGCAATGCCAACTCTGGGACTTAGCAGGCTTGGTATTCTCGACATATAGATCCAGGTCTTCCAGCGGGAAAATCTTTGGGAAATCTTCCTGGTCCAGCTTAACGGAGTCATCAGTTAGTCGGGCCTATATCGGTCCAAAGTTTGGGTAGTCTTGGCCAATCACCACTGGATACGGGAGCCAGGGCAGCACCTCAAACTTGAAAGTGGCTTGCCATGCTGGAGTCTTAAATGAAACCTGTGCCATTGGATACTGCCTCTGGTCTCCAGGTAAACAGGCCAGTGTTACTGTCCTTGCATAGTCAATTTGAAATCAGGTTAAGGTTTCCCTGTGAATGAGGGTCTGCACACTCCTGGAGTCTATCAAGCTCTGGAGGTGGGTTCCCTTGAGCTCCACTAGAATCACAAAGTTCTGTGCCCCTGGGTGTTGAGTGTCTGCAAAAGCACAAGTGTGAGGGGTGGTTAGGCTGACATCCATGGGTTCTTCCATATCTAGGGGGCATTCATGGGTTCTTCCATATCTAGGGGGCATTCTGGGCTCCACACCTAAAACGGATGAAAGGATCATGGCTGGGGCCATGCCCTCACCTAGGAGGTGATTTTGGGGTTTGGAACATGGGAGCCAACATCTGTTCTGGCTTCCTATTCCATCCTTCTGGGCTGATGTGACTTCTTCCCTTCTCAATATCTGCTTCAGTCGCCAGCTGGGTTTCATGATACCCCCTGGCTATTTCCAGTGCACTATCCAGTATAAGCTAGGGGTGCTGATGTACTCACTGGTTCATTAAAGTGGTCAAGCCCTCCAAAAACTGTTTCCTTAGCATAAAATCATGGCTATCTTGAGCCCAGTCTTTCCCTCCGGTTGCAGCCACTTCCATGTGAGATCCTTCAATTGATAGAGGACCCTCTGAAGGTTCTCTTTTATCTGGAGCCCCCCCTTTCTGAATCACTGGCGATAGGCCTCTGGGGTACAACTGGCCCATTCCAGTATGGCAGCCTTGCAGCTGCATACATAGCTCATTCATTTGGGTTGGTGTCCTGGAATGCAGCCTGACTTCTTCCTCCTTTCCTTTCCTTACGATTCTTAGCATTCTATTTGCTTTCTTGGCCATTGCTGCACACTGGGCAGAGGGTTTCAATGTATTATCCATGATGATGCCTAAATCCTTTTCCTAGATTCCCCAGATAGGTAGCCCATGCTGCCTCCAGCCACCCAGCCATGTGGGTGTTTCATTCAAAGTTCACCAAAAAGTAATCCGGTTCATCTTCAGCCATCATTTTAAGAGGCACTTGTGCTGGAGCTTGGAGTTGCGGTCTCTGCAGAGTCTGGGTCAACTGAGCTAAGAAACTCTTCTGTAGCTCTCTCTGTGCTCAAATAAGATCCTATATCCGCTGTTGCTGTTGTTGCTGCCCTTCCAGCAGGGTGTGTTGAAACTGTTCCTGTCATTGTTGCTGTTGCTGCTGATACTGTTGCTGTTGACCTTCTGCCAGAATCTGGAGGAGCCTCTCCATCCTGGCTTCTTACAGTTCTTTTGCAACACTACCTCATCTTCCTCTTCTGCAACTGAGTTAACACTGCAGTATGCCAGCTCCAACAAACTTTTAACAGCCTCTTGTGGCCAAAACAAAGCCTGCTTGTTCGGCACTGACTATACCTTCTTCAAGCTCATTACCTAGGGTGAGGCTGACCTCTTAGTTCATAAGAACATAACATAAGAGCATAAGAAATGCCATACTGTGTCAGACCAAGGTATATCAAGTCCAGTATCCTGTTTCCAGTAGTGGCCAGTCTAGGTCACAAGTACTTGGCAGGTTCCCAGTACACAGGTTCCACAATGCTTGTCCCTGGGTAAGCAGTGGATTTCCCGGATCCTCTTTAAAAATGGTTTATGGACCTTTCTTCCAGGAACTTGTCCAGACCTTTTTAAAACCTAGTTACAGTAACATTTTTTACAACATCCTCTGGTAAGGAGTTTGATTAAACATTGAGTGAAAAATATTTTCTCTTATTATTGTTAAATGGGTTACATTGTAGCTTCATTGCGCATCCCCTAGTCTTTCTACTTTTTTATGGTGTAAACAATCTATCTACGTTTAACTATTCTACTTCATGCATTAATTTATAGACTTCTACCATAACTCCTCTCAGCCATCCCTTTTCCAAGTTGAAGAGCCCTAACTCTACCATAACTCCCCTCAGCCATCCCTTTTCCAAGTTGAAGAGCCCTAACCTTTTAAGTCTTTCCTCATAGGGGTATTTTTCCATCCCTTTTACCATTTTGATGGCTCTTCTCTGTACCTTTTCTAATTTTAATTCTACTATATCCTTTTTAAGATATGGAGACTAGAATTGCACATCATATTCAAGGTGTAGTCGCACCATGGAGCAATAAGAGAAATTATAATATCCTTGGTTTTATTCTCCATTCCTTTGCTTATGATTCCTAGCATTCTATTTTCTTTCTTGGATGTTACTGCACACTGGACAGAGGGTTTCAAAGTATTATCCATGATGATGCCTAAATCATTTTCCTGGGTGGTGGTTCCTAATTTGGAACCTTGCATTGTGTAACCGTAGTTTGGATTGTTCTTTCCTAGGTACATAACTGTGCACTTGTCAACGTTAAACTTCATCTGCCATTTAGACATCCAGTTGTCCACTTTATAAAGGTCCTCTTGCAATTTTTCACAATCCTCTTGTGTTTTAAAAATTTAGAATAATTTTGTGATATCTGCAAATTTGATCATCTCACTTGTTATTTCAATTTCCAGGTCATTTATGAAGATGTTAAAAAGCAGCATACAAACAACCAAAAAAAAAACCTGACCTGCTGTAGAGGCCCAGCCCTGGAGGGACATGGATTTGCCCTCAGTTACGTGGTTACAGGAACTTCCCATGCTGCCACCATGTGTGACAGCATGGAGTGTGGTGGGAAGGGGTTTTCTTTATAACACAGGCCAGACAGCAGTTCAGGGGGAACAAAAGCAGCTTTACTTCTGTCCCAGCTTGTTAAACCTCCACAAGCTGGTTCTCTAGGCCTTTCCTCCAGCCTCAGTTAAAGTTCCTACCTCAGAACTCCTTTGCACGACATGCCTTGGAAGGACTTCTGGCTGGGCCTCTCTCTCCTGCAGCCTGGGGGGTTCTTAATCTTTCCCTGTGAGCCATGTCCTCCAAGCCCTGAACTCTGGGCTGCCGAATCTCGTAAAGGGGACTGTTGATAATCCCTTTGGAGATGGACTATAGAATGTTACTCGTCCATCTCCAAAAGGATAAAACAAAAATTGGACAGTGAAGAAGAAAGACCAGAAGAAAACTGATGCCTTTGAATTATGGTGCTGATGAACAATACAGTGTACACCATGGATTGCCCGAAGAACAAATCAGTTGGTATTAGAGGAGATCAAACTTAGGCTTTCTTTAGAAGCTCAAATGCAAAGAAGGCTAATTCAAAAGAAGAAAGCCAGCAATGCAATGGAGCATAAAAGCAGCTATGGATGCCACTCTATCAACAATTAGTCACTTGACTGAAGACTGAACACAGTTTAGCACAACTATCCAGAGGGTCGCCATGAGTTGGCACTGACTTGATGGTAGTTAGCAACAAGTCATATTACAGCAGTTATTCGCTCACATTCAGAACTTGCCCTCAGTGAATAATAATAATCATATTTTAAAAAAATGATTTAGAGGTTCTTAGGGATGCCAATTGGCTCCAAATTTGCCCAGTAGGGTTGATCCAATCCTGAGTGACCTCAGTGCATACAGGGACTGATTCTCAATTGCATATGAGACAAGCAAAATTATACCCATGACAGGATCAACCCTATTGAGCAAATTTAGAATCAGCTGTATCCCCGGAAAACCAAATAAACCCCCTTTCTACTGGATCTTGGAATAAATGATGCTCAGCATACATTGTCAACTTCATTATGATATACATGACTTTCATTATCCTTTTCTGTTAAACACAGTTGATCTCCTGATATCACCAATATCTACAATTGGGCAGAGGTAACTCAATGAGCATGTCTTTACCATTATATCAACTTAGAATAGTATCACACAGCTGTTACTCACGCCTCTCAATTTAAAGTGCCCCACACTCATACTATATATAACTGTGCTAAGTTCTCAGTAATACCCTTTCCAAGTACAAAGATATCAGTAAATTGTATTCATAACTTCTAATTATATTCTACAAACATGCCTGTTAATACCTATATGAAAATGAGAGAGAAAAAATGTGATCAGCCCATGTGGGTGGCGTCAATGAACACTCACAATCAAACCATTACCTTACTAAGGGTGCAAAGCCAAAGAAGGTCAATAAACAGAGGTTTTTGGGGATGGAAGAAGAATATGAAAGGACTATGGTAGAATGACAGAAGGTGAAACAAAGAGCCGTAGAACATATTCCTACTGCCCTGAAGAATGAGTTTCTCATTCTGAATATTCCCTCCATTGATTTTTGAGATACTGTATACATAGGAAACTGTAGGAGGTAAAACCTATTATGGTAGCAGGCCATAAAGACTGTATTAGAGAATAGTTTAATGAGGTTCTTGTTTCTAAGAGTAAGACAGGCATGCATGCAAAATGCAAACAGGATGACAAAGTCCTAAATGAAACAGTACCATGAGAACTGCACCTGTTATGAAGATAGCGAAGAGGGAATATCTGAACATGCAGGCTCTTCATGTCAGTAAATACTCTTATATCATTCTATTTTTTTTCCTTAAGGACAGTTTTTGGATGAGTTTCTGAAGCTATTACTTGAAGCTTTATACTTAAATTAATTAATTCATAAATTGATCTATCCCCACCCTGAAAGATAAATGTCTCCATGCAGAATAAAGGCCCGGACACGTGCAGGGAGATAGGGGATTTCAGAAACATTGGATGTGGGAGGACCTGACGTTATAGATGTGTCAGCACCAGTACTCCGGATCCTGCATGTGGATATGTTATCACATCCTTATAAGGGCCAGTCATTTTGCAAATGCAGATGTGCAGTGTCCTAGATATTTACTTGATATCCCTCATTGGCCATGGAGGTGATTTGTATGCGTGAATGGTCATTTTCACATCTGAAAATTCCAAATAGGGCTTCTAAAATAACCACCATAGTTGTTGATTTATGGCACCATAATTTTAAATGCAATTAAAATACAAGGAGATGGCCTTTTTATAGGTTTTTTATAGTTTAATTTCCATCAGTGTGGAATCTTTCTGACTATTGACATGCATCCAAATAAAAACAAATCATTACTGGGAAGACTGGATTGTCATTTGCTACGTTAAGATACTGCATGCCATTTTTACATCCTGCTCTATCCTCACTTTAACCATTGAAGGCTAATATTACATAAAGGTTAGAGAGTCGTCTTAGAAGCCCTGCTCATGATTTGCACATGTGAAAATGACCATTTACATGTACAATTCACATTCACATCCAAAAACTTTACATGCATCTGGCCCGATCATGTATAGGTCACACAGGGAATATTGGGAGCATGTCGGAGGCATGGTTCCGATGGGGCAGAAAGATACATGTCTGTCTCCAGTTTCATATAGGGTTTGCATGTGGCTGCTGGAAATTGTCCACGTCTATTTATACCTGCCCCACTTAATCCCTCAATGTTTATTTCCTCCTTCACATGCTATTTCAATTGACATTGAACCATCCATAATTGAAGGGTGGCGGGACATCAACGTTTCCAAAATGGCTGGAACACACGTGTGCGTATCACTATTTACACAAACTTGTTCTGGAATAAAGGCACTTACTGTATAACTGCAAGTCCCTTGTATATATTTCCCACATGCATGTTTGTACAATTATCTCTTCCATTGTACGTGGACGTTCATCCCCGTATGTACCTGTGTTTCCTGGTTTGAGGTAACATACGTCTACGATGAGGGGCAGAGATATGTTGATTTTAGATTGGACTTACACATGCCCACCTTCACCTTTAAAATTGGCATAGAATTTTGGATGTTTCACTTGGAAGTCACTGCAGTCACATGAATGGCCTTTCTAAAATGTGTCCTCACATATTCTTCTATATACCTCTATAGTATTTTACCTTTTTTGCTAATAGAATGGCATCTTTTTGCATGGAGGCAAAAAAATCAAAAGAGTACCAGAAACTACTCATAGCACACACACTGCTACTTTTATGTTACAAACCCTATAATTAAATCAAGAGGGAATACCAAGAGAATCCACCAAAAACTGGAAGAAAGAGAAAAACTGCCATAAGAAAAACTGCAAAAAAGCAACAGATCCAAATTTAAGATCTTTAATTTCATAGATCAAAGTAAAGATGTATGTAAATGATAGCATCTTGAAGCAACTAAGGGCTTCTGTGGAAAAAGAAATACAGGGAGGAGGAGGAGATCTAGGTGAGAGTACCAGAAGAAAGGAATACACTAAAAAAGAAAGAGCGGTTGTGGGGGAGATGGATTTTAGAGATCTGGAACTCCAGGAGAGTGAGATGAATAAAGGACAGGGCAACAAATCAACTGAAGAGGAGGAAGAAAGGGTGGAGGAATTCAAGATTGAACTCCTAGTTCACATGGAAAAAGATGAATATGCTGTATTCCAGGCAAGGTAAAAATTACCCAAGTTACATTTAACACCTAACGTTAAAAATATGATAATTAAGATGAACAAGGCCATATCCTGTATAAAGGGATAATTTATTGGCATCACTGAAATAAATCAAATGCAATATTGTGCAGCTAAAATTATAACTGCAAGAATACTACCAACTAAAGTGCAGGGCCAGAAGAAAAAGAGAACAATAACAGTTCCTCCTTGGAAAAAGTGCATCAAAAGACAAATCCAATCACTGCATGCAGAAGTATCCCTGATAGACTGGTATCTAAAAGGATTAAGATAACCAAAGATACTGAGGAAGATCCAAGACATCAAGCTGAATGCTGCATTAACAGCAGAAGAGCTGAAATTTATATGTTCTAACAATAACTTGAAAGTAACAGCAGAAGCACCAAAGCTTTAAAGATATGAAGAAAACAGAAAAGAAAGATATCAAAATAAACTACCTAACAGCATCATTGGATCCAAATACACAAAAAGTGCTGAAATCTGAAAGTAAATGTCCAGAATCTGTCTCCATCGTCAAACTTGGACAAGCGTTCCATCTGGAGGGAATGAATGTGAATCCATAAGCACACACGGGAAAGGAAGCAACAGAATTTGCAAGAGAAAAAAACTCTTCAAAGAATTAGATCAGCAAAAAGGAAGAACAAGTGGCAAAGGCACAAATACACTGGGAAATGCAAAGTGTTAGTCCAGGAACCCTTTGTCAATCATGAATGGACACATGAATAGTTAAGGAGAGGTGAACTGAAGCCAAAGGATGAGTTTGATAGTTGCAGCCCAGGGCAGCGGATTATGGTCAAGATGGTTTAGAGTGAACATTGAAAAAACTGGCAAAACAGATATATGGCAATTCTGTAAGAAAAATGTGAAAACAGTGACTCACCTCAAAGCTGGCTGTGAAGTTCTGATTGTGGAAAATTTCTATAAAGAAAGGCACAACAAAGTAGCACGCTTCATCCATTGGAAACTCTGTAAATACTACAACATCACTGAAAAGCACTGGGATCATGATCCTAAGAGAATTACGGAGACTGAAGAGGTTATGATCACCTAGGGCATTCCCATTTTGATTGATAAGAAACTGGATGCAAGGAAACCCAACATAGTGGTAAAGGAGAAAAACACCAGAAAGGCATTGATAATAGAGGTGTTGATTCCAAGTGATTATTCTGTGAATCGCGTGGGGAGGCAGAAGATCCTGAAGTACCAAGAAATGCAGTCAGAGACCAAGAAAATGTAGCAGAAAAATATAGAAATATTCCCCATTGTATTGGGAGCCAAAGACTTGATAAAGAAGAATTTCCAAGCACATCTCAGCAAATTATCCATATCTATTACACATTACAAACTCCAGAAGGAAGCTCTCTTTGGCATGATACAAGTACTGTGCCATGCATTAGCATTCAATTTGAGAGACTGAGATTATACGCCACATACCCTGGCTTAGAAGTGAGGTTCATGACTGTCATGGTATGCACAAAACTAATTACGCCAATGCAAGCCCTTGTCTCTATATGAACCTTCCCAAAAAACATTCACAAAATTCTCAGAAAAATGTATCAAACACTCTTCTGCAATCAACTTTTTTGCAATCGAATATAGGGAGGAAAATGACCTCAGGTTTTACTTTTCTATCCCTCTATGCGGCAAAATTCATCACCATAGGGGATTACAAAAGGTGTAACATCACGGGTCCAGCCATTCCCTTCTAACTTACAAATTCAAAATCACTCACCAATATTAAAAAAGTACTTTTCCAATACTGCCTATAATATCTTTAATCATTTTTACTTTTTACACCTTTATCAACTTATTTTCTTCTTCTTAACATCTACTCCAAATTAATTTTCTATGATATTCCTGAAAAACAAAGCCAAACGGCTCTACAGATTATCAACCTTTATCACCATTCAAGCAATATTTTCATTACTTATCTGCAAAATTTATCCACAAAAACCTTCTTCTAAGCTCCTGCAAATATCACCAACATCATCTGCCTTCAATCACATTTTGTTTAAAACCCAACAAAGATCTGCATTTATCCTTTACAAAAGCTCCATCAGGGGTATATTCTTTTCATCAACGACAAACAAAGATCTTTGTTTATCCTTTACAAAGATTCCATCAGGGGTATAATCTTTTCACAGACAATGTACTCAGGAGGCTAACCCATTTTCCCTGTAAAATAGTTCTCTGTGTGCTGTGCTTTCCTGTCTAATCAATGTGTTTATACCTCAAAAATTTCCTGTCATGATTTGACAATTTCCAATCTGTAATCAAACCGCTGCTGATCGCTGGAAGTAGCGGTATACAAATGTATACTAAATAAATAAATTTGGAGAAACTGCCCTGAGACATACACACAGGGAAGGAAGCAACAGAATTTGCAAAACAAGAGAAAAAACTCTTCAAAGAATTAGATCAACAAACATGGAAAAACAAGTGTCAAATGCACAAATACAGTTGAAAATCTGTAAGGAACTCTTTGTCAATCATGAACGGACACACACATGGTTATGGATAGGTGAACTGAAACTGAAGGATGAGAGTTTGATAGTTGCAGCCCAGGACAGCGGATTAAGGATTAGATGGTTTACAGGAAGCATGGAAAAAACTGGCAAAACAGCATATCAGTTCTGTAAGAAAGAGCTGGAAAGAGTGACTGACATCATAGCTGGCTGTAAAGTTCTAATGGTGGAAAATTTCTATACAGAAAGGCACAACAAAGTAGCACACCTCATCCATTGGAAACTCTGTAAACACTATAACATCACTGTCCCTGAAAGGCACTGAGATGATGACCCTAAGAAAATTACAGAGAATGAAAAGGGTATGTTCACCTGGGACTTTCCCATTCTGATGGATAAGAAACTGGATGCGAGAAAACTCGACATAGTGGTAAAGGAGAAAAACACCAGAATGGCATTGATAATAGAGATGTCTGTTTCAAGTGATTATTCTGTGACTTGCATGGACAGAAAGAAGATCCTGAAGTACCAAGAAATGTAGTCAGAGACCAAGAAAATGTGGCAGAAAGATACAGAAATATTTCCTATCATAATGGGAATCGCAAGCTTGATAAAGAAGAATTTCCAAGCACATCTTGACAAGCTACCCATACATGTTACATCTTAAGAACTCCAGAAAGAAGCTCTCTTTGGCACAATGCAAGTACTCTGCTGAGCATTAGCAGATTGCACAAATTTGCGAGACTGAGATCATAATCCACATACCCTGGCTTAGAAGTGAGGCTCATGATTGTCATGGTATATGTAACTAACCCATTTGGAAAAACTGCCCCAAGACACAACAGGCAGAAGTCCATCAAGGCCAATGCCAAGAAAAGAAATAATCTATGGCTATGTTCGTGATGTCAGGGTTGAGTGTGTTGATGAATGCATAAATGAGTCATTGACGTATATGTGGTAGTGGATGTTGAGTATTTGAATGGATGAAGATTTTGAATATCAGTGCAGAGAGGGCTGATCCTTGGGGACTCCTTTAATTTGGGTGTATGATTTTGATCTTGTGTAAACTGATTTTACCTGAAGTTATCGGTTTGACAGGTAGGATTTGAACCAGTTTAGGGGGGTTTCTGCTAGTCCGATTGTTTGTAGTCTCTCGATGATTAGAGTGTAAGGTAGTGAGTCAAATGCTTCCTTGATGTCAAGGAGTATGAGTAGATATCCTAAGTTTGGTTTGTCAGTACCTGCTATCAGTTTTATTTTTTATTTGTACATTTTTCTATACCGCCTCTTCCAGAGATCAGTGGCGGTTTACATATAACAAAAACTATAACAATAAAATTATTATTTTTTACAATGAACATTTTAGAAAATTTAACTAGGTGCAAATTACAATGAAAAACAGGTGGCAGAAACGTGCCGCAATATTAACAGCAATTGCCAGTATAACTAGCATCAAACTATTTATAGGAGTATATCATAAGTAACCATAGGAAGTGTGAGTGTATTAGCAGGTATTGACGTTTTTAACAGGAGTGTTGCATAGTTTGTCAAGGAGTGCAGTCATCAGTATTTTAACTCTGTGGTTGGGGTCGAAAGCCATATTTCTGGGGATCAAGAAGGGAGTGTGCTTCAGTGTGATCTTGTAGTTGGTGTAGTACAATCTTTTCTAGTATCTTCATTGTGAATGGAAGGTTGGCTATGGGTCTATAGGATGTAGGTTGGTTGATGTTGCTATTGGTTCCTTTTCTTACTGGTTGGATGGATATCATTTTGAGTTCCGGTGGAAGATACCCTTGCTGAAGGGAAAGCTGAATGATCTTGTGGATTGTTGGTGTGAGCTCCTGTCTAGCAATCTTGATCCAGCTAACTGAGCATGGGTCAAGAAGAGATGTGGTTATGTTGATGCTGGTGATGATGTATTCAATGTGTTTAGCTGTGATCGGTGAGAATGTCTTCCATATGTGTAGGGGTCTTGAGGATTCCTGAGGTAAGGGGTCTGTAGGACAGCTTGTGCTGGCGTTGTTGGCAGAGGTTAGGGTTTTAAAGTAGTTTGCCATTTCTTGTGAGGTCAGATTTGTTCCTTCTGCTTGCTGGGAGTTATCTTTTGTGAGGGATTTGACAATCTCAAAAAGTTCACAAAGGCGGTTAATAGAGTTCTGGATCAGTTGTGAGTAGTATTCATTTTTTGTTTGTAGGGTGGTCATTTGGTATTCTTTGAGTTTGGTTTTGTAGGAGGTGAAATTGTAGAGTGTTCTAGAGTTTCTCCTCTTCTTCTCAGTGTCTCTAAGAGTGTGTTTCATTTCTTTTAGTTACGTTGAGTATCATATTGCTGTTTTATGTCTTCTGTGTATTCGGGGTTTGGGTGGTATTGTTGCTGTGTCGGATATGATTGTGTTCCAGGTTTGTATGAGGGAGTCGAGGTCGCCAGGAGTAGATTGAAGGTTAGGCAGGATTTTGTCCAGGAAGTCTTTTTTTTTCTATATTAAGGAATCTGCGAGTGGAGGGTTTGGTGTTGAGTTGGCCCCAATCCGGTACACTGTGGCGTATGAGGGCAGAGATAAGCTTGTGGTCAGACCAAAGGACATCAATGGTAGTGGGGGGTGAGATGGGGTGATACTTGACGGTACACTGTGGAAGCAAGATCACGTTGAGAATGTTTCCTTTGTCATGGGTGGATTGATGGACAATTTGGGCATAGTCCAGGGCTTCCATGGCATTCAGAAAGGTCTTTGCTCTGTTTGGTGTGGTGGAGGCAAGGTTGAGCTTGCCAAGGAGGGTGAGGTTGGTGGTTTGAGATTGGTGTTTGCATGCAGTCTCTAGTAGCGTATCTAGATGTTCAGGGCTAGCACTGGGTGATCTACAGGCAAGTTGCCATTCATTATAGTTAGTGTGTCCAGACCTATGTCTGAGGTTTTTGAGAGGTGCAGAAGTTGAGACTTTTCTTGGCTAATATAAACACAGTTGGTTCAGTAGGACATTATCTTTCTCACTGAACCAAGATTCTGTGACGCTTAGAACGTCTATGTTGTTATCAAGTAGGAGGTCCATGAGGAGCTGGATTTTGTTCCATGCTGACCTGGCATTGAACAGGATGCATTTCAGGTGTGTAGTGTTGCTTGTGTATCTGCATGAGGGTGAGGTGGGTATGGGTGCTTTAGTTTTGATTTGTATGATGCGGTGAATGGGCCTAGGTTTGTGGAACATGAAGAGTGTAGGGTTGGGTGGGTATGAGTGAATGATGGGTAAGAACACTGGGGTGGATGTTAGAGCTGTAGAGGTGGTGAGGAGTGTAGTGAGGCAGAAAGAGAGAAGGATGGCTAGGGGAGCCATTACTGTGGTGAGGCGGTTTGTACATCTTGTGGGAAGCCGGGTGAAGTGCACTGTTTGAATAGCTGGTTTTAGATTACCATCTGTATGTGGCATTGTGGTGTTTGGGGTTCAGGCTGTGTTGCAGTTTCCTTTCCGCAGTGTGTTTGGTCGAACATAGGGTTCCATTGTTGTGGAAGTGGTCCATGCCTAAGGACCACGCCAAAAGGCCCTCTGGTGAGGCCGCACCTCTGGAGCATTTCTTTTTAAATCCTTGGTGCAGCATTGGTGATTGGAGACAGTGGGGAGTGGAGGAGGAGCTTCTGCCCTCACTCGCCGGTTGGTGTAGCTGTTCCCATGCCTCCGGAGCAATTCTTTTTAAATGCTTGGTGGAGCATTGGTGATTGGCGACAGTGGGGCATGGAGGAGGAGCTCCTGCCCTCACTCGATAATCGGTGTAGCTGTTCCCGTGCCTTGCCCTATAGTGCTATATAAATGATAAGTAGTAGTAGTAGTAGGTAATTTGGTTTCCCATATTGTTAGTATATGAATTGCCATGTTTATTTCAAACCGATAAGAAAGATCCTAAATATTAGGGATCGACAGTCATTTTATCAATAGAATTGATTGAATCCTTTAAAATTATTTTAATTTTGTGTCCAAACTTGTATAGAACCAAGAGAGCTTTTTTCTGAACTGTATTATAACTTCAAAATTTCATTCTCAGTTCTAATTTATTGAACGTGCTTAGTGCTTAAGTGCTAATCTACAGGACAAGTAATCCAAAATCCATATATGTTACTTGGAAATTCATTCACACTAATATGCAGTTTATATTGCTCTTCATGAAACCTTCCCAGTTCCAATTTTTAAATTTAATCTTAAATCGCTAGATATTATCAAATGGCATGCTAATGTTAAAAAGTGCAAAGAAAGGGGTCAAATCCAGCATGGTACTACATTTTGAATGGCATTCTGTGTCAGGGATTAACCACTTATCTTTATGAAACTGCACATAGTCCTCTTTCAGTTTTGTCTTCTTCATCTTCCTTTAACTATAAAATAGGGCAGCCAACAATTCCACTATATGCTACACCTCAGTGTCTTACATTTATCTTCCTTCAATTCTATTGATTATGTTATCTGCTAGGCAGCTTACCAAGAAGGTCCCTGAAGGGCAATTTCATAACAAGCCGTACAAAGGTAAGCACCATGTATATGTGCGATCACGGTATTGTAGTGGTTTATGGGCATAAATTTAATTTAATTTAATTAACAGTCGCTTATATACCGCACCTTCCAGAGATCAGGTGCGGTTTACATTTAACAACAACATAACAGGCTGATGTCTGTTTTACAATGAACGTCTGAAACAGTGTAACTATTATACAATAAAACAGTCAGTAATCATTTACAAGGAACATCTTAAAACAAAGGAAAATTGTGCAAAAACAAATAACATTTTGGTAACTATATACAATTGGGGTATGAGTGCATTACATAAGACGTAAAAATATATTATAAATTTCTAAACTAGTGTAAAATCTTAGGAGTGGAAGGTGTTGGATCATGTCAATTTTGTGTCACTCAGTCAAACAGTGTTATTATCCGTTTTCTTGTTGGGAGAGGGAGTTTGTTGATAGCCCGTAGTGTGCCTTAAACAGATGTGTTTTTAGACTCTTACAGATATCTTTGATCTCATTTATTGATCTGATTTCCTCTGAGAGGTCATTCCAGATAATGGGGGCCACATGGGAAAATGCTTTTTTGTTAGTTGTCTTTTTAGCTTTTATGTATTCTTTTGGGGTCCTTAATTTGTTTGTTTGGTCTCTTCTATGTAGATTATTGGTTGATTCTTTAGATATGAGATTTTTTAGGGTCGGTGGGACCATATTGTTTAGAGCCTTGAAGGTTGTTGTTAGTGTTTTGAATAGGATTCTGCTTTGTATTGGTAGCCAATGAAGATTTGCCAGTATAGGTGTTATGTGATGAAATGGTGGGACATTCATGATGGTTCTGGCCGCTGCGTTTTGAGCAAGTTGGAGTCTTTTGATGTTTTGTTTCGTTACCCCTAATAGAGTTAGGTTGGCGAAGTCGAAGTGAGGTGTTATTATTGCATGTATTATTTTCGTGAAATCTTGTAAATGTATTAGAGGACATAGTTGTTTTAAGATTCTGAGCTTGAAGTAAATTTTCTTTGTTGTGTTTCTTATGTGCATATTCATATTGAGATGTGTATCCAGTATGACGCCTAAATATCGCACTTCATTCTTTATTTTGATTTCGTGGTCCTGAAGTATAATATGTGGTGGGGGAGAGTATGATTGGTTTTTGGTTACAATTAGTGCTTCGGTTTTGGAGTGATTGATGGCGAGGTTATTGTTATTTAGCCAGGTGGTAATTTCGTTGAAACATTCAGTGAGTAATTTAAGTGGTAGATTGGGGATCGAGAATGGGATATACATCATTATGTCGTCTGCGTACAAATGATAGTATACCTTGAATTTTTTGAAAATGTTACAGACCTGTTTTATATAAATATTAAATAGGAGGGCTGATAGAGCAGAACCTTGGGGTAGGCCAATCTCTTGATTGTATGTGTTAGATGTGTTGTTTCCTATTCTGACAGTTTGAGTTCTATTGCCTAGATATGAGGTAAACCAGTTTAGCACTGTTGATTTTATCCCTATTTGTTTAAGATTATTGAGCATTATGGTATGGTGAACACTATCAAAAGCCGCAGATATGTCTATGAATAGGAGTAAGAACGCTTGCTTTGGGTTATCTATCCCTCTTACGAGTGTGTCAATTAAATGGACACTTAGGTGTGTAATTTAGGTTGTAACTATTCTGTAAGCATGCACGTTGGGCTGATCATGTGTACTTGCACTGTTGGCGTGAACAGAGGTAGAATTTGGATGAAGCTTAAATTTACACGCCCAAATTGTAAAATACTACAATTTATGCACATTCAGGGAACATGTAGGCACGGGCATTTACAGTATCCATAGAGCTGGCATAAGTGCTCATGCCTGAAATGTATGTGTGTTTCTACCCCTTACACCCCTATTTTATAAAGTATGCGTGTACCTTATACTTATAAAATAGACATGAAATACATGTGTACATCTAACCAGTGGTTCTCAAGCTAGTCTTCTGGGACTCCCAGGCCAATCAGATTCTCAGGATATCCACAATGAATATGCATGAGATGGATCTGCATGTGCTGCTTCCATTGCATGCAGATCTATCTCATGTATATTCATAGTGGATATCCTGAAACCTGTCTGGCCTGCGGGTCCCAGAGGACTGGCTTGAGAACCACTGATCTAGCCGATCCTTATTAAATTACCCTCCACAAGTCTATGGGAAAAATGTTTATGGGTCACCAGCCACGGTGACCAGCATGCAAAAAACCAGTGGCGCTGAATATACGTAGAAACCATAGATCTTCGGCAGCCATAGGTATAACGGTGATATTCAAGCACTATTTACTGTATATGAGTGAGCAATTTAATTCAGGGCACTCTTTTTTCCTGGCCTAAATTAAACCGCTTAACCGCTGAATATTGCCACTAGGTGTGTAGCATGATGGAAAGCACTTGCTCTGTTCCAGCACTGTCTGGAAAGAACTGGAACATTTAGGGAATTTATGGAAGCATTATCCATAGAGTGCTGTGGAAAGTCACAGATAGGTGCATACTCACCTAACAACTTTGTATATGTTTAGAAAACCCTATTCAATGTAATTTCAGTTTGTTCAATGTAAACCGCACTGATGCAGAATAGCGCGGTATATAAGAAAATGTAAATTAAATAAATAAATAAATAAATTGTAGCGTTCACCTTTGAGTGTGAGGTATGACTGAGTACACAGAAAGGGGAACAGTATAAAGAAGTGAATAAACATTTGTTATTCTCTAGCTTTTAGGGATAGTGCCAGATTTTATTGACGGATTACATATGTCTGCATTTTCATATTTAAGTTCTTTTGGAAGTCTGGAGCAAACACCATCTAGTCCTGGAGATTTGCTGATAAGTTTGTCAGTTTACCCCAATACATCTGCAGTTTTGCCAAGATTTCTCCCTCAAAATCACTCAGGCTGCCATAGTTCTCTGAAGGTGACATCTCCCATTATCCTCAGTCTTGAAGGACTAGAAAAAGGGACTGTTAATTCTGGAGAGAGATCTGCAATTGTGAGTATATACTTCTGGGAATTTTCTGAAAGGAATTCTTTCTATTAAAGCTATTTAATTTGTGAACCCACTATTTTTTGTTAAATCAGTCAGGGCCTAGTAGCAGCAGTTTAAGTTTAAATTTAAAACACAGAAGAGAACTTTCTGGTTACATTTCATACCCAGCAGAGAGCTTATAGTTTTAATTTAATAGTCACTCAGGGCCTAGTATCAGCAAAGTATTTTTAGTTTAAATTTACAACACAGAAGAGAGCTTTCTGGTTAAATTGGAACCCAGCAGAGAGCTGTAGTTTAAATTTAATAGTCACTCAGGGCCTAGCATCAGCAAAGTACTTTTAGTTTAAATTTAAAACACAGAAGAGAGCTTTCTGGTTAAATTTAGAACCCAGCAGAGAGCTTGTAGTTTAAATTTCATAATAAGTCAGAGCCTAGTAGCAGCAAAGAGCTATAATTTAAATCAAATAAGAATATAGCTTACATCAGCAGCACAGGACAGGGTACTGTGTAGCAGCCCTCTTTTAATAAGTGTTATTTCCCTCCCTCCCTCCCTCCCCACACCCACCCACCCCTGGGATAATCTTAGCTTTATAGGTACTTACACATCTTAAAAGACAGGAGGTGCTCTGAGGTGAAGCTTGTTACCCAAATCAGACATACACTAAGGACCTGAGATTAATTAAGCTTCAGGTGAACAAGGTATATTAAACGTATTAGGTACAGTTTTATTGGTATAAATATCCATAGCAACTCTTAGTAAGTAAAGAACTTAAATATCTAAACAAAAACTTAAAACTAAGATGCAGACAGCAGTCCAGCAGCGGGATGGGGGCTTTCCAGTCTTTTGCATTGAGTGTCACATGTATGATTTTCTCGCAGTTGATGAGAGGTCTTACGTGTGCACTAGGTGCAAGGAGCTCTTTGCTCTCAGGGAACAAGTCCGTTCTCTAGAGGCTAGAGTAGCAGACTTGGAAAACATAAGAAAGACAGAGAGGTACATAGACGAGACCTACAGGGATATAGTCCTGAAGTCCCACCTCCAGTCTGGCAGCATCCCTGTTGCCATGGAGGAGAGAGGTCACGTGACAGGAGAGCATCACCCTGGTATGGCAGGAAGTGATCCTGTAACTACGACCTGTCCTCCAGGTGATGTAAAACCCTCTCGCACCGAGGAAGTTTCTCCAGGGCATGTGCCCATGAGGGAAGGATTAGGACAGCCATTATAGTTGGTGATTCGATCATTAGGCATGTAGATAGCTGGGTGGCTGGTGGACGTGAGGATCGCCTGGTAACATGCCTGCCTGGTGCGAAAGTAGCAGACCTCAAGCCCCACCTAGATAAGGTCTTAGATAGTGCTGGGGAGGAGTCTGCTGTCTTGGTACATGTCGGTACCAATGACATAGGAAAATTTGGTAGGGAGGTTCTGGAGGCTAAATTTAGGCTTTTAGGTAGGAAGTTGAAATCCAGAACTTCCAGGGTAGCGTTCTCCGAAATGCTTCCCGTTCCACGTGCAGGACCCAAAAGGCAGGCAGAGCTCCGGAGTCTCAATGCGTGGTTGAGACAATGGTGCAGAGATGAGGGGTTTGGATTTGTTAGGAACTGGGGTACATTCTGGGGAAAGGAGGGGCTCTTCCGAAGGGATGGACTTCACCTTAACCGGGATGGAACCAGGCTGCTGGCATTAACCTTTAAAAAGGAGATAGAGCAGCTTTTAAACTAAATAATAGGGGAAAGCTGACAGTCGCCAAAGAGCAGATGGTTCGGAAGAATGTATCCTTGAAGGATACTACCAAAAGCAGAGAGGTTCCAAAAAAGAGTAAAGTAGCCCAAATGCCCTCGAGTATGGAGCAGACAGAGCTTACAGATCCCAAATTACCCATGTCTACCAATAGCCAAATTAATATGAATAAAATACAGTCTCTAAAATCCTTGTATGCAAATGCTAGAAGTCTAAAAAATAAGATGGGAGAGTTAGAATATATAGCACTAAATGAGAGATTAGATGTGATTGGAATATCAGAGACATGGTGGAAGGAGGACAACCAGTGCGACACTGTGATACCTGGGTACAAACTATATCGTAATGATAGAGCTGATCAAATTGGTGGAGGGGTTGCGCTCTATGTTAGAGAGGGCATTGAGTCAGAAAGGATTAAAGTTTTGCAGGAAACAAAATTTTCTGTAGAATCTCTATGGATTGAAATTCCATGTAAAAAGGGGAAGGCGATGGCGGTGGGGGTGTACTATCGACCGCCTGGCCAGAATGAACAAATGGATGATGAAATGCTCAAAGAAATCAAGGAAGCTAACAAAAGTTACAGCGCGGTAATAATAATGGGCGATTTCAATTACCCCGGTATCGACTGGGTCAGTGTCACGGCAGTACATGCTAAGGAGATAAAGTTCCTAGATGACATAAATGACTGCTTCTTGGAGAAGCTGGTCCATGAACTGACGAGAGGGGAAGCCATATTAGACCTAGTCCTTAGTGGAATACCAGATCTAGTGCAAGAGATAAAGGTGTTGGGGCCACTTGGCAATAGTGATCATAGCACGATTGCCTTTGATTTAATTAGTGGAGGAGGGATAGTAAGGAAATCCACAGTACTACCTTTTAACTTTCGAAAGGGAGACTATGATAAAATGTGGAAAATAGTTAAGAAAAAACTAAAAGGAGCAGTTGCAAAGGTTAAAGACTTACATCAAGCTTGGGTGTTGTTGAAAAATACTATCTTGGAAGCCCAGACCAGCTGTATTCCACGCTTTAAGAAAAGTGGAAGGAAGTCCAAAAAACTGCCAGCATGGTTTAAAGGTGAGGTCAGAGAGGCTGTTGTTGCCAAGAAAGCATCTTTCAGGAAATGGAAAAAAGAGCCAAACGATGAAACCTGGAAACAGCACAAGCACTGGCAGGTCAAATGCAATGCAAAAACCTGTGAGAGAGTCAGTTGGACCATTACATGATAGAGGAGTTAAAGGGGCACTAAGAGGTGACAAGGCGATAGCGGAGAGACTGAATGAATTCTTTGCTTTGGTCTTTACTGAGGAAGATGTAGGGATGTTACCCATGACTGAAGTGGTATTTAAAGGTGTGGAAGAATTGAAGGAAATATCGATACATCGGGAAGATGTATTACAACTATTAGATAAACTGAAGAGTAGCAAATCACCTGGGCCGGATGGTATACATCCAAGGGTGTTGAAAGAACTGAAATATGAGATTGCAGACCTGCTATTAGTAATCTGTGAACTATCATTAAAATCATCTCTTATGGCTGAAGATTGGCGGATCGCCAATGTAACACCAATTTTTAAAAAGGGTTCGAGGGGTGATCCGGGAAACTACAGACCGGTGAGCCTCACGTCAGTACCGGGAAAAATGGTAGAAACCATCATAAAGAATAAAATTACTCAGCATGTAGATAGTCATGGCCTAATGGGAGACAGCCAACATGGCTTTAGACAAGGAAGATCTTGTCTTACTAATCTGTTATGTTTTTTTTGAAAGTGTGAATAAACAGGTGGACAAAGGTGAGTCGGTTGATATAGTGTATCTGGACTTTCAGAAAGCCTTTGACAAGGTCCCTCATCAGAGACTTTTGGCAAAACTAAAGAGTCATGGGATAGGAGGCAGTGTACTACTGTGGATCAGGAACTGGCTAAAAGATAGGAAGCAGAGGGTTGGGCTAAATGGCCAATTTTCGCAATGGAGAAAGGTGAATAGTGGTGTACCCCAGGGATCTGTGCTGGGTCCGCTGCTTTTTGACATATTCATAAATGACCTGGAAAGTGGAATAACGAGTGAGGTTATCAAATTTGCAGATGACACAAAACTATTTAAAGTTGTTAAAACCCAAGAGGATTGTGGAAAATTGCAAGATGATCTTGATAAATTGGAAGACTGCGCATCAAAATGGCAGATGAAATTTAATGTGGACAAGTGCAAAGTTATGCACCTAGGGAAGAACAACCCAAACTATGGTTACACGATGCAAGGTTCCACATTAGGAACCACCACCCAGGAAAAAGATTTAGGCTTCATTGTGGATAACATGTTAAAACCCTCGGCCCAGTGTGCAGCGGCAGCCAAGAGAGCAAATAGAATGCTAGCTATCATAAGGAAAGGAATGGAAAATAAAACAAAAGATATTATAATGCCTCTATATCGTTCCATGGTGAGACCGCACCTTGAATATTGGGTGCAATTCTGGTCGCCGTATCTTAAAAAGGATATAGCGTTATTAGAAAAGGTTCAGAGAAGAGCCACCAAAATGGTAAAGGGGATGGAAGGATACTCCTATGAAGAAAGGCTAAAAAGGTTAGGGCTCTTTAACCTGGAAAAGAGACGGCTGAGGGGAGATATGATAGAAGTCTATAAATTAATGAACGGAGTGGAACGGGTAAACGTAGATCGACTGTTTACGTTATCAGAATATAGGAAGACTAGGGGACATGCAATGAAGCTACAGGGTAAACGATTTAAGACTAATAAAAGAAAATATTTTTTCACTCAACGTGTAATCAAACTCTGGAATTTGTTACCAGAGGATGTAGTAAAGGCTGTTAGTGTAGCTGGGTTTAAAAAAGGTTTGGACAAGTTCCTGGAGGAAAGGTCCATAAACCATTATTAAGAAGGGACCCAGGATATCAATGCTTGACCTAGTACAAGCATTGCGGAACCTGTGTCTTTTGGGGAAACTGCTAGGTACGTATGACCTAGGTTGGCCACTGTTGGAAACAGGATACTGGGCTTGATGGACCTTGGTCTGACCCAGTATGGCATATCTTATGTTCTTATGTTATGTTCCTTTTCAATAAAAGCTGAAACACAGAATTTATTTGTTTCTTCTTCTGCTCTTTTCTCCAATGAACCCATTTTACTCCTTGATTATCTATTTATTTAACTAGGCTTATATACTGCTTTTCTACCAGTCAAAGCAATGTACATTCAGGTACTGTACATATATTTTCCCCTTGTCCCTGAAGGGCTCACAATCTGTTTCTGTACCTGAGACAATGGAGGGTTAAGTGGCTTGCCCAAGACCACATGGAGCATCTGTGGGACTAGAAACCCCAGTCCTTCTGGCCCAAGCGACCTTGGATGCTGCCCAGTCAGTGCTCTGCACCTTAAAGATAGGCAAGGAAAACCCTTGCCTATCTTTAGGTGCTGGGGCCAACTGGGCAGCATCCAAAATTGTTGTTGCCCAGTTAGGCTTGGTGGCTTTCCGGCTGTGCAGTGAACCTTGGATTTTCACCTCCATCGCCATGGAAGAGAAAATATGGGGTTAAGGGGTCGGCGGGCAGGCTATGCATTTATGGCGTTTAGCCCTGCCCAATGCAAAAGCGGGCCCTGTATGTCTATTATGTGACCACGCCAGCCTCCCCAACAGCTTCTCCATCCTATTTCCCCATTTATGAACCCTGAACCTATACATTTGAATATCCCCCTGAGCCCACAGTTATAGAAGTTTGTCTATCTGTTTCCTAGTCTCCAGCATCTTCTGCTGGCTAGCTTCTCTGAAAATGGAGATGTGCTCTTTCCTACACTGTTAAGGTTGCCACTGCACACTGAAGCATCATCTCTCTTCTCCTCCTTACCCCATCATGTAACCTATTATCCTCCCCCTCAAGACCACTTTCGCTGCCTCCCAATATGTTATGGCCTCTACATCCTTCTCCTTATTCTCCAACACATAGTCCTGCCAGGCCATTCACAAGAAAACCCAAAGGTTCTGGTAGAGGAACCATGCACGCTTCCTTCCCAACTCCAAGAGCTTAAGCCCTATCACCACATCAGAATAGTCAGATACAGAGGCTACTTCAATGTCAGCAGAAACAAAATGATCTTTCAGGGCATCAGAGATTAAAAAGTAATCAAGTCAGGACTACATATTATGAGCCCTCAAGTAGAGAGTGAGTTCTACATCCAGGGGCCACATCACCCTCCAAGCATCCATCAGTTCAAGTTCCATCACCAAAATATTTATCCCTCTCTGAACAGGACCGTACCGAGCCCTGTGCGAGCAGTGCGGCCACACAGGGCGCAAAGACTTAAGGGGCGCATTTCGGCTCTCTGCTGTTGCCTGCCGCCGCCACTTTAGCGGTGGCAGGCAGCGGCAGAGAGCCAAAATGCGTCAAGTCTTCTCGCCGGCACACTAAGAAGGTCTGGTCTCTCTGGGAGGGTCCAGACCTGCTTAGTGTGCAGGCGAGTTGCACATCGGATGCGTGCCTCTTCTCTCCCGCCCTCATAAAGTGGCTAGATGGAGGTGCGGGAGGGGGGGGGGCAGGCGCACGCCCAATGTGCAACTCGCACAGGGTGCTTTTCACCGTCGGTATGGCCCTGCCTCTGAATATGAGCTCTTCGGGGCCCAGTCTGGTCGACAGTCTATGGTGGGATCCGTTACAATATTATAGTCTCCTCCAGCAATTATTTTATAATCTGTGTATTCTGCCATCTTACTACTACTACTACTAGTACTACTAATCATTTATATAGTGCTACAAGACATACACAGTCCCTTCTCATCAGAGCTTACAATCTAATCAAGACAAAACACGTGGAGGCCAATTCCCATTGGGACCCATCTGGACATCCAAACTCTGAACAGGCTGGTTGTGCACCCGATTCTGCACCCGCAGAAGCTAGATGCTGCTGTGGGAGCAGAATTGGATGCAACACACCTGGAAGGGCAGGATGTGCCCCGATTCATGCCCACTGTATGTCCAGCCTGTTCCACATACATATCCCCCGAGACTCTCACATTGAGCTCAGAACTGTGGCATCCCTTTACCATGGAACTGGGATGCCATGCAGGAGTCCCGATTGCACAAGTGCACATTTTCCTGCCACCGGACCGGGCCTACCATGGGAATCCCTGCTGCACCTCTCCTAGCTTCGGTGGCTCACGGATGGTGATCCCCTATCTCCCGGTGGAATAAGTCCCCCTTCTAAGTCAGCAGCCCCGGATGTACAGGGCCACCATTGGAATTGGCCTTGTATGTCTGGGGTCAGGCTCATGCCTCCTGCCCACTCTTGATCTTCCTCCGGTCTGCCCCCTCCAAGAGCTCCCTGCATATTGCCACTATGCATGCGGGGAGCTCTGAACTGGTCATCTGCCCCAGGCGTTTAGTGGGGATGTATGTCTCAACCGGCTGTACATCCCCGCTAAACGTGGTGCAGAATCTACCCCATAGCAAAACTGTAGACTAGAATATGGTAACATACACATAAGTAGTGGACAAGAGAATGAGGAGCATCAGGATCCAAAAGCAGCTTCCAAGATTTTGTTTTTTAGCCTGGATTTGACTAGGGCTAGAGAAGAAGCCCAATGCACAGACTCAGGTAGTTTGTTCCAGGCATATGGAGCAGCAAGATGGAATGAACGAAGTCTGGAGTTGGCGGTGGCAGAGAAGGGCACAGATACAGAGTTCCCGAGGAGAGGTGTAGAGTGAGTAAGAGAGGAAAGGTAGTGAGGAGATCCACAATGAATGCACTTGTAGGTCACTAGAAATTTGAACTGGATGCAGAAACTGATAGGGAGCCAGTGAAGTGATTTGAGAAGAAGGGTTACATGAGCATAGTGACACTGGTGGAAAATAAGCCGTTCATTTTGTTCTAGTGGTCCAACTCAGTCCTTTGCAGACTTCCTGCTTCTGATGAAGTTGAAAAGTTTTCATTACTCATTGCTGCCCCTCTGGCAAGCTTCCTTTCAAATCCTCTCAGCCTACATTATTACTATATTACAACTCACTTGCTAGAGTTTATATCCTTTCCCCTTCTCATTCGGTCTTCCTTGACCTTTTTTAACTTGTTAAATACCATATGGAATCTTAGAGAAAATGTATCTTAAATTAATCTCTCTACTTCATGCAATTGCTGACCTTTGTAACTATTACTTTTAACTTTTTTCTGTCTCCACCTTTCAGTTAAGTGCTACAGTAGTACATTTTTAAAATATTTTCCCCCAATGATTATGTCAAATTTTATCATATTATGGTCACTGCTGCCAAGCAGACCCACCACCATTGCTCCTTTTACCAAGTTCGGTGATCCACTGAGAACGGGGTCTTCTCATTTCTGATACCAGCTATTCCATTTAACTAGAAACTTAGGACTAGATTTTTTAAGGGATGCTACCGCATTAAACATCTCTCATTTATTGCAGGTCCCATTTTATGCAATGGGACTTATTTACGAAAAATGGTGTTAACAGCATTAGTGCACGCTGATGTGGGAAACACACTTAAGTAAATCTAGGGGCATGCTTACTAACATCTGCTAAATGTCAGTGTGGGGTTTAATGTGTGCTAAATGCAGAGTGCAAGCAGCATGGCATTCTGTGCTAAAAATCCCACACTAACCAGTCAGCATGTGATTAGGCAGGGATTGGGTGGGTTAGAGGCAGAACGCAGACTTTGACAGCACCTTGCAGTTAGCACAGGCATTTGGGGTATGTGTTAACCATGAATGTGAAAGCAATTAATGTTGGGCCCGATTTTCAGCTGTCCACCGTTTGGAAGGACTATGTGCCAATGAGATCCACAGCCCTCCCGGCCGACCTCTAAACCAGATATTCAATGCCGCAGCACAAGCATTGAATATCTGGTGATCACTGCAAGGACAGGAAGCTGCAGAGGCTAAGTGGGCAGCAGCAATTTTGGCTGCTGCCCAGTTAGCCATCGGTGCCTTAAAGATAGGCGAGAGTTTTCCTTGCCTATTTTTAAGGCACTGATCGCTAACCAGGCAGCATGCAAAATTGTTAGCATCATTCCTTGCCTCCGCTCCACCCCGGAACATCCCTAACACGCCCTGATGCTAACCGGATAGCATCAGGGCAATAGGAGACATAGACAGAGATATTCAACGGCACTAACCATGTATGTGCCGTTGAATATCCCTAAGTCATTTACATGGTTTACTAGGCTATAAACCGTATAAATGTCCTTCAAATATCAGGCACGTAATGTCTATGGGAAGCGTTAAGTGCACTCACATGCTTGTAGCACAGTGCTGCACATTAGCAATGGGCTAACATGAGGGGGATGGATACATATGCCTCTTAAAGTTAGCCTGGGCCTCCACGCTAGTTTCCTGGGTCAAATGCACACTACTAGAACATTCTTTAATAAACATGCCCCCTAGATCTTTATCTCTCTGGCATGCCACATTAAGACATTTACCCAGATAATATTGGAGTAACTGAAATAGCCAATAATTATTGTGCTTCCAATTTTAATAGCCTTTCTAATCCCTGCTATCATTTCACAGTCTACTTCCTCATTCTAGAGTCTACTTGCTCATTCTGGTCAGGTGGATGGTAAGATACTCCCTTAGCTATCTTGTTTCCCTTTCTCATATGCAATTTCTGCCGACAGATTGCAAAGTACAGTAGGTATTCTGCATAACACTTATCGCATTCAGCTCTATGCCTTCCTGAATAAACAGCGTACTGCTACCCCTCCTCTAGTTCTACCTTCCCAGTCATTTTCTAGGTTTTATACCCTGTTGTGGAACTATTGTACTAATTATCTTCTTTCCACTAGGTCTCTGAGATACCTGTTTAGACTAAGTTTAAGAATAACTGCAAAATCTGTCGATTAAAAAAAGTACCCGTGGATCTTGCTCCCATTTTCTAAGTAAGCACTCTTTCACTTTGAAAATTTCCTAATAAAAGAATACCTACTAAGTTGCACAGGTACTTTTCACAGGAAAAATGTGTGAATGTTTTTCAAATGTGCACAAAATTCTATAAATGTTTTTTTGCTACTGTGATATATTCATCATTTTACATTGTTTTAAACTCGCTTTGTGCACTGTTAAAATGTGAAAGTTGTTTTACATCAATATTGATGATGAACATTGGAGTGCACATGTATTTTTAAACCCTGCCCCCAAGAATATTTACTTCTGCTGTAGGTAAATATATATGTGTTGTGTTCCCACTCACCTACCTTACCCACAAATTCGGTGGACAATGTTCTAAAAGTCTATTTCTGCTGGTAAAATTCTATTTGGCATGTAAAATGTCATTTAAAAGCTTGAGTGCCTACAGGCGTGGGAACAATCAGTGCTGCAACCCTCTGCCCCGATCGGCATCGAGGAAGGGAGCAGGAAGGTAAGCCCCTTCCTGCTCCCCACCACCAAGGCCAATCAGGCTGAAGACTGGAGGAGGGCTTTTAAATTTCGAACTTGAGGGCCTACAGGAGTGCCTGAGGGCCTCACCAGAGGGCCCTTTGGTGAGGCCCTTAGGTGAGGACCAAAGAAGGAAACACAGATCCAAGAAAACCACTTTGCAGCGTCACTCCAGCTCTTGAAAATACCGCCTCTCCCAAGCTCTTCTCCATGGATTTCAACGCTCTCAATCGTCCACTTGAATCAAGGTATTAATGCTTCCTAATCCTATCACACAGCAAAATGATACTCTCCCTTTACTGCCTGATTATCCTGAGCATCATATTCCTCTCCCCTTCTCACTCTGATGCGTTCATGTTCACTCAATCTCCCATTCACCTATTCCCCATTCCTACAAACAAGCTTTTGAGCATTAGGCACCCATCCAGCACTTATCACGACAGAAAGTACGGATGACTCATCAAAATTTACACAGATGTCTCAAGTGATCTTACCACCAAGCATAAGAAACCCATACAGCAGCTCAGTCCCATAAGTTGTGCTCTCATTAACTCATGTTCCACCTGCAACAAAACCCAAACTATAGCAGACTACATAACAGACAACAAGATCGACGTGCTATGCATCACCAAAACCTGGTTCACTGAGAATGACAATGCCCTAATCAACCAGCTTAACACAGCCACCCACAACATCTTTAACTGTTCTCGGACATCCAGTAGAGGAGGTGGAATATGTATACTCACAAGGAAGATCCTTGAATTCAACCCAATAAACCATGCCTCCACCCCTAATCTTGACATCATCACAATCTCCAACTGCCACCTCTCCATCTGCCTTTCCTACAGACCCCCTCGCACCACTGCTGAAGAGCTTGATACCTTATTGGAAGAAATCTGCTCCCACTCATCCATACACAAAGACTTCATCCTACTCTGTGATCTAAATATACCATCTGCATCATCCACCCACTCATCAGCCTTCCTCGAAGCCATGACAGATCTACAATTCACACAGATCATATCCACCCCTATCCATGCTAAGGGTGGCATCCTGTACATGATTTTCTTCTTAAATCAACTTCTAATGCCCACGATATACCCCACTATCAATGCTCCCTGTCCCCTGGTATGATCACAACCTAATCTCTTTCATCATACTCAACTCCTGCCCACGAACAGCTCCTCAGAGCTCCCCTCCAACAATTCAGAAATTTCTCTCATTCAACAAACAAGCCTTCATCCAAAAAACTGTCCAAGCTTTAATCTCCTTAACAGCACAGAAAGACCTCGAAAACAAAGTATGCTCATGGAACTCCACCATCTCAGCCACCACTATAGCCCCACCGAAAGTCTCTACCAGAACCAATCAATCACACGTTCCCTGGTACTCCTCAGCCTTAAAAACACACAACTATAGCCTGCATCATCTTCAATGTCTTTGGCAAATGACCCAAAACTCACAACTCAAATCTCAATATCTACAGGAACTCAAGTTATACCATGAATCCACCATCCAGGCCAAACAAAAATGCTGCTACAACAACCTCCTCATATGCTTCATCAACAAACATAGAGAACTCTTCAAAATCGTCAAATCACTCACTAAAGATCCATCTCAATCAAACCAGGACCACTCTTTTAATCCACAAGACATGGCTTCATACCTACTAGCCAAGAGCATACATATACCATCAACCAGCCTCCACATCCCAACTTCAAATGAGGAAACTTATCAAGACTACCACTGGACTACCTTCAACACTCTCTCACATGAGGAGCTCAGCAAAATCCTCAGCAACCTCAATACCACAACCTCTTCGCTTGACCCATGTCCAGTCTCCTGGCTGAAAGTCACAAAGGACCAATTCCTACCATTCATATCCGACATTGTCCATTCCTCCCTCACTCAAGAATTCCTTCCTCCTTCCCTCAAGCAATCATCAATCAGACTGCCCTGAAGAAACAAAACCTGGATCCACACTCTCCATCCTCCTACAAACCCATGACAAGTACACTTTTCATCTCCAAAATAATTGAAAAAGCCATCAAACGTAACTCCAAGATCACACAGACCTTCATGCACTGTTAAACACACAACAACATAAATTCAGACCCAATCAGCACGGAAACCCTTATGACTTCCAATTTAAACTCACTGATCACAGGCATCGAATCACTCACACAAGATTTCCTTCTGCTCTTTCTGGACATCTCTGCTGCCTTTGATACTATATCACACCAGCTTCTCCTTAACAAGTTCCACCACATTGGAGTCTGCGGCACCCCCTCAAATGGTTTTATTCATATCTCACCAATTGTAATCAGCAATAAGGATTCAAACACACAACTCAATTCTTTTCACCTTTAACCAGAGTGTACCACAGGGTTCATCTCTCTCCTCTCTACTATTTAATATATACATTTAACCTCTATGTGACATCCTCCAACAATTCCCAGTCCAGTTTCTGATATACGCCGACGATATAATGATTTTCATACCAATTCTCATTTCCACTCCAGATTACTCCACGCTCTCAAGCTGCCTCACTGAAATCATCAACTGGCTCCACCATCATAACCTCAGTAAAAACGAGCTCCTCCACATAACAAAGGACCTCAAATTCACCCCACCCCCCCACTTCTGTCAATTTGGGAACACTGAGATCTGAGTTAGCTCCCACATAAAGTGGGAATCATACTCAGTCAACAACTGACCTTCAAGGAAGAAATTTACAGCATCACCAAAGCAGTATACTACAAGCTAAAAAACATCTGAAACCTGCACCCCCTCCTATCCACCAATATATTCTGTAAAGTCTGTCAGGCCACCATCACTCCTCTATTCAACTACTGTAATTTCATTTATCAAGGACTACCTAAGTACGCAATCCTTCCATTACAACTCACCCAAAACACCATTGCTAGAACCATCTTCCATGCCTCACAGCACACTCACATCACTCCCATCTTCAAATACCTCCAGTGGTTCCCCATCAACTCAAGAATACAATACAAGGTCTTAACCCTCATTCACAAAACTCTGGATGGGACATCAGCAGAGCAACTACACACCTTAATTCACACCTCAAACTCTACTAGACCAAGGAGAAAAAGCACCCAGCCTCCTCAATATCACACCACTGCAACTGCAAGCAGGCTACAAGATTAAGAACATTCTCACTATATACCCCCGCCCTCTGGAATGCATTACTCCCAGAAATCCAAAACATCAAGTCTTCCACTGACTTTCGTAAACAGCTCAAGACTCATCTCTTCCAGAAGCATTTTGACAATAAGCAACCAATAATGTCATATTAGCAAAAACTCATGTCCACAAGTACATCCCCCATCTCACCCTCATGAAACCCATATGACCCCACTCCCCACCACCCTCTTGAAACCCATATGATTCCACACTCGCCAACTCCTCATCCCATTATATATAGTTTTGTTTGTTATCAGCTTTAAAAATGTTCTTTATTATGAGTTCCCCATATTCATTATATAAGTTCTAATGCCATTAATAATTTGTTCATTGTAAAAACACAATTCTTTGTAAACCACTTTGACTTGTAGAAAAGCGGTATATCAAAAATCTGCTAAATAAATACATTTAAATTGCATGATTTTTAAGACTGCCTTCCCTGTCTATTTCTTTAGTTAGTGCCAAATCTCCTAACTCACCAATCCCATTTTTTAGATTCTGGCATTTGCATAGATACATGCATATTTGTGGATTTTTTTCTACTGATTGTTTTTTTGTTGTTAGCAGTTAATTCTTAAAACGTCACACTTCTGGACCATTATTTAAAAACACTTATCTGGATAGCAGCACCTGCTATCTGGATAGGTTCTGCTAGGCAATATCCAGATATTGCTGCTGAAACTAATTACATGAGTAAACTGCTTTAAAGCTAGATGGTGTGCAAATAAGACTCGTCAATTGACTGATGACTGATGCTGAATTTGATAGATACAGTATATTCCCCATGGATGAGTTTTATCAAGAAGAGGTTCGGTACCACTATAGTCCTCCCTTTTTGAAGTCCCACTGTCTGATGTAATTTTTATTTGTGTTTAGGTTTTATGGCTGCCCTCTGGTTAGGCATCAACTTTGTTTAAGTCAAGTCCATAAGGCAGACTCAACAGTGAAACATGTAACTTTGGACATTGATAACTACTAAATGAAGGAAAGCTTATGCTATGAAATAGGTATCATGCAGTTATTTTGGGGGTCATTCTGTAATGTGAATAGCAGGGATGGATGTCCGGTTTGGACGTCCATCCCTGCTATTTGATCCCCTGCCAGCTCCGGCTAATGCCTCCCCATATGAACAGCGCATTTGTATGGGGAGGCCTAGATGGGGGCAGGAGGGGGTGTTTTTGATGTGAAGTGAGGGAGGGCATGGGCAGGACGCGACCTTGGAAATACAGGGCCGATTTTGAGGTCAGCCCTGTATATCCGGGGCCGTGAATGTAGACGGGGATCATGCTGCTGGGCCCAATAAAAAAGGTAGGGGATCAAGTAAGTTCCCCACAGCCAGACCATGGCCATAGGAGACCAGATCGAGGGTCCTGCTGCAGAGAAAGAAGGAAATCAGGTGCGGCCAACATTCGCAGCTCCTGAATGGAGCCGCAGTGCCATGGCGATGGGACTGAGGTAGCCGGGCATGTGGCCGGGCATGCAGGCTGATCAGAATCAGGGCCTGGCCTGCATGTTCAGGCCATAGATCTGATTCTGATCACATGGGCACATCTAGCCCCCGTGGGATCAGAATCGGGTCTACCTCTGGGCATCTCGATTCTGATTGGCCGCACAGGGGGCTGGACGGGCAGAATAGAATTTGTCTCCACATGTCTTTCAAGCATGTTGTATAATATAAATTTATGTTTATATTCTGTACCTAGCAGATTCATGGTTGTATAAGCTATATTTATTATTTTTATTGATCGTATTAATACAATTTTTATTTTCATAATTTTGACTTCTTTGCTGCTCCCCTCTTATAACAAGCTAGCCATAGAGTGCCAGGCGGGAGCATAGCAAGAGTATGGTGGTCCAGGAAATTATCCAGGTAGCATATTCAGCAGGAGTGTGCAGGTCAAAATTTTTCATTTTGTTTTGTTTCCCATGTTATTTAGGGGGGGGGGGATGTAATCTTTTTTTTAAGTTCAGGGACAATATCATCCATAATGCGTACTACTGCAACCAAATGCTCCAACAGCACACCCTGTTGCTCAATAGCACACCCTATCGCTCAACAGTATGCACTATTTAAGCAACAGTATGCACTATTTAAGCAAGACCAAACTCAGAAGAGCGGAAAGAAAGTGGAGAAAAACCAAAAATGAGGTTGACAAAACAAAATACATATGTGAACTTGACGCTTACAACACAGAAACCAATAAAGCAAAAAAGACCTAACACTCGAAGATCATAAACACCTCAATAAACAAACCATGGGAACTCTTTGAGATTGTTAAGAAACTAACAAACACAAACACAAAACCCAGTGCTAATAATAACCTATTATTCAGAACAATTTTTTTGTCGGAATGGCCAGCCCAGTGTAGAGGAAAAACACCTCCCACCGCCATGGCCCGTCCTTTTTAATCAAGTGAGAAATTTGAAAAACTTTTTATAAAAAAAAAACAGCTGATACTTAGCCGTGTCGAAGAAAACAGGCTGTTTGTTCACTGCAACCAACAGTAGTTCCAAATACGACGTGACACGTTTCGGGGACACCTCCTTAGGCCCCCTGCTTCAGGTCAGACCACTGTTTAAAAGTTTCAGCCTTGAGAACTCTTCTGAATGAAACGGTTCTTATAACCCAATCCGCGCAGCTTGTTCACTCCACCTGTGTGGAACCCACCCCTCAGGTGAGTTTTCACAGAGAAACCAATCAGAAAGAAAGGAAGAGGAGCCACCAATCAGAAACTCCTTCCCCTAACTGAATGGCTATGAAATAGTGTGCCAGTCCACCTGCATGATTAAGCCCCTTGGATGTACTGTGTTTAAACGAAAAATCCATTTTTGTTCAAGGTTCTGTAAAGGTTGAACACGATCTCCACCCCGGGGATTGGGGGGCACGTGGTCCAAAGTTCGCCAACGGAGTTCCTCAAAAAGATGTGACTGCTCCAAACAGTGACCAACCAAAGGTGCTGTCAAACTCCTTGTACGCAGCCGAGAAGCATGTTCACCCAAATGCTGCTTGCAGGCACGCCAAGTCCGCCCCACATAGTAGAGTGCACAGGGGCATAAGATTAAATATACAACAAAATCAGTAGTGCAGTCTGTATGCCAGCGAATACGATACTGTATCTGAGTACGACTATCAGTCCAGACTGGACCTGATACAGTACCAGAACAATAGATACAGAATCCACAGGGAAAATGACCAGCGTTCTCATGTTTCAAAGGTGAACGATCAAGGGGAGCTGTAGTCCTCACCAATAGATCCCTCAGATTCGCCTTACGGGAATAGGCAATTTGCAGCTGTTTTCTAAAACAAGAATGTATTGCCAGAATAGGCCAGAACTTATGAACCAGCCTAATAACCATTGATGTTCCCTTCATATAAGGAAAAATACCCGTTATTTTATCATGCTGCGATACAACATTCCGAGGGCCCATAAGCCATTCCCTATGTGTATAACAAGCCCGTTTATAGGCTAATTTAACCACCTTCATTGGGTAGCCTCTTGATAAAAGCCGAAGGCTAAGATCTTTAGCATGGAATTTGAAATCAGACAACATAGTACAGTTGCGGCGAAGCCGCAAAAATTGCCCATATGGTAAACCTCTCTTAAGTGCTGGCGGAAGAAAACTATCAAACCTCAACAACGTGTTACGTTGAACTGGCTTCCGATATAAAGAGGTTACAAAACCCACAGAAGATAGTTCTATTGTAATATCCAAGAACTGAATTTTTTTCATTTCCACCAGTGCTGTAAATTGTATGTTTTTCTTAAACGTATTCAAAGAACACAAAAAAGAATCTAAATCTTCTTTGTTACCTGACCATATAAAGAAAACATCATCCAGAAATCTTCTCCAGAACGAAACCTTTGTAAACAGTGGATGAGAATATATATGTAATTCTTCAAACCAAGCCATATAAATAGTGGCTATGGAAGGGGCCACTGTTGCACCCATAGCAATTCCAAAAGTTTGAAGATAAAATTGCTGCTGGTAAAGAAAAAAATTATGATTAAGTACCAGATCAAGCAGATCAAGAAAAAATCTTTTTGGAATACGTTCTGGAAGAGGAATAGAATATTGTGAAAGACCAGACAACACCTCCTTTTGGTCTATGTTGGTGTACAATGACTGGACATCAAGGGTAACAATAAACGAATGCGTTGACAGTTCAGTACAGGCAGTCAGTTGTTGCAAAAAATCCCCCGTGTCTTTTATATATGAGGGCACTTTCGCCACCAAAGGTTGCAAAAAAAGGTCACAGAACTTAGAGAGTGGTTCTAAAATCGAATCTCGGCAAGACACTATGGGGCGACCAGGAGGGTCACATAGTGTCTTATGAATCTTAGGCACAAGATAAAAAATAGGGCTCTTCGGATGTTTGTTAATCAAAAAATCGGACTCATTCTTCATCAGCCAGTTATTCAAAAATGCTTGGGATACCAGCTTAGAGATACGGTCCATAAGCTCAGCAGTTGGATCTTTAATCAAAACATAATGATTGCGATTTAGATTCTTTTTTGTGTTCTTTGAATACATTTAAGAAAAACATACAATTTACAGCACAGATGGAAATGAAAAAAATTCAGTTCTTGGATATTACAATAGGCTGGTTCATAAGTTCTGGCCTATTCTGGCGATACATTCTTGTTTAAAAGACAGCTGCAAATTGCCTATTCCCATAAGGCGAATCTGAGGGATCTATTGGTGAGGACTACAGCTCCCCTTGATCGTTCACCTTTGAAACATGAGAATGCTGGTCATTTTCCCTGTGGATTCTGTATCTATTGTTCTGGTACTATATCAGGTCCCGTCTGGACTGATAGTCATACTCAGATACAGTATCGTATTTGCTGGCATACAGACTGCACTACTGATTTTGTTGTATATTTAATCTTATGCCCCTGTGCACTCTACTATGTGAGGCGGACTTCGCGTGCCTGCAAGCAGCGTTTGGGTGAACATGCTTCTCGGCTGCGTACAAGGAGTTTGACAGCACCTTTGGTTGGTCACTGTTTAGAGCAGTCACATCTTTTTGAGGAACTCCGTTGGCGAATTTTGGACCACGTGCCCCCCAATCCCCGAGGTGGAGATCGTGTTCAACTTTTACAGAACCTTGAACAAAAATGGATTTTTCGTTTAAACACAGTACATCCAAGGGGCTTAAACATGCAGGTGGACTGGCACACTATTTCATAGCCATTCAGTTAGGGAAGGGGTTTCTGATTGGTGAGTCCTCTTCCTTTCTTTCTGATTGGTTTCTCTGTGAAAACTCACCTGAGGGGTGGGTTCCACACAGGTGGAGTGAACAAGCTGCGCGGATTGGGTTATAAGAACCGTTTCATTCAGAAGAGTTCTCAAGGCTGAAACTTTTAAACAGTGGTCTGATCTGAAGCAGGGGGCCTAAGGAGGTGTCCCCGAAACGTGTCATGTCGTATTTGGAACTACTGTTGGTTGCAGTGAACAAACAGCCTGCTTTCTTCGACACGGCTAAGTATCAGCTGGTTTTTTTTTTATAAAAAGTTTTTCAAATTTCTCACTTGATTAAAAAGGACGGGCCACGGTGGTGGGAGGTGTTTTTCCTCTACACTGGGCTGGCCATTCCGCCAAAAAAATTGTTCTGAATAATAGGTTATTATTAGCACTGGGTTTTGTGTTTGTGTTGGTGATTAGTGCCCTGGTGTATGGTTTTTGTGGTGGTTTAAGAAACTAACAAAAGCACCCAACCACTCCAACTAACTACCGAACATCCTGCCAGAACTACTAGCACGCAGCTTCAACAACCACAAAATCCACAACTGAACGCAGAGACAACAACCCACCCTACCACCATAGACATAGACTGGAGCACATTCGAAACAATCACAAAAGAAAAAATAGAATCCACTATCTCCCACCTAAACACCACCACCTCTCCACTAGATCCCTGCTCTGCAGAATGGATAAAGAAAACCAAAGAGGACTTAAGCGCACCACTAACCCACATTGTTAATGAATCCCTCAGACAAGGACGCATGCCAGACATCCTCAAAACCTCAATCATCTGCCCAACCCTAAAAAAAAACAACCTGGATCCACTTGACTCCGCCTCCTTCAGGCCTATAGCAAGTCTCCCGTTCACCACCAAAATCATTGAGAAGATAGTTCAGCAACAACTTCAAGACCACTTAGATACCAACAACATACTGGACCCGCAACAACATGGCTTCCGTCCATTCCACAGAGTCGAGACCCTCATGACATCACTAATGAACACCCTCATCATAGGCACACAGACCAAGCACTCTGGATATGCTATGATCTTCCTGGACATATCTGCAGCCTTCGACACCATCTCCCACAACATCCTCCTACACAGACTCCAAGAAATTGGCATAAAAAATGTTGTTCTTCAATGGTTCCACTCCTACCTAACCAATAGACAACAACTGATCTGCACAAACATAGCAACCTCCCCCCTCCTTTCAGCAACATCAAGGAGTACCCCAAGGATCCACACTATCTGCCATGCTCTTCAACATCTACCTGCAACCACTCTGCTCAATCATACGCACCCACAACATCAACTACCACATCTATGCAGATGACATAATGCTCTATGGTCGAATCACAACCATTAACACAATGAACACCTATCAGACTGCTTCATAGAAGTCTCTAGCTGGCTACAAAAGAACAACCTATCCATCAACATAAAAAAACAGAAGCCCTCGTAGTAACCAAAGACCCAGACTTCACACCACCTACACACCTCAACATAGGAGCCACACAAATACAAATTCAACCACACATAAAATACCTAGGAATCATCACAGACCAAGTGCTCAAACTCAAGCAGCAGATCAAAAAAACTACCGGAATAATATTCCACAAGGCAAAAACAGTACAAAGCCTCAGACCTCTCATTGAACCGCAGGACTTCAGGACAGTCATGCAAGCCATGACACTCCTCCCACCTGGACTACTGCAATATAATCTACCACGGACTACCTGCCACCCACACCAACCCACTATGAACTGCCTTAAATACCACAGCAAGAATTATCTAGAAAGCAAAAAAACAAGATCACATCACCCCAGTACTGAGGGAACTGCACATACTCCCTCTCGAAGCAAGAATCAAATACAAATCTGCCCTACTTATTCACAAAGCCCTCTACCAAACCCAGACTTTCCAGCTCCGCACTCTACTGCCCCAACCCACCCACAACAGAAAAACCAGACAAACCACCATCTCCACCACCACTCCCTCACCATCCCCCATAAACGGACCAAAAACAATCAACGGACCTGCAACAGAGCCTTTGAACTGTACGCACCATCCCTCTGGAACTCTCTACCAAGTCATATCAGAAGCAACGGAGATCCCTTGACATTCAGGAAACAACTAAAAACCATCGTATTCCAGGAATACCTCGGACCAGAAGCAAACACCCATCACTGACAACCCCCCAGACCCCCTAATCATACCCTCGGATCTATTTTCTAAGAGACTGATGTACATTGTCTATGTCCTTAATATGTTCAGATCATTAATGTTGGCCCCCCCGGTGATAGCCCCAACCCTAGGATTGATTATTGTCCCCCACCCTTTAATGTTAAACCGCTTTGACCCTGTGAAAAGCGGGATATAAATACAGTTAAATAAATAAAATAAAATAAATAAATAAGTGTGCACTATTTGACAACAGTGCACACTACTGATGATATGGGAAAAAAATTTAATTTCTGAATTTTTCCTGTGGTTTGGATTGAAAACCACATGAGAAATGGTGTTGACATTTCCTATGTTGTTTCAAACAAATGTACATTGCAAATACTCAGTTTGCTTTCCAGTCTATCCAAATAACTTAGGACAACAAAAAGGCTGGATTGCATACTGAATATCACAGTAAACTGGATAATTCTAGCGCTGACTGTACTATACGCATATTCAGTGCTGGCAGCTATTTGGATAGCAGTGTAGAATATACAGGGTGGCCCCAAAAAAGTGAGAACATTTCGTAACATATAAGTTATTTAAAAATTCAAAAAGACAGATGTAAACGATTGACAAATTTAAAAAAAAAGATGGCAACCGGAAATTGTCGAAATAAAGACGTTATATAGCTAAAAAAGGTAAATAAGTAAACTATTTAAGCTTTTAATTTACAAGATGTTCTCACTTTTTTTGGGCCACCCTGTACATATTATATTTAACAGTCTGGCTGCGGTTTAAAAAAAAATATTGCCCACGGTGGTTGAATATTGACCCATGAGAGTTTTGAAAAAGGGGTCTGTGCACAGGTATTCTCTATGATTACTCACGAGGAGGACTGTACAAATGACTGCATGATACAAAGAACATGACCAACTTGAAGATATTATTCTGACAAATAAATGCAGCTCTAAATGCTGAAAACTAGGATGTACTCATGCTACATCTTCTCTGATGAGAGTTACTGGCATACGTATTACACTTTAAGGTCCTTTTTTAGATGTACATTTCTGTGGTTTCTCACTTGACTTGGCATCAGCTTTCAAAATGACATAATGATCAAAGAAATGGAGCTGTTAATTTCATCCCAAGCTCTTTGTATACTTAGTTGCATCCTAGGAACATCTCAAGGGCCTCTTTCCTTTTGTATCAGCGTAACGAGGGCAACTGCAGCACAAATCAAATTAATAATTTATTACAAATTATATCCATGCAAAACCGCTATTGAAGCATTCAGTACAAATATGATACATGTAACATTAATTCTATCAACCGAAGCAAAAGAAAACTATGAGCAATCCTGCAAATCATCATAATTTATGGTTCCACATCAAAGGGCAAAAATGGTGCCAGAATTTAAAAAAACATGGGACAGGCACAGAGAATCCTCCATGATGTAAAAGCAAAGGTTAATAGAGAGACAGAGTAAGGACTTCAGTATTACAAGAAGAGGGTAAAGGTGAAAGGGGACAGAGTCAGGAGTCATATGCAGAAATATTTCTTTACTGAAAGAGTGGGGGTAGTAGAGGCAAGCTAAGTATCTGAATTCAAAAAAGCATGAGACAAACAGATCTCTAAAGGAAAAAAGGGGACTATAATAGTTGATATGGAAGAGCAGACTAGATAGGCCATGTGGTCTGTTTCTGCCCTCATGTTTCTAAATAATTTTATAACAGGCCGCCTATGTGTGAAAGCCATGTGAACATCTATTTTGAAGCTATTTCATGAAAACAAACAGGCACTTATGTTTCTTTAGAAAATACTAGCGGCAAAGTGGTAGAAATCGCACCTAGATTGAAGCCACAAACAAGAGCATTCGGAGCTTTGTACACACACGCAGGGCCGGCCCGTCCATTGAGCGAGAATGTTTTTTGCACAGGGCCCCGCGTTTCAGGGGGCCCCGCGCAAAAAACATTCTTAACCTTAAAGTAAAATTAAAAGAAAAAAAAAAGCTGTCTTCTCCGGCTGCCGGGGCCGCCGCGGCAGAATCGAGTGTGCCGCGGGGCCCCCCCTGCCTAGCAGAGCCTCCCCTCCCCTGTATCACCTCTCTCTCTCTCGTTGTAGATTCTGTCACACGCGCCGGCTTTCAGAGCGCGAGAGAGTTTCTCCCTCGCGGCTCTGTTAAGCCCGCGGGGGCTGATGGGAAGTTCCCATCAGCCCCCGCGGGCTTAACAGAGCCGCGAAAGGGAAACTAATCCTTTCGCGCTCTGAAAGCCGGCGCGTGTGGCTGAACCTACAATGAGAGAGAGATACAGGGGAGGGGAGGGGAGGCTCTGCTAGGCAGGGGGGGCCCCCGCGGCACACTCGATTCTGCCACGGCGGCCCCGGCAGCCGGAGAAGACAGCGTTTTTGTTTTTAAATTTTCCCGGGGCTGGGGGATTAGGAGTGGTGATGGGCTGGGTTTTTTTTAGGAGTGGTGATGGGCTATGGGGGGGTTAGAAGTGGTGATGGGCTATGGGGGGGTTAGAAGTGGTGTTGGGCTGGGGGGGTTAGAAGTGGTGATGGGCTATGGTGGGTTATAAGTGGTGATGGGCTATGGGGGGGGGCTGGGGGGGTTAGAAGTGGTGATGGGCTGGGGGGGGTTAGAAGTGGTGATGGGCTATGGGGGGGGGGTAGGAGTGGTGATGGGCTGGGGGGGTTAGAAGTGGTGATGGGCTATGGGGGGGCTGGGGGGTTAGAAGTGGTGATGGGCTGGGGGGGTTAGAAGTGGTGATGGGCTATGGGGGGGGAGGAGGGGTGATGGGCTGGGGGGGGGTAGAAGTGGGGATGGCCTATGGGGGGTTAGGAGTGGTGATGGGCTATGGGGGGGCTGGGGGGTTAGAAGTGGTGATGGGCTATGGGGGGGCTGGGGGGGTTAGAAGTGGTGATGGGCTATGGGGGGGTTAGGAGTGGTGATGGGCTATGGGGGGGCTGGGGGGGTTAGGAGTGGTGATGGGCTATGGGGGAGCTAAGTCTGTATATGGGCTGATGGGATTAGGACTGAAAGTGGGTTGATGGGGGGGTTAGGACTGGTAATGGGCTATGGGGGGGCTTAAACTAAAAATTGGGTGATGGGGGATTAGGACTGGAAATGGACTGGTGGGATTAGGACTGGGAGTGGGCTGATGGGGAGGTTAGGACTGGTAATGGGGTATGGGGGGGCTTAAACTGAAAATTGGGTGATGGGGATTAGGACTGGAAATGGGCTGGTTGGATTAGGACTGGGAGTGGGCTATGGGGGGCTAGGACTGGTAATGGGTTGGGGGGTTGCTAGGACTGGTAATGGGCTGGGGGGATTAAGACTGGAGGTGGGCTGATGGGGTTAGGACTGGTAATGGGCTGTGGGCTGTTGGGGGGGGTTAGGACTGGTAATGGGCTATGGGGGGGCTAGGACTGGAAATAGGCTGATGGGGGGGTTAACACTGGAGGTGGGCTGATGGGGTTAGTACTGGTAATGGGCTGTGGGCTGATGGGGGGTTAGGACTGGTAATGGGCTATGGGGGGGGGGTTAGGACTGATAATGGGCTATGGGGCGCTAGGACAGGAAATGGGCTGATGGGGAGGGGTTAGGACTTGAGGTGGGCTGATGGGGTTAGGACTGATAATGGGCTGTGGGCTAATGGGGGGGTTAGGACTGGCAGTGGGCTATGGGAGGCTGACTGGAAATGGGTTGATGGGGTTAGGACTGGAAGTGGGTTGATGGGGGGGCTAGGACTGGTATTGGGTTGGGGGGTTGCTAGGACTGGAAATGGGCTGATGTGGGGCTAGGACTGGAAATGGGCTGATGCAGGGACTAGAAGGGAATGGATGCTGGGTGAGGCTGGAACTAGAAGGGAGCTGATGTTGGGGGAGGATTAGAATGGGATGGGGCTGGGAGACTAAAATGGAGAGGGGAAAAATATTTTGTGTGGGAGGGATAAAAAATCTACATTTAGCCGGGTATTGGGAGAGTAAGTGGGGATTGAGGATGGAGGGGTAAAATTTGAGTGGATGAAATAGGAATGAGGAAAGAGCAAAAGGAGAAAGATTAGTATGTTAAAGCAGATGTAGAGAGAGAGAATGGAAAAAAAACTAGAAGAGAGAAGAAAGGACAAATGGACAGCAGATGATGGAGAGTTAGCAGAAAACATGAAGAAACCAGAAGAAAGTGGCTGGAGCAATTGCAACTGAAAAAAAAATGCACAAAAGGTAGAAAGATATCGTTTTATTTTGAATTTATTAACTGGAATATGAAAGCTCTGGGAAATGTGCATCGTTAACGTCTGCGCTTTGTTTGGTAGAAGAGAAAATTAATTTATAGTTTTATTTCTACAGTGTTGTTGTACATTCCAAGTTTGGCTTTTGGGGTTCCCAGTTTAATTATTGCCTTCCTGTTTCTAAATTGTGATTCCTTGTTTGGTGATGGTCTATGTTCTGCATGTGTAACTGAGCTGAGGTATTCTGTTTATGTAATTCCTATTTGACATTGCCACTTGTTCTCTTTCCCCAGTAGGTCATGTATTGTTGTTCTCTGAAATGTATTGGTTTAATATTTGCAGTGTTGCCTTTTGATAGGTAGGGTATGGTGCTTTGTGAGTCCTGGTAGTGCTGTTAGGATACGGCGGGTTTGCTATGGGTTCTAAATGGGCAGTGTTTGTAGTAGTTCCTAATGTGCCTGGCGGTTGGCACTGGATTATAGTAATGTAGAAATCTTTTAGTCTGTCTTTATCCATACACTCATTAAGAGACATGTTTACTAAAAGTTAGTGTATGTTAGCATTATGCAAATATTTATGCAAATATTTATGCAAATAAGGCCACTTATGCAAATGAGGCCCCGCACCGAGTCTCCGCACATGGCCCCGCACCCCCCTTGGGCCGCCCCTGCACACACGTGCCAGATTTTGCAAAACTCCATGTCCAAGGGCAGCCAATTAATGAACAGAACTGGTGTTAGAATGCAGAGACCCAGGAAAGAAACTGGTGATGGGGCCCACAAGCCCACCTCCAAGCTCTGCCTCCTTCAGCTTGAGACAGACTTAGGGGCCCCCTGCTCGTCACCTACTAATGCCAGCCCTGCTCCAAAAGTCGTGCTTTGCTGTTTAAGATGGTTTTGCATACTAGAAAGTTAAGAACAATTCCTCCCTCAATCATTCCTCCAAATCTCAGGTCCATTCTAGCAGTTGAGAAGAGAGTTAAAGCATGCTTCAGAGCAGGTGTAAATGACAGCGAGACAAGTTTTTGAAGTATATACAGTCAAACCTCGGTTTTCATGATTAATCCGTTCTAAGAAGTCTGACTAAAACCGAAACGTACGAAAACCGAAGCAATATTTCCCATAGGAAATAATGTAAATTCAATTAATCCGTTCCAGACACCCAGCTCCTGTCACTTCTCTCACCTGCCCGATCGTCCACAGGACAGCAAACACACAGATATTGTACTGTACGGCACTGCAACATCTCCTGCTTACATTGACAGCTACCCTGCTACCTCCGAGCCTGAGGGGGCGCTCCAGAGAACAGGCAGGCAGTGGAGAGATCGGGGCTTTCCTCTCTGTGCAATCCTTGCATCTCTGACTCTGGCTCGAGGATGTTGCTCAGCTGACTTTCGCTTCTCAACACGCGATCGGTGAGTCCGGGGGGTAGTGCTGACGGGACTTCCGGGGGGTAGTGCTGCCGGGACTGGGCGGGCAGTGTATACAGACCAGCGCCATTCTTTACGAAAACCGAGGCGATATCCGATAACCGAGACAAAATCTCAGTCAGAAAAGACGTCGAAAACCGAAACGTACGAAAACCAGGGCAAACGAAAACCGAGGTTTGACTGTATATATTTCCTTTGAGTGAATACACGTATAACTGTATTTATTTATTTTATTTGACTTATATTGTATATAGGCTCTATAACAAAACACAAGGCAATTTATACCATAAAACATGAAATACATAAAAATACAATAAACAATATTCTACAATCTTACCATTACCTGCTGTGCTAATTATCCCCAACCCCAACAGCTGTCTATATTCTACCCTAAAGCCTATTTCTACAACCAAGCTCACTGTCTTACAGTACTTAATCAGTCTCATGACACTACCCCATGAGTACTTTATTCCAGAAAACAGGTGCTACTAGAGAAAATGTCCAAGTCCTAGCAAACTGTTGATGTCCTCAGAAGCTTCTGTTGTACCAAAGATCACACCCCAGAACACATGATACTAAACAATCATTCTATAACCTAGGGCCCAACCCTTGTTGCACTTTGAACACCAGCATCAGCAGCTTGAAAATACATCGCTGTTCAATTGAGATCCAATTCAACTTCTGCATCTTTGGGTCATGTTCATCCCAGGTCTTTAATCCAACAATCATCCTTGCTGCAGTATTCTGTGGCAATAGAATCAGGGATAATTCTTTCTTCTGCAGCCCTACATAAACTACATTCCCATCATACAATTTTGAGAACAGATAACGGGACCGCTGTCTGCAGCTTATCTGGTGACAACGGCCCCCCTCAGCTGCCTAATCAACTGAGTTGATAAAAAAAACTGCATGAATTTACTAATCTGTGTATCAAAAAATATTGTAACACAGAATCTAACTGGATCCCAAATTCCTCACAACAACCCTAACAGGGACCTGTTAATCCCTTACTAGCCAACAAAATCCTCTTGTCCCTTACCCACCCACAATACCTGAGACTTACTGATGTTCACCTTATTGCATTGCAACTAAGAGGCCATAATTCTCAATCCATCATTTATTTTCTGTGAACCTGCACAACAATCCTTTCCAGTGGTGAGATAAATTTGATCATCTGCAAAGAAATGATAATGTATCCTAAAGCCTCTAAAATTGAACACAAAGGTTTCATAAAAATATTAAAAGAATGGGAAAGAGTTTGGAGTACTGCAAAGTGGGGATAGTTGGGGCCTTCTAAGCATTAGTTGGCTCCTCCTGGTAGCAAGACCTCTCTAATAAATGAGAGAGCACCTGGATCGAGAAGAACAGAGATCCAAGTGCTGATGATGGGCATCTGGACCTAAAAAAGGGGGGGGGGCTTAGAACTTGGGTCCCACCAGAACAAGCTACCTACATGGAGTGGCAGTTAATATGGGCAAAACTTGCTTTGATCAAAGAGTGGATTGAGACAGATATCAGATCTCGCCAAATGGACTTCACAAAGCAGTCAGTACCCCTCGTAAAGGTGAGATAAGGATGCATGCTCTGGTTGTTTTGACTGTTATTGGTGCTATTGTGAATAGTGTCGTTGGTATAATTATTATTACCATCTGATACAAAATGTAGTGCTAAAACTGTAGCTGGCTCTTTCCACAAATGAAATAGCTGGACTCCTGTATTGAATGAAGAATTTGAAAAAGGGAGGAGGTACAGCGAAATGAGAAAAAAACCAAAAACCAAAGAAAACACAGGAGAAAATGGTGCAGTGTGCTCCCTGTTAAGCCTACAGCAGGCAGAAGCTTACCCAAAGAGATCAAAGGCAATGCTAGACCTGAAGGGATACAAGGAACGAAACAAGGGGCCTGATAGTCAAAAGGCACTTACACGGTTTACAGCCTTTTAAACCATGTAAATGCTGCTATCTGGGATACTCAATGGTACTAACACCGCTGAATATCCCCTCTCTTCTTCCTTACACGTCCCGATGCTAATTGCTTAGCATCAGGGCATGCTGGGGGCGTCCCAGGGAGGAGCAGAGGTGGTGACAATTGGTAACTGGGCAGCAGTGATATTATATGCTGCCCAGTTAGCAACCTACGCCTAAAAGATAGGCGAGGCATAAAGCTCGCCTATCTTTAAGTGCAGGAGCTAACCGGGCAGCATGAAATATCGCCGCTGCCCAGTTATCGACTGTGGATGAGAGGCAGTGCGGCGATCCCAGATATTCATTGCCAGGGCTGCATACGACCCCAGCATTGAATATCCAGGATACAGCTTGGCGAAGAGAGCTATGCGTCAAAGAGGTGCATAGCCCTCCTAACTCAATATCAGGCCCAATGTATCCAAACTGATTATAAAGTCAGGGGATAATTTTAAAATAGAACGCCTATAAAAATTCCCAAAATAGCCTTATTTTATAAAGGCAACATAGATGCCTATGTGGGTGGAGTAGCAGTCTAATGATTAACTGCTGCTCCTTGTGATCTTGGGCAAGTCTCTTAACCCTCCATTGCCTCTAGTAGGCCCTCTTAGGACAGGTAAACACCTACTGTACCTGAATGTAACTCAACTTGAATTTCTGAGTTCCCTTCTTTATAAAATAGGCTCCAAGAACTATCCCCAGTAGCATACAAGTTCCGACACACACAGTCACACTCGCTGTGGGGGATAATTTTGCAACAAGCTTCTAGGCAGGAAAGGCACATAGGCTGTTTCTATTTTGTAAAAGCAATATACGCACCTATGTGCTTTTATCAAGTTACCCCCAGCGAAAGTAGGTGTGCACGTTTATACCTTTCCTCAGGCTGGTGTAATGATAGGTGTGTGTATGTCTGTGTGGTGTGTGTGTGTAAGAAAGAACATGCATGTTCATATTTTATAAAGAAGGTGCATAAGTGTCAATTCCACCCCAGCTCGCCCATTCCACATCCCCCGAAATACCTATATCACATAAATGTAGGCGGTCTGTCTGTGGGCTACTTTACAGGCGTGCATAACCCCCGAGCGATTTTATAAGAACCCATTTCAGTGTGCAAAATACTGCTCGGTACACGCAGGCTCTTATTATCCCCAATAAGAGCAATTTTCAAAAGTCATTTGCCTAGGTAAATGGGCTATTTGAAGATTGCCCATCTTCTTTGCTGTGAAAGTATGGGCTAATGTGGCTCTCAGGGCTTTTTTTTTATGGCTTTGACTGCAGCAACTCTTTCCCAGCCCCCCAGCCCTGAAACCTCTGCCTTAGTCTGCCTAATTGGTAAGCTGACCCCAACAGTCAATTTTTGTCCTAACAGAAGCCCTAGCCTGGAGAGTTTTAGATTATATTCATTCACTGACATCCTGTCAGACTGCATGTGCTTCACAGTTTCATAAGTGAAGAGAGCCGCAAACATGTTAAACAAAGAACAGGAAAGTCACTAAGGTAGACATCAGATTGGAAACACAAGCACGGTACAATAATGCCGCACATCACACCGAGGGATTTCCCAGCACACAGGGCTCTCGTTTCTTCCTGCGTCAGTATAGCTGACAGCAAATCTGTTTAGTGTGAAAGCCTCCTTCTTTAGGTAACTGAAAATTAGAAATAATTGATATACAATCGGTATGAGATTTATTAATTAACAACTAATTAAACACAGAAAATTAAGTTAAATTAAAATAGCAGTGGGAGTTAATTTGACAAAAAATAGCAGTGGGAGTTAATTTAAAGTAGATTGTGCCATATTAAAGCCTGCAAAATGAACAATCATTAGCTCACTAACATACTACAGCAAGCTTTTCATTTCAGCAAGGCCCCAACAGTTTCTACACCTGGCATGCGTTCAGTTTTCTTTTGTTCTGAAGGATGCAGCATCTAGTGGAGTGAATTTCTGATTAAAGACAACAGAATCTCCTGAGGTCACTTCCTACCTGAATTAGTTCTCTGTGTGTACTGGAGTGTTCTTGCTTTTGCTGAGAGTTAAAGACACTGAAAATTATGAGCCAAAAAAAGATGATCGACTGCTGACTGAAGAACATAAAAGTGTATTTTTTTCTAACGGAGGGGTATGAGAGTGCTCCTGCTGAAACAAGGGAACATGAAAGTGTCTTTCTTGTGTAAATTTTTAAGTACGTGCTTTAGTTCAACAACTATCTTTGTTTTTGCATGGGTTGTGGTGGATACAATGTCTGTTTGGTCCAGGGGGGATGGAGTTTGGAGTATATTTTTCTGAGGTGAAAGCTGAACAGATTTTAGTTCACACTTTGTCCACCATGCTACAGTAGCAACAAAAATGTCTCATGTCCATCCAGGATTGGGAAGGGGATGGGGTGATGGAAGAATGGGGAGGAGGAGAAGGGAGAGGAGAGGCAGGTAGACAGGGTGAAGATCCATTGCAGACAATGGACACCCATTCTGTCCAGACTGCCTCATCATTGGTCCAGATGTGTCCCCTCATGAGTTCCCCAGGGCCTTGGTGGAATTAGATGTCTTGCTATACCTCATGTCCGTATGATGGGAGGTGCAGCAGGGCTTTGCTGCAGTAACCAGGTCACAAGATCTCACGGTGACACACCTGGAAGGCCTGATAGTGGAGATAATGGATGATAGGAGCCCTACACCAGCTCATGGCATGCATCTCCATTCCTGCCACTCCAGTCATGAGGGGCAAGAGTGGGGGTTAGGCCACAGTGTATTTGTTAGTGGGATCTTGCTATAAATATCTGTGCATCAAATGTGTAACATGTGTATTTGAGGTGTGGTGACCCATCTGGCCCCTGAATAAAAAACATTTTCTGGCGGGAGAAGTATACCTGTCCGGGATACAGACGCGGCAGTGCTTTGTGCCGCGGGAGCAGCTAGCAGGTGCCTGGAGGCCCTGCTTGGAATCGGGCAGGCAGAACGAGGGCGGTCCCGGCTGAGGAGGACCCCTCTTCATTCCTCTATTTAACCCGGCGGCTGCAGGAGGTTGGTGGAGAAGTATACCTGTCCGGGATACAGACGTGGCAGTGCTTTGTGCCACGGGAGCAGCTAGCAGGTGCCTGGAGGCCCTGCTTGGAATCGGGCAGGCAGAACGAGGGCGGTCCCGGCTGAGGAGGACCCCTCTTCATTCCTCCATTTAACCCGGCGGCTGCAGGAGGTTGGTGGAGAAGTATACCTGTCCGGGATACAGACGCGGCAGTGGTTTGTGCCGCGGGAGCAGCTAGCAGGTGCCTGGAGGCCCTGCTTGGAATCGGGCAGGCAGAACGAGGGCGGTCCCGGCTGAGGAGGACCCCTCTTCATTCCTCCATTTAATCCGGCGGCTGCAGGAGGTTGGTGGAGAAGTATACCTATCCGGGATACAGACGCGGCAGTGTTTTGTGCCGCGGGAGCAGCTAGCAGGTGCCTGGAGGCCCTGCTTGGAATCGGGCAGGCAGAACGAGGGCGGTCCCGGCTGAGGAGGACCCCTCTTCATTCCTCTATTTAATCCGGCGGCTTCTACACACAGCCGCGTGTCGCGGCCTGCGTGGCGTGATCGAAGGGGCGTGATTCAAGGGGCAGGACATGCCCCTTTGGCGCTTCTGAGAAGCTGAAATCAGCGTTTATTGCCATGGGAAAACGTAAGGTTAAATTGCCTACTAAATCTGGGGCTAAGGCCCAAGGAAATAAAGTGGTGGGTCCCATGGATAAACATTTGATTTCCCAGCTATCTGCCACATCGTTGCCTGAGGGCGTTTCATTGAGCTCCTATTCCAGGACACCACCGCCTTTCCCTCTTCCTCCTTTCTCATCTACTGTGTTGGAGTTGTCTCCGGAGTTTGTTCCACCTATGCCACAAGCTGTTTTGCCAGGAAGTACAGAGGGGACTGCCAAGAGTCCAGGTTCCGGTGAGGTAACTCTAAAGGATATTTGGACTGCCAACCATAATATTGATATGCGTCTAACTACCACCGTGTCTTCCCTATGTCAATTTACTTCTGATGTTGTCAGTAAAATGCAAAGTACCGATAAACAATTGGTTACAATTGCTAAATCATTGGCTAAGACAGATTCTCAGCTCCAGTCTTGTTCGGATAATAATATTGCCTTAATTCGGGATTTTTCTTCTTTTGCTTATCGACTGGAGGTGCTTGAGAACCAGTCTAGAGCCAAGAACTTACGCTTCTTAAATTTTCCTGTTACCCATTTGTTGTCTCCTGATATTTTATTTAAAAAACGATTTTACTGAAGTGTTAAAATTGGATGGGAATATAGAGGTTGTACAAATGTACTATTTGTCTTTGAGATCTCCCCTTCCTTTAGTTAAGGATGAGGAAGATGCTCCGCCTTTAGATTTAACGGTGGGTCAGGACCTTACCGCTTTTTTGGAAGATTCTGCAGATATCATACCCAAACGTAACACTTTAGTGGTTACTTTTGGTTCTGAACCTGTTAAATTAGTTGTTCTTCGTGCTTACTTTAAGTTTCGGGAGTCTCTCTTTTGTGGTCAAAAGCTACAAGTCTTCCCGGATGTAAGCAGGGCTACCCAGGTCCGGCGCAAGCAATTCCTGGTGTTAAAATCTCGAGTGTTGGCTATAGGGGCCTCTTTTTACTTGAAATTTCCTTGTCGTTGTGTAATTACCTTTGAGGGTCAATCCTTTGTATATATTGATGTGATCCAACTACAGTCATTTTTGAATCAAAAGGAGGTTGTTAAGGGTTCGGGTGGTGAGATAACTGTTCCCCAAAGTGGAGTTTAAAATGCTTCTGTTTTCTTTACTTTTGTTTCTAGACTCAGGGTATGCTCTCCCTTGATGTGGTTCTTTTCTTTGTGATGTATAATTTTCCTTGGATATTGTAAGGATGTGGTTATTTTCTATTGCTTCAACTTGTTTTGTTATTCAAGAAAAAACTTAAATAAAAATATTTAAAAAAAAAACATTTTCTGGCTCTACGCATCTGTTGCTGTGTGATGATGTGCACAACCTTACCACTCTAGCTATGCAGCACTCCGCTGCCCATAGCCAAACACATTTCCCTACAGGCCCTGTGCTGTGACATGAGGGCACCTGTCTGCCTATGATGGGAGCCCAGACTGTGACAGGGTTGCTATACATTCCAGGGCACCCTGCAGATAGAAAGCCAAGCACATGTCCAGGACAAGGTATATAGACCCCTGCCATAGCAACATGTACACACACTCAGCAACCTGGCTCTGAAACACTGGGCAGTGCCCAACCCATGCATAGCTTCCATTGCCCAAGGGTCAGGTGGAGAGCTACCTACACTGACACCAGCATGCACACTTGAAGAATTAAGACTGGATCCCTGTTGCTATTGTTGGAAACATGTTTATTGCAGGTGTACATACAGTGGAACCATACCACAGAAATAGCCATGTATAGAAGACCTTGGTTGACATGAATGCACAGCAAACTGGTAGTGGTCAGGCAACCATACTAACACTCAGACCCCCCCCCCCACCTCTATGTGCACTTTAAAATGAGCTGGAGGGGCCCTTTGCCCCTTTCTACAAGGAAAATGGGTTGTGGGCGCCTTTTTGAGTATGTATATACATAGCTAAAACACAGAAAACCTCTGGTAAGGGAAACAAAGAAACCATAGTTAGCATGTTGCTTCCAACAATGCAACACACACAGCTGTCTCACAACACCCCCCTTCCTCTCCAAAACACAGCTACCCATTGTGAAATAGGCAGACTTCTGTGGTTACATTTATTCATTTAACATTTTTTATATACTGCCTTTCATGATATCAAGGTGGTTTACATTGAACAAACTGAAATTACATTGAACAGGGCATTATAACTTGGAGATAACTATTTTACAGGGAACATAGGCAATGGAGGGTTAAGTGGCTTGCCCATGACCACAAGGAGCACCTGTGGGACTAGAAACCCCAGTCCTTCCAGCCCAAGGTTGCTGTCCTCTAGTGGGATTTGAACCCCTGACCTTCCAGCCTGAGGTACCTTGCCCCAACCACTAGGCCACTCCTCCCTACATGTAGGTGAAGCACATTTAGGTAGCAACCCAGTCCATAACAAAAACAGTGCACCCCTCATCCATTTGAGCCTTTACCAGCGCAAGTGTTCCTCACCTAGTGAGATCACACCTTCAAAAGGATATACAGTAAACAGGATGGAATTGTGCAGAGGGTGGCTATTAAAATGGCTAGTGGTCTTCGTTATAAAGCATATGAAGACAGACTTAAAGATCTTAATATGTATATGTTAGAGGAAAGGCAGAATAGAGGAGATATGATAGATACCTCCATGGCATAAATGCACAAAAGGAGAGCCTCTTTCAATTGAAAGCAAGCTCTATTACAAGGGGACATAGGATGAGGGTGAAATGGGATAGACTCAGAAGTAATATGCGGAAATATTTATTTACGGAAAGAGAAGTAGATGCGTGGAATAGTCTCCCAGTGGAGGTAGTAGAGACGAGGACATATCTGAATTCAAGAAGGTATGGGAGAAACACCGAAAATCTCCAAAGGCAAAAAGGAGACTATTGTAGTTGATATGGAAGGGCAGACTAGATAGGCCATGTGGTCTTTTTCTGCCATCATGTTTCTATGTTTCTGTGTTTCTAAGTTTCTAAATTCCATGGCTAGATTGGAAGCAACTTAGGTAGAAGAGATATCATGCCAATTGCCATACATGAGCTAGCTATTTTGCAATCATGAACATGTGGCTTAGCTAGATGTTTCTAAAATGGCAATCACACTCATTTATATCCCATACATGTGCCAACTTGCAGCTCATTTCAGAAAGAACCACATGCAAATTGGAGACATGCAAATACCGCCCCCATACATAGTTATAAAATTGGAACATGCAAGTGTGTGGATCTACTTTAGAAATGCTGTGAGCTGTTCTGCCACTGTCCTAGTTATGGCACCCAAACATAAGTATATATTCCCTGGGTCAAAATATGTGCCAGATTGTAAAAGTGAGCATGCATGCACTTTGTTCCATAACTTGCCCTAGGAAAGTCTCCTTATACAGCAGGTAAAACGTGTGTAAAATGGCAATAGCCACGTACTTGCATATAGAGTGGCCAATTTTATACAAGTTCATTTCTACGGCTAGTTCACTATTCTATCCATGGATATACCTTTTAATACGCCCTCAGTATTGCTACTGGTTACTGGACCAGCCTTGACAACTATACCAGTTCCAGTTGCAAGAGAAAATTCAGAGCAAACTGAGGCAAAAGACAGGCAGCAAAGGGTGGAGGGGGATGGGGAGAAGGCAGGGGCACTGATTGGCTATATTAACAAGTTCTATCCTTCACTGTACTACTTACTATACTACTAGATCTGTATTCAGCATTTTTCACAATACAAGTTAAGTGCTTGGAAAGATAGAGCAGTTTGCTATTTTTAAAACAGTTTCAAAAGAAGTGAATTCAGATTGCACTGCATTTCTGATTTATTTTAAATTATACAAATTTTCAAAGGGAAAAAGTAGAACAAACCATTAAGACTATTCATCTACTGAGTGGGTGAGCAACAATCAAGAATCCTTGTCAAACAGCAGGCTGAGAAAAGGACTCTGACCTATCAAGAGGAAATTTCCATATTAATGGTTAAAATGACACCACAGTTCATCTTGGCAGAAATCCCAAGGTGATGAGTAATAAGGAAACTGTAAGAAATCAATAAGTATGGTATCTTTGTGCTGGAAAGAGTGCTTCCGATGTCCTCCGGACTTCCACAAAATGGGTTTGCTAAAACTAGGGGAGCTGAATGGCATGAAGATAGCAAAGAATTCAGTCAGTCCAAGAAAAATCTCGATCATTAGCAGTAAATTTGAGAGACTCGGATCATACTCCACATACCCTGACTTAGAAGTGAGGTCCACAACTGCCAAAGTAAGCGCAAAACTAACCCATTTGGAGAAACTACCCCGAGTAAAACTGCCCTGGTCTTTGGCTCGGATAATATGATTTACCATGCAAACGGTCCTCCATTTTTGCTTATGTTTCAATATAAAGTCCAACTGTCACAGAGAGAGATGTTTGTTTTTCCTACTGATGATATATATATCCTGCTGTACTACAGCAGAAGCATCTAGAAAGTGCAATGTGTTACTTCTCGTGCATTTTTGATGCATGCTTATAGTTCAAAGAAAGTAATATGAGTGTGAGTGAGAGTAAATAATAGAGCTGCCGTTATTTCAATTAAAGGCACATTTCAAAAAGCCATTTACAATATGTGACTGCAGCGACATCCAAGTGAAAACGTCTGAAATTGTATAACAGTCTTAAAGGAGAAGGTGAGTATGTGGAAATCCAACCTAAAATTGACATCTCTCTGCCCCTCACCGTAGAAATGTGCGTTACATCAAACCAGGAAATGCCGACACACACGAGGAAAGGTATCAACATGCAGCAGAGGAAGGAATTTTACAAACATACACGTGGGAAAAACTGCACATGAATCCTGGTATTTTGCAAACCTAGATATCTCACTGCTGTTCATGAATTCTAGATGTTTCAATCTTGACCGAAGCAACTTGTGAAGAGGGAAATAACGCTTGAGAGATTAAGGAAGCTGCCCCTCTTAATCTCTCCTGTAAAGAGCTGGCCAAAATAAGCACTTCTTCAAAAAACCGAAACGTGCCAGGAGCAGATTTAAATACAGATGCGGAGAATTTATGTTAGGCAGGTGCATTTCCTATATGAAATCAGAGATACATAAGCTCTCATTCTGCTATATCCAAAACCATACCCCTGAGACACCTCTGGCATGCTCACATGTGACTTGAATGTGATTGGGCCAGATGTGTAAATCTGGACCATTATAAAATGGCTGTTCGGATGTGGATGTGATTTTCACATGTGGGGTGGGGTCATTTTCACACGTGTAAATCATGAATGTTGTTGTTAAGTGCCACAGAATGGGGAAAAGTCCATATTTTATTTATTTATAAGGTCTTTTCTATACCGCGCTCTTCAACTTCAGCTCGGTTTACAAACAACATCGGTTTTGTCCAGGCACGGGAGGGGCCCGCACTGAACTTACAGAGAACAGGATAGATAAACTTGAGTTAACTGGGTAAACTATATACAGACTCTAGGCTAGGTATTTACATTCTTAGGTTACTATATACATGATATCTGAATAAAGTCCATAATGTCTGTCATCAACAAACAATATGTTTACATTGATTTTTCATTTGATATACTGCCCTTGGTTTAAAGACATCAAGGTAGCTTACAATAAATTTCAAAGGTAAAAGCATTTCATTACTGTAATAGTCTTTTTCTAGGTTTACCAGCAGGCACTCTTCGATCTTTACAGTCCATGCAGAACTTTGCTGAATGTCTTATTAATGGGAGTGGCCGCTCTACTGATATTCAGCAGCAGTTGTATGCTTTGCATTTGTCACCAATAAAATACCGGATACAGTTTAAAGTTCTGATAATTGCCTTTAAATGCATTAATCAGATTGGCCCAATCAACTTGTCTTCCTTATTGAGCTTGTATTGTCCACTGAGGTCATTACGTTCCTAAGATGCTACTTTATTGGTGGTTCCAAATTTGAAGGAAAGCCACTATCAAGCATTACAGAATAGAATTTTTCAGTGTCTGTTCCACCTTTGTGGAATATATTACCAGAAGATTTACGTAAGATTTCTGATTTGTCATCATTCAGAAGACAGGTAAAGGCTTACTTTTTTAGGCAAACATTTGATACATTATGTTAAGAATTGTAAAGTTAGAACTGCAATCTGTTTGTTGCCTTGTGTTTGTTTGATATTGGGGTATGTTTACTAAACTGCAGTAACGTTCCCCGCATTAGGTTCCCTGGATGCCCTTATAAGGGAATGGGTGGTGCATCATTATGGCAAGTCGTGTCAGGTAACGCGCGTTACAAGGCACCTTATTAGGCACAATACAAGGCATGTTATAAGGCACGTTACAAGGCACCCTATGAGGCACAATACAAGGCACAGTGCCTTGTAACGTGCCTTGTACTGTGCCTCATAGGGTGCCTTGTAACGTGCCTTATACTTGTAACCTGGATTGGCCACTGTTTGAAACAGGATGCTGGGCTTGATGGGCCTTGGTTTGACCCAGTATGGAATTTCTTATGTTCTTTGTGATAGGAAAGCAAATAAATGCAAAAGGAAAAGGAGACTACTATGGTTCTCAAAAGAAATAGCTGAACAGATGAGGAAAAAGAGAGTAACCTTCATTAAATATAAGAGATCATGGAAAGAGAAAAACAATCATCAATATTTAGAAAATCCAAGAGAAGTCTCTCCAAAGATTCAACATGTCCAAGACAGGATATTTTCAATAAGATATTATGGATGCGAAAGTTGGGCAGTGAAAAAGATAGACAGGAAGAATATCAATGCCTTTGAATTATGGTGCTGGCAAAGAATACTATAGGGTATGTTTACTAAACTGCGGTAACATTACAGATCGCGCATTATGTAACGTTAATGATCGATAGGTAACATTAACGTGCTTGCGAATTAACTGTCATTTGCATTTCTCCTCCCTCGGAGAAAGATATTTGGGCTTGTAGTTTGGCTAACATATCTCGTCCCAGTAGTGGCACTGGACATTCTGGCATGTAAAGGAATTGATGAGTTATTTGCTGTCCTCCTAGACTGCATATACGATTCTGAAGAAAAGGTTTTGTAGCTTTGGCACCAGTTGCTCCTATAATGGTGACTGCTTTTGTAGAAAATGGGGCTATTTTCTTGTCTACTACTGAATGTTCTGCTCCAGTGTCAACCATAAAGTTCACAACTTGGTCTCCTATTTGTATTCCGACCATAGGCTCCTGGAGACCTAGAGCAAATTCGGAGCCCGGTCTGTCCTAATCCACGTCATCTTCATCATGGGCTGTCGTAGCCAATGCTTGTATGGCTTCTCCTCTTTCTTGTTGGAATTGTTCTCGATTGGCTCCTCCGCAATGTCGGGGACGGCCTCGTCTCTCTTCTCTCTATTGATGATTGCTTTCGTCATCTTCGTGGGCGTCTTCGAGTTGCGGGCAAGCATCTCTCCAATGTCCTTCTTCTCTGCAATAGGCGCATTGGTTCACGCCTAGCTGCTGGGACCGGCTTCCACCTCGGCCCCGCCCCCTTCCTCTGCTCCTTCGATTAGGGACACCTCCCCTTTTCTGTTCAACTATGGCTGCGGCCAAAAAATCAGCTTTCTTTCTCATCTTTCGATCACATTCTTTCTGTCTTTCATTATCACGATTCACATACACTTTATGAGCGACTTCCAATAACTGTGTTGCATTCATGCCCGCAAACCCTTCTAATTTCTGTAATTTGCGTCTAATGTCTGGTTGAGACTGATTTACAAAAGCAGAATTCACCATGCATAAACTTCCTGGTGCATCGGGATCATAGGGTGTATACATTCTGTATGCTTCAGTTAATCTTTCATAAAACACTGCTGGACTCTCATCTATGCCTTGGTTAACTTCAGTAACTTTGGAAAGGTTCATGGCTTTCTGGCCCCCCCTTTTCAGGCCTTGTAACAAGCCTTGGCGAAAACGGGCTAGGGTTCTGGATCCTCTTTCAGTATTTGGATCCCAATGAGGGTCTTCATTTGGGAATTGCCTCTGGGCCGCTTCCCGATGGTCTATTCTGTCTTCTCCTCGTTCTGGAGCTACAGGGTTATCTGCCAGCCAGTCTATGGCTGCTTTTCTAATTCGTGTCCGCTCCTCCGTAGTAAATAAGGTGGACAGGAGCTGACGGCAATCTGCCCATGTGGGTTGTTGGGTTTCCATAATAGTATTCACTAATTCTGTAAGCTCTTGGGGTTTATTAGTATATGAGGCATAATGTGACTTCCAATTTAATAAATCTGTTGTAGAGAAAGGGACATACACATAGCTTAGGGGTCCCGCTACCACCTCATTATCATCATTTCTTACAGGTATTCCCGGGACTTGCCGTAAGGGCATCATCTTAGCAGTAGAGGTCTTTTGGGATCTAAGCGATATTTTCGTACTTCTCCTATCAGGGCTCTTTTTCTTCATCTCTACAGGCTTAGTACGAGTTACTTTCTTTTCTATATGTTTTGTCTTGGATTTACTTTTTACTGGCAAACTAACACTGACGGTCGCTTCTATACTATCAGTCTCACTCAGGGAATCCTCAATTTCTTCCCTCTCTGTTTCTGAATCTGACTCGCCTTTCTCTGTCTCTGTTTCAGTAGAATCATCTTCAACTAACGGGAGCTCATCTTCCTGCTCATCAGGAGGTGGCTCGGGGGTTGGGTCCCGCACCCGTTGTCTTCGGGGCTCTGGGGCAGGACGCCGGGCTACTCTTACTGGGCCCGGGGTTCTAGGCTGTCGGGGAATTACCTCTGGGGAATCAGGATCGACCAGGATGGGCTTTTTCCTGGACTTCTCATCTTTCCCTTTCTTGCTGGGCTGTTTATTTTCTGTTTTCTGACTATGATCTGTTTTCGCTAACATTATCCTGCACTGCTCCTCATAGCAGCGCTGCGCCCAAGGGGGCGGATCTTCACAAATACTTAACCAAGAATCTATATAGGGATACTGATCGGGGTGCACTATCCGTACTCTACTATGAACTAACTGGATAATTCCTACATTTAAGGTTCCCTCTCGAGGTCAAGTAGGGTCTAGATCGGGCCACTCCCTAGTACACAAAATCTGTAAACGGGCTGCAGTCATTTTAATACCATAATCTCCTGAATATCCCTCTTTGAAATGTGCGATCATACATTCTAATGGAGTGTTCCTAGTAGACCCCGCCCCTCCCATTTCGATGTGTGCGCGCAACAACAGACAGAAGGGAAAAGGAAGTCGGACCGTGGGTAAGGGGTCCTCACGGTCCTGGAAACATATAAGGGAAACAAATAACAAGACAGGACGACAATCGCTTCCCCCTTTTCGCGACCTGAACGCGGTCGCCCGGTCAGGAAATGTGCTAGTCAGGGGTCCGCCTTCGCTTGGTCTGTGCTGCCAGACCTCTCATACACACTTCATTCACACAATCATGCTAGCAACGTATCCCAGAATGCATTCGTTTCTATCTATTCTGACTAGTCTTGTTCAATTACCAAAATACAAGAAGACGGGAGTTTCGCCCTGCGAATACTCATGCGGGGGTACTCGGTCCGTCTTTGAGAGGTGATCAAGCTCTCTTACCAATTTCCAAGTTCCAAATTCTCGACATTACAAATGCCAAGTTCCAATGGCAGCGCTGCTCTTTCTATATCTGTCTAGACAACAAATCAAAACTATACTCACCGGATCCGGTCCTCAAACTTCCCAAGCAGGCGCATGAGTTGGACCTCGGACTCCCCTCACTCGGGTTCGAGGCGTTGGCTCCAGCCGGGCCCGGCACCCGCCGAGGTCCGACCAACTTCCTCCGATGCAATGGACCGGCGGCGCCAGGAAGCAGCCCCCGTCGATAGGGCGCGATCCCGGCAGGACCAAGCCTATAGAGGCGGAATGTCGTGGTATATTGCCCTATATACACTCTGATTCCACAACTTCCCGGCCAACGCACCAAGAATATGTAGCAGCAGAGCGCAGACAAACCAATGATACCAGGAGTCTGTTCAGAAGGTCCAAATCATTTATTTGTGCACAAGTCTCAAGCAAAGTCAATTTCAAAATGGCTGAGCAAAGTTCTCTGGCAATACAACAACTTTTATAGACTTTTGCTCTATTCTAGGTATAGAAAAACATTTCATTGGTCCCGGTAACCTCCCGTACCTCTTCTATTGGTCCCGGTACTGATATGATTATCCAATTATATTCTTTCAGTGGGCTTGGCACCTGCTTACCCCCCTTCTAGTCCCAATTACAATGGTCAGTTCACTAACTTGTTACTTTCCTTCTTTCAAGACTATTGGGCTAGTTGCTACGTGCAGTGAAGCAGGGCTCTAGAACTTTTCTGTCAGCGGTTTTAAACATGAATTTCTGTATTTTTCCATCTGTTCTGCTTGTCTAAGCTAATTCAATATTTTACTGAGTTCTTAATTCTATAGCAGCATATTGGGGGATGTGCAATTCCTATGGGCCTCTTCACAAGCTTCATTTACAGGTCAAGTTAGTAAGGCTTGCTTATGTCAGACACTGTGGATCACAGGCCTACACCTGCCACAGCCTCACCTGTGTCTGATCTGCATGGCACCACCACTCTTCTGTCCACCCATCATTGTAACTATCCTGCCACCTCCACCTCCACTCGGGGACAGGTATAACCATCATCTGCCACCAACTGTCTTTCCAGTACTTTACATTGCCAACACCCTATGCTGTGGTACAGTTGCCCCCACCATGTTTGTCATCAGTACTGGCAGCCACATGGGATGCCCTCAGATATGGCAGGTCCAGCGGCTCCCAGCTCTACCTCCTTCACTCACCTGTTCATTGCCTTTCCTGAGTGCTCTATCTAGTGTTAGGGCTACATCTGTCTCTGTTCCTCACAGGTCATGCATGTCACCCTGAAGCACCTTGCAGCCCTTAGGACACGCTAACCTAGGGCACCATAAACTTGTTAGGCCACCTTAAACTATGGTTCCGTAACCCAGGGTGCCCTGTAAGGTGCCTTGTCCAGGGGTGCCTAATACGGCGCTTAGCCTAAGGAGCCCTACTGTATAGGGCACCTTACAAAGTGCCTTATGAGGCACCTTACAAGGCACTCTATAGGGCACCCTATAAGGCACCTAACAGGGCACCTTATAAGGCACCTAACAAGGCACCTCACAAGGCACTTTATTTATAAGGCACCTTACTAGGCACCTTACAAGGCTCCCTACAAGGCACCTTACAAGGCGCCTTATAAGGCGCCTTGTAAGGTGCCTTACGAGGGTTGCTATTTATATTTCTGGCCTTAGCAACAGTAAGTGTTGCCAGGCGCCATCCAATGGTTCCATTGGAACACTGACATTGTTGAACATAACCTTATTCATGCAAACACAAGAGGCAGGAGACGTTGGATGAACTGATGAGTCTTTAATGGTAAAAGAAGGACCCCAATGCGTTTCGGCAACGCCTTCTTCAGGGGAATATCACTTAACAAACAACAAATACATAATAAATTAATGATAAGAACAATTAAAAACAATTAAAAACAATTGGCATGTTACTAAGTAATTGCAAGTAAACGTATGACATTCTAATAATATAAATGAGTAAAATAAAATTAATTAATTAATTAATTAATTAAATGCATGAACAAACAAACGCAGGGCTGAGAGACCAGGAAAATAGAATGTTAACATATACATACTGCAAAATAATAATGAAATGAACAATATAACTATTAATCAATTAAATGTAAACCATTAAAAAATTATTATCTATTGGACATATTGATAACTTGACTAATATTGTGTAATTGACAAATTGTAAAAAACAGCAAATAATGAAAACCAATATACCAAAATATGAATGTTAATGGAAAAATTGGACATCCGGGGACAAACAGTCAAATAGTACCTTTAATATCACCTAAGGGGAATTCCAACTTGATCCAGAAAACTAGAATGTAAATGACTTAGTATTAATAACTCAATCAAAGTACAGAAATATAATAAAAGGAGAAAAAGAAAATGAAATGAAAGGACACTAAAAATGTACCACAATCAATAAAATGATATATGAGTACAAACCCTGATGAGGTGACTGACATGGTGTACCTTAAAAACATAATATTAAGGGTAGTACTAAAATCTGTCTGTGAGGGTAGTATTGCTGTAATTTAAAATGTGAAACTGTAAAATTCAAGTGAAAAAAATATATATGGGCACAAGTATTTACTACATGGATATCTGTATAAAAACGCAAAGTAAATATATTAATGTGGCATAAAACTGATAAAATGTGCAATGATGTGAAATAACCAAAAGTAAGCTCGATGAGCCATGATATGCTATTGAGCTATATTGCAGTTGCAAAATAAACGAGGGCGAACCTTAATGAAAGTGGACCCACCTGAATTAAGATACAGTGATGTGAGCATAAGAAGTTCTTAAATAAAATATAAAGAACTGGTAGAATATGGACATATAACGTAACATATTAGAATATCATTGCTCACAGATACAATCCAAAAAACCAGAGCGAGTTCGATAACGCAAAGAGAACTGGAAAAGTTGATATGTTATTCTTTGTAAAATTTGCATGACGCTTCAATATGTATACAACAATGTAAAAAATTGTACGGAAATAAAAACCACTATTGGGTTGATTATAAGGTGTATAATGAACCGGCTAAAGTAGTTAAAAATGCTTATATAATAAATCATAGAACAAAATCTGAGGGGATCGCGCTCAAGAAACAAAGATAATTATAAATTGTGTTAGTATGAGGAGATGTAGGTAATATTGTAAAATAACTTAACAAAGTGAAGGACTGTATGTGGAGCCATAGAGTGGTATTTAAAAACTTGGCGTTCCAAATGTAAATGTGCAGTGCAGCCGAATGCAGAGTTATTCTGGCAGTCAGCGCGAGTGCTCAAGAACTTTAGAAACAAAGAGGCTAAAGCGTAGCCTGCTGCACACATAAAAATAATAATTATTAAAGAGAAAGCAAAGGCTAAAAGTGAAATAACAACATTATTGTATGTGCATTGTTATGTCATAAGCGATTGCGTATAGAACAATGCTGGAAATAAAAGTAAATACGAGTGCTGGTTGTAACGTAAGGCTCAAGGCACTCACCCAAAGGTGCACGTATTGAACGTGTTTATTTGGAGAAACGGTAACTTGTCAACAGATGATATTCTGTCACTATAACAGAGAAAAATTGAAATAAAGTATGGAAGAAACATGTTAAGTATATGTTTATACCGTATGGGATGGGGATAAGGGGAGACCAACACTTATGATACGGAATGTAAAAAACACCATTTCATGTATATTGGTAGAAAACGAATGAATGCTGAAAATATAACTCACGAACCAGATAAAATGGGCAATATCCAGGTATAAAAGCAAACCATCTAGGTTTGAATCCGTCAAGAGATGTGCTGCAGTGAGCGCATTAGAAGCAAGTAAAAGAAGTAATCTGAAACAGACAGGGTTATAAAAGCCGATTTTCGCGCCAAAACTGAGGTAACCCGATACTGGAGGAGGGGTTAAATTATAATGACAGGCCCTGCAGGCATGTTGTATAGAGGTTAGCCTTGAAAAGTGGATGGTAGAAGATGAAAAAACAGCAGAAAGAACTGCATTATAATGTATATGGTGTAATACCAGACACTGTAGACAAGGTGTGCATGAGAGCAGAAGTGTACTGCTGTATGAACATAGAGATATATATACACATCGCTCTAAATGTTTTTGTTGAAGAAAACTATCCCAGAAACACTGTTAAATCTACTTCCTGATTTAAACCATATGGTTCTAAAGTATTAAATTCATAGATAAAACGTTGTTCGAACTTGAGTAGAGTTTTATCAACATCGCCACCTCTCCAATGCGGAACAACTGTTTTAATTACTGCGAACTTGATGTCACTGATACTATGGTTCTTTTCTAACCAGTGAGATACTAATGGTTTATCTGGCTGCTTTCTTTGAATATTACTTCTATGCTCTATTATACGAGTACGAACTTGTCTCAAAGTTTTGCCTATGTATAATTTATTACAGGGACATTGAATAAGATAAATAGCATTGATGGTTTTACAATTCGAATAATGTTTTAAAAAACGTTTGTAACCCATAGGCACATATGTGAAATTATTCTTTACTGTAATAGCATGTGTGCACACCGAACAATTGCCACAACTTTAGTTGCCCTTAATCGTAGGGGACGGTCTTGAGACTGTGAGGGCAGATGGAACAAGAAGGTTAGTCAAATTAGAAGTACGTTTGTAGGCGATCATCAAGCGTTTAGTAGCAAAGGATGGTACGGTTTTAAGAAGATGCCACTCTTGTTTGAGAATGTCAACAATGGCTTTAGAATGTCCAGAAAAAGTCAAGGCACAGACAATTTTATCTGTATGAACACGTGTTGTCTTACCTAAAAGAGTGGAACGGTCAGTAGCACATGCTCTATGGTAAGCTTTTTTGATACATGTTTTAGGATAACCACGTTGCAAAAACCTATTTGTCATATCTTTAGCATGTTCTTCAAAATCAGCATTGTCTGTGCATAATCTTTTAATTCTCAAAAATTGACTAATTGGAAGGTTCTTCTTAAGAGATGGATTGTGGCAGCTGTCGTACTTAAGTAATGTATTGCGGTCTGTGGGTTTACGGTAAAGAGTGGTAGAAAAGCCTGTGTTGGATTTTTTGATTAAGATATCCAAATACGGGATTTTTTCCATACTATAATTTCCCTCAAATTGTAGATTCGAGTCCAGTGTGTTAAGCCATGTATGGAAAGATTGCAATGATGTGACTGTCCCATTCCATATGAGGAGAACATCATCGATGTAACGTTTCCAAAGGAGCACATTCGATTGGTATGGGTGAAATGTCAAAAATTTGGTTTCAAATTCAGTGACATATAAATCTGCCACATCAGGTGCCATGGGAGACCCCATGGCTACTCCTTTAATCTGCTTGTAGAAGACACCTCTGAAACAAAAATAATTTTCGGTCATAACCAGGGTTGCCAACTGTGTGAGAAAGAAAGTAGGTGTTCTTATTGGTTTTGGCCTTCTGATTAGGGTATTTGCTAATACCTCTAATGCAGCAAATTGAGGGATATTTGTGTATAGTGACCTAATGTCAAATGTGACCAAAATCACTTGGTCATGGAAACCTTGAAAGTCATGTAAAATCTGTATAATGTGAGTAGAGTCCCTTACATATGAGGGTGCTTGCGTGACAAAGGGTCTCAAGTATATATCCAGAAGTTTAGATAAGGGTTCAAAGAGTGATCCAATTGCAGACACTATGGGTCAAGACAAGAGTTGCCACCCACCCACTCCCTGGACCTTGAGGGTTAAGGGAGGGGCTGGCCTTGGTTGCCCTTGAGGGTTAAGGTTGTAGTTGTGTTGGTGCTCAAGTAGTAAGGCAAGGCAAAGAAAATTTCTTTTGTGAGGTTTATTCCCGCTTTCGCAGTTCAAATGCAGCAGACGTAAAGGAAATAATGTAGCATAAAACAAGGCTGAGAAACTTAACTAAACAAGGCTTTTCACTGCTTGGCTAAATGTCCATTCTGGATCACATTCAATTGTCATGTGACCTCCTTTCATTAACATAACAGAAACTCTAGTAACAGCAATGCTCCTGAATTGCACACAATATGCTTTCACTTATTCTTTTCACATAAGCTTCTTTAGCACAGCAATCAGTGAGGTAACTTTGCTATATTCCTTTATAAAACATTGGCAAGCATATCATTTAAATGTCCTTTTGAATCACACAAGTAGAGCAGTCCATCGGGACTTCCTGCTCTGTAGACGGCAGAGAAATTAAAGGCATTTCTTCCTCACAGCTGCTCATGGGCTTTGTTACGTTATGAGGAGAAACTGCTCTGCTCTTAAGGAACTCCCTGAATTCAGTGAGAAGTAATTCAGCCTGTATATTTTCTGAACTAGACTGAGAATATCCTCCTTCAGGTAAATGCTTGTTTACAGTTCTTATCTCTTGGCAATTATCAGTGCTTTTACTTGGACAAGAGTTCAGCGTGTAAGCATTTCCCTTCCCCCACCTATCTCCATATGAAAGTGCAGGGTAAAACGCTTCAGCTGTGCTTGGAGAGTCTCTCAGAGTTTTAAAAGGAAAACAGTTAGGCTTCTCTTGGCTTAAGCAATTACTATCAAACTTTCTGCCTTTGTCCTGTCTTTCACAATTAAAGTTCACTCTTTCTGGCTTCCCACTGTTAAGCTTGCTAGCCGTTCCAAACCCACCAGATACCTTGTGCTGGGGCTTCTTCCAGGGTATTTCTTTCTCCCACTGCCTCCTATTCCAAGGTTCTGCTTGGTCCTTTAAACTCCTGAGCTGTAGCCTTGGGTCTCTCAGTGCCTTTGAATTCTTCTGCTTACAGAAGTCTTTCTTTGCCCCTGAGTCTCCCAGGTCCTGTCTGCTCCTTCGTGGATCACAGCTGCTTAGTGGTTCTCTCACCAACGGTTCCTGTTCCTGGTCATCTGACCTATCCTTGTCCAGGTGCTTGTCTCCTTGCCAATCTCGCTGATGTTCTCTTTGCCTATCTTGCTGCCCTTCTAACTGTTTCTGTTTCTAGGTTCCTAACAAGCTGCTTGAGTACTGCACTGCCCGCCTCCTGCTTGGGCGTGCCCAATCAGAGACTTGGCTCCTCACCTGCCTTGAGGTGAGGTGTGGTTCCTGATTAGCTCTGTGTTTCTTTATCTCAGAAGAGAAAATCCTGCATTCCACTGCAGTACCGGTTCTCTCCACCGGATCACTATCAGTTTCCATTGCTTCACAAAAGTCTGCTACATCACAGAGTGCATCGATGAATTTAATTTTTTATACGGCGATAAAGCACCATCCTACAGCACTGTAAAAAACTGGTATAACGAATTCAATCGTGGCCGACGTTCGCTCCAGGATGAATTCCGTCAGGGTCGTCCAAAATCGGTTGTTGTGCCAGAAAATATAGATGCTGTGTGTGAACTGATAAAGCAAGATCGTCATGTGACATACCGTGAGATTGAGGCATCTTTGGGCACTAGTATGATGAGCATCAATAAGATATTGCATGATCATTTGGCCGTAAAAAAGATTTGTTCGCGTTGGATCCCGCATAATCTGACAAACGCTCAAAAGAAGGCTTGTGTCGATTGGTGCAAGGAAATGTTGAAAAAATACGTTCAAGGTGCATCAAAGACTGTGTATAACATCTACACAGGTGACAAATCATGGATCTATGCATATGAGCCCGAAACAAAACAACAATCGACTGTATGGGTCTTCCAAGACGAGCCAAATCCAACAAAAGTTGTTCGCGGAAGAAGCACATTGAAGCAAATGGTTGCCTGTTGCATTACCGGTCACGTGGCGACAGTGCCATTAGAGCAACGTAGGATGGTCAATTCTGAATGGTACACGACCATTTGTTTACCAGAAGTCTTCAGAGAAATTCGGAAAAAGTCGAAGAAGAGGCGAATAATTCTTCATCATGACAATGCGAGCTCTCACACATCGGCTCAAACAAAGGAATTTTTGACCGGCCAAAACATCAAATTGATGGGTCATCCACTGTACAGCCCTGATTTGGCACCCAATGACTTCTTTTTATTCCCGCACATCAAAAACAAATTACGTGGTCAACGATTTCAACACCCGAAGATGTGGTTGATGCATTCAAAACGCATGTTTTGGAGTTACCTCAATCGGAGTGGAAAAAGTGCTTCGAAAATTGGTTCAAACGCATGCAAAATGTATTGATCTTCATGGAGAATATTTTGAAAAACAATAAAACCAATTTCGATCATAAATATTTGTTTTTTCATTATTAGGTCAGAAATATAAATAGCAACCCTTGTATAAGGCGCCTTGTAACACGCATTAGTTTGTAACATGCGTTGGCTGATACAGCTTGCTGTAACAATGCACTGCCCATGCCTTTATATGGGCATCTGTACCTTTACTGCGGAACCTAACATGAATGACATTTATTTATATTCTCTTATATACCGTGCTATTCTGCATCAGTGCGGTTTACATTGAACAAACTGAAATTACATTGAACAGGGCATTATAACTTGGAGATAACTATTTTACAGGGAACATGGGCTATGGAGGGTTAAGTGGCTTGCCCAAGACCACAAGGAGCACCTGTGGGACTAGAAACCCCAGTCCTTCTGGCCCAAGGTTGCTGTCCTCTAGTGGGATTTGAACCCCTGACCTTCCGGCCTGAAGTACCTTGCCCCGACCACTAGGCCACTCCTCCACTCGCTCACATTAATGCAGTTTAGTAAACATATCCCTATGTATACCATGAATTGCCCAAAGAATAAACTGGCCAGTACTAGAGGAGATCAAACCAAAGCTTTCTGTAGACGCTCAGATGACAAGACTTTGACTTTCATACTTTGGACACATCCTGGGGGGACAGAGATCATTAGAGGAAGACATCATGCTTGGCAAGGTTGAAGGCCAACACAAAAGAGGCAGGCCAGTAATGAGATGGATCAATAAAATAACAGCAGCTATAGATTCCACTCTATCAAGAATGAGCCACCTGACTGAAGACTGAACACAATTTAGGACAGTTATCCAGAAGATCGCCGTGAGTCGACATAGACTTGATGGCACTTAACTACAACAAGAGAAGCTAGGAATGTAGTTATGAAAGCAAAGATACTAAAGGAAGAAAAAATAGTCAAAAATAGGGGATATATGCTAGAGATGTTTCAATACCCCTGTGGCTTAAATGCAGTAAAATGGAGGGACAAAACATTTTTCAGATATTTATTTATTTACAAAAGTTGAAAACACTTTTCTGACAATGAAGTCAATCAAAAGGATGCCAGTGATTGAAGAAAGTGCAAAAGTGGTAGTCAGCCTCAAGAGTGAAGGGGAGGAATATGTAGAAACCGATGAGAATAAAGTGTAATTTCTTAAGAAATATTTCTGTTCTGAGTTCACAGATGAAGGGCCAGGACTAGAAGCTAAAAAGATGCACATAATTAGGAACAGATGTGAGGCAGATCTTGAATGATTTTCAGAAGACTGTGTTTATGAGGAGCTAATTATTCTAAAGGTAGCCAAAGTGATGGGGCCAGATGGGATACATCCAAGAGTATTGAAGGAAATTAGGAAAGTTTTGGAGGCTCTACTATTTGATCTTTCAGTGCTTCTTTACAGTCAGGAGTGGTTCCAGAGGACTGGAGAAGGGGGCATGTGGCTCCCTTTACACAAAAGTGAAATATGAAGTTGGGAACTACAGGCCGGTTAGCCTGATCTCTATGGTGAGTAAGTTAATGGAAACACTACTAAACCAGAGGATAGTGAGATTTATGGAAGCCCATGGATTTCAGGATCCAAGACAGCATGGTTTTACTAGAAGCAGGTCTTGTCAGACAAATCTGATTCAGAGAGTTGGACTGAGCGAGAGCGCTAGATGTGTGGTGTACTTGGATTTCAGTAAAGCCTTCGACACTGTTCTGCACAGACAACTTATAAATAAATTGAGCACCCTAGGAGTGGACCCTAAAGTGACCAACTGGCTTAGAAACTGGTTGAGATGGGGGGTGAGAAAGAGTATAGGTAAATGGAGCTCAATCTGAGGAGAAAGATTTTACCAAAATTTGACCTTTTTAACATTTTTGTGATACTGCCGAAGGGCTATCAGGTAAGGTTGTCTCTTTGTGGATGATACCAAAATCTTCGATAGTACAGACACCCAGAAGATGTAGATAACATGAGGAGGGATCCAGAAAATCTTGAAGAATGGTCAAGAATTTAGCAGCTGAGATTTAATGCTAAAAAATGAAGTAATGCATTTGTGCTCCAAAAATCCAAGTACAGTATAAGGGTGAAGTACCTCTGCTTACAAAAGAAGAGTGGGACCTGGGGGTGATTGTTTCTGATAGTCTTAAGGTGGCTAAATGGGTAGAAAAGGCAATGGTGAAGCCAGAAGGTTGCTTGGGTGCATAGGTAGAGGAATTTATTTATTCATTTATTTATTTAAACAGATTTCTATACCGCCTTTTCCTTCAATCAAGGCGGTCATCATGGCCATCAGGAAGAAGGAAGTGATAGTGTGTCTGTATAAATCTTTGGTGAGACGTCATTTGGAGTACTGTATGCAATTCTGAAGACCACACCTTCAAAAAGATATAAACAATTACCTAGTTAAGATGTTCCTCATATACAGTCAAACCTCGGTTTTCATGATTAATCCGTTCAAAAAAGTCTGACTATAACCGAAACGGACTAAAACCGAAGCAAGATTTCCCATAAGAAATAATGTAAATTCAATTAATCCGTTCCAGACACCCAAAAATATTGACAAAAAATACATTTTATAGAGAATAACTATCTTTTTACATACAGAAAACAATGAGAAATACATATAAATGACTAATGAAATGGATAAATGAGCATGTAACATCACTTTTACCTTTATTGAAGACTTTTGTTGGCATATGGGACGCACTCCAGCCAGCTCCAGCTGCTCTCCCCTCTGGGGATCGAGCAATCACCACCAGCAGCGGAGGTGGGAACAGCCATCTTGGCCGTCTGCACAATCGGGGCTCCAGCCTGCCTTTTAACTTAGCAGCCATCACACCCAGTTACCAAGCTCACAGTGTCAGGAGAGGTAGTGCCAATGTCAGCAAAAGTAAGGGCACCAGAAAGAGGACAGTGCCCGAAGTCACACCAGCCTGTAGGGCAGCCACTCCTACACAGTGTCGGGAGAGGTGGAGAGGCAGTGTCAGCCAAGCAGCAGGCAGTTGAGAAACAGTGGGACAGAGAGTCTTAGGCTGCCTCCGGCCCCCCTAAGGTAGCAGCCTGACACAGGTGAGAGTCAGAGAACAGCGTGGGGCTGTGCCAGCAGGAGCCTGCAGCTGCAGACTGCAAGGTTTCAAGGAGAGGCCGCGTGTGCAGGCCTGCAGGACACCCAGAATCCAATCGGGAGGGCAGGGGCCCCGGCGGGAGACTGGGCCGCCAAGGAGAAGCAGATTCGGTCACCAGCTCCTGTCCCGGTTCAAGGGATGTGCAGGGGAAGAGGCAGCAGGCAGATGTCAATCGGGGGAGAGTCCGGGGCAGGAAGCAGTTTCGGGCAGGCCACGCTGGAGCGTTGAACTCCTCGGCTCCCCAGAGGTCCCGCAGAATCGCTGGCTCAAGCTCCGTGGGAGATCGCTGGCTCACGCTAATCCATGGCAGGTACGGGGGGGGAGGGGGGGGTAAAATGCTGTACGAAAACCGAGACAACGTACGAAAACCGAAACACAATCTTGATGAAAAAAATCAACGAAAACCGAATCGTACGAAAACCAGGGCATACGAAAACCGAGGTTTGACTGTAGCTTGTTATGTTGCTCCTATGTTATGTTCAATGTAAAGCCCTGTTGAGCTATTCTGTTTATCATGTAAACTGCTTTGACTCGTAGAAATAGCGGTATAGAAAAATAGCTAAATAAATAAATAAATAAAACAGGATGGAGTTGGTGCAGAGGATGGCTACTAAAATGGTCAGTGATTTTCATCATAATGTATATGGGGACAGCCTAAATATCTCAGTATGTATTGTATACTTAAATGCATAGGAGGAGAACCTCTTTAAGCTGAAAGAAAGCTCTCCAACAAGGGGGCATAGGATGAAGGTGAAAGGCAGTAGACTTAGGAGTAATCTGAGGAAATATGTCTTTATAGAAAGGCTGGTAGATGCGTGGAATAGTCACCCAGTGGAGGCATGAGACAAACACAGAAGGACTGTAAAGCTTAGTAGTTTGCATGGAAGGCCAAACTGGATAGGCCGAATGGCCTTTATCTGCCATCATTTTTCTGTTTCTATGTTACACGAAAGGTACAACCTAAATACATAAATATACATAAAAATACATGTCCTAGGAGGAGTTTGTAAGGGCACGCATTTGAAATATGTTGAATAAGATTGGATGAATATGTTCAGAAAAGCATAAGTACTGTACAGCTGTCTACTAGAACAGCTGTATATTTATTGTAGACAATGCAAGCCTTGTCATATCAGTTTAAATAAAGTTTAATTCTAAAAATGACACATTCGTTCATCTAGGGTTAGAAATTGGTTGAGTGGGAAGCGACAAAGGATACAGGTAAATGGAGCTCACTCTGAGGAGATGGAAGTTACCAGTGGTGTGCCCCAGGAATCTGTACTTTGTCCAATTTTGTTTGACATCTTTGTTAGTGATATAGGGGAAGGGCTGTCGGGTAAGGTTTGCCTCTTTGCGGATGATACCAAAATCTGCAATAAAGTAGTGTCACGCCCTTGCCCCTTACTTCCAGTATGGAGGGGCGTGGTTATCATAGAAAGTTTCACCTTTTAGCCTTTAACTGACTTGCTCTTTTGCAATGCCTCTTGGGAAAGGTAGTTCAGTCACAATTCACTTGGCTTCAGGTAAAAACACTTGTAGTTGGCTCAAACAGTAAGGCAATGACAGAATTTATTGACTCAAATGCAAAGGTTCACAAATACTACCCTTGGAGTCTTTCTCCAGGATTCTTCACAATACAGATCAGGACATAAATAAACTCAAAGCAAACTTTCAGCTTATAGTGCTCTTCAGCTCAAAGATAAAGCCTTCTAACAGTCAATGCTACCAGCTTGGCTAGCATTGCTGTTTAAAGCAAACAAAAAACAGAATTTGTCAATGGCAGTTTTCTGTTCTCATAGTCCCAAACACTTCCAGGATGCTTGTCTTCTTACAAACAAAGTAAAACTTTTAACAGGAACAAAAACTTCTCATAAGCAAATAATGCTCTATTCCAGACTTTAGGAATATTCAAAAACAAAGCCAAAAACTTTACTTCCTTTCACCATTAGCTCGGCTTCTTGCCGGTGCACTGCTCTGGATAGCAGGTGTTTAATAAGCCCAATCAGAGAGCTTCAGCTTGCTCTGGCTTTCTCAGCAAACGTATTTCTTCTTTAACAAAGGACATGCACAAAACCATCTACAGGCTTTCAAAGTTACCTGACTCTGAAGGTTTTCTCTTAAGAGTGGTTTTCCTTCAATCCCTCTGCAGTAAAGGATTGGCACAAGGAGCAATCCATGTATGAGTCCTCGTCATTCACAGCTAGGTCTGGTTCACCTAGTTGCATAGGCTCTACCTCCTCTCCTTCCAGTTCACAGGGTTCAGCTGACTGCCTTCCGTTAGAGCTGAGAGTATCCCTTGCAACTCTGCACTGCTCTGTATTAGACAAGCTTTCAAGGCTCATATCTGGGCCTGGGCTTGTAGCAGCTTCTCCTCCCTCCTGCTCTGGCCACCACTCTCCTGTGCTTCCTCGTCCTGTTCTCCAGCTTGTGTTTCTGCTTGGGTCTCTCCCTGAGACTCTCTCTGGGACTCTCCTCCTCCTCTCTCTCTCTGCTTCTTTCTCTATCCTAGACTTAAATCCCCAAGGCTCCAGCCCCACCTCTTCTCCTCTCAGGTTGAAATGTCACCCTGAATGGAAGACAGGGTGGTATAGAAAACCTGTTAAATAAATAAATAAAATATCAGGAATAAAAAAGATATAGTTCCATCATGTAGATTCACTAAAGTAGTACTGAATGGCAATTTACCATGCTGTGTGAAGAATCGCCATAGCTTTAGTGTTGTATTCCTTCCCCTAATAAAACCAGCTTGGTTATTATTGGGTACGCTTTGGCACTACTGAGCTTAATCTAGTTAACAACACAGCAGACAAGATGTTCTTATCTTGATTTCTTAATGATATTGCTTGGTATCAATTTATTAATGTTGGATTTCTCTCTGTTTTAGATAGCAAAATTATAGTGGCGGACTTCTGCTGTTTCCTTATTATTATTTGCTCTTACCTATGAGAATTTCTTCAGGCACTGCACATAAGAGCTTCGAAAGCAGTTCAGATAGCATTTTAATATGTTCTAGACCCATGCCCTCTTGACCTGAAGCCCTTTTTAATCTTTAAAACACTAATTATTTTTTTTTGTATCTCTGTTTGGGTTGCAAGTTAGTTCAGTGTTTCCAATGAATTTAAATCTAATATTGAAATTCTCAAGGAATCAACATTAGTCCCTGGCAGCTATTTTAAAAGAAACTTTTAAATATAATTTCCTGTTGTATGTTGTAAAGGCTGTCTATGTCTGTTGGAAAAAAAAAAGTTTAAAAATTCTGTGCTCTGATTAATCATTTATGGACTTTTTAAAAATACAATTATTTCACTATCTAAATAACTTGCTTTTATAAAAGTGAACACTTGTAGTGTCGTTTTTAATGTGATAAGTCATTAAAGCCACCATTTACTAATGTGCTCTAAAGTTTTGCACTTAACACTTGCTAACAGTCGATTGTAAAGAGGGGTACCTGCAAAACCTCCATGGTAAGTGCAGGGGTATTCCTAGTTTAAAAGTTACAATCATTAATTAATGGCACAACATCTAATGCAGAATGCATTTAACTACACCGCTGGAACTGTCGTTATCTGTTCTACATTACATGCCACAATGGCAGTTAACAGGCAGTAAGAAAACTCACATTTAACACCGGGCATATTTTGTGCCCATCCCCTACTCCTTAATCTGAAATGTCACGTTAGGTGTTTCAACACGGCAGTTAACACATGCTGTTAATATAGAGAGTCATTTTAGAAAATGCCCATTCAGACTTGGATATCACATGGACATCCCCAGAGCCAATTTAGAAAGCCCCAAATCAACATGTCTGGCACGATCACATCTAAGTCACAAGCTGCAGTTGGAGATGTCCATGACTATACCTGATTCAGGGCACGAACAGGACTCCGAAAAGTGCTTGTTTTGGGAATTCAACAGTTGTAAAAAGTGAATGTCTTTTCATCACCCTAATATATTTCACTTCTTCAAAAAATTGTCACCGTAAATTAAAAAGCATTTGTCCTGCACGTCCTCATTTTCATGATAGCTGGCTGGGTATACAGGTGAATTCTAAAATAGGGCCATGGGAACATCAATGTTCCTAAAATGGCAAATGTCCATATATGACATGTATTGTTTTCTAAGATTGGGTGAAAACATGGTATGTGCTGGAGAATCACTTGGCACTTCCTTATTTTGTGTTTTATCTTGCAGACGCGTGTATTTTTCAGGGTGGGGAATAGCCGATTTTACAAGGCACTTACATACCTTCTCTGCTGCCCTCCCACTGATCAGACGTTTTGACTTGGACGTCCTAGATTTCACCTACATGGCTTTTCTAACAAGTGCCTTATAATCTGTAAATTGTCTTTTGCTCTTCCTTTAACTGTTCACATGTGTTAAAGACACTAAAGACCTAACTGGTATAATCAATAGATCCCTAAGTTTCATGTTCAATTTTATTCCTCTATTTTTGGGTTCTTTATTTATTTGTATATCATGCTGTCTCCATGCCTGCTCTAATAAAGATGAATAATCTCCGCTTCTTTATTCTCCCCCTGTAACATAAGGTATAGGAGGTAATTTTAAAAGGCTTGTGGGCTTTTAAGGTATACTGTAAATGACCTATGCATGTAAAAAGCTAATTTAGAAAGCTGCTATTTAGCTATGCAGATATACAGCAAGCACCTTTCAGAGTGGCATGCTGTGGATGTGTTTTGGGTATGCCAGAAAAGAATCTGTGTAGTTCTAATTTTACAATGGCGGTACATGCATAGTTTATAAAATCCGGATGTCAGCGTTTAAACCCACTCTGAAGCAGGAGTAAGTGTCAAATAAGTGCTCCTTTGAACTTGGGGTTTGCAGCAGTGCTTGTGGGGGGCAACTGTGCTTACTTCTCTCATGTCTAAAACCCACTCAAATGTTCAAAACCAGTTTTCCAGTCCGCTCCATAACTGCCTCTTCCCAGATGTCCAGTTTTGTGAAATTTGGTGCTTATGCATGTAAAGTAAACTGGCACTCACATGTGAAGGTTGTAAACTCAACACCAACAAGACTAAGGGGTATGTTAACTAAACCATCTTAATGTTACCGGCGTTAACCCCAGCGATAATGTGAAGAATGTTATAAAAGGAGTGGGCATTCCGGTCTTAAGGTAGCATTTCAGGTTATCGCGTGATAAAGTCTGTTATTGCGTGATAGAGGGAGCCCTGGCACGTTAACGTGCGTTAGCCTTAATTAGGCACTGACCTGCAAACACAGCAACAGAGGTGTAGCACAATGGTTAATACATTGACCAATGAGCCAGGGGTCATGAGTTTGATCCCTCAGTGGGCTTAATGAGTAAGGCTGTCTGAGGCATTACTCTTTACTTTAAATCAGTGCTGTCTGAGGCATTTTCTTTTTTAATTTAAATTAGTGCTGCCAGCAAACACACCCTCACAGTGCCGTAACCTAAGGTGCCGCATAAGGCGCCCTATAAGGCACTCCAGAGGGCACATTATAAAGTGCACTATCTGCCAAGGCACCTTATAATGTTCCCTATAGGGTGCCTTATAAGGCGCTTTATAGGGCGCCTTATGAGGCACCTTAAGGTTACAGCACTGTGAGGGTGTTTTTGCTGGCAGCACTAATTTAAATTAAAAACGGAAATGCCTCAGACAGCCCTATTAGAAAACACCACTGTGGGATCAAACCCATGATCACTGCCACCACAGCCAGTGACATAACCAGTGGGCTACATCTCTATAGCTGCTAACACACCCCTGGCTGGCTACAGAAAGACTGCAGGTCACCACACAACCTGTCTGCTGTGGTTACCGGGATAGGGTAAACCCACCCGTACCCATGATGCACTGCACATGCAGATCAGCAGTCTACAGCTGATCACAAGATGGGGTATGCACCCCCACAGCACCTCGGCCTGGTAGGGAGAACGGACTGTGTGTGTTACTGGCACAGAGTAGGTACAGACCGTGACATTGTGCGGGTCCTGTGCTCACCCTGAGGGTGAGGTGGGGCGCCCAGCACCAGGTCCGCAGCACCTGGCTTTGCTGAGATAGGCTATGCTGCAGGTTGCTATTAGTACCAGTGTGTGATAGGTAGTCCTTGCAGACACACCTAGGCTACACCTGTGTCCATCTGTATTTCCCAGTCACGTCTAGCCCTTGTGGACTATGATGCACCCAGAATAGTGCATATCCTGGGTGGGTGCCATGGTCACATGATTTAAGTGAAGGGGGATGTTTGGACCCATAGGTGGATTATGTAGCACCACCCAACCTGCTCCTCTAGGGCTCAGGGTGAGGGACAGGATCTCCCACCAACAGATCCACATTCTACATCCCTGCAATGGGGGCAGTAGAGGGGACCATCAACCCCAGTCCTGCTGGGGAACAGGCAACCTACAGCGCAGTCAATGCAGATCTGTACGCATCCATAAGGAAAGAGCAGACAGACAGTAGGCCTGGAAATGCTCGGCTGCCCCCCATCACTATCTGACATTCTCCAGCCGCTGCACCCTGCAATGTGTTCCAGTCATACACATACTAACTACAGACAGTCTGCTAGCTAGTCCATAGTGCATGTTCCTGGAGATGTGCATACCCAAAACTGGGACATGAGCAAACACACACCAAGCATATAAGTCAGTGATTGGGCCCCAGAAAAGAGAACCCATAAATAACACTTGAGAGAAATACTATATAGCACTATGGGGGAACGTAGCCATGCCATGGTCACTGCTCAGTCAGGGTGAGAGTGATCTCCCAGCAGGACATGCTGTGGCCACCCTGTCCGTGCAGGTGGTGGCCGGGCACTACAATGCCCCAGCCATTGCCCTGTGCCCGGTGCAGATGCATCCTGCCCAAGCCACCCTGTCCGGGCCATACCCACAGTACCTTGCTCCTCATTATGCACATTGGCATACTAACACTGGAAACAGTGTAAGCAGTGTGGGTTGAGTAAGGTGTAGGCAGCCACAACACACTGGATAGACAGACACACACTCCACACCTATGCCAGCATTGTGCAAATATAGAGGCTTTTGGCAGCCCTGGCCACCACACCAGTCCTGGGCACAGTGCAGGCATGGCTATGGTACGCAATGCTGTTGGGGTCACTCCCCAGGGTGGTAAACACTGTCAGAAACCAAAACTGAAACACACTCCACAGATATCAGAAAGGTTGCTATGATGCAGCTCTATCAGCAAATTGTGATTAACTTAGGAATTGCTATCTGCCATTAATCATAGCAACCTTTTGATACATGTGTAACGTATTCCCAAGTTTAGGGCGGCATTGCTAAGGTGTGCAAGTGTTAGTATTGGGAGATGTTGCTGCGCGCAGGGCCCAACAGTCTGACTCTCCATGAGGCTTTGGATAGTGGAGCCTATGGGTGTGGGTGTGGGTGTTTGTGCCCCTGTTGGCCGCTGCTCTAGGGCAGAGGTTCCCAACTCTGGTCCTGGTGGGCCAAACACTGTTCGGGTTTTCATGCTGTCCCTAATGAATATGCATGAGATACATTTGCATACCATGGGGCGGTGCATACAAATACAGTACAGGCATATTTATTAGAGAGAGCATGGAACCTGAATGGTTTCTCTTTCCTGCAAATGTGCCTTAACGCGAGGGTTTCACTGGCGTTAGTGTTCAGACCCAGATTTCACAGCATTAGTGTGCCTGGAGCCTCTCCCCTCCCACTCTCCACCCATTGACCCCTTCTCTCCGCCCTCTGGGAAGCCTTACTCCACCCTTCAGAGCCGGATTTCACAGCGTTAGTGTACCTTAACGCCGCAGCCGCGTTATCGCATGCTAAGTGACATTATCGCGTGATACATTATAGATTTTGGTCCATCAAGCCCAATATCCTTTTTCCAACAATGGCCAATCCAGGCTACAAGTACTTAGCAATTTCCCAAAAAGAAACAAGTTCCAGAATGCTTGTATTGGGGCAAGAAGTGAATTTCCAGGGTCCTCTTTAATAGTGGTTTATGGACCTTTCCTCTAGGAACTTGTCCAAACCTTTTTTAAACTCAGCTACACTAGCTTTTACTAAATCCTCTGGTAATGAATTCCAGAGTTTGATTACGCATTGAGTGAACAAATACTTTCTCTTATTGATCAGATCACTGATGAATGGTGCAATGGGGACTCTGCACAACTGCTTAATTTCAGAGAGCAAAAATGCTTTTTTTGTTTGAATGCATTTGCTTCCAATGGACTCAACAGTGAGACTGATTGGATAACACTGTTGTAATTAGTGACTGAGTTTCTGTGTGTGGTCTTTAAATACTGATGTCATCTCCTGGTTGTTACAGTGCCTGTGGGATGAACTTCACTGGTGATGAACATGAACTTTATTCTTTGAATGGATTCTCTTGATGCGAGGTGTTTAACCTGAAACATGAATTCATGTCAGGATGGATTAAACATTCTTCAACTTAGCTAAGTGAAGCTTTCTTACTTTTGCACTTGAAATGGTTGTGTGCACTATAAATTAAATTTAAAATGGAATAGACTGATGATTGATTTATGTGGAGCTCATAGAATGGTAAGCCCCATTGTTTTTTGGATGGTCTCTCTGCTTTTTTGAAAAAAGAGTTTTCAATTTGCTGTGTATTTTTGGGATGGTCAGCTCCATATTTTTAGGAGATTAATTGTTTAATGTGGATTAGTAGGAGTATAATTGTGGTATTGCATTATTGTGTACTCCTTTGAGATCATTTTGGTGTGATCATGCCTGGGATGCCAAATGCCAAGCTCACGGACAGAATCTGGAGACCAACACTGGGATGCGTCCTAGGTGGCAACAAAAAATACCAGTGAGATACCCCTGAGACTGCAGTCAGCTGCATCTGAGCATCCATTGAGTAGCAGGCTCCCGCAGCATCTCCCAGGGCAACCACTGCAGTCACGCACAGCGAGCAAGCTGCCAGACAAATGGTTCACAGTCCTCTTGCACTTACAGAAGGCAAAACATGTACCAGCCTGAACAATTCAATAGCAGATTTCTTCTCCCATATCCAGCGTCACACCTTCTGGCAGCTCACCCTCATGGTCAACAAATGACCGACGCCCATTCTGGATCACTTATGGCAGATTGGACACAAACTGCTCTCACATTTATCTAGCAAGTGCTAGCACCCATGACTTGGGTGGCATACTTGCATGGCTATTGGAAAATAGTCACCCACATCATGTCCCTACAGTGGGTGCCTGGACACATTCTTATGGCTTAGTCACGGGGCGCTCCTTGAATCTGATCAGAAGACACCTTATGACAGCGATGGCGAACCTATGGCACGCGAAGGCCTTGCAGCTGGCACGTGGGTAGGTCCGCAAAAAAGAAAAAGCTGGCTCTGGCTGCTGCCGCGGACGCGGCAGTGGCAGAGTGCAGTGTCCCGCGGGGCCCCCTCCGCCCGCTAAGCCCCTCTGCAAGGGCTTTCAGATTCGCGAGGGAGAGCGTCTCCCTCGCGTCTCTGTTAAGCCCGCAGGGGCTAATGGGAAATTTCCCATCAGCCCCTTTAGACGCGAGGGACTGATGGGAAATTTCCCATTAGCCCCTGCGGGCTTAACAGAGATGCGAGGGAGAAGCTCTCCCTCGCGAATCTGAAAGCCCTTGCAGAGGGGCTTAGCGGGCGGAGGGGGCCCCGCGGGACATTGCATTCTGCCGCTGCCGCGGCAGCAGCCAAAGCCAGCTTTTGGTTTTTTTTAATATGCCATTGGGGGGGGGGGTTAGGACTGCTAATGGGCTGGGCTGGGCTGGGCTGGGGGGGGGGGGTTAGGACTGCTAATGGGCTAGGGGGGGGGTAGCGGGTAGGACTGCTAATGGGCGGGGGGGGGTAGGACTGCTAATGGGCTAGGGGGGGTAGGACTGCTAATGGGCTGTGGGCTGTCTGTCTGGAAATGGGGTGATGGGGGGTTAGGACTGGTAATGGGCTATGGGGGGGGGGTTAAGACTGCTAAGGGGCTTTGGGCTGATGGGGGCTGTCTGGAAATGGGGTGATGGGGGTTAGGACTGATAATGGGCTATGGGGGGGGGCTAGTACAGGAAATGGGCTGATGGGGAGGGGTTAGGACTGGATGGGCTGTGGGCTGTTGGGAGGGTTAGGACTAGTAATGGGCTATGGGGGGGTTAAGACGGGTAATGGGCTGTGGGCTGCTGGGGGCTGTCTGGAAATGAGGTGATGGGGGGTTAGAACTGCTAATGGGCTATGGGGGGGTTAGGACTGATAATGGGCTAAGGGGGGGGCTAGGACAGGAAATGGACTGATGGGGAGGTGTAAGGACTTGAGGTGGGCTGATGTGGTTAGGACTGGTAATGGGCTGTGGGCTGATGGGGGGGGGGTTAGGACTGTCAATGGGCTGTGGGGGGCTGACTGGAAATGGGCTGATGGGGTTAAGACTGGAAGTGGGCTGATGGGGGGTTAGGACTGGTAATGGGCTATGGGGGGGTTAGGACTGATAATGGGCTATGGGGGGGTTAAGACTGGTAATGGGCTTTGTGCTGATGGGGGATGTCTGGAAATGGGGTGATGGGGGTTTAGGACTGGAAGTGGGTTGATGGGGGGCTAGGACTGGTAATGGGTTGGGGGGTTGCTATGACTGGAAATGGGCTGAGTGGAAGGGGAGGCTTGAACTGCAAATAGCTGATGGGGAGGGAGCTTGGAATGGAAATGGGCTGTGAGGGAAGGGAGCTAGGACTGAAAATGGGCTGATAGAGCAGCTAGGATAGGACTGGAAATGGGCTGTTGGGGGGAGCTAAGATTGGAAATGGGCTGTGGTGGGGGCTTGAATTGAAATGGACTCATGGAGGGGCTAGAACTGGAAGTAGGCTCATGGGGGGGGCTTGGACTGGAATTGGACTGAGTGGAGGGGAGCTATGATTTGACATGGGCTGATGATGGGGCTAGGAAATGACTAGAAATGGGCTGATGGGGGGCTAGGATTGGAAATGAGCTGATGAAGGGACTCAGACTGAAAATGGATGGGGGAGCTAGGACTGGAAATGGGTTGATGGGGGGCTAGGACTGGAAATGGGCTGATGCAGGGACTAGAAAGGAATGGATGCTGGGTGAGACTGGAACTAGAAGGGAGCTGATGTTGGGGGAGGATTAGAATGGGATGGGGCTGGGAGAGTAAAATGGAGAGGGGAAAAATATTTTGTGTGGGAGGAATGAAAAATCTACAATTGGCCGGGTATTGGGAGAGTAAGTGGGGATTGAGGATGGAGCGGTAAAATTTGTGTGGATGAAATAGGAATGAGGAAAGAGCAAAAGGAGAAAGATTAGTATGTTAAAGCAGATGTAGAGAGAGAGAATGGAAAAAAAGACTAGAAGAGAGAAGAAAGAACAAATGGACAGCAGACGATGGAGAGTTAGCAGAAAACATGAAGAAACCAGAAGAAAGTGGCTGGAGCAATTGCAACTGAAAAAAAATGCACAAAAGGTAGAAAGATATCTCTTTATTTTGAATTTATTAACTGGAATATGAAACCTCTGGGAAATGTGCATCATTAACGTCTGTGCTTTGTTTGGTACAAGAGGAAATTAATTTATAGTTTTATTTCTACAGTGTTGTACATTCCAAGTTTGGCTTTTGGGGTTCCCAGTTTAATTATTGCCTTCCTGTTTCTAAATTGTGATTCCTTGTTTGGTGATGGTCTATGTTCTGCATGTGTAACTGAGCTGAGGTTTAATTGACGTGCTGGCACTTTGAGGAAATTCTTTGGTTTTGTGCGGCAGTTTGGGCACTCGGGCTCAAAAAGGTTAGCCATCACTGCCTTATGAGATTCACCTTCTTCGCCAAGCTGAACAGATGGTCCAGTCCAGTGGGGGACTTTCTGGTGCACACTCTGATGCAAGATTGTTGCCCAAGCCAGCCCGATATTGCCTGATACAAGGTGGCTCATTACACCTGAAATCCTCCATCAACTGTAGACAAGACTCCTGGACATCTGCTCCAAACAGTCTGAAGCTCTTATATTCCAGGCAGTCTTCACCCTGGCATTCTTTGCAGCCCTGAGGGTGGGAAAACTGGTATCTAAGTCAAAAGTTGACATGCATGGACACTGCCTGGCCTGGGCAGACATACAAAGGACAAGCAGTGGAGTTTTCATCACAATATGAAAGTCAAAGACTGATCAGAGGGAAGAAGACACACTCTAATGCTCGCACAGTTGCCAACTTGCCCGTATGCACATTTCTTTTTACCTATTTGCATACATGCAACCAGCATGACAGGTCTCCCCTCATACACGAGGACACCACTGCACTGATGTGCTTCCATTTCATGGCAGTCTTCAGATGGGCTCTGCAAGAAATTGGCCTAGGCCCTGCCAACTTCGACACCCACTTCTTCTGGATCAGGGTAGCCCACTAATGCTGCATCGCGTATAGGGGATACATTTGCCCACAAGCTCAGCCTTAACTTGGTTTGTAATCTCTCTCTATTAATCTCGTTGCAGGGGCAGCCAGGCGCAGGACCATCTGGATTATCGGTCACTCCTACATTAGCTGGGTGGTGCGCAGAGCAGCAAACAAACCCCCTCAGAATACACCTTGGACTTATGAAGCAGAATACTTGGCTCATCTGGAACAGACAGCCTGGCATGCACTGAGATGATCTATTGCCCTGGTTGATGGCTAGGTCCTGGGTCACTGCCCCTCGATGGCAATGATGTCAGTTTCCACACATACCAGCACCTCATCCAGACGATCAAGCATAATCTCGTCTCAGCAGTTGACATATTCCCTAACACTCTCTTCATTTGGTATGATAATTCCAAGGCTCCATTGGAACCGTGGACTGAAGAAGATAAAGCAGTATGTCAGCCAGTGGCTCCTTGCAACTGGCGGACAACAGATACACCACAATTGGATGTATGCAATTCTGCCTGGAAACTATTGGATGGATGCCATGCACTTGTCGTGTGCGGCCAACAACTTAATCCTGAACTACTTCCTGGAGGTGCTGGAGTGAATTGTAGGTCCTTGGCACATGTCCCCTGCAGATTAGCCAGCAAGTTCTTGGGGATGGCACCTCACGAAGTAGTGCCACAAACAGACTGGGATGGGGGCCCAACCATTGGGGGACATGGAGCAAGCTATGCTGCCCCATGTGAGTGGCGGGCACACAAGCCAAAAAATTACGGACTCAAATGGTCAATGGACCAATGAGAGATTGCGCACTATAGCTACCTGCAAGGCGGGGTGCCCTGGAGAACTCTACCGATCAGCAGCTTGCCCTGCTCAAGGCATCCCTCCCACTCTGGCAAGAGGAAAATTGATCCCGATGGGCACAGACCATCCAGCAGCACCTGACGTGATGGTCTTTGGCTCGGGTAGACCCAGGGACTCTATCCTCTCTTTTCTGATTGTCTTGCAATTGATAAGTTGGCATTTGACAATAAAGCCATGGCTTGAGTTCTATCTAGAAAAGTTCTCAGTGTCTGCTCTTGCTTAAGTCATCCTGCACCTCCCCACACAGAGTATGTCCCACCTGTCAGCATTGAGAGCAGGCTGTGCAGATTTACCGGTGGCTCGCAGGGGTCAACCACCAAGTCGTGCTCCTCTTTCTAGAGCTCCTTCCCGAATGGCGTGAAAATTTTATGGTTCTCCCCAAGGCCTTCTGACAGTGGCTGAGATTGGGGAAGGGCCGGAGGGTGGGAATTGCAGCAGGTCCGGCTGCTATTTAAGCACCACACCTGCAAAAGCTCATTCTCTGTAGGTTTTTCTTCACCTGACCCCTCCCTCCCACATTTGAAAGTGCAATGTTGCAGCTAATTAGTGATGTTTGTTAGTTAGCATGACCAAATCTCTGTATTTTGCTGTCCCAGCGGCAAACACCTCCTTGCACTTATTGCAGCTTGTGCGGGCACTTGAGCCAAAAAATTACAGACTAAAACAGTGGACGGACTAATGAGAGATCGGGCACTCTAGCTACCTGCAAGGCGGAGTGTCCAGGCATAGTCTCTACCGGGCATGAGAAAAAATTGATCCCGATGGGCAAAGACCTCCAGCAGCGCCTGGCGGCAATAGCCTTTGGCTCAGGTAGACCTGGGACCCCATCCTCTCTTTCTGATTGTCATGCATTTGCTATGTTGACATTTGACAATAAAGCTGCAGCTCAATTTCTCTTCACAAGAGTTCAGTGTCTCTTTTTGCTAAGTCGCCCTGTGCCCCCCCCGCGTGGACCAAGTCCCGCCTGCCAGCATTGCTGTAGTGGTGGAGATGGGTCTAAGAGTGGGTGGCAGGGGGAGTTATGGTTGAAGGTTTGCCTATGGCAGTGGTTCTCAACCCTGTCCTGGTTTTCAGGATATCTACAAGGAATATTCATGAGACAAATTTGTATGCACTGCCTCTGTGTATGCAAATCTCTCTTGAGCATATTTATTGTGGATATCCTGAAAATCTGACTAGCTAGGGGTGCACAGGATAAGGATGAAAACCACTGGACTAGGGTATCTGATACTCTGAAAACTTTTAGAATTTTTTAAATATTCAGCTGATATTCAGGCATTGTGGTTGGCATTTTTGAAAACACCGAACACAGAGGTAAAAATAAAAATCCTGATATTCAGCGACAGCATCCAAGTAGTAGTTGGTGCCAAATATCCGGATGAAGTGGTGATTGGTGGCATTATCCACAGAGCGGCAATATTTAGGTAACTATTCCAGTAATGTAGGACAGCCTTTTTGCTGTCCAAAGTTATCTGGATAGTGGCAGTGTACAGTTGTAGTCAATATTATTGGCACCCTTGCAGTTCAACCCCTTAATGTCCCGTATCTCAAAAAAAAGTGGCCAGTGAAATGGCTTTGGACTATATCTGCACACATATTTGACACATAAAAGAATCAAATAAAACAAGACCAATTAAAAAAGGAAATAGTATAAAATCTGGGACATTGCCAGGACATGATTATTCAAACCTAAAGTATGACCCTCTGTTTCCCATCCAAAATAGGGGGTCATAATTTAGGTATGAAACTTTTTGGTAGTTTGACTATTTAGTCTAATGTTGGTTTCAAGGACATGATTATTGGCACTATTATAAACAATTCAAATCAATTTGAACAGAAGACCCACATTCTCATTGCAGTAGAATTAGACACAACTGTGATCAATTGTCAGTAATCACATGACTTGAATCAACCAATGAATGATGGCTCTAATGTTTAAAATGGCCTCATTCGCTCCCTGTTCCATTTTTACGATGATGAAAGCAAGAGAGCTTCCTGAGATTGTCAGAAAATACATTATAACAAAACATTAAACTTCGAAGGGGTACAAGGCCAACTCCAAAGATCTTGGGATTCCTGTGTCTAAAGTTTGCAATGTTATTAAGACGTTTTCTGCTCATGGAACTATCAAGAACCTTCCAGGATGTGGTGAGAAAAGGAAAATTAATTCAAGAAGTCTTTGAAGGTTAGTATAAGCTGTTGGTAAAACACCACATTCACCATCCAAAGAGCTTAAGGTTGACCTGGAGCAATCTGGAATGGTGATTTCAACCTGCACCATATGCCACGCACCAAACAAAGAAGGACGTCATGGGCAAACGCCAAGGAGGACCCCAATGCTCAAAGACAGACATAAAAAGGCACATCTGATCTTTTTCCAAACCCACCTTGAGAAAGCACAATCCTGGGAACAAATCAAAACTGAGCTTGTAACGAAAAAAATGAAATCAAAATTGAGCTTGTAAGGAAAAAAAACCCTACCTACAGTTAAATATGGCGGAGGTTCCATAATGTTGTGGAGCTGTTTTGCTGCCTCAGGAACTGGAGGCCTGGAACGTATTGAAGGAATCATGTAATCAGAGGACTACCAAGGTATTTTAGAGCGAAATGTGCTACCTAGTGTCAGAAAGCTTGCTCTGGGTCGAACATCATCGGTCCTCCAGCAGGACAATGACCCAAAACATACATCGAAAAGTACAAAAGAATGTTTAAAAGAAACAAATGGACTGTTTTAAACTGGCCAGCAATGAGACCTGATCTCAATCCAATTGAGAACCTTTGGAGAGAGCTGAAATCTGCCATTGGTAAAAGGAATCCTGGAAACATTCATGAGCTGGAACAAATTGAAGCTTTAGAGTGGGAGAAACTACCAGCAGACAGATGTATGAAACTTATAAATGGCTACAATAAATATTTAGAGGCTGTTTTCACTGCCAAGAGTTGTGCAACCAAATATTAGTGAGGGGTGTCATTAATCCCGTCCAGGTCATATTTAGTTGTTTTTTTTCTCAGAAATTACTATGTCTAAGTTGCACATACATCTTTTTTGTTGTTGTTGTATACCTTTGAACATACTATTAAAATATGATGACATACAATTGGAATATTTCCAATTATTTCTCAAGATATTGTACACTACGTACCTAAAATGCAAGGGTGCCAATAATGTTGACCTCAACTGTATATCGCCACTATCTGGATAATTCACTACTATACTCACAGACTGCCCAGGCACTATGCGAAGAGATCCAAGTGGGGTCTCTAAGATATTTAGAGGCACTGGGTGGATAGTGCCACTCAACACTGGCCAACACCACTTATCTGTACAGCATCATCTAATATCCAGATAAATGTTCTTGAATATTGAATACTTTGTTTCCTTTTGTAGCAGGAGGATGTTTTTTCCCTCAATCAGCCTTCTTGCGCTCCCATGTAATTTCTAGTTCAGTCAGTCTACTCTTGTTATGCTCATAGTAGCACACATGAGATAAGCCAGCTCACGTGCGCCAAAACATCAAAACATGATCCCAAGAAGTTAATGTTCATCTATGAAACTATACAAGTCTGACTCATTCATATTTACCTATTGCATCCTCTAAATTCCAGATGTCATTCTGTTGTTTAGAGTTTCAGTCAAATCCTCTTGTCTTGACAATCTGTTCTCTGCCTCAAGTATTTTATTTCTAAGTAGGTCAAGAACGTTCTTATTTTATCTATCAATGCCAGCAATCAGAACATTTTATCTTCCAGAACCACTGCTACGTTTTAGGAGATTTCCAAAAGCATTACCATGCTGTGATCTGCTTCAGGCCCGGCTTTCTCTGCTGCATTTTGTTTTCAGGCAGTCGTCTTCAATCTCTTGGTGTTTTTGGAGACACCCCATCTGTATTTTTTAGAATAAGTCTGTCCTTTAACTGCTTTATTTCACAGTTTCTTAAAGAGGTGCATCAGGAGACTGCGCTGAAGGCATCCACTCATATGAGCATCACACAATGTTAAGTCCTGTTTGCTTTTCTGGCTGCCACTGCACACTGAACTGAGGATTTTAATATATGGTCCACAATGATTTCAAGGTCCTTTTCCTGGGTATTAGCTTATGATGTAGAACCCAGCATTGTGTGCATACAGCTAAGATGATTTTTCCTATCTGCAACACTGTGCACCTGTCCACTTTAATTTTCATCTGCCATTTAAGTATCTATGTCCTCTTAGAATTTCTCATGCTCCACTCACGTTTTAACTACTTTGAACAATTTTGTGTCATCGGATCACCTTGTTCATTGCTTTCTTTTCCATATCATTAATGACTATGTTAAACTGATTCTAGTCTAACCCCTTTTGGCACTCCACTATTCACTTCTCTTTCTTGGGATACTAAACCTACTGTTTCCAATCTTTCAAGCAGTTACAAACCCACAGTACAGCATGGCTTCTGTCCTATCCCATTACTTTTAATTTCCAGAAGTGGAAGAAATACATATATGCATGTGTGTTGACATCATAGTCAATAAGAATCAAATCTATTTCCTTTGGAAGCTGAGGCTGGCGAGCTGCTGCAGTGCCTTGTCAAGGATGTAGCCAGGGAATAGATAAATCTCTAGAAGCTTCACACTGGACCAGCAGTGGGTCCCTGTCTAGTTCTGAATATAAGGAATGTCAGTGGGACACAGAACTGCTGATGCAACGCATTGAGTGGGGAATGCCTCATGGAGTTGCTGGTCTAGTTCCTATTTTGATTTCTGTTCCATATCTAGCTTATCCTATGATTTTTGTTCCTGGTCTGCGTCTATTTTATCCTTTGAATACCTGGTACCTGTTCCAGGCCTAGTATTGTCTAAAGACTTTCTGATTCCTGCACTGCTCTGCTCCACCTTGGGCCTAGACTCTCCGGTTATGTTACTGTGGAGAGCACGAGCTCTTGCTGAGATCCTCCCTGGAAACTGCATGATGCTCACAGACTTTACATTTTTCAAAATATGGGCAAACCCAACTCCAATCTCGGGAATGCCTATTTTATACCACCATTAAAGCAAATATGGAATAGCTCCCTGTGCATACTTTATATGTTTATATGGGAGTAAGATTTGCACAGGCCACTTTGCAAGCATAAAACCACATTTTGCATGTAAAAAGTCTTTCAAACACAGTTATCAAAATGTCAGGGAACATACAGCCTAAAGTCTTTGGAGTGATAGTAGATTTTGAATGCCTCCTATACAAATGTTCTTTTGCTACTACCTCTGCACAGAGGAAGGCAGTACCCACAAGGCATCCTGATCCAGCACATCTGAGTGAGTTTATCTGTAGATCTTAGCATGACTTCTAACACTGATCTTGTTCCTTGCAGTATTCTGGCCAAGCACAAGAAAGAGGCATCAGGGTGCTGATTTTATATAGCACGCATCAGCAATTATGTATATGAAACAGTCTTAAGTCCTTGTTCTAAAAGACTTAACGTGCATGCTTTAGCCAGTCATTATTCTGTAAGTGCACGCATAACTGCCACCAAGTGTAAGTTCTATATAGGTGTGCACAGAGTAGGCGGGACCCAAATCTACATGCATAAGTTATAGAATTAACATATGCACACCCTTAGAATTCAAGGTATTGGTACAACTCTAGAGACAGCATGCTGGTCTTTATCACTTATTGTTTACTAGGTCACTACGGCTTGATTCTCAGGATCATTGCTAGCATTATGGTGGTTAGTCTTGTTGCTCAGCACGGCAGATACGAGGATGCTTCATCCCATTTTCAGCTTACCAGTTGCATAGACCTTAAGTTTGTGTAGATGAGGGTAAGGTGTTTGCTTATACAGTACAAACCTAATTCTTAGATGTGACTTGTTAAAGCTTTAACTAAAACCAAAACTGTAACTTACTGCTGTGCACATTCTGTGTGCCACAAGTGCTTTATGAATCCTACTTGACCTTATACATAAAGAGGGTAATTCCATAATCCCACACACAGGCAGAGCGTGGTGCTGCATGAGGATATGCGGCCTATTTTATAACATGGAGCACGCATGGGTTTTACTTTATACACTAGGGGTGTACAGACCCACATGAGTCTAGTTGCGGCAGTTATTCCTGCTCTAGAGCAAGCATAACTGCCTATGCCTAGGTCAGTATATTCCAGATATTCCTACTGCATTACGGAGGACGGATGAGATATTGAGCTGTATTTCAAATGGGTATATCAATGTTACCCTGACACAGAACTTAGCAGAACGCAAGTTCAAAACGCGACATTGTGTTGGTTGTTTGACATTGATATTTTAAAGACACATTAGGCTGATCACTATTAAATATTAAACATTAAAATGGACTGATAATTGGGACAGCTTTCTTAATAGTAGCCCTTATTGCAATAGTCCGACAAAAAAAATTTTGGTTCTGGGAAGCTGGTGGTGTATATGGGAATTCTGAAGAGTCACTTAGATCAGCATATTGACATAAACAGATATACATAAACCAGAAGTCTGTGTCGGGAGAGGGGGGGGGACATAAGCAGCAGATAGTAGGCAAAAGAAACCATGATGCAGTGCCAAAATGTGTAGGCAAGCGCTGTGTCTCGATTGGGGAGTCACTTCTGCCACTGCCTGGAGGAGCGGAATGGGTGCCCCCAGAGGGCCAGCACTCTAGGTGACAACCTGGTTCACCTGATGGTAGCACCAGCCCTGGTTGTGAGACAAAGGTATAGTATAGTTATAAAATATGCACCTATCTTCGTAAACTCATACTCATTTTCTGATTTTTACCTATCCTTGCTGTGTAAATAGCTTATGTACATAGTTTACCCTGTTATCCAAGTTTGTATCCCTGTTCAATGTAAAACCTGACAACTTGTCGTTATGGTAGTTATGTTATGATGTAAACCGCGCTGATACCGAATAGCGCGGTATATAAGAAACTGTAATAAATAAATAAATAAATAAATAAACCTAGCAGAAATGTTACACCTACCCTGGAGTAGGTCTAACTTTGTGCATGAGCTTTTGGGAGAGCTATTTTATACAGGCTCATAGAGACAACATGTTGCCTTCATGAACTAGGTACAGCATATGGGCTAATATGCCATTACAGCCTAAGTGCCCTAGTACAAAATTATTATTCTTAAGATTTTATAACAAGATGGTCATGTCAGAAGCCCAAAAAGGCACCAATTTTAAGCCTATTTTACAAATGCATTACCTCAAATAACCCTGTACCTCAAACATGTAGGGCCCAATTCTGTCCTGAATGTCGCGGCCCTCTGTGCGCCTTGTCGGAACCGGATGCACAGAATTAGATGGGATTCTGATCCCATGGGGCACATCTTTCATTTTGGTACTGTTAGTCTGGGCGGGCTGAATGAAGGTATTGATTGGAAAGCATGCTATTAAGATTTTGGTTGAGTGTGTATAGGGTTAGTGGGTGGGTGTATGTTTTCTGTCTGCATTAGTTATATGAAATCGCTTTTGTTATGCTTCTCTGCTTAAGATGTGGTTGTTTGGAAGAACAAGTGTTTGTAGTCATGTGTGGTATTAGTAGTGAGGAGTACTGTTTGCTCATCTGAGTCATGAGGAGTACTGTTTGCTCATTTGAGCCATGAAAGGTCCGGGTTTAAAGAACTTTTTTAGGATTTTATAGTGGCTAGAGTTTGTTAAATTAATTGCTTGTGATTTCTGCTCTATGCTATACGGTTGCTTTAGTAGGAGGTGTTTTAGGAATGGAGTAGAGCTAGCTGGTTGTGACGTTGGATTGATTGCTTGATTGTTTGATGAGCATTGCGAGGTGTGTTTCAGCCAGTTACTTATGCACATGCACAGCGTTCTTTTGGCAGCAGTTTGTTTGAACTTGTGTTGTGCCAGTTTGCTGCCTGTATGTAATCGTGCCCTACTGCATTCGATAAGCAACTGGTTGTGTTTGTAACAATTGTTTTCTTTTGCATTTGTGAGATTTATGCAGCACCTTATTGTATTGTTACTGGCTTCTGTTTTTTAGGAATAGTTGAACTGCCATCTGTTCATTGAACATGGGTAAAGGGTTTAGCTCCCTGAAGCAGCGATAGCAAAACATCCGGCATCGGAGTTGAACCGTGGCTTTGTTGGAAATTGATTAACAACAAGTTTGCAGACTTTTTGAAAGCATTGGCAGTCAGCAGCTAAGTACAATATTTTGTCACATTTGGTTAAATGGCTATGTAATATTGGATTGAAAATGTTTGGATTCACCCATAACAAAGCCTCTTTTGTGAGTGCAAGGTGACCAGTGCTGGAGGTTTTTTCAGACCTATGATGGTGTGAGACGGTGAGATATCATTAATCTGTTTGTGAGAGGCCATTGTTGGCTGACACAGAGACATTGATGGCCCTTGCGTTGGGTTATATTCTGAGGTCTTTTCCCTCCAGCACTTTTTCATTATAAGATCTCGGAGCTGTGTTATATGTGCAAAAAGGATTTGCAGAGATTCAGTTTTTTTGAAGTTTGCTATACTCTTGCTGACATTCCTGATGATCCCGATGTAGTCTTCAGTATGTCCCTATATTTCAACAGCTGTTGATTACCATCTGCATCAGGGAGAGCTCATATTCACACTGTTATTTAAAAACTTGCTCCGACAAATTTTCTTGAACTTCCAATGTCTATTAGTACAACTTTTCCATGGTGTAAATGTCTATGTGATTTTATAAATTATTTATTTAACAGGCTTTTTATACCACTTTTTCATTTCAGTTAAAGCGGTTTACATTGTAACTTTAAACTTGGTAATGTATATTAAAGAGGGACTGATAACTTGGATTTTTCTGAGTGTAATTTTTGCATTGGAAAACACACATGCAACTTTATTATGGAAAACTATGTATGCATCTCCGACCTCCTCCCTGTCCCTGGCAATATCATTTCACTGTACGGGTAAAAATACATGCACTAATGAACAGCATGCACACTTCTCCCTACTGGCAGGTCAGGTAATAATCAAAACCCTGACATCCGTTTGTTAAAATGCTATTGGACTTTGGATGGGACTTTCGCTGTTGCGCTCTATCTATGCCATTTTCATATGCATCTCTCTGAATGTTGAAGTTTGCATTTTGAATTAAATCAATACAGGAGCTAATTGCATTAACCTTTAATTTTAAAATCACATTTCTTAATATGTAGAGGAAACCACTTCAACTTTGGATAGTGCATTTTATACTTAACCTACAATGTCAACATTAGTGTAAACAAAATATCAACTTTAATTTCAAATAATTTTGCCCTAGCAGAATATGTGTTTCAACTCTTCAAAAATGCATTTTGGCTTCTACAGCAATTAAAACAATTGACAATTACATTTTTGTGTACAGACTGACAGCTCATAGGCAAAATGAGCCAGGATGGCCCAGAGCAGTTGCAATTTACAGTAGTCTCCACAAAAGCATCTTAACATTCATCACAGGATTCACAGGTAATTTATGGTGTGCATAATGAATCCATTTGCAGCAATACGCTGAAGAACACACAATTTGAGATGGCATGACTTGTAATACTCAATTGCTAAAGACGTCATGCATTGAATGTACATTTACATTCTCAGCAGAGTTGAATTAGAGAGAGACTATAAAAGATAATAAAACCCTAATAGGATAAAAACATGATGGCACCAGGGCAGGATAGACTGGGGACTGGACCTGTCTCCTGTGAGAATTTCACCTTTTGGACTGAATCTGGATCTGAGAAGAAGGTAGGAGGACCAAGTCTGAGACTTGGTATGTTTGGACTCGGGGCAGAGCTATGCATATGGGGGAAGGGGTGTCATTTCTTTTCAGATTTATTCTGAACCAGGGTGAGGAGAGGGGAGGTTTCTTTCGATGTTAACCCACGGAGCCTGAGGGCCCTCTTTCTGTTAGGTCCTTTCACACACAGAAGGGAGAGGAGGGTAGCCACTAGTCCACAAAGAGGAGGCCTCGTTCTTCTTTTAAAACACTGGCCTCTTTAAACATTCCCCAGGGGAACATCGGCTCTGTAGTTAGAGGGATGATGCCCCCGATGGTAAGTTACTACACCTCTGGAGATGAACTCAGGTATCATGAGCCAAATGTGGGTAAAAGGGAGAATGCAAGCCATGTTACATATTAATGCATTATTGCTCAATTTGCTTTATTTTGGGGTGTTAAAAACCATGTTAACAGTGATTATCACATTAGTGGCTTTTAGTGCCTCTAAACCCATGTTAATATTGCTTGGTAAATAGAACCCTTTATATAAGAGTTCATCTCTGAGGGGGATGTGGCTCAAAACTAGAAGTATGTTTCAAAGTAAAAATGTTGGAGAAAATATCAGTTTCCAAATTGCAAAAATAACTTCCGGCCACTGCTATGGCTCCATGCCGCTTCCACAACTCTTGCCCGCTGCCCCAGCAGTCTCCCACTCTTGTTATAGTCCCACGGCACTTGCAGCTCTCTCTGCTGCTTTCTCCTCCAAAATCCCAGTAGCAGCCAGCCAGAGTGTTGCTGTTTTTTTTTTTGGGGGGGGGGGGGGGAAGGGTCCTACACTTCAGCCTCTACTGTCTCAGGACAGCTCCAGGGCACCAGCATCCTCCATCAAGGTAGAAAATGTTTAACTGTTTACACATTCTTTTAAGCAGATGAAGAATTTAGAATCAGTCACCTGGGCAAACAAAAGCTTTTCTAGCAGAATGGGAAATCGCAGTTACTTACCTGTAACAGGAGTTCTCCGTGGACAGCAGGATAAGTCATCCACATCAGGTGAAGTCATCCAACGGCGCCGAGACGAAAGTACTCTCTCTAGCCCAGAAGGCGTTTCCCTTCTGGGCGTGTTCTACCTGGCCCTACCCCCAGGTCCGCCCCTAGCCAGCCACTGTGTCCCAAGCTAGCAAGATGCTAGGGGCGATGAGGGCCAGGACCGAGGCAGGGTCTCTTGCAGGGGAGGAAGGGTGGGAAAGTGTGGATGACTTATTCTGGTGTCCACGAAGAACTCCTGTTACAGGTAAGTAACTCCGATTTCTCCTAGGACAAGCAAGATGAAGTCATCCACACCAGGTGCCTCCCTAGCTGCGAAGGGCTGAGGTGGAAGGGGCCCTGTCGGAATATATAACAGAAGTGGTACCACACATAGTGGCTTGGGACAAGGCTTTATTTTGCCAGTCAACCCGAGCATATAACATGTGCAAGTCAAACAGCATGTGCAAATCAACAACATGTGCAATATGTGCAAATCAATAGCATGTGCAATGCAAGTAATAACATGTGGAACATCACATGTGAGATGCAAAACATATGTAAACAATCATCAATCAAGTAACATGTGGACATCACATGTGAGACGCAAAATGTATATAAACAATCATCAATCAAGAACATGTGCAATCCAGCAAAGACATGTGCAAATCAACAACGTGTGCGAACTGCAGCAATTGTTCAAAAAACCCTGAGTAAGCAACCTGTGTCCAGGTGCAATTTTACAGGTTCATGTGTCAAGTGTTCAGAACGGCCATTCAATGGTTCAAGGGGTGGGTGGTCTGCTGGCGGCCGCCAGGACCGCCCGTCCGAAGGAGCCCGTCTGCAAGTCAAGGCAGTAGTGTCTTTGGAAGGTCTGGAGGGAGGACCAGGTAGCCGCTTTGCATATGTCGGCTACCGGTACCGAGCGTAGGTTGGCAATTGAAGTCGCGAGTGCCCTTAGCTGGTGCGCGTTTGCTGGTGGTGAGGGCCCGGTGCCAGCTTGGTCCAGGCAGAAGGAGATGCAAGCAGAAATCCAGAGGGATAGGGTATGCTTGGTGATCGGTCGGCCCGGCTTTTTTTGGTCGTAGGAGACAAAGAGTTGCGTGCTTCGTCTCTGGGCCGCAGTCCTGAGAAGGTAGAGGCGCAAGGCCCTGACGCAGTCCAGTTTGTGTAGCCGCTCCTCCTCAGGGGAAGCATGGGTCTCCGGGTGGAAGGTAGGAAGTTCTATAGTTTGGTTGATGTGGAAGGCCGAAGCTACCTTCGGAACAAATCTAGGGTGTGTCCGGAGTGAAACGCGGTCCCCGGAGAGCTGTGTGTATGGTGGGTGTGCCACCAGAACCTGGAGTTCGCTGATGCGCCTGGCCGAAGTGATGGCGACCAGGAATAGGGTCTTCCAGAAGATGAGCTTGATGTTAGCCGACTGCATGAGCTCAAAGGGAGGTAGGGTTAGCTGGCTGAGGACCGTGTTGAGGTCCCAGTGTGGTACGGGCTTCCTGATTGGGGGGTGAAGGTTGGAGAGGCCCTTCATAAAGCATGTGACGATGGGAAGTTGTGCGATGGAGCTGTCCCCTGGGTGGTCGTCTAAGGCCGCGATGGCTGCTAGGTGGACATGGACGGACTGCGTCTGCAGGCCTTGTTGAGATAAAGAAGTCAGGTACTGCAGGATGGTTGGTATGGGGCAGGAGAAAGGATCTAGCCCTTGGGAGGAGCACCAGGCGGTGAAGCACCACCACTTGAGGCTGTAGGACTTTCTGGTTGAGGGGCGGTGGGATGCAAGGACTACTTGTTCGACCTCATGTGGAAGGTGAAAAGGGGACAAGGCTATCCGCTCAGCTTCCAGGCTGTTGGGCAAGTGTTTGTAGGTTGGGATGGAGGGTATTCCCATTGTCCTGTGAGAGTAGGTCCGGTTCCAGGGGAAGCCGGATTGGAGGGCGCACTTCCAGTCGGTGAAGAAGCAGGAACCACCCTTGGCGTGGCCAGTGTGGGGCCACTAGGATGGCCTGCGCTCTGTCGGAGATGATGTGTTGGATGGTCCTGGAAATCAGCGGGATGGGGGGGAAAGGCGTACACTAGAGACCACTCCCCCCACGACACATCGAATGCATCCGCTGCGTGGCTCCGAGTGGAGGGGCGTTTCGAGCAGAAGGTCTTGCATTTTGTGTTCCCTTCTGTAGCGAAGAGATCGACTGTCGGTTGGCCCCATTCTTGGAAGAGAGAGTTGGCCACTTGGGGTTTGAGGGACCACTTGTGTGTGTTGAGCTGCAGGATGAGTCTGTCCGCTGGCTCGTTCTGCAGACCGGGGAAGTAGGAGGCCCGGAGGGTGCAGTGTTGTGAGATTGCGAAGGCCCAGATCCGAAGGGCTTCCCTGCAAAGGGTCCGTGACCCTGTGCCACCCTGATTGATGATGTAAAACATGGCCACTTGGCTGTCCATCTGTAACAGGACTATTTTGTCATTGATCATGCCTTGGAAAGCCTCCAGAGCGTATCTCATGGCCCTGAGCTTGAGGAAGTTTATGTGGCATTGTTGTTCCTGTGGCGACCAGGCTCCTTGAGTCCGGAGGTGAAGGCAATGTGCCCCCCAGCACACTGGGGAGGCATCGGTGGTGATAATCAGTTGATGTATGGGTTGGGAGAGGGGTCTCCCGCATGATAGGTTCCTTCCACGGGTCCACCAAAGGAGGGAGGAGATCACTGTCTTGTCCAGAGGAACAGTAGTTTCCAGAGGTTGTGAGTGTTGGGACCAGTGAGCCCGTAGATGCCACTGGAGGCAGCGCATGTGGAGCTTCGCCAGGGGTACCGTCTGAGTGGCCGATGCCATGTGACCCAGGAGCCAAAGGAGTACCCCCGCCGTAGGGGATTGTTCTGCTTGCATGAGCTGTGCCAGGTCCTTGATGGTGTTTACTCGTAGCCAGGGGAGAAAGACTTTCGAGCGGACAGTGTCTATTAGTGCTCCGATGAACTCCAACTGCTGTGAGGGGTGGAGGTGCGATTTCGGATAATTCACCAGAAACCCCAGGGAAGTCAGCAGGGAGATGGTTGTCTGAGTTGAGCGCTTGGGATCCCTCGAGGAGGGGGCGGAGATCAGCCAGTCGTCCAGGTAGGGAGAAACACAAATCCCTTGTTTGCGGAGGTGTGCGGCTGCCACCGCAACACACTTTGTAAACACCCGTGGCGCGGGTGACAGGCCAAATGGGAGGACTTTGTACTGGAAGTGTTGCCCCACTGCTTGGAAGCGTAGGTACTGTCTGTGGTCCTTGTGTATGGGAATGTGCGTGTATGCATCCAGGAGATCCAGGGATGTGAGCCACTCCTTGGGGTGGATGAGGGGCAGGATGGATCCGAGGAAGTGCATCCTGAATTTTTCCTTTGCGATGAATAGGTTGAGCTTGCGGAGGTCGAGGATAGGCCGCATGCCTCCAGACGTTTTGGGGACTAGGAAATATCTGGAATAGAAGCCAGTGTTCTGCTCTGCTTCCGGGACCGGTTCGATGGCCCTGGATGCTAGGAGGGACAAAATCTCTGTCTCTAAGGAGGAGGCAGAATCTTTGCAGGCTGGAATAACCCGCTGTAGTGGGGGAGACAGGAATTTTATCCGGTATCCATTGGAAATGATTGCTAGGACCCACTTGTCCGTAGTGATAGATTTCCAGACCAGCAGAAACATGGCCAAGCGTCCCCCCGTAGGAGGGTTGGCCTCAGGCTTTGCGTCAAAAGGCCTGGTTGGCCTTTCCCTGTCCCGGTTGGGAGTTTTTCTGCAGTTGCTTCCTATCGCATTGGCGGGGCTTTTGCCTGTAGGCTGATTGTGAAGGATGAGACTGTGATTTGTAGTGGGGTTGCTGCCATCTCCGAAAGGACCCGTATTGGGCTTATTTATTTATTTATTTATTTAGTATACATTTGTATACAGCTACTTCCAGTGATCAGCAGCAGTTTTTGATTACAGATTGGAAATTGTCAAATCATGACAGGAAATTTTTGAGGTATAAACACATTGATTAGACAGGAAAGCACAGCACACAGAGAACTATTTTACAGGGAACATGGGCTATGGAGGGTTAAGTGGCTTGCCCAAGACCACAAGGAGCACCTGTGGGACTAGAAACCCCAGTCCTTCCGGCCCAAGGTTGCTGTCCTCTAGTGGGATTTGAACCCCCAACCTTCCGGCCTGAAGTACCTTGACCCAACCACTAGGCTACTCCTCCACTCCACTTGAACGAAGAGAAGGAGTAGGGCTTCTGCTGGTATGAACTTTTGCGGTTGGGCCGTTCCATGCCCTCGTCGGTGTCGGTGAGGGTCTGCAGTGTAGTGCAGTGGTCCTTCAGGGCGTTGATGGTGTCATTGACTTTTTCGCCGAACAGGGTGTCTCCGGTACAGGGGGCGTCGACGATGCGGTCGTGGGTGTCTTCCCACAGGCCAGACTCTCTGAGCTAGGCTAGCCAATGAGCAGAAATAGAGGTGGCCGCCGTGCGAGCCGCTGCATCAAATGTATCAAAGCATGCCCGCACCTGGTGTTTGGTGCACTCCTGCAGGTCTGCGATGGTGGCAGAGGTAGCTGTCTGTGTCTCCAGGCTGGAGGTGGAGAGGGACGACTTTAACTGCTCCACCATGGTGTCCTGGTAAAGGGCCTGTTGCAACTGGTGGGTGGAGACTCGGGTACAGAGCATTGCTCCCTGGAATGTCTTTCGGCCGATATCATCCAGGAGTTTGAGGTCTTTTCCGGGGGGGTGGTTGGTGTGGGTTAGGTTGGTCTTTGAGCGCTTGAGCGCGGACTCCACCTCTTTGGAGTTGTGAGGGAGCTGGGTTTTGTCGAAGCCCGGGGAGGCCTGAACTTGGTACTTGGCATCCAGGTTCCATGAGACGGCTGCCCCTGAGGTAGGATTCTGCCATAGGGAGAGGAGGTTCTCTCTCAGTAGGGGATATACCGGGATATATGCAGAGGGTCGTGGGGCCTCCAGGAACTTTCTTGCCGCTTGGGTCTCCGGGCGCTGGTCGGATGAGTCGCAGGTGCTGGAGAGGTTGAGGGCAGTGGCGACCTTCCTGAGGAACTTGGGGTAGGTTAAGTCCTCTGGGCTGCTGGTCGGGGCGTCCGCTGGGGTCTCGGCTGATGGTGCAGAAGACTCGAGATCCGCGGAGGGGGGGGGGGGAATCTCCTGTGGATTCTTGTGCTGTGTTCACCTCAGCGACATCACAGGGTATGGGGGCCAGGTCGGGAACCTTGGGAAGTGCTGGGGAAGGAAGCTGAGAGCCGAGAGGGGTTCCCGCAGTAGGGATCTGTGCTGTGGAAGTCCATTGTGCAAACAGATCCGAAAGGAAGGAGAAGAACTGTGCGCGTGGCTCAGGGGGGCCGGGAGCAGAGCAAGCAGGTTCCGTAGGGATTAGGAACTGTTCCTGAGGTTCCGGGGTGGCTGGAGAAGGAGTGAGAGCCAGGAGTGGGGAGAGGTCACGTTGGATGCTGTATCTGCTGCTGGGTTGGCTGCTGTCAGCTGAAGAGTGTTTTCTGTAGCTGCCTCTGTCAGTCCGGCGATGTTTCCTGCGGTGCTGGGCTGAGCTGCTCCTGTTGCTGCTGCCACTGATGCTTCTTCTCCTTCTCCTTTGTTTGTGCCGGTGGCTGGATCGTCGGCGCGGGTCCGAGCAGTGCCTCCGCGCCAAGTGAGAGCTCCGGTGGTGGGCGTGTCCGTAAGAGCGGCTCCTCCTCCTGTGATGTGGGCTTCGGCGCGGACCAATGGCACCGTGAGGGAGGAGTTAGGAGTGCTTATGTCATCCAAGATGACCGCCGCCATGGGAGCCTCGTGGTTGCAGAGAAGCAGGACTGTTTGGGGCAGCTGGAATGCCCGAAATGGATAGGCTGTGGGTGGAGGCCCCTGTGGGCACACCCGGAGCCATTGGAGGCAGTGCTGTTGCCGACGAGGTCCTCGGGTCCAAGCCACTGACCTGAGTTCCTTCACTGGAGGGGACTGCCGATGAGGTTGAAATCAGCTGAGGCCCGGCCGGAGGAGCTATAAACAGCTCTTTGAGGGCATTTTTGCAAGATTTTATTGCTCGAGGCGACATCCTGGCACAGTGGGCGCATTCTTCAACTCAGTGAGAGATATCCAGGCATCGGAGGCAGCGATCATGCAGGTCAGTGGAGTTCATCTTTCTAGCACAGGCCGGGCATTTTTTGAAGCCCGGCTTAGGCATAGTGAAGGTCTTGATCTCGAAGTTCTTGAAAATGTAGTCTTTAAAATTGTTTGGAGAGAGGTTAGTATCTGTCTTGCTGGCAAGGCGGAAGAGGTAAAAGTGGCTGGCTAGGGGCGGACCTGGGGGTAGGGACAGGTAGAACATGCCCAGAAGGGAAATGCCTTCTGGGCTAGAGAGAGTACTTCGTCTCGGCGCCGTTGGATGACGTCACCTGGTGTGGATGACTTCATCCTACTTGTCCTAGGAGAAACATAAATTCAAACACTCTTTTCCAGAGCTAGGAGTGGTCAGCTACCCATGAAGAAAATCACAGAAACTGGAACAAAGAAAGATAGCAAAGCAATCTCTATCAAAGTCAAAGATCTGGCACAACCTGATTTTACAGAGTAAGACAGCGCATAACTACAGAATGGGGGACAGGGGGGCACCAAGGGGGAGTGAAGTGGGCTGGGATGGAGGGAGTTGTGATTCTGGGTCTGTGTTCATACAAAATAAAAAGAAAACTGTATAAGCAATGTGATTGTTTAACGTGGCAGCTTATGTTCAGAATACAAACCTGCTTTGCTTTTAACGAACACTAATAAAAAATGTAAACGTAACAGAGCCATTTTAGAAACTGGGACTGTGGATGTCCCCAGCATGAGGATGTCCAAGTCTGAATGGGGGATTGGTGGAGATATGGCTGGGCATTCTCAGGAACCTGGAAGTCACTGCCTGATCTCGGAAATGTCCTGGATTTCCGGAGTTGCATTTCAGTTTAGACCTGCCCCAGGCATGAATAAGCATTGGGAAAGTGCTGATTTTGGCTGAAAACCATCCAGAGGGTGTGGAGAAAATGGCATGCCACCATCCCTAGTAGTCTCCACAATCACAATGATGGCAGCAGTGGGATCTGAACCCTGGCTTTGCTGATCCTAGCCCACTACACTAACATAACAAAATAAGATATGCCATGCTGGGTAAGACAAGGGTCCATCAAGCCCAGTATCCTATTTCCATTGGTGGCCAATCCCTCTGAATCATCTCTCTTTCCTTCAATCTGTTCAATACTCTGCTGTGCAGCTAATCCCCCATACACCTTGATCCACTGGCCGCGGTGGTGGTGTTGGGCTTCTACTTTCTCCCTCCTGCCAATTTCAACCCCTCCTGTTGCCCCAATCACACTCCTCCCTCTCTTTTGAAGTCCACTCCATTCGACTCTTCGCACCACTTCCCCTCCGAGTAGCTGTTATCTATCGCCCACCCGACAAATCCAAATTGACCTTCCTTACCGACTTCAACTCCTGGCTTTCCGTCTTTCTGGATCCCTCTTCCCCCACTTTTATTCTTGGCAATTTTAACATTCACGTCGATAACCCCTCCGATCCCCATGCTTTAAAGTTACTCACCCTCACCTCCTCGTTTGACCTCCAACTTTGCTCCACTGCCCCCACCCACCTGCACGGCCACTGCCTTGACCTGATACTCTTCTCTAACTCCTCTCCCTCAAACCTCTGCAACTCAATCCTTCCCTCAACTGACCATAACCTTCTAACCTTTAATCTTCAACTTCCGCTGTCTCAACCTCATCCTGTCTCCTCCGACCTATTTAGAAACCTTCATAATGTTGATCCCTTGACTCTCTCCTCCACCATTTCTCCATCCCTTTCCTCCATTATGTCCTCCAAGTCCGTTGACGAAGCAGTATCCTCTTATAATGCTGCACTATCTGTGGCTCTTGACACTCTTGCCCCACCCACCACACGTCCTGTCAGACGTTCTGCTCTCCAGCCCTGGCTTTCATCCACAACCCGCTATTTACGCACCTGTGCCCATTCTGCTGAACATGCTTGGACCAAATCCCGCTCCCCGGAAGACCTTCTACACTTCAAATTCATGCTTGGCTCCTTCCAGTCAGCCATAGCACTTGCCAAACAAGAATACTACATCCATCTGACTAACTCCCTTGCCTCTGATCCTCACCGCCTCTTTAATACCCTCAATTCTCTCCTCAAGGTGCCCCCGGCCCCAGTCCTGCCCTCCCTTTCTGTTCAAACCCTAGCCGACTACTTCCATGACAAAATCCACAAAATTACCCTCCAATTCCCCACTTCCTCATCTACCTCCCCCCCCTCCCCAATTATCCCCCCATCCATACTTCCTCTCCCACCCTCTCCTCCTTCCCTACGATCTCCGAAGACGAAACCACACTCCTTCTTTCCTCCTCCAAACCCACCACCTGTTCCTCTGACCCAATCCCCACCCATATCCTACACCCCATCTCCCCCACTGTTGTCCCCTCCATCTCTCATATTCTCAACCTCTCACTCTCCACTGCAACTGTCCCCATAGACTTCAAACATGCTGTCGTAGACTTCAAACATGCTGTTGTCACACCTCTCCTCAAGAAACCCTCACTTGATCCCACCTGTCCTTCTATCGACCCACCTCCCTCCTTCCCTTCATATCTAAACTACTAGAATGAGCAGTCCACCGCCACTGCCTCGATTTCCTCACCTCCCATGCCCTCCTGGACCCACTACAATCCGGCTTCCGTCCCCTTCACTCCACTGAAACAGCTCTTACTAAAGTCTCCAATGACTTGTTCCTAGCTAAATCTAAGGGTCTCTACTCAGTCCTCATCCTTCTCGACCTCTCCGCTGCCTTTGACACTGTTGGCCACAATCTTCTCCTTACCACCCTCTCCTCGCTTGGTTTCAAGGGCTCCGTACTATCCTGGTTCTCCTCCTACCTCTCCTATCGCTCCTTTAGTGTATGCTCTGGTGGCTCTTCCTCTTCCCCCACCCCGTCCCATGTTGGTGTACCCCAAGGATCCATCTTGGGCCCCCTCTTTTTCTACCTCTATACCCAGTCCCTTGGCGCGCTTATCTCCTCCCATGGCTTTCAGTACCATCTCTATGCCGATGACTCCCAAATCTACCTCTCCATACCTAATATCTCTCCAGCAATCCAGATCAGGATCTCTGCCTGCCTTTCTGACATCGCTACCTGGATGTCTCATCACCGCTTGAAGTTGAACATGGCCAAAACTGAACTCCCTGTCTTTCCCCCCAACTCCTCCCCTCCTCTTCCCCCCTTCTCAGTCTCCGTGGATGGATCTATGATCCTTCCTGTTCCCTCAGCCCGCAATCTGGGGGTTATCTTTGACTCCTCTCTCTCCTTCTCCACACATATCCAGCTCATAGCTAAGACCTGCCGCTTCTTTCTCTACAACATTAGCAAAATTCGCTCCTTCCTTTCTGAACACACTACCAAAACGCTTATCCACTCCTTAATCTCCTCTCGCCTCGATTATTGCAACCTACTCCTTGCCAGTCTCTCAGTGAGCCATCTCTTTCCCCTTCAATCTATACAAAATCATGCTGCTCGACTAATCTTCCACCAGTCTCGCCATGCCCCATTACTGCTCTTCTCAAGTCACTTCACTGGCTCCCTATCCAATTCCACATCCAATTCAAACTTCTCCTGCTGACCTATAAATGCATTCACTCTACGGCCCCTCAATACCTCTCATCTCTTATCTCTCCCTACATCCCCTCTCGGGAACTTCGCTCCACTAACAAATGACTTCTATCTAGGCATTTCACTCACACCACTAACTTCTGACTTCACTCCTTTCACCTTGCTGCACCTCGCAGCCTACCTGTGTCTATACGCCAGGCACCCTCCCTGGCCCTCTTCAAGTCCAGGTTGAAGACCCACCTCTTCACTATCGCTTTCAGATCCTGACTTCTATCCTTTATCTCAACCTGACTCTCGTCAATTTTTCATGACCGAATTGTAAAGACTATATTGTGCTTTGCATCGAATTCACTAATACTCTGTATTGTCTCAACTAGTTTGTAAGCTCTGACGAGCAGGGACTATCTCTTCTATGTATGCCTGTACAGCGCTGCGTGCTTGGAGCTATATAAGTGCTAAATAGTAGTAGTAGTATCTTATGCCAGCCTCCTCATGCTCATATTACCCCTCTTCTCAAGTCACTTCATTGGCTCCCTATCCATTTCTGCATCCAGTTCAAACTTCTCCTGCTGACCTATAAGTGTATTGACTCTGCAGCTCCTCACTACCTTTCCTCTCTTATCTCTCCCTACACCCCTCCTCAGGAACTCCGCTCTTCTGGCAAATCACTTCTATCTGTGCCCTTCTATTGCTAACTTCAGACTTTGCTCCTTTCACCTTGCTACTCCTAATGCCTGGAACAAACTACCTGAGTCTGTAGTCAGGCGCCTTCTCTGACCCTTTTCAAATCCAGGCTGAAAACTCACCTCTTCGCTGTCGCTTTCAGATCTTGACTCATCTGATCTCCTTTGTATTTCCTTACCATTCCCCCTAGATGTAACCCATGTCTACAACTACTGTGTTGCGTGTCTCGACTAGATTGTAAGCTCTGATGAGCAGTGACCATCTTTTACATGTGTCTATGCAGCGCTGTGTGTCTTGTAGCGCTATACAAATGTTCAGTAGTAGTAGCAGTAGTACTAGCAATCCAGATCACAGATACCTGTGAGGTTCCCAAGAGATATACAGATTCAATGCTGCTTGCCCCAGAGGTAAGTATTGGATTTATCCGGTCCACATTAATAATCGTTTATGGGCTTTTCTCCCAGGAACTCATCCAAACCTCTTTTAAAACCAGCTACACTAATAGCTCTTACTACATCCTCTGGTAACAAATTCCAGAGTTTGATTACATACTGAGTGAAAACATATTTTCTCCAATTTCTCTTTAATGTGCTGCACTGAAACTTTATTGCATGCCCCCTAGTCTTCTTTCTACTTTTTGAAGGAGTAAACAACCAATCTACATTTACCCATTCCAATCCATTCATTACTTTATAGACCTCTACGATATCTCCCCTCAGCTGTCTCTTTTCCAAATTAAAAAACCCTAACCTTTGAAGCATTTCCTTGTAGGGATATCCTTCCATCCCTTTTACCATTTTGGTCGCTCTTCTCTCTACCTTTTCTAATTCTACTATATACTTTTTTAAGATATGGCAACCACAACTGCATGTTATATTCAAGGTACAATGGCGCAATGGAGCAATACAGAGTCATTATAATATCCTTGGTTTTATTCTCCATTCTTTTCCTTATGATTCCTTGCTTTCTTGGCTACCGCAGCACACTGGCCGAGGGTTTCAACTTATTCCATGATGATGCCCAGATCCTTTTTCTGGGTGGTGATTACTAATGTGGAACCTGGCATTGTGTAACTGTAGTTTGGGTTGTTGTTCCCTAAGTGCATAACTTTGCACTTGTCCATATTAAATTTCATTTTCCAGTCGGATACCCAGTCTCCCAATTTATCAAGGTCTTCTTGCAGTTTTTCACAATCCTATTGTATTTTAACAACTTTGAATAATTTTGTATCATTTGCAGATTTGATCACCTCACTCATTATTCCCATTTCCAGGTCATTTATAAATATGTTAAAAATCAGTGAGCCCAGCACAGATCCCTAAAGTACTCCACTATTCACCTTTCCCCATTGAGAAAATAGTTTATTTAGCCCTACTCTCTGTGTTTTTTAAACCAGTTTGATGGCACTTAACAGCAACAGTCCACAATAGTACACTGCCTCCTATCCCATGACTTTTCAATTTCCCCAAGAGTCTCTCATGAGGGACCTTGTCAAATGCTTTCTGAATACCCAGATATACTATATTAACCAGCTCACCTTTATCTACCTATTTATTTACACCTTCAAAAAATACAACAGATTAGTGAGACAAGACCTTCCTTAATTAAATTCATGTTGGCTTTCTGCCATTTCGGATCACCCCCTGGAACCCTTTAGAAAATTGGCATTACATTGTCCACTCTCCAGTCTTCAGGTACAACAGATGATTTTAATGATAGATCACAAATTATTAAAAGTAGGTCTGGGATCACATATTTCAGTTCTTTCAGCACCCTAGGATGTATGCCATCTGGTCCAGGTGATTTGCTACTCTTTATGAAATACGTGTGTTACAGCTTCCCAATTTATTGAGATTTGTTTCAATTCCTCTGATACATCACCCTTAAATATAATTTCTGGCATTGGTAAGTTTCCTACATCTTCTTCAGTAAAGACTGAAGCAAAGAATTCATTCAGTCTCTTCACTATGGCCTTGACCTCTCTTAGAGCCCCCTTTATCCTCTATCATCTAATGGTCCAAGTGACTCTCTCAGAGGTGTTTTGCTATGAATGTACTTGAAAAAGTTGCACTTGTATGCTTTTGCTTCCATGGCAAGCTTCTTTTCAAATTCTCCCTTTGCCTGCCTTTATTAATGCCATGCATTTAACTTGTCAGTACTTATTCTGTTTCCTGTTTTTGTCATTTGGCTCTTTTTTCCATTTTCTGAAAGATTTTCTCTTAGCTATAACAGTCTCTTTGACCTCACCTTTAACTCATGCCAGATGTCATTTGGCCTTCCTTCCACCTTTCTTAAAGTGTGGAATACATCTGGTCAAGACTTCCTAGAAAGTATTTTTAAATAACACCCAGGTCTGATGTAAACTCTTAACCTTCGCAGTTGCTCCTTTTTAGTTTTTTCTTACCCATTCTTACCCTGCTTATACACAAAGCCCTCCATTGTACACAGACTTCCCACCTCCGCTCCCTACTACCCCAGCCCAACCACAACAGAACAACCCGACAAACCACCAGCACCGTCCTTACCATCCCCTATCAACGAACAAAATATAATCAACGAACCTGCAACAGAGCTTTTGAACTATACACACCCTCCCTCTGGAACTCATTACCAAACCAAATCAGGAACACCGCTGATCCATCTGCCTTCCGAAAACAACTAAAAACCATCCTCTTCCAGGAATACCTTGGACCAGAAGCAGGCAATCTCCACTGACATCCCACAGCCCCGCAACCAAATTCCCCAAACTACCCTATAAGAGTCCTATGTCTGTTGCCTGTGTCCTCACCACCTGTTCAGATCATCAATGTTGGCCCCCGGTGATGGCTCCCCCCCACACTGATTTTTGTCCACCCCCCTCAGTGTTAAACTGCTTTGACCCAGTGAAAAGCGGTATATAAATGCAGCTAAATAAAATAAATTTTTCTCATCATAGTTTCCTTTTTTAAAGTTAAATACTAGCACAGTGAATTTCCTTCCTATCTTCCATTTATTAAATTAAATGTTATCATGTTATGATTTCTATTGCCAAGCGGCCACAAAACAGTTACCTCTCACACTATATCCAGCATTCCACTAAGGATTAGGTCTAAAACAGCTTCTCTTCATGTTGGTTCCTGAACAAGCTCCTCCATGAAGCAGTCATTTATTTCATCTAGGAGCTTTATCTCTATAGCATGCCCTTATTTGACACTGACCCAGTCAATGCTGGGGTAACTGAAATCTCTCATTATTACTGTGTTGTAAACTTTTCTAGCTTCCCTAATTTCTATTAGCATTTCATTATCTGTCTGTTCATTCCATCCAGGTAGACGGTAGTATACCCCCACTGCCATTCACTTCCCCATTTTACGTGGAATTTCTATCCACAGAAATTCTACAGTATATTTTGTTTCCTGCAAAATCTTTATTCTCTTTGACTCAATGCCCTCTTTCACAAATAGAGCCACCCCTCCACCAATGTGAACTAATCTATCATTACAATATGGTTTGTAGCCTGGTATCACAGTGTCCCATTGAGTCTTTCCACTCTGATTTTTAATTAAAGGCACCTGGGTTACTTTTACCTTTATTAGAACCACTCTATTGGGATACCCTAACTTCCTTGTCTGAATCATGCACTTTGGTGTGATTGTTGGCTTTCCCCCCATTATCTAGTTTAAAAGAGACTCTATCTCCTTTTTATAGGATAATGCCAGCAGCCTGGTTCCACCCTGGTTAAGGTGGAGCCCATTCTTTCAGAAAAGACCCCCCCCCCCCCCACTTCTCCAGAATGTTGCCCAGCTCCTAACAAGTCCAAAATCCTTCCTTGCACCCAGGTGCGGCTCAAGGAAATCTGCTGCCTGAGGCGAAGAATGAGATGGCGCCCCGCCCCCCCCCCCCCCACCTTAGAGGGGACGGGGCTTTTTCAGAAATCCAATCAGAGACTGAACCAAACCAAAAAAACAATTAGATTATATGGAGGAAATGCAAGATGTTTGCACACAGGGCCATATCGAGCTGCAATCGTGCCCTGTGCGATTTTCAGCTCGGGCGTATGCCCCCCCCTCACCCACCATACCTTCGTCCAGTGCTGCCTGCTCTTTCCCTACTGCTGCTGCTGCCCTCTGTTTTTTGCATGGCGGCCCGGCAGCAGGGAAAGAGCAGGCAGCGCTGGATGGGGGTATGGGGAGGAGGAGGGGGACATGCGCCCGATCTGAAAGGTGCTGGCATTTTAAGCAGATCTGTCCATTCCTGCTCTGACATTGTGTCGGAGGAGGGAGGGATCAGGGCGGCAGGGCAACAGCAGACAGCCGAAATGCTCCCCCCAAGCCTTTGCGCCTTGTGCGGCTGCACTGCTTGCACAGGGCTAGGTACGGTCCTGTTTGCACACCAAAGAACTAAAAGACAGCAAAAACCAACAGCACAGTTTATAAAACTAAATTATAACTCATTTTTATTTTGTTGTTATAAACTGTGTTATGGTTCTTGCTTTTTCTTTTTCAACATATATTTTGCATCCACAGTAGGTGCAGAGCAGAACCAGGACATTCACCCACAGAACTCAATATTTAAAAAAAAAATCTGATTCTGATCATCTCACTAACAACAACAACAACCACTATTCTCCAGTACCAGGCATATTGTGAACTAATACAAAACCCTACCACAAAGAGCAAACATACCATACCATACCATATCAGCACAAACTTCCAAAACTCACATAAGGAGCCCATCCAAAAAAGCGTCACTGTAAATACTACAGTGGGCCCTGAAAGATCCATACACTTATTTGAAAAGCTGAATAAGTCAAATTACTACAGTACAGTATAGATCTTTATGTACAAACGCCATGTTAACAGAACACCTGACCTCAGTCACACACTCACAACATCGACCCTCACCAAGTACAGAATAAGTAACCACAATCTAAAGTAAAAATAAAAAAATGTAGACAAAATTTAAACTGAAACCCCAAGAAGCCAGAGTCCACATGCAGTGCAACATCAGATAAATAAGAGATGCAGTTCCCTAATACTGTGTAAAACATAAAAATAGCACAAAATCTAATCACTAAAATTAAATAAAATTATTTTTTCTACCTTTGTTGTCTGACTATTTTATTCTCTGATCATGCTGATCCCGATCTGAGGCTTCTGCTTTCCTGTCTTCTCTTAGTTCTCTTTCTGAGGTCTATGGTCCATGGTCCAGCTGCCATTTCTTATCTCTTCTTTTGTTTTCTTCACTTCCTTTCATCAGCCCATTTCCAGTTCCAGTAACCCTCCCCAGTATCAGCCCCGTTTCCAGTCCTCCCCTCCCAGTACCTTCCAACGTCAACCGCCTTGCATGCCCACGACTGTCACTGGTGTCCATTCTCTTCGAGTCCCCCTCCTTCCCCACTGTCCTGCCCCTCCTAGTCCAAATACCATACCAGGTATCAGCTCAGATCCACTCTCAGTGCCACCCCCCCCCCAGCCAGCTCCCTTCCAGACCCCCTTCAGTACATCCCAGGTGTCAGTTCCCTTCCTGCTCACTTCTTCCCCTGGCAGACCCTCTCAGTATCTGCTCCCTTCCAGTCCTATTTTACCATCCCCCGCATCAGCCTATTTGTAGCCCTAGCCCCTAGTTTTCTTCCAGGGCCAGCAGCACTCTCCTCCCCTCCCACATTAGCCTGTTTCCTGTCCCAGCCCGTTTCCAGTCCTATTCCCCTTATCAGCCCACTCCAGTCCTAGCCCCCCAATCAACCCATGACCGGTTCTAACTCATTTCCAGTTCTAGCCCCCCATCTGCCCATTACCAGTCGTAACCCCCCCCCCCGAATAAGTCCATTTGCAGTCCTGGCCCCCCAATTAGCCCATTTCCTGTCCTAGCCCCCTAATCAGCCCATTTCCAGGCCTAACCCCACCAATCAGCCCATTAATAGTCCTAGCCTCCCTCCCGATCAGCCCATTTCCAGTTCTAAAACCCCATCAGTCCATTTTCAGTTCTAACCCCCCCATAGCCCACTACCAGTCCTACTTCCCCCCCCCCCCATCAGTCCATTTCCATTTAACAGAGCCACGCGAAAGGGAAACACTCTCCCTTTGCGCGCCTCTGCAAAAGCTGAGCTGGCTCGGAGGGGAAACGGGAACGGCTCAGAGGCGGCGCGGGGCTCTTCATTTTGCCTCTGCTGCTGCTGCGGCAGCTGCTGCTTCTTCAGCAGCTGCTGCTTCTTCAGCCCGAGGAGGTTTTTTCTTAATTTTTATTTTAAAGGCCGACTGAGGCAGTCTTTTTGGGGGCACTTTTGCCACCCCCAAAAAGTTGCCGCCTGAGGCTACCGCCTCACTCAACCTCATTATAGAGCCACCCCTGCTTGCACCATCAGGCAGAGCTCTAGAGTCTCATTCATGCATTGAGACTCCAGAGCTCTGCCTCTCTCTTGCATTCTGTACATGGAACAGGAAGCATTTCTGAGAATGCTACCCGGGAAGTTCTGAATTTCAACTTTCCACCTAAAAGTCTAAATTTGGCTTCAAGAACCTCCCTCCCATACTTTCTTATGTTAATGGTACCAGCATGTACCAAGACAGCATGCTCCTTCCCAGGACTATCTAAAACCTTATCTAGGTGATGTGTGAGGTCCATTACCTTTGCACTAAGCAGGCAGGTAACCAGGCAGTCCTCGTGTCCACCAGCCCACCCAGCAAACTATATGCCTAATGATCGAATCGCCATCTATAATGGCCATCCTGTCCTTTCCTTATCAGCACATAGCCCTGGAGAGAATCAGTGCAAGAGGGTATTATATCATTTGTAGGGCAGGTCCTAGTCACAGGATCTCTTTCTGGCACACCTAGATGATGCTTTCCTTTCACGTGACCTCTCTTCTCCATGGCAGGAGAGAGGCTGCCAGTCTGGAGGTGGGACTTTTCTATTATATACCTGTAGGTCTCGTCCCCTCCTAGGAATCAGTAGGAGGGCAGAAGTGGAAGTGTGAATGGAACTGCGGTGCCAGAAAAGAAGGTAACGCCAGTGCCATGGTGTCTTTTTTATGTTTTGCCACCGCTTCACATCCCAGAGAGGGGCGGCAGGGTGGCAGGAGCAGTGCTGCTGTTACCCATGGGCAGTGGGATAGCTGAGCCCCAGTTGTGCAGGGGCCTGGGTCAGCTGCCTCTTTTGCTTGCCCTATCAGGGGTTCTCAACCCTATCCTCGGAACCCACCTAGCCAGTCGGGTTTTCAGGATAACCACAATGAATATGTATGAGGGAGATTTGCATACACTGCCTCCATTATATGCAAATGTCTCCCATGCATATTCATTGTGGTTATCCTGAAAACCCGACTGGCTAGGTGGGTCCCGAGGACAGGGTTGAGAACCCCTGATAGGGCAAGCAAAAGAGGCAGCTGACCCAGGCCCCTGCACAACTGGGGCTCAGCTATCCCACTGCCCATGGGTAACAGCAGCACTGCTCCGAGGACAGGGTTGAGAACCCTAAGTAAAAGGGGCCTGTGTAACAGCACAAAAGACTAGATAACTCCCATCTCACTGCTGAACTGTTGTCTCCATAGATTTACAGATTTCTTTTAGCTATTTAAAGTTGTTCAGTAATTTAAAGTTGTAAGAGGAATAGGGACACTTGAACCAATACAATCACACCTAATACTGTAAGTATAAAGGACTTTTAGTGTTCACCACAAGGTGAACTGCAAGGACTTAATCTACTCCTAAGGCCTAATGACTTGCTCTTGAAGATAATCAGTTAAACCTGAAAGTGAGTACGATCACTTTTTTCCCCCTTAACGGGTTTAGTAGGCTATAAATCAAGGATTATGCCTGGGGTGGGTGGGAGGGAAAGAAACACCAACTGAAAGCTGGCTTGTAATACTAAGCCCTGACTTAATAAAACACTGAATTTTAAAATACACAGATTTTATCAGCTTTAACCCAAGGAATTTCCTTTTCCCCAAGATTTAGAGAGTTTCCCAGCAAGGAAATACAAGTGCAGATTTATTTGCAGCAGTAGCAGCACCTCTTGGTAGTCCTTGGCTGCTCCATCTCCTTAGTGGGTTTCACCTGTAAATATGCACAGGAAGCTGCCTCCTCTCCCTGCTTCTGGTTTTTGGTTAAGGCAGGAAGAAGGAATGTTTGGGACATGGATCTGTTTTCTCCTTTGTTGGAAAGTACATTCTAACTCCAGTATGTTTTCTTCCCTCCTGCAGATGCTGCCAAATACCAGGAAGGAGATGACTGTAAGGAAGGGGTAGGAGGATGGGGTGAGGGGTAGGGGGGCCAAAGCCTTGGAAATGTTGACTGAAATGTACCATGTATGATGTTCATACAATGTACTCCTAGAGATATCAAAAAAGCCGTCTGGTCAGTGGGTTTCCACTGCAACTAAAGCCTCAATAAATATGTAACCTGCACTCACATATGAATATTAGGTTTACTTCCTTAGGTGTGTATGTGAGATAGAATGTGAGGTGGGAGTGTAATAGCACCTTATGTGTTCGCCTGGCCTGCCAGAGATGGCAGCACACTTCCTAGGCCACAGTAATGCAGAAGAAGCTGAGGGCAAAGGCTGAATGTCCAAACTGTAGCACATGTACAGGATCTGTAGAGAGACTGCATCTATTCTGTTTGAAGTGACAGCTTAAAGCATGGATATCAAACATATGACCGATGGACTGTTTCCAGCCTACTGAGCCTCACATCTAGCCCACAGAAGACCTCCCATCAGACTTGAGCTGTTTGCTTATTCACCTGCCTTCACTGATGGCTTGTGCTGGTTGAAGGTCCTTGGAAGCAGGATGTGCGGTAGTATGTTTATATTTTTATGACCCTAGTCATAGCAGCAGCTCTCCTGCATTCGTCAACTGGAGGACAAGGAGCCCTCAGAGAATGTAGGATTGCTGCCAATTTGTTGAGGTACAAGCGGTAGCTCTTTTTTTCCTTCTCCACACCCAGTGCTGGCCTATCTTCATTTATTAGGCAAATGATGACAGCAAGTGCAGTGCTTCAGGCTGTCTCATCTTCTTTTGCTGCCTAGGTTCATTCTATCACATGTATAACCACGCCCCACTACGGTGTCCTGTAAGGTTCCAAGTGCATCACAACAGGTTTGAACAGCAGAAGACAAGGTCTGAGCATTGCACTCTTGCTTTCCTCCTATCTCTAATAGATAAATGGCAACATGAAAGATGGATGAGTGCTAATAAGGGGGTTGAGCAAGAGACTGCAGGAATTTGATGTGTTGTGCAGCTAGGAAAAAAATGAATGAGGGATTTTGTGAAGAGAAGCAGACTGTGAATGGGAGAATGTGGTGGAGACAGGAGAATGAATGAGGATGTGGGAACAGAAAGAGTAAGGAGATCTGGTATGCTACAGGTTAACAGAGTTAGAGGGGGACTATGGGAAGGGCACAGTAGAGTGGAAGGACAGTGTCTGAAGGGACTGGGGGACTGTAGAATGTGAGTGAGGTGATTAGAGGGAATAGCACAATGTAAGTAAAGGGATGGTGAAGGAGAATAAGTGACAGGATGGGGAAAGGGGGGAAAAGAGTGCATGAGTAGAACATGGAAGTGGGGAGCAGGGAGAAAGTGTGATGGGATCAGAGTGGCAGTAGGGTGTGAGGGGATGATCCTATCTTCTCCTGATCCTGGTTCCCCTCCCTCCCCATCTTCTATTCCCCTCTTTCCTTCCCAACACTGATCACCAATATCCTTTTCTCCCTCACCCCCCCCCCCCAAAAAGAAAATCAAATAATTAACTGATACTGAAAAATGTTAGAAAATGACTTTAGTTTTATAAAGTAATATTAAAATTAAATAACATGGAAATAAATGGAAAATTATGCAATTATTGTCCCCTCACCCTCTAGTTGGCCCACTTACATTTTTCCCCAGTATGTCCCATTGTTGAAATGAGTTTGATATCCCTGTTCTAGAGTATCATGGCTGTATTGTCAGAGTATTCTGGAGTTGCAGAAACCCATGGCTATGCTACTATTACTATTAATTAATCATTTATATAGCACTACAAGGCACATGCAGCGCTGTGCAAACACATATAGAAGACAGTCCCTGCTCATTGAGCTTACAATCTAATCAAGACAGACAGCACAATAGATTAGAGTGCCAAGAAGGATAGAATAATAGCAATGAGGGTCCCCAACTACCATCAAACTTTAGATGTGAGGCATGATTTACTGTTGCTCCTAACAGTGGCCAGTAAGTTCTCACTGGAGAAGATCCATGTGGTGATGTTTAGACCTTAACACCTGCAGCCATGATCAGTATGTCTGCATGATACTGATTACAGTGGGCGTTGTTTTGCTGTACTAGCATTAGGAAAGCGACTAGACCACTAGGTGGATAAGAGGCCATCCCTTGCTGCCTAACTGTGGAATAAGTCTCTCCTGGCTTTATTACATTCTGCATGTCTTTAAGGCACATCATAGAGATATACCTAAGAAGAGTCCTAGCAGGATGATGGGGTCCCCTTCAGAAGCACCTTTGTGAGATGATGCTTAGGGGATTCCACCCCAGTTAAGACATCTCCCTCCACCCTTCTATTTAATGCAGTCTATCATCTGTTGTGACAGCCTTGGGAAAAGGTGGACGAGGACCCATGCATGTAAATAACTCATGATAGCAGGTTTTTGAAAAATACTAACTTCTCTTTGTTTTTTATATTATAAATGAGGGGGGGGGGGGGGTAGGAAAAGAAAGGAAAAGGAACCTGTCAGATGGCTGCCTAGGGTGAGAACTTACACAATCTTGACGATGCATATATTCATATGATTCTTGCAAGGTATTGTGGGTATTGTAGTTCATTCACTCCCAAACACAGCTGATGACAATAATTTGAGTTGTGAAACCAAGTGGTAAGATCAATAAAATACTTCTTTTATTGATGGGGTTTAATTCACCCAGCACATGTATGCTTGATAGCACTATAAATGAGGTTACTTGCTTGCAGTGTTTAAAATGGATAACAAAAAGTCACAAAGTAAACCAGAAAACAACCTTCAGCTTGTCAGGCAATTAGCTAATGTTTTCTTAGCAAATAATTACCAAATACAAAGGCACAACGAAAAAAATAAACTTTGCTGGTTAGGTTAACTTCTGCTTATTTTCCACGCTGATCTCAGCAGTGATTCTCCCTTGCTCACACACACAATCAGGTGCAGCCCTAATTACTATCCATGGACCAGCTGAAAGCCTTTAGCTGGCTGGCTGCTACTGTGTGAGCCCAAATCCTGCTTTAAGAGCTGTTTGCAGTGGAAATAAAGAACAAAGTTAGGTTTCTTTGTGATGGCTGATGTGTTTGCTCATAGAAAACTAGCAATAGCATTTAGATAAAGAACAGTCCATGTAAATAGTTTCATCTGCTGTATTTCCCCCTGCATCAACAATCATAGGGTCAATATCATACATTGGCACAGATGAGTCTTTCATTAAGGCACTATCATGAGAATGCTTATTCCCTTGCTGCCATTCTCTATTATAGATAGGGTCTGGATCAGTGTTCATACCTGAGCCTCTCCTGCTATCATTATTCCTCTCTGTATAGCCTGGCCAATATGTAATCCAATTCTGATGTCCAGCCTTCCAATCTTGATCCCTGGACACTGGATCTTCTCTCACATACCTTCTGGCCTTGGTCTGAAAGTCCCTTCCACATGCAGTCTTCTCTCTTCCAGGTAGCCACGGGTGATTCCTATCTCTGCCACTCCATTCCTCTGGTTGAATCCAGTCCAATGGACTCTGCTGGCCTTTGGAATACCTCCCAGTATGAGTACTGCCTTGGAATCTCCCAGACCTTCCAATGGCCTTTCTTCTCTTCCTTCCAGAGAGTTTCCTTCTCTCTCTATCTGCTTGGCTTGGCTTCTGTTTCTCCAGGTGATACTGGTGCTTGTAGCCGTTGCTGAAGCTCTCCCCTCTGTATCTCTTCCTGAAGCTGTTCTTGAAACTGTTGCTGAAACTGTTTCCTGAAGAATAATCTCTATTCTTATTCTTTCCTAATGTGTGCTGCTCCCTAACACAGCGCAGCTGTGTTGAATCAAGCCCTGCCCTTTGAGATGAGTGCTTAGGGATTACCTCATAGCTCTCTTGATTGCACACACATTCTCTCACTTCAGCCCCTCTCATGGCTGCTGGAAAGCTGGTGCATTCTGGGACTGGTAGTCTTTTATGTGAAAACTCTGTTTTCTCAATTCTACCAGAACTGACAGGTTGCTTGTTCAGAGTCACATCATCTTTTCTATAGCTCCTACCTGAGCTATGATAAGCTTCCTTATCACAAACCCCATAAAAAGGGAAAAATATAAAAGACCCGGAATGCTCACAAGTGGTCATAATAATACGGATAACACAGGTACACTACCAAAAAACTGCCTCCAGTTTTGCAACTGATTCCTATAGATTTTGGGGTGCTGAATCCAGGAAAAATAGCCAAAATGTTCCATCACGTCACGTTTTCTTGCAAAATTAGATTTCTTACCCATATAAGGAATGTTCACATAATTTCTTTTTAGCCGACTGCAGTTTATTTTCTTGGCCCAAAATAGAGGTTGTAATGGTTAACTAACTAGAAACACTCCCTCATGATATTTTAGAGTGTTTTGTATTCATTTTATACATTAACAGGACAATTGGGAGGCGGGGGCTAAATCCAGTACTCGCGCTGGCGCATGTTCTTTCCTGTTCGCCTCGCCTCGTTCGCTCGCTCAAATACGGTGGTTGCGACATGAACGTTCCTGTCAAATTTCAGTTTCTTGCAAGTTCATTATTACCTTTTGTTTGCTCAGTCGTAATCCAGCTTTATTCCGAAGTGGTTCACTACAGTTGTAGTTTGCAGTGCTGTGTATTTGTGATGGCTCACAGAGCCAGAGGTTGCGTCAACTCTCCGGACAGTTTTTGTTTTATTTGTGGGGAATATACCGTGAAAAAGCAGCAGAGGAACATTTCTGCATTTATTAAAAAAGTATATTTCGCCTATTTCGGTTTGAAGTTAGGCGATCAAGACAAACCGTGGGCTCCTCACAAAGTGTGCAAGACATGTGAGGAAGATCTACGCTTATGGATGAAAGGTAAAAAACAAGCATTTCGTTTCGGAATACCTATGATGTGGCGTGAACAAAGAGACCACAGCAGTGACTGCTATTTTTGCTCTTGCATTGTGAAGGGATACAACTTAAAAAATAAGAACGTAATAAGTTACCCCAACCTTCCCTCAGCAATTAGGCCTATGCCTCATAGCAACGAAGTACCTGTGCCTGAACCACCAAAATCTTTGGTTCATATTTGTGTGGACGGTTCTGATCATGATGAGACTCAGATGGCTTTTCCCGATGAGTCCAGTACTTCCGAGTTTGAAACTGAACCAGATCCGAAACCTGAACTTTTCTCTCAAGCTGAATTGAATGATTTAGTCCGGGATTTAGGACTCCCAAAAGATGCTGCCCAACTGCTAGGTTCTCGGCTTAAACAGAAAAATCTATTGTCACCAGGAACAACTTTTTATTGGTACCGCAACCGCGAGACACAATTTTTGAAGTATTTCAGCAAAGAGGAAGATTTGGGGGCATGTTTACTAAAGTCCGCAAAATAGCGCCCCGCAAAATAGCGCACGGCAACGCGGCACTGAAACGCGCAGAAACGCGTTTAAACGCCCCGCACATGTGCGTGTCACCCCCGCACAGGTACGCGGCTCACTAACGGGCCCCGTACAAGTGCGGCCCGCAAATTTCCGATAGAGGCGTGGAACGGCGAAAGGAGGGCGGAGGAAGGCTCCGGAGGGGCGGAGGGACGGGGTCAATGGGTGGAGAGTGGGAGGGGAGAGGCTCCCCGCACAGTATCGGGCCCGAATTTGCATGTAAAAACTACCGCGAGTGAAACACTCGCGGTAGAAAGCATTTAAAGGGAAGAGAAACCATTTCCGTCAGCAATGTACAGGAAAACCGGGGAAACCAGCAAAACGTGAGCAGTGTGATACATGTGCACAGCACAAAAGTGCAAATACAAATAGAAAATGACCACAACAGAACTATTAAAAACAGTAATTCAGCTGGGGAACAGTTATAGTGATGGGCAAATACAGAAAACTCACCCAGCAAAGCTCCAGAAAAAAGAAATGAACTTTTGAAGGGTTTACGGAGCCGAGTCTCTTCCAAAAAACATTTCCTTTGTTTGGAGCTTTCCTGGGAGTGTTTGGTATGGTTGCCCATTAATATCACTGTTGCCCAGCGCGGTGATATCTTGTCCCCCATTTCCCGTAGCCATTTCCGGGGTTTATGTGCACGTTGGTCACCAGACAGGGTGCATATGCCCACAGTAAAATTGCATAGAGCAGGGTTTGTGACTCCATTCTGCTAAGCTTACTACCTCCAGGGGCTGCACTGTTTCTGTTGCCATAGTGTGGTGCAGCGGACAGAGTCAGTACCTCTAGAACCAGAGGGTCAGAGGTTCAAAGCCCAGCTGGGGTACGTGCCAGCCCAATCCCTATATTTTACCCACCACTGAACACAGATAGCGCAGACACCCCTGTATTGCAGGGAACATAAGCATGGGGAGAGCACCCATATTTTACCCAACAACGCGCACACACACCACAACAATGGGCATTACCTACAGCCAAGTGACCCAAATGCAGTCCCGTACTGCCACATTGCAATCAGGTCATCTGCTTTTTCTGAGAGAAGCTCATGCCAGCATGTTGGCGGACGAGGACATGTGGTGCAGGGGGCAGTGGCTGCTAGCCACAGAAGACAGAGGCCCAGTCATGTGCAGGCTGGCACAGTCCACTGCAACACAGGCCCTACCGGATCCACAGTCATGGACATTCCAGGGAAATCACCCAATCTGTGGATACACGGTGGTGCAGTGCACACAGACACTGTATACAAGAGCAGAGGGTCACAGGTTCAAAGCCCAACTGGGGCAACCGCTAATCTTTTTCCCCCAATTAAACAGTGATAGTAAGGGCACACCTTTCCTGGGGAGGACATATGCAATGGCAATACATCTATCTTTACCCCACTGAGCACACACACCATGAACAGGGCCAGTACCCAGAGCAGAATCACACAATGCAGTCCTGGTGGGGCACACACCAGTCAGGTCCCATGATGGCACTCATACAAATGCCTGTGCTGTATATCTATGCACCACACCCATGGTATGTAGATGTAGCTCATGCATATCCATGAGGGACAGCAGGAAAACCAGAACAGTGTGATGCAAACCTGGACTGGAGTTGGGAATCTGTGCCGTTTAGCAGCAGCCATCAGGGGCAGACACACCCACACCCACACCCACAGGCCTCATTGACCAATGTCTCCTGGAGAGGCAAACCATTGAACCCTGCATGTCCTACCAATGTCACCCTACACCTGAGGTATATGATACACAGCTCTGAGATGTTTGCTAGTTCCACACATACTGCTAGTTGACCCCATCCGAACAATCTGTTAGGTGTTTGCGGTGCGTGCTCCAGGCCTGGCCTCTGACGCTGTTTACCACCCTGGGGAGTGGCCACCAGCTGTACTGCCTACCATATCCATGCCTTGCCGTGCTCAGGAGCGGTCTTGGTGGGCAAGGCTGATTACCTTCTCAATAGTAGCACCATGATGGCATAGGTGTGGAAGTGTGTGTTTGTCTATACCGTGGGTGTTGGCAGCAAGCCCCTTCCACAGCCCACACTGCCAATGTGCATAATGAGGTGCACGGTACCATGGGTATAGCCAGGACAGGGTGGCCTGGGCAGGATGCATCTGCACCGGGCATAGGGCACTGGCAGGGACACTGTAGTGTCCGGCCACCACCTACACAGACAGGGTGGCCAAAGCATGTCCTTCTGGGAGATCACGCTCACCCTGACTGTGCAGTGACCACAGCATGGCTAGGCACCCCCATAGTGCTGTACAGTCTTTCTCTCATGTGATACATATGGGTATCTATTTGGGGCCCAGTCACTGAATTATCTGCTTGCTGTGTATGCTGGCAGCCCAGTTCTGTGTGCATGTGTCTCCACTGGGAACATGCACTATGGACTAACCAGCAGACTGTTTGTAGATGGTATGTGGTTTGCTGGAATGGCTTGCAGGGTGCAGTTGGCTTGCTGCAGGGGAATACCTGGTGGTGGGGTGCAACCTACCATACCTGGTCATATGTTTGTCTGTTATTGTGTTATGGCTGTGTGTGGGGGGTGTTCCTCAGCAGGACTGGGGTTGATGTTGCCCTCTACTGCCACCTTTGCAGGGAGGTAGAGTGTGGATCTCTTGATGGGGGACCATGTTTGTCTCTAGGGGCAGCCCAAGGGGGGGGGGGGGGGCGCTACGGCTGTGCCTGACTGGGACATCCATGGTGTTTGTGCAGAAACTAGCTATCTTACACATTAACACTGCTTTGGAACTCCCGCTTGGCCTCCATCAGCCATGGAAAGTGTTGTAGACCTGGTCCTGGGCGCCTCATTGTACACTCAGGGTGAGGCCAGAACCCGCACGATGTAACGTTGTGTAGCTACTTTGTGCCAGTAAAACACCCGGTCAGTGCCCCCTACCAGGCCGAGTTGCTGTGTGGGTGCACCCGGTAACGTCCCCCAACAGGGCCGAGGTGCTGTGGGGGTGCATTTCCCATCTTGTGTCCATCTGTGGACAGCTAATTTGCATGTGCAGTGCATCATGGGTATGTGTGGCCTAACCCTATCCTGTTTACCCTGGCATACTATCTGTGAGATGACATGCAGGCTATCTGCAGCCAGCCAGGGGCTTCCATACAGCTATGGTTAGGTCACTGCCTGTGCAGCCAGAGGTGATGAGTTCAAACCCACATTGGGGTTCTGTGAGACAGGTGTTCAAAGCATATTTTTTAGTTTACTGTACATATGTTGATGTCAGCAATAGCACCCTCAGTGTACTGTACCCATAAGGTGCCTCTGAGGGTGCTTTATGGGGCGCCCTATAGGGCACTGTATGGTTGCCATCCATATAGGGTGCACCATACATTATCCTGTGTCGCAACATACATGCTGCCCTATAGGGGACATTCTAGGGTGCCTTGGCAGACGGTGCACTGTAACATGTGCCTTATGGGCGGCCCTATATTAATATGCTGTGAGAGTGCGTTTGCTAGTAGTTATCATAAAACTAAAATTATAGAGCCTCCTACAGCTCTCCCCAACATAAAACATACTGCCTCAGCTAGCCTTTTTCTCTGGGCTTTGTGAGGGATTGAACACATGGCCCCTGCACCATTGCTCAGTGTCTTCACCATTGTGCTGTGGCTCTGCTCCTGTGTTTGAGCAGCAGCGCGCAGCCTTGTAGCCATTGGCGCGCCGTCTTGTGGCGCACAAAATTACAATTAACAGCGCGCCGCCTTCTGGCGCGTAACATTAACAGCGCCCAACATGGGCATGCCCCTTAAAATACTGCCTCAGCCAGCTGTCTTCAATGGGCACTGGGGGGAATTGAACCCATGATGCCTGCATGGGTGGTCAGTGTCTTAACCATTGTCCTATGGCTCCATTCCTGCTATTTGCACATCAGCGCGCCACTTATCCCTCCCACTATTGGGCTGCCCCCTCACACATCAGCGCGCCGCCTTCTGCCCACCGGCTCGCCGCCTTCTGTTGACCAATTTTATCAGTGCGCTGCCCTCTGCCGCCCAACCTTAACAGCGCGCCGCCCTCTGCCGCCCACAATAAACAGTGCGCCGTCTCATGCCGTTTAAAAAAATAGGTGCGCCGCCTTCTGCCGCCCATAATCAATATGCCTCCTACACCACTTTTGCCCATAAAATTTGATGCCTCAGCTGGTCTTTTTTGTTGGGTGCAATGGGGGTTTTTAACCCCTGGACCCTGCACCATAGGTCAATGTCTTCACCGTTGTACTACGGCTTTGTTGTTTGGTTGTGCAGCAGCGCCCCACTTAGCCTTCTCACGCGCTAATGTGGGACCCGCACATTAGCGCGACTCACAAACCTACGGTCCGTTTTTTTCCTTTTTCTGCCTGGCCCGCCCACTCCTTATATGGCACCAGCACACTAACGGGACCCGCACAGCAACGGACTTTAGTAAACATGCCTGTTGGTATTTTGCAACGATATATACGGAGTGATGGAAAAGTTTAAACTCAAGTATGATCCTGCTGAATGGCGGCTGTTCATTGATTCGTCAAAAGACAGCATAAAAGGTGTTCTTCTTCATAATGGCAACACATTCGCTTCAGTTCCTATTGCTCACTCTGTTATTCTCCAAGAAAAATACGAGAATTTGGCCCTAATTCTTCAGAAGATTCGTTATGATGAGCATAAGTGGATGATTTGTGGAGACTTTAAAATTCTATCCATGCTATTAGGGCAGCAATCCGGTTTCACCAAATATCCCTGCTTCCTTTGCTTGTGGGATAGCCGGGCCCGCGACCTACACTGGGGGAAAAAAGACTGGCCAATTCGGGAGTATTTGAGACCCGGTGAGAAAAATGTTCTTCATGAGAGCTTGGTACCTCGTGATAAAATTCTATTACCACCTCTCCACATTAAGTTGGGTCTCATTAAGCAATTCATCAAGTCCCTTCCAAAAGATGGTGAGTGCTTTCGGTACTTTTGCTCAAAGTTCCCCCGACTTTCTGAAGCAAAGCTAAAGGAAGGAGTGTTTGTTGGCCCTGATATAAGGAAACTCATTTCAGATGGAGCATTCGCTGAAACGATGTCTGAGAAGGAAAAAGAAGCCTGGGATTCCTTCAAGGATGTTGTTCTCAAATTCTTGGGGAACAGGCGGGATGAGAACTATAAGGATATTGTTGCCAGGATGCTCAATGCCTTCAAAGAACAAGGCTGTAACATGAGCCTGAAAGTCCATTTCTTGCACTCCCATGTGAACTACTTTCCTGAAAACTTGGGGGCGTACAGTAAAGAACAAGGTGAAAGGTTTCACCAGGACATCAAGGACGCAGAGAGAAGGTACCAAGGAAGATGGAACACCACTATGATGGCTGATTTCTGCTGGTTGCTGCTGCGGGAAACCCCAGATGAAAAATACGCCAAGCAGCGCATCAAGAGAAGCATTCGGGGGAAGAAGAAACGGGCCCACCAGGAGATTGATTGACCCAAGAATGACTTTAAAATCTAAACTGTGTTGACAAATATCATGTTTTTACTAAACTTTGAAATAAAAATTTGCTAGTTATTACCACAGTGTCGGATCTCATTTATTAGAATTTTATTTTCACACCATCGGGTGTTTGTCTTCATGTACTGCAATGGTGCGGTTTGCGTTTTCTATTCTTACATACATACCTGTACAACATTTTTTGCACATTTCTTTGCTTTGCTTTGTGTCTAACCTCGCTCTTATATGCTCAATGTTTGTGCACATGTATGTGGCTGTTTTAAGTGCAGACAATTTTGCTACCATCACAGTGTGTTTTGTTGACATTACTCTATTCTTATTACAATTTTTTTTATTCTTATTTGAATAACTATTAAACAATTAGTATAAAGAATTCATCCAAGAAACTTTTATCTCGATCGCACTCAATCTGAAACGTTCACCTCAAACTGCTAACCCAATGTAGCAAAAAATCTGTACGTGATGGAGCAAATTGGTTACCAGATTTGGATTCAGTGCACCAAAAAACGTAAAAATCAATCGAAACATTAGAGGCAGTTTAAAAATTTTTTTTTTTAGTGTACCTGTGTAATTACTGATGTCTATTAACTGGGTAGCCGGACCGGCTCACCCTCTCTCGGGTGCAAGCCGCTGACCTATCCAACCGCCCACCTCCATTCCCCCCCTTTTCCCCCGCCCCCATCTCCCAAGCCAGTAGTAACCCCACAAATTCACAAGACAGACTGTATGGCAAGCAACTGGTCGCAGCTTTATTAGAAAATAATCAAATGCTTAACATCCATAACAATATTGCAACAGAACCGTAAAAGAACGGAGGGATCCGTCACCAGCCGTACTATTAGCAAGGTGACCTCCCGTCCCCCGTGTTGTGGCCAATCCCTCGGCCAAGTCCTATCACCCTTCCGCCGACTTAGCCATATCAGTAGCAAAAGTCTGCACGGGTTTTCCTGGGTCGTGGGCACCCCGCCCATGCCCCAAAGGCCTAATATTCCGGACCCCCGGAAACCTCCGGGAACCCGCCACCGGCACAGACCTGCTCAATTCTGTGCCGCCCCCCCCCCTTACTGTTCAAAGCTGCGACCAGCACATAATATCCCGCACCACCCGTTCAACAGCTTCCTGCCAGTCATTCAACAATAAGTCGACACCCACTGGCGATAGATGGACCCCATCAACCCTATACAAACCTGCACAATGCACCTCCACCCAATGATGTTGAACTTGATAACCCCCCAATTCCGAGACCCAGCACCCAATTTGTCTATTAATCTTAATTAATCCCTGGGACCACCTACGCTGACCCCAGCAAGCTGGTCGAGGTATAATGTCCGACCAGACAACAACTACCCCAGGAAACCAACGCAGCGCTACAATCAGTTAATCAACTGCTTGGCAGTCCACGAAGTCAAGTCGTTGCCGCCGAGATGCACTAACAAAATCCCTGGCGAAGGAAGATGAATCCGCTGATGTCGAAGCAAAGGCAGCATCTGCATCCATCGCAGACCTCGCTCGTCCAGCCATGAAACCGACAACTTTGCAGGATCCATGCCCAAGTTTCTTCCGATTGGCCACTCCTCAGCCCGCCGACCAGCCCAGAAGACGAAGGAGTGCCCGATGATCCAACAATGCAGCAGACCATGCACCCCATCTGCAATAGAAATCAACAGTTACTAACACCCCCCCCCCACCCCAGACACTCGTCAGCTTCATAAACGAACATACCCTTGGAATGCCTGCGACCTCCATCTGCCAATATTTTGTATCTGGCCACCCGAAAACCCAGCCCCGGCCGCACTGGTCGCAGCCCCGATGCGAAACGAATGCGGAGAGAACCGACTAGGATCCTCATCAATGCGATTCAACACCAACCTGAAAACCGCGGAGACCTGAAACCGCGTCACCACCCAACCATCCTCATGCACCCATAAACTACCCTCCGACACTGAACAAACTTGCAAATACTCCCGCATCGCCGTCACTGGGCAAGTCAGACCACCTATCGCGGCCAAAACCACCCAGAGACCTTTGCCCCGCTGATCCGTCTTGGATCTTGCGAGAAGTATCCGCATGCCCCCTCCGTCAAGCCGCACGTGTTGCCGCCGCACACCGCTAAGGCCACCAGCTGTTTTCGAGCTCGCTACTAGTTCACCCACCCGGAAAGCCCCGAAAAAAGCCAGAGTAAAAAACGCCCTAAATAGAGTAGCCTCATATCCCGACGCCACAACCGCAGGCAATTCCCCACAAAGCCGCATCAGTAAATCATGCGTAATCGGCCTCCTCCGATCAAGCGGAGTTGGCCGCAAGCGCTCCCACCCCTTCAGGAGCTTCTGCACCATGAACCTGCCCCATGGCTGCTCCCATCCTAACGCGCGTGAGAAAAAGGCGAAGCCCGCCAAATGACCTTTTACCGCCGATCATGACCAACCTAGCCCCTTTGCCCTCACTATATACTGCCCCAACCATTGATCAGACGCCCCCCCCCCTCGCCAACCACAATCCAACAGAAATGTTACAACCAGTCTGCAGCCACTCCGGTAAGTGTCCCAAGTCCTTTCCGCCACCGAACACCGCAGCAGCTCCTTCATGTCGGCAGGCCAACAGTCCACAATCTCCAAGGGACAGCATGCCCTTCCCGATCTGCCTCCGGTGCCAACCGCCGAAAGCGGTCCATCTGCAAACGGGAAAGAGCATCCGCAATGCTATTAGTATGCCCCGGAATGTGCCGCGCCTTCAAAACAACATTGTAGCGCAAACACTGCAGGACCACTGCCCTCATGAGCGCCGCCACCTGCAAGCATCGCGGAGTGTAGTGATTAACGACGCTCACCACTGCCTCATTGTCACACCTCCAAACTAACTTCCGGTTAGTCAATTTCGCAGGCCATAACTCCAATACTACTAGCATCGGGAAAAGTTCCAAAAAGGTTATATTCTTCGTAAGACCTGACTCATGCCATGCCGCTGGCCAACTCGCAGCACACCATGCCCCACCGAAGTAAATTCCCATCCCCATGCCCCCCGCCGCATCGGTGTAAAGCTGTAATTCGTCGCATGAACTCACCCCCTCCAAGAGGACAGAAGTCCCGTAGAAGTCCCTCAGGAAAATATCCCAAATCCAAAGATCCTCCCGCATCACTCTAGAGATCCGTATGCGGTGGTGCGGCTTCGCAACCCCTGCCATCGCAGCCGCCAAGTGGCGAACAAATACCCTCCCCATAGGAATCACCCTACAAGCAAAATTAAGGGATCCAATCAAGGCCTGCATCTCTTTCAAAGTTATCTTCGAAGAGGCCATCACATTCGCAACTAGCACCCGTAAGCACACCACCTTCTCCATCGGCAAGCAAGCCAACATGCGAACGGAATCCAACTCCACCCCCAAGAAGGTGATTTTGGAAGACGGTCCTTCAGTTTTCTCTGACGCTAATGGCACTCCCAATTCACCAGCCAACCCCACGAAACCATCCAAAAGTTCTTTACAAGCTGTAGTATCCCCCGCGCCTACAAACAGAAAATCATCCAGATAATGCACCACTTCGGACCTCCCAACCCTATTGATCAGTGCCCACTGCAGGAAAGAGCTGAATTTCTCGAAGTACGCGCAAGATACTGAACAGCCCATGGGCATACACTTATCAAAATAAAAACCCTCCTGCAAGTGAAAACCCAAAAGATGACAACATGCGGGATGGACTGGTAACAAACGAAAGGCCGACTCGATGTCTACCTTCGCCATGAGTGCCCCTGGCCCAGCTGCCCGGACTAACTCTACAGCCTTGTCAAAAGAGGCGTACCGCACGTGCAAAACTTGCGCGGTATGTGGTCATTCACCGACTCGCCGCCTGGAAACGACAAATTGTGAATCATCCTGAATTTTCCCGGCACCTTCTTCGGTATAATCCCAACCGGTGACACCACAAAATCCAGAAAGGGTGGCCGTAAGAAAGGCCCCGCGAACCTACCCAACTCCAACTCCACCGCCACCTTCTCCCGCATGACCGCTGCAAACCGTCGCACCGAGGAAGAGTTTCTTGCCGCAGCCGCCGAAACAATATCACGCACCGGTATAACAAAACTGAACTGAAAACCTAACCATAACAATTTTCCCACCCTTGGCTTCAGGTACCCCCAGAGCAACTCAAGCAACATGTCGACTTTAACTGGCGTCGGCGCCAATCCGAACCACCCACCCCTACTTAAGGGCTGGCGAGGCTGGAAACCCCACGCCTTTTTTAATACACTTGGCTGCCACATGACCACCCCCGCATGACGAACACGCATGCCAAAACTTGCAGTCCGGAAACGGGCAGGCTGACCTGTTAAACCGCCAACAGATGTCCCCCCTGCACCTGCAACTGGCCGAATGGGCGAAACAACTCCCCCCCCCCCAAAGGAACGACTAGCCCCCCAGCAGCTCCATAACTGCCCCTGCCACTTCCTCCCCCTAGTGACGCCCTCGCCGACATCTGAGTGAGCCACAAGTTGATGTCCTGCATACCCCAAGTCAACGACTTGTGCTCTTCCATTTTATCCCTAAACGTTTCGTAGTAATTAAGCCACGACCACCCGTCATGGGTCTGTGAGGCTTCCAAAATCGAATCCGCATAAGAGAGCAACATACCATATTGCCCTGGGAAATGGTGCCCCCACACGCTAGCCAACCTCAAAAAAGCGCGAACCCAATTAACCACCATCCGGGACACTTTCTTCACCCTGCCCGCCTTCTCGTCCTCTTTCCGTTTTTTACGGCTCTCACCCGATCGCTTCCGACCTTCCAGCAAACGGAATATATCGATGTAACGCCGCTTGCGGATTTTGTGCCTCAGCCGCCGCGGAACCCCCACCCATAACTCCGCCAGAGTCGACACATTCGTGGGTCCGCTAGTCATCTCTGAAACCGAAGACGCTCCCTCCCGCATGCCGATCCTCTCGCTGTCGCCATATAAGGAGGACCCCGACGACCCTGATGAAGAAGTAGACGACGAATTGGAACTCCGTCGACGCCGGCACGATTGCTTCCATTTTTTGTGCGCTTTACGAGACCGCTCGGACTGGCCGCCACCACCTCCGACCCCGTCCCACTTTCCCCCCGCAACTCACCTGACCCCTCAGGATTCCCCACCATCCTCGATGGATGGACCGTCCCCTGTGCAGCAACCTCTTGTGACTGCCTCCCCCGCACGTCATCATCGTCCCTGTCTGTCACGCTGGCATGCTCTGGCTCTCTGTCCCGTTCTGCCACCGCCGCCTGCTGCCGCCCAACAGCTCTGTGCGCCGGACCAGGGGACGCCATCCACGGCACCTGCGAAGAGACAAAAGGAAAAAGGGAAGGAGAAGGGGGGTACCCAGCCATCCAAGTCGGCTGCCAAGTGCACGTCCAATCAGCCCCCGAAGAGCCTTGACCTCCAGCCAACCATTGATCCCAACCATATTGGCGAAGCCCTGAAGGGCCTCCTAACATCCCTGCCTCGCTTACTCCTGATTGTCGACCACTGCCTGGTCCCCATCCTACCCCCATACCCACACTACTCGAGGCACCCGCCCCACTCCCGCTCCCAGTCTGCCCCACCAACCCAACTCCATGTCCAATTGACCCCCCTGTCTGGACCCCTTCCTCTCTGTCCACTCCCATAGCTTCCCCGTGGGAGGCCGCAGCATCTCCTCGGCCCCCACTGTCCCTAGACACGCTCCCCCTCCCTTGAAAACGTGCCCGAGGGCCCCCTCTTGCCCTGCCCGCAACTCTAGGCAACCTACCCGACCCGTGGTGGCCCGCCCTGCTCTGCCCCTACCCCCGACTGGAACAGGGCTCAGAGAACCTCGCTGCCGGCCCCCGTGCCTACCCCTGACCCCTTTCCTTCCTTTCCCCCCCCCCAATATGTGCCCACCATCTCTACAGGTCCCACGCCCCCTGCCAGGCTGTCTGCGGCCTGCCGGCATTCTCTCAAGTTACCCAGCCCCCAAGCTGAAAAAAAACCCCGGCTTTAAAATGTAGTAGGAACCGTGTCAGCAGCCGCTGTGAATTATTACTGCCAGCCACGACCCCAGCCCCCACGCTGCCTTATATCCCGCGCTGACCGCCTGACTTGCCTGGCCTTTTGCTGTTGGACCGCACCGCCGCGCGTTCCTGAAATCAACCGCGCCGCAACTGTTCGCTCACGCCGAGATGCGCACTGCAAACTCCCGGGCCCAACACGTGAAGATCCAGCGAAAAAAGGCAAGCACCCGATCCTTCTCCTGCATGTGCTCAGACTGCAAACCGCGCTGAGCACATGCACCCGCGCACCATGCCGCCGCCAGAGCGCAATGAATTTAAACGACGCACAGCGTCACGCCGAACTCTTCCCTCTATCCCACCCCCCACTCCCCGAGCAGGGGCCCGACGCCGCCCGAGCACCCGGTTACTGTCGGGCGCCCGGACCCTGCCCGCGCCCTTTGTATTGTGAGTGCACATGCGGTTCATTTGGGTGCCTAAAAATTTAGAGTGCGTGCAAATTCCATATACTTACAGATTATCCAATGTACAGTCACAGAAAGATAAAGATTCACATCTGAACATAGAGGAACTGGGAAAATGAAACTGCACCCTGATGCAGTAAGAATAAAGCTAAGTACTCTTTTTTTTTTAACAAGATGCCATGTTGGTAATAAACTGCAGATTGGGATGGTAACTAGATGAACTTTATGCAAGTGATATGAAGGGCTGAAGAAATTGCCAATATGCTTGCTAATAATTTTGCTACTGTGATGGATAAGCTCAATGGATTGAACAGAAGATTGACTGAATTTTGATAATTTTAATTTTTTTGCTATTTTGGGGGGACGTTGACACTATTTAAGTTAATAAGTGCACATTATTTTGGTGAATATCAGCACCGATGATGAGAAGACATTAATTTGGCTGTATTGCATACCCAATATTATATGTTCTTGATGCTCCATAAAAATGTTTATAAAATTTTATAGGGGTCTTTTAATGATATACTTACGGATTAATATGCGCACAGATTACCTGTGCATTTTAAAGACTAAATATCTGAAAGAAAATGAAAAAAATGCTTGAAAATTGGGAAAAATTCAATACATGAAGCATAAGTCCCGTGCTAACAGTTTCTGTGGGTCACAGTACAGGGGGGGGGGGGTTGGGGGGGGGGGTAGTGCGTGCTGCAACCAGCACTAGTTGCTTAGCACGCTTTAGTAAAAGGGACCCGTATTGTGTTTGAATTCAAATAATGAAATGATTTGCCTTGAGTATTATTTGGAAACAGTGACTATATGCTATATTTGTACAAAGTGTATATGTAATATGTTAAGTAAAGGTTTGCATGTTCATTGTTATAAAGGGAAACACTATAAACAACAAAAAGTGCACTTGGGGAACTAGCTGACATAACACCCCAGAAAATTATCATCCCCCCCCCTTCAACATAAGTTACCCCTGTTGTTGTGAACTCCAAGTTCCATCCCCTTTTGTTCTATGTTAATTGTTCCATGTAAACCGCCTTGGCCCTAAGGCAGTATATAAAACTTGTCAAATAAATAAACTTCTGTGATCCTGTACAGCCCAAGTGATGATATTGAGTATTCACTCCTGAGCAGGGGGCATTCCCCTAACCTTCCCCTCCATGGGGACAAACCACGGGCTTTGTTACTCCAGAACAGCAGCAATTTCACTATCGCCCAGCCCAGAAGGAGAAGCTGAAGCTCTGTCCTACATGCCAATAGGGAATGCTATGGCTGTTTGTAAAGCCAAAGGCAGCTGGCTGTGAAGGGAGGACCTCCAAATGACCTTTATCTCCCAGGAGCAAAACAGAAAAGTGCACAGTTTATAAAATAGAGGAAATTTTCAATGACCCATTTTTCAGGTGCACATCAGAACCTTCCCAATCTACATAAAATGACCTTTGAAGTGAATAATTTAATAAGGGATTTCAACATATCGAGCATCATTTGCCATGCTCAAGTAGACTCCTATAAAATTGCCCAGGGGTACATGAAATTCCAAAGTAGGCATACAAATGCATGGCACCTACTTTTACATGATACATGGGTAGGCATTCCCAGGCATGGAGAAGAGGCAGAGCGGGGGCGGAACTGGAACTTGTGGGTGAACTTTAAAAGATATATTCATATGTGCCTATTCATTCTGGTACATACATGCACACAATGACACCTATCTCGGAGCAGATATAAATGTGTGCACCTACTTTCTTATAAAGGCAAACAGGCACCATACATGCGGCTATGTACTAATTATCCTCTACATGTAAACACTGTTTCAAATTAGCAGTTTAAACAGAACAAAGGTGCCAAAAAATGTTGGGTCTAACATTTAGAGACTGCAATTGGCCATTGTAAAGCAACTAGCAGTCACTGCTGAACTTGAAACCCAGATATTTAAACCAAGGCCATATGTGGCCATCAGCATTGAATATCCAGATCAGCAGGATAGCATCGGTATATGTTTATTAGTATTTAGTTCATGCCTTCCCAGTAGCAGTTCAACGCAAGTTACATTCAGGTACAGTAGTTATTTCCCTGTTCCCATAGGACTTACAATCTAAATTTGCACCTGAGGCAATGGAGCATCAAGTGGCTTCCCAAGGCCACAAGGAGCATTGGTGGGATTTGAACCTTGTTTTTTTCCAATTCTAGAGTGCTGCCCTAACCATCAGACTAGCTGTTGAATACAAGCAGGCAGTGGCAATATTCAACTACTGCACGGTTAGCTTCGGCGGCGAAAGTTAGGACAGCCTTTACTGTGCCAAATTTCCACTGAATATCACTGCTTCCCAGTTACCCCAAGTGCCGCCCCCAGAATGCCCCAATGCTAGTTGTTAGTGCCGCTGAATATCCCAATGGCTGATATTAGACAAGTACTAAAATACTCTTCTCTATCCCATGAAAACTTTACTGAACTACTGACTGCAATATGCCTCCCATGAATCGCAGATTTCATCAACTAGACAATGAATCTTTCCTCAAGACTGTGGTTCCACAGCTGATGTTAGAGAAACCTAAAAGAAAACCTGGAAAAAATAATCAAACAGTGAAATAAAATCATGGATGCTGTGGCCCAAGCCTCATTAAAAAGAAATATACCCAAAAGGCGAAATATAGTCCCTTGGTTCTCAGCTACGCTACCGAAGCAAAAAGCGACCTGTGGCACCTTGAATAGAAATGGCAACAATCAAAAAACCCACTCACAAAGGCTGCCTACATGGAGAAACACAGGTCATACTGTGAGGAGACGTTAAGACGTAAAAAAGAATACTATACCAACACCATCATGAACTCAATAAATAAATCAAGAGATCTCTTCCTCATTATGAAGGCACTTCTAAGGGAACCCAGTGATCAGAACTCACAAGAAAAGATATACTGCCAAGAAATGGCAAACTACCTCAGCACCAAACAGAAGGCTACCCCCACCAGAAACCCCCTTCCAACAACCCCAACCTCCCAAAATACCCCCCAGAGCACATGGACAACATTGAAGACATGATAAGGAACCTCAACACATCCACTTTAGCACTTGACGCCTGCCCTGTGGTCTTGGTTAAGATTGCCAGAACTCAACTCAGCTCCTACTTACAGATTGTCCATATGTCACTATCCCAAAGACACATGCCAGCACCCCTGAAACAAAATTCAGTAAGACCACTAATGAAAAACCTGAAACTTGAGAGCAATGCTCCATGTTCATAAGGCCAATCTCATCCATCCCTTTCATATCAAAAAAATAGAAAAAACAGTGCAAATGCAACTTCAAAATTACATAGATATTCATGGCCTCCTTGATCCTCACCAGCATGGATTCAGACCGGACCATGGCATTGAGACCCTCCTTACATCACTGCTTAACACAATTCTTGCATGGACCTAAACCACCATTCAAGGATTCCTCCTCATCTTCTTGGCATAACATCAGTTTTTGACTCCCTCCCCCATCACCAAATTTTACAGAGGCTCTATGACATTGGACTTGGGATACTACAATAAACTGGTTCTGTTCCTACCTGAATGACCAAAGTCAACAGGTAAGAATTGTAAACAAATCTTCATGCCCATTTAGCCAACTACAAGGAGTACCTGAAGGCTCAAGCCTCTCGGCCCTCCTTCTCAACATATTCCTCCAACCCCTATGCATGATATTCAAAGAATATAAGATCCACTACCAGATATATGAGCATGACATCATGTTCTACGCTCCTTTCAACCACTGTTCCCTCTAAGCTGTGTGCGTGTGCGCGCGCACATACTTTACAACAGAGTGCACAAAAATTACGGTTCTGATTCTGATAGAAAACAACACAGACATCTTAAAATTTAAAAGTTGTTGTATATTTATGGTTTTCACAAGTTCTACAATATTTTCTAGTGCAATCAATGTGGTGTACATACTGTATTCTGACGTGTAGTCAAATTTTAAAGTATATAACTCCAAGTGTCATTATGTGGCGCACAAAAATTTAACCTTCCTTCAAAAGCTGCACAGCTGATATTTTATGCGCACACAGCCTACAGAAAATTAGAGGGAACATTGCTTTCAACACCACAAAACCAGACCTCTCCAAGATATAATACTGCTTCTCAGACATAAAACAGTGGCTTCAACAACAAAACCTATTTATCAATCAAGAAAAAAACAGAAGCCCTCCACATATTCATAGACCCTTCCTTCTCACCACCCCAATTGCTGAGTGTCAAAGACTGCACCATCAAAGTGAAAACGGAAGTTAAATACCTGGGTATAATATTAGACCAGAAGCTAAACTTTCAGTCACAAATAAAGAGAACAACAGTCTACTACAAGTTAAGAATACTAAAGAATCTCCACCCCCTGCTAAGCCCAGACCTTTTCCAGACAGTAAACCAGTCTTTAATCACACTAAGCTTGGATTACTGTAACATTACATACTATGGCCTTCCTAAAAACACCCTACAGTCCCTCTAAATGGCCCAGAGACAATCACACATTACCTCTGTACTGAAGCACCTAAACTGGCTTCCTATCTAATCAAGAATAAGATACAAATCACTACTCACAGTATTCAAAATCATGCACAGCAGTTCAGCATCCTGCCTTCAGCTCCTCATTTTAAAGCCTAAAAATGACAGGCTCTGGAGCCAGGACTCACTAAACCTCCTAGCAATCACTTCCTCAAAAAGCAAGGAGCAAGCAGTCTTCTTGCCATCGGGCACTCTCGCTCTTTGGCCCCACTATTTGGAATTCACTACCCCCCGTACTAAGAGGATGCCCAGACCTAATGGAAGTTCAGTAAAAGCTGAAGACATATTCCAAGAACATTTCAACATACCTCCCAAATTGTATTTATCAGGTTTTTTTATACTACTTTATGATTTAGTCAAAGCAGTTTACATTTGTAACTTGAATTTGGCAATGTACATTCAACAGGGACATTGATAACATGCATTTTTCAGAAACAATGGAGGATTAAGTGACTTGCTTAAGGCCACAAGGAAGGGTAGTGGGAGTCAAACCCTGGTCTCTTGGTTCCCAAGCCAGTGTGCAAACCATTAGGCTACTTCTCCACTCCAGTTACTTAACCATGCAGACGGCATCATGTTAACATGTTAAAGATTTTGTAACTAACCCCATTGAAAGTAATCTTTGTATTTTGTAATTTGTAATGGAATTTTGTTATGCTTTAAGCTGATACTCATGTTTAGTTCCATTGTACAACAGTGTGCGTACACATGCCCTGTTAAATTACTGGTTTATGTAAACTGCTTTGAAAGGTGGTATAGAAAAAAGATTAAATAAATAAAATGTTTTTATTTTTAGCTTTAGACAAGAGAATGAATGAGGACGTGGGAGCGACGAGTAAAGGTGACAGCGTTAGAGGGGGAGTATGGGGAGAGCAGGGATCAGAAAGGTGCAGTAGTGGAGGACACTTTCAGAAGATATGCAATGTTATAGTACAGTGTTTATTTTTCACTTGGGTATTTGACCATATGAGAAGATAAATGAGACCTACACATATGTATGGGTTGAAGTTAAATGATTATATCCTTAAGCACTGAAATTCAGGTAACTAACTTGAATGTTGGAAGGATCTGTCTCATATGATACCTCTTATGACTACAAAACTAAAAATGTTTTAATGCTTCTCTACATAAAAAGATACAAAGCTTTGTTGGTACCTTTGTTCTGTTTATGGTTGATAATCCACCCCTTCTTTATACACATATTAAAAGTTACCACTCAGCAAAAGCATCTTGGAATCTCTATGAAAAATACATTGAAACGATCATCTTGGTGTGCAGCAGTGGCCAAAAAAGTGAATAGAATGTTTACAATTATTCCGCTTTCTCCAACCACTGCTACTGTACGTGCCATTTGCTGTGAGGATTTGCCTATAGTTGCCAAAATCTTTTATCTGGCCCTGGTGAAGCCTCTGACTCCAGAAACAAATCTAAAATATGGTCTCTCACATGTGGGATTCTCTACCTCCACCTGTACAAAACCTCCTTTCAGAGGCCAAAACCTCCTTCCTCAAGCTGATTCATTGTAAAACCCCCTTGAAGATAAATTGGTGCCTGTCTGTGTAGCTTTTTAAAAGTAAGAGTCAGCATTTATATATAAAATGTTGAAATATGAACAGTTAATATAAGAAATTTAGCCCAGAAGAGATATTACCTATACCTACAGCCAGTTATTATGCAGGCTTTAGCAGTCTGGATAACTTGCTAATTGTAGTGTTTTTAAGGGGAGGCCACAGAAAAGACTGTTGCAGTAGTCTAGGCTCAACACTATCACAACACAGAATTTAAACAGTCGTCTAAATATCTTAAGACAAGTTTTTTAAATAGAGGGTATCCATCAAAAGTTATTCATCGTGCCTATCGTCGGGCCTTATATAACAATCGAGATCTGTTATTACTTTCTGAGGATAAATCTGTCAAGCAATCAGCGGAACGAAAAGTGAATTTAGTTACCACCTTTTCACCTTTGAGTGCAAAAATCCAAAAGATTATAAAAAAGCACATGGCAATTTTGGAAGTAGTACCTGAACTTAAGGATTTATCAGTACGGTGTGTATGGAAACGCAATAAAAATCTAAAGGAATATTTATCTCCCACTGTTCTAAGACCATTAGATTGGGATCCAATAAATAGAAAAATGGGAAGACATAAAAAATGTGGCCACTGTAACATCTGTTGTATTACTTTGGAGATTTCTGAATTCACCCATAGAGGAGAGAAGTTTTATTTGAGGCATGTCACGGATTGTGAATCAAAATTGCTAGTTTATGCGATTCGGTGTCCCTGCTCGCTGTTATACATCGGGAAAACGATTCAAGCTTTGAAGACTCGCATGCAGGAACATCAAAGTAGACTAAGATGTAAACGGATAGAAGCACCTATTGTGCAACATTGTCTAAATTTTGGCCATACTTTTGAAATGTTACGCTGCTGGTGTGTAGAAACAGTTACGCAAGGAACACAAGGGAAATCACAGGAACAAAAGCTTTCTTATCAAGAACAATGGTGGATCCACCGACTTCGTACAGTTCAACCAGAAGGTCTGAATGTCAGTGTCGATTGGTTGGCGTGTGTTTGAGCCGTTCCAATCAGCTAGCAATGAATCAGGCTATTTAAACATCTGTAAGAGCGCATGCGTGGCGTCCAAGACAATTTGAGATCAGCGAAACTATGAGATCATGGCCGGTGAAGGGTACTAAACCGGTAAACTAATGGAAAGGTATTATTAAAGAGGAGTGATGCATATATTTTGAGATAACTTTTTCATATCTTGTAAGTTTTAACCACGTAATATTGCTGTTTATGTTACTGCAGAACGCTATCTCAGAATATTGTGGAAAGTGAATATTCAATTGGTCCCTAATACGAAGCATTACATATTTTCCCCTTGAAAAACCCAATCGGAGAAACGCCGGAGCGCTTGGAGGATTGAGGCGTTGGGGATTATTATTTTTGCTGTTTGCCGAAGAAAGGGGCATTTACCGACACCATTCTACATAAGATAAGTGGAGTGGTGAACGTTATCTTTTTATATAAAATAACTAATGAAACTAATGAAAAACAAAAAAAGCTAACAAGCAATATTTACATAATTTAAAAAATACTTGCTAAAGGTCGTTGATGTGAACGGACACTGTGATGGGAGAGGTTGCCTAACCCATAATTAAGTGTCAAAATTCTACCGTTTATCTGAGACCACCAGCAAGTTATTTATAGTAAATTGTGGTTATATGAGAAGTAATTGAGTGAATTTGATTGCCTTAGAGTGTCAACACTATCACTGCCTGCACCAGTGTACTTAAATCCAGTAGACCTAGCCAAGAATGTAGCTGCTGAATGGAACACATTAAAAACATAGCACACTCTTAATGTGTTTTTTTGCATGATCAATTTGGCATTCTCACAGTTGTGGTCAACATTATTGACACCCTTGAAATTTAGGTATGTTGTATAGAATATCTTGAGAAATAATTCAAAATATTCCAACTATATGTCATCATGATATTTTAATAGTATGTTCAAAGGTATAAAACTAAAAAATATGTCTGTGCAACTTAGATGTAGTAATTGCTGAGAAAAAAAACAAAGTATGACCTGGATAGGATTAATGGCACCCTTCACTAACATTTGTTCCAACTCATGAATGTTTCCAGGATTCCTTTTACCAATACCAGATTTCAACTCTTTCCAAAGGTTCTCATTTATTTATTTAACAGTATTTCTAAACCGCCTTATCTTATTAATCAAGGTGGTATCACAGCAAACAATCGGGTAAAGTGAGAGTGTTAAACATGCAGTGAGGGTGATATTTAGTTGAGTGTGTGTTGTATTGTGTGCTAGATTGGTTTGAGCTATGTACAATGTGTGTTGTATTGTGTGCTAGAGTGGTTTGAGCTATGTACAATATGGGCTATATACAGTGATGCAAAAAACATTTTCTATACATACAGTGTTTTAGGCGGTATCATGTGTTGTTATACATTCTCTGAGGTTATGTGATGTGTCCATAGTGTTCTATGAACAGCATGGTTTTTAGCTGTTTTCTAAAGTCTTTGAGGTCTGTAGTTGCCCTCAACTCGTCCGGTAGTTTGTTCCATATTGTTGGAGCAGCCATGGAGAGTGCTCTGTCTGTTGTGTCCTTGCGTGTGTGTTTGAATTCACTTGGGGTGCTGACTCGGTTGTGTGTTTGTTTTCTTCTAGGACGTGTGCTGGTGTCTGGTTGTATGAGGGTGTGCAGGCTGTTGGCTGATGTGTGCTGATTTATCTTGAATAGGTTTATGATAGTTTTGTATCTGATGCGATTTAGATTGAGATCAGGTCTCATTGCTTTTAGCCTGGATTTGAATAGGACCAGAGATGGGGCCTGACATACCAACTCAGGCACTCTGTTCCGAGCATATGGTAAGCAAGGTGGAATGAAATGGAGTTGGCAGTGGAAGAGAAGGGCACAGATAGAAGGTGTATTTCAGCACATTACTCTAACTGCTGCTAAATATTTCAGGCGTAAATATGGCAATATTTTATTTAATTGAGAATCTCAGCATGATCTTCACAATACTGAGAGAAATGATAACAATATTTTACAGCAATCCATACATATGGATTTCCATACTGGGTGACACAAAATGTCCTTATATTCTTAGCAGTGCCCTCTAAGAAATTAAAAAGTACATATGGCAATAGTAATATTTAACCTGTAACTATTAGACTTGGAATGAGTCATTTTTGAATCTCTGAAAACAGCCATATTTAAGAGTAACATATTAAAGTATACTAAGGGGTACGTTTACTAATCGGCGGTAGCAGCTTCCGTGCAATATTAGAGCCGCGGCACCACTGAATTCAATAGTGTTAAGTGTTAGCGCGTTCAAAGCACTGTTGGAAAGCATAATATAACTTATATGCATTAGCAGCATTGGAAAGCACCTTTAATTACCTCTGGAGTATGTTAACATCAAAATCTATGCTGAGATAATGAGATGCACAACATTGTCTATTAGAGCAGGGCTTCTCAACCCAGTCATCGAGACACACCTAGCCAGTCCGATTTTCCGGATAACCACAATGAATATGCATGAGAGAGATTTGCGTACAGTGGAAGCAATGCATGCAGATCTCTCTCATGCATATTCACTGTGGTTAACCTGAAAATCTGATTTGCTAGGTGTGTCTGAGGACTGAGTTGAGAACCACTGTATTAGAGCATAGACAACGGGCGTTAGAAAATATAAAAGTGAATAAAGATTCATTAACACAAAACAACTTAATGAACAGCGTGTAATCGCGCTAACTTAACATTAGTAAATTAATTGTAAAAATAGTTTGCACGTCATTAACATGAACTACTTAGAATTTATTTACATTTGATGTTAATGCCCTTTAATACACTGGCCTATAATTTGATTAGTCCATTGGTTATGATGTCACAAATGACATCGCACATACAGTGGTGTGCAAAAGTCTGGAATTACTTGTGTGTTTTGCGTTTTTCGTACTTTCTAATGTTTTTTTTTTTTAATTTTGAGTTTTGTGAGGAGATTTCCTGGAGAGGAATTCAAGCTTGAGTGTCTCAACCTCACTGTGAAGCATCCTTTGAAGGTCATGGTCTGGGGCTGCATGGCTGCCAGTGGCGTTGGACGTCTTCACATCGTCGATGGAATGGTCAACGGGGCCAAGTACATCACCATACTGCAAAAGTGCATGGTGCCATCAGCACACCAGCTGTTTCCTGCCCAGTTCCTGTTCCAAGATGACAATGCACCCTGCCATCACTCCAGACAGGTGATCAGCTGGAAGCAGCGGAACAATATCAAGTCAGTGGATTGGCCTGCCCAGTCTCCAGATCTTAATCCAATCAAGAACCTGTAGCACAAGGTGGCCTTGGAAATATCCAAGAGGCATCGGCATCAAAGCATGAGCTGATTGAGTCACTCACTGCAGCTTGGAACCACGTTGTCACCAATGATCACCTTGTCAGACTGGTTCATTCAATGCCGACAAGGTGCAGTCAGGTGATCAAGAACAAAGGATGGCCCATCAAATACTGAGCCATCACTGACACATAAAAACGGCCTTTTCCAAGGCCACATACATTAATTTGAAGGAAACCTGGCGTGTGCCCATAATATTTTAAAGCATACTTAGAATAATATATTGTTGGCCAACGATATACATTACGTGATTTTCACAGAAAATCTATCAACAGGACAACTATGGGGAACAAACTCAGAAAATAAGGGCCAAACCAATACTAAAGGTTGGCCCTAATAGCCAAATCTATCACTTATCATGAGATACACAGAAAAAGCCACTGGGAGGAAAAAGAAATTAAGCTATAAGGTCACGAAGTTGAAAAAATGTCAAATTTACAAGTGATTCCAGACTTTTGCACACCACTGTACTTCATGAATCAATCAGATCGACGTAATCGGCGACCTCATGAATATGGCCATTCCTGGGAGTTCAGAGGATTTACAGGCCAGATGTACATGATATTTAAGAAACAACAAATTAGGAAAATTACATTTTAATTGATGCATTGTACAGCACTTTTGAAATAAGCATAATTCACATTAGGGTTTAGGTTTTTAAAATGGGATTTGCTCATTGAAAAGGCAAGAAAAAGTGATGCTTTTTTATCCAGTTGATTTATTTTGTCTTATATACTGTAATATAATTTTAAATAGGAGTGTGTGGGCTCTTCTACCTCTGTTTATATTGTTTAAACTTAAACTAACATATTAGGCAGTATTTGGCATTCATGGAACAACAGCATCAATTTATAAATAACCACATAAATATTTTGTCAGTAAACTGAAGCTGCAAGGTAATGTATGGTTAAAATGGCATCTAAATTGGCTGCTCCTATACATAATTATCTCTTACTGCTTTCTAAATGGTTAGCTTTTTGAATAGAAGCACAACTGTGACTAAAAGAGTCTTGTTACAGTACGATTGAAATCCACATTGAAACGGCACCCACGATGTGAAAAATTACAGAACCATTAAGTTCAATCTTAACAATAAAGTACGGCAGGCAGCGCATTTGTGTAAGTGCCTGCATAGGCCAGTATGTAGGATGCACTCTGAAGGAGAGAAGGCAGAAGACAATAGGAAAAATATTCAAGAAAGCACGGAACACGCACAGAGGATCTATATATGTGAGGGTGGAAGGGTAAAGTCTGAGATCGGGTAGGCTCTGTGCTTCTTGCCCCAGGAATGTGCCTTGCAATCCTCATCTTCTGTCATTTTCTGTTTCTATGAGGGAAACCTTAAAGCTATAAATCCACAACTGTCAAACATTTTTTTTCTGTGGAAAGACAGTTCCAAAACAGGAGTCATGATGGGAAGCTGAAAAAACGGAAGAGAATAGATCTTCACAGAAAGTGAGATGGGTTCATGAAACCTCCCAACGTCGGTGATGGGGGGCAAAATGATCATAGAATTCACAAAATCACAGAAGCGCCCCCTGTATAATCCTTAGAAACATAGAAGTAAGGCTGGAGAGAGATCAAACATGGTTAACAGTAGTGCTATAGGAAGGGAGAATAACAGATGAGTATTGCAGGCAGTATCAGTTATCAGGACCTATTTACCAATGACTGAGGTTTTGCCCTAATGTGCATTAATTGTAAAAGTTAACTTGGGGTACATGGAAAACATCTGCATTAAATGTTGAGAGATATTCTTGGGATTTTGGTAAAGGCAGCTGTGCCATTAACATAAAGCAACAAATACTACTATGCGTTGACTACATGGCTGCTGATCAGGAATGTAGTTAGCTACACCTCTGGATAGCTACCTGCACCACGTTATCTGCTAATTAGCAATTCACACACGCAGTCCTCAACCATTCCCTGCTTCCTGCTATGAATTCCCCCATTAGGTGCTAAATGCAGAAATTAGCATGCGCTGAGTTAATCTGCCATGTTCTTAACAGGATGATGTGCTGTTGACATGTGTTAAAGCCCATGTTAAATCCTTAACGCAGCTCAGTAAATAGGCCCACCAAGCTTTATAGTTCTAAAAAAGTGTATGCTTGAGGTATATTAAGACTTTTCAATTCCCTGTGAAATTTACTTAGTACTAGCTATGAATGCTAACATGTACTAGTGGACGTACTGCAAACCCACAAATTAAACTAAACATAAGCTCATTAAAAATACTGCAAAATAATTAAAATTCATCCTCATGTGTCTTAAGTGTCCTAGTCATTTAACATTTCTTTATTTTCAGTGTAAGTTTCAGAAGCACTACTGAAATCCTTCTTGTTTCCTATTTATTAGAACACATCAGGACAAGGAAAGAGAAGGGTTTACAAGTTATTTAAAAGATGTAGTCAGGCCAATAGAAAAGATGCCTCCCAGAACAATCAGGCCTCTTCCCCCCCCCCCCCCCCGAATGTCCATGTTTATGTTTATGTTTATGTTTAATAAAACTTGATAGACCGCCCTTCACAATAAAATCAGAGCGGTTTACAACATATAAAAACCTTTAAAATAGGGCGCAAGGCCGGTAAAAGGAAAAGAAGTTACATTTCATAAAAAGAAAGAGGAAGAACAGAAAGGGCAGGAGAAAGTGGGAGGGGAGGAGTGAGATTATAGAGAGGGGGGAGAAGTAGGGAGGTTAAAGGCTAGGCTTCATCATCCGCTATTCTGCTGTATATGTGAACAGCTGATTTGTAAATGGTACCTTGTAATATAGTTTGATATGTTCTATGTTCTTTGTAAAAGAGTTCTGTTCATTGCAAACCGCCCCTGATCACTGGAAGGGGTGGTATATAAAAAAACATTTAATTAAATAAATAAATAAACAGCAGTGGCACAAGCATAAGAGCAGGTGGTTCTGGAACTGAAACACAGGCAGCACTTAGCCCAGGGAAAACAAAAGAACAGTGTTGCTTTTCCCCAATGGTTCTTGAACTCCACAAAATATCCATTCACATTTTATTTATTATTTATTTATTTACATTCTCTTATATACCGCGCTATTCTGCATCAGTGCGGTTTACATTGAACAAACTGAAATTACATTGAACAGGGTATTATAACTTGGAGATAACTATTTTACAGGGAACATGGGCTATGGAGGGTTAAGTGGCTTAAACAGAAAGAATGCACTGCAGGGATACAAGGTGGAAGAACCACTGCTGGAGCAACAGTTTAGGATGCTTAGAGCCTGCATTTTAGTTCTGGCACTTATTTATTTATTTAACAGGTGTTTTATACAGCTTTATCATTTTTTAGTCAAAGCTGTTAACATTTTAGCTTAAACTTGGTTAAGTACATTAAACAGAGGCATTGATTTTGACTGGTAGAAAAATGGTTTTAATATACCATTTTTCTACCAGTCAAAATGGTTTACAAAGAACAAACAGAACGGTTTACATTGAACAGTTGAACAAGTAATGTAACAACAAACTTGTTGAAGTGGAACAGGAAATAACAAGGGGATGGGGGGAATACGCAGAATGTTAGAACAATAAAACTTGTACTAGAATGAGCTCATGAGACAGAAGGGGGGTTATGGCACAGTGAGCTTATGTTCTGTTTGTTATTATGACAACAAGCTTGTGATGCTATGTAAGAAGGGTTATTCTGATGTCAGCTGGGTGATCAAGGGGGGGAATGGGAAAGATCTGTGGGAGTGGAGGGGGTTCAAGGGAATCAGTTTCATGGGATGAACCATAGTTTTCTTCGAAAAGGTGTGTCTTGAAATGTTCTTTTGAAGAGGTTGTGAGACTGAATATTCCGTAGAGTAGAAGGTAGGTTGTTCCAAAGGGTGGGGGTGTAGAATTCAAAGGCTCTCGTACATGCACATTGTGAACTCTTGCGTGCATGAGTTAGGGGAAGGTTAAACGTGCTCTGTCTTCATAATCTGTTGGGGTTTGAGCATTTGATGAGCAATTGGAGATGCTCAGATGAGATGTTGCTGAGTGTTTTATGGATGATAGTAAGGACTTTGCACTTGATCCTTGATGCAACGGGAAGCCAGTTGAGGGATTTCAGTATGGGAATGATATGGGTGTGTCTAGAGACTCTGGCTATGGTGCGTGCTACTGTGTTTTGGGCAAGCCGTAGAGGGACAATGGTGGATTTCGGAAGTCCTTGAAGGATAGAGTTGCAGTAGTCGAGTAAGGGTGTAAGGAGGCCTGGAAGACTGTGCAGAAATTCTCAGAGGAAAGGAGGGGGCATAAGTTGCAGAGAGTTCAGTGTTTGAAGTAAATTTTCTTAGTAATTTTCCTTATATGTGGTTGAAAATTGAGTTGGTAATCCAGGATGACTCCGAGGTACTTAACTTGAGACGACTTGGAGCTCAGTGTCCTCAATTTTAATGATAGGAGGTGTTTTGAAGTTGGAGTCTTTGGTCATGTGGAGGATCTCAGTCTTACTAAAGTTAACTGCTAAGTTATGGAGGTGCAGCCAGGAGATGATTTCCTTGAAGCAGGCAGATAGTCAGGAGTAGTGGTTTGAAATGGAGTGAATATCATTATGTCATCTGCATAAAGTTGGTATCCAATGTTGAACTTCTGTATAGTGCAGCAGTGGGGCCTCATGTAGATATTGAAGACCAAGGAGGAGAGCACGGATCCCTGGGGAACTCCTTGGGAAAGGGTGTAGGTAGTTGAGGCGAGGTGTCCTATTCTTATCCATTGAGTATGTTGGGAGAGGTAAGAGTGGAACCATTTGAGAGGCTTTTCTTGAACCCCAATTTGTTGATCTGGTTGAGTAGAATCTGGTGGGAAACAGTATCAATTGCTGCTGAGATGCCTTGGATTCTTCTGACATATAAATCCTCACTCCATTTACGTTAGATGTAACAGCCTTGTACACCAGTATCCCCCAATTAGCAGTGTAAGAAAGTGTAAAATTACCTTTACAACGTAGGGGAGATTTGTCTGAAAGTCATATATCGTTTCTTTTATGGCTAACACAATTGTCAGTTTTCCAAAATTATTTCATGTTTGAAAAGGCATTGTACCATCAGATATCAGGTGTGGCTATGGGGGCTACATGTGCCCCACTGATAGTAAATTTGTTCATGGGAGGATTTGAAGAAAAATGGTTACACACGTGACCCTATAAGGCACATTTGAAGTTTTGGTGCCGCTATATAGATGACGTGTTTGCTTTATGGAAAGGGCCAACAGATATTTTGGAAAAGATTTTTGAGTGGTTGAATAAGGTGGATAGCAATATACAATTTACTTATTCTTATCATCATGACAAAATGATATTTTTGGATGTACTGGTTAGTAAAACTAGTGCAGGCTGGATAACGGTTTATATAAAAGCTACCGACTGAAACACCTTTCTCCACTATAGTAGTGCTCACCCAGCACAGCTTAGGGACGGATTACCATTCTCCCAGTTTATAAGATATCACAGGAATTGTTCAGAACATCAGGAATTCAAAAAACAATCCAGGGTCCTGTCTAATAACTTTATAAGAAGAGGCTATCTGAGACATGTAATAAAGCAGGCTTATCACAGAGCACTCTTTAACAATCAAGGACTTCTTCTGAACTCTAAGGGAAATAATAAATCAGTTGATGATGAGAATATTAATTTAGTTACGAGATATTCTCCTTATAGTTCCCGGATACAACATATAATAAGAAAACATACAAATGTTTTAAGCACTATTCCGGGGCTAGAAAAGAAACACGTGAGATGCGTGTGGCAATGCCACCAAAATCTCAAAAAGAAAATAAGCCCAGCTGTTTTACGACCCTTATTAGGTTCAGAGTAGGAATACAGTCCAGGACATAGTAAATGTGGAAGCTGTACAATTTGTGATATTTCTAGTGAAATAGTGAACTTTGAATATCATGGTATGACTTATAAACTGAGAAAGAAAACGTCTTGTGGAACGGCATTTATAGTGTACTGTATTCGCTGCCCGTGTGGGTTAATATACATGGGCAAAATGATATGATCTTTTAGAGTACGCATGAATGAGCATCGGAGCAGATTGAACTGCAAAACACAAGAGGCCCCGATAGTACAGCATTGGGTGGAGCAGGGCCATCAGTTTGAAGATCTAAGATGTTTTTGCATAGATATGATCCTTGAGGGCAGGGAAGGTAGATCGTGTGAACAGACCCTATTGGTATGTGAACAAAAATGGATTTTCACCTTACAGACAGTATATCCAGGAGGTTTAAATGCATAAATAGATTGGGGAATCTGTGTTTGAATTAGTCTTGGAGTATTGGTGATCAGAGATTCAGTTGTTTTGGTAGTTTCAAAGTTGTCTATTAAGTCAGCATAAGTGTTTAATGTCAAGCTCCATTAAGACATGAGTGAAGGTGTATGCATCAAATCATTACGAGGAATTGAGAGGTTTAGTGCTGACGCTACGTAGGTAGCATTGTAGATAAGGGACACTGGACTGGTAGAATTTATAATGGATTTGTGGAGGATAACCCGCATGCGCGGCGTTTTTGGAAGCCCGTGAGGCTCAGAAGAGAGTGTGTGGAAAGGTGAAGACGTTGGCAGCATAAAGACAATAATAGGTGAAGTAATCCACACTGATAATCATGGTTTCTATTGATGGATATATTTAATTGACGGATTTATAGTGTATATTAGTATATTTAATGGTATAGAAGTAAGTAAATAGTTTTTAATGAGGTTGTATATCTGTTTGGTTAATAGTGCTCTATAAATTAAACCCCCTGAAGAAACTTGGTGAAGTAAAACACGAAGAGGGCGCCTAGGAGAGGCATAGGGGATGAAGAACAGCATGTTTAAAGAGCTAAGCACTTCTTTACATCTGTAATTTTCATCTTCGGATGCTGAGTGTTGTGGTCTGTAAAATTGAATTATTATTGGAAAAGAAAGGTCATTGATGCAAAAAGGCACATAACAATTAGACATATATAAGTCTGGAGTTCAGTGCCAGATGAGTCTGAGACCTACTTTTCTTTAAATTTACATTCATCTGGAGGAAGAAAGAAGCATGAGAGAATTAATATATGGTTATTAAGAAATATCAACAATCTCTTGATATAAATGGAGTAATGACTTACATGTTATGACAAGCATTTCCACTCTGAAAGAAGATCAGGATTGGATTGGATTCTTCTGAGGCAATGGAGAGGTAAGTGTCTTGCCCAAAGCCACAAGAAGTGTTAGTGGGAATTGAACAAGGATCTCCTGGTTCCTAAGCCAGTGTTCTATTAGGCTACTGCTCTACATGAGGTACTGTTTGTTGCTTCTCTCCTTTTTGTTTGCCGACAAGTTTGTTCGTTGTTTCTAGATGTTGTCAAGTTGATGTTGACTCATAGCAACCCTCTGGATAGTTTTCCTAAACAGTTGTCCAATAAAGACAAAAGTAATCCAAATGCCCTTGATACAGAGCAGGCAGAGCTTAAAGACTCCAAATTACCCTGCCTAGCGATAGCCATATTTATATGAATAAAATACAGCCTCTAAAATGCTTGCAAATGCTAGAAGTCTAAAAAATAAGAAGGGAGAGTTAGAATATATAGCACTAAATGAGAAGTTAGATATGATTGCTTTTTCAGAGACATGGTGGAAGGACAACCAGTTGGACATTGTGATACTATATCATAATGATAGAGTAGATCAAATTGGTGGAGGGATTGCACTCTATGTTAAAGAGGGCATTGAGTCACAAAGGATTAAAGATTTGCAGGAAACAAAATTCACTGTAGACTCTCTATGGATTGAAATTCCATGTAAAAAGGGGAAGGCAATGGCAATGGCAGTGGAGTGTACTATCAACCGCCTGGCCAGACCAGAATAAACAAATGGATGATAAAATGCTCAAAGAAATCAGGGAAGCTAACAAAAGTTACCGCACAGTAATAATAATGGGCGATTTAAATTACCCCGGTATTGACTGGGTCAGTATCATGGCAGGACATGCTAGGGAGATAAAGTTTCTAGATGACATAAATGACTGCTTCTTGGAACTGCTGGTTCATGAACCGACCAGAGGGGAAGCCATTTTGGAGCTAGTCTTTAGTGAAAAACAAGATCTGGTGCAAGAGATAAGGGCGTTGGGGCCACATGGAAATAGTTAGCATAGCATGATCGCGTTTGATTTAATAAATGGAGGAAGGATGGTAAGGAAATCCACAGTACTACCTTTTAACTTTCAAAAGGGAGACTATGATAAAATGAAGAAAACAGTTAAGAAAAAAACTAAGAGGAGCAATTGCAAATGTTAAAGATTTACATCAATCATGGGTGTTGTTTAAAAATACTATCTTGGAAGCACAGACCAGCTGTATTCCACGCTTTAAGAAAAATGGAAGGAAGTCCAAAAAACTGCCAGCATGGTTTAAAGGTGAGGTCAGAGAGGCTGTTATAGCCAAAAAAGCATCTTTCAGGAAATGGAAAAAGGAGCCAAATGATGAAAACTGGAAACAACATAAGCACTGACAAGTTAGATGCAAGGCATTGATAAGGTAGGCAAAGAGAATTTGAGAAGAAACTTGTTGTGGAAGCAAAAACACTTAATAAAGACTTTATCAAGTACATTCGTAGCAAAAAACTGTGATGGAGTCAGTTGGACCATTAGATGATAGAGAGGTAAAAGAAGCACTAAGAGGAGACAAGGCCACAACTTTGCTTCAGTTTTTACTGAGGAAGATGTAGGGATGTTACCCATGACTGAAATGGTATTTAAAGGTGATGCCGCAGAAGAATTGAAAGAAATATCGATACACCGGGAAGATGTATTACAACTATTTGATAAACTGAAGAGGAGCAAATCACCTGAACCAGATGGTATACACATCCAAGGGTGTTGAAAGAAACTGAAATATGAGATTGCAGACCTACTATTAGTCATCTGTGAGCTATCATTAAAATCATCTGTAATACCTGAAGATTGGAGGATGGTCAATGTAACACCAATTTTTAAAAAGGGTTCCAGGGGTGATCCAGGAAACTACAGATCAGTGAGCCTGACATCAGTAATGGGAAAAATGGTAGAAACAATTATATAGAACAAAATTACTGAACATGTAGATAGTCATGGCTTAATGTGAGACAGCTAACATGGCTTTAGCCAAGAAAGGTCTTATCTTATTAATCTGCTATGTTTTTTAGAAGGTGTGAATAAACAGGTAGACAAAGATGAGTCAGTTGATATAGTGTATCTGGATTTTCAGAAAGCCTTTGACAAGGTCCCTCATGAGAGACTCTTGGAGAAATTAAAAAGTCATGGGATAGGAGGCAGTGTACTATTGTAGATCAGGAACTGGTTAATAGAAAGCAGAAGGTAGGGCTAAATGGCCAATTTTCCCAATGGAGAAAGATGAAAAGTGGAGTACCCCAGGGATCTGTGCTGGGTCCGCTGCTTTTTATCATATTCGTAAATGACCTGGAAATGGGACTAATGAGCGAGGTAATCACATTTGCGAATGACTCAAAATTATTCAAAGTTGTTAAAACCCATAAGGACTGTAAAAAATTGCAAGAGGACTTTGGTAAACTGGAAGACTGGGCATACAAATGGCAGATGAAATTTAATGTGGACAAGTGCAAAGTTATGCATCTAGGAAAGAAAAACCCAAACTATGGTTACACGATGTAAGGTTCCACATTAGGAACCACAACCCAGGAAAAAGATTTAGGCATCATTGTGGATAACATGTTGAAATCCTCCTCCCAATGTGCAGCGACGGCCAAGAGAGCAAATAGAATGCTAAGTATCATAAGGAAAGGAATGGAGAATAAAAGAAAGGATATTACAATGCCTCTGTATCATTCCATGGTGCGACTGCACCTTGAATATTGTGTGCATTTCTGGTCATCGTATCTTTAAAAGGATATAGCATTATTAGAAAAGGCACAGAGAACAGCCACTAAAATGGTAAAGCAGATGGAAGGATACACCTATGAAGAGAGGCTAAAAAGGTTAGGGCTCTTCAGCCTGTAAAAGAGACGGCTGAGGGGAGATATGATAGAGGTCTATAAATTGATGAATGGAGTAGTATGGGTAAATGTAGATTGATTGTTTATGCCATCAAAATATAGAAAGACTAGGGGGCATGCAATGAAACTACAGGGTAACCTATTTAATACTAATAAGAGAAAATATTTTTTCCACTCAACGTGTAACCAAACTCTGGAATTCATTACCAGAGGATGTAGTAAAAACTGTTAGTGTAGCTGGGTTTAAAAAAGGTTTAGACAAGTTCCTGGAGGAAAGGTCCATAAACCATTATTAAAGGGGACCCAGGATGTCCACTGCTTGCCCCAATACAAGCATTGTGGAACCTGTGTCTTTTGGGGGAACTGCTCGGTACTTGTGACCTGGATTGGCCACTGTTGGAAACAGGATACTAGACTTGATGGACCTTATGTTCTTAGTGTTTGGTCTTCAGTCAGGCAGCTAATTGTTGTAATTGTTGATACAATAACAGCAGCTATGGATACAATTCTATTGATCCATCACATTGCTGGCCTTCCTCTTTTGCACTGACCTTCAACTTTGCTAAGCATGATGTCTTTCTCGAATGATCTCTCTCTTTGCATGTTATGTTCCAAATATGAAATCTGAAGTCTTATCATTTCAGTTTCTAAAGAATACTTAGATTTGATCTCCTCCTGTACCGACTGATTTGTTCTTTAGGCAGTCCATGGTATGAATATTCTTATCCAGCACAATAATTCAAAAGTATCGATTTTCTTCCTGTCTGTCTTCTTCTCTGTCCAACTTTTACATCCATATGACATTATTGCAAATATCATGGTTTGGACAAGCAAATCTTTATATGTAGAGATACTTCTCTGCATTTGAGAATCCTGTCTGGGTCCTTCATAGCCATTCTCCAAGAGCAAAGAATCATCAGATTTCATTCCTGCTTGTCCTTTCTTTATTGCTCCAAGCAGGTTACAAGTAAAGTTGTCTACTCTTTCTATTTCTTCTCCATCAAGGATGAAATGATTGATTTTGTCTGTGTCAAGATCTTTGTCTTCATCATATTAAGGTGCAGGCCCATTTTATTTATTTATTGACCAGATTTGATATACCGCCTTCAAAGTGGTTTACAATAACCAAAAAAAGTTACAAAACACTATGCAATACACCAAAGACACGAAGGGCTGAATAGTACAACAAAACTGTATAACAAATGAAAAGAAAAGCCTGCTCCAATGCAACATGTAGCACTAGGCCACCCCAAATGCCCTATCCATAAAACACTCTCTATGACCTAGTTTAAACTTCTTGGAAGACTTTGCATACACAACTCAAGAGGCAAAGAATTCCAAATCACAGGCGTCACATAACTAAAAGCTGCCATACAAATCCTCTCAAACCTATATCAAACCGGTGACAGTACTGCAAGATAGAGTGCCTGCAAGGACTGAAGCATCTGCCCTGGGCAGCAGGAGTAACCAGTGCAACCAAGTAAAATGGACTTCCCATATAAAACACCTAATATACCAACAGGAGGACTTTATATTGGAACCTCCAAGTCACCGGTAACCAATGCAGTGTCTTCGATAATGGAGAAAAATGTTCTCTCTGATTGGCATGATATAAAATTCTTGAGGCGGTGTTCTGAAGCAACTGAAGACTCTTAACACCATAAGCAGGAACCCCAACCAAAAGAGTATTACAATAATCAGTTTTGGAAAAGAAAAATACATTAACATAAGAACATAAAAACGTAAGAAATGCCATAATGGGTCAGACCAAGGTCCATCAAGCCCAGTTTCCAACAGTGGCTAATCCAGGTTACAAGTCCCTGGTAGGTTCCCGAAAAGGTACACAGGTTCCATAATACTTGTCCTGGGTAAGCAGTGGATTTCCCAGATCCTCTTTAATAATTGTTTGAGGCCCTTTCCTTCAGGAACTTGTCCAAACCTTTTTTAAACCCAACTACACTAACATCTTTTATTATATCCTCTGGTAATAAATTCTGGAGTTTGATTACGCGTTGAGTGAAAAAATATTTTCTCTTATTAGTCTTAAATGGGTAACATTGTATCTTCATTGCAAGTCTCCTAGTCTTTCTACTTTTTGATGGCATAAACAACTGATCTACGTTTACCTGTTCCACTCCATTCATTATTTTATAGACCTCTGTCATATCTTCCCTCAGCTGTCTCTTTTCCAAGTTGAAGAGCCCTAACCTTTTAAGCCTTTCCTCATAGGGGTATCTTTCCATTCCCTTTGGGCCTGATTCCATTGAAGATGTAGATCTCCTTTGTACGTCCGTGCTAGCCAAGACGTACAAAGGAGATCGCGATTCTGATCCCGTGGAGCACGTCTAACCCCGTGGGATCAGAATCGCGAACAGCACTGCACATATAACGCTAGCCCAGCTAACTCAGCCAGGGCTTTTAAATGGAGCCTTGGCACCATGGTGTCCTGTTTCCATTGCACCGCAGATCCATTTAAAAGCCGCCATGCAGATCCATTGCACCGCAGATCCATTTAAAAGCCGCCATGCTGGCCGCTTCCCACAAAGTTAATTCCCCACAGCCTGACCCCCAATCTTACCTTCTAAGGCCAGGGTCAAGCTGTGGGTGATTAACTTTGTCCCCCTCAGCCCCTTCTGTGTCCTGAATTGGCAGAAAAAAACATCCAAGGGTGGAGTAACCTCCCCGGCTAATTCACCAGCCCTGGATGTACAGGGCCGACATTAGAATCGGCCCTGTACGCCCAGGGCCGGCGACTGCCCACGGCTCGCTCACTCTCCGCCCCCTGGTAGCCTCTTCCCCGCCCCCGACTAACGTCCCCGCACAACCGGTGGGGAAGTTATTCGGGGGCTTGCAGCCACAAGAATAGCAGGGATGGATGTCCCTTGGGATGTCCATCCCCGCTATTCGTGCTTCGGAATAACCCCCTTTACCATTTTGGTGGCTGTTCTCTGTACCTTTCTAATTCTGCTATAGCCTTTTTAAGATATGGTGAACAGAACTGCACACAATATTCAAGGTGCAGACGCACCATGGAACGATACAGAGGCATTATAATATTCTTGGTTTTATTCTCCATTCCTTTCCTTATGATTCCTATATGCTTTCTTGGCCACTACTGCACACTGGGCAGAGGGTTTTAGCATCAATTGTTTTCCTGGATGGTGATTCCTAATGTGGAACCTTGCAACATGTAATCATAGCTCGGGTTATTCTTTCCTAGGTGCATAACCTTTCACTTGTCCACATTAAATTTCATCTGCTATTTGGATGTCCAGTCTTCCAATTTATCAAGGTCCTCTTGCAATTTTTCACAGTCCTCATGGGTTTTAACAACTTTGAATAATTTTGTGTCAGCTGCACATTTGATGACTTCACTCATTATTCCTATTTCCAGGTCATTTATGAATATGTCAAAAAGCAGCGGACTCAGCACAGATTCCTGGGGTATTCCACTATTCACCTTTCTCCATTGGAGAAAATTGGCCATTTAGTCCTACCCTCTGCTTTCTATCTATTAACCAGTTCCTGATCCACAATAGTACACTGCCTCCTAATCTCATGACTTTTTAATTTTGCCAAGAGTCTCTTATGAGGGACCTTGTCAAAGGCTTTGTGAAAATCCAGATATACTATATCAACCGGCTCACCTTTGTCTACCTGTTTATTAACACCTTCAAAATAACATAACAGATTAATAAAATAAGACCTTTCTTGGCTAAAGCCATGTTAGCTTCTCCCATTAAGCTATGACTATCTACATGTTCAGTAATTTTATTTATTTATTTATTTAATATTTCTTATATACCACCTTTCATGATATCAAGGCAGTTTACATTGAACAAACTGAAATTACATTGAAGAGGGCATTATAACTTGGAGATAACTATTTTAGAGGGAACATGGGCAATGGAGGGTTAAGTGGCTTGCCCAAGACCACAAGGAACACCTGTGGGACTAGAATTTTGTTCTTTATAATGGTTTCTACCATTTTGCCCTCTACTGATGTCAAGCTCACCGGTCTGTAGTTTCACGGATCACCTCTGGAACCCTTTTTAAAAGTTGGCGTTACATTGGTAATTTTCCAATCTTCTGGTATTACAGATGCTTTTAATGATAGTTCACAAATTACTAATAGTAGGATTGCAATCTCATATTTCAATTCTTTCAACATTAAGATCTTTACTCATCAAATAGTCATTGAAAGAGAGAATCAGCTGCGATAAGGCAAATACCTGCCTCACCACAGCAGAAAAATGGGCCTGAAAAGACAAAGGAGTCCAACAAAACCCCCAGCGATCGAATAAACTTCACCACGGTTACAGATGTTCTAGACACCTCAGGTTGAAAAGAAGGTACTAAATCATTTTTAGAAAACCAAAGTGCCTCCAACTTAGCGACATTAATCAGAAACTTATTTTGGGCTAACCAAGCTGTTTTCTCTCCAAAAGCTTGATCAAACAAAACCTGAAAAGAGTTATCCCAAAAAGAGTGATTGATTAGGATTTGGATGTCATCTTCGAAAAAAAAAGAACTGAAACCAAACTCTTGGATTAAATTCCCCAAAGTTGTCAAAAAAATATTAAAAATCAAAGAAGCCAGCACCAGAGTCAAGGGGATAACACCTTGAGGAATGGGCCTTTTCAGAGACTATAAAGGATCATGCCGTAAAGTAAGAAGAAAAATACTGAAATGTTAGTCAGACACACTAATTTCCTGGAGCCTGCCAAGCAAAATGCCATAATCAATTAGGTCGAATGCAGAGTTCAAATCCAACTGAATAAGCAAAACCACTTGACCCTTTTCTCAATAGGAGTACACCTCATCAAGCATTTCCAACAAAGCAGTCTCAATACTATACCCATGCCAAAAACATGATTGTCTCAGGTGGAGGGCATTAGTAGCTTCCACAAAATCTGAGAGCTGCTAAAATACAACCTTCTCTATAATTTTCCATGTTAGAAAATTCAAATTAGAAATAGATCTATAATTAGAAGAAAGGAATGGATCCAACCCCCTGCTTTTTAATTAGGGGGTGGACATAGTTTTCCTTTCAACTAACGGGCAGCACCCCCACCGTTAGGCTAGAGTTAACCAAAGTCTAGATTTGAGGAGCCAAAAAAGGGACGACCCAAAGCCGCACTAGAAAAGTATGAGGAAGAAGTTGACCCAAATTCACTGAAGAAAGAAATTGAAACAACCCAACTTCTGACAAAGGATGACAAAGGAATGAATCCTCTCAACTGGTTACACCCAGCCAGGGAGCGACTCAAAACCAAAGACGAACCCACAGCAGCCTGTGACGAGGTAAATGGAAGGGCCCAGATGTAACCTCTGAGCCAGAGTCGACGTATGAATCTGTAAAAAATAAGCAAACTGGTCTGGCCCAAAAGGAATTGAGAGCGAAGGAGGAAACACCACAAATTGGGGACTATGTTCCTTGATCTTGATAAGTAGATGTTTCAAATTGTCTTCACTTTCAGCCAGCAACATGATATCATCAGCATAGTGAAGGCTGTTGATGAGACTTCCACCAATCTTCACATCTTGGTTGTCTTCATACAGTCCTGCTTTTCTGATGATTTGTTCTGCATATCAGTTAAACAGGTATGGGGAAAGTATGCAGCCTTCTCGTACACTTTTGCTGATTTTAACCCATTCTGTTTCTCTTTGTTTTGTTTAAACTATACTATCTATTATTCTGGTATGCCCATGTTTCTTAATGTGGCCCAGAGGCTATCATGATTTACACAATCAAAGGCTTTGCTGTAGTCAATAAAAGATATATAGATATCATTTTTCTATTCTTTTGTCTTTTCAAAGATCCATCTCACATCCGCGATGTCTCTTGTTCCTTGCCGTTTCCTGAACCCTGCTTGCAGTTCAGCAGTTCTTGTTCCAGGTATGGTTGTAGTCTCTGCTGAATGACCTTGAGTAGATTTTTGATGGCATGTGGGATCAGAGCGATTGTGCAATCATTTCCACAGTCAATCAGATCACCTTCCTTAACTATTAGTATGAACAAAGATCTTTTCCAGTCAGTTGGCCATGATGTCTTCCAGTCAGTTGGCCATGATGTCTTCCCAACTTCCTCACAGAGCCTTGTAAGTATTGTAACTTCTGCATGTGATTGCTGTAATACTTCAGTGGGAATGTCATCAGTGCCTGGTGCTTTGATAATGCCTTCAATGCTGCTTTGACTTCTTCTTTCATTACCAATAGTTCCTCAGTGAAAAGTAAAGGTTGCTCTACGTATGGGAAATAAGGAAAAGAATTTAGACACTCTTTTTTTTAAGAAGAAAGACAGGGGGTATCCAATTCATTTTGATGGTCAGGTTTCACTGGGAAAAATGTATTTTAAGTGGATCAATTGGGGAAAGGCATTTGTAAATATGCATACAGCCACTTAAAAATGTAAGTAAATTTTTGTTTTACTTTATTAAAATATAATATTTTTCTGTCATTTCTTGTGAGCATTTAATCTACTTTGCCCTTCTAGACTAAGGAAGAAATGATCTGAGTTATCATTGCTGGGAAAGGAGGAGGGAGAGAGAGAGAGAGAGAGAGAGAGAGAGAGAGAAATTAAAGAATGGGAAGGGAATCTGGAAGATAAGGAGAGGAGTTTCCCAGGCAGAAGGGGGGGCGGGGGGGGGGAGGAGGAAGGGTAATCAGGAAGTAGAGGAAAAAGAGGTAGAGGAGAAGGAAGAAGAAAGAGGAGGAGGATCTGGAAGGGGAGGATTTACTTACTCTTCATAATCCCTCATTCCTTCACTCTTTTCTCCATAACCCCCCTTCAATCCCATCACTCATACCCCTCAATATCTCTGATCTCTCCCTTATTCTCTCCCAGCATACCAACTTGCAATCCCCTCAATCACACTTCACTGCACCTCATTCTCTCTCTATTCTCCACCCCTAATTCACTCATGCATAATCTTATAGCTCATCTGATTCCCTCACTTTCTCCCTGCTTCCCATTTATCATCCCCTCATTATACCTGATTTATGTTTTCATTTGGTCACATTAATCAACACACCTTCCATGTGTTAGCTGTCTGACTATCATTGCTGACCTCGTAACTCAAAGCTATAGCACCCGCGCTCTGCCCATGGATTGCCCTAGCACTGTCTGGATAGTGCTGAGGATGAACTATTCAGTGGCGCTATCTGGATAGCGCTACCGAATATCGTGCTGGCTGGCATTTATCTGGCTAGCTGTATAAGTGCTTTTGAATACTGGCCCAAATAATGATTAACACAAACAAAATAATTAAAAACAAATAGATAAAATAGATAAAACAAAGTAAAATGAGTAAAGGGGAAGGGAAGGGATTTTGGTTTTAGCTCTCGCCTTTTTTCGGAGTAGTTCAAGGCGAGTTGCATTCAGGTACACTAGATATTTGGATCAAATGCTGGATCCAAAAAAAATACCAAAAATTACACAATAAACATTAAGTTCAATGAACACAAGATATTATATTATAGCCTAAGGTCAATGGGTACCAGAAAAGCCTACTGGGAATCAAGTTTTAATATATCATCTAAACAGCAGTAAATCATTAAATAAAGCTCAATCAGAAATGGTTTCCAGAACTAAGAGCCAGCTTAAGAGAAAGCTGATCGACTTATTCATTCTCTCCTCACCCTCCTTCTCCCCCGTCACTCACACACCACAGCACTCTCACCTTCTCTTCCACTCTCTCCACAACCTTCTGCACTTCTTCTGATTCCCTATCTCTCTGAAAACCCCCTCTAATCCTGTCATTTATACTCTGTAGCAACTCTGATTCCTTAAATCTATCTCTTCTCGTCTCTGTTCCTTCCACATTACCAGCAGCCTCTCCAACTCCCTCCCATATTGTTTTGCTCCTATCCCATCCCCTTGACCACCTACATCTCCTTCACATTCTCTTCCTCACTATATTGCCCCTTCTCCTCCCTCATTTAGACATGGCCTCTGCACATATCAGGAAGATGCCTTTTGATGCTTTAATTAGTATCATAGCTTGACCAATGAAAGGCACCATAAAGTAAGTAACACAGTTCAAATTGTGACGCTCCTGCAGTCATTGCACAGGAGGAGGAGGACAGTGCCTGAGGCACCACAATGCTGATATCCATCCTTGTCCAATAAGTGGAATCGGCAGAGTTAGGAAAGCAGAAGAGGGAGAAACTGGCTGTTGTCCTCTTTCTCCTAAGAAGCAGAGGTGATGCAGAAAGGGGTGGAGAGGCCTACTACCACTTCCATAAATGCCACTACTTTGGCCCTTGGTCTCCAACCTTGAGCTCCAATATAGTTTGGATGAAGCAGTTATGTGTATAACACCCTTGATCCAGGGCACGTGGGATGTCTATTTTTCTATTCTCCTTCATACTTGAATACAGATCAATTTCTGCAATGAAAAGTAAGTTATGAACATGCTGAGAACAATTTTCAAAACCATGTAATAGGTAGAAGTGCTTTTCCTGGGTAATAAGTCTGGTCTAAAAATTGCCCTCCTTGGCCTGGCTAAAAGTCTTATGATGCTCCCGTGGAGACCTATTCTAATGTGGATGTCCCACCCGCTGTGCATCCGGTCAGAACTGGATGCACGGAGGTAGATGGGATTCTGATCCCGCGGGGCACATCAGCCCCCATGGGATCAGAATCCTGTCTAAGCCTGTACGTGCAGGCCCGGACATGAATGGAGCTGCGGTGCCATGGCATCCAGTTGCCATGGCACCACGGCTCCATTCAGGAGCTGCGATCCCCGGCACACAACTTCATTCTTTCCCTGCAGTCTGACCCCCGATCTGGCCTCCCAATACCAGGATTGGGCTGCGGGGAATCTCCTGTGGCCCAACTACTCTTTTACGCACCCCGGGCCTGCTGTCCACCCTCCGCTATCTCGAGGAACTTATTCCACCTCAGAGGTGGAATAAGTTCCCCATCTACTCTGCTGGCCCTGGATGTACAGGACCGACATCAGAATCAGCCCTGTACATCCAGGGCCGCAGACTACCCACTGCCCACCCAAACTCCGCCTCCTCACCTCCCCTTTCCCGCCTCCGTCTAACCTCCCTGTAGAAGCTGCTTGTTTGTACAGGGAGACTTGGTGGGGACGGGAAAGGCACATGAATTCGTGGTTCAGAACAGACCCCATAGTGCATCTGCTTTCATTAAAGTTACTCAGTCATTCCTGTGGGTGGGATTAGTTCAGGGGAGGAAAGCATCAGGCATGTATGGGATATTCAAATGTAAGTGTGCTATTTTTCATCCAATGGATATATATTAGGTATCTATTTGGTGGTTACTCCTTTTCCTCACTGCCACGACTTTCTTGATGCATTAATTATGGCGAAGCTCGAGTCAAACAGTGGTCTAGCAGTGATTTATCAATATAGTTATTTGAGAATCCACAAGAGAACTAAGTATTCTTTTTTAAAGTTTTTATATGTATTTAAAAAAATTAAATTTAAATTTGCCATTATAATGGACTGATGAAAGATATTTAGTTGGGTGATTGGCTTGTGCCCTGCTATAATAGGCAAGGTTTCCCCAAGCTGAGGTCCCTTCTCAAACTTATTTTCTTTGTTTTTAGGGGTAACATTTATTGTGATTTTTAAATTAAGATGATGTTCTATTTTTTGTTGGGTTTTTTGTTTGTATTGAACAGCTCAGAGTGAAGTTCTCTATAGTTCCAGCATAACTTTCTCCACGGCCTTGAAATGGAGGCTGCAGTTTTCAAACAAACTTTTAAGTAATCTAAGAAACATCTTGATAAAGTTTTGCAATCATCATCTCTTTATCAAAATGTGGATAATGAAACAATATTTATTTATGCATTTATTTATTTAACCAGTTTTCTATACCGCCTTATCCTTCAATCAAAGTGGTTTACATTATGTAATTACTACAAGCAGGTACTGGATACATTCTATGTGTACCTGAGGCAGCTGAGGGTTAAGTGGCTTGCCCAAGTCCACAAGGAGTGCCTATAGGACTAGAAACACCAGTCCCTCCGGCCTGAGATTGCTGTCCCCAGGTGGGACTTGAACAATGCAGATATATTGTGCAAAGAATGGAAAGATTTAAAAAGATCCAGTATATGACATGAATTGCATTCTAAATCGCTGCTGGAATATGTTAAGGCACAAATTATCTCTTGGGGGCTCCATTTGGATAAAGCTCTGAAGATGTTTGCAGATAATGAGTGATTTATGAACCGGTGGATAGCCATTTTGAATATACTGTATGTTCGATTGACCTGATGCTTCTTTTAATTAAAACTATTCAGGATCAATTAGAAACTACTACTAAACCTATTGATGAGTTGGCAACCCAGATACATTCTCAGGTTTCTTAAACCAAGTTTGATCAATATTTTTCTGTTATTCATCAGATCAAAATTCGTAAATATCAATGGGATCAACAAGATTATCAACAAAATCAGACTCTCAAAGCAGCCTGTCTTAGAGCACGTTATGCCACTAGGTCTTTGCTTCTTACTCAACAGTCACACTCATCAACAGAATGGCAAATATGTGTTTTTCACTATTCTGAAGCAGCACTTCAACTTACGTATAATATATATTTATTTATTCATTTTATAGAATTTGCAAATTATACATTTCCACTTTCAAAAAGAAAAACATCATACAATTCACATAAAGAAAACAATCACATTAAATCAAAATAAAAGAAAAGGTGTTCAAGCCCACATCTCAGGGAATTTACACCATCAAAAAAATAACCCACATAAATAAAAGAAAATTAGGCACAAAAATGCACCACACAGCCCAACCCTACTTTTGCCTATCAGTCAAAAACTTTTCTAAATGGGAAGCATCAAGGAAAACATAGGACTGTCCCCTGTAAAGTAATAAGACATTTACAAGGAAATCGTAAATAATATGTCACACCCAGGGAAAGAACTCTCTGACTCAAAGCAAGAAACTGCTTCCGATGTGCTTGAGTTGATCTAGTTACATCAGGAAACACATTTATTTTCTGACCACAAAAGGGAACATCCTTATACTTAAAATATGACTTCAAAATTTTTACCTTCACTGCCACAGAAGCAAAAGGTAACCATTAAGGTGTTCTTTTTGTGATCGTATCAGAAGAATCTTCCAAAAATCCAGTAAGATTCTGTCTTACAGTTGGACAGAGGGAATCAAACTTCCCTTCATCCAATGAAGTCACCCAAACTTTAGAAGGTACATAATATAATTGAACAATATCCACAGGTTGAGGCCATTTCAAAATCTCAGTAAAATATTTAGTAAGAAGAATTACGTATAGTATTTATAAACATTGGCAAGTTCTGGCCCTACACTTAGAATTCAAGGAGGGTCCATGTATAGCCTATACTCAAGGGTGCAACATCAGAGATATGGTGGTACATTCAGATTTTGTATGCCCTTCTTTGCCATTGTTTATGGAAGTTGGACATTCCCCTTGTGGACAATGTGCATTATGTGCTACTTCTTACATTTTGACAAGTTGGACCAATCCTATTACATCATGGGTGTATAAACTCAATCATATCACTAATTACAGAACCTCTTCGGCAATACAAGTGTTATAGTATGCCCTTGTAATAAGATATATATTGGCCATACATGCTGTTTGGATAAGACTTGACTTACAGAACATAAATCTTGTCTAACTACACGTACCATTACAGCACCTATGGTTCAACATTGTGTTATGCACAATCATGTTTGGAATGATTTAAGATGGTTCAACATTGACTCCTTATTGCCTTGTTTACAAGGGGACAGAAACCTTTGCCTGACTCGGATAGAACAACAATGGATTTTCAATCTTACTAGTCTGCACCCAAAGGGACTCAATGAGGAGACAGAATGGTTTTCCACTCTCTAATTTTTTATGACGTCAGTATGCTTAAACACCACAAGTGTTGATTGACATCATTTATGTTTGTTTGATTACAGCAGGTATCTTTAAATTCAGCTTTGTACACCAATTAGGTGTCAATTCAGTGGTTACTTCTTTTCCTCACTGCCACAACTTTCCTGATGCAGCCAATGAATTTAATATGGCGAAACACAATTTGAACAATGGTCTAGCAGTGATTTATCAATATAGTTATTTGAGAATCCACGACAGAGCTAAGTATTCTTTTTTAAAGTTTTTATATGCATTTAAAAAGTGTAAATTGAAATTTGTCATCTTGGTGGGCTGATGAAAGATACATAGTGGGGTGATTGGCCCGTGCCCTGCTACAATGGGCAGGGTTTCACTAAGCTGAGGTCCTTTCTCAAACTTATTTTCTTGTTTTTAGGGGTAACATTTATTGTGATTTTTAAATTAAGATGATGTTCTATTTTTTTGGTTATTTTCCCCACAACGGCATGCACTAGCAGGCTTAAAGTAAACAGTTGCTTTTAGCATATATGCTTTGCAGCTGCAAATTTCTAAAGGGAAACTATTGTACATAGCAAACATTGCGTGCAATTCAAAACAGCCTCTATTAAACTCTATCTCAGTTCCTCAACAGGCGGACACAATGTAAGTGGACACATATCATAAGGAATTCTTTCCTGGTGGTGGTATATAGTTTGATCAGGTAAATGGATGAAATAAAAGGCATATATGGAGGCACATTCCAAAGTGGCCATGCAGGTCCCTGTGCGTCCAATCAGAATAGGGACACCCAGAGGTAGACCTGATTCTGATCCTGCGGGGCTAGACATGCCCACGGGATCAGAATCAGGTCTAGAGCCTGTACATGCAGGCCGGGCCCCGATTCTGATCGGCCTGCATGCACAGCCACTTGCCCGGCTACCTCAGTCAGGCTCCTGAATGGAGCGCAATGCCATGGCATCCCATCGCCATGGCACCGCAGCTCCATTCAGGGGCCATGAATGCCAGCCACTGCCGATTCACTTCATTTCCCACAGCTGGACCCTCGATCCAGCCTCCCATGGCCAGGGTCTGGCTGCAGGGAACTTCCTGCACCCCTACCTTTTGTTCCTGGCTCGGCAGCCTAATCCCCCGACGTCTAGGGGGACTTATTCCACCTCTGCAGTGGAATAAGTCCTCCGTCTAAGTTCACAACCCCAGACATACAGGGCCGACCTCAGAATCAGCTCTATATGTCTGGGATTGCGGACCACCCATGCCCTGTCTTCGCTCTGCCTCTGGAATGCTCCCTCCTGCCCCCATCTAAGCCTCCCCGTACAAACGTGTTGTTCATATAGAGAGGCTTTTGCCAGGGCCGGCTGGGGGGGTGAATAGCAGGGATGTACATCCCAACGGGATGTCCATCCCTGCTATTCACGGGACAGAATGACCCCTATAATGTGTATCTGATGCTAAATAAATATGCACAATATAATGAATAAGTAAACTAAATAGAGGTATTTGGAATATAATAGTACTAGCTGTATGATATTTGCATTTTCTGAATGTTTAATGCCTTCTAAATTGATTTAACTAGATTATACAGTGACATCTTACACTTTCTGATTACCAAGATGTCAGTCACTATAGTTTTAGCTGAATCTCTGCCTGAAATCTATGTTGACTAGTTTCATTTTGGGTTCAGGCTTTCCAAGTGAAGAATGGAAATGTTTTTATGCAAATAAAATATAACATGTATTCAAGAATGAACTGAAACATATCTTAATGATCAAAGCTACAAAGTGCAATACATATCCATCCTGTAATAAAATAAATATCAATGGTGCAATACACATTGCTTGTCCCATTTATCTTTCAGCTGCTATGGAAAAGTATAAAATGACAAATATCATACTATTGAATGACAGGATGCACTTTGTTGGTTTATATTATGGGAATTAGATGTTAATAAGATTCTTTTCATAAGCATTTCATTAAAATAATATAAACAAATGATAGCAAATTCTGGTAAGAAAAAAACACTAAAAATAACATAATATAACAAAAGGAAGAACATAAAAATGATAAATCCTTCCTACTTACACTTTTACTCCTGCCATACAAAGCACTGGTGTTTTTTTTCATGTTGATATTGTTAAAGTCAAAAGAGTGTCAAAAAGCTGGTGTTTCCACTCCTTCAGATATACTGAAATAAAAGTAAAAATAATCAATAAATATAAATTAAAAACAAAGATTATATCTTAGGATGTGGTTGTCTCCTATAACTGGAGCATAACAATTTGACAGACGTATACAAGGAAGAATTCATCATTATAGTCACATACTTTATAATCAGTAGCATGCAGGCAAAAGCTTTTTATTTATTTTCTTTTTCAATCTTCTTCATTTTTGAGCACTGTTGCTAGGCTGCACACACTAAAAGCTCCCTTTTTCTACTGATAAAACCCGCACCACCAACTTTGGAAAAAGTCTGTGCCTTCTACCTCCATCACTCTACTCCTCGCCCCCTCTTAACTCTAACCCGTCCCCGTGATCCAAATGAAGCAGGCATAGGGTTGTCAACTGACTTCATATGTGCCCAACAGACTTGATCCAGTCCTGGGCTAACCCCACTGCATGCAGAGACATGTAGTCTTGCTTTTCTTATGGAGTACAATGGAAAAATCAAAACTACATGCAATGGGGTAAACGCAGGACTGGATCAAGCCTGTTGGGCACATCTGGAGCCATTTGGCAATTCTAAGCAGGCATAATCCCCAGTTACCTCTGTCCTGCTAGTGTCATATCTCAAAATAGTATTGGTTATAAGGAAGCCATTGACCAGTTTCAGTTTAGTGTAAGGCACCATTGAAGCAGGAGGACTTCGGGATGACCTCCGGCCTACCCAATTTGGATCCTGGGGATTAACTAAGATTAATGGAAGGGGAAGGGATGGAGGGCAAACACAGAAGGCTTTAATACAATTTCTTTGTGTAGGCTTTATCAATGGAAGAGGAAGTGTCAGGGAGAAAGAGTCAATCTAAATAACAACAAAAAATCGGAAATATGCAAATCAATTAACAAAAGTTGTTTATGTAATAAGCAATGAGCTAGGTGCAGGCATCATAAAAGTCATTGTTGCAGAATTCTAGTTTCTGGATGAAAAGCAATTGTATACATACAGTATATAATTAAAGAAATGCATGGAAGTATATTTTCATGTCAAGAGAAGGTAATACCGGAAAGACCCAAATTTGTGCCTGTTTCTATACATAGCTGGCATTGGTAATCAAGATGAAGCAATTTTTATAAAACCAAGAAGGCGTAGCTCACAAAGTGGCACCTGCTGGATGACCGTCAAGCAGCCGTGGAGTCATCACAGAGAAGAAATTAACTCAATCTGAGTTACTATGCAATTGAAATATGAAAAAAGATCTTTGATTTTTTTTAAAATTTTTTATTTATGTAGTTTTCATATTAATATAAGAACAAAATCTTGTCAGTAAGGAGAAATAAAGCAAAAGGTTTTGCTCCCCACCAGTCCCCAAATGTTGTTGTTAAATACCATTGATTCGGTGTCGACTCGTGGCGAACCTCTGGATAGTTGTCCTAAATTGTGTTTGGTCTGTCCCCAACATAGAGAAGAAGCATTAACACAATACACAGGCAACATTTTCCAAATGAAATGTGACAAAAGACAATCCAAGCAGACTGGAGGGAGTACTTCTATTCTGCCAGTGATCTTACCCTACAAACATTTGGGCTCTACTTCTACTATTACAGAGCATTTGTATAGCGCTACAGGATGTATGCAGCACTGCACAGACATGTAACCGAGGGAGCGCGGACTCGCCGCTCCTCCTTACCTCACAACTTAATTCCTTCCCTTCACCCCTTTCTGGCCCCCCGCACCCTCTCCCCCTCTCCCTAAGGGACACAAAAGTCAGACGATATTCAACAGTTTGGTAAACAACTGGTCGCAGCTTTATTAACCATTAATGCATGAAACATAAACTCACATAACATATCCCAGCGGACTAATACATCACCAGCCATATCACTAGCAAGGTGATAGCACCTCCGCTTTTGCACTCTTCTTTCCCCCCCCTTAGCCCCCGACTTCGCCATGTCATTAGCAAAAGCCCAGCCAGGGGGTTGTCCGGGTCGGGGGTACCCACCCCCCGTCCCAAGCTTATCCTATGCGTCCGGACCCCAGAAACCTCCGGGATCCCGCCTACCAACCCCCCTCCAACTGCGACACCCCGACCTATTTCACCTTTTATAACAACCCAACAAAAAAGGGGGGTGGGCGGCTGGGACATCGACACCCAGGCTCCGCGACTGTTCGTCAGGGGCCATCCGGGCAAATTGAAGACCCGCCTCTTCCTTCCTTTCTCTCATTGGCTCCCCCCCCCCCGCGCTCTCCCGGGACAGGAGCCAATGAGTTTAAACGACGCACCACACCGTCTCTTCTCCCCCCCGCACCCCCCTTTGCTGCCTTCTCGTCGCACGCCGCGCTGCCCAGTTACAGGCAGCCGGCATGAACTTGGCCACGCAGCCTTCACTAACCGAGGGAGTGCAGACTCGCCGCTCCTCCTTACCTCACAACTTAATTCCTTCCTTTCACCCCTTTCTGGCCCCCCGCACCCCTTCCCCCTCTCCCTAAGGAACACAAAAGTCGGACGACATTCAACAGTTTGGTAAACAACTGATCACAGCTTTATTAACCATTAATGCATGATACATAAACTCACATAACATATCCCAGCGGACTAATACATCACCAGCCATATCACTAGCAAGGTGATAGCGCCTCTGCTTTTGCACTCTTCTTTCCCCCCCCCTTAGCCCCCGACTTCGCCATGTCATTAGCAAAAGCCCAGCCAGGGGGTTGTCTGGGTCGGGGGGTACCCAACCCCCGTCCCAAACTTATCCTAAGCGTCCGGACCCCGGAAACCTCTGGGATCCCGCCACCGGCGCAGACGTCCCAAACATCACTGCGCCACCCCCCCAGAACAAAGCTGCGACCAGCGATAATCCTGCAGAGCAACCCACTCTACCGCTTCCTGCCAATCGTTCAATAATAAATCTAACCCCACAGGGGATAAATGTACCCTGTCCCTTCCGTACAAACCTTCAGAGCTCACATCCACCCAGGAATGCATTATTTGGTATCCCCCATGCGCGCAAACCCAGCGGCCGATTTGTCGGTTTATCTTTGCTAGGCCCCGCGACCAACGCCGCTGGTCCCGACAACTCGGCCGTGGGATAATGTCTGACCACAATAATATTATTCCCGGGAATAAGTGCAACACCACCCCCAAGTCCTTTTGCACCGCTCTGATTAACTGCTTGCAGGTCCATGCCGATAAGTCGTTGCCCCCCAGATGAAGTAAGATCAAGCCAGGTGCACTCCGAAGTCGTGCATGGTGCCGAAGCAAAGGGAGCAACTGCGTCCGCCGTAGATCTCACTCACCCAGCCATGAAACAGTCACCACTGCCGGATCCAGGCCCAAATTCGACCCCAACGGCCGCACAGCTGCACGCCGACCCGCCCAATACACGAAAGAGTGGCCGATCAGCCAGCAGCTATGCGGAATCCGCCCTTGGTCTGCAAAAGAAACAAAAAATTAGTCACCTGTCTCCCCTGAACCCCCGCCCCCTTAAAAACGGACATATCCCAAGAAAGCCTTAGACCGCCATCTCCCTATGTGCTGCACCTCCTGACCCGACATACCCGCCACAGCAGCACTAGTTGCTGCACCTATGCGGAAGGAATGCACTGCGAAGTGAAGTGGCTCCTCACTGACCTGCCGCAGCGCCACACGTAATACTGCTGTCACCTGAAACCTTGTCACTCTTTTAGTATCAGCGTGTACAAACAGCAAACCCCCGACCGCAGGGCGGCACTGCAGGTATTCCCGCATTGCTGCTACCGGACAAGTCGGCCCACTAAAAATCTCCCGTAGCACCACCCACAGACCTCGCCCTTGCTGATCGGTCTTAGACCGAGCCAACAAGACCCGCAAGCTCCTACCCTCTAGCTGAACATGCCGTAACAGCAAACCACCTAACCCATCCGAACCCCCCGAAGTAGCAACTAACTCCCCAGTACGAAAGGCCCCAAAAAATGCCAAACAAAATATAGCCTTAAACAGTACCCCTTCGTAACCGGACGACGCCACATCAAGTAGCACCGCACACATCCGCACAAGCAAGTCATGCGTGATCAGCCGTCTGCGGTCCCCTTGTCTCGGCTCCACTCTCTCCCACCCGTGCATCAACTTCCTGGTTAAAAACCCGGTCCCTGCTGGAGCCCAGCCCACCGCTTTTGCAAAAAACAAGAACCCTGCTAAATGAGACCGTACCGCCGCCTTGGATATCCCTCTCTGTTTCGCATCTACTACATATTGAGCCAGCATCCAATCAGAAACCACTTTCAGCCGCCATCCCTTCGCCTCGCAGAACTCTTCAATCTTGCCACAGCTGCGATGATAAGCCGCCCATGTTGCGTGCGCCACTGAGTTCCGCAGCAAACTCAACATCCCGTCAGGCCAACGTGCCACAAGCGCTCTGGGACCCTCCATCCTGATGCCTCTGCTCCTGGCGCAAGCTTGCGAAAACGTTCCCACTGAAAACGAGAAAGAGCGTCAGCCACCTCATTGATGCATCCCGGGATATGTCTCGCTCTGATTACGACATTCAAACGTAAGCATGACAATACCACCTCCTGCATGAGTTCCGCCACCTGCCTGCACCTTGGGGTATAATGGTTAATTACGCTAACCACTGATGCATTATCTCACCACCACAATACCCGCCTATTATGCAAGCGCTCTGGCCACAATTCCAAGGCTACCAACATGGGAAATAGCTCCAAAAATGCCACGTTCTTCACCAAACTCACATCACGCCACGCTTGTGGCCATTTCTCGGCACACCAGGCACCGGCAAAATAAATGCCCGAACCCATTCCCCCTGCCGCATCCATGTACAACTGCAAGTCGTCCGAGGAAATCTCTTCCCCAATCATGACCGAAGTCCCATTAAATTCTCTCAAGAATATATCCCAGATCCTTAAATCCGCCCTCATCACCCCTGACACCCTGATTCGATGATGCGGTTGTTTTACTCCTGCCGTGGCTCTTGCCAAACGCCGCAGAAACACCCTATCCATTGGGATGACCCTGCATGCAAAATTCAAAGCACCCAGCAATGCTTGCAACTCCTTCAAGGTCAACTTACTAGACGCCCTTGCATTGGCTACCAACACCCGCAACCTGACCACCTTCTCGTGTGGAAACTGAACCACCATCTCCGTGGAATCCAACTCTACCCCTAAAAAAGTCAACCGCCTCATGGGGCCCTCCGTCTTTCCCTCCGCCAGCGGCACGCCCAGCTCTTTCGCCAAGTCCATAAAACCTGACAACAGGGTTTGGCACTCCACGGACTGCTCGGTTCCCACAAACAAAAAATCGTCCAAATAATGGGCCACGTTAGCACAACCCACATCCTTCACAAACGCCCAATGCAAAAATGTACTAAATTTTTCAAAGTACGCACAGGACACCGAACAACCCATAGGCATGCACTTATCAAAATAAAAGCTATCCTCAAACCAAAAACCCAACAAAGGGAAACTATCCGGGTGTACCGGCAGCAGTCTAAATGCCGACTCAATGTCCATTTTCGCCATCCACACCCATCTCCCTGCCCGCCTTACCAACTCCACTGCCCGGTCAAAGGATGCATAACGCACAGCACACTTATCCCGCGGTATCTGATCTCCTTCGGGAAACGACAGGTTATGAATTAGTCTAAACTTCCCAGCTTCTTTTTTAGGAATAATCCCTAGCGGGGAAACCACTAAATTCGGGAACGGCTTCACGGAGAAGGGGCTGGCAACTCGACCCAGCTCCAATTCCATTAACAACTTCTCCCCCACAATCTTCGCTAACCGCCATACTGAAGGTGCATTGCGCGACAACCTGCCTACCACTTCGCCTACAACCGGAATGACAAAACCTTCCCGAAACCCCTTGTCTAAAATTACCCTCTCTCCCCGCTTCGGATAACATAACAACCTGGCCTGCAACTCCTTTACCTTAATTGGGGTAGGGGCCAAACTGCATAAATTGGCCCTACTTCGGCAGCGGCCCACCTGGAGGAGTGGAGACTTTCTTGCCGCACTTTGCTGCCAAATGCCCCCCTCCACAACTGGAGCATGCGTGCCGAAATTTGCAGTCCGGAAAAGGGCACGAAGCTTTATTAAACCTCCAGCACACGTCCCCTGATCCCGCCACCCCCCTTCTGTTGCAACCCGGCTCCTGTAGTCCGAAAGGAATGATCCCCGCCCCCTTGAGCCGCGCCCCTTACTTTCCCTCCACCTAGTCCCCCCCAACCCCCCCCTTAGCCGACATCTGCGTTAGCCATAAGTTAATGTCCTGGGAGCCCCAAGACAAAAATTGGTTTTCCTCCATCTTATCTCTAAACCTCTCGTCGTAGTTCAACCACGACCAGCCTTCGTGTGTTTGCGCTGCCTCCAAAATAGCGTCCGCATATGCCAGCAGCATCTCATATTGCTCAGGATGATAATGCCCCCACACGCTCGCTAAACGCAGAAAAGCTTGCGTCCAATTCACCACATTCTGGGACACCTTCTTCACTCTACCTGCCTTCTCATCCTCTTTCCTCTTCCTCCTACTATCCCCCGAACACCTCCTCCCTTCCAACAAGCGGAAAATGTCAATATATCAACGTTTCCGAATCTTACGACGCAATTTTCTGGGAACACCCTCCCACAATTCCACATACGCTGCCAAGGAAGGGGCTCCCCCCACCTGCTGATCTGTCACCCCACCGCAGCCTCCCGCCAATGGCCCTGCATCCCCTCCACTCGAAGAGGAGGACGACGACCAGCTGGACGATGACGATGACGAATCCGACCCATGTCGCCTTCTCCCCCCGCGCTTCCGTTTCCTGCGCCCTTTCTCTTTGTTTTTCGACGACCCACCTTTTCTCCCAGACGCCTCGCCTCGGTCAACTGGGAAGTCACCTGTGGCTGCGTCCACTGCACCTCCAACAACTGCCCCAGCCGCCGTTATGCTGCTCTCCTCCACGAGCTGCTGCTGATCAACTGGTCGCACGCTTGCTCCTTCCCCTCCTACCGTCGGATGCGCTTCTGGTTGACCCTCTTCTCTGGAGCCTTCTCTTCCCATCGCTACAGTGTATGAACCCCTAACTGGCATCTGAGGAGACAAAAAAGGAAACAAAGGGGGAGGGACCACCGCAGGCCAAGCTGGCTGCCAAGCCCTGAGCCACTCTGCCCCAGATGAACCCTGTCCCCCTCTTGCCCAATGTTCCCAAGCGCCTGAGCTCCCTGCAGGCCATGCCCCCCTCTGCTCTCCCCAGCCAGCATACAGCATGCGTGGACTTAGCCCAGCGGCGCTGTCATAGGCATGACCTGAGGCACCACTGATATCGCTCCCCCTGGAGCCCCGAGGTACCCCTTCTCCCCAGGTACCCCTCACCCGCCTAAACCCGCTTCTGCGCCCCCAAACCACCCCTCTGCGTACTCAACTCCTCTCCTCTCCGTCCCCCCTGCTTCTTTGACCGCGAGCGAGACCCCCGGGTTGGTTCCCCTCTTCTCTCCCCTCCTGGCGCTGCCTCACCACCCCTCCCAGCCCCCGGCATGGACCACACTCCCCTTGCCCCTCTGACATCCCTTCCTGCTCTGACTCCTCTCCCCCGTACCCCCAGACCCCCCCCCTTGCCCATCCACAGCAATCCCAGCCTCCTCCCCCATAGCACCCCTCTCTGACTGCCTCATCCGCCTCCCAGATAACTCCCCAACCCTCCCCGGCCCCTTACCCTGCTGTTTTCTTTGAGCCGGCATTGCCCACGGCTCCTTCAATAAGCTTCCAGCAACGCTCTTGGTTTTTTTTTTTTTTTTTTTTTTATTTTTTATGGTTTTTAAATTCCCCCCCCCCCCCCCCCGGCAATCGATCCCCTACTTGTCTGCCTGCCCCGCGAATCCAAAACGCCGCCGACGCTCCCGGCCTTCTCCTGCCGACCACGTGCCTTCCCCACAAACTCATGCTGCACCCACGCAGTGCTGCCTGCAGCGATCCTCTGCTGAACACTGCGATGCCCGCCGACCGACTCCGACGCCAACAGAAAGCCCAGGCGAGCGCTTCACACCGACACCCAGGCTCCGCGACTGTTCGCCAGGGGCCGTCCAGGAAAATTGAAGACCCGCCTCTTCCTTCCTTTCTCTCATTGGCTCTCCCCCCCACGCTCTCCCGGGACGGGAGCCAATGAGTTTAAACGACACACCACACCGTCTCTTCTCCCCCCCACCACCCCCCTTTGCTGCCTTCTCATCGTGCGTCGCACCGCCCGTTTACAGGCGGCCGGCATGGACTCGGCCATGCGGCCTTCACTAAGAGACAGTTCCTGCTCATCAGAGCTTACATTCTAGTCAAGACAGACAACACAATAGGTGTAGATAGAGATACATCTAGGGCGAATGGTAAGGAAACACAAAGGAGATCAGGTGAGTCAAGATCTGAAAGCAGCAGTGAAGAGGTGAGTTTTCAGCCTGGATTTGAAAAGGGTCAGAGAAGGCACCTGACGTACAGACTCAGGCAGTTTGTTCCAGGCATAAGGAGCAGTAAGGTGAAAGGAGAAAAGTCTGGAGTTAGCAATAGAAGAAAAGGGCACAGATAGAAGCAATTTGCCAGAACAGTGGAGCTTTCGGGGAGGGGTGTAGGGAGATATAAGAGAGGATAGGTAATGAGGAGCTGCAGAGTGAATGCACTTATAAGTCGTCAGGAGAAGTTTTAAGGGGGCTCCACAGAGGAAGACTGAGAACCCATGAGCCTAGAGGAAATAAAAGGCAGACAACTGCTAGGGGTCAAGAAACATATTAGTCCCAGCCAATTTGACTAGGCACTTACATGGAAAACGGAGGAAGAATAACCACCCAGCTGAAGTACCCCAGGTTTAAGAACCACAAATTGTTTCCACCTTTTCTGTGTGGCCTGAAAAACATCAGGGAAAATTCTAATAAAGATCCCATAAACTCTTTAGTAGAAGCTCGGAGTGGAGGAGTAGCCTAGTGGTTAGAGCACTGGCTTGGCAACCAGGGTTCAATTCCCACTAGCACTCTTTGTGGCCTTGGGCAAGTCACTTAACCCTCCACTGCCTCAGAAGAAAGGCCTGGCAATCTACTTCCAGTGACACTGCCAAGAAAACCCAGGAGCTTCTGGGTCGCCAGGAGTCAGGACTGACTTGAAGGCACACATTGCATTTGCAGAAGCTCGGAAATACATCTTTAATATTCAGTCCCGGTCGATGTCTAATGGCCGGGTGACCAATAAAGTTGTGGTCAGCTCGGAATCAGACCCCGACCAGTCCAAGAAACCAGTAAGATTCAAACTATCACAGGACAGAGCCAATGCAGTAACTAGGCCCTGACCCTAACTGTCAGCCTGCCTAATCTTAGCAGAACTACAAACCAAAACAAACACTCTCAGAGCTAAGGAAAATATTAGTAGACAACTATTTTATTATTTACGTTATTCTACATCAAAACAATAATTATATACAAAATACAAAAATATTTTTATCAAAGCAATTTACACTGCAATACGTAATGTTACCATAAGTTTAGTCTATAATAAAAATGGATAATTCTAGACTAATTTATGGTAACATTAAGTATTCCAGTGTAAATTGCTTTGATAAAAATATTTTTGTATTTTGTATATGATTATTGTTTTAATAGAATAACGTAAATAATAACATAGTTTTCTACTAATCTTCTCCTTAGCTCTGAGAGTGTTTGTTTTGGTTTGTAGCTCTGGGATTGTGACAACACTCGTTGAATTGGGTTTTTCTGTGAGATTTACCAATGGAATCTTAGAAGGCAGCAGATAATATGCTCTAGATATTGGAGGAACAGACTCCATTGGAATTTTTAACACATTAGTCAAAAACATTTTAAAAAGTTCCATAGGTGAGAAAGATGGAACCTTAAAAAAATTAAGAATTCTTAACTTCCTGCTTCTAGGCATTCTTCAGGATCTCAGTCTTTCATTGCAAACTCTCAGTGTCCCTCATAATAGCAAACACAGAGTCCTGGAGAGAGTCCACCCTCGTATCCAATGCTGAAATCTTTACAGGCAAAGCACCCAGTAATGATTCATGTACTTCCATCCTCTGGCTAAAACTAACAAGCTGACCAGAAATAGCTTGAAGCTGTCCTGATATTGGCTGTTCAAGTCTGAAAGGTGCATCCCAAACCATTTCAAAAATAAAAACTAAAGGTCTTGCCAAAGTTGATTGAGTTACAGGTTCCCCAACCTGTACTTGCGGTAAACCTAGTGACACAAAAGACAGAGCAGTTAGTTGTCCCCCTCCTTTCTGTGGCTCCAATGTGTCCTCCTCGGCCCCCACTACTCCTGCATTGCCAGCTAAAACCTCCGTCGCCTGGAAAACACTTCCAGGGCAGATCTTTGAATTTTGATTAGCCCAATGAAGCTCCATAGGGAGTGAAACCATCGAGCAGGACAGATTTTGGATTTTTTGCAAGACCGGTTGCAGTCTTTTCAGAATTTTAAGACAGTACATTGTTATTTTTTTAGGGCTGTGGTACATGCACTGATGGACACTGACATGATTATGACATGCACAAGTATTTGAGAGGAGTTTAACAAAATATTTTTTGGGAACAATGGTTAGCATTAAATTGATGATGCTTTGATTAACATTGTGAAGAAATCTGTGCTCCCTATATATATTTTCAATATATGCATCAACCTCTGCCTAATTTAAAATTTGGTTAAAGATTTTTTTTGTGGACATTCTTGAGTATGTTTTGAAGACAAGGAGCTCCCTGGAACTTCCTCCTCATAAGGGTAGCCAACTTAAAATGATGTACACAATCCTCATATTGGCATAGTAAACAGCCCCACAGCAGCTGAAGCCACTGGTGTAGATTAAGTGATAATTCCTGAAGTAGAGAGAATAACACACAAAAGGCGAGCGGTATTAGGTGGTCACCAAATGCCCAACGCGTTTCGGCACAGCCTTTGTCAGGGGGCTGAGAACTGCAAACAACAAACAAATAATAATAATAGTAAATGTAAAAAACACATATTACATAATGATGTGAGAACATAAAAACACAAATTGTATAAGACCAAACATATAGATTATGTAAAATAATGAATAAAATATAATTACAAAGACAGCTCTATAGTGTTATTAAAAAATCAAATAAAACCATCGATATAAATTATGTAAATTATTTGAGCAATCGGTTAGCAGCGAGGATTACCCAGCTCATGTCATCTCAAAAGCATACAAGTATGCATTAAATACTCATACAGCATTGAAGATACACTGGCATATAGTTCAAATACACTCTTATTTTCAAAAAGATTGAATGATTGGTTAAAACCGGGTGTGCAATATTTATGATGCAGTGGTCAGAGTGATTACGGATTATGACAGGAAATTGTCGCTTATTCTGGGTCATTTTATATGTGACAAATACTTTTTTTGTAAACAGACTATCTCGGGGCCCCTCCTGGGTTGATAGCACATCAAATAAAACTCATTATGCCCAATGGTACACTAACTGTGGTTCTGCCTTTGTGGTGTATATGTTACTATGCCCATGTGGGTTGAAATATGTAGGGCAGACCATGCGTTCAAAAAAAATTCATTTGAGTGAGCACGCTTCCCAGATACGTATTGAAACTCTTACAGCTCCCATTGTATCACACTATATTCAGAAAGAATATACCTTTCAACAACTGCATTGGCAGGTGATCGATCAGGTGCCCTGTAATCCCTGGGGTGGGGACTGAGTAGTGGCTCTACAACAACTTGAACAACATTGGATATATACTTTAAAATCAGTCACTCCCAATGCTTTAAATCTGGAAGTTGACTGATATAGTATCTTGTAGTCATCTTCTGGCCCCAATCACAACATTTCTGTTGTTGTTGATCATGATTGTTAGGTTATATAGTCAGAGATTTTTGATCAGCTGGGCTTGATGTCAGAAACCATGTTTGTATATAAAAAGTGCTGTGTAGGTATTCACTTAGATCAAATGTGTTTTACAAACTTTCTCATTGGAGTGAACTTCCTGGCTGACCCTGACGCAGGACGCTGACTGAACTGAAATGCTTTGGGTCCGAAATGCAGTGCTGTGTTGGCAGGACAATATCAGCCTTATCAAGAAACTCTTTGTTTTTTTCAGCTCGACCTTTGACTCTACTTTTAAGATAAATTCTTTATACTCTAAACGTCTACATTAATAAATTGATTAAAAGGAGGGTTTGCATCTTGAGAGTTTATTCCCCTGATTGTAAACAATCCAACAAAAAATATTTTTGATTGATTTACATTATGTGCTTTGAAGACTGACTTTTAATTGTGTGGATTAGTTATTTGTTAGTGCTTCTTTTGGGTTATTTCCATTGGATAAAAACAGGCATTACATAGGTGCACTAATCACATTTTTAAGTATCCTGGTATAAACTTTACCTCTTTGTCTACTACTTCAGAAGCCTGTTTGTAAACTTATAGAGTTCCATGAATGGTTTAAGGGGTCCTTAAATGCCACTAATTGGTCAATGCATGTTTTAGCATATGGTAACTGGCCATGGTGAATGCTAATATGTGGACAAGCCTGCTTCCAGCCAACAAAACACATGATAACTGGCAATTGTGCACTAATGGTTATGTTTATGCTTGCATTTATTTGATAAACCACATTTATGCAGTTTACAAAAAAAAAAAAAAATACATGAAATGTGGAGAGTGGGCAGGTTAGGTGCAGAGTGTGTGCGTGGAGAGCATGCTGCAGTTAGCACAGGCATCATTAGTGCATGCTCACCATCAACATGCCAATTAGTGCACCTAATGATATCTCAAAGCGTTCGTTAGTTGCAACCGTGTTAATTGCACCACACATTAATGTTCATATTCATGTATTAACTGCAAGTCATGCTACCAACAGTTACCATGGAGGCCAAAGGCAAAAAAAAAAAAAAAAAGAAAGAAAAAAACAAAGGTAGGTATGTCCTTTTTGGCAGTACCCCTGAAAAAAGTGTTGTTCTGCTGAAGCACTGATGTTGGGCCTTGGTGGAAGATCCCTTCATTTGGGAGTCAATATCCTGCTGCAGGGAAGCGACATGCTGCAGTTGCCGATACAAAACAGGCCCCAGTCATTAGGAAAGCACTCTGCATGTAAGCAGCATGATGTAGTTGCCAATGCAGGACAGTATGGGGTCTATTCTGTCCCATTGGGACATCCATCCCCGCTATTCGTCCCCTTGCCATCCTCAACTAAGCCTCCCCATATGAACAAGGAGTTTTTATGGGGAGGCTTAGATGAGGCAGGAAGGGCAGTGTGGAGGTGGAGTTAGGGCAGGCGGTGGGCAGTCCACGAGTGGGCAGTCCACGGCTCTGGACTTACAGAGCCGATTCAGAAGTTGACTCTGTACGTCTGGGGCTAGCAGACTGGATGGGAGGACTTATTCCACCTCGGAGATGGAATAAGTCCCCTTAGACATCAGGGGACAGAAGGCCCGGCCAAGATAAAACTTGTGAGGGGTGCAGGAGATTCCCTGAAGCCTGACCCTGGACATGGGAGGCCAGATCGGGTGTCGGGCTGCGGGGAAAGGCAAAAGTGGTTGGCAGCCAGGTATCGAGGCTCCATTCAGGAGCCTGAGTTAGCCGGGCAGGGACCTGTACATGTAGGCCGATGGGAATCGGGTCCCAGCCTGCATGTATAGCACAGTTACTTACCTGTAACAGGTGATCTCTGGGAACAGCAGGAATAAGTCTTCACATATGGGTATCGTCGGTACCGACGGAGCCTGTGCGGGAACGCTCCCCAGCGTCCAGTAAGAAAGCTTTTGGGAGCATCCGACAGCGCCTGCGCGCTGCCTTCCCGCCTTTCCCAACCGCCTCTCTCCAGTTCGAGTTTTAAAGCTGAGACAAAGAGAGGAAAGGAAAGATAGATAGAGAGATACAACTCCTAGGGGAGGTGGGTGGGTTGTGAAGACTTATTCCTGCTGTTCCCAGAGATCACCTGTTACAGGTAAGTAACTGTGCTATCTCCAGGAACAAGCAGGAATGAGTCTTCACATATGGGGACTCCCCAGCTGGAGATGCCAGGGAGATCCCTAAGGTTGTGAGTCCCTGAGAAGGGCTCTACCTTCCTCCATGGATCTCGGGCATCGAACCAGGGATGGGGGGTAGGAGTTGATTAGGTATGGAACAGGTGTTTGAGAACAGCCTGACCAAACAAGGCATCCTGGCAGGAGTCCTTGTCCAAGCAGTAATGGGCTGTAAAGGTATTAACCGAGGCCCAGGTGGCCACTCGACAGATTTGGTCGATGGACACAGAGTTTAGATGAGCCATAGAGGCTGCCATGGCTCTCACATTGTGAGCTGTGACATGGCCCTCCAGAGAAAGGTTCTTACTCTGGTAGGCGAAAGAAATACACTGAGCAATCCAATTTGACAGTGTTCTCTTAGAGACTGGAAGTCCTAAATGAGAGGGATCAAAAGCAACAAAGAGCTGAGAGGACTTTCTATGTTGCTGTGTCCTTTGTAAGTAAAAAGCGAGCGCTCTCTTACAATCCAGGGTATGGAGTTTCCTCTCTGCACTTGATGCATGAGGTCCTGGAAAAAAGACAGGTAAATACACCTCCTGGTTCAGATGAAAAGGTGAGACCACTTTAGGCATAAAGTGTGGATTGGTCCTGAGGACTACCTTGTCATGATGGAACCTTGTATAAGGAGGATTAGCCACCAAGGCTTGCAGCTCACTGATGCGGTGAGCTGAGGTGACTGCAATGAGAAAAATAACCTTCCAGGAAAGGAATTTCAAGGAGGTAGTGGCTAAGGGTTCAAAGGGTGGCTTCATAAGCTGACCTAGAACTAGATTCAAATTCCATGCCACTGGAGGTGGTCTAATGGGAGGTTTAGTTAAAAGAAGGCCTCTCATAAATCTTGCAATAAGAGGATGAGAGGAAATAGGCTGTCCATTGAGAGGCTTGAGGGATGCTGAAATAGCACTCAAATGGACTCTTACTGAATTCGTTTTAAGGCCTGCATGGGATAAATGCAGCAAATACTCTAGTAAAGAATTCAGAGGTATTGCAAGGGGGTTAAGACCCTTCTTTGCACACCAAATGGTAAACCTTTTCCATTTGAAAGCATAGGAACGTCTAGTGGAAGGCTTTCTGGAAGCAGGAAGGATATCCTTCACCTGCTGAGAAAGATGCAAATCTTGAAGGTCTAGGCCTTCAACAACCAGGCCCTGAGATGGAGAGACTGGGGATTTGGATGCCATAATGTTCCCTCCTCCTGGGACAGGAGGTCTGGAGAAGATCCCAAGTCCAGGAAAGGAGCTTGAGAGAGATGCAGAAGTAGAGGGTACCACACTTGGCGTGGCCAACGTGGTGCTATGAGGATCATAGACCCTCGATCTCTCTGAAGCTTGAAGAGAGTTTTGGGAATTAGGGGAATGGGTGGAAAGGCGTAAAGGAACCCTTGACCCCAGTGAAGGAGGAAGGCATCCTTGGCCTGAACTCCCTGACACGGAATTCTGGAACAGAACCGGGGAAGTTTGGCATTCCACGGACTTGCAAAGAGGTCTATGTCCGGGGTTCCCCAAATCTGAAAGAGTCTGGCTATCTGGTCCATATGGAGGGACCACTCGTGTGGAAGCAGAACTCGAATGAGTTTGTCTGCCCAAGAGTTTTGAACGCCTGGAAGATATACTGCCAGAAGATGAATTCGATGCTCTCTGGCGAAGGCCCACAATCTCAAAACTTTGTTGCAAAGTGACAGAGAGCCAGTCCTGCCCTGCCTGTTCACGTAGAACATGGCTACTTGGTTGTCCGTGTGGATGAGGACTGTCTTGCAGCTGAGCAGGGTGTGGAAGACTCTGAGAGCTAGAAAAATTGCTCTGAGCTCCAAGAGGTTGATATGTAGAGAAGTCTTCTGTGGAGACCAGATGCCCTGGGTGGAGAGATCTTGTAGATGAGCTCCCCAACCCCTTGGAGAGGCATCTGTTGTAAGGGTTGCTTGGGGTAACAACTGTTGAAAGGGGGACCCCAGCAACAGATTTTGAGTGGACTTCCACCACTGGAGAGATCATAAAAGGTGACTGGAGGTTGCTATTTTGTCTGATAGGCACCCTGATGCCTGGGTCCATTGGGTGGATAAAGTCCATTGAGCTGCCCTCATGTGAAGGCGAGTGTAAGGAACCACATGCACGGTGGATGCCATGTGGCCTAACAGTTGTAACATCTCTCGAGCAGTTAAATGGGACTTTAACTGAATCTGGGAGGCTAACTGCACCAAGCGTAGGCAACGGGGCCTGGGGAAGATAGGCTCTTGCAGTTGTGGTATCCAGCAAGGCCCCTATGAACTCTAGTGACTGAGTAGGGGTGAGATGGGATTTTGGGATGTTTATTACAAGTCCCAGATACTGAAGAACATGCCTTGTGCAGGCTAGGGAAGTCTGGGCCTCTGACTGGGATGGAGCTCGGATGAGCCAGTCGTCCAGAAATGGGAATACGAATATTCCTAGAGTGCGTAGAAATGCAGCTACTACTGCCATGCATTTTGTGAACACTCTTGGTGCAGAGGCCAGACCGAAAGGAAGCACTCTGTATTGGTAGTGCTTTCCTTGATAAAGGAACCGAAGGAACCTTCTGTGTGTTGGATGGATGAGGACATGGGTGTACGCATCCTTGAGATCTAGAGAACAAAGCCAATCCTGACTCTGAAGGTATGGAAGGAGAGCACCGAGAGAAATCATCTTGAATTTCTCCTTGCATAGAAACTTGTTCAATTCTCTGAGATCTAAAATGGGTCTGTAGCCCCCTGTTTTCTTTGGGATAAGAAAATAGGGGGAGTAGAAACCTGAGCCCTGTTGAAGAAGGGGTACTTCTTCTATTGCTTTTTGGGCAAGAAGGGTAGCAATCTCCTGACCTAGAAGGTCGAGGAGAGATGTGGGAGAATTGAACTGTCTCACCATGGTGTGAGGAGGAAGGTTTAAGAAATGAAGCTTGTACCCCTCCCTTATGATGGAGAGCGTCCATTGCTCTGCTGTGATTTGTTCCCATCTGGGAGCAAAGTGAGCTAGCCTTCCTGGAATAGTGAGAGGCTCTGGTTCTTCTAGAGCCAGAAAGTCTAAGTTCTCTAGTTGTAAGTCAAAGGCCCTGAGGAGGCTGAGGCTGTTGGGCCGTAGCAGTCCTTACAGCCTTAGGCTTGGCCTGTTTAGGTTGTTGCTGACGCTTTGCAGCAAAACGACCTGCAGAAGATGTATGCTGACCATAAACAGGATAATATCTCCCCTTTTTGGGATAAAAAGCCTTTTTGAACAACCTTTTTTTAACAGGAGCAGAAGTAGACTTTGAAAGTCTATCTAAAGCAGAATTTTCAGCATCCATCTGAGTGGCCTTTGCTTGCCAATCCTTTCCAAAAAGGTTTTCACCTGTACAAGGAAGATTTCCTAATCCATCTTGGACCCAGGGTTCCAAATCAGAAGCTTGTAACCAAGCAAGTCTGCGTGCACCTATGGCAATAGCCGAGGCTCTGCTGGCACACTCAAAAGAGTCAAAGGCTGCATGGTTGGAAAATTTGGAAACATCCTGGGCATGTTTAAGCCAGGTGAGAAGCTCCTCCCTTTTATCTTCTGAAATAAAAGGGGCTAAAGTCTGCAGATGATCTGTAACTTCTTTTAGAAACATCCCCATATAGAGACTATAGGAGTTGATTCTGGCAGTAAGCATGTTGGCCTGGAAAATTCTCCGGCCAAAAGCATCTAAGGTTCTACATTCTCTTCCTGGAGGATTAGATGAGTGCCTTTTTGCACTCTTTAACTTCTTCATGGCAGACTCCACCACAATAGAGTGGTGAGGAAGTTGAGTCTTATGAAAGCCAGGACAGGGAGGAACACGGTACATGGTGTCCAACCTGCGAGAATGAGGGGAGGTGGTGAGAGGAGTCTCCCATATGCCCAACATGTGATCATAAAGGATCTCATGAATTGGTAAAGTAGCTGCCTCCTTAGGAGCCTTAGGATACTGTAAAATATCCAATTGTTTGGCTCTAGGCTCTGACTCAGGGGCCACAGAAATGGAGAGGCCCCTGGCCACTTCCCTAATGAAGTCTTGGAAAGACAAGTCTTCTGGAGGAGACATTCTCCTTTTTGGAGAAGAAGGCTCCTGAGGAAGGAGTACCGATGCTTCGACAGAAGCCTCTGATTCATCAGAGTCCTCAGAGGAATCGAAGTATCGCCTGTCTGAATGCTCCTGCAGAGCCCGATACGCGTACCGAGTGGTATCGACATCGGGAGTGATCGGTACTGGTTCGGTACCGATGGGCATCCTAGGACAGGGTACCGCTGCAGTCGACACCGAAGCCGATGTCGATGCAATCGGTCCCGGTACCAGAACTGATATCGGAGCCGGTGCCGGAACCGGTACCGACAACGGAGTTTGTTGCGGTACCGGAGGCGTCGCAGCCTGAATGAATGCCGTAATGGCACGCTGCATGGTCAGAATATTCTGATCCATCGACGCCACCAATGTCTGGATGTCGGTACCAGTGGAAACCACCGGTATCCCAGAACATGGCAACAGGTGATCGGTCGAGGCCACGCCATCGATGTCAACCTGTGACCCCATAGATGAAGCTTTGGAAGCCGGGGCTTCCCGCCGGGGTAATTTTGCCGGTGTAGGATCCTCGAGGGCAAGCCCGGAGGCATCTCGATGCTTAGAGGGAGATCTACCCTTCGAGGACCGGCTGGACTTATGTTTGGTTACCTGAGATCCATGAGAGGAAGAAGAAGCCCTGGAAGACGTCGATGCCACCGAAGCTGCATCAGAGGGAAACAGGGTACTGAGCTTAGCCGCTCGGTTCTGTCGACCTCTTTTAGACATCATGGAACAGGACGCACAATCCGTGATGGAATGGTCAGGACCCAAACATTTTAGACACCAGTCATGGGTGTCGGTGACAGAAATAGTACCGCTGCACTTCGTGCACTTTTTAAACCCGGAGGGGGGCTTTTCCATGAGGAAAAATATTTCCTAGGCCTAAGGCCGAAGAAAAAATTGCACAGAAGTGGGAAACGGTAATTTATTTTTTTTTTAAGAAGAAAGAAAGAAAAGACCGGCGGTACTGGTCCGACGTCGAAGACCAAAGAACTAGAAAAAAATAAAGAAATTCTTCAGCGGTGACAGGAACACGACCTGCTGGCTCCGCGGAAAAGAAGAACTGGAGAGAGGCGGTTGGGAAAGGCGGGAAGGCAGCGCGCAGGCACTGTGGGATGCTCCCAAAAGCTTTCTTACTGGACGTTGGGGAGCGTTCCCGCGCAGGCTCCGTCGGTACCGACGATACCCATATGTGAAGACTCATTCCTGCTTGTTCCTGGAGATAGGCCTAGACTCGATTCTAATCGCACAGGGGCTAGACATGCCCATGGGATTAGAATAGCGTCTACCTCTGTGCATCTGGTTCCGACCGGACGCACAGAGAAAGGGATGCACAGTATGGAATGTGCCTCCATGCAAAGGGCAAGATAAACAAAACTTTATTGTTAACGAGAGTTGTCTGTTTTTCATAGTAAGTTGTTTTGAGTAGGAAACAGAACTGATGCCTGATATTGGGTTTACATGGAATTTTTGAAGAAGACTCAAAAGGATACACTTTTTGTTGAAGGTGACATTCATTTTGTAGTTAAGGACATTACTACTGAGTTGCCTGTGAGACAGGTGATCAACTTAAGGAGCTGTTTGGGTTAGTAACATTCAACTAACCAATGTTTCGCTAACCCCCTGTTGATGTCCCTCTGAGGTTCTTTTAAAAATGTATTTAAGCTCAAAGTTTAAGGATATTGCCCTGGTTTCTGGGTTTGTGATTCTCTGAGGGCATTTTCACATTCTTTAGCACATTAGATTTATTAAAACCAAGCAAGACATCATAAAGACTGTATTTCATCACTTCACTGTGCTAGTCAAGCTTGTTTTATGAACTAAGCACTCAGGAAAATATCTGAGCATCGTACTATAAATAACAGATATTAAAGAACTTTCATCTTTTAAATACACTTTACCCAAGTTCATGACTCCGAAAAATTTACAACCAAATATTATTAACTGCAGAGAATAAAATCCTTCACATTCTGTTTTAAAATATGAAGGACAGAGTCATAGAGGAAAACCTACTACTTCTTTGTGTGAGTTCATGAGTTCTATGATCCGAGTGAATGATTCAGTATTGCATCTGTAGTAAGAACTACAGTGTCTTTGGCTTTATCATATATGCTATGGTCACAAGATCTTTGTTGTGAGGAACTGGTGGGCCAGTATTCAGGCATAGAAGCTAGTGGGTTATATTACATACCAGCCACATCATTTAAGAAAAAACATTCAGTGGCACCGAATATGCATGGATACTACAGACTGCTGGCAGCTATATGTATGGTGGCAATATTCAGTCACTATGAGGGTAGTTTTATAAAAAGTCACCATAGAAAGGAGTCACGTGATTCGGTGAGCCAGGAGGGTGCTCTTACCTCGGATCCAGGGTATTCCGCCAGAAAACCTATGCAGAGTAAAACCCTTGATTTCCGTGGAACTCACCAATAGATCATAAATGCTGTGAGAATAATGGCGGTGGGTATAGCAAGGATTGCGATACCCACCGGATTGAATGGCGGCAAAATTTACCCAAAAGGACAGGAACAGCGGCCTAGACACAAAGATGGCGGATCCCGCCTCACCAAAAACCCCAGAGGGAACTATGGTGGGCTTGGTGGAGGATGTCTCTCAGGCCATGGTAGCAGCCCTGGAAAGTAGATTGCGCGGCCTCTCGGACCAGCTATCATAAGTTGCACAGGTGATGTTGGAGTTTGGTGGCCAGATGACAGAGGCAGAACAGCACATACCGACTGTGAAAGATCTGCAGCAAACTCATTCTCAAGCCCTCCAGAGGTAGAATCGATGACAATCCTACACAGTGAGAAGCTAGACAATTTGGAGAATCGAGGTCGGCAGAAGAACCTGCGCTTCGTTGGAGTGGCCGAGTCGGTGACAGACAAAGAACTGCGTGGCTTTATAGAGACCTGGATTGCAACATCATTAAAGCTGGGGGATGAAGGCAGCAAAATTCTTCTAGAACATGTGCACCATCTGGGACAACGATACAAAGGAAATAATCACCCGCGAGTAGTTATTGCCCGCTTTCATAACTACACACAAAAGGAAGCGGTGCTTTGGGTAGCTTGGGCACACCACGGACCGAAGCAGACATCGACGGATCTTCTAGCTTTCCGGGACTATTTGTTCATTGTCAGCCAAAAACGCAGGGCATTTGCTACAGCCTGTGGGAAAATGGTGGCCACTGGAATGAGATTCACTTTGCAATATTTATTTATTTATTTATTTAAAGTCTCTTTTATACCGCGCTATTCAGCATCAGTGCGGTTTACAATAAACAACGAACATACACATTTCCAATAGTACTTTGTGTTTACATATGAACAGGAGAATCAACTTGGCTAACAGGGTAACTATATACAATAACAATATATACAATTTACAGGCTGGTCATGTGTTCTTATGGTTTCAGACAGAGGAGATTTGTGAGGTTTCGGGCCCATGGGATCAGAATCGTGACCAGCCCTATACGTGCAAGCCGGGACTGTGATTCAGCCCAGCCTGCAGGTACAGGAAAAGCCTGAGTAACTCAGTCAGGGCTTTACAATGGAGCCGCGGCTCCATGGCATCCGATTGCCATGGCACCGCAGCTCCATTGTAAAGCCTTGATCTCGGCTGCCTGCTTAACAAAGGCTTTCACTGCAGCCTGACCCCCAATCCGGCCTCTTAAGGCCAGGGTTGGGCTGCGGGGAATGTCCTCGGGCCCCCCTGCCCCATCTGCACCGTGGGCCCGCCGAAAAAATACATCCAGGAAAGTTATTCCACCTCAGAGGTGGAATAACTTCCCCGCCGAAGTTGCCGATCCTGGGCATACAGGGCTGACATTAGAATCGTTTCTTTATGTCCAGGGCTGGCGAATGCCCACTGCCCTCCCTAACTCCATCCCTGATCCGCCCCTTTCCTGCCCCCATCTAACTTCCCTGTACAACTGGTAGGGGAGTTTGATGCCAGCGGCAAGGCAACAAATAGCGGGGATGGACATCCATCCCCGCTATTTGTGGGACAGAATGGGCCCTATTACATCATATTGTTATTTATTGAATGACACTGCCCCAACACCTGGGTTCTTTAATGGAAGATAGAGTAGATACCCCAGAATGTCCCATGGCTGAAGCAGGTGCAATATCATATTGATCTATAAGCTTAGTGTTGCATAGAGGAAACTGCCACAGTGTTTTGGAAGAGGGGACAAGATCCACCTATACCTTGTTCTGATCTGAAGTTCATTCATTTAGCAATTCTGTATTTGGGTGGTTTGTGCTGCCAGCTCCCTGGTTCTAACTAGGGTAGGTCCTCAGGCCCACAACGATACACATGTAAAGAGCACATGAGAGGACTGTGTGGGTGCCCAAAGTATGTCGAGTAAGAGATGAGAGCTGCAGCTAAATCAAACTAGGCAAAGCAAGTCAAAGTAAATAAG